>OZ010747.1:23932545-25190986 GCA_963932245.1 Tachinus rufipes | reverse complement strand
ATGTACTTAAGTGTACATACACGTCCAGATATTTCATATAGCGTAAGCTACTTAAGTCGGTTTAATGCTTGTTATGATGAATCGCATTGGAAATGTGCAAAAAGAGTTTTAAGGTATTTGCAGGGAACAAAAAGTCATTGTTTAAGATTTAAAATTAAGTATTGAAATTAGTTTATGCCTACATCAAATATGCCTGCAGGTTTGTTAACCAAAGGCTTATGTAAGGCAAAACATTCAAAACTTATGTGCGATGTAGAATTATATAAAAGACAAAAATTTTTTGAAATATAGTTGGGGTGTTGAAATTATATTATTAAAAATGTTCATTGTAACGCTCTTTATTATGTATATGTATTATTTATTATAAATAAAAGTTAGTCTCGTGTACAACGTCGACAAGCGTGGTCGATTTCTAACTACAACTAAGATCGTATAGCAAAATTATTAGATTACTTAAATCTTGGGAAATACTTGGCTGGAGGTTAAGACATATGCTATAGATAGAATGTACAATCCAAGCAAAAAATACAGGTTACATTAAAATTATGACTTATTTTTGGAATTTTTTGTATTAACTTTATGTTTGCTAATTGGAAACCAAAGTAGGCGTTTAATAATTTATTTCTTAACAAATGTTATCTATCTGTCATTTATTATCACCGTGTTACAGACTTTTATGAAACAGCATCCATTTTGCTCTAATTGAAAACCTACATTTTGTTGTGGTTTTTTTATTTAGTGTTGATTTTTCTCTGCAAAACTTGTCATTCACACGGTGTACTTAACAGGCCATAATGTCTTTTAGATGACCGTTTCTTGGTGTCCACAAGTTTGCGGAATAGAACAGCTTTTGCAGTTTATCTACAAATTCAACTTCATAAAGTTAGAGATGTAAATGTTAGTGAATAGACCGTTAGGAGAAAGCTTTGGGCTACTGGATTGTCTTGTAGAAATATGGTTCATCTTTACAACGCCGACATTGTGTTGCAATATTGGCTTATGTTGAGGACTGGAGCAGGGTATTGTTTTCAGGTGAGTTGCGCTTTTGCCTCCATGGATCAGACAAACGTCGAAAAGTGTGGAGAAGACGCGTAGAAAGATACGCTTTAGTTTGTAATGATGAGCAATTTCTATTTGGCGGTGGATCGGTTATGGTTTGGGCAGGAATTTTTACCTTTTTCCAAATGCAACCACTAAGGTGACCAAGACGGGATGCGGGGAAGGATACGTGTGGGTGGAGGCCAAAGAATTCGTACTCTACTCGTGCTACTTTAGACCCACGACAACTCCTGAAGACTTTGCGCAAAATCTAGCAAACATGAGCGGCGACCTGAAGCAACACACGAAGCGGGGGCGATTTTAACTCAAAATCACAAAGTTGGTGCTCCCCGACTGAGGACCGAAAAGGAAGCTAGCTTGCTGAATGGGCGGGAGAACACAACTTGGTAATCTTGAATAGAGGGAACAAACCGACATTTGTGGGAGGAAAACTTCAGCTTCCACAACATCATTAACATTTGTATACGAGCAACGCTCCCAACGCCTAGCAAGCCTGAGAACCAGAAGGTGGGCTGGTACTATAAGAATGAGAAGGCTGAAAAGCTGGCCGATTTTATATACCAAGCGACGAAGCGGGAAGGATATAAACACTTAGTGCCCGAGCTAATGAAAGCTATTACAAACGCATGCAACACTGAACTTATTAGGAAAGGAAAAGACAGCCGTCAGAGACTGGTGTATTGGTGGACTTTTAAAATAGCTGATTTCAGGAGCGAGTGTGGAAGTTGCTCACGCGTGCTTACAAAAAAGAAACAGCAACACTGTGCGTTACGATCAGCTGACGGCGTCTTATAAATAGCTGAGAAAACAACTCAAGGGTGCAATAGCGGCAGCCAAAAAGAAATCCTCGGATGCCCTGTGCCAGGAAGTGAACACAGATCTATGGGGCATTGGCTATAAAATTGTCACCGTCAAGTTAGGACTGCGTTCACCGATACAACTGTCCGACGACGCCCAGTTACAGATTGCAAAGGACCTGATTTCCGAGCACCCAAGGCAGGTATGTCGGGCCTGTCAGACTTCCAATTTGGATTTAGGAAGGGTAGGTTTACGGTTGACGCGGCCAAGAAGGGACAAGCGTTGACAAAAGAATACAGGGCAAAGGGGATGAAAGTCGTCCTGGTTACGTTTGATGTCAAAAATGCTTTCAACACCGTGCGATGGCCTGACATCATGTACAAACTGCGAAACATAGGAGTGTTGGATTACTTAATTAAGACAAATGGAAGCTATCTCGAAAACCGACGCATTCTCATTGGAGAGAAGCATGCTATGGAAGTCACGGCAGGGGTCCGACCCTATGCAATGTAAACTGCAACGGCATACTGCAGCTGAAAATGCCGAAAATTGTTTCCCGTATCGGCTACGCAGACGACGTGGGTATGGTCGTTGCAAGAATGTATGTCAAAGATATGGTCGATGATGCCAAATGGGCAGCGAGCAGGATAGTCAGGAGGCTATGTAAAAGGAAGTTACAGCTCGCTGCACAGAAGACGGAATCGGTCATTCTTGCGGACAGAAAACAGCTAAAAGAATTCACTTTCATGGTTGACGACATACAAATTACAAGCCAGAGGAGCCTGAGATACCTTGGCATCACTTTTGCTCACAACTGCAATATGAGCCTACACATAGCCTTGGCCGCTGAAAAGGCAGGCCGTGTCACTGCCAATCGTGGCAGAACCCAAAGAGAGTAAAAGGAAAAATGTAGCGTGGTATCGTCTATTGTTCTGTACGGGGCCCTGTCTGAAGCCAGTGGGCGACCGTCCTCAAATACAAGGATCCTTTTGCGGACACAACAAAAGGTAGCAATCAGAGTAACGTGCGCCTACAGAACAATCTTCACCCAGGCGGTGCTTTCAATTGCAAGCACAATACTTCTGCATTTACTGGCTTTGGAGAGGAGTTATGAGGCTCAAAACAACGACCAGAAAAAGAAAGCGCAAGATGCAACAATTGCGCAGTGGAAAAAAGAGTGGCAAAAAGAAGGGCCGACTGGAGATTGGACTATGAGACTCATCTCTGAAATAACGCCATGGATAAACAGGAAACACGGCAACGTGGACTACCACTTGACTCAGTTTCTCAGTGGCTACGGATGTTTCTGGAATTACCTTAACTAGTTTAAGCGGAAAGCTGAACCGAAATGCCCGTACTGTGGGACGGAAGACACGTCTGAACATATGGTTCTAGCATGCGCCAGATGGCTAGAAGAATGAAGCAGCTGGACGGCTGTACTAGGTGCAGAAGAAGTCACAGCAGATAACATTGTAGGGCACATGCTGGAAAGCGTGCCCAAATGGAGGTGTGTCCAAACGGGTATCGGAAACATACTGTGGCAAAAAAGCAGGACGAAATAACGAAAGCCTTCCCGTAAGTTTGCAAAATTGAATCAGCAAAGTAGTAGCTGCCAACAAAGCAATGCCTTATGGCAGTCCCGCTGGTAGCTCCGGAACACGAGAGGTGGTTTTAGTAGATAAGGTAGCAATATTCAGTCCTACACTCTAATGCATTGAATTAGGACTAGTGCATAAAGGATTTCCACCTCTCACAAAAAAAAAGAAATTTTTACTAAAGCACGCACAGAGTTGGTCTTTATAGAGAATTGCTTTCTGACAGCTCACAGATACATTATGGAGGTTTTTGAAGATCATGACAACTATAGACGATTGCGGCATTTTTATGCAAGATACTGCTAGGTCTCATGTAGCCAGAGTTGTCAGAGATTATCTGGATAAAGTGGGAATTTTGTGGTTTGATTGGCCAGTTCTCAGCCTGGACATTAATCCCATAGAACATGTCTAGGATGAGTTGGGACGACGTATCCGAAAGCATACAACTGATCCAAGAACTGCTCAGGAGCTAAGACAGTTGCTATTACAGGAATGGAATATTATCGACCAAAATGTGATCATTTAATTCAAAGGGTTCCTCGTCGACTTTAAGCAGTCATTAATGCAAGAGGGGGCAATACTCATATTTTTTGTTCTATATTAATCCTAGGAACAAAAATTCGAACTTTATCTGAACTGTAAATTTGTGATATTTTCCAAATACGCAATAAAAACAATAAATATGCTTTATGATTCAACATTCAACAATTTTTAATTTAATGTGCAAAATACAGTTCAATTGTTTACAATTTGCTAATATTAGGTTAAAACAAAAAATTCCAAAACTAGTCATAATTTAAAAGTGATTTTTATTTTTTGCTTGCCAGTGTAGTATACGGGTTGTTGAGATAAAATTGAAAAAATTACAATAAAACCTTAATCATATACTTATAGTTTGTAGTAAGAAGAAATTTAATTTTTTTATCTTAACCAATATTTATATAACAATTTTATCACATTTAGTAACTAGAAAAGTTTAAAAATCAACGATATTTATGTAAGAAATTTAATATTAAATTAAATCTATTTAGTACAAATGGATTAAGTTTCTTACATAAATACCGTTGATTTTTTTCTTATTTTACATAAACACAATTTCTAACGGTAATAACCCACTAGTACTTACATTTAAACCCACCACATAATTTGAAAATAAATAAAATTACCTATGTCAATAAAGACATAATTGCAAAAAAAGCATTCATACATATTAATTAATTGCGACTATAAAACCTACAACAAATTAACTAGAACTGTTTCAATTTAAATCTCCCGTCGAGATTATTACCATACTACAAAAGAAGATCAAATCAGTAGGTGTTTCCAACGCATCTCTTTCAATCTCATTAATCAATAAAGTGTGATATACAGTATGAATGAAAAGACTATTCATTTGCTCATCGACTCGCCCACGCTCATTTAATATTGAACATATCACCTTCCAGCGGTTGCAGGATAAAAGTGTATTATTCTACGGTGTTCGGGACCATTTCAACGCCAACGCATTGTTACTGTTATTTACACTAACTACACTAAGTAGGAGTATCATATATTCCACTTAAAAACACTTAAACGATTGAATCGCACTTTTATTATTGTTATTATTTTCGCACTCTTATGTAATCTGCATCTGTTTGATTTTTTATAAATTAACACTAATTTCATATAAATAAATAGTATCAATATTGACAATTTATTTTTTTAAGTGCATTGAAAAAATATTTACTCATACGTTATGTAAACTATGGTAATCTAATGCTATTGCTAAGTACGTATCGGTCACGGATTATTTCTGCGCAATATTAACCATATTAGTAGAATCAATTTATCAAGATACATAAATTATATTGTTGGACATTATAGTTGCAATATTTACATTGTGCGCAAATTATCTTTAATGTTGCAATCTGTCTTCAGCGGAGGTAGAGTTTTTAGATTACATTTTTAATGATAATCTTTGTAAGGATTTTAGTAGAGGCGGAATGGTTCAAGGGGCTTGTGTATAGAAAATTTAAAGCATTTTTGCTGATAAAATTAGAGGATAGTTGATTTAACATTTGTATATTGGGATTTCCAAGTACGCCTACAACACTTTTTTAAACAGCAATAAACATTATGTAAAGTGATATTTTTTTACATTAATTGTAACTATATTACAATGCTACTAATTTTATTTGCTTCTATTTTATAACATTTTTTTAATTCAACAGGTTGGACAAATAAGGCAGTGATGGTATGCAGTCAACTGAGTCTGTGGGCGTAATGACGTCACAATGGGGGCTATAGATATCTATTCTGCAACAAATGTAAGTGCACAATTACATTATCAATTGTTATTAACACGGTATTTGTT
Organism: Tachinus rufipes; assembly: GCA_963932245.1. Taxonomy (NCBI): domain Eukaryota; kingdom Metazoa; phylum Arthropoda; class Insecta; order Coleoptera; family Staphylinidae; genus Tachinus; species Tachinus rufipes. The sequence continues at coordinate 25,185,181 of OZ010747.1, read as the reverse complement.
ACCATTAAAATATTACGAGACAATACAACTAAGCAAGGTATTAAATATATTCTATTGCAAACGTTTGAACTGACATTAAATAAGCTATGGCTATACATGTACTTGAAGTTACAATGTTATTTTAATATTTAGTTTAATCTGTATAAATGAGTAATAAAGGTATAATAATAACAAAGTTTTATTTCTTCATAATAATTATTATTAAAAAAAAGTGATAAATAAAGTAATTAATTATACAAAAATGAAAATGAACTTTGGAGATTAATTAAAAACCTAAAAAGTTGAAAAAGTCTTTGGTCTAGACAAACTTAATGCCAAACTAATTGAGGCAATGAACGATGAAAGATTAATATGAACTGTACATTAAAATCTACAATTCAGGATCAAATCTAAAGGACTGGGTAAACAAAAACAAACGATAAAAGATGAGTTGTCTCATCAGCCTCATGAGCAATGCGTTGAAGATAGTCTTACATATGATACACACCGAATATGGAAAAATATAGAACAAAACTTTGGAGATACTAAATTTGGTTTCAGGAACGGATTTGGCTCAAGAGATGTACAATTTTCTATGCAAGTTTTAACCCAAACATTCTTAGATCAACGCCTCACTGTCTATGCATGTTTTATATATTATGAAAAGACATTTGACAATGTTAAACATAGAAAATTACTTAAAGGAACTAACATTGACAAATATTAAAAGTGGTTAGGTTCAATCTATATTTTGAGAACATATTTAGAAATATATAATAAATAATTTTGTAAACTTAGCTAATACTATTAAATACTTGCAATACTTTATTGATCAAGTGCACCAAGCTGGCTTAAAATATGAACTCAATGTAGACATAACAAACTAAATTAATGATTAATTGATTAAAGAACGAATTAAAATAGTCAGAAGCATTTTCTAAAAACTCTAATCCTTTATATGTAACAGGGACTTTTACTAAAAATTAGGTTTCTACCTACTCACCCCAGTGTTAGATATCAGGAAATCTGTTATTGAACCGCTGACGTATTAGTGACAACTGTCATTTAATCTGTCATATTAAAAGCAACAAGTGTGAAAATAAGCAAATTTCTTGATAACAAATACTTGGGCGGGTAGGCGGGAACACTGTATCAAACTACCGGCCCAATATATATAAACTGTGTTCTTGAACACCCACCCAAGTGTTAGATATCAAGATATTTGTTATTGAACCCACCGCTGACATATTAGTGACAACTGTCATTTAATCTGTCATATTAAATTCAGCAGAAACGCACCCAGTGTGAGAATAAGCAAGTTTTTTGATATCAAACACTTGGGCGGGTGAGTGGGAACACTGTATCAAACCATCGGCCCAATGTTTATAAACTGTGTTTCCGCCTACCTGTCCAAATGTTTGTTCTCAAGAAATTTGTTATTGAGCCCACCGCTGACGTATTATTAACAATTGTCATTTAATCTGTTATATTAAAAGCAGCAGAAACGCAACATGGGTGAGGTTAAACAAATTTCTTGATAACAAATACTTGGGCGGGTGGGCGGGAACACTGTGTCAAACTATACGCTCAATATTTATAAACTGTGTTCCCGCCAACCCACTCAAGTGTTAGATATTAAGAAATCTATTATTGAACTTAACGCTGACGTATTAGTGACAACTGTCGTTCAATCTGTCATATTAAAAGCAGCAGAAACGCAACAAGTGTGACAATAAGAAAATCTTGATAACAAACACTTGTGCGGGTAAGCGGGAACACTGTATCAAACCACCGGCCCAATATTTATAAACTGTGTTCCCGCCCACTCACCAAAGTGTTAGATATCAAGAAATTTGTTATAAAACCCACCACTGACGATACAAAATAGCTCACGACTATGAAACGCAGAAAAGCGGGTTACTTTGGGCAAATTTTTCAAAATAACAATTATTAACTCTTGGAAATAATCATGAAAAGGAAAATAGCAGGAACACAACGAATCGGAAAGAAGAAGTTTTTCTGGTTGCAAATCTGTTGGCATGGCTTGAAATCAAGAATTATTCTACATTATTATGATATATTAACCTTTTTGAAGAGACAACACTGAAAGGAATAATATAATTAGGTCTGTTCCAACATACGATTTGGACAGTTTGCAAACCGTTCGAACTATGCACAAACAAATATTTGTCATCCTTAGGCAATCTTTTATACACAGTAATTTGTTTGAGTGTATAGTTTGAACAGTTTGCAAACTGTCCAAATCGTATGTTGGAACAGACCTATTATAAACAGGTACTTAAATTGTTTATTAAAATCAAGAACAACAATGGCCTTAAATTAGAGCATTAGAGAACAGCTAACGTAGATAAATAATTATTAGGTTTGGTTTGAGATTTGTACATATATTTCAAAAAGCATAAAATTTATCATTTTGTACTAAATCTACATGATTTTAGTTTTTGCAATAAGATATTAAAATGCTTCGGAGGATAAGCGAACATTTTTTTACTATACAGAAACAAAAATCATTTTAAACCCAAAGGCATGTCGGCAACAAACAGGTTAAATAGCGTAAGCAAAAAGGAGCTTTGAGGAGTTTCTGCCGTAATCTCTAGTGAGAAAGATTCATGTTCCGCTTTATAAGACGCAGAGGAAAGTTTAGTCTGTGCAGTTTAAAAAGAAATCTTTTGTGCTTGCTAGACATTGTTTTTTTTTTTGACGTTGAAAAACTATGTTTTTTTTCTGTCTGAAACTTTTGACTATATGGTCCGTTGCGCGGTTCAATTGATGGACATTTAAGTGACCAACGTTGATGCCCGCCATTTTAGATTATAACTTTTATATGACTTTACTTAAGGTGCATTGAAAACTCATTGGCCGGTAGTTTAGTTGTTATTTTTGGTTTTTGCCAGGTTTTGGTATGTTTATGACAAGAGAGCCTTTCCAATCTGTAGGAAAGTGCCAAGTGCAAAGAATTGCATTAGCAATGTTGGTAAGAGCCATTATTGCTTTATGCGAGAATGATTTTAGAGTTTTGTTTGATATTTTATTGTTGTCAGGAGCAGACCAAGATTTGAGATTTTTATTATTTTTTTGATTAGGTCTAACGCCTTTCAGTGGTATGTTGTCGTCATTGTCATTTTGAAAGTTGTTGATTGAAGTTTAAGGCTATCGGCAAATGCTTTGGTTTTTTTCTTAATAGTGTATTGAACTCTATTCTTGCCGTAAATGGCTGCAAAAGAAACTTGTATGTTTTTGAAGCATTTGGAAATCTTCTACATAAGATTGTCATTTTCTGTGATACATTTAAGGTATTTTTCAGCACTGATTGTTGTGCAGTTTTTTGTTTTTTTTTTTACTTTGCTGTGAAGCAAGTTTACGATCTCACGATCCCTGTGGTTGCGATGTTTTTGCCATTGGTCTTTGGCTGCATTTATTCTACAAATCAATGCTTTAGTAGCCCAAGATAACTCTAGTAGATTATCAACGCTTACCTGATAGGTTTTAGAGGCCTTTTCCGAAGCTTGGTGAATTTATTTAGTAAGACCTGCAGTCTGAGAAAAAGACGAAAACGAGGCTGACGTGGGCTTGGTAGCCGGTCTGGTATTTTTGATTAATTTGTTATCATCTTTATAAATGTATTGCGTTTTTTTGAAATTTGGATAAGAGCCAGCACATAGAGCACACTTGGGTGGTGTACTTTTGGAGCAGGCCACCGATTGGTAGCGTGTCCGTGACGCTGTCACGTCTGGCATGGTTGAAAGCCCTTTAAGTAATTTTAAGAGTGGTAACTTACCCCGTGTCTTGTTCCGTTTTTTTTTTGCATTATCTCAAATCCTTTGGTGAGGTTTGTGGCGTCGGCTGCGGTGTTGTTCTCTGCGAGGACAACCTAGAGGTGGGTGGTGGCAATTTTGCTTTTGTCTTCCGATGATGAGTCTTGCGTGGCTGGACGCTTGAAGAGGACTAAAACTGCTGCTTTGACTTTTTTTATTTAAACAAATATTTACTTGTAGGGCAACGCTTGCTAGGAATTCTAACAAATATTTACGGAGTTAAGTTCAGAGATGTAGGATCGAAGCTTTTAAGAGAGATTTGAACTATTGACATATAGAATAAACTTTCAAATTTAGTATTTCCTGAGACTTAAAAACCACATAAATATAAAGAGTATGTTTTAAAAGCGGGGAACTTTAAATTGAAATAAAACACAGAAAAAAGTTTTTAATATCTATCAAATTTAGTTGACAGATAATTTTATGGCATTAATGTTTAAATATGATTTTGGGCATGTGACCACCGCGGTTGGAGCGTACATGGCGCAATCTAAAGGTCTAATTTCACACACTGTTTGCAGTAATTCAAGCTGTATTTCCGCAATAATGCGTTGAATGTTAGTTTTCCAGTGCTCATTTCTTTCCTAGAGAAAATAATCTAATGACGTCAAATTGCACAAACAAGGTGTTCAGTTAACAAGTCTATTTTGTGAAATTAATCGTTTGTGAAATGTTTCTCTCAGTAAATTAATTTTATCGCGCGCTGTGTGGCATGTGCAACTACATGTCTGGAACATTAATGCTGTTCAATTGAGGCACGGAAAAGTTGGCAATATTTCTGTGTCGCTTGTTGTTGACTGTAACGTTCCGACTATCACTATTTGAAGATATGTGGACCAATGATTCCACCGGCCACGCACTAAACGGTAATTTTTTTCTGGATGTAATGGTGTTTTGACAATGGCTTGTAGATTATTATTGCTTTAAACGCGACAATTTTGATTGTGGGCATAGCCATTTAACCAAAATTGTGTTTTATTACTGAACAAAATTTTCAAATGAAATTGTGGATAGTAATGTTTCTCTTGGCCTATTTAAACGTAAACCAAAATCTTTTTGCAAAGTTGTCTATAAAGTGGATAGACACAAGTTTAATTGTTGAGCACGATGACGAATTGACACATTTGGATCATCATTAACACTACGCTGCACACTATCAATTGCTTCTTATGTGCGCACTGTACGACGTCTTAGGGCCGGTTGTACCAACTAAGTTCATCTCAAGTTCATTGCTTGAACGAGTTCAACGTTAAATTTACGTTGTACCAACTTGATGAACTCGTTCATCTCGAGTTTAAGTTGAACGGACGCCATCGGGCAGTTAACTACAAATTTTGCGGTCAAACATAACCCTACTTCTTTGTTGACATCGATATTTTATTTTATTTTATGTTTTATGTTATATTATTAATAATTGTATAATAATTGTATTGATCTTTTGCATATATGTAAATATATAGGTTAGGTTATGTTTTTTTAAATATACTTTTATATGCTAATATGTTTTATTGTTCTTACAGACCTGTTTCGGCTATTAGGCCATGTCGGTGTAATATATTACGAGTTATTTTATTAATTAATTAATTGTTATTTATAAGTGTAAGTGTAAGTGTCCGTAATTAGTACCATCAGTAATACATATTAATAAAACATAATTGTGTACGATGGCTGAAAACTATTTTGGTGAACTCACCGATGATGAGGATTTTATTGAAGGAATAAATTTGATTATAAATGAAAATCAAAGGAAACCTCAAGTGTATCGGGAAAGGTCAAACCATTTTGTAAAATGGAATGATGAAGAATTTAAGGACAGGTTTAGACTTCCTAAACCCATTGTACATTTTATTAGTAATAAAATTTCTGATAAAATTAAAAATCAATTTGAAAGGTAAGTTATATAAAATATTTATATAAACAATATATATATATATATATATATATATATATATATATATATATATATATAAATATAGCTTTTAATAAAAATGATATTAACCATTTAGCTACACATATGTTTATTTAAATGTATTTTTAGAAACAGCATAAGAAATCATACCTTAACACCGGTTGAAATGGTGTTAGTGTGCTTAAGGTACTTGGTAACGGGATCCATTCTTTTAGTAGTTGGAGACTTTAATGGAATACATAAATCTACTGCAAGCCGTTGTATTAGAAAAGTTGTAGAAGCCATAGCTCGACTTCGCCCCGAGTTTATAAAAATGCCTGGTACTCTTGAGGAAATAAATTCAATAAAACAGGGCTTTTTTAATATTAGCAAATTTCCTAAATGTATAGGTGCTATAGACTGTACTCATGTCAAAATCCAATCGCCTGGTGGAAATGATGCTGAACTTTACAGAAATAGAAAAGGATTTTTTTCTATTAATGTACAAGCGGTTTGTGATGCAGATTTGGTGATACAAAATATTGTTTGTCGTTGGCAAGGTTCTGCTCACGATTCATCAATATTTAGAAACAGTCGTCTGCGAAGACGATTTGAAAACAATGATTTTCCCAATTGTTTATTGGTAGGGGATAGTGGGTACCCTATTAAAAATTATTTAATTACTCCTTTAAATAATCCACAAGCTGACCATAAAAAATTATTTAACGAGGCACAAATTAGAACCCGCAATCCCATCGAAAGATGTTTTGGTGTGCTTAAACGCAGATTTCCAGTTCTAGCATTAGGCATCAAATTGAAGCTTGATCGAGTGCCTGCTATAATAACAGCTTGTGTTGTACTACACAACAACGCTTGTAAAATTAAAGATCAGCAGCCTTTTGTAAACGCAGAACTGGAATCGGCAATTGAATTTACACAAAATGTAAATTTAAATTTTCCTGCAAGAGAAAATAGAAGAACTGATCAAATAATAAGACATTCTCTAATAAAGGAATATTTTATTAATATGTAAAAAATATTTATTTTAAATTTTATATTTACAATAAAAAATTATTTATTGTTTCTTATTTTTGCCATTTTTAGCAAATGTATTTCTTCAGCACGCCGGTTATCTTCTTCGGCATGCTGATATTCTTGTTGCTGTTTTTTTATCTCTCCTTTATGTAGCTCTTTAAGCTGTTCCATCTTGAGGTTGTGCAGCTCAATTATATGAGCCTTTTGTAACTCACATATGTTGTTTTTCGATTCTACCCAAGAACCCATTTTTTTTTCTAAATGATTTTTGGGTTTTGGATGAACCGATCTTAATTGTGTCGACTTTGGGGTTCTTAAAGTTTCAACCCAATTATCAGCATCTTCAATATCTAAAAATTATAAATAAATTTATTATTAGACATACAGTTGTTTTCAATAATATGAAAATTCTTCAAGCAGAAGTCTTAAGAAAAAGTAGGTAAGTACATTTGTTTAAAATATTTTAGTGGGAAATATAGAATTGTAAAATGAATGATGTAATAACTGTAACATTATAAACTTTACCTGCTTGGTTGTTTGATGTATTGTGCATTGGATGGAGTACAGGAGATTCTAAAAAAAAAGATTATACATATATGAGTACGTTAATGATAAAATATTGATATATATTGCTGTTTCCCAAAAATACTAACTTAATTCAATGTAATTATATAGATTACGAGATGATCGATATATTTAAAAAATTAAATTATAACAATACTAATGTTTATATGTACATATATCATTTACGTTGATATAATATAAATATAAACTTTGATGTATCGAATATGAAATTGAATTAACAAATAGTAAAATATGTAACAAATCATAAAATTATAATTTAGTATAATTTGAAAGTTATAATTACCGTTATAGCTGTTGTTAATTTCAATTGGACCAACTACCGATGATTCTAAAAAAAAAATTATAAATACATATGTGTAATATAAACATATATTATGTAAATGTTTCATAAAATTATATTTAAGTATAATTTAGAAAATTACCAAAAATTGTAGATTCTGATTCCTCCGCCGGTTCAACAATTATTTCTATATCTAAAAAAATAGTATGATTATGTATAGATAATAATATATTGTTATGTACCTTCTTCATCATCATCATACTGTGCAACATTACCGGTCAATTGTTGACCGATAGTGTCATGTATGGCAATATCATTTGGTTCCCAATTATATGGTTGAAACGGACCACCTCCAGTTCCCGACAAATATTGTTTTTCATTTGAAAACTTCTGTTTTGTTCTTTTTTTTATATTTTCATATTTATTTCGAAGGCACTTGGCTTCTCTGTGGCATGTGCCACTCATAGCGTTGAATTCTTTTTCAATCTGAGCCCATCCAATATTTTTCATTTTATTAGCATTGGTGTCAGTTTTTTTACATTCAATTTTGTTATTATATTTTTTCACCAATGCTAATAAAATTACCTCTTCAGCTGCACTGAAGTTCAATGAACGTTTTGCTGTATTCATTTTACTATTATTTGTATCAATAATTACAAAATCAAATATAATAAAATTGTATGTTATTACAATAAAGCAAAATTGTTTTCATAGCAACAACAATCGACAATTGAATTGACCGCGAAATAACTGACCGCAAAATTTAAATCTAGGGAATTCACTAGATATCCCTAGATTCCCTGCGGTAAACTTGACAAAAAAAATAACCTAGTTTAGTTAACTGACGTATGGTACAACCCACGCGCCGTTGAACCAAGGTCAAAGTTGACTCCCCAGTTAGTTGAACTGGCAGTTAACTACATATGGTGCAACCGGGCCTTAGTGAATGCTTATTATTATTTAGATGGATCATCATTAACACTACGCTGCACACCATCAATTGCTTCTTGTGTGCCCACTGTACGACGTCTTAGTGGATGCTTATTATCGTTTAGATTAAACGTATTGCAAAAACAATGCACAATTTTTTTTTATTAATCTCTTTGATGGACGGTTATAAGCACCATACAATGCACGTAATGCCCAATGAGTTTTTTGAACTGAACCATGTTTTTCAAAATAAATTTGAACAATTTGCAAACTTTTCTTTGGCGTGAGTCTGTTCATGATTAATTGCCAAACCAAACTAACCTCAAAACAACCAAAAACTGTCAAATCAGCTGTCACAGATAAGAGTGTTGCCAATTTATAGCTGCCGCCTTTAAAAAAAATACCCAAAAAAACACGGCAAAATTTTAAGGGGTTATTCTTTTGGCCTATTCTAAGAATATTTTGTTCTATAGTGATTTCTGAAAACCTTTTCGTTTCGAAGATTGCGACAACTATATTCGATATTTGTTGAATTCATTAATGTAAATATAAGTATGGCGTACGCCAATAAGTATATTAAGTACAAAAAATTTAAACGGCTGTTTTATCTACAAATGTACAAGTGGATTTTATTTGAATACACTTTGCCATTGATTATTACATGTATCGGTAGCATTTGTTTAGATTGAGGGAGGTTTAGCTGTTTGGCGTGTCTTTAATAGTTAGTGAATTTCTTTACCATGAATCACTATACAAACGCCGAAATGATTGACATGCATTTTATGTATGGACTTGATAGTGGCAATTTATTACAAGCTAGACGATTGTATATTGGGCAGTTTTTTTATCTACGTCTTTATGAAACAGGCACATTAAAACAAAATAGAGGGCCAAAAAAATCAATAACGTAAAAAACGATACAACTGAAACAAAATGTGCTGGACATGATACGCAAAAAATTGCCAACACTTAAAATATAATAATAATTATTATTTTATTTTACCAATGTTGACACAAATACATATAGTTAAATACATATAATAAATTATTGGACAGTTTGGAAAATTCTTAAGAGCAATTTGTTGTATCCATACCACATTTAGAGTGTTTGGGCACTACTATTACCTGCTGATTTTCCTTCACGTATTGCGTTATGTTAATGGCTTTTGCAAACATTAGTTCTAATCCCTTAAGTCCTGACATATATTCTTTTCGCCGATAAAGCCAGTTTTTCAAGAAATGCAATAAAGCATTTTTATAACATCCATGTGTGGGCAAATGAAAATCTGCATCAGGTATGTGAAGATTGTTTTCAACATTAAATCTTTTTGAATGTTTGGGTTGGATTTGTGCACGACTGTCTAACTGGATCAGTATTTCTATCAGGAAGACTTACCGGCGAGGTGTATTGCAACTTTTTGAAACACATGCTACCTCAGTTTCTGGATGATGTATCATCGGCAACAAGAACTGTAATGTGGTTTATGCACAATGGTACACCTCTACATTTTGGTTTGGTAGCTTGTGATTATTTAACAACATTGTGTACGTAATCTTTAGATTAATTATAGTTTAGAAGTCTAATAAAGTTATTTATAATTGATTAAATAATTACACTTTAAAAAAAGCTAATATTTAGTTTTAGTTTAAACTCTGCCATAAGGAGCTAACGCAGGGAGATTGGGTATCTTGCGAAATGCCCTTTGCCGGTCTTAAGCCCGAATAAAAGAGGATGGTTTTGAGGTTAGGCCAGCCACCTTGCTCATGCAAAACAAAATTAGGGGCTTATAGAACGAAACAACAAGCCTTGGAAGCGAATTACGCGAGAAATAGGATAAGAGCACAAAGAACAAGACAAAAACAGCACCTAAAACAGCACCAAAAATCAGCTTAGAATTAGTTTCTGGAAAGTAAGATCAATTAACAGCGAATACCACGAAATACAATTAGAGCTACAACAACACAAGTTATACATATGTGCTGTTTCTGAAACCAAGAAGTTAAATAAAAGCACAACCCAATATTCCAATTACATACTGTAGTGAAAGAATTCTTTACTAACAATTAAGACCAACTAATCACAAAACCTTTACTTAATATTGGTATATGCACCTGATGCAAGCAAACCTATTCTACGAAGAACTACGGCAAGAGGTAAATATAATATCAAACACGGACATTGTAATCATTTTAGGCGACCTAAACACTAGGGTTGGAAATTTTATCATCTTAGGAGTTAAGAATAAATCAACACAGAATAGCATAGATAAAATGCAACATATTTTGATCATAAAATCCAACACAAGATTACATTTAGACAAAAACAAGAAACATTGGTAGTTGATTATTTTATTACAAACAAAACCTTGAGGCCTGAGCAAGTTTTTGATATACAAGCACTGACATCTTTCAATATATGGTCAAACCATGCTGCTAGATCTACCACAACAAAAAAGATTTTAAAAATGCAAGAAGATAGAAAAAATAAACATTGAATCGCTCAGAAACGAAAGTACAAAAGGGCTATACCAAAGCCGACTTGCTAATAATATACAGAAGAACCCATTCACACTGAAACAGCATATAAACAAGGCGGCAAGAGAAGCTTTGGGAACACAAACCATAAACGACAACAACAACAAATGAACTAAAAAACCTAGCAATGGAAAATAAGCAAGCCTACAGTATAAAATTACGAATGGCTCGCACACCCGTGAAAATTACATAGAACTTAGAAATAGAACCATCAATCAAATTTGCCCCACCAAAAGAGAACATTGGGAGGAATTTAGCAGAGAGATGGAGCGTGATTTATATGGTACTGAAATAATGATTTGGAAGTTTTTAAGGAGTCTCAGACTGGAGGTCAATGAAACAGTGCAGATATGCATCATCACGCAACACAATCAACGCAAAAACTGGGTCAATTTCTAACGCAACTGTACTCATAGGAAGACAACGAACTGAGCAAAGTATTAGTACCTACAGACAATACCCAAATACTAGAACATATCACATATTAAAAAGGATGTAGAAACAGTAATGAAAACTCTTAAAAAAAGAAAAACACCAGGCCCAAATAATATTAGAAATTAACTTTTATAATATGAAGAACAACCACTTGCAGAACAACTAGCAAACCTATTTAATAAGATTCTTTTGACCAGGTAAGTACTTCAAGACTGGAATCAATGCACAAGCATCGCATTACATAAAAAAGGTAGATTAGACGATCCAAATAACTACCAATGCATCTCCCTGCTTGACACTTTTATGAAGATATTTACTAAACTCCTGGCGGACAATATTGCCAAAAAAGTATCAATGCAAGAGGAACAACAAGGATTCCGGAAAAAGCATTGGAAATCAATAAATCTACCTTTGCTTTGTCGACCTTAAAAAAACATTTGACAAAGTGTTTTAAAGCAAAAACATACATCCGAATGATAATTGTTTAATAGAGATAATTAAACAACTAAACACACGGGTACTAGGATGGACATTTAAAAAATTGTCTGCTACGTTGACGACGCCATCCTTGTTGCAGATTCAGAAGACTTCAACGTTTCCTAAACACATTTAATGCATCATGCGACATTGTCAATATGAAAGTTGCCACCGACAAAACTAAAAGCCTAGTCATCGCAAAATTACCAATCAGATGCAAAGTGCTTGTGCAGGACCATATCATTAAACAAGTTGAACAATTTCAGTATCTAGGAGTACAAATCAGCGCGTACGAAGATCTAAAAGACAGCGTCACGAAGCAGGTCAACAAGGCGGTAAGAATCTCAGGCGCACTGTGCAGACCAATATGGAAAAATATGTGTTTGATATCAACTGAGAGTAAATCCAAAATATACAAAGCATGTGTCAGACCTGTACTTACATACGCAATGTTAGCAAGCAAGAATTGCTAAAATGACATTCTGTTAGTTAGCAATATGTATCTTGCTTAGTTCTAGTAATGTTCTTAGAGAATAGCCCCGATTATCTTATTATACTGATGCAACAACTAGAAAACCTTTTTCTAAATTATTTTATGCTGCACGCCGGAAATCTATGAATTGAATCAAAAAATACATCAATATCACTTAAAATTTATAGTAAGATCCTTTCAATTTTGAAACAAAAAATTTATTCTAGTAATAATGATTCTCTTAACAATAAATGTATATAAATAAAATTTAAATTAAATATAAGTTAATATTTTAAAAGATTTTCTCTCAAAATAGTATTTTATAAGCCACCACACAAAACCCACTTAAATTATAAATCATCGAAACAAATACACGTATGATGTTATTTAATCTGACTAAGACAAGGTCGCCCGTTAATGTCGCACTATGTAAACGCATATGCGTTAAAAATCACATTATAATCATAAACTATGGGTCGAAGACATAATAATTACCCACTATGCTATCTTCTAGGGTGCAAATATCAATCCTAGAGGAATTTTAAGTCACCTTGATAATGCAAGTCCGTCTAAAACAACCCACACAGTTACATGTGGAACGATTTATAGTAATTCGTACTTTCTCTTGCAATGTTTATCGCTCAGACAGGACCCTGACGTCATCATCGCAAACATTATTAATTTAAAACAGGAGTGAGAAAAATATATTGTTGCAATTAGTTGGCGAGGGCATCGTACAACCCTCACCTAAATTTATAATTTGCCAAAATTAGATTTAAAAGAAAGCTTATTAATCATAGTTGGAATGAACCAATGCAATATTTCCTAAAATAACATTTCCACCACCATACAGCATATTAAAATTAAAATCTGATTACAGTTATTTATGATCTACCCATGCTGAATGAAACGGATTTAAATTTCCTAGATTGTGTAAAATAAAAATTTGCTACGCCTAAAAAAATCCCTGACATTCGATTCGTTTTACTATAGGAAAAGATCAATGAATTCATTGATAGGAATCCTGAATAGTTCAGTGATTTCACTAACTTTCAACACCTACAGATTATATTTAAAAAAATTATATTGGGGGCTTAAAATATGTTAATCGATTCTTAATTAATTCGAGAACAAATGGATCTGATTATACAAATGATTCATTATAATTCACCCATTGAAAGTTTGCATTTATAATTTATTTATAATTAATCATTAATTGGTAATGTTGATTTCAAAATGCAAACAGATTAATTAGGATGTGTCCGGAAATTAGAAAATTTATGTTGAATTTCAAACTAAATACTTAAGTTTTTTGTCGTGCACTCTACGTTTATTAAGCAGAAAAAAAATGTCTACTTGATTTTAATACTTTTTTGTAATATTGTACATTTTTCTGATTTATGCTGCATATCATGCATGATTTACTGAGGCTTCCAACCAGACATAACCGGTCTAACTCCAGGTTATGCAATGGCCATATACGTTGACATACCTGGGTTAATAGATTATTAAAACTATTACTACAAGCCATACTCTGGGATACTTGACCAATAAACTATCTAACGGGATTTGGCTAAAACAACTAATAAACCAGCTGTCATTATGGATCGGAAACAACTTCTGGAGAATCAAACCATTACCGGCGCAAGTTAATACAAACCGAAACGAGCAATGAATGCATTGCCCATGACTGAACTGGGTTGCACAATTGCCGATCTACTAATCAATAATTGATTGGTTGGCTGAAGTCATATATTTACGGGAAGACAGTAATATTGGTTCTCTTAATACATCTGCAAATTAGGATAGGTCAAAACCAAGACAGTCTGAAACACACTTTCTAACAAATTGCAAAATTTATGATACCAGCCATCAAACAAAATAAAAAATATGAGAAAAAAAACTCCAACTTTTGGGATCAAATTAGCCAAAAACCGTTTTAAATTCTTTGAACCGTTTGAATGGTATTTTCAACAAAATTAAATACCGCCAACGGCAAAACTTTAAGTTCTTTTCCGGTGCCGTAGTCTAAGTAATGACGTAAAGAAAAACGATCAGCACTTAACCGACACAATTACAAATATCATTTATCAACCCAATGAAACCGGTAAAAAAAATTTTTAGTTAAAAATTACTATCAATTAAACTGTTTTTCTTACAACATGTTTTTATTAAAGCTATTATATGAGCAACATTAGTGGAGCTCAGAATTTAACAATTACTAAATATACTAATTTTTAAGACCATTCATTCAACCTAGCCAGAATTGATGTTTGGATTGATGGTACACTCCGTGTAGAGTTTTTAAACTTGAATGCCAGTAGAAATTTTACGTAGATAAGATTACTTGGTGCCAAATCACTCAAAAAATTATCATACCGGCAAATGCTAGAAGAACATGTCATTTTTGAAGAAGCTGAGCATTCCATCAGAAAACAATTTATCTGTTCTTTTGCTGGGTAAGAACTACTTGTAGTCTTGGTTACTCAAGAAGATAAGAAATAATTGCCGCTATATTACGTTTGTATCATTGGTATAAAAGATGGCAGCACCTTTGTTTCTGGATGCAACATGAGCAAAAAATAAAGTAGCTTTAATAATTATGGATATTCTTTGGATTCTGGATTTGGTAAAAATTAAACAAATTTCAATAAATTTAGGTTTTAATGGTTTTTTTGTACCTCTTCCAGTGATATCCTCACTCTTTCTTTGATTTACAATTAACTTTTATGGTTACTTAGGTTTTAATGGTTTTTTTGTATTTTCTCCAGTAGTAACCTTACTTCTTTTCTGACAACAATTAACTTTTATGGTTAATGTAAATTAAGAACTGCTTGGAAAGGTTTTTCATGGTGGCCATGTTGCCAGCTTTCTGCCAACATTGCTGTTTTGCTGTCGGTCAGGATTAGCACATTTTTTGAGTTACTATTTGATTGCCGCAGAGATGATCTTATCTACTTCTCTTTGGAAGATATCCGTGTAGATTTCTAGAGGTAAAGATATTAAGGCATCTAGATTTTTGTTTCAGAGCTTTGGGATGTTTTAGAGCTACGAGGTAATGCTTGTTAGGTAATAAGATTTTGCCTGGGTATAGAGTAACTACGCTCTGGTTTTGATATAAATACGTCTTTTACTTATCTCCTTGCAATATGAATGTATCAAAACGCTATATAGATTTTTACCAGGTGAATTAAGATGATGTCCCTGCCCAATTGTTATAAGGATTGTTATAATTATGTGCACCTGGAGGGTGGAAGCATTAGCACTTTGCCACCAGCAAATTCTAGAAAAGTACTTGCTCTACCGACACGGCTTAACACAAATGTAGGCTACGGACACATACTACTTGCAAGCTGACCCAAAAGAAAAGAGGCAAGCCAAACTAAAGAACAGCATCAGTGTTAACAGAAGAACAATCACACCGTTAATGTGAGAAACTGTTTAAGATTACTGAGTTCCATAACAACAAATGAACAAAGGCCACTACGGGACAAATCCTTAGCCTAATAATAATAATAGTTTATTTTCTTGTCATTTGGCCTTAAAAACTATTTAAATTTTACAGTTTATACATAATTTAATTGAAATCTTTATTTAATAAAGCTTATCCTAGCATAGTTTGTAACAATCTACAAATTATACTATGTACTCAATATAATAATACAACTTGAACTCTACAATTTTTGTCAATTTTCTTCGTTTTTTTAATGACACTTTTCATTCACACTATTCTTCTTCCATCATCTTTCAACACATTTTTTCTTTTCATTTGTTTTTCTCTCATTTCAATAGATTCTTTTACTATATGTTATATTGTTTCATTGGCTTTTCTACACATTCTGCACATTTAGCTTTTCTCATTCATTCAAAATTTGCAAACTTTTTTTTCATTTCCACATCTAAATCTTGCAAGTAACTTTTTTTCTTTTTTTGTGTATTGTGAATTATTAAGGTATTTTCAGATATTATTTTTTATAATAATTGCATATTTCATTGTACCTTGATTCATTTACTCTTGTTCTTCTTTTTTGCATTTCTATAACTCTTCCACTATTTTTCATTTTTTCTATTTCCTTACAGTCATATTATTTTCTATTATAATATTTCTTTCTCTCTACTCCTATTCTTTCATTACTTTTGTTCATTTTTTTCTTTTAGACATTCTTTCAGAATTTTGCAATTATTTCTTCATATCTTACTATTCTTTTTCTTGCTTTCACTTTTATTTTATTTGTTTTTACTTCCTCTAATACAATGTATGCTGGGGTTTTCTATTTAATCTTAGTACCCATATAAAGTATTTTGCCTGTAAAGCTTTTAATTTATTCTGTACTTTTCACCCCCAAATTTTTGACCCATAAATACTTTTAACTAGACTTAGATTTTAGCAAAATAATGATAGGTAGAGACCTGAAAGAACTGGGGATTGGAATGTACCGGATGTTAGATATTGATTAAAATAATTGATTAGAACGTAGCTACTCCTGACGAAAAAACGCAGGCTGACGTTACAATCTCGAGATTTGGTAATGGTTGGAACCAAGCACGAAGACTTAATAACCGAAGGGTAAGTTTCAAACAAATAATTACTACTGCAAGAACACATTATTATTGAATAAAAAATTACACATTGCCTATCAACAAAAATTTATCTAAACTTTCAAGCATGATGTTTCTGAAGAAAAAATGTGGTAGAATTGTTGCAGCCATCAATAAATAGTAAAGAAGCGTGGCGTGTTTTTTTAATCAGTTTTAATAATCAATAACAATCGAGCGTGAGATACAAAAAAATTAAAATTGAAAGTTAAATTAGTCATTAAGCAGCAAAAACGACTTTATTTTCGAAAACCTGTTGAATCTACAAAACCAAAACTTTGAAGAAGATTAACGTTATTTTTTTGACATTCCTATGACTTATGATACTACACACTAATGTTTGCATCGGGAACAAAGATTTTTCCAGGCCCCACGCCAGCTACGGCATTGCACTCTAGATGCGTTTCTCAAGCTTTTTGCACTGCATTGGATTGGTTATTTGCTTTGTTTTAAAGGTGGCAATACTCAAACAATTTTTAGTTAAACATTGACTCTCAGTTTTCTTAATTTGCGGAGTATATTAGAAGTTGTTGGAAATTGCATTGATGTTTGGTTTTTGCAGTACTGTTATTAGTGCTTGCGTTTTGCTGTTGGTTTGTTAGGTTTAGTCGTCAGTGTTGCTGTTTTCAGAGTGTTGACAACGTTTGTTTTATTTGGGATTGCTTTATTGGCGGTAGAAACTTGAGGTTCAATATCTAAGTATCCAAAAGTGGGTTGGTTTTGTGTTTTAGTTTGAGACAAAAGTCTTCTATTAGGTCAATTGAATCCAATAATGGTTTGCCAACAAAGTCATTGTCGTAGCATCTACAAACGCGTCTTTTATTAGTTTGTTTAGTACGCCAATGGTGTTTTTTAAAGCACTGCTATATGTAGCTTTTTACATAGCTAAACGTGTTTTTAACGTGTTGTATGGCATAAAGACGAAGTTTTTTTTGTTTTTCAGTGACGCTGTTCTGGTGTTGACAAAATGTTAGCTAATGGGGGACTGTAACAATATTTTTGGAAACGGTTGTGATTATCAAAATTGGTTAGTTGTTTGTGATGAGATTCTTCTTCGATTTTTTTTTAATATTGGCGTGTAATGTTTTTTAATTCATTTAAGATGTCAAGAAGGTTGAAGCACAATTACTTTGATTTACCCTACTTTAGGCATCAATTGTCACAATATAATTTTGTTGTGAGTTGCCAAAAAGATTTTTATTACTTGGAAATGGTCAAAATCCAGGCTAACTTCAATTAGCCTGAATTTTGACCACTTAGGTGAGATACATCAATATAAATTTTTGTTCAAATGCATGAACTATGTGTGTGTTTGTTAGCAAAAAATTAGTTATCTATTTTCTTTGATGTTATTGAATAACCACTAATATTTATTCCTCAAAAATGATGGCGTAACAAAAATATCAAAAGTAAAAAAAATATTTATTTCATTTAAAATAAACACTTGAACCAGTGGTTGTGTTACATTAATACAAACTTGTTCACGTTCATAGACTGGGTGATCCAAGTGATTGTTTTATATATAATAATTGGTTTTTTAATTTGTTTTTTGTAACTTAATAACAATTTTAACTAATATTTATTTTACAAAAACCTTATTTTTTTTGAGAACATGATTGATGTTTTTGATGGTGTGCAATGTCCACAAAATTTTTAGCATTTTAAGTTTTGTTCCAGAAGAGTAACACGGACTATACGTAGCATTGGAGAGTCTTATCTTTATACTTAGGTTATAGTTGTTTAGTATTTGTTTACATTCTAAGAAGTTTCTGATCTGGACATTTCTATGCGAGTAATTACTTCTTCAGCCGAGTTATTTTTACTGTTTACCCAGCAAACAATGTATTTATAGTAGGACACTTTTTTAACAAAGTCGGCGTTAGTATTAGTTTAGCTGGGTCTTTAAAAAAGTAAATTAAAATTTTAAAAATATTTTATATTTTTTTATTTTGGGTACCAGCTTGTGGTCCACAGTCCTTTTACATCTTTTGCTCACAACTTTTGCCACTTGATTAATGTTTTGTTTCTAGCTTGCTCCTTTTTCTGTTTTCTTCCTCTTGTGCTACTCTTTTCTCTTGCTTGCAGATTAAAAAAAAAACATGTGTGCTTGGATTAATGCACTAATTGTCGAGATTGTTTTATATGCCCTACTGACTCTGATAGCCAAATTTATCTGCAGACTGTTCAGCATTTTTACGTTTTTATCAAGTTTGAGAGCATCGCTCTATATTGGTGCAGCGTATAGCAGATTGACGCGGCTACTACAAAAACCTTTTTTTGCTTTTGCTAATTTTCATTATCCTAGGCATTATATTTTCAACGAAAGCGGTTGTTTTTGTTTTGCCTTAGCTACCACCGTTTTTACGTGTTCTCCAAACGTTAAGTTTTTATTCATTACCACTTTAAGATCCTTTTTTGGTTTTGTGGTATTTAACTATTTGTGTCTTTTTAACCACTACTATTGCCAAATCATTAGCATATGCCAATAGCGTTGTTTTTTTGGGAGTGTGCAGCCTTAGCAGTAAGTCATCTAAGATATTTCAGAGCTGAAGACCTAATACTGAATCTTGTGGTATTTCTCCTATAACTTTGTGTTTTTTTTTTTCTTTTTTCTTTTACTATAATTTGGTTTAAAAAGTAATCCTTTATCATTTCCACTTGCTATATTTTTTTCTTCTATAGCCTTTACTGGCATTCTTCTATTATAAGCACACATAGTCTCTTTGTTTTCTATGTTTTTTCATATTGCTTTTTGCAATTTTTTTACGGTTTTTAGTGGTCTTGAGGCCGTGTTGCTCTTCTGACAGGTTGGGCCCCTTTTAACTCAATCACAAAGCAAATGAATGATCCGACTGACCTCTCCTGACAGTTGCTACAGAACTCTACATTACCTGAATCAGAAAACACTACCAAAATCTACGCAGTCTTAACATTGAGACAAAATTTACAAAATGCAAAATAAACTGATGCCGCTTTGTGAGCGGAGCTTCACTCCACTAATCTAGTCTGCACCTTCACCACAGGACACAACAAACAAAACAAACACACACCGATATGGACCAAACACTTCATATTGAGCACGAGAGCCTCTTTCACAGGAGTACAACAACATTGAAAGATAACCCAACGCTCTCGAGGGCACTTGCGGCCACACCCCCGGAGGAATGCAGCCGGTGTCAATGGCACTCAACATGGGGCGTCAAAGAGCATAGTGCCTTTGCGTTTCCGCTACACACAACTCGAGAAAAGGAAGATTAGGTGACACGGACGCTCTAAAGAACTGAAGCAATTAATCTTTGATAATAACACAATGCCCAACCAGGTTGAGATCCCTGTCAACCGAACCGTTGTGACCACCACAGTCAGCACACTCCATACCGTTATTGGACATATTCAGGTTCTTATATAATGTGTTTACATACAATAAAAATATATTATTATTATTATACCGCAAATGTACTTTGCGACACGAAAGTTGCGCACAAGGCGCACATGTTTTTGGTAGACGTTGCCAACGAATGAACAACCGAGCAAGGTACTTGATTGTGCAGAGTCAGTTAAGGCACGCTAACCTCAAAATGTTTGCCAAAGAAACCAAAGAAGTTTAAGGACTTATACCGGAATCAATTGGAACTCTACAAGTGAGCATCAGCGAGGTCGAACAACAAGTTACGTCATTCCAGGTTACAACCACTGTAACACTCGTCGAGAGCGAATACTACGAAGACGTACAACACGTTGGCTTGACCCTACTTACCATCAACGCCAACAGTAACTTAACCTTAAAAGACCAACAAAACAGTCGCGTAGAAGAAAACAGGACACGGTGCACGTAATGAACCAATGCACCCAGAACAAATGCACCCAAAAAAAGAAGAGAACTTTGGCTGATCACCACCATTCTAGGTGGAATTTGTGCCTACCGTGTAGTGCTCTACGACTTGGCTCGAGGGAGGTTGAACATTACGTGCTACCACAGTGTCAAACACCGCGGAAACTACTGCCAAAGCCCGAAACTAAGACAATTGCTGACTAGCCGGTGTCGGGAGTGTATCAGATAATTTGAACCTGCGACACTCAAATTTTAGTGGAACCCTAGTGGACACTTTACGAACTACTCTTGTCCCAATTAACAAACAATTTGACAAAACCTGGAATTGATGCCGCTTTGTCGGCGGAGCTTCACTCCACTAATATCATCTTAGTCCTTTGACCTCTGCTCTTATAAAAACTTGACTTTTACAGCCAAACTCTGAGAGCCAAGCAGAGATCACATGGTAACAACATCACCCGATCCACATAGATAGGAATTCCGTCTGGGTGATTTGGTGATCACTACCTATAACCAATGCAGCTTTTGACATATACCACCTTGCACGGTGCAGTCGACTATCATATACGATAGATACTTTTGGATTAGGCCGAAGCTAATGCAACTCCGTTCTCTGGTATGCACCTTCACCAGAGAACACCACAAACAAACCAAACACCAATATGGACCAAACACTCTATGTTGCGCACGAGAGCTTCTTTTACAGGAGTACAACAACCTTGGGAGATAACCCAACGCTCTCGACGGCACACACGACCACACCCCTAGCACCTGAAGTTGATGACAGAACCATTCAAAAAGCAAACAAAAAAGTTTAAAAACTAAAAAAAAATTAAAAAAATGTCTGATACTGTCTAAAAGTCAATCGTAAACATACTAAATAAATGCTAAAAGATGCCAACGGATCAATAAAACTAAAACATAATTGATTAAAATTCAATTAGTATCCACCATCCCAACATGTTTGATTAAATAATACCATTTAAACTTGTAAACATTTCCATCCGGCTAAATCTAAATAAAAACAAGACATAACTTGCGAATATAGAATATGAGATACATTGTTTTTGGGTGCTTCTTCTTACAGCAAGATTTAACAGCGATAAAACACACTGAAATTTATAATAACCAACACACTGCAGAAATAAATTAAAAATCAATACTGAATTTTATCTTTTTTCCATATGCCCGGAATTTTGTCTCTTTCTCATGCTGAGTGAAACACAGCGTGAATCGGCTTTGGAACTACTTCCACCGCCAGTTTAATAATTTCTGCAGGAATTCCATCCTTCCTTGGGTTTTTTTTTTTTTAATTTTTTGGCTTGTTTTTTTGGCCCTTCCGCTTTTATAGCCGGTTTATGTTTTTCTTCTGGTAGGTTTCTTGTCGCAATTTTTGATTTGGCCGCCAGCTGGGTCTACCATGACTTTTCCAGCTATCAACCATTTTGTTTAACAGACATTTATTTTTAACCCGAAACGTTCACATGAGTTATTAACAGCATTAAGCAGGTTTTCTTTTCCAACAAATGCCGCATCATCTGTGTACTTAATGCAGCTAATGTTCTTTTCCGCAATCTTTATACTTTTAGATTGGCTTTCTAAAACTCTGAACACAGGTTAAATAGAACAGCTGACAGAATACATATTTGCGTTCGATTGGGATTTTGTTGCTTATTTTAGCGTTTATTTTAATCTTTGCAAACTGATTATAGTATAAGGTTCTTAATAATTTGATGTTTTGATTGCCCAATTTTATTTCTTGTATTTTATCAAACAAAAGGTTATATTGGACATTGTCGAACGCTTTATGAAAATCATTTTTGCATTATAAAGCTTTTCTTGTTCCCAGATTCTTTTCGCGGTTTTGTATGACTTTCAACGGAAGTTTGAAGCTGTGGGACATCAGATTTATGTATATCTGGAATCATCGCATTTAATTGGTTGATTTTTTTTAGTAGTGGTATAAAAATTAAGGTAGCATATATTTTTTAAAAATGTTAATAAAATTGTAATGCTTCTATTATCCAAGGTTTTTATTAGTTATATAGGGACATCAGCGAGGCTGGGTGCTTTATTATTTTTGGTCTGCTGTATATATGGTATTTTTTTATTAACTTGCGACCGTGCTTTTTTCTATATACAATATTTTGGTCGCGTGCTTCGGAAATGGTTGCGTCTGTTTTCCAAAGAAAAACTATTGCATGCAACTTTTTAATCATACCAACAATGCATAAACAAAAAAATGAAACATAACTCATCCTTAAGTCTTAACATATTTTTTTATTTGCCGCAACATTGTCTTTTTAGCTTTATAATAAAACAAAACAAAATTTATAATTCACTTTTTATCCATAAATATTTAACTTTGCTTGTCCCACATTCAAAATACAAACTTTTAAACTAATTACATTAGTTTCGACAAATGTTCTTCTACCTAAATTTTATAAGAACGCACATTAATGTTGTTAAATTTGACTATTTTTGTATATTGAATTGTTTGCCATTTATAGCTGCTTTAGAAATAACAAAAACATTAATATTCGTCTATTGTTTAAACAAAATCCTGCACACACATCATTCAATGCGAATTATTGTCAATGTCATCATTTATTTATGAGTTTTTAATTTTGACGTGAGTGTTCACCAAAATAAACGCCTCCGCTGTTGAATGAAATTAGAAATGAAAATAATAATAATAAAATAAATTAGATACAACTAATTACTAATAAAATAAGCCAATTTAAGGACAGAATGCGGATGTGTTTAGTTTAAGGGATATAATTATAGTTATGTTTAATATTTACTAATTTTTAATAATTAATATTTAATTTACATAAACAAATAAAACAATGAAGTCATGCACGCCCATTGTAATGATAGGTTTTGTATTATTATATACAAAATATTCAATGTTAAAGATGCATTTGATTAATAGATTATCTAATTTAGGATTATGGTAATTGGATTCAACACATTATTATGAAATTAATTTTAATTATATAACTTAAAAAATAACAAAAAAAATGGATAATAATACTATAATATACATATTACAATAACATATGTTAACTGTAAGTCAAGGTTTGGGAAGGAATTGATCCTACGCTTTTTTAAGCGTAGGATCAATTCATTCTAAAGATTCTAATTTTAGAAAACAAATTAATCAATTTTTTAATATATTTATTGTAAGTACTTAGTCTTGCCAATAAAATAACCGATATACTAAAAAAATTATAGTGCAAGGAGGTTTGGATATAAGTTTACATGATGTTATTACTTATCATATTCTTATCTTATATTCTCTATTAAAAACTTTTATATGAAATTTACAATTAATACAGTTTACTTATAATTAGGTTATGTAGATCAATATAATACATACAATTTGATTTAATAAGTAATAAAAATTTAATTAATACTTCTGAAATGCATAATAACAGGTGACTGATTAGAGATCTAACCTGATAATTCCCACAAGTTTGTTATGATGTAATTCTTTAAAATTTATAACTCCAATTTTTTATTATGATGAATTTCCAAAATTTACAGTTTATTGCTACGCCCAATGTTGACTCAAATGCATTTGCATATATTTACGGGAGTACTAGTCGATATTTTTAATAGTGGTTTGGAATTATGGCCGTATACTAATAAATAAGACGATTTTATAAAATGCAAAGTGTTTCTTTGAGGATTTGATAATTAATATGTCCAGAGTCGACATAAACAGACGGCCATCTGGATTATCCTTCCTAATTTGGCGCACGCTTTATTTATTAATCACGTCTCGTATGAAAATAAAAATATATCAAAAGGTGAAATGTTTGCATAATGTGAAGGACAATGTGGTTTATTTTCTGTTGAGGATTATTAAGATTATGCTTTAGATGTAAACATTGTAATGTTAGTATATAGTGACAATTAAAAAAATGATTTTTAAATTAATCGATATAAAAAAAAACAATTTATATGAAATAGTTATCAAAATACTAATACACTTTGAGAGTTTACTATAAAATTTATTGATACTATTGAAATAAGTATTTGTAGTATTTTAACGAAAACGGCAACTTTGGCTTTAATGCTGTTTCTACATTCTTCTTCTTCTTATGGTGCCTGTCCGTTTCGGACGTTAGCGATCATCATAGCTATTTGAACTTTGTCGGTTGCTGCTCTGAAGAGGCCTACTGTTAATGTATGTTTTCAACCAAGACGTTCTTCTTCTTCCTGGTCCTCTTTTTCTTTTCACTCTGCTTTGTAGAATCAGTTGCAGCAGTCCGTATCGTTGATTATTCCTTATTATGTGCCCCAGGTATTCCAGTTTTCTCGCTTTTGCTGTAAATATTAGTTCCTTTTCTCTGCCAATTCTTTCAAAGACTTCTTTCAAAGACTTCTTTGTTGGTTACATGTTCTGTTCAAGAGATCTTCAAAATGCGTCGGTATAGCCACATTTCGAATGCTTCTAGTTTTTTACAACTGGTCTCGGTTAAAGTCTGTTGTGGATTCACCGCAACCTGCACCATAAAAACACACCTTAATAAATGTCAAGTGTCATATGTAGATATGTCATATGTTGTATTCAGTCGTATTCCAATATATCTGTTATTAGTAAAGCCATTGCGTTATCTTTGATTATCCAAGAGTAGTCATTCACACCCTCAAACATTAGGTTATTGGCCGAGAAGAGTTAATAAACAGATAGATGCAAATATTAAGCAAGAAAGTGCGATAGGATTGGAAAACCATGAACGCAACTACGAGGATCCAGCCATTGAACAAATCCAATTACGACACCTGTAAAATTCAGGCACAGGCATTGCTAATCAAAACCGGAGGATGGGAATATGTGAACGGCTCAAAGAGAAGACCAGAAGCAGACCCAGCAAAACCTACCGAAGTAGCAGAGGTCGCGTCGTGCGATCACAATGACCAAACAGCTAAGTCTGACCTCATACTATCAATTGAAGTATCAGCGTTGCGTGAAGTAAAATACTGCAAAACTTCCAGGGATGTGTGGCAAAAGCTAGCCGCAATCCATGAGTCAAAGGGTCCTGCCAAAAAGGCAAATCTACTGAAGCAGCTACTCTTCACGAAGATGAAAGAAGCCCAGGACACCCATGCTCATCTAGAGAAGCTGGAAGAAACTGTGGACAAACTCCGAGATATGGAACTCGAAATTAATGAGGACCTGCTCACAATTATACTTCTCTACAGTCTACCAGAATCATACGACAATTTCCGCGTCGCAATCGAAAGCAGAGATGAACTTCCCACGATGGAAAATCTACGCGTGAAAATACTGGAAGAGAGTGAATCTAGGCATGGCAGGCAAGGGCATTACACAAGTGATGCACCATTGGCAGCCTGGAAACAGAAGAGACCATTCAAGAAACAATTCAATCAACAGCTGAAACAGAAACAGCCAACACAAGGTAACAGTAAGAAACCGCCTAGGTGCACAATATGCAAACGTAATGGACATCAAATAGCTGATTGCTGGTTCAATTAGGATAATCAAGAATCCTACTTTGCATCTGAAATATGCACACTAGCGCAAGAAAAAAAGGACAAGTGGTTACTTGATAGTGGTTGTACATCACACATGTGCAATGACAAAGACAAATTTACAAACCTAAATCCATCTGAGACACGGGTAAACATGGCTAACCACACAAATTCTTCATCTGTTGAAACAGGATCTGTCAAATTAGATGTTGAAGTTGAGAATTATACAAGGAGATGTGACCTATCACAAACATTGTACGTTCCAAACTTAGAACTGAACCAATGTCCGTTGGAAAAATAACCGAAAATGGTTACACTGTTACATTCGACCGAGAGAAAGCAATAATTCGCAATGAGAAGAACATTTCAACTACAATTGCAATCAAGGAAAACAATCTTTATGTAGTCAAACAAGCAAAAAGCAATTCTAGACTTGGTCATCTAAATGCTAAAAGCTTATGTGAAATGATTCAAAAGAATTCCGTAATTGGAATGAATCGGTTGCCGAAGAATTTGAAAACTGAAATCAACTGCAAAATATGTCCACAAGGTAAAATGGTTCGAACCAAATTTCCAAAATCATGTGACACCAGAGGAAACGAATTGATAGAGATAGTTCACACAGACCTGTGCGGGCCGATGCCAGTAGCTTCAAATGGAGGAGCTCTTTATGTCATTACGTTCACCGATACAAAATCGCGTTATACTATTGTAAACATGCTGAAGAAAAAGTCTGACGCTTTCGAGGCTTTCGTGAATTACCACAAAATGGCAGAGAGACATACCGGGCGAAAATTAAAATATCTGCAGTCTGACAACGGCCTAGAATTCGTTGATAACCGATCAAATGATTATTTGAAAGCTCATGGCATTCAACGAAGGCTGAGCGCACCATATACGCCGCAACAAAACGGCACTGCGGAGCGTAAAAACCGCACACTGATAGAGACAGCAAGGTGCATGCTAATTGAAGCGAAATGCCAACCAAGTTTTTGGGGTGAAGCTGTAGCAACAGCTAATTATACTCGAAATAGGTGCATATCAAAAAGTATCAATAAGACACCATACGAGATCTGGTTCGGGAAGAAACCGGTCATCACACATCTGAGGTCATTTGGCACCAAGGCTTACGTTTTAAATAAACGTCCTAACAGAAACAAGCTGCAAGCAAAAGCAGATCTTGGAACATTCGTTGGTTATAGCGAAGAAAGCAAAGCTTACCGCGTTTGGATGAGTAAGTAGAGATGTCAGATTTCTAGAAGGAGATTTTGGAAATTGTTGTGAAGATGATATTAATGACACTAATGATATACCAACTCATGTTATCGACATAAACTTCCTCCCAGAAGAAATTGTACCGTCCCAAAAAGAAATAATAATAAATGAAGAAGTCGAGCAAGAGCAAAATGATGTAAATCAAGACGACTCCATTGAAGTATCTGAAGAGGACACATTACAAGAAAAGGAAAACTCCGATTTCGTCCCAAGTGAAGAAGAATCCTCCAGCGAGGAAGCTGATGAAAAGCAAATCGCATTAAGGAGATCAACAAGGAAACCATGTCCAAAAAAATGGCCGGAGTACACGTGTAATGTATCGACGGAAGAACCGCTCACCTACAAAGAAGCATTGGAAGGGGAGAACAAAAATGAATGGCATCAAGCAATGCTAAATGAAATGCAAGCACAGAACAATAACGAAACTAGGACACTAGTAGATAAGCCAAAGGACGCTAAAATCTTGAACTGTAAATGGGTTTACAAACAAAAGCCAGATAAGTTCAAAGCGAGACTAGTAGCGAAAGGTTGCTCACAGGTTCAGGGCATAAACTACATGGAAACATACTCACCTGTGATTTGACACGAAACTATACGAATATTGTTTGCACTCGCTGCAAAAATGGACTTCAAGATTTATCAAATGGACGTCGAAACGGCATATCTGCAAGGCAACTTACACAACGAAATATACATGCACCAACCAGAAGGGTTCGTGAATGAAAATGAGAAGGGAAAAGTATGCAAACTTAAAAAGCCAATTTATGGTTTAAAGCAAGGGGGGCGTGAGTGGAATATCAAACTTAATGATGAGCTAACCAAAATGGGCTACAAACGAAGCTTTGCCGACCCATGTCTTTATTACCAAACCACAAAAGATGAGATCGTCATAATTATAACATATGTAGATGACATTTTAATATTCTGTAAAAACGAGAATCACATCCAAGAATGCAAGTCAAAATTGACCCAAGCATTTAAAATCAAGGATCTTGGAGTAGTGAAAAAATTTCTTGGCATAACAATAATGAAGAATGCAAGGACTGGAACAATCAGCCTAAATCAGTCTGACTACATAAACACTATCCTACAGCGTTTCGGATTATCGGATTGTAATCCAGTGAAGACTCCAATGCCAGTAGGAACACAGTTTGACGAGACATCTACCAAGGAAGCAGACATTCAGCTATACCAAGAAATGATTGGTTGTTTGATGTACCTCGCATGTATTACCAGACCGGACATATCATACGCTACAAATTGGGCAAACGACCCATCCACTCACAGATCAGTCACAGGATACATAGTGACGATGCAAAGCGGTGCAATATGCTGGAAAAGCCGTCTACAAAAGACAGTCGCTCTTTCCACAGCAGAAGCCGAATACATGGCACTCTCAGCAGCCGTAGAAGAGTTGACCTGGGTGAAACACTTACTGAAGGAGATCATGCCGAAAGAAATGAAATTAACACCTGTTTTCTGCGATAATAAGTCAACGATCAGCATGGCCGAATCCGAAGCAATTAAGCAGAGATCGAAACACATCGACACCAAGTATCATCATGTCAAGGAAAAAGTTGCCGAAAACCATGTTAAATTGATTCATCTTTCTACCAACGACATGATAGCGGACTACCTAACCAAAGCGGTAAACAAGGAGAAACAAGCCGATTTCAGAACGAAATCTGGGCTTGCGTTCCGGGGGAGTGTTGTGGATTTACCGCAACCTGCACCATGAAAACACACCTTAATAAATGTCAAGTGTCATATGTAGATATGTCATATGTTATATTCAGTCGTATTCCAGTATATCTGTTATTAGTAAAGCCATTGCGTTATCTTTGATTATCCAAGAGTAGTCATCCACACCCTCAAACATCAAAGTCCATGATTCTAGCACTTTAATAATCTGATTTTTGTTGACAAGGGTAGATCGTGAGTTCTGAACAACTTTGGCATTTTGAGAAATGCGGCTCTAGACTTCTTTATCTGGCATCTAATTTCCAGTGAGTGATCCCAACTGCTGTTGATTGTTGTTCCAAGGTATGTATATGCTTGGACTTTTTTGATCACTTTGTTATTCACTATCATTTGACTAGTATGGTTTGCCTTTTTTAATATTATCATGTATTTTGTTTTTTTGATGTTAAGTGGAAGTCCATATCTTTGACTGGTTTTTGCTATCTTAGTCATCAGCTCCTGGAGGTTCTCGAGACTGTCTGCGAATACACCTGTATTATCAGCATACCTGATATTGTTTATATGCTGGCCGTTTATTTTGATATCAATATTTGTGTCTTCTAGTGCTTTTTGGAAGATTTGCTCGGAGTATATGTTAAATAAGATTGATGGTAGAACGCATCCTTGTCTGACTCCTTTTATGATTTTGATGTCTTATGAGTTTTCTCCCTGGATACGTATTGACGCTGTCTGATTCCAATACAAGTTACCAATGACTCTTATATCGTTGTTCTCGAGTCTTATGTTTCTTAGTATTTCTATAAGTTTGTCGTGTTGTACGTTGTCAAAAGCCTTTTGGTAGTCGATGAAGCATGCATGTACATCGCAGTCAAAGTTTTTACATCTCTGTATAAGGACTTGGACGCTGAAAAGAGCCTCCCTTGTACCTAATGTGTTTCTGAATCCAAACTGGGTGGGACTGATGTGTTCTTTGCATATTCTGAATATTCTTTTGATAAATTATTTTTAAGAATAGTTTTAAAAAGTGACTCATTAAGCTGATCGTGCGGTAGTCGTTGCAGTATTTGGCACTCGGTTTTTTAGGTAGTAATATGAATGTAGATTTTAATCATTGTTTTGGTATTTTTCCTGTAGAGTATACGTTATTAAATATCTCTGTTAACTGTTTGATACCCTCCACATTAAATAATTTGAGGAGCTCACTGTAGATGTTGTCTGGGCCTGGAGATTTGCCGTTCTTGAGTTGTGCTATGGCTTTTGTGACTTTGTCTATTGTTATTGATATGCCTTCAGAGTTGTTGGGCTCTGAGAGTTGTTCTGTCCTACTGTCTTCGAATAGTTCGGCTATGTACTTTTTTCAGGTGTTTATCTTCTTCGTCTTATCGATGATAATCTTGCCATCTGTGTTGTACAGTTTGCCATTTGCATTGGTTTTGTGTATTCCAGTTGTTTCTTTGATTTTTTGTGCATGTTAAAATAATTGTGTTTTCCTTGTAGTGTTTCTATTTCTGCACATTTTTGCTTGATCCAGGCTGCCTTTGCTGTTTTTATCTCTTGTCTTATTTCTTTTTGAAGGTTCCTGTACTTTGTGGTGTTGTTTTTTGCCTTTCATCTTTCATCCATAAGACTCAATATTTTATTTGTTATCCAGCTATATCTTTTAATTTTTTTTGTCTATCAGGTGTTAGTCTCCGATTTTGTTGATAGCTTTTTGTTTATTGATGAGTATATAGTCGATCTGATTTTTGACGACCTTGCTAGGTTAGTCTTGAGGTGAGTTCTATTTATATAGACGTCGTGGTAGAAGTTTGAAGAAGGTGTTTAGTATTATGTATTCTTCCTTCTCTACAAAGCGCTTCAGTCTGTCTCCACGTTCATTTCTTGTGTCTAATCCATATTTGCTTATATATTTACCGCTCTTTCCCTTTCCAATTTTAGCATTTAAGTCACCAATGATCATTATTACTTCGTGTTTGTTGAGTTGTTTTAGTGTATCTGACAGTGTGTTGTAAAATTCTTCAACTTCTTTATCAGGTCTGCTGAAGGCGGGAGCGTTTACTTGAATAATGTTTGTTCTTACTGGGGTGCTATTTAATTGGATGAGTAGTATTCTTTTTGATATTGGTGTAAAGTTTGTGACGTTTTGTTGGACTTTTTTGGATAAGATTAATTATATGTTGGTGGTCAGTGTTTTTAGAATGGTAGACTGAGTGATCGCTGATTACGCAGTATCCAGATCCGGGCCATTGCACTTCGCTGATTCCCATTATGTCTATACCAAGTCTGTTCATTTCTTGAATGACGTTATTGATTTTTCTTGCCTGAGACATTGTTCTTACATTCCATGTGCATACTCTCATAGGTGGTACTTTATTGTTTCTTGTGGCGTTGTTCAAAACTGTCTCCCCGGAGATCCAATTGGGATATTTGTTACTCCGGAATAATTTGCTTTAAACTTTGCCATGATGACTGTACTAGAGATACCGCTTAGGTCTTTAATACGGTGGTTTCTCGTTGCCTTCCGTATTTTTCTGCCGTTGACCATTTTTCTGGTTCATCCGCCTTTAGAGCCAGTTTCCCAGCTCTAGGACAAAAGAGTGCCCTTTACTATTGGCTTACCCACCCGAAGCTGTTGGCTATCATAGTTGAATTACTTATACCGGCAATCTTTTAGTTGAATTACATTTTCTTAATTCACATTTTAATGGTTATACCGCCATGACTCGGTTGCCAGACAGCCTCGTTAGTTATCTAGCAGCGAGCACCGCGTAAAGGAGAGGTTGACATTTGAGTCAAACTTAACCTTGGTGGTCCCCCAGATTCCTCACAGTCCCAATTTGGCTTTGTGCGACTTTTTTTGTTTCCAGGACTGAAGAGAGAGCTGAAAAAAAAGCATTGGGAGTCCGTGGAAAACATCCAAAAGCATGTTACAAGATTAGTAAAAGACATTCCTGTCGAAGAGTTTAAGGGTGCCTTTCAGGCGTAGCAGACACAAAAGTGTATTGATGCAGGAGGAGTGTATTTCAAAGAATTTTAAACTTTTGTACTAGTATAAATCTATTTTTTAAAGAAAATGCGCATTACTTTCATAATGAACTCTGTAAGTTTGCCAGTAAAAGCAGTTTGTTGAAGAAAGTTGTGGATACATACTATAAATTAATCACTGCACAGTTTAGGTTAGGTAAATCAATAGATTTGTCGAAAGGGACATTCTTTTAATTGTCGTTGTTCAATTATAAATTTGATGGAAATCTTAGCCAATACTAACACAATGTTGCATCCTGGTACGTTTAAGCTGATGTTTTCTTTAAAGATATTGACACAATGTTACATAATGGTACGTTTAAACTAACGTTTTTTTTTTTGTTGTTATTGTTTAAATGGTTTCCTTTTGTACGTTAAATTAGAGTTAAAGACAGCAGTATCAACCGATAATTAATGGAAGTTTTATTCCATGGTAGGGACATATAGCGTTAGTATATCAGCATATACAAACAGGTTGTTCCAGTCTAAAGTTGATTGAATTGTTTATCCTAGAAAACTGTATGTAGGTTTTTTAATCTTTGTTAATAAAGATGTATCACATTTTTCAATACGTGTGAATTAAACACCAAGTACTTTACTTGTTATTGTAACATATGTTGTCAGGAGTCTCGGTTTGCTCTGGTGCAAGCTTAAATCAAGGATTGGAATGTTTTTTTCGACGTTATATATTGTAATGTTTGTAGATTGTTATTTTTCTTCTCGAATTTAAATAAAAATATCATTTGCAGATAATTTAATTTTTGGATTACTAACACTTAGGTGTGAAGGTGGAATTTTTAGTTAAAACTAGTTGCTTGCAATCAATGGTTAGTGTCCCGGTTATCCACCCAATTGTTTGTTATTAAGAAGATAGATTTTTTACTCTTCTCTCTTAATTTAAATACATATAACATTTGCAGAAAGAAAAATTATTTAATTTTAGAAGCTTAATTATTGTGGGGTGGATGGGGCACTTGAGTTAAAACCTTGCCCACCAGACTATCAAAAAGTTAGATTTGTCATTTTTCTTTACTAATTCAGATACAAATAACATTTGCAGAAAGGAATACTATTTAATTTTTGGATTACAAACGCTTGGGTAGGTGGGCGGAACATTCTAGTTGAAACTAGTTGTTTGCAATCAATGATCTAAGTGCAGCGCTAACACACTTGACTGTTTTTTTATTAAGAAGATGCATCAGTAACAAATAGAGTTGTAAATGGAATTGTATGGAAAGATGATGCTGCATGGTTTATTGAGTATGATCTCAGTACAGTTTCATTGAATTTTGTTTGGTGGAAAATCTCACAGCACGTAGTGACAATGAGCATTGATAAGAAATACATGAGATTATTTTCCTAAAATGCAGCAATAGAATTATCCACGTGATTAAATCTATTACAATTCATTTCTAGTAGAGGAGTTGTTTGAACTGACGCGGTGTGAGGGTATGTAATGCGGTTGTGCCACAAGCATAGGAGTATGCAAAGAAGTTAAAAAAAATGACTTTTTTTTAATGTTTTGCGGTAAGGCCCAAAAATCCGAGCTAACCCACTGCTTTGCTATGTGCTTAATTAGAAAATCTATGAGTAACACGGTTTTTTGGCAAACAAAAAAAATTAATTTGGGTTTTTTACATAGTTTTTTGCAAGTGACTAAAGGGTAACTCCACGATAGTTTGGACAATTGTCCCCACATCGATATCTCCGATTTTGCTTAAATTTTGTAAACATGTTTGGGGTTCCAAAATATGACGATTGCTAAAATTTTAGATCTCTGGGTGCAATATATACACTATAATGTCGACTATTTTAATTTTTTAGGAATATTTTGTATTCTTTCAGTTTTTGTGCTGTAAATAAAAAAAAATATATATAAATCATACTCAAAACTTCCTTAAAGATACACTCTATCTTTAAGGAAGTTTTCAGTAAAACACGATCCCGCCTTTGGTTTTCCAAAAATTATTCCAAAAAGTGGGTAAATTACCAGTTTATTGAAAATTCAATAACTTTGATTGCGCTACACCTGGACTCGGATTTACCGAACGGTAATTTTTGTATTTTCTGCGGAAAGTTTTGGAAACCCAAGGGCGGGAATGTGTTTTACAAAAAATTTCCTATGAAATACACTCTTTTAAATATGATTTTTGACTAAATTTTGCTTATTTACAGCACAAAAACTGAAAGAGGACGCCATTTACATTGAATTGCATCTATAGATCTAAAACTTTAGGAATTGTCATATTTTAGTACCCCAATCATGTGTATAAAATTTGAGCAAAATCGGAGATATCGATTTGGGAACGATCGTCCGAACTATCGTGGAATTGCTAAATTGATTTTTTTTATTTTAGTTTAAAAAACAAAAAACTTACGTTTTTCAGTGAGACACATGAATTTAATGTCATGCGGTTAGCCATTCGTCCTAATTGATCTCTTACTTAAGCAGTGGCATTGCAATGCACTTACTTTTACGTCACGACAGTAGATACTCTGCCAAAAATTGATTAAAAGAACCGGAATGAAATGATCGGTGTTGTTTTTAGCCAGTATTCTGGTAGTGCAAACTTTTGTTTGTAACAAAACTTTTATCTG
Organism: Tachinus rufipes; assembly: GCA_963932245.1. NCBI lineage: Eukaryota > Metazoa > Arthropoda > Insecta > Coleoptera > Staphylinidae > Tachinus > Tachinus rufipes. The sequence goes on along the minus strand of OZ010747.1, from coordinate 25,150,198 downwards.
TTTTTAGGCACGACAAAACTACAAAGTATCTAAGACTATTTCCGATATTTGATATTTAAGATCGTTAAGTTACTCATTTTAATTGAAGAAGTTCTGCAAAGTATAGTTTGTAGATTTTTTTAATTTTTAAAATTACTTCATTTGAGAGATTTTTAAGAGGTTTGGGTTTGGTAAATTTGGGATCATAACAATAACTTTGCAGAAGGTCTTTTTTTTACTTTTTTAGTTGTGCTATGTTTAAATAGTGTGTAGTTGTTAAAAAAAACTTGCTTGGTTATTGTAGGGTATGTTTTGAATACTCCAGCAATATTCACTTGTAACCTGGTGCAATTTGCATGCATCTAAATGCAAGAGTTAATTAAGGTTGTAACTGGTAGACATTTTGTTATATTTTAGTTTAAGTGTAAATAGTAATGGTTTTTTTTTAAGTTTAATTGAACTTTAAAAAAACTTGAAGTTTGGAAAAGATCAGTTTTAGATATTTAGTTGTTGGAGGTGTAAACGGAGTGGGTTAGCGGTTTTCTGCAAGCAAATAGGGTTTAGCCGAATAACTATAAGCTAGTATTAAGATAATCTTGTTTGTTAAAGTAAGTTTTTACTTGGTTTTAGTAATTTTTATCTTCTAAATCGGTCTATAGATTTTATTTGTTTTTTTTTTAAGGCGCTTTGTTGTGAAAAAATTGTAACTTGGTTGGTTACATAAACAAGATCTAACAGATTATTTTGCATTCTTGTAGTTTTATAAAATGTACAGACGCGTTTGATAAAGTTGGTTTAAAGAAAAGTGAGAAAGGTAGTAACTTACCTAAATAAAGCATTCTCTCAAAAACTATACAAAGTGTAACTACAACATAAAAAAAAAACCAACAATAATGTGAACTAAATCTTTACTTAAAAAAATGTTATTTACGAGTTGAAGCATTGTTTGCAGATATTTATATTATCAGACTGAATCTTAAAAACACAATGCAACTTCCGTCATTTTTGGTTTTTTTTTACAACTTTCAGATATTTTATGGTAATTTTGGATTTTTTGAGTCATTTGTTGTATAGTGTAGTTTGTTTTTATGAATTTTTTTTTGTTTGGTAGGTATTTTTCAAAATATTTTATTTAAATCAATGTTTACATGGCTTGAAAACGTTGCATCACTGAGGTTTATGTAAAACCAAAATTATCTCATCTTTTGCTTTTCCACAGGAAATGCAAATGCAAGTTTTTTGTTATTGAGCAATGTGCAAGCAACAATTGTTTAATATTGATTATACAAGCACCTTGGTGTTTCGGACTCTGTCTACCCATGATATTTAAGCAGGCGACGGTAGCACCCCATTTTGAACGCTTACACATTACCTTTGTTAACTTTTACTATTCCATTCTGTAGTACAGAATAGGAAAGACGTAGCATCGTAGTAAACGAATACGTAGTGCTATATGCTGCTTTAGCCTGCTCGGGATTATTTCTTGCATGCTATCTCACTTACTGCTCAATAAGCATCCCAGATATATAAAGCTGAAAACTTGCTGAATCTGTTAGTTGCCAGTACTCAGTAATATACAGGGTGTTAGATTATGTCAATGACTTTTGCAAACATTAGTTCTAATACCTTAATTCCTGACACATATTCTTTTCACCGATGAAGCCAATTTTTCAAGAAATACAATAAAGCAATTTTATAACAACTATGTATAGGCAGATGAAAATTTGCATCAGGTATGTGAAGATTGTTTTTAACATCAGTTCTCTTTAAATGTTTGAGTTGGAATTGTGGGCGACTGTCTAATTGGACTAGTATTTTTACCAGGAAGATTTACCGACCAGTTGTATTGCAATTTTTTGGAACACGAGCTACCTTAGTTTCTGAATGATGTACCATTAGCAAATAGAATTAGAATGTGGTTTATGCACGATGGTGCACCACTACATTTCAGTTTGGTTGCTTGTATTTATTTAAACAGCAACATACGGAGATCGCTGGATTGGTCGAGGTAGGCAACATGCATGGCCTGCTCAATCTTTAGACTTAAACCCTTTGGATTATTTCTTATGGGGCTATCTAAAATCATTAGTTTACGCTACTCCAGTGCAGAATTTGGACGACTTGCAAAATCGGATAATTGCTGGGTGTAACTCAATTAGAAACAACCCTGGTGTGTTTGAAAAAGTTTGACACTTAATGACAAAAAAATTAAATGATTGTATTTAGCCTGGAGAAAGTCATTTTGAACATTAATTGTAGATTCAGCAACTTTACATGTACTTTTTGATAATAAAATGTTGTAACTGTTGCAAATTTTGTTCACCTTGTATCTTCGAAACAAAAGAGTTTTTCAGAAACCGTCATAAGACAAAATATTTTTATAGTAAGCCAAGGAATAACATCTTTTGCCGCATGTTTATCTAACACCGTGTATAAACTATTTCTACTACATACAAATAGAAAAAGTTTAGACTGGGTCTGTTCTCTCACATTGCATTATTATTATTAATGCTTTTTGTCAACATAGATAATGCATATCTTTTAAGAAGAGTCCTGTTTTTTTGCAAAATAAATATTTTTGTTGTATTATTCAGAACTACCAACATATGCAGACTGACCAGACATACTCTTTTTTAGTAACATATACTTTTTTTGAAGTTTGAATGCTTTTTACTTTTTTTAATTCAAAATAACAAAAAGTTATACTTTTTTTAGTTAAATCCTAATCATTCCAATTTTTTGCTGTCTTTAAAAATGTAATTCCGGTCACTAACGTATTAATAACTGCCAAAGTGATAATTTGGCCTCAAAATTATAAATTAAGCATTTTGTAAATTTGACTTTCAGAACTGTTGCTTAGCTAACAACATTTGATTTAATAAAAAAAAGTAAGAGTAGCATTTATTACTAAAAAAAAGTATTTGTATCTTTAAAATGTAAATTTGCCAATTGATTTTCTAATTATCAATCTTTAAAACTGTAAATTGGGCTTTTAGAACTAAAAATCTGGTAACCAACGTAATACAATTTATTTTCAAACTATTAATTCATTATAACTAATAATCCGTTTTTTGAAAATGTAAAGTTATCAAATTGTTAAATTTATTTCCCAAACAGTTAATTCGGCTTTTAAATTATAAATCCGCTAACTAACATGCTAAACTTTACTGATATACTGTTAATCCGGCTTTCAAATTATAAATCTATTAGGGTTTTAAAAAATGTGAAATTTACTATCGAGCTGATAACTCGGTTTTAAAATTATAAGTAAACTTGTAAACCGAGTTTTTAAAAGTGTAAATCTGGAATTTATAGTGTTAAATTTTACTGCTAAATTGTTAATCCGGTTGTCAAATTTTAAATTCAATCTTTAAAATTGTATATTTGATTTTTAAAAATGTAAACCAACGTATTTAAATTTACTGAAGTACTGTTGATTTGGCCTATAAAACAGTAAATCCGGCTTTTAAAAGCGTAAATTTGGCATTTAAAGTTATGTTAACTTTTGAAACTGAAAATGTATTACCTATCTGTTAAATTTGATTGCCAAACTGCTAATCAGACAAAAATGTAATTTAAAGTTTTTTAAACTAAAAATGTTGGAAGTAATGACTTAAATTTTAGTACTAAACTGTAAATTTAATTAAAAGGTTTATCCGGTCTTTAAACTTTTAAAGTATCATATTCTACTACTAAATTGTTACTCCAGCTTTAAAAACTGTAAATCCGGTCTTCAAATTGTTGAATTTTACTGTCATATTGATAATCCGGTAATAAATAATTAAAATATTTTTAGAAAAAACTAAAAATGTTAAAAATAACAAAATTTGGTTTGCAACATTAAAATATTGTCAGAAAGCATCAAAAGTCCAGCCATAAACTGAAGAAAATGTAAAGTTCAACTTATAAAGTCTAAAATAGCTATAAAATGTTGTCAGAAAACCCTAAAATCCGGCCATAAACAGTTAAAATATGTAAAATTCTACTCATTTAATATAAAAAATAACAAAATTTTGAAATATAAAAATATTGTTAGAAAATAACAAAATTCTATAAACTATTAAAAAATGAAAATTTTTAATTTAAAACTTCTATTCATTAAATATCAAAAGTAGCAAAAACATGTCTTGAAACACCAAAAGATGAACTATTAAAAACATCAAAAATTTAGACTGTAGCACAATGGTCTAGTGCGAGGACTGTTGTGCAGGCAGCACGAGTTCGATTTCCGGCAGCGACAGCATTCTAATTTGTCGAATATATTTTTATGCGGTCGTCTCCTTTGCAAGGCAATGGCAAACCAGCGAATTTGCCTAGTAAACCTCTCTAGCGGTGTGTTTTGGATTTTACGTTAAACTGTAGGTCCCGTATGTTTGTGTGGAACTATTATCGCACACCACAAACAACTCATAGCGAGTATGGCACTATAAGAAGAAGAAGTGCAAAATCTATAATAAAAAGTCAAAAATAACTAAATCCGGTCATAAAACATAAACATATTTTTAGATTTAAAATATAACTTTTTTTATGGAATGTCATGGAAATGGTAAAAACCGAAATCTGGCCATAAACTGTTCTTATAAAATCTCAAAAATAGCAAAATTTGACTATGAAATATTATATTTTTTTTGTTTTTTTTTTACTGTTATTTTAAATTGCCACAGTAAGTCTACGACTTGTTTAAAGAGGTTTGATGGGACCAACAGATTATTAGGTGACATTTGAACCATCCTGGTGGATAAAGAGTAAGATATTATTTTTGTCATATTTTGGGAAACAAATCCCGAACTGCTCGCATTATATACAAGAGCCTTACCATTAAGCCATCTTACCAAGTTTGGCAGAAAGATTTAAAATCCGGTCATAAACTGTCAAAAAGTACAAAAGTCTATTCATAGAATGTTAAAAATAACAACATGTAGCCATAAGAAGTCAAAAATAGCAAAATTTTTTCATAAACATTTAATTTATGAATTTTTAAAAATTAGTTTTTAAAAAAACTTAACTATAAGATTTACGGCAAAAACGTTAAAATATCATATAAAATTCATCAAAAATTGCGTCGAAAACATCAATATCGCGTCAAATTTATCTAAAAAATTACGATTACCACTTAAAATTGCTAACAAAACTAATTAAAACTTGTCAATTTTGGCGCACAAATTTGATTTAAAACACAACATTTACTCTAATAACCTTATACTTGCTTAGAAATGACATTTATAAGATTAAAAACGCGCAAAAAACTATTACGTTTGTAAATTATGTATAGAACATAAAATTTATTAAAATTTCCGTAGTAAACCTAAATATCACATAAGTTTTTTTGGGAAACATCAGAATTGCACAATAAAAGCACATGAAATTGTGCTTAAAAGCTATTTGTAGTATAAAAATCACAATTAGAGCACAGAGAAAAATAGTTATAAAATAAACTTGATCAACATGTTTCAAGAAAAACCATTTAAAGCATATAATTTGCTTAAAAACCTCAAAAATGCACTATAAAAACATTTATAACCTACAAATCGAGCAGAAAATTCATTTACAACTTAAACTTCGTTGAAACTCTTAAAATTTATTTCTAATATAAAATTTCATACACGTGTTCAACACGAAGCCGCGCATATAGCAAGGCGCGTTCTTATCCACAACTGACGTCACATGTACCGATCATGTTGGCTTCACCGCGTCGGCAAACGGCGTGTCTATAAGTGTACATGGTCTAAGGTTGGACCTGTCTTATACGTGTGTTATTCTTGTGATTAAAAAGTGCCACCCTGTAACAGTTTTTAAAAGCAACTCTCTTTTTTGCTCTGCAGTTGATCTATTCTATGATTTTATTTAACTATTCGTCAATGTCAGCCATGTTGTTTGTTTTTATCGGAGCCTGTGTGTTTTTGCTTTTGCTTTAGATGCTTTTTTTAGAGTATTTGATTTTTCTTCCGCTATTTATAAGAAATGGTTTTTTATCTTTACACAGAAAAAACATTTGTAAGTTTAAAATCGCGTAACAAAACTCAATTTAAGATTAAAATTGCCCTTAAATTAAGGAAACATATAACTTATCAAAATTTGCGTTAAAAATCCAAATCTTGTATAAGATTTGCTTATAAAAAGTTTAGAGTTGTAGACAAAACCAAATACCAAAATAAACTGTTAAATAGTGCAAAATTATTTTAACGAAATGTCAAAAATTGTATAATTCAATTATTAAATATCAACATAATGTTGAAAAGAATTTAAATCCGGCATTAAAACATCAAAATATTATCAGAAAGCAAAATCCGGTCATAAACTATTGAAAAGTGCAAAAAAATGTTTATGGAATGTCAAAAATAGTGAAAAACGGTGAAAAAATATTAAAGCATTGTCAAAAAGCGCCCACAAGTCATTAACAGTTAAAACGTGCAATTTGAATTTTTCAATGCTATATAAACTTTAAAATTAAATTCTCTACCTTCAGTTGAAAGTTTCTTAAAAATCTATCGTGATTCGAGATCTGGCGTTTTTTATATAGCTCATTTTTTGGCGGTGAATATGCGGGACAAAAAGTACAATTTTTCAAACTGTACACGCTTTTATGGTTAGTCAGTTGTTGGAGTGCAGTTTTCTGAATTGAAGTGTTATACTCTTTATTACTTGTAAAAATCTGGTCACTCTGGACATGTGTTATTTTACAGCCATGCACTTGGCTTATATTATTGTTAAATGATCTCCGTCACGTTGGTAATATTAATTGAGTAGTTAAAATGCAATACCAACCGCACTTTTCCTTATTTTTTTATATATTTGCAGTTTAATTTCAATTGATGACACATTACATAGCTGAAGTAATTCGATGAATAAATTTCACTGATCGTGTGATTATTTATTTGTTATTTTATAAATTACTTATTTCACTGTGTTCTTTGAGAAATTTGGAAATGATAAAAAATGGTAAAATATATATTTTAGGCAATATTGTGCAGTCAATACAAACCAGATTATTATACGACACGTTTTATAAATTAAAAAACATTATTTTCTAATTAAGTCATATTATATATTAAATGTAAACATAAAACATAAAGTCGCAATTTATTGTATCATTACTAATGCTTGTTATAATACTATATAAATAGAACGCAATAATAACAAAATTGTGCAATAAAATATAAATTTAAGCCTGTCAATTTGAGACAATTTTCGCCCAAGATGTCATTAGAATTGAGTGCGAAAGTGGGATCACGTTTTTATTGTATCGTACTTGAAATTACATAAACGAAAATACATTTTTCCTTGAGTGACCCGATGTTATCACGCAAATTGGATTCTTTCACGTATTATTATTATACTTATATAGAATTATGGTGTTATGATGTGTGTTAAAAGTACCTTAAACAGTTTACACAGACATAATTCAATGCAAATAGAGAACTATTATTACTCTTATCGAGTAATATTGCATCTAATGGGCATATGTTGTTATTGAATTTTATTCGTGGAAAATACAATAAATCATAATTTATATCGATTCATAAACTTGAAACAATATTTCTATGAAATTTTCTTTTAATTATATTGTTTTATATAATTATTTTTAATACATACATCAATCTGCAAAAACATTTCGTATCAATATTATAAACGTTTTCGAATCCACATACATTATTTATATAACTTATTGCATACCCGCGTTGCAGACTTTTTTTATAGTATCGGCAGGATAATATTGATACATATGTATATTCTGTTTTGTGCCAGGGACATCCTGTAGAGAGAGCAAATGTCCAATTGTGGACATAAACCTTTACTCAATTCTATGTACGGATATGGCGAATGCCGAAAACAACTTTTATATAATTCTATATTATAACACATCCATCAGTATTTAGGCCCTCGAAATGATCGCACACAAATATGGCATGAAAGAGAAATTTTTCAAATTGATTTACATAATAATGGCCACTATTGTATTTAATTAATAAATTTGAGATTATTGAAATGGAGTTGTTATGAAGGAAGATTATTTATGAATAGCTTCACAGCAGCTACATGAGTTAAAAACTGTTAATTTGAAATGATTGAATGATGTACTTATAAGATAAGATGTTTATCAATAATTTTAATAACTGATTGAACTTGCAGTTATCTTAGAGTTAATACGTGGTTGTGAGATCGGGTAGCAATGCAGGCCTTTTTGTTAGATGTCCAATTTCGGATCTGTTTTTAGGATTTTAATGCAGCAATGGGTCACTACATATTTTTAATTAAATTAATGGTTTTTAAATTACGTTGTGGAAGGTGATCGTTGAACACAGTGGGATCGGATTAAATATTCAAGTATTGCGTTGTTAGAAAAACGGTGAATAAAAATGTTGCGTCAATTACTCTCTGATACGTTTTGGTTGGTGTTGTGGCCTGTTTCTAGGTTTTTTCATGATTAGGTTATTTGTTTAATCATGTTTTACACTTCTTCAGTATTTGATCGGGTGTTAAGTCGTGCAGGTTAAATTGTGGTTTTGAGAGTGATTCTGCGTAGAAGGCCCGATGCAGCTTTCAGATTTTCATGTGAACGTGATGGAGGTTCAGATAAATGAATTAACGTTACAATAGTTACTTGTTATTGCTTTCTATTCGGCAGTTGGCCAATAGGTGTGGTGTCGTCTGGGGTTAGTAACGTTTAGACTTTTTCAAGTAGCTCAACTCTAGAGTATGACTTACGTAACGATGAGGTTTTTTGGAAGTTGAGATTACACGACAATTATGGTTAACGTGTCTGTACGATTGCAGTGGTTGGCCTAACTTAATTAGGCACAAATTTGCAGTCAGGTATGTGCAAGCTCACTGTGTTGCCGTTGTTAGTGATTCTCTAAGGTTTAAGAAAGGAGATTATCATGTCGTGATTTGGAGTTGCTTCTGGAAGTTGAGAATCAATGAACGGCGGAACGTGCAGGCCGATATGTGTGTACATTATTTGGTGTAGAATTTTTCTAGTTACAGTGTTCATGTGCATGGGGGGAAGTTATATTGGGGTTTGAAGGTTGCATGATGAGTTTTCATGAGAGACGGTTAACATTAGTCTACAGTTTTTCAGGTTTTCTATGTTTGTTGATTACTGACTTTACATCGTAAACGTTTGATATTTATATGCTCTGCTTAAACTGGCAGCGTTTTGAATGGATTGGTGATGTTCTGTCTATAAAAAAGCATTTTTTTTTTTAATTTCTTGTTTCCTGTTGTCATGGAAGGTTGTAAGTCATTTAGATAGAGTTTGACACATACCAACCATTTATGTTATTTTTACTTAATAACAGTTGGTTTTTGTTTGAGATATGGAATGCGATGTTGATGTGAAATGGTGCATTATGTGATTTGATTTGGGTGATGTTTAATAACAATGAGTTGGAGTACAGTTGTTGTTTGTAGAAGTGTTATGACAGTTGGTTTATGTGAGTGAATAATGATTGAATTACGGATTTGTACAGATTTTTCTTGGCTTAATCTTGTAGCCAAGTTTGGTATTTTGTTTGAAGGTAATATTAGTATTAACTTTTATGGGCGTACTAAGGTAGTGGTTAAACGTTTGAATGTTAATAATGTTTAGAAATTTTGGTAACTAGAAGAATCTCTACTATTGTAGCTAGTACATCAATATTTGAGATTTGTGTACTGGGTAGTGGTAACGTGGTTATTAATTGAGCTACTACTGCAGGATTGGTTGTAGGAGCGTGTGTTTTTATTGTAGATGTAAATATGGTAGCGTGCTAAGTGTAATTTACTTTGACAACGTGGACTTCTGTTTGGATGAGTTTTTAAAGGTTAAGGTTTTCTTGTCTGCAAAGAATAAAAAAACATATTTTATCTACAAGTTGCATGCATGCTCGTACAAAATATGCACGATTATAACTTGAGATTTACGGACACAGCTTTACAACTGTTTTCCGGTTTTGTTGGGAATTTGCTGGTGGTGATTGTGATAGGATTTCAACTACAGACGCAATATTTACCGTAAGACAGATCACCGAAAAAGCAATAGAGTTTGCTAAACCCGTCTATCTGTGCTTTGTTGACCTGAGGAAATCATTTGACAAAATCCGAATCGCTGATGTGATCTTAGAACTCAAAAAACGAGGAGCGGGGGGAAAGCTAACCAACCTAATAAAAAACATCAACACCAACAACTACACAATCATAAAAACAAAAACAAAGACATCAGAAAGGGTGCGCGTAAGCGATGGCGTAAGACAAGGTGACAGCATGACCCCTATTCAACATCATAATGAACAACATAATAACCACAGACGGTAAAGTAATAGAACAAGTGATGAACTTCACATACCTCGGCGTAGAAATATCAAGCGACAGAAACCTTAAGATGGAAACCAGAGCAGCCACCAACAACGTTACAATAGTTACTTGTTGTTGCTTTCTATTCGGCAAATGGCCAATAGGTGTGGTGTCGTCTGGGGTTATCTATATCTAGAGTATGACTTACGTAACGATGAGGTTTTTTAGGAAGTTGAGATCACACGACAGTTATGGTTAGTTTGTCTGTATAATTGCTTCGGTTGGTCTAACTTAATTAAGCACAAATTTGCAGTCAGGTATGTGCTCATTGTGTTGTCGTTGTTAGTGATTCTCCAAGGTTTAAGAAAAGAGATTATCATGCCGTGATTTAGAGTTGCTTCTGGAAGTTGAGAATCAATGAACGGCGGAACGTGCAGGCCGATATGTGTGGACATTATTTGGTGTAGAATTTTTCTAGTTGCAGTGTTCATGTGCATGGGGGAAAGTTATATTGGGGTTTGAGGGTTGCATGATGAATTTTTATAAGGGACGGTTAACTTTTGTCTACAGTTTTTCAGATTTTCTATGTATGTTGATTACTGACTTTACATCGTAAACGTTTCATATTTATATGCTCTGCTTAAACTGGCAGCGTTTTGAATGGTTTGGTGATGTTCTGTCTATAAAAAAGCATTTTTTTTTTAAATTTCTTGTTTTCTGTTGTCATGGAAGGATGTAAGTCATTTAGATAGAGTTTGACACATACCAACTATTTATGTTATTTTTTACTTAATTACAGTTGGTTTTTGCCGTAATAGTGATTTGTTTGAGAATTAGCTACCTGTTTCTATCTTTGGTAGGTAACAACCGCTTAGATGTTTTTAATAAGTTAATAAGGTTATGATGTTATTACTTGGGTGCCTACTAAGGGCATCTGGCGGTAAATTTATAATGTTATGATGACAAGTGTGTGAGGATGTGTGTGTGAGGGTGTGTGTGTGTGTGGAGTGTAGTAAAACACTTGTCTGTTGGTACTCCCAATTTTAATTTAATTCAAAAATATATTTATTTGTTAAATTAATTCACATACATTCGCATAAGTCATCATAGTTTTTAGGCCGTACAATAAGTAATGAAACGACTAATATGATGTGTTCAACATTAGTACTATACTCGGCGGTTAAACACAAGATTCTCTGACAGCTTCTATGATGAGTGATTTAAAAACATTGATCAATATTTGAGATTTGTTTACTGGGTGGTGGTAACGTGGTTATTAATTGAGCTACTACTGCAGGATTGGCGTATTGCCTTAGTAGTTTTTAGGTTTTGGTTTTTTTATGTGGTTGTAGTAGCGTGTGTTTTTGTTGTAGATGTAAATATGGTGGAGCGCAAAGTGCAATTTACTTTGACATAGTGGACTTTTGTTTGGATGAGTTATTAATGGTTACGGTTTTCTTGACTGCAAAGAATAAAAAAACATATTTTATCTACAAGTACAAGTACATGCTTGTACAAAATATGCACGCTTATAACTTGAGCTTTACGGACACAGTTTTACAACTGTTTACCGGTTTTGTTGGAAATTTGCTGGTGGTGATTGTGATAGGATTTCAACTACAGACGCAATATTTATTGTAAGACAGATCACCGAAAAAGCAATAGAGTTTGCCAAACCCGTCTATCTGTGCTTCGTCGACTTTAGGAAAGCATTTGACAAAATCCGAATTGCTGATGTAATCTTAGAACTAAAAAAAAAACCAAGTGCATGGTAGCCAGCCGATACCCAACAAGATGCAAACTAAAACTTGTTGGTAAAGTAATAGAACAAGTGATGAGCTTCACATACCTTGTCATAGAAATATCAAGCGACAGAAACCTTAAGATAGAAACCCAAGCAGCCACCAATAAGACCCAAAAATATCCGGTGCAATAAACAATATAATATAGAGAAATATACACATATCTAAAGAAGGTAAAATCCAAATATACAAAACCGCAATAAGACCAATTCTCACATACGCAGCCGAAACAAGAGCCGACACAGCAGTTACCAAACAAATCTTAAGAACGACAGAGATGCGCACCTTACGAGCGATAAAGGGAGTTACACTAAGAGACCAAATCAGGAGCTCCACAGTCAGAGTGGATCTACAAATACAGGATGTCGTACGCTGGACAAGAGACCGTCGGAGGCATTGGCGGGACTATGTGAAACGCATGATCCTACAACGGATTGTTAACTGGGCCATGACACAAAAACCCAATAATTCAAGACCATCTGGAAGGCCACCAAAGAGATGGGCAGACTCCTGGACATCTATATCACAGGAGATGAGAGACTAAGGAGAAACTTAAAAAAACAGGCACACGTGCGTATACAAAAGTCTAAGAAGAAGAAGAAGAAGATTGTGATAGGATATGTTTGAGTATAGGATCTCTAATTTTTTGGCATTTTGTTAGATACATTCTTTGCTGTTCATATTTTGGTGTTAATTGGTATTGCATGTAGATCAAAAAGCTGGAATACTTTCCAGTTGATGTTAAAGGTATTGGAAGTATTGCCGGAATGCGATGGCAATTGTGTGTAGGTGATTGGTGTTGAATAGTATGTTTGGTGTGTCTCACAGACAACGCAGGTAATAATCTTTTTTTATAATTTATATTTATTATTTACATTCTTTTCTGCTTGTCCACTCTGAAAACAGTTTGTCTGATTGTGTTATAGGTCGGAAAGTGATTAGTAATTTTTTTATGAAAACTTGCTCAATAACCATATTTCTATCTAGCAATATGCGTAGATTTTTTTTGCAAGCTTTAGAACGTTGAGTAAATGAACATTAGAAAGAAGTGCAAGGCTTATACATTTATGCGTACCCATGTATGCCGCTGTTGTAGATGTATTTGTTTGTTTAGCACACATTGGCTTAGATCATGATTACCATCAAGTAGTTTGAACTAGACTGCCCTGTAATTAAATTAAGGAATTGTAAGATTCTACTCTTTTTAACTTTTTGCAGAGGGTCATAAGCCGCCATAGGTGGTGGTACCAATCTGTTTACTGTGTTCAGATTGTGGGAATTGTGGGAATTGTTAGGATTGTTGGGAAGAATAAAAATAGAATAGCGGCAGGTATGCAAAATATAATTTTTGCATCACTTTATCGCAAACGCGTTTATCTTTATTTGTACATATAATAATTGTGACTTTTAAACTTTATTATCCATACGGTTTTTTCTTCACTTCTTGTGTTTTTGATCATCATATACTTTCCGGATTTCTATCAAAAGACAAGACAAGGTAGGTAGGTTTTGTAGGCAAAAAAAAACTTAGTTTAAAACATTTTTTTAATTTAAAATCTGGTTTTTAATCCTTTAAATTAGCTAAATTTCAAAATCTACTGTTTACATTTTCTAACTCATAAGTATTAGATCCCACCCAGCTTTGCGTTAAAATATGTCCTACTATCTGATTATTTGTAAACCTTTTTCTATACTATTTGATTTTTGTATTTATATTTCTTTTTCTTAAATTGTAGTCTTTGGATTTTTTTGTAAGATTTTTTTAGTTTTTTTTTAAACGTTATGAAACTATTGTGGGAGTCAATTTTTTTCTATTGTTGTACTTACATGGTTTATTGTTTTATAGTGGTAAGTACTGGTGGCCTTAAACATTTTTGCTCAAAAGTTAAAAACGCCGGCGAATATCCAGTTTTTTGTGAATAACGGTCTATGTAGCAAATTAATTTTAAATTATTATTTTATTTGCATTGACTCTTTTGTAAGTAAGAAGTTACTTGTTTTTACTACACAATTTGATACTTTGAACTCATTGCACAATTCTTTGAACGTTTTGCTTACATATTGTTTTTCATTATTTGCTATAATGGTCTAAATTGTTTTGGATATTGCAGCTTTAAGTGGAAATAAATATACGTTTTTGTAAAACAGTCTATTGTTACTAATTTGAAACGGTTTTTTCATTGATATTGGCAACGGACTCCTTGAGAGCATACCGACTGCTACTTTGATTTCTAGTATTTTAGTAAAAACAGCTTTTTTGGAGTCATTTTTATTTCCACATGTGACCAAAGTATTTAAATTTAAATAGCCGAAAAATGAATTCATATATAGAAATTATTTCCTTTTTGAGTAGTTTTAAATACATTTTAATGCTATTTGCAAATATAGATTGACTAAATTATTTTGGTCAAATATAGTTTAATCCTTTCTGAATGTACTGGTGAAAAAAATAAATTGATTATCAAATTATATGTGGAAATAGGAATGACTCTAAAGTTTTTATTTTTTTTGGTTCCGGTCAGTGCTCTACTTGCGTATGCAATAACTTTTTCTCCATTGCCCAAAAATGTTTGTGGTAAAACAACTTTTTCATTCGTCCGGACAGTATATGATCTAGAGAAGTTGGGACACAAAAGAATTGGTGCTGCTACTAAACATTCTTTGATGTCTGCGTTGTTTGCTACTTGCCGTGAGAGTTCTATTTGTGACGATTGGTTTTTTATAAACTATTGGTATCATCCAGCAATGCCTAAAAACGTTTTATATCTTTTGGCGGTTTTGGTATTGGAAACCCTAAATTGGTTTCATTTTTTTACTATTGACTTGCAACTTACTCACATAAATTTACCACGTAACCCAAATACTGCAACTCTTGATTAATAAGTAAAAAGTTTTGGTTCTACGTTATTGTTGACCAACAGTTGAAATGTGGCCCCCCTGTTGTTTAATATAAAATGTAATTTTTTGAGTTGGAAATCTAGATAAACGTTATTTGTATACAGAGTGTTTTTCTAACAACAACGTTACAAAGCATTACAAGTTTCTTTGTCTAGAAAAAAAAGAAAGCACACTCACCAGCCCGAGTGTAAAAAGAAAAGAAGAAAAGAAATAGTAAGATTCTCCTTTTTGCAAGCATTAGAATCTTTTTGTCCAAGAAGGAAGACGTAGTTTTAATCTTTTAATAACCAATACTTGAGCGGGTGGTTGGGTTACTACTGATTATGATTATCAGCTAGTAGTTTGAACGAAAGTACTTACCCTCTTATCAAAAGGTTTATTATTAAGTTTTTTTTTTCTTTTTTACAAACGTTAAACGTCTTTTTATTTAAGAAGAAAAGGGTTAGATCTAGGTGGGTAGATCACTTCAAATCATTATTACTAGCAAGTAGTTTAAACTGGAATGCTACTCGCCAAAAAGTTTCTTATCACAAAATTGGTAATTTCTTGTTATGCAAGCATTCAAAGCTTCTTTGTTTAAGAAAAAGGATTTGATATCTAATTTTTTAATAACCAACATTTGGGCGGGTGGGTGGCTGACTCCTGAATATGATTACTAGCAAGAAGTTTGAACTAGAATACCAACCTACCTGTCCGAGTGTTAGTTATTAAGAAATTTGATGTTAAAAGTTTCTTTGCCTAAAAAGGAAGAAGTGGTATCTAATTGTTTAATGACCAATACTTGGGTGGGTGGTTGGGTTACTACAGATCATGATTATTAGCGAGTAGTTTGAACTGGAGTGCCTTAACAAACGCCAAAGATTTTATATCAAAAAAAAAAATTACTATCTGTAAGCATAAAAAGTTTTATTGTCCAAGAAAGAAGAGTTAGGTAAGTGAATGGGTCACTCAGGTTATAATTATCATTGATTAATTGAAAATGGAATGCGCACTTACCAGCCCAAAAGTTTGTTAATCAGATATTAAAACATTTTCTTTTTTTTTTAAGGGTTAGAAGTTTTTATTTTAGAGGAACGGTGGATAAATCTAATATTTTAAAGATCAACACTTGAGTGGGTGGGTGGGTGGGTCTAGATCTTGATTACCATCGAGTAGTTTAAACTGCAATGCACATTCACTTTACTGAGTGTTTTTAATCAAGAAATTAAATGTTTTTTTGCAAGCGTTAGAAGTCTAAATTATAAGAAGCGATGAGGAAATAAATCTCTTGATGACTAAGGCTTGGGTAGGTGGCTGCGTCACTTTAATTTATGATTACCAAGCAGTAGTTTGAATTGGAGTAAAGAATCAAACAAAATATAATTATTGTTGCTTACTATTTGAAGAATTGTCCACATTATTAACAGCTTTTTTTATTTTTTTTAACATTTTTATCTTTCAGTTGTCTATCAAAAGTCACAATACCAGTTACATTTTTATTTTTAGTTTTCTTCAAAACACGTACAACAGCAAATTTTTTTTACTAGAACTACTACCATCGGTAATCCCAGCATCTATTTTAACAACAAAAACCATCGCTTTAATGTTCCGCCATAATCGTGTGTTGAAACTGCTGCCGGATTGTTAAGTGCGAATACTAATTGCTTATGAGAATGGACCTGCTTTTTTTTTGGTTTCTAATAGGGAATTGTATACATTTAAAGATGTATGCATTTTACGTGTACTACAATAAATTTTTCTAATAGAAAAAAAAATTATATAATTCTCAGCTAGAGTATCTGATATGATTGCTTTATTATGGATTAATTGTTTAATTTTTAAGCGACTACATTCAATCGGCATATTACAATTAAAGATGTCTATGTAAATTAATACAAGAATTGTTATTTAGTGGTACCATTTATTACAATTAAAATTGCAAATGGTATGGAAATGAGGCGAAAAGCATTTTTAGACATCAGACACCCTCCAAAATTTTGTTTTAACAAGGTTTACCTTAGTTCCTAAAACTTACTTGGTGACAGGCTAGTGGTAAGCTTTAAAGACTGTTTTATTTTGCACTCGGTGTTAAACTGTTTTGTTTTTATAATAAAAATGGATAACATGTTATTTGATTTGTAGTGAGAAATGGATCTACTATGTAGCCAGCGTCAACCTGAATTGGTATTTTTATTTGGTTTGCAAATTGTGGAATTGTTTTAGAATCTTCTTTGTTTTTTGAGTACAGTTTTTTTATTTATTTATGAACTTGCATTTGGTTGCCAAAGGACTCACTTTATTGGAGCATCTTTTGGGATTGATGGCTTTCTACGACCAATTTAATTCAATTTTAATTTAATTTACTGCTCAAAATAATTAGAGAAACACATATTTAGATTTTAATATTTTTTTTAACAGTTTGTAGTTCTAATAACTCTTAATTCAAAGATTCACATTTTGTTCAAATTAAATTTGCAAAAACAAAACAAATTTTACATATCACTTTTAAGATATCAATAACAATTTTAAAGAACTACAAGAAACAAAGTAGAGCAAACAAGTCATATATAACGTAAAGTTGTTAAGAAGATTTGGTTTATTAATAACGTGTCTTCTATTAGCACGAATTACTGTTTGACATCTTTGAGGCTTGCTTTGTACGAGCCAACGGATATCTTCTTGTGGCAGATTTTTTCATTTTTTGGTTAAGTCATTTATTAGCCGTTAAATGGTCTGAGGAGGATCTATGATTTTCCAAACACGTTTATCTAACAGAATCCTATAAGTATTTAATGGGGTTTTGACTTAGGGGAGGCTAATCCATAGTATAAATGCTGAAAGTAATTCATAGTGATGACCGCAGTATGGGGCGTTGTCCTGCATAAACACAAAGTTTGGGCCTATACTATAAGCGGCTGGTATAATATGATTCTTCAGGACAAGGTTCATGTACCGTTTAGATTTTAATCTTCCTGGAACTAACACAAGCTTTGTTATTTTATTAAGACTAATTCTGCCTCAAACCATCACAGATCTACTACCATATTTCTTTTAACGTTTTGTATGGTTTGTGCAGAATGGCGATTATATGGACTTCGGTATACACGTACTTGACTATCACAACTAGTTAAACAAATTTGTGACTCATCTGTGAAGAGTATTAGTCTTCACTGTTAAAGTTGCAATGCGACATGTTTACGAGCAAAATGTAAACGATGTTTTATGCGGTATGAAGTTAAAACAGATTTTTGCACAAGTTTTTTTGGTCTCAGGTTGGCTTCTCTTAGTCTATTTCTAATATTTTTGTCTGGTTTCCACGTTATGAGTTGTTCTGCGTCTGATTTGAAGATCTATAGTTGTGGATGCAAGAAGGACCTTGTTCGATGCATCTTTTATATTCTCCAGTTTCTAGGTATTAATTCCACACACAATTGGCTGAAGTTAAAATTTCTTGCAACTTGTCAAATACTGGTGATTATCTCGATAGAAACAACAACATAAATGACTTTTGCCTTATTTAGATGCCTTATTTTAATATACTGGTGTCAAACTTTACAATTTATGATGATTAACATTGTTTACAATTCCAAAGCACACTACATTTTTAAAATAAAATTGTCATTACCTGCTACATTTTGTGTCTTGTACTTTCTTTGAATTTTTATTATCATTTTAAAAGTGATATGTAAAACTTGTTTTGTTTTTACAAATTATTTTGGACTAAATGTGAATCTTTGAATTAAGCGTTATTAGATTTGCATATTGTTTTATACGTGTTAATAATAATAATACTTCATAATAATACTACACAATATACAAAACCATCTACATCATTCTGTACATAAATAACGATGAATTACAAGCAATATTTCAATTACACAAAAATATATAAAAGAATATTGAATAATAAAAGCATGGAAAAAAGTATACATAAATAAAAACAAAATATAAAATTATTTATTAACACATTTTAATTGACACTTAAGACTACATTTTGAAACACAAAATAAATCAATATTATTAGAGAAACTATTTGCAATTCTACACATTCTACCAATTGGATTATGATAAACTACAAACCAATGTATTGGTGGAGTGATGATATTGCAAACATGAAGAGATGTTTAAAAACTAAAAGGACTGTGACAAGATTAAACGGAAAAAACCCAAGAGACATATACCTTCTGCAACAGGCACAAGAGGCATACGCAGGTGAGAGAAAAGACCTTAAGAAGGCAATAATGGAATTCAAGAAGATGGCCTGGAAGAAACTGTGTGAAGAACTAAATAGGGATATATGGAGCAAAGATATAAAATTGTCACAAATAAAATAGGACAAAGATCCCCAATTACACTGTCAGGGGAGAAGATAACTGCTGAAGCCAAGAAACTCTTTCCGAACCTAGGCAGAACAACGTGGTTAGAGATAAGAACAGATATGGATATGATACCGGAATGTACAGAAGAAGAAATACTTAAGACAGGTGGCAAAATTAAAAGAAAAGAGGTTCACGGGACAGACATGATACCGCCGGAGGTGATCAGAGAGATAGCAACAAAAAGACTTCAACTCTGCGCGAAGGTCATTGACAAACTCATCAAACATGGCATCTTCCCCAAGGACTGAAAAAGAGCAAAATTAGTACAAATCGAGAAACTTACAGAGGAACTAGACAGGAATGGAGGCTTGAGTAAAAACCAACACGGGTTCAGAGGTGGCCACTCCACACTGGATGCACTTAGACATGTTAAGGAAGCAGTGGGGCAGGTAGCTGAACACCCTACACACAAACTGGCGGTGTTGATCACTTTTGATATAAAGAATGCTTTTGACTCGGTGCCCTGGAGGTGACTAATGGAAGAATTAGAAAGAAGGGCAATTTCAACATACCTCAGAAAAATCCTATGCCACTATCTACAGGATAGAATCATATAATGCAGCTCCGGAGCAACTTTGAAAATGACTTGCGGGGTGCCCCAGGGGTTTGTCCTGGGTCCCACCTTGTGGAATATATATTATAATTGTCTGCTGAGAGAACAGATGACACAGGGGATTACCACAATAGCATATGCTGATGATCAAGCTATGGTTGTCAGGGGTAACAGTATAAGGGAAATAGAAAAGGAGGCAGAGTGGGCGATCTATAAGATAAGAAGGTGGATAAACAAAATGAGTCTAGAACTGGCAACCCATAAAACGGAAGCTGTTGTCCTGGTGGGTAAAAGGAAGGACATCACAGTTGAAATCAATCTAGGGGATACAACAATCACATCCCAAGGCAGCATCAGATACCTAGGGATGAGGATAGGTAAAAACTAAAATATGGGCCCTTATATAACAGAGGTAAAGCATAAAGCAGAGAAACTTGTAATGGCCTTGGCACGTATCATGCCAAATGTAAGGGGTCCAAGGGCGGAGAAACGTAAAGTTATGGGTGCAACGGTGGACTCAATACTGTTGTATGCCGTACCCATCTGGATAGAAAGCTGCGAGAAAGAAAAACTGAATTATACTAGAGCGGGCCAGGAGAAAAATGGCAATTAGAATAGCCAGTGCCTACAGAACAGTTTTGTCTAAGGCCATACAAGCAATAACGGGCACAATCCCCATACACCTTTTCGCCAAAGAGCCAAAAGTAAAGGGAAACAACCAAAGGGGCACAGGAAAGACAAGAGAGTGGAGACAATGAAAAAATGTGAAGCAGAATGGCAGTGCAAGAGTGACGTCGCCAGATGGACACAGGTCCTCATACCCTTAGTGACACCGTGGGTAAACAGAGAACATGGTAACCTGAACTACCACCTCACACAGATCCTAACAGGCCATGGATGTTTTGGGTCATATCTAAAAAGAATGTGCCTAGCAGAACAGGACGAATGCCCTATTGTGGAGAGAAAAATACTCCAAAGCACACACTGGTGAAGTGTTCTCGCTGGAGAAGCACTAGAGAAGAGATGCAGCTAAGAGTCGGTAAAGAGATAACCGTAAACAACCTGGCCACACTCATGCTTGAAAGTGCATACAACTGCATACAACTGCCATTGATGATGGCATACGGAGAATAATGGCAACAAAAGAGGAAGAGGAGAAAGCAAAAAGCCAAGGATAGTAGGATAAATAGAAGGTGTCCAGACTTTGTGAAGTAATACCACAACGGTAATCCCGCAAGGCTTGGTGGGCTTAGAGGTTAGGGTTTTTAGTGGGTATACGGGTAACCGGGAGCTCACACAAAGTGCGTAAGGCATTTTCCTTCCTCAAATAAAAAAAAAAGCACTTTCTCGGCCGGCAATAGTAAACCCTGGTGGAAAAATTTGAGCTGTTGGGACAAGTTCGTGATGTAAAGAATCAAAACCGTGTGCATTGCTCAAGAACACATGAGAATATTGTTGATGTAGCCCGTAGTGTTGAAGAAAACCTAGGTTTGTCGATTCCTTGTCGACCTTTGGAATTAGACATTTCACAAACGACATTACACCGTATTTTGCATAAACACTTTAGTCTTAATGGTTTTAAAGTTCAGTTAACACAAGAACTCAATTTGGTCGAATACCATAAACGTCGTATCTTTGCTGATTGGGTTCTTCAAATGCAACAAAATGATCCGGAATTTTATCGAAAAACATCTTCAGTAATAAGGTCCATTTTTACCTCGGAGGTTGCGTTAATAAGCAAAATTGTCGCATTTGGGGCTCAGAAAATCCAAGAATGATTGTTAAAAAGTGTTTGCATCCTCAACGTGTCACTGTTTGGTGCGGTTTTTAGGCTAGCGGTGTGATTGGACTCTACTTTTTTTTTAAATGAGGCTTGTGCAACTGTTATGGTGAATGGATGTCGCTACTGAGCTATGATTAAAGATTTTTTATGGCCGGAATTGGAAGTTATTGATTTGGACAAAGTTTATTTTCAGCAAGACGGCGCTACGTGCCACATAAGCAACGAAACAATCGCAATTTTGCAAGAAAAGTTTCCTGACCGTGTTATTTCTCGAAGAGGTGATCACAATTGGCCACCAAGATCTTGCGATTTAACACTTTTAGACTTTTTTCTTTGCCATGTGAAAGATAAAGTCTATACCAATGCTCCACAATCGATTCAAGATCTTAAAGATGGAATTTGTGAAGTTATCGAGGACATACAGCCGCAAATGTGCGAATTTGTCATGGAAAATTTTATGAAAACCGTGGCGGCCATTTGACTGATATCATTTCAAATGTTAATGGCATACCTTCCTCTTTACAACGAAATAAACATTTATTAATTTCTTAAAAAAAAAAATATCCGTTTTTTTTTTCTAACATCAAAATGAAACCTTGGAAAACCCTATATTATGTATAAGATTATTTGTGGCTTTTAATTAAAGCAACAAAATTATTATCAGAATATACAAGAAATTAAACATATTTAATAAAAACTTATTAGTTATTACTAATTATACATTCACTCAAAAATATAATTATATTATTATGTTACCTACTTTTTTTATTGTGGGTGTAGTTAGCATATTTCACAGACAGGTTATTGTATTGTGTGTGTTTTATATTTTAATAGAATATAAAACAAAATCTGAATTAATACCTTATCATTCAAAATATATAATGTTTATATAATGATATAATACAGGATTGATTTGAAAAGCAATATCGAAATGCTTATTTAAATAATTTAAACTTTCAATACAATGAATTTAGATATGCAACTACATTTGCTCCCAAGTCAAAGAAAACCCGCACATAACAACATAAAAAAATACTAATATATTTCTTTTGAATTTATGCCGACAATATAATTATTCAATATACATATAATTTAATTATTATTTACTTCTTTTATTGCGTCGTAAAGTGCAATTACATAATAACATATCATATGCAATAATTGATAGATTAACTAAAACTGTCAAGTCTATACAAACCGCCTCCGTTATCTCCGTTTCCGCAAATATAAATAAGATTCATACATTAATATCTCACCAAGACGAAAAAAATTGTATTTATAGCCTCTATTGAGTTTTACTTATGGGTAAAGCGTTGGAGTGCCGAACATTACATAACTATGACACATAATACTCACATATAAAAAAAAAGGTATTGTTTCTTAGAACATTATATTTCAAAACTAAATATTTAAATTGGCAACGTTTAACATTTAACGATGATGACATTGCATATTATATAAAAGTGCATGTGTTCTAACACCAAAAAAACTGAAATAAAATTTTAACTAAAATCAATATAATAAAATTTCACTCTTGGGAATTCAATCATTTTATGAACAATTTTAGAACAATGTAAATTAATAAAGTTATCCGAGCGCTTCATTTTACCACTAAAATTTGTAACCTCATAATATTTTCTTAATTAAAGTGGAATTATTATAATATTAATACAATATTCAAAATTACTGTACAAAAAATATCTAATATAATCGCCCCATAATCATCAAAGATATTCATAAACGTGCTCATGCAGCGCATAAACTAATTGCATTTATGGCCTTTTCAGGTGTGAAATAATCAATAGCTGAAAGGAAACCATCCGTCGAAATTTACCCAACCAGTATAATTAGATTATGTCCAAACGAGTAACTAAGCCATGCGATGCAACAAATTTTCGACATGCAAATCGGATTCTCGTAGATAACCATAATTAACATAGGAAACAAATAAATGATAATTATACATTCAACTGAAAATTATGGCAACGAATATTGATAAAAGTAAATTATAATTGGTTGGGAGTATTTAAAGGTTGAATTATATTTGAATAATAGTATATATAAGTGTTTTTATTTGTTTACTGAAAAATAACAATAACAACAAATAATAATGATCTATAATTAGAACAATATTTATGAAAGATATGATGATTTTTTTTGTAGTTTATGTAATGTTTGATAAAACTAGAAATAATAATCTTAATTATAGCTTTTGTTCAAAGCCCGCTTTACAGAGTTAGTCAAGTCAGCATAGATTGAAATACTGACAGAACAATGTCAACCACAAAAGAGTTTTTCTCTGTTTGCTATTTTATCGGGTTGAACGAACGTTTTCCAGAGCGGCGCCATCAGCGACTTTTAGGAAGTTTCTAACTGTACTGTAGACCTATCCTTGGTGTATGAGAGGCTCATTGGAGTTTGATACTATTGGCAAATGCTTCAGCTTTTCTTCTTAATAGTGAATTGTAGCCTATTTTTACCATGAGTACCTGGAATGGGGACTTGTCTGTTTTGTAAGGCCTTGGATATCTTCTACATTACATTTCTACATTTTTAGCTTTTTTCACTTTGCTGTGAAGCGAGTTTAAAAACTTGCAATCTCAGAGGTTGCAATGCCACTGATGCTTATGAGCGGGGTAATCCAAGAGGATTATCAGCGCAAACCTGATGGGTTTTAGAAGCCTTTTCCGTGGCTTGGAAGATTTGGTTAGTAAAAATTTTGACGGTTCTTTCAATGTTTTCAACTGTTCTTACTGGGGCAAGTCTGCCAATCTTCTCTTCTGCGGATCGCGATAAGAGAGTTCAATCTGTACGTATTACGAGTTTTGATCCTTTTTCGTAGACTTTAATATTACTGGGTTGTGGTTGGAGCTAAGGTCATTGATGACATTTACGTTGAGTTGGAAGTTAACGTTCTTGAGCATTGCTACGTCAAGAACGTTCCCTTGGTGGCCGCAAAGCTGTAATGGGTCAGTTTGACTGTACTCACTAATTGCATTTTTTTTGCTTTACATAGTCAAA
This sequence comes from Tachinus rufipes, assembly GCA_963932245.1. Taxonomy (NCBI): domain Eukaryota; kingdom Metazoa; phylum Arthropoda; class Insecta; order Coleoptera; family Staphylinidae; genus Tachinus; species Tachinus rufipes. The sequence goes on along the minus strand of OZ010747.1, from coordinate 25,125,532 downwards.
CAACGCTTGAACTTTGGCATCAATTATTGAGGTTTGCATCAAAATCTGCCGTCTTAAATTAATTTGCCGTTTGCCCATGCAGTCTTGATTGTGCATAGATCAGACACATTTGCCACTATTGCGTTTGATTTAAGTGAGATTGTGTTAAGAGTATCCACTTCGGAGAATTTTTTTGCAGACATGAGTGCTTCACGCTTTATGGGTATCACCGACGTTCTTAAATACGTAAAGGTGTTTGGGAGTCTTAACGCTTAATTGGGTTTGTAGCTTATTTTGGATTGTTTGATAAGAAACTCTTCCAATTCAGACAGATAGATGATAGTCGTAGTATAACAACGTTTAGCGGTTGCCCGTGTTTTTCACACTTTTGGCACTAAGGAATGCTACAGTTTTGTTTTTGCGTTCTATCGCTATTTTTAAGCTCAGCAGCTAAGTGGGGTCTATTATTTCTTAGTAAATGACAATCTACTCATTACGCAAATAGTGAAAAAAAAAATAAATAAATTACGGATGAAATTCTCAATCTAATAGAAAGGCAAATAAAAACTAACAAAAAAAACAAAGCGAAATATGAGCCGTTACACCGTAGCTACAAAAAGAAAAAGGCAAGTAAAGCTAGAGAAGAAAGAAAAGCAATCTTAGTACCAAAGATGCACTCTTTGGTCTAAATGTACTTATGCTGCAATGTCTATGCGACTTTAAAAAGACAGAGTTAACTACGACAAGCTAGTACAGATTATAAAGGGTGTTTATTTTTAGAGGTTTGTTTTTTGACCTGGTAACACTAGTGACAGTCAATTGATAGGTGACAGCTGATTTCTGCTCAGTATGTTTTATCATTTTATCATGAATAGACTTACGCCAGAACAACGCTTGCAAATTGTGCAAATTTACTTCAAAAGCAGTACGTTTATTTTACGGTTGACATATCTGTCCCTCCGAGCAGGTTATTCGGAAAACTATAGATTGTTTCTGCACTACGCATAGTCTGATTGATAATGTGCATCCGCAGGGACGGAGTACAGTGCGCACCAAAGAAGTTGTTGCAGCTGTGGAGCGTAGTGTTGAGGAGAAAACCAAAATGTAAAATTTGCCATTTGGCACAGCAAGAGCTGAAGCCGCATGACCATTATGTGCGTTGTACGTTTGATCCTCAATTTCACCAAAAATTTGTTTAGCGATGAGGCTCAAACAAACAAAAGAGCCGGATTTGGAGCAAACAAAATCCAGAACCTATTACTGAGACGCCGTTACATCTACAAAAACACACTGTTTAGTGTGTTTTATGAGCTGGTGAAATCATTGGCCCATAGTTCTTTAAAGATAATGCCGGCTAACACGTGACAGTCAATGGAGAGCGCTGTTGATCCAAGGTTACTTACTTTTTTGTTCCCTAGTTGAATGGCGTTAATGTGGAGGAACTTTGGTTCCAACAAGACGGTGCAGCATGCCACACAGCGAGTGACACAATCAATTTATTGCAGGAAACATTTGCTGACCGCATAATCTCGCGTAACGGACCCGTGAATTGGCCTCCACGGTCGTGTGATATCACTCCTATGAAAATAAACCAACAACGTTGGATCATTTGAAAGCAAACATTTGCTGTGTTATTGCCGATATACCGCCCCGGCTGCTAGAAAAAGTGGTCAAAAATTGGACTTTCAGATTGCACTTTATTTCAACTAGCCGCGGAGCCCATATGCCCCAAATCATATTTAAACAGTAATGGCATAAAATTATCTTTCCAATAAAGCTAATACTATGGCGTTAACATAATTTTTATGAGTTTTATTTCAGTTCAAAGTTCCTATACCTCTAAAAAAACACTTTTTACATCAATAGACAACAGGGATACTTATATCATATCAAATCTGTACAGTCAGTCAGCATTTGCGTAGAGAGCAGATTGTTGAAACTAAACTAATATGCAGAAGAAACTTTCAGAGATGCATTAGAAGAAGAGCAGAAACGAATAATAATAAATAACCAGGCCAGCAACAATCTACGATAACCAAATGATTTTGTATTAATTGCTGACAGCGTTGAGATATTACAAAAAATAATAGATAAAGTAATTAAAGCCTTCTAAAAACTCAATATGCAACCAAATATATCAAAAACAAAAACAATGATTATCAGCAAAAATAACAAGATCAATGCACAGTTTTATGTGAACGGAATCCCCATAAAGACAGTACTATCTATACTATAACATACTTTGGAACAAACTTGAATGACAATTGAGCTTAGTTACTTAGTGTGTGAAACCCTAAGCATGCGGCGGTAGGACTATATCTCAAAACTTTCTAATTGCTTGTGGACCGTTTCGGACAGTGTTCATTTTTTTAATTTCTTATACAATTGTTAAAAAGACGTAATGTTAGAATGCTTGTTTGAAGTTGGAAACATAATATAATCTTTGTTTGGTTGAAAGCTGATTGTGTTTTTTTAATCCTAATTTTATCTCTACTTTGTCATTTATTCTAAATTGATTTAATCTAAACTATTTATGTATTGAGCAACTTAACAACTTAACTACTTTATATTAAACAACCAAAAAACAAAAAAAAAATCTAAAGGAAAGTGAAAAGTTGACTAAAATGCAGCCAAATGAAAGTATAACCTAGAAAAAGTTAAGTAGTCCAACACATCAGTCCCTTAGCCTAGAGATTTCTTAAATACCCTTTCCTTGGTTAAAGCTTGGTAATGTGCGGTGGGTGGTGTGCAGTTACTGAAAGAAAAAGAAAAAATAGAAATAAACAATATATAGCCTCAGATTCACCGCACTACGTAAATCCTTATCTCAAAAGTCTCTTAATTCATAAGACGTTAGCAAAGTTTGTTATTCCGCATTCAAAATAAAGCAAGAACACGAACAGATTCTGCTCAAAAAACTTAAAGTTCTTAACGTGAAAATGAAGTTTGTTACCCTACGATGAACGGTCTTATATACTTGGGTGCTAAGTTAGCCTGGAAGTATGCCAAACTAGCAAAAAAAAAATACTAATGGCATTATGAAGTCTTGTCCAGTTTAATATAAAAGTGTAAACTGTTCATAGCTAAAGAACAACATCAAACAATGCGCACATAAATATTACATTATTTCATAATACATTGGTAAAATCTATTAAATAATATTAAATCATAGATTCTAGAACGTGCCTACAATATTTGTCATTGAACTTATTATGTCAATGTAGATACTGCTTGTACATTTTTATCATTACTCTATAAATATTTTTTTTTTTTTTAGCTGATAGCGCAGTTTCTTTGCCAAACTTTCTGCTCTACGTTAAACTTGACAGAACGCTTTTGTAAGTTGTACTTCCTTATTATATTTTTGGTTACCTTGACCAGTCTACATTTTACATTTTTGTACATTTCTCATACCTTGTCGTTCTTAGCTTTGGGTTTAAATCTGCCAAACACTTATCGGCCGATAGCCTTATTAACAACAATTTCTAATATTTTTAAAAATTATTGAATCAACAACTTTCTCTACACATGGAAGAACATGATATGTTTTATACAAGCGTAAATCGACTATTTCGGCCATACTTGTGTTAACAGATAACATCATAGATGCTCTTAAAAAGGGCGAGTCTGTCTTCAATACATTCCTAGACCTAAGCAAGGCTTTTGGTTGTGTCTCTCACACTACTCTTATTTCTTTTAAACAATATGTAAATATATGTAAATATGTCTAGTATGTGGGGGTGCCACAAGGGCCAGTTCTTTTCATATATATTAATGATATTGCCAATTTTAATGAAGTATGTCAAATTGTACAATATGCTGCTGACACTACTATTAGTAATTGCAGTAAAACAACTGAAGAACGTACTCTTTTAAGCAAAACAGCACTACAAACTGCAGTAGAGAGGTTTCAAATTAATTCACTTTGTTTAAATGTTGAGAAAACCACTTTGTAGACCTACAAATACAACAGACACAATAGTATCTAAGTTTTTTGGTTTACATTTAGACAAAGGACTTTATTGGCAGAAACATGGCATCCTTGCTTTTAGTTACAAAGGCGTGCAGTCAAAATTGTAGCTAGAGTGGAATAAAGAGCAGACTGCAAACCACTATTTTAAAACTTAAAAATACTAATAGTACCATGTATGTTTACATTAGAATTTCTGCTGTTAGTGCATAAAACAAAAAAAACTCAATAAAAAACAAAGATTACTACTCATACAACACAAAGCGCAACAACAATTTGAGAAACTGTTTTAATAAGCTTGGAGTAAAACTAGCACTTGATACTATGGTGTCACATTTTATAACAGATTACTAAATAATAATAAAAGTTTAGAGTTGCCACAGTTCAAACGTAAATTAAAACAGTTTTTCTTAAAAAAATTATTTTATAATTACGAAGAATTTTTAAATTATAATTTTTTACTTTAGTATTAAATTATATTACTTACTATATGCATACATGCACACATTTTATTGCACACGCAATATTTATTTTTTATTTAAATCTGGAATGCTAATTTTGATATGTTTAAAAATTGTATGTTTTATAACTCTAAATGCCGGCTATAGTAAAAGCTTTTTAACATATACATACTAAACTGACGGACGCTGATTTAATATCTAATAATTTCTGAAATTCTTGATGATCAAAATCCGAAGAAATGACGATAATATCATTTAGATAAACAAAGCAATGCGGTTCCAAATTAACACCCAATACTTGATCAATAAATTGCTGCTAAGTGGCAGGAGCGTTAGCCTAAAACCTTTTAAAAGAAAAACAGTTCTTTACCAGGAACGGTATACGGTGTGTATTTTTGCATACCAATATGCCAATAAGCTGATTTAAAATCGAGTCGGGTATTTTGCATCTCTTAACCTATTGAGGATAGCAGCTTTATACGGAATCGGATAAGCATCATTTTTTGTTACTGCGTTCAAGGCATTATAATCGCCGCAGAAGCATAAAAAGTTTTTTTTTTGAAATACTACCACGAGACTACTCTATGGACTATTTTGTAAAATATTTTTATTATGTGGGGAGAACGAGGAAAATACCGTTGTTTTAATGGTGAAGATGTGGTTATGACAATATGTTTTACTAAGGTTGTCTGAACCAATGTTTGGCCACCTATTGGATTTTTTTTTGCTGTTCAGGTTCTGATAAAAATCAGAGTTTAAAAAACATGAATCAACTTTTAGGACAGTATCCGAAAACTAGCAACTTTTATGTTGAAAGTTTGAAACTATGCTTGTTTTTTGCCAAATGCCGCCTCTAATATTAGTGGGCTAGTGAGGTCTGGTATTACCTGTTTTCTAATGTAAAGCACAAGTTGCAGATTCTTATAGCCTTACAAGAATCACCAATGGAATAACTACTTCTGCCAGACAACATTTGAAATTCTACACTTTAAAAAATACTATACCACACACTACTTGCAATAAAATGAGTTGCTTTGGAATTCAGTTCTAGGTTTTTAGTCAATTTTATTATAGGACAACGCGTGTTCCAGAACAGCTTGGGTTGTAAGGTTAGATATTATTTTATCTTTGAGAGCAGTCAGTTGACTATTTATTGCCCTCTCTTACTGTTTTCCGAACCAGCACATTTTGGACAGTTATAGTTGTTGTACATACGGTTTCTGCAATTGTAGCATTGAAGTTTGGAAATCAGTATACATTTTCTTGCAAAAGGATCATAACCTCTTGTCCTTTAATTTAACTGTTGCTGACTTTATTAACCGGATTCAATCTAACGTAGGCCGGATCTGGCTTAAAGTTTTGACAATATGATGTTGGAGGCGCATTTTTATTGTTAGCCTTTTTTGAAGCTTATAACTTTTGACAGCAGGTTTTTAACTCTAGCAAGCTCAACTCATGTTAATAAAATAAAATAATAAAATAGATCATCAATTGAACTTGCGTCTGTTCAGAAATTGTATATTTTAGTAAATTCTTAGACTAAAAGTTTCAAATTTCAAAATACTTTGTCCCCAAGGTCTGAAAATATTGGAATTATTGATTTCTACATAAATAAACTATTTTCAACATTTTCACAATATATTCTTTACGATTTTTGTTCAGTGTTCTTTATAGCATTGTTATACGCCGTGATACTGGTTTTATAAGTGGCTAAGACATCGTTTTTTGACTTTAATAATAATAATAATAATAGCGTCTTTATTTCTCTGTATTTATTACATGAAAATGGCAAAGTTTAGTCTAAAGCTGGTCTTCCACTTAACCTTTTGAACATAATTATTATTGAACTGCTTTCCAGCATTTCCTCTTGTCTTGTCAGGTTCCCTGTTCTACCTAGTGATCTTGCTGAAGGTGTGTTTTACAGTACAAATACTGCTTTCTTCAAACGCGGTTTTAATGGAGTTGACAAACATATCTGTCATTATCTCGATCTTGTGAGACGTTTTTGCTGCTTTTGAACATACCCCGATTTGGCTAACTAGAATTAGTCCTAATTTTTGTATTTCAGAAAAAGCAATTTTTTTTAAATTTTAGTTTGTTTGTTTTATGGTTTGTTAAAGTAAAGTGGACAATCATTAGCGCATTAGCGCATTACATTTACTTATAATATTGAGATTGTATTTTAATATAAATTCTAGAAATTTCTTTTACGTGTATGTTCCTGTTCCTTTAGGCTACGTGTTGGGAGTTGGTATCACAGCCAATGATCAGCGGTGCATCGTCTTTTCTCAGCTGTAATATCTCTGCTTATAGTGGAAGTCTATAAGGTTTGCATGAAGGTTGTTAGCGGCCATCTGCTTGGTATGCTTAACTCTTTTATATTTTTTTTGTGAATTCAAGGTCTTTGGATAAGGCAATATCAATGTTGTATTTAACAATAAACGCATTTAGGGCCGCAAAAACCACATTACAGTGATGAAAACTTATTTGCTCGATATTTAACACTAAACATACCGTTGCAGTTTTTTGGCAATGGATTTTTATGTATAGCCTTCTTAACTGTCTTTATTGATTCCTATTTGTTTCTATTTTTAAAGAGCCAGTGCCCGGAAAATTATTGTATAGAAACCTAGGTGCAGTCTGCTACTGAGTTTACTACTTTCTTTCAATATTTTTTGTTTATAAACTGGACAACTTGCTCGGCCGACAGTGTTTTGCTTGTTTAGTAGGGTTGTTGGTTCTAAATGGACTTTTGATACTCGGTACAAGTATGTCATAACTCTTCTTGGATCAGGCAAATCCTCCAGATTAATAATTTTTAATTTTCCATCTGGTTTTTTTTGGTAACTTAAAAAGAATGGTATACGAACAAAAGAAGCCACCTACGGAGCGAAACATTATCACTTACAAAGAAGAGCACAAATAAACTAAAAACATCAATGCAGCATTTTTTTTGTAATTACACTTAAGGAGAAGATACAAAATGAATAGATCATAAAACAAACTAAAATCACTGACATTATGACATGCTTGGCAATGCTGAAATAGCAATGAGTAGGCTATCTTGCAAGAAACAAAGACATATAATTGACAAAAATAACAACTTAAAAAACAGGTAGCAGGAAAAGGATTGTTTTAGAAAGCCCAAGAGGAAAACAAATGGAAAGGATTAGAAGAGGCTTATGTTCAGGAGTGAATAGTAAATAAGTAATGATGAAGAAGAAACAAAAGACTGAGGAGTTATTTGTTATGTTATGGAGATATTTTGCTTTAATTGGGTTGAGAAAGCAATCGGGGTACTAGTTTGGGATTATTGCTAACGCAATACTTACCTGTATTGGTGCAGGTAGTATGGAGTGTTGTTGTTGCGTCTTTGTCATATTACTAGACGTCTTAGTTGAATTGGTTGCTTGTGCATTCTGAATTTTTTGCTTGAGTAGCTTACGCCTAGCCGGCCTCAAAAACTTTGACTTTGCGGTTATGACTTAGGCTTTGCTGGCCGAGTTTGAGTTCTCCAAAGAATATTCAGTTTTTGTTTTATTGCATTTTTAGAACAGAGTACTACTTGAGTAGTGGAACATTTTTTGTTACCGCAAATTCTTTGGAGTATTTTGTCTTTGTTGACTTTTCCGTATTTTCTTTTTTTCTTTTAATTTTTAACCTTCTAGAAAGCTTGCTTTTGTTGTCGCAAATGCAGTGCGGTTAGTTTTTGTTTTACACTGAGTATTTTATTTTCTATGTTCTTTCCGTCAAGCCGGCGAGATTTTTACGATACGCACTCAGAGAACTGACAAACCTTAAGGATCAACTAAGTAGGTAGTAGCAGTGTTTTTTGATCTTACTATACGTCCTTGATTTGCCACCGGTTTTAGGTTGTCAATTAGTTTCAAACTGTCATGAGTTTTTTTAATTATTTTTATTTTCCGCACTTTTGTTGAGTGATTTGTCTACTGCGCATGTTTTTCTTATTGCCTTGTTTGTTGTTTTTTTTTTTAATTTTTAAATTTTTAAATTTTGTTTTTTTGTTTGCACAGTTTTTTCTGTTGCTTTGTTCTTCTGCATTATTTATTGGTCCTGGATTTGTATTCTAGCGTGTTAATTTTTGGGAGATGTTTTTGATGCTTACAAAAACTGTTTTGTAGATTGTTTTTAATTGTCTTTGCTGGGTCGTTTCTGTTTCATGTTACCACTACTCTTGATCAAAATTGGAGTGTTGCTTTCCTGTTTTGTAAAATCATTGGTTGTCAATTTGTCTATTATATATTTTCTATAATTTTAGTCATATTTATTCTATACCTGTATCTATTCAGATAGGTTGTTGTCATCGAAAGTTTAGTTTATTTAGTTTTTGCTAAAAAACAGAGAATTCTAACTTTTGATACCTATTAGTGTTGTCCGCACTGCAAACTGAAGGACGCAGAGTCTTATAGCAGCATGTCATTGCTTTGTCGTAAGATACAACCCGGAGTTATTTTCTTTTCATCTTAAAGACTAGATTTAAGCAGTCAATTGTTTACAATATTCAATACAAGGTCAAATATAAGTTTTATATAGCTAAAAAACTATTTACATCAATTAAGAAATCTTGATTTTCTAGATACTTTCGAAGCTTTTTCAACAACATGGTCTTTTTAGAGAAGATTAAGTAAGATTATAATTCAAAAAAGAAAAATTTAAGAAAATTTAGATATGAATTTGTTGTTAAGTTCAACGTATGTTACTAATAATACCTCGGATTTTGATTATTCAGGCATTTTAATCAAAAGTTTTGAGACCATTGATTGAAACGTTTAAAACACATCTATTCTTTGTTATTTTGACATACCCATCATAAAAGATGTAATATCTCATTAATAACTATCTATCATCTATCTTAATAAGAAACTTTTCTAATAATAATAACAAGTTAAACAAGTAGTTAGTAGCGTCAATTGCTTCTTTTCAAATCACACTCACGGGTAGTGTTAAACGTATCTATCATAATTATTAATAATTCAAATTTGTAACCACTCTGTTTTAAAGTTAGTGGATTATTGGTTTAAGACTGCAATCTATCAAATAGAAGGGTGTGCTTCTGCAGTTAATTAAGGCTATATTAAGTTCTTTATTATTACTAAATTTTGATATAAGCTACTAGAAGTAATGCATATCAATAATCGTACATAATACATTTACAGTAATCTATGAATCTGTTACAAGTTAACAAACCTTGCATAATCCAAAATGAAATATTCCCTTATCAATGCAATGACATCCCCTTTCCCAACTTCCTATTTATTCAATCCTGTCACGAAAGATAATATAGATATACAATACCCATATACATATATTTGAAAATATGAAAAAAAAAATCATACACATTTAACCGCACGTTGAAAATTCCGAGCCGTCGTCGTGTATATAAGTAATCATTAGACCAACGCATGCGTCACGACGCTTTGTGATTACCACGAATTTTCGCAGGCGGTAGACGAGCGATTCGCGTTCACGTTTTCAACCAAGTAACATGGGCTCTTCATGTGTAACAATGTGTAAATAGTGGGCGTGCGAGTGCAGTTACTTTTCGTTATTATTTTCAATTTTTGTGTTTGATGAGGCGACGCCGATTGCTATAAATTATTTTTTTCTACGCGTACATTTCCACATATAAAACTCAACAGGTATGTTATATTGATTTATGTTAAGCCCAGCTGAGCGTATACCAATAATATTTCGGTTACCTGAGTGCATGCAAATTATTTGATTGAATATACTAAATATTATTAATGCTTTAATTATATCGGTTCTACTATTCATATTTGTTTTTAATATCATTATCTATTCTTTTTCACACCTACTTTTATTACTCACGTAGCACGTAGAGTATGTCAACAAGATATTTGTTTTGAATGCATTTAGACCAGTCATTATTTTTAATGTATTTTTTTAATTGCTTATATAAAAGCAGCAACTTCAGGATCAAAATTAAATTAAGGAAGCCTTAAAAATGATTCATAAATTTAAATTTATCTAAATGAAATGCAAACTCAAACGTAAAGTGACCTAATTAGACGCACATCTGATATAAATAGTAATTAAGTATGCATTTATTTAAAAATTGTAATTTTCTAGTATAATATTGACCAACAAACCTGCTAATGTATGAATTAGAACGTTATCACAATTTGTTAACATTTTATTTATTTTTTGTTTGCTCAGTGCATCTTTTTTCCGGGATTTGTTTTATTTTTATTTGACATATCTTGGTGATTGAAAAACTTTATGGTAATTTTTTATTAATTATCTACACGTAATGTTGAAACTAGTTTAAGTTCTTTCTCTATCTTATCTTTGATGATATCTTAGATACTTATGCGTCTTTTAATCTTTTTGTTAGCAATTCTGTCTGCTCTGGAAACTTAATTTACAGTAATATCATTAAACTGGTTTTAACAAAGTCTTAAGATGTTTCAACTAGTATTTCTTCCTAATTTGCTTCTACATCTCTGCACATTTTAGGTGCTACATTTTTTTTTGTTTTGTTTTTGGCGTCGTTTAAATCTGTAACTGTTTTATTTTTTGATTGGAGATTGTACCATTTTTTGTAATTTTTGACGACAACTTCTAATTGGTTCGGTTATGTTAGATCTAGGTTCTAGAGCTTTTTGAATATGTAATACCGGATTCTTTTCAAAACAAGTGACTGTTTGAAAAAAATAATTTAAAACTTAAAAATATAATCCTAAAACTTTAAAATACAGATATATATTATAAAATAAACTTGTCTTGATTGATTTTTGTTTTAATTGCTAACATAAAACTGATTTTAATAAGAAATACTTAAGTAAATTTAATTGGGGTTTTTATCTATCCACTCAAGTGTTGCTGATCTAGAAATTGGATGTTTCTCTTCTCTATAAATGTCAATTGTCAATAAACTGTGGAAGGAGGGTAACAGGTCTAATCTGTGGATAACAAACATAAGGGGGTAGTGGACTCAGCTATCAATGAACTTCAAGAGGATGGTGACAGATCTAATTTCTGCATAACAAACAGTTGGGTGGGTGGCCGAGGCACTCAGTTTATAGATTGCAAGACAATAGTTTCTACTGTAGTTTTTGCCCACAAGACCAAGTGTTTGTTATCTAGAAATGAGATAATTATCTTCTCTACGAAGGTTAGCTGTCAATAAACTAAGAGAGGAAGATTACTTATCTAATCTCTGGATAACAAACACTTGGGTGGGTGAGCGTTTAGCGTGTGGACACAACGGTGATCCGACCATCAAACAGCGCTCCGATCATCGATCATCGCTCCAAGCCTAGAACACTAAAATTTGTTCTAAGCTCGGACTCTTGCACACCGCTCGAGATTTATATTAAACTGAAACTTTTTATCAACGTGAGAGTAAAATTATTTAGTAATTAAAAAATATAAAGTAATAATTTTACTCTCACGCTGCTAAAAAAGTTTCAGTTCAATATAAATACGAGGCTCGAGCGGTGTGCTAGGGTCTGAGTTTAGAACAAATTTTAGTGTTCTATGCTCGAAGCGCTGTTCGGTGATCGGAGCGCTGTTTGATGGTTGGATCGCCGTTGTGTCTGCACACTCAGATTATTAGTGGATTAATAGTTTTAACCGGGGCTCTTTTCTACTCACCCAAATATTGCTGATCTATAAATTGTATGTTCCTTCTCATTACAAAAGTCAGCTTTCAATAAACTGCGGCAAGGTTGGCAAATCTAATCACTTGATAACAAACAGGCGGATGGGTAGACGGGACAGTTCTTTGATTGTGAGACAGTAATTTTAACTTGAGTTTCCGCCCGACCGCCCATTTGTTTGTAATCTAGAAATTGGATGTTTCTTTACTTTACAAGTGTCATTTGGTAGTAAATTAAGGGTAGAAGGTGACAGATCTAATGTTTAGATAACAAACAGTTGGTTAGTGGATGAGTCGCTCTTATTATTGTTTGTTGTTGTGTAGTTTTAACTGAAGTTTTTACTTAACCACACATAAAATATTTTTGACAGTTTAATTATTTGACAGTTTAACAACTTGACATAAATTATATTTGTCAGTTGCTTTTGCTTGTAAACCGTTAATTTTGGTTAAAACTTTGACAATTAATGGTTAAAGCTAAAAAAATTGTATGAGATACTAAAAAAATATGATAATCTTGTTCCATCTATCTTCTTCTGTTCTAGCTACGTGTCCAGCATATTTCTATTTAAAGTAGGCCGCTTTTCTTGCCACGTTTATTACTTTATTTGTTTACCTGATGTATTTATTTGTTTTTTTATTCTTGAGAGATATTCCCATCATAACTCTTTTTATTGTACGTTGGGTTATTCTTAATTTATGGATGTGTTTGTTAGACATTATCTAGTTCTCTGCTTCATAGCACATTACTGGTAAAATGCATGAGTTAAATACCTTGGTTTTAAGATGAATGGGTATTTTTTTGTTTTTAAATATGTATCTGAGTTTGTTGAAAGCCGCCCATAATTGTTGAATTTTTTGCTATCTCATATGATTTATTCTCTTTTCTAAGGTGTATACTTCTTCCGAGGTATATAAATTCCTCTACCTTTTCTATGTTGTTATTCTTGATCATCTGAGTGGGTACATTACTTTTGTTTTTCTCCAGTTTATCTTTAGTCCGACTTTCTGGGATTTTTTGTAGAATTTGGTTAGAATCTCCTTCAAATCTCCTAGGCTTTCTGCTATTATAACTACGTCGTCTGCGTATTGTAAATTGTTCAGGTTTTTGTCATTAGTATTAATACTCTTGTGTGATCAGTCGAGTTTTTTGAAGACATTTTTAAGAGTCAAAGTTTTGGCGTTAGACTTTTCTTGTTTTACTCCTCTTTGTATCCTTACGGGCTCTGAGTTTGTGTGCAGTTTGTATGTTGCTGTGGTTTGTTTGGCTATGTTGTGCAAAAGGGTGGTGCATCTTAAATTATTTCTACAGTTTGTTAATGCATGACACATGCTCACGTCACAATCGAGTCAAATGCTTTTTAAAAACAATGAGTGTTAGATATATGGGGATTTTGTACTCGGTTGACTTTTCCAGAAGTATTGTAATTGTTAGTAGGTGGTGCAGTATTGTAACCTTTTCTAAAACCAGCTTGTTCTTCGAGTTGATAGTCATTTAGTTTCTTTGTAAGATTGTTTGTAATTATTTTAGTAAGTAATTTATACAGCTGTGCTAGAAGACTTATTGGTCTGTAGCTATCTAACTTTGTTCTATTCCTTATTTTTGGAGTGCCGGGATTTTACTTTGTCGTAGGAGCTCATTTAGTAATTTGATTATAATAAGTAAGTCTTTCGCTACCTAGTATTATCATGTCAATTGTTATTTCATCTTTTTCTGGTGCTTTGTTAGGTTTTATGTGTTGCATAGCGTTTATTACCTCATTTTTGTCTATTTCAGGCAGTTTTTTTGAATCAATGTTTATTACCTTTTGTTTGTGGTTCCGATTTTGTGCTATTCCAGGTGTTTTTGATGTATAGAAGTGAGCATAGTACTCCTCTACAATTTTTAGTAGACTGTCTCTATTTGTAATTGTTTCTCCCGCTGAATTCACTAAAGTATATTTCTTTATGGCCTATGTTGGGTCTTTTTATGTTTTTGTTCTATTTGATGATTTTTTGTATCAGATCTTTGTTTTTTTTTTCTTCTGTACTCTTGTATTTTTTTTTACTATTTTGTTGAGTTTTTTGTACACTGCCGTGCCTTTTTCTTGCTGTTATGATTATCATACGTATATCTGTGAACTGTTATCATATGTGGGGACGTAACTGATTGTGGGGTTAACACTATGTATTGAAGTTGCAGTTTTTATTTGATTATAGGTGGTTTTGTCAAGCGCGTTTTTGATGTCTATAAATTTTCTCAGAGTGGATTTTTTGTTCTAGAGTGACCTCTCAATTTGATTTGTCATAACATGTAAAGCCAATTTAGTAGAATTTTTAAGAGAAAATACGTAAAACTTATTATGAGATAAGATTTTGTCTGGGTGTAGTCACTATTTTTTTTTTCAGTTGCAAGGGCCAATAATTTAGAGCTTACGCTTGTGTTACTACCGCACAAGCTGCTTTTTAATATGTACCTGAAAACACAAATATATACTTTTGCACCCTATAATTTAGAGAATGGAGGCGCTGTAGATACTGACGAGGCCTATTATCTGGACTATACACACTCTTATATTAATTGTAATTATGGTTGAATGGACACTAATTTTAGGCGGCAGCGTGGGTTAGTTGCTTAGATGCTTGCTTCTCATGCTGGGGTCCTGAATTAATAACTGCCATAATTTCTTAAAAAATTTCTGCTGTATCTGGGACTTGAATCTGCGAAAAATTATACGCCGAGATTCGAATTAGGTGCTTCACTCAACTGAGCCACTCTCTGGTTTTGAAATGGTTTTGTACCAATAAGGATACACTCAGATTGGACTCAATAAGCATCTCAATAAGTTTAATAAACTAGAACTGAATAGATTTTGTACTGCATCAAAAGCAGCATATGGTGCAGTGGTGCATTAAAAGTTTAAACGATACCAAGATTGAAGCTTTGTAACGCATTTCTGGCATGTATCATGAATAGAATAGAATACATTTATTTTGCCAAGAATACCTTAACCCTCTAATGCCCCAATTTTTAATCTTCATCGACATTGAATCATTTGTTTACACCTGCCAGATATGGGTGCATTTTTTTTGCGAAGAAGAGTTTTGTGTGAATTCCAATATTGTTTACAGTTTTTCCAAAAATTTGTGTATTAAGAATAAAACATATTTGAACTTTATGTTATAAGTTATTAAGTGTACCCCGTCTTGAGACGGCGCTGGGCATTAGAGGGTTAAAATAATATTTTGGTAAGTCAAACAAAATTGCATAAAATTTAAGATTAAAAATAACAATATTAAGATATAAATTAAAACTAGTGACATTCTTGACTGTCTTGATAAAATTTTAGAACCGAATATAACGCCAATATTTTTTTATTTTGAGTTTAAATGCTTTTGGTTGATTGTTTTTTAGACATTGTGGAAGGGTGTTGTATAGTTTAATTTATTGAGTTATTCTCGGATTTTGCCAACCTAAATTTAGTTGTTTTTACTAAACCGTGTTTGATATTGATGGCAATCATTTATTGTTGCGTGATCTCTACAAAGGTAGCATTAAGCAAAAAATTGCTACTGTACAGATTCCATTATAGTACTAAGTTATATTAAATCGTACAAAGCCTTTGTTGCAAATTGAATGAGCGAAATCCAATCTTGCACTGAAATATTGGACTGGCGCCATGTTCACACAATTAAAATCTAGCCGACATCATATCCAAAGGTTTAAAACTAATCTGTTTTATGTGGTGGATCGGTCTAAGCATATTCATAACAAGCAAGATGTACGACAAGAAAAACAATTACGAAAGTTTTATTACTTACGGTACTGCAATGTAATACTTATTTGAGAAATAGTCATCAACCAGAAACACATAAAAACTCCAAAGAAACAACGGAAACAAAAATAAGTTTACTTTGTACTAAAAAAAAAACAATTAACTTTTTATAAAATATAATATCTATAAACCCATTTTTGAACACAAATGGGAAGTGCTAAGAGTTGGAGGAAGATTAAACTTTGTATCAATAGTCCTTTTGCATTTAATCCGTTCAGGACAATGACATTAACGACTCAAAAAAAAAATGCAGTTGAATACTCATACGCTTGCCAACAAAAACCATCTATATAGAACTGATAACTTAAACAAGATAAAAGTTTTCAAGATGTGGTGCTACAGATAAAATACAAAAAATAGAGAAGAGAAGGAATATGAAGTACTTTCAAGTATTAATACAAGGAAACTAAGATACTTCAGACATAGCTAGCGGACTAAAATACACAATACTTAAATCATTATTATTAAAAATAAAAGAGAAAACAAAATGTAGGAAAAAACGTAAATCTTTGTGGCTCGGAAACTTTAGGACATCAGTGAACAGAGTAAAGATAGCATTGATGATCCCTAACATTTGATAAAGGTGTATCAAAAAGAAGAAGAACTGGACTCACAATGAAAGCATTTACTATGCTCTGGTTTTGTATTAATACGACTCCATGCTATGGGAATGTAGCATAAAGCAATACTCGCTTCATAAATTTTTGCTAGGTAAATTTGGATGATGTCATTGTTCCATTGTAGCAAAGCTGGAAAGATTATATCAAATCCCAATGCCTTGTATGACAAGAAGTTTTTGATAGCCCAGACTATACATGTGTCTTTTACAAGCTGATAAGAAGCGGCCCAGTTATCTTCTGATGGCGTTAATGTTGCAGTATCAGACCATTCTTGTGTTGGAGTGGTACATCCTGGAAAATGTGTTTTGAGAAGTATTGCAGTTGCTTCTAATAGGTTGGTTGTGTAGTTGCCATCTGCATGTTTTAAACAACTAAGTTGTTGTTGAGATCTTTTGAAAAGATCTTTTTTATTTTTGGGACAGTACAAATTTTCTTTTGTTGTTTACATATAAGTTTTGTGTAGTCTTTCTGGACGTTTTTATAAGATATCTAATCTGATTGCGTTTTTTAGTTTTTTGTTTCCGTCTTGAGTTCCGCCATGATATAGCGGAGCTAAATGCCGACCTAAGTGGGTAAGAGTCGTATGCTTGTGTTAGAGAATGTTCTAACTAACCTAGGTAGTTTGTTTTAATTTATCCACACTTACAGATATACTTAAAATGTGTAGGTACTTAAACTATGCAATAAGTTGTCTTGAAAAGCAGCTTTGTTGGCCAATTTAAGGTTTTGAAAGATTTACGTTTTATTTTGTGTTTTGTGTAATTTGATGTTTATCTATCAATAAACTGAAATTGATGCTGACGTAGACACACGCCAGTATTGAATTTTGTTTGAAATGCTTGTGTTTGCTAATGCAATATCTATTACAGTCTGCCTACGTTGGTTTGACGCTTCTGTTTAGTGTTTCTAAGTTTAGTACTGATAATGAAATTATGTAATAGTTTACCTGCTATTTGGGTTTAAACACTGTGGTGGGAGTTAGCATCACATCCGACTAGGCGGTTCATGTTGCATCTTGTTAAAACTACATTTTTTTCATTTAGAGTTATAGTAGTAGGTGGTGCGTCTGTTATACGAACCCCACAATTGTGTCCGTTTTTTGGCCAAGACTAAAAAGCTGTAATATGCTTAGGTGTATAAAGTTCACGTTTTTAGTTTACACTTTGTAGGGTTAGTTTGCTCAAACCGCAAACTCTAGATTTTACTATATAAGATTATTGGATTAAGGCTTTTGTGTCCTGTATCACCTCTTGTTTGCGACATAGTGTTGCCACTGTTACTAGGCAGTGTTGCAGAGTACATTATGTCAATGTAACGCGTCATTTGGATGGTTTTTAAAAGTTTTGAAGTGGAAAGAAAAAATATTTTTGGAGGTTTTTTGTAAGTAGAACACTGTCTCCAATACCTTCATTGATTTCTCCTGCAGTTTCACTTTCCGTGCAACTTTAATTATGGGTTTGGGAAACATTTACTTTGTACTCTTTCTATTTAGTTACGACGTTTTTTTTTTCTATTTCTAGAACGAGGAGTTGGCTTTTTAGCTCGTTTTTTAAATGATGTAGAAGACGCTTTAACTTTTGATTCCAAGTCCTCGGTTCTACTTTTCCAGGCGACCAGCATTACAGGAAGAAGATTACTTTTTGTAACTACTATAGGGATACGACACCATTACAGGTGATTGTAAAGATTTTCTTTGAGTGTGATTATCTTTCAAAAATAAAAGGTGCTTTACTTGAAGTAGATAAGGTTCTTGAGTCTCTATAAGCTTGGTTTATTTTTTGGTTATTTTACTTAGACGGTGGGTTATGCTGATTACAAGTGCTTTGAGGCAGCGTCTTTGTAGTTTGTTCTTAGGTATTTGTCCTTCTCATAGGTTGTCTAAAAGAAAACTCAGATGTACAGTAGCAAAAAAAAAATATTTGTTTGTTCTGTTCCGGAGGTGTTGTTTTGGTTTTTGCTGACAAACTTTGCTTAATGGTTTGAGAGTTTAAGAGTAAGATTTGATTCTCTGGCTTCTCAACCCGCCATAGAGCCCGCAAATATAGAGACGTCAAATATTGATCGCTAAAGGGTTGCATCGATTTGCAGCATTTTTCTTTGCTTTTCTTTTCCCTTATAGAAAATAGAAGCATTATTTATATATTCACCGAAAAGTTTTTTTTTTTTTACTTTTATCATACGTAATTTTCGTAAAAACTGATATTTGCTATTCAATTGCTTTTGACCATCTGCAATTTCTTATTGTTGCATAGCAAAATCACATCTTATTTGCGTACTAGCTGAAGTTCAAAATAGATCCAACCTACAAATTGATACTCTTATAATTTTTGGATATCAAGATAAATTACTTGGTAACGGTTGAAATGGAAAATTTAGACGAGGTATAAGGATTCTCTACTATTTGTAAACCTACGATTAAAAAAATACAAAAGAAACGCAGTTTGGTTTTCACTTAAACTGTTTTTATTGCAGAAAGTTTAGAGACTTACTTATGATGATTTATTTAAAAAGCTTTTTTGTTTTATTTTACTGTAATTCTTTTGTCAAAAATTGTGTTTTCTAGTTTTGATTTTGTTTACAGACAGTAAAAGAGAAAATACCTTATTTTTTGTCTTACGTACTATATTTTTACTTAATCCAAACGCTTATAATAACGCGCTTGATTTCAAACTAAATTTTTAGATCGTTGTACTAATAAGACTAACTTGTGGTTTGTCTAAAATAATTTCACTTTTTTTGCAGCTTTTAGAATAGGTATCGGGCGTGGTCACGTTTGAAAAAGGAAGAGTTTGCGCACTCTTGTCATTAACAAAATGTTGTAGTTTGAACGTTTTATTGTAATTTGTTTGCTTAGTATGAGCATTGGGAAACGTTTTTGGATTGTTTTGACGCCAGATTTGGTTCCACCGTGCAAATTTGGTTCCAAAACTAGAGCTATGTCCCGACTTTCTTTTTTTTATAGTTTTGACTTCTTGTGAAAACTATTTTATTCACAATGGCGTATATTGATTGATTATTTGCTTCGATTCAAAATTTTATCTATATGTTTTGTCGATTTATGCTGTATAACTTTGTATACTGAATTATGTAAATAATCTCTAGTCTAGTCATATTTTCTCTAATAAGATAAACTGCAATAGATATCTTTGATAATTATTTCTAAATATTACTATTATAATTTCTCAATTTAATAAACTATTACTCATATCTTTGTTATCATACAATGCTTTCATATTATAACAGGATGTCGGAATGATTTCATTAATTTCCTAAAACACAATAAATTGATAAGAGTGTATCAGCTACGCAGTATTTATTATGAATGAATACACTATCGCGATGCAAGAAATGATTAATATTTTACTTAAAATAATGTTTGTATGTATTTAAAAAAAAAATAGTATTTATATAAATTTTAATAAATTACATTTTACCGGCATTATGCGAAATGTAACTAAATTTATTTAATTAGTTTTAGTAAATTGTAAATTATTTTACATTATTTTCTCTATTAGTTATATTCAATTGTGAATCAATTTGAATTCTAGAACAGATTATGAATAATTTAATATGAAGCAAGCTTTTATTAAAAAAAAAAACAGTGTCTGGGATGTTTTACAAATTATAATTAAATGAAGCAATTACAAAGTTTCTTTATTACGTTTATTATTCTTTCTGGAGCTTGCAAATTGAAAAAAAAAAATAGTTACTTTTTTTTACTGTTTTGCATCAAAATTATTTTTAGTTTTTAATTAATAAAATTATATCATTTTATTGTAAACAATACTATTAATAAATAATTACATATTCCAGTCTGCAACAACAAGAGCTTAATGAGCAGGATTGTGATATGATTACTACTGCAAAGAAATTATGGGGTTATAAATAGAGTAAATAAACAACGTCCTTTTCAACGTCAAGGTTACTATTCTACGCAGTATCGTGGTTACTTTATGATTAATGGTTAAAAATTAATAATTTTCTGTAGAAATACCAAGCATTACGGGCATGGCATTAATAAATAATAATGTCGCGGTTTGAGAGTACGATTAAAAAATCTGTTTTGATAAACAGACGTTTCTTTTTCGGTTGGATATAGTATAGTAGTCGGGAAGCAGCCTGTTGAGTTGGATTTACCGCTGTCTTGAAGTCTCTAGACGATTAATGGCTTCTCTATAAAATATGTTGTAGATAAATATACAAATGAAGTAATCTTTGTTGTTTTGCCAATAATTATTCATAACAGTCAATCATTGTGGTTATTAGTCATTACATTATTTTTTATTATATCTGACACTAGATCTGTTGCTTTGATCACAGCATGTAAAACATTTTTTTATGATTGATAGTAAAAGAATTATAATGTAGCCTACGGTTAATTAGTAATTTAATGATAAACTTGCGTAGAGGAGAGCTTTGGATTTCTCTTGTCACCTGTATTTAAGTATCTGTTTGTGAAGCAATCGGCTTTCCTTGTTTGGTCATTAATGATTGATACTTCTTTGTAGTATTTTCCGCTTACGTGAATGATTACTGTACTTGGGTATGCCAATTTTAAAATAACTACGATTGTGTGGCGCTGAAGGTCATAATATATGTTTATTGTTTTACCGATTAGGATCGCATAAGCTTCTAACTGGCTTTGATAGTAGCTCTAAGGACTTTGCTGCGGTTTTTACCATTTAGTTTTAAGTATCTAATTTTTATAAAACACATTACTTCTGAACCAAAAACTGGGATTAAGTCATGTTATGTAAACTGTGTCTTATTTTTTTATTTGTTGATGAAGTTAGTAATTTCAATCAATTGTGATACAATATCAAAATTAATTATTTTTTTTAATTTTTATGGCTTAAATTGCCGGTACTTCTGTTTATCAACATTAACTATAGTTATTTTTTAATTTTCGACTAATAATTTATGTGAAATTGTCCGGCAAGTTTAATTTTTTTATACGCAAATAAGGTCTAAAATAGATATTTACGATACGAATGGGGTAGAAGGATTATTAACAAAAACATACTAGCTTGTTCTTGCAAATTACGCATACGTTTGTTAATTATGCTTTTACTTCACTTGTGTTGTAAATATCTGTTACACAACAATCAACAAAAACCCGCTTTGTATTACTCACACGTGTACAGCTTTCTAGGGAATTTTTAACCGTAAGTATGTGTAAACTGCGCTTCAGCGTTTTACTTCCTCGCAATCGCAACTCCAAAGTGTTTGTTTACATTGGTAAAATCTTCCAATACTTGAGTGAGCTCAAAACGCTACATTTTTATTTTTAGCAATAACTGCAATGAATCCTACTGTATGAACTTTTGACGTCCGCAATAAAGCTTTGTAGTAGATAGGCTAGGAGAGTTTTGGACTAAAATTCTATAAGAATTTACATAGGGATCTAAATTTACATTTTTGACATCTTGAATTTTTGTGAGAGAGACGTCTGACGGCTTATGAATTACGTTGAACCGCTTATAAACCAGCTTAAACTGCTTATAAACCATGTTAAACTACTTAACATTTTTTAAGCGATTTATAGTGATTTATATGCAATCAGACATCACTCAGCGTGTTTTTCACTAAAATTTAAGATGGCAAAAATGTGAAGACTTCCAAAGCATCTGGATCTGTAGGTTTTAGCAATCTTAAGTGCTTCTGTCTCAGTACTTTCTTTAGCTGATTCCATTTTTTTTGCAGCACCGGTATACGCTGTCCAAGCCGCAAAAAGTAGGCAAAGAGGCAAGCAACTGCCTGTTAGACCAACAGTTTTTGGCATTAGACGCACTACCGTTGTAACACGTATTGCTCTTTTAACTACTGTTTCCACATGGGCATTGAATAGTTTGTTGGTTTGCATCGTAATAGCTAGGTTGCAAGTTATTCTTTGGTTCTATGCTTTGCTTTTAGTGTGGACAGTCATACCATTGCAGTCTTGTGCGGCGTTATCTGCAATTTTTTGTTTTGTTGCCACAACAGTTGCTCTAGTTCTTGCGCTTTTACCAGTATTGCAAGGTTGTTGGCAAAAATTACGGTTTACACTTTTTCTTATAATTTGAGTTAAAAGACGCTGTTGTAGACAACATTCCAATGAAACGTTTTTAGAATTGACTCTTGCAGTACTCTTGCTAAAATGTTAAAATGATGTTTTTTTTGAACAGTTAATCTTTGTTTTTTAGGTAGCTGGCAAACATTTGTTGAAAATATTTTAAAATCTATATATACGAGGTTTGTCCGGAAAATACGTATAAAAGTGGAATAATAACTTTATTTTAATATTATTCAGTTATTTTAATATGGTCTCCTTTAAAGTATTCTCTCTGAGACAAGATGCATTTTTTCCAACGCCGTTTCCACTGTTGATAAGATCGGTGAAAGTCTTCAGTTGTGAGGCTCTTCAGTTACCGTGTCGTTGCTGCCTTAATGGCTTCCACATTCCCCAAGTGCACTATTTTGCATTTTAGGAACAGGAAAAGTCGCAAGGGGCTAAATTGGGGAATAAGGCGGATGTTCTTTCACGGTGATTGAGATTTTTGCGTACAATTTTTTTATTTCAGTCAAAATTTTGTGGAAGATTGTTTTGGAAGTTGACAGATTCTCAGCTATCATTCTAACTCTCAATTGACGGTCTTTAGAAACACAAACTCAAATTTGTTGAACTGAGCGTTGAGGGGATTGCATAGCGAGGGAGAACTACCGGGCCGCCCCTCTACAACGCCTTGGCACGTCGCTCTGAATTTTTTATACGTATTTTCCGGACAAACCTTGTATATACACACATCTACTGCTACTATGAAACAATGATTTCTTAGTCTAAGAAAACCAGAGTTTGCTATTTCTTTTAGGGTTCTGATAGCTTAAGATATTAAGCAAAACCCATATTATTAATTGGGTATTCTTTCTTTTATTTCCAGCTTCTTAATGAGTTTGTTCTCTAATAATCTTTTAAAGATTTTACTTGCTTTGTACAGTAGGTTGAGGGGTTTTTACAAAGTACGATCAAGTTGAGGCTTTTTTGCTTAATTATCAAGACCGATCTGGCAGTCTTCCAGTAGCACTGCTTTATAATTTTGTTAAATTTTTTGGGGACTATTTTTATTGCTGTGTTGTGTAGTTTGTTAAGTTGCGGTCAGGTACTGGTGCCTTTTTATTCGGAAGTTTTATAACTGCCGCAGCTATCTAATTGCAAGAGAACATTGGTATGTCTACAAGACACTACCACTTGGCACGACTGCAAACGCTTCTGTTTATCTGGTTCTACTCTTACTTAATATCAATCTATAAGGCAATCTCCAAGTGTCATTATCTAATTTTGTGCAAAGGTTTGCCCAACATCTTTTTTTCCTACGTTGGATGGTGACTGTATACTTTTTTCTGGCAGTTTTTTTTGACGTGGTTTGTGCGTCTTGGTGGTGTATTGTTGTTATTTAGTGGTGCTTTGTTGGTTTTGTCAGGAAACAATAAAGATGCACTTTTACATCTACCTAATAAGAAGGTAAAGTAGCACATAATTTTTGACTGGTTTGCGTCTGTTTATCTTGATTTAATAAAGTGTTTCTAAGGCTAACGTTTTGGGCATTTTACCTTTTTTTTTTCTTGCGGTTCTGACGATTGCTATGATTACTTTATTTACTGCTGCTCTGAATAATTTGGTTGTTGTCTTGGCGAATCAGGTTCTTAAGTTCTTCAGCCACGAAATTCTTTCAGCTTTTTTTTTCTTGCACTTTCCCTTGTAAAATGACCTGCAACAGATGATGTCTGCTTTTGTTTCTCATAATTTGGCCTAGGTACTCGAGCTTTCTTATTTTTACATTGGTTAGTACTTTTTTTTCATTCTACAAAGAATTTTGATATTTGTGATTCGGTCTGTCTATGGCACCTTTACCATTCTTTGATAAAGCCACATCTCAAATGTTTTTAATTTCTTGCTTGAGGCTTTTGTTAATGTTTAAGCTTCAACCCCATAGAATAAAACAGAGAACACGTAACATTGCAAAAATTTTATTTTAGTTTGTATAGTGAAGTTGTGACTTAAACATATAACTCATTCTATTAAGACAGCCCTGGCCTTTTCGATGCGAATCTTTACTTCATGAGAATTGTCTCACTGATTATTTATTGTGGTAACGATATACATATTTCTGTACTTTTTTTAATGGGCTGGTGGTTGATTAATATTTTGCATCTTCTGATATTGTTTTTGCTAATGACCATTAGTTTTGTTTTGTTAATGTTAATATCCAGTTTTTGTCTTTGACTGTTTTCTGACACTCTATCCATTAGTAGTTGTAGATTCTCCTGATTGTCTGCAAATATCACAGTGCCGTCTGCGTAGCGGATGTTATTTAACCATTCTCCGTTTAACGCAATTTCTACGTCTATGTCTTCTAGAGCCTCTCTAAAGATGTATTTCGAGTATATATTGAACAACAGCGGAGACTATATACACCCTTGTCTCATTCTACGTAGAATCTTTGTCTCTTCCGTGTTTTCTCCGTCCAGTCTTATGGAAGCAGTTTGGTTTCAGTAAAGATTTATGACTATTCTTAGATCTTTTTTGACTAGTCTGATGTCTTGTAATATTTGTGCTATTCTATGATGTTTAACCTTGTCAAAGGCATTCTGGTAGTTATTGAAACATGCATAGATGTCACAATTCATATCTCTAGATCTTTGGAGTAGCACTTGGATGCTGAAGATGGCTTTTCGTGTGCCTACTGCATTCCTGAAACCAAACTGTGTGGGTGATACTTGTTCCTTACATATTTTATATATTCTTTGGTGAATGACCTTGAGAAATATTTTGAGTAAGTGGCTCATGAGGCTTATTGTTCTGTAATTACTACACGACTTCAGTTTTTTTGAGCAAAATGATAAATTCCGATTGTAGCCATTCGTTGGGAATTGTACCCGAGTTGTGTATATTGTTGAACAGTGATGTTAGCCATTTCACTTTTTTTTATCAAGAAGTTTCAGCACATTGGCTTGTTCATTGTCGGTACTTGCGGTTTTGCCGTCTTTTATTGCTTTTATTGCTTTTATTGCAGATTAAACCTGTGCAAAATGCAATTAAAAAAAACATGATTTTGATGTTTACTCTAGTTTATTGTTGTTTTTGGAATTGTTCTAAAATTAAAGAGGAAATTAAGATAACAGTAACGGATAAATTAACTTACTGTTATGCTTAAAAGTGATTAAGAGCAATACGGCTTCTATTTTTTTCTAAATGGTTTGCAGCAGTTGTTAATATACTTATTGTTTAAACACCAGTTATGAAATTTATTGTTATTACTCTTTAGAATTTCTTTAAAAAGAGCTCTGATGTGTAGGTTAACTTATACATTAGTTGCGGGCTTATCAGATTCAAAACCAAAACTGACTATAGTTTAATCTGAACTAAGGTCACAATGAATATGGTAGTTTGTCTTAAGTAAAAACCATTTAATGTGTTAGTAAGTATTGGGCTACAACCAACTTATTTCGAGTCAAAGTTTTAATAGGCTATGACTCAATCTGGGTCAAAATTATTGACACGCCGTTTTAGCGAATCATTTTGGCAGATGAAGAAATGATGTCAATTAATTCAAATTTTACTTTTGTAGATGAAAACAATAAACAAGTTAATAAGTTGTTGAGTAGCATTTGGTGAACTTTTTTTATGTTATTCGAGGAGGTTGCAGTTGTTGGACGTACAATATCAGTCAAGCTGCTATGGCCACGTTTAAATTCAGTTATCTATCTAAAATTATAACTTAGTTTTGCAGTTTTTTGCTTTAACCTTATGTTAGCAAATTGTAAGCAATTGTACTGTATTATTATTTTGCACACTAAATTAAAAATTCAATGTTGAATCGTAAAGCATATTTATTGTTTTTATTGCGTATTTTGAAAATATCACAAATTTACAGTTCAGACGAAGTTCAAATTTTTGTTCGTAGGACTAATATGGAACGAAAAAATATGAAAAAAAAATTTATCACTAATAACGAGTAACGAGGAACACTTTGTATTTAATTAAGAATCACATTTTGGTCGATATTATTTTATTTCTGCAATAGCAACTGTCTTAGCTTGTGAGCAGTTCTTGGAGTAGGTGTATGCTTTTGGATACGTCGTCCCAACTCATCCCAGACATGTTCTATGGGATTCATGTCCGGGCTGAAAACTGGCCAATCGAACCACAAAATTTTCACTTCATCCAGATAATCTTTGACAACTCTGGCTACGTGAGGTTAAGCATTATCTTGCATGAAAATGCCGCGCTCGCTCATAGTTGTCATGAAGGGCATAACACGATCTTTGAGAACCTGTACGTGTTTTGGTAGAAATTTCTGCCCAAACTATAACCGACCTACCGCCAAATGGAAGTTGCTTATTAATACTTTTTTCGCGTTTTTTCTACAGTTTTCGACGTCCGTCAAATCCATTAAGGCCAAAGCAAGACTTGTTTAAAAACAGTACCTTGCTTCAGTCCTCATTATTGCATACTCGGTGATTTTGGGCAATAGCTAATCTTGCGACACGATGTCAGCGTTGTAAAGGTGGACCTGTAGCTATCTTTCTACAAGACAATTCACCTTCTCTTGACGGTTATTCACTAACATTTACATCTCTAACTTTATGCAGTTGATTTTGTAGATAAACTGCAGAAGCTATTCTATTTTACAAACTTGTGGACACCAAAAAACGGCCATTTCTGTTCGTGGTGATTTTTTTTTGCCGGGATTCTGATCTTCCGGTTATCAGGCCAGTATCCAAGTAACGCTGATACACTTTTTGTACAGCACAAAGGCTTTTACCAACAATCCTTGCAGTTTTACGTTTTTCTTGCCCATTTTTAATCGACGCTATAATTCTTGCTACAAGAATAGGGTGGAAAGGCATTATAACCTGTTAAGTACAGTACACCGTGTGAATAACAAGTGCAAAGAAAAATCAACACTAATTAAAGAAACCACAACGAAATGTAGGTTCTTAATTAGAGCGAAATGGATGCAGTTTCATAACAGTCTGTAACACGGTGATAATAACTGACAGGTAGATAACATTTGTCAGGAAATAAATTATTAAACGCCTTCTTTGGTTTACAGTTTGCAAACATAAAGTTAAAACCAAAAATAAGTCATAATTTTAAAATGACCTTTATTTTTTGCTTGCCAGTGTATTAAAAAATAAATGTTAGTTATTATTAAACATTAGCAAACTTGTTAACCAACTAGATTTTCTGGATGACAAACATTTGAGTTGGTGAGCAGGCTACTAGGTTTATTATTGTAAGAAGTTGGTTTTAATTTGTTCTTTCCGCTTCCCGCTCAAGAGTTTTTATTAAGTAATTTGATGTTTTTTTTACTGCATGCATCTATGAAACGTTAGTAACATTGTCAGACAATTAAATTTTGGATGACAAACATTTAAGCAAATAGGTGGGTCACTACAGTACTAGGTTTAGCGTCGTAGGCGGGTAGGTTAACAATTAAACAATTGTAGCTACCACTGAAGTGTTTGTAAAGCAATTAGTTATTTTTTCAAGTTTTGGTGTTCTTGCAGCTATAATAAATCATAGAATAAACGTTGGTTAATGATTTTAGTTTTTGATTTCATTTTATTTGCTGCAACATTCTGTGAATTTTGTGCATAAATCAAGCAAAAGAAATGGGTTTCTGTATAAATGTAGCAAAAACTAAAATCATAGTATTCGATAAAGATGAAGTAGGCATTGAATGTTGCTTGGAAGTGAAGGATTTTGTGTATTTGGGAAAGATGTATAATAAGAATAGTAGTTTAGATGAAGAAATTGAGAGACAAGTAAATGCATTGCGCAAAGTATGTGTATGATTTCAAAAAATAAAGTATTCTTTTAGAAGGCAAAGATGGAAATATAGAAAAGTGTGTTGACGCCAACTTTGTTCTAGATTCTGGATTTGAGAAAAAAGGTAAAACCATTTTTACTACAATTAAGCTATATTAGGCACTTTGTACCTTCTCCAGCTTTGTTGGTGAAAGTTGAAGCCGAATTGGGAGTTGGGAGTTGCGTGGGCAGTGATAAAGCTTTTTTCTGGTTGTGCCGAATTTGCTTGACTTTGTTCTAGTCAACGTTCATTTTTTTGGTTTGGCACTGTACCAAAGACAAGATGTAGGTTTCAAGGGCATTGGTTTTGGTAGTTTGTTTTTCAATAAGCTTTACTTTTTTTTTCCAGTTACTAGAGGATTTTGGTGCAGGTGAGGTTGTCATCGTTGTTCATACTGGGTGAAATTTTTATTTAAATAAAATTAATGGTTTGATAATAAAACTGATTGTGTGATTAGCTTTTCTGCGGTGGTTAATCGGGATGTTGTCAGGTTGGCTTGCAGTCGACTGTGTTATTTGTGTCATTTGTGTGTACACTGTAGGGATCTTCTAAATACAAAGTAGGGTGGCATGATATTTGTTTATTTTCTAACCTCTTTTAGAAGGTAACAATGATTGCTGGTCCTTTCTGCAATCCGGTTATTTAGACGCATTGCTGCTGATGTTTGGTGGTAGACACAGCATTTAAGCATGCTATTTGTTGCAACTGATTTAATTGGCTTGCTGACGTTTTTTGCTTGGTTTTAGGCTACTAGGTTAGTGCCTTATAGGTGATCATAAATCTGTGTATAACTATAGTACTATCTTTGGAGATAGTCTTCATGTCTTGCCAACAGCTCTACATTTCCAGAACAACGTATACACATTTTTACATTTTATGTTTTGGTGTGGTTTCCATGTGAGCAATCACACTCAGGTATTTTATTTTGATTGACAGCGTTAATGCAATGTTTAGGAGTTATGGTAGTTGGTCAATTTTTCTTTTTTTTTTTGTTAACGTTAACTGTAAAAGCTTGGTCTTTACACTAATTTTCTAGAGTATGAACATATTATGTTTAATATAAATGGTTTTTTAGACTTACTTTTCAATTATTTTTTTTAAATTTATGAAATTAAGTTGTTAATTGAATTTTCAAAATTTAGGATTTTTCAAAAAAATTAATTAATTTAAAAAAAAAATTAAGTATGGAACAAATTATGCTTCGATAAAAATGGTTTACTAGACTTATTTTTCAAAATATTTTTTTGAAATTTGCAACATACATTGAAAATAAGTTGTTTATTGAGTTTAGAGTTTAAGATTTTTCAAAAAATTCTAAATAATTTTTTCCAATTTTTTAACAAATTATGCTTCAATAAAAATGATTTTTTAGACTTACTTTTTAAAATAAATTTTTGAAATGTGCAACAAACGTTGAAAATATGTTGTTTTGAGTTTCCAAAATTTAGAATTTTTCAACAAAGTTTAGACCAAAATTCAGATTATTTTTTGAAGTTTACAAGTTTAGACTACACGCCTATATTATTTATGCTTTGTTTCTACTTACCCATCCAAATGTTTGCTGTTTGTTATCAAATAATTGGATGACAAACACTTGCGCGGGGAATAACAATTTCACGCCTATAAGACTTAACCTAAGTTTCCTCCCACACACTCTAGTGTTTGTGACTAAAAATTAGATCACAATTACTTGGGCGGGCGGGTGGGCAACATGAGTTTAAACTACACGCTTACATTATTTAACCTTCCCGCCTACTCACCCAAGTGTTTGTTATCAAAGAAGACTACGTTGGTTGAATTTTGCAAATAATAAAAGAGCAGACCAGATGACATTGCGTAAGGATAGTAAAACGTGGACACAAATAGTACAAAGTAAGGTTTAAGAAAAAAAGTGTGTTACTGTCGACTACGAAAAAGAATGGCGTAATTGAGTATGTAGATAATACTCTAACACTATCACTATCAACTTGATATTTTTTACAAATTTTGTTTAAGTAACATAAATTAAATACTTTTATTTATAAGTTTAAAATGTATTAATTTTTAAACTATACATTAGATTTTGATAAAATTTGATACTAATATACTATCAATTGTATATTTTTTTATTAATTTTGATAAAGTGAATATACCATAACGTCAATTTTTAATAGTTACAAAAAATATTTCTACTTGCACTGTAATAATTTACAGCTTGGTTATATTTTCTTTTACTTTTTTACAGAAAAGTTTATTAAATTTTACATTATTTAAACGAAAAGTTAGGAAGTGTATATTTTTACAAAATTACATTATTGGCCCTAAATTCTGATAAAATTGGCCCATGTTTCAAATTTGCACAAGGGCGTATTTTTAGAAATGAGATGAGTTTTTGAAATAATATTAAATTACTTCTCGACGTTCATTAATTTTAAAATTTGATCATTTATTTGTACGCATTGATAAACATATAAAAAAACAATTTATATTCGTCTGAGAATTAAGCAAACTGAAAATGTGTTAATAAAAATATCATCATTGGTTATAAATACAATTTTATTATAAACTAATAAAATCTTTCGCAGAAATATAAATTCAATCGGATGTCAATCAGAAATCAACATCCTTTTTCGTACCCACATCCCCGAGCTAGACTTTAATTGAATCCCTGGAGACAGCTCACAATTCAATTATAAGAGAAAAAATATCATTTCGTGAACGTCTAGTTAAATGTATTAATCTATAATAAATCAATGAAAAAATATACTGACACTTAAAATACATGGAGGAGGAGTCACCTGAATAAATACGGGGAAATGATTTTCCGACCGGAATTGGGTCACAAATGTAGGTCAAATATACCGACATGCTATTTATAGAACGACGATGATTAATGGATCAAGAAAATTTGTTTTATACTTGCAGACAGAGGGAAATCGAATTAAGTGGACGGGATTTTTCTAATTTGGTTATAGAAAGCGAGGCAGATTTTATTTAAATTTATCTCGAGGAATACTTTTTATTACATATAAAGTTACTTCATTTTATAAAAGCTTAACGAGTCTGTAATTATTTTTTA
Organism: Tachinus rufipes; assembly: GCA_963932245.1. Lineage (NCBI taxonomy): Eukaryota > Metazoa > Arthropoda > Insecta > Coleoptera > Staphylinidae > Tachinus > Tachinus rufipes. Next base: position 25,094,135 of record OZ010747.1, on the reverse strand, counting down.
ATTTAATCAAGTCTTTAAATTTAGTTGGTTAATAAATAATCGATATGATATTATAAATACAACACTAATTTACATAACAAGCAAAGTTTTACCAATAACTTATTTGTTTTGTTTTTTTTTTTTCAGATGCCTGAAAGTCTACTTCTACCGACTTATAACGTCATGGCGGAGGCTGAGCCAGATCTCAGTACATTTGAGAATAAATCAGGCCTAGCCGAGGACATGAAGTTTTTGGCTTCGATGCCTGAACTATGCGATGTCACATTCCTTGTGGGAGATACCAGAGAGCCTGTTTGCGCCGTAAAGGCGGTCCTGGCGGCAAGATCCCGCGTATTCCACAAAATGCTTTATCAGGTAAAACATTCATATTAATTGAACACGAAGTAGTTTACACGACTTCAAACTAACTTGTTAAATTAATATACTCTTGATCAAATTCTTATGTTATATATTTTAGTAGAATATGGTAAGCTGTTTCTATTAATAGTTTTTTATTTATTAGTTTCTGAGCGTTACAATTGTTTTATATAAATGAAATAGACATAATTATTTTCAAGTTGTTTTCAACTATAATTTATAATATTTTACTTAAATATAAGTTTTCTGTATATAATCATTAGAAATAGATACAAAAATGCCGTAAAATCAGTTAAAACATACCGAGGAGCTGATATTCACTCGGACCATAATCCTGTAATAGCGAATATACATGTAAATCTAAAGAGAATAATGAAAAAACAAAATAATAACCCAAATTTCCGACAAAATACGAGTTGTGACGGCCCAGATAAAGAAAAAAGTAACAGCGGCAATTAATCATAATGAACTGCATCATAATGTGCATGATAGATGGAATAGAGTGCAGGCTGCTTTGATAGAAGTTACTAAGGAAAACTTGAATATAAGAAGAACTAAAAAGAAACCATGGATGACTGAGAAAATATTATATCTCATGGAGAAACATCGAACTTATAAAAACAGAAATGAAAAACTATAAAAAATTACATAAAACAATAGGAAAAGAAATAAAAATGGATCTCTAAACAATGTAAAGAGATCGAGACGCGCGGAAGTGATTACGATAATTTTCATATGCACAAAAGAATTAAAGAACGTACAGGAGTTAAGAAAACCTTAACAAATAACCAGATAATTAAACCGGCTGCATACTGATAGATGTTAAAGAAAAATTAGAACGATGGAAATTTTACGTCCAAGAACTTTTTAACGACGAAAGACAATCACAAATTATTTTAAAAATGGAAGATAAAGAACCTAAAATTATGAAACATGAACTTGAGCACGCCATGAAGAGTATGAAACCAAGAAAATCCACGGGCCCAAATCATATGCTAGTAGAGATGCTGCAACTGTTTGATGAAGAACTAACAGATAGACTGCTGGATCTTTTTAACACAATATATGACTCAGGCATTATACTACGACAATGGTTATACTGAAGCTTTCCCTAAAGATTATACATAAGAGAATGTACAGATAACTAGAAGAAGACATAAATTACACACAGTTTGGGTCCAGAAAAGACTTGGGAACGAAGAAGGCTCTTTTTAGAATTGATGTTCTTTTTCAACGCTGTTTAGACATGGACCAAGATCTATTTGTATGCTTTATTGACTTTCAAAAAGCTATTGATTGGGTTAAGCACGATATATTACAACAACTGATATTTAAAAAAAAAACTTGTACAAGAAGGATGTCAGAATAATCACGAATTATACTGGGGTCAATCTGCAAATGTGAAGGTTGATAATGAGCTGACAGAGAAGATTGAAATTTGCCGGGAAGTTAGGCAGGTCTGCATACTGTCTCTGCTCTTGTTTAACATATATAGTGAGGCCATATTTGATGAGGCTTTGTCTGGGGAACTTATGGATATAATCATAAATGGAGAAGTACTAAACAACATCAGATATGCGGATGCTACAGTGTTACTGGCAAGTAGTATAACAGAACTTCAGCTCATGATGGAAGAGTGAACGATAAAGGTAATGAGTATAGACTACAGATAAACCTAACAAAAACTAAATATATGATAGTTTTCAAAACACATATCCATCAGGTTCAACTAAAAATTACTGACACTGTAATAGAAAGAGTAGATTGTATAAGAATCTTAGAACTGTGATTTGTGAGACGGGTGACCAGGCAAATAAAATTAGAAGAAGAGTGGAGATAGCAAGAGCGGCTTTCATGAAGATGAGGAAGTTTTTGTGTTGGAGAGATATCAGTATAGAACTCAGAACAAGAGTGCTGCGGTGCTACGTCTTTCCCACCCTGCTGTACGGAGTTGAAACCTGGACAACTAGAGCTTAAGAGACTGGAAGCTTTTGAGATATGGTGCTATCGTAGAATGTAGCAAATTTCCTGGACACATAAAGTTACCAACATCGAAGTTCTTTGCAAGATGAAAAAAGATTGTCATCCCTGAAGAAAAAAAAACTTGAATATTGTGGTCGCGTTATGAGAGGCTCCAGATATGAACTTTTAAGGCTCATTATGCAGGGAAAGATCAAGAGAAAGCGCAGTGTTGGTAGGCGTTAAGTCTCTTGGCTAAAGAGCTTGCGTGATTGGTTTAACTGCAGCAGTGTTGAGTTGTTTAGGACTGCAGCAAACAAGATTAAAATTGTTATGATGGTGTCCAACCTCCGGTAGGAAGACGACAAGAAGAAGATATATAATCATATAAATACATAGATTGATTCTATACAATAAACTAATTACTGCAGCATATTATAAAGTGTAACAAAGTACAATATACATGTTGAAACTTCATATTAGATTAATAATGAAAACAATTGTTGTTCGGAGTTTCAAAGACGTACGTACATTACTTGTTCATATTTTGTAAAAAAAAGTTGAAAACTGAAAAATATTTGTATTTGCTAAATTCTTATCATCAAATTTCTATGTAATCGCTGAGAGTTTTTATATAAACTACATTTTTGCACTTAGTTAGGTTATGTTTGAGGTTATATTTTATATTTATTTAATGAGGTCAAGTCCTGTATCAGCTCTCATTTAAGTATTACAAATGTAGTAAAGCGCCAATTCTATTCAAGATTACAGTTTCTATCACTTTATTTAATTAAACGTAAATATTTATTTACGATGTCTAAATCTAAGTCTTTGTCGTAGACTGGATTGCATTGAAGTTCAAGGTTGTAAGCAAATACTTTAGCCTTGTCTTCCAACGTATGTTTAAGGCCTTTGTTGCCATAAATGAAAGCGGTGCACGATTATATAAGCTCTTATTTAAAGGCTTTAACAATCTTCTACATCAGATCATTTTTGTTGAAGGATTTTAGCACGGATCTCTAGCACTGAGATAACAGGGGTTATGTTAATAACAAAACAAAATTAAAAACACCCAACCCATTACATGACAAGGATCCAAACTGCAACTAAAAAGATATGATGTGAGCATAAAAAAACGAAAACGGTAAAATCAACAACAACAAAGTGTGCAAAATGTGGGATCTGAGGAGATTCCTGATATTGATAAAGAAAAACTGTTGTACTCAGTCAAATGAAAAACAGAAAATTGCCTGGTTAAAAGTTAAATAACGAGCGAAATGATCAAATGGGTGGATTGGTGTTAGAACACGTAATCAGAATAATTGTGCCTGCACCAACGAAAATTTTCAAATACATGGCAGAATGCAGAAGTTAAATAAGGTGATAAAGCCTACTGTCACATTTCTACTAATTTCTATAAAATACATATACCAAAACACAACATTCCAAGTTAATTAATTGCCGAGGATTCAATGATAGATAGGATCCTAATTAACAGAGGCGTCTGCCAAGAAGACGAGGAGACATCTCTCCAAAGTTAAAACGCATGACAATTCAACTACACGAAGCATTTAAACTAGTAAGATTAAAAATGAATCTAGACAAACAAAGGTTGTGAGCAATGAACAACATGTAACGGTAGATAATCACGTCCTTGTCACAGTGGAAGAAAATGTCTATCTTGGTCAGTCATTAAATTGTACTAGGAAAACTAAACTGCCGAGATTACTAAGTGGATAGTCGTATTGTATTGTAAATCTTACAACCTGCATTTTACTTGTAACAACATATAGACTGGATGCTGAAACCTTAACACAAAAAAGTGCAAAATGCCTTAGAATATTACAAAGAGCAATACAAAGATCTATGCTAGTAATTAGATTAGACAAGATACGCAACACTGAAGTTGGAAAGCGAACAAAAGTGAAAGATATTACGGAGCGTATAGCTGAACTCAAGTGGAGATGGGTTAGACATGTAGCAAAACAAGAACATTATTAATAAATGAACAATAATAACGGTTAAAGAACGTTCACGACTAACAAAGATGAGCGTCTGAAGACCACAAAAAAAAATGCCTGGATGACATAAAACAAACAGCGGGAAGAAACTGGCACCAAACTACTTTGCATCAAAACATAGCCTATAACCAGGAGCGGATGAACAAGGGTTGAGGAAGAAGAAGAAGAAGATGTTAATAATTGCTTAGGTACTAACTGGTTTTCAGGTTATTTTAACTTAATCTTTTTTTATCAGATCGGTACACAGGGACTCCTACTAAGATTCAATTTTTAAAACATCAAATCAAAATTGGTGGAACTGATGGAACTGTTTATTACTTATTTATTAGTCAACAAAAACAATTTTAAATTAGGTGTGCAATTGAAAATAGTTAAATGTAAAACTAGTAATACGAGGGGCACTGCTAAAGTTTGCGGAATCAAGTACTGTATTGCCAGCGTTCTGCGATTGTCATATTCGTAAAATTTTACGTTCTTTACTTATAATTCAGTTGACAGTTCGATTCCAAACTGCTCGGTTTTGTTTCCACAAAATTTAACAAGAGTATTAATTGTGTGAAAAATGAAAATTTTGAATCGTGACTTTCGAGTGATAATTTTTTATGATGGTTTAACACCGCAGCAATGTGTGGAAAAACTTAGTTTGTTATTTGGGGATGAAACACCATCCAAAACTATAGTTTACAAATGGTTCGCAGAATTCAAGCGTGGAAGATCAACGTTTGATTACGATCTTTGCGAAGGTCGTCTATGCATCTCTGTTGTCGCGAAAAATATTGATGCTGTTTGTGAAATGATTTTGTCAGATCGGCATGTGACCTATAGTGAGATAGAGGCATCCTTCGGCATTGCATCGAAACAAATACATACGATTTTGCACGATCATTTGCATGTCAGGAAGCTTTGCAGTCGTTGGATCCAACACAATTTAAAAAAAGAACAAAAACAGGCACGTGTCAAGTTGTGCAAGGAAATGCTAGCTAAAGAAATTTGAAGGGGGTTGTTCAAATTTTGTATATAACATCGTAACAGGTGACGAATCTTGGATATAATTACATGAGCCTGAAACTATTTAGTTTCAGGCTCATATAATCGACTGTATGGGTGTTAAAATGAACCTAAACCCACAAAAGTGGTGCGTTCACAAAGCGTTTCGAAAAGAATGGTTGCTTGTTTCTTCGAAAAAACAGGTCATGTTGCAACTGTTGCATTAGAGGATCGAAGGACAGTTAATACTGACTGGTATTCATCAATTTTGCCGGAAGTTATCGCTGAAATCAGAAGGAACAACATAAACCGACGAATTATTGTTCATCATGACAAAATGCAAGCGCTCACAAAGCACGACCAGTAAGAACATCCAATTAATGACTTATTGCCCATATTTGCCTGATTTATCGCCCAATGACTTCTTTGAATTTTGACATATCAAAAATAAAATGCGTTGCGAGCTTATTGCTTGAAGAGGCCGTTGAAGCATTTAAATCTCTTGTTTTGAAGGTACCTCGCTCAGAGTGGCAAAATTGTTATGAAGATTGGTTTCATCGGATGCAAAAGTGTATAGATTTTAAAGGAGAATATTTTGAAAAGCAATAAAGCGATTTACGTAACGTAATTTGTGTTTTGCTTTACATTTTTGCGAACTTTGGCAGTGTCCTTTGTACTATAGTAATTAAAGTCTACTTTTACCTTATTGGAAAAATTTGTAGACAAAGTGTGTATTTTTATATCAATTGAGCTGACGTCACGACACTCATTAATTCTACAAAGGATTTTGAAAAACTAATGTCACGTCTTAATTAAAATATTATTAACTATTTGTTTATACGGCTGAGCTCCATACTACACAATTATGCAATACTTGATGTGATGACGTACTATAGCTTTGTAAAAAATAATTTAGAGTACGTTGGTTCAGTGTCGTTGCGAGAGATACAGCCGCATCTGTGCAAAACATATATATGCCGCCTTCTTATAGTATTTAAAGTGAATACTTTGAGCTTATAGGATATTTTTAAAGTAAAGTTTGCAATTTTTAAAATTTTTGACTTTTTAACACTTTTAAAAATGGTTCGATTTTGACAATTGTTTTAATATTTTAAAATTAGAATTTGCTTTTTTTAAGATTTATGAAAATGTTTACACTTTTTAATGTTTATGAGCGGAGTCTGGTGCTTTCTGACATATGTTAAAAATTTTAAGGAAGATTTGTTATTTTTTTAAACATTTTAATACTTTTACTATTTTTGACTATATAAATAGAATTTTGCATTTTTTAACAGTTTATTACCAAATTTTGGCGTTTTCTATCAATTTTATCATACTTCATGCACAGATTTTGCTGTTATTGACATTCTATGTATAAAATTTTGCATTTTTTGTAGTATATAGCCAAATTTTTGCGATTTTAGGGATTTCATGTTTTTTTTATATAATTTCTACAGTTTATGGCCGGATTTTGGCGCTTTCTGAAAACATTGTAAAACTTTATAAACAGATTTTGATATTTTTGACTTTTAATAAATAGAATTTTGCAATTTTCATCAGTTTAAATTTGGCTATTTCTAACAATAATTGATATTTCATGTCCACATTTTGCTATTTAAAAAAAATAATTGAAAATTTGTACTCTTTTCAACAGTGGATAGCCTAATTTTGGTTTTTTATAAAATATTTTGATGTTTTTGACATTTTATGAGTAAAACTTTGCAATGTTAAGCCGTCTTTGGCTAAAGTTTAATTCTATCTAAAAATAGAAAATTGCATAATAAATGGCCACATTTTTGCTATTTTTAATTGTTTTACTATTTTTAAAGTTTTCTCAGTTTATGGCTGGATTTTGATGCTTTCTAACAATGTTTGATTTTTCAAAACAGTATTTTGCTATTTTTAACACTTTATGAAAAAAATGTTTTGTTTTTTATTACATGAATTTGACGTTTTATTAAAGAATTCGCTATTTTTAACATTTTATTAAAAAAATGCATTTTATTCTTAACATTTTATAAATAGAATTTTACACTCTACAGTTTTATGGCTAGATTTTTGTGCTTTCTAATGTTATTTCGATATTGCATAGCCGGATTTTGCATGTTTTGAAATCTATTCACAATGTTTACACTTTTTAACAGTTTATGGCTGAATTTTATTGCTTTCTAACTATTTTGATGTTTCTCGGCCGGAGTTTGCTGTTTTTAACCTGTTATGAATAAAACGTTTGCAGTTTTAAACAGTTGTTGCCTGGATTTTGATTCTATAGATGGCTTAAGGGACTCTTAATTAAATAATTTGCCTTATGAAACGGAACTATAAACAAATTATTCATTGAGAGAATTGTAGATAAATCATCTGAAACAAAATCATTAAATTTGACATAGTTTATTTAGTATAATACTATAATTGCTATTGTTAATTAAAATATTACAAATAGCCGGATTTTGTAGTTTTTGAATTATTTTTTTTTACTTGCTAATAGCGATGACCAGATTTTGTTGCTTTTTAAGAATATTTTGATGTTTCAACAAGGATTTTGTTATTTTTGCCATTTTATAATTTACATTTTTCAACGGAATTTTGACATAGAAAACCAATTTAATGCTTAAATTTGCAAAATAATACCTCAGAAAACACATTTATTGTAGAAAATAATACTAGTTAAATGCAAAAAATGCTGAATAGTTTGTAAATGATACAAAACGCTGTCATCGGTATGAGATGACTTAAAATGTTATGTAATTAAAAAAAAAACTTTTGAATTTTAACAAGTAGAACCGGCACAGGATTGAATGTATCTCTTCTTGATAACAAATACTCGGGTTTGTAAGCAAGGCATTTCAGTTTATAATTGCAAGAAAATAGTTTAAACTGTATGAGACAGATGGCAGATGTTGAATTGACACTTTATATGACAAATTTAGGAGACAGTTTTTCTATAGAAATGATAATTTATATGACAGATTTGTGAAAGAATTTTTATGTAGAAATGACAGTTGTCATAAACAGTATAAATTAAAATAGAGCAAATTGGCTATAAAGGGATATTAAAAACTTTAAATATACAAATAAGCTTCTTCTTTTTGATTCAGTTTTTATGTCAGAGGTTATTGATCATTGTTACATTTTTTACTTTGGAGATAGCAGAACAAAGTAAGTTCACCGATAACACCTTGAACCATTCTGGTAGGTTTTGCAGTTTTTTTTTAAATAAATTTAAAAAATAAATAAAATAAAGACTGGCAAGTGTCGGATTTATTTCCTCAGGTTGAAATACTTACCGACTAAAAACCGCCTAATATTGACGGCTTATGTACCATCCTTTGTTAGATTTAGATAGTATATAATTAGTATTAAGCCTTATAGGCTGCGGAGAGATGGTAGGTTGACCTGATCTCTGTTAGTATTGTTAATTAGAGTGCGACTACTTGATTCACCGTTTATAAAAAAAAGTTTTCTTGTCTGGCTCGGCAACTTGGGCCAAATCAGGGTTTGGATAAAACGCGAGTTTATCAAAGTACTTTACGGTTAAAGTATCGATATCTTGACGCAGAAGAGGCATCCCTAGGTCCGCCCAAATTTCTTTGTTATGACAGTACCGTGGAGCACTGAGGAGGCTCCTCAAAGTAACACTTTGGAATGCTTTGAGACGATTGAGATGACAGCGCGAAACCGTGCTTTAAATTGGGGGTGCGTATGTCAGCATAGGCCTGATGGTAGATGTGTAGAGCTTTATACGTGAGTATCTTGTCTAAAGTAACCCCAAGATACTTAGCAGAATCCAGACCACGGTATGGAAATGTCGTTAAGATTGACGTTCTCATTGGAAGTGCACAACCTAGCTTTTCTCTGGGTTTACTTTGATTTGCCATTTGTCCAACCATTTATCCAGGTTGTCCGTGGTTTACAGTAGCTTTGTAATAATCATATCAAGTAATTTTGAAGAATAGAGAAAAGCTGTGTCATCAGCAAATTTCGTCATTTCCGAAGGCATATATTCGATGTATAAGTTAAACAACTACGGTGGTAAAATAGACCCTTGAGGCACTTCTGTTTCTATATGTTGAGTATGTAAGTAGATATAAGATCAGAAATTTTGACTGCCAGTGTTCTGCGGTTTAGATATGAAGCAATCAGCCTCACAAGACGCAGAAGGAATTTATCCCTGCACAATTTAAAAAGAAGGCCTTTGTGCTAAACCTTATCGAAAGTTTTTTTGACGTTGAAAAAAACCACTCCTGTGATCTTCTTCAGTCTGAAACCTTTGATAATATAGTCCGTCACGCCATTTAATTGATGAACAGCTGGGGGAGAAGATTGGTAGCTTCTGTATGTTTTTGTAATCTGTCCAGGATTACCTTTTCTGTGACTTAAGATGCATAGTAAACTGATGGGCCGGTAACTTTGTGAAAATATCCGGTTATTCCCAGGTTTGGGGATAGTTATCACCAGTGAGCTTTTCCAATCTGAAGGAAAGTGCCCAGTTTGAAGAGTCGCATTTACAATATTTGTAAGTGCCATTATTGCTTTATGCGAGAACAATTTCAAAGCTTTGTTTGTTATCTTATCGGAACCAGGGGCGGTTCAAGCTTTAAATTTTTTAATAATTTTTCTAATTTGAAACGGTCAAACGCTTTCTAGCGGTTCGTCGTCGTCTTTGCGTTCAGGAAGTTTCTGACTGTCTTGTGGACCCGATCAATATGATCCAAATCTGTGTCCTTTGTCGGCAAATGCCTCACCTTTTCCCTCATTAGAATATTGAACCCTATTTTTGCCAGGAGTAGCTGGAATGGGGACTCGCTTGTTGCGTAAGGCCTTGGAGATCTTCTACATTGGATGATCATCCTCTGTGAAAGATTCTAGGGTATTTTGTCAGCACAAATTTGTGTGCAATTTTATCGCTTTTCTTACTTCGTTGTGGAGCGCATTTATAATTTTGCGGTCTATGGGGTTGCTATGCTTCTGCCATTGGCGTTTGGCGTTATTTCTGCATTGTATCAATGTTTTTGTATCTCAAGATAGTCCTAGAGGATTATTGACGCGGACTTGATGGGTCTTAGAGGCCTTTTTCGTGGCTTTGCGAATTTGTGTAGTAAAAGTTTTGACGGCTCTTTCAAGATCATTGACTGTTCTTATTGGTGCAAGCCTGCCTATGCTTTTTTTTCAGGGTACGAGAAAAGAAAGGCCAATCTGTGCGAGTTACGAATCTTCCTCCTTCTCCTGTTTCTCTTCCGTAAAGCTTTAGTATTACTGGAAGATGAGTTTATCCGAGCCCACCACTTGCAAATCATTTTTCTGTGCGTAATCGAACAACTTTTGACCTTTGCAGTTTGTCCTTAAGCTATTCCACGCCGGGTGCTTTGAGTTGAAATCTCCAGCAATTATTGTGGGGAGAGGACTGTCAAGAATTGCATCAAAATCTTCCGTATTAATGCGATTTTGCGGTCTGATGTAGGTAGACGCGATTTTGAGTGTGCCTAACCCAGGCACAGTCATCACTATTGCGTTTGATTCCAGCGAGAGAGTGTTTGGGGTATCCACTTCTGAGTGGTCCACCGATCTCTTTGTTAAGATCAGTGTACCTTGCCTCATGGGTACCGCCAACGTTCCCAAGTACGTGAAAGTATTTGGGATTCTCAGCGCTTGAAATCCGCCACTGCGCTTTTTGCGCTCGACGTCGACCTTAAATCCGCACAATAAAATGTGGAAACGAAAAAAATTGTTTTTCATTTGATGTACGTTTGACGGGCAATATCCTGCGGATTCTATAGCCCGTTCCACGTCTTCCTCCGTGAGGAATTTGGGAACATGTTTAATGACATATTCCAAACATTTCTTGTCAGCAGTTGCCCACGTGTGAAAGCTTTGCGTTAAGAACTTTGGTAGTACCTGTATGATTGGCGCCAATGGCCGGAGAAATACGGATATCATTGCGGGTATTACGCGCCGATATAATAGCGATTTTCTTTTTGTTGAAGACCCTTGATAGTTCCGGGTGTGCGCGTTTGTTGTCCAGAACTATCGCCGGAGGACGCGCTATTGAATGTGCTACTGAAGCCGTGGGTATAGTGTGATCGATGTCGTCGTCATCGACGTGGTTAAGGTTTGAGGCGGAAGGCATAAACTTTACCTTGATGTGGCCTTTTTTGGCATTTTTTTTTGAGCGGGGGCGGCGCTTTGGGGCGAAAGGCCTCTGTGCGTTATGGCCTGATGAGCCGGCGATAGAAGCTTCTGAAGGCTGTCTGTTTGCAACCGCTTATATCGGTTGGGATTTGGTTGATGGCCCTTTATGTAATTTAGATGGGGTTGACTCACCTCTTGTATTCTTGCGCTTCCGCTGAGAGACGAAAATGTAGCCTTGATAGTTCACTATCGATCTGCGTGAGGTCCAAAGCGACTGTTGATGTAGCGATAATCTCCGGGGCGTTGGCTTTCCGCTGATTTTAAAGCGGGGGCGGTTTTGGGAGCGGAAATTAGTCCGGGGGCGGCAGAATTACTAGGGGCGGCAACTACTTTAGGCGGTGGCAGAGGCGATATTAGTCGCAGCACTTGAAACAGATACATTAGAAATAATTTTATTACCTTTCCTGTGGCATCTCCTTTTCTTGGGGGCGTCGGAGCCGCTTCCTGGATCCTCATCAGGGGCGGATAATTCCATGTCTTCATCCTTTTGTTTTACAAACACTTACTCAATTAATACCAACATGTCTCACATGACATAGACAAGTGACACTGATCTATGAAGACTGCAGTCTAAGTCAATAAAAAATAGCGGCACAACTGCTCTTTATTGGGAATCATTTTAAGCTAAAAATATGTTGCTTTTCCATAACGATAAAGCAAATACTAGTGAGAATACATAATATTCTATTAATTCAAAATGACACAATTTTGAGTTGTGTCACTTTACTATGTCATGTGCGATGTATACTTTGGTCTTTTTGATATTTTGCATCTACTTGTTGTAACAAGCTTTACTTAATTAATACCAACATGTATACTTTGATCTTTTGGGACTTTTATGTAGACCGAGGTCCTGATACTTTCACCTTTTGTAACTCGCCTTGTTTCAAGTTTTAAATTCTATCAATAGTACAAATTAGTTGTATACTGTAGATTAACAATATTTAACAAAATATATCACAAATTTATTGTTTATCTTTGTTACTCACAAGACATCTAATGATGTCAAAATATGCCAAAGCTTGTATGAACTAAAACAACTTAACTGTTTTATACTTTATACATATATTAAATATAGATACAAAATTGTTTACAAATGTTAAATTAGCTAGTGAATAATAAAATACGTATAAAACTTTCTTATTATAACAAAGTCTGGAAACTTTTCTACTAAATATTCTCTTTAATTTGCAGTTTGCAAAATATAATATTCACTTTTATTCCATAATTACAAATCATAATATAGTAGCGCTAAGTTTTTTCTGTCTTACGAACTTTCAACAATGAAAAGAAAATACATTGTAAAACGAAATAATTATCAAAGTTTTAACACACAAGTGTGTTCAGGTAGATACAAAAAATGTATAATTAATTAAAGATTAAAATAGGTTTTAGTTATATATAAGTTAGTTTAAATTATTATAACATCTTATGTAAATAACTTTTTTGTTTTGAAACTTGTTTTGGTTCAACTTATTGTATGTTATAAAAGCTTAAACCTCTATTATCAAAAGGTGTCCTACATTTACTTATGAGGTTGTTAGGAGAAACTAGGTCTCGATTGTTTTATCAGCTCTTTTTCTACAGCTCTACAACATCAAACGCTGAAATGCAGCAACTGCAAGATCAAAGGTTCTCATTGAGATAATTACAAACAAAGGAAGTAAGCTCGAATTGATGAGAATGTTAACATTTCCAACCAGCATACGTTTGTTGTTTAATTTTTATTTCAAAGCATAAAATTTATTATTACTTTATATCAAAACAACAAAAATAATAAATAAAATCAGTTTTATAACTCGGGCCGAATTGTAATTAAAAATAAAGTTGTGGGTTTGATAAAATAGTAAAATTTTAATTAAACGTGGAATTGGATTTTAGTTTTCAATATTTGTAAATTTGTTTATTTTTAAATATTCAAAAGCTAAAGTGTCCTTTAGAACTATGTTCTTTTTTTTTAGGTTTTGAAAGCTATAAAACGCAGAGTGTTATGTGACTTTAAACAACAATATAAATTAAATAAGCTGTTATATGTGGGATTTTGTTTGATAATGTTTGAACAAAGTATATTCTCAATGGTCTTAAATTACAAATAAACCTGTTGTAAACAGCCGGTTGTTATTTGTATTTTTTGAAACGGTGGGGTATTTTGAAATAAACCACAATCGACCGATGCCCTAAAGGTGAACATAACACAGGCCATCGCTCAAATTCAGCCGGATGCATGCGGAAGAGTAATTAAAAATTGAACCACTCGGATCCGTGCCACCATAAGAAGCCCTGGCGAGCATTTGGACGATGTCATATTCCACACTTAATGGCATACATGGGCCTTTCAAATAAAAAAGAATTTTGTTAATACCTCACACACAGCTTGTTTTATTCCATTTCAACATCTACCCGCACTTATTGAAAACCCCTTTAGACAAAATTTACAATAACTAAAAAAAAGGCAATAGTTAAATTAATAGTATTTTACATTTAATTTTTGCATTCAATATGTTGTGCTCTGTTGCTCAAAACCATTATCCACATTTAATAAAACAATCCATTACTGAATTCCATGTGCATGCACATTATAATTACATAGTAAGCGCATTGTTTACCCAAACAGTTCACCGATAATATTTTTCTTATCTAATTTTTTATTCAACTTCAAACTAATTATCGCATATTTGCATAGACATAGATAATATGTATGTGTTTGCAAATATCATATTTGAATAACAATGTTACTGAAACAGTTCCAATATTTGATTGGTTACTTTTTGAAATTAATGAAAATTAAAGAGAAAAAATAAACATAGGAAAACAAATATTGAATAAATTATTATATTTACCGGTAGTTTTTTTAGTTTAAATAAATAATAATATTATTAATGTTAATTTATGCAAACTCTAATCAGTGCAAAGTATTATGAACAAACAAGCACACACTAGATTTGCTTTATTTATTTATCATTTAGTTATTATTATTCAATAATTATTAAAATTGTTCGTGTGCACTGGGTGTTGCGTGCATGTTATAAAACATCAGATGGGAATACCTGAAGTTGCAATAAAATTTCCTGCTGTGGTAGTTTTAACCTCTGGTCGTCGGTAATTAACTGGAACTATGAACAAGTACTTCAACGTACCGACTTAGATATTTATAAATTTGTTATCTCATGTAATTTATCATATCAAAACATTACTTAAAATAAGCGCAACAATGAGATGGTTCAGTGATAAAGCGAGTTTGATGCCAAAATATGACTAAATACAAACTTTTTATTTACTGAATTGATTTAAACAAGTCGAAAGACTTGTATGGCGATGTTAAATAGCTATAAGTTCTACAAGCAAGTTCTTTATTGCTTCACGTTAGGCATCAAGAGGACACGTTGTCGATTTGTACTTTGTTATTTTGAAAATGGAATGATTTGCTGGAGTTGTACGATGTCGTGGTGCATTGAGCAACTTACAAGCTTAAAAGGATTTTGTTGATTTTCCTTAGTCTAGCTTTGCAAAGATTTTCTTTTTCTTCTTCTTTCTTTTCTAATAAGCCTCTGGCTTGTTTTTTTCAACCCTCACTTCTCCTGCAATATTGATGTCCATCTCTTTGGTGGTCTGCCTAGTGGTTTTCGCGTTCCTGGTTTTCCGTTTCTTGCTATCTTGACTACACGGTGGTTTTCCATTCTTGTCACGTGCTCATTCCACGCTCTTATCATCTGCTTTATCCATCTAACGCCGTCTTGTGTGTCGCATCTTTGTCGTTTGTTAACACTTGGTATTTGGGCCTTTAGCGTATGCCCGGTTATAGTTCTTAGCATCTATGTTGTTCTGAGTATGGCTTTTGTTCTTGTGGTTACTGCTCGGGCTTCTGCTGCATATGTTATTACTCGGCGGACACATGTTTCGTATATTTGTACCTTGGCCTTCCTGTTCTTGTATTTGTTATTCCAGATTTGTTTGATTTTGATTTGCGATTACTTCTACGCCGAGATATTTGAAGGTCATGACTTGTTCAATTATTTGATCGTTTACTGCTAATTTGCAACGGATTGGTTCTTTGGCTTTGACTAGTGATTTGGTCTTTTGAATTAAAATCTTCATATTATATTGAGTGGCTGCCAGGTAGAACGCATGTAGCATTTTCTGAAGGTAGCATATTATCTTTGCTTCCCATTTGTTCATCCTAAATCCTTGCTCGGATCTTTTAACGTCATTTATTATCCGATCCATAATGATGATTCTTTGGGTATGTTATTATCTTCAAGCACTTTTTTTACGTCTTTTAGTTTAACTTGGTCGTACGCTTTAGTTAGGTCAATGAAACACATGAATGCTGGTTTGTTGTACTTTATTGATTTTTCTACTATTTGTTTTATTGCAAATATGGCATCAGTGGTTGATCTGTTATTCCTAAAGCTTTGTTGTTCTTCACTTATTATATGTTCTAGCAGGATGGATACAATGATTTTGGTGAATAGTTTTATGATACTGCTCAGTAGTGTTATTCCTTTATAGTTTTTGGGACATTTCTTGTTTTCCTTTTTGAATATTGGGATAGTTATGTTTTTTTTTTCATTTTCTTGGGACGGTTCCTGTGTGCTTAGTTCTTGCCCACTATACTTGAGCAGTTTATTTGGTATAATAATAATAATAATAATTTTCCACGAGTACAGTGTTAATTTCCGTGCCTTTTCTTTTTGGGGGTGGGGTGTGATTTACTGTATTTTCTTGTTCTTGGTACAGGTTCTTAAAATAAGCTACCCAAGTATCTTTGCTAATTGCTTGTGACTGTGCGCATTCTTTGGTTTCTTGTTTTCTGCGCCTTAATAGGCCCCATATCTTTTTTTGGGACCCATATAGGCCTCTTTCCATTTCAGCGGCGAAGTCTGCTCAGTACTCAGTTTTTAGTTCTTTAATTCTCGCACATATTCTGTTTTTGATTATTTTATATTGGGCATACTTTTGTCTGTTCTGTTGTTTAGGTACTTTAGGTATGCTTTTTGTTTTTCAATTGCTATCTCCTTGATTTCTGTCGAGAACCGAACCATGGTGTTTTCGTAATTTTGCCGTTCTTGTTTACCTTCTTCTTTTCGAAGGCTTCCTCAACCGTTTCTTTTATGTTGAGTTTTATTTGTTTCAAGATGTTTCTCTGATACTTTTGTCTTGCGTTACTTCAATGTTCATTTTGTTCATGTATACGTCTGGTAGTTTCTTTTTTTATCTGGACAGAAAATTATAAGTATTTTTTCCGGTACAATGCCATGGTTGGATCCAATATTTGCGGATGTCAGAGTACGGACGTCCGATATTTGTGACGGGTGTATATTTCTGTTCGATATTATACAGTCTATCATAGACTATTATCCTCTAGGACTCTAGACTGAGTTATTTTGTGTTGGGGCTTATGGTCGAAGTACGTGTTATTTATTTACATTTCGTTTTGCGCGCAGAATGCTACCAGGGTTTCTCTATTCTTGTTTAGCGTGGGTTCATAATTCCATCTACGGCGTTGTTACCGATGCGTGCGTTCAGGTTTCCAAATATCAGGGTTTTTTGGTCTCTTGGGATTTTGTCTAATTTATATTGGAGTTGTTCATAGAATATTTCAGTTGCCTCTCTCGGTTTTCCGGAGTCGGGTGCATATACGCTGATTATGTGTATTTTTCTTACTCCACAGTTGAACGCTACTTTTATGATTCTTTTGTTTATGTAGTGTGTGTCTTCTATGTTTTGTTCGTATTTGCTATTTATGAGTATGCCTACACCTGCATTGGCTCTTTCGCATGTCTCCTTTCCGGTGTACTTGAATTTATATCTGGGATATCTGGTCTTTCTACTATCTTTTCGTTTGTTTTCTGATACTGCACAGGCATCTATTTTGTGTTTCTCTACTTCTAAGAGAGTTTCCTGATTTCTGCCATTCCAAGATAGGGCATTCTAGCATGCGCATCTGAGCACGTGTTTTTTCCATTTTTGTTTATTCTTTTGTCTATGTCTTGTAATCTGTTTCCTAGTTGAGTTCCTTATTCGAGCGTGGGTCATTGTTGTTAAAGCAGTTCTGTTCCGAGGCTTATCGTTGGTTCTGTGAGTTGAGCTGTTTATTACTTTAGGCAGAGAGCTAGCCTGGCTTAAGAACCCTCTTTCTTTATCCGGGCTTGGGACCGGCAACGCTACCCTTGAGCTACTCTGTCCACCCAACGGAAACGCAGGCGAAGTTTTCCGCAAAAATAAAAAAACAATAAGGTAGTGAGCTGTTGTCGGAAACTGCTATATAAGTATATATTTGACAGTGGTGCATGTTGAAGGAAATTTTGAGCTATGAAGCTGGGGAATGATTATTTTACGTTTTGCATAGTAAAAGCTCTCTTTTAGTTGGTTGTTGTGAAGAAACTAGCGTATCATCTCTTTTGATGATGTGTACAGGGGTTGTAGGGGTTTTTAATTTTTTACCTAATAAGCATTATTTGATAATCAAATGAATTTTGTTTATCTGAAGTTAGGAATGTTAGTAAGTTTTCCAATACAAAACTAACAGAAATAAGTAGTTTGTTAGAATCTTTGTCTCTACAGCGGAATCAGAATAATCTAATATTTATTGAAATTGCAGAAGGGTAGATATTGCTCATATTGCTGCAACAAAAAGTCATCTCTCGTTTTCAGTTTATTTGACCGCAATTTGGCAAAGGCATCACAGACTAAATTTTCATCTAGGGAAAATTAATCTAATACAACTGCAACAATATCATCATCTTACTATTTACTCAGCAAACACAAAACATTTAATTATAGAAAGAAGGTTTACACCACAAAAACATTTTGGTGGTTTCAGCTTTCTAAAGGAAAGTACTAAAAATGTTAACAGCTCTTTGCTGCGTTGGCATTTTGTTACACAAATTGTTTCTTTTCTTAGCAACTCTAATTAGCTGTCCTGAAACTCCGGTGGTCTATGCAAGCACATAGTATTTATTATTGTGATATTTGCTTCGGTAATGATCTGAAAGATGGAACGTCGTAGAGTGTTGGAAGTTAAAGCACTGGACGAAAGTCTAGTCTAAAGTTAGTTAGTTAGTGTTATTTTATTCGATGTTTGTTGTTTGGGCTTTGTGACTTGACTTGGGTCATGTTAGAGGCCGTGGTTGATGACAATTCTTGGCTAGTGGCTATAGAAATATGGATGTTATAATGTGGGGTTGGTGCAGTTTTGGGCTTGTTTTCTCCTGGATTTTTGCTAGAAGTAGAAATCTGAAGATGGGGACAATGGTTACCATCTAGCGTACCTCTCTCTTATACTTCCAGGATTAGACTATCTTGGCGTATTGGGTCGCAATGACTCAGTGGTGATACGGTGAGGTATTGGCGGAGGTTGTCAAAGTCAAAGGGACATCTTTGATTATATGACTTTGCCGATCGCGGCCGGTAGATGTCTTTCAGCCGTATTGTATTGGTATTATTTTGTTGGAAGCAGCGAAGATGTTGTGGTTGGGTTTTGTAAACTTTAAAGTCATTGGCTTTGCGTAACACGAACTTGCAACGGTGAAAAACTGGTTTTTATACTACCAACGCCACTATTTCTCTGAACTCTTGAGGTTGATCTTTCAATTTTATCTAGTTATTTGGAAATGATGTCCAGATGGTGTAGATATTTGCTACGCAAGTTGAACAGTTGATAGTCAAAAAGTGTTTATTGAGTCTGGACTGGACGGTGGTTTGAAATATTTATTATAGACCAGTTTTAGGTGGGGTCTCTTAGGTACTTTGTATTGTTGTACTCAAGGCACAGTGTCAAGGAACTGCATTGTGTTTACTTGTGTAGGTAGTTGTTGCTGGCTAATGGCATTTTTTTTCTTCTGGTGTGGTTTGCAAATTAAGTATATTGATAATAATGGTAAATGTGTGTGTAAAAGCTTTATCTTTGGGAGACCTAGTTGCCACCTGGCAAGGATGGAATAAGCTGGAGCACTTCACGCCGATTATTGGGCCATTCAACAGTCAATATCCAAAAAAAACACGATTTTCTGCGTGTCCTATCAAGAACTGAAACGCCAATTGGCATAAAGCAGCCCCTTTTTCTAAGATCTTAGTAATTCTGAAGGATTTTGAATTTTTATGTTTTTTTATTATAGAAGTTTTCTGGCAACATTCCAGAAGCTGTTGGTGAAGGTATTGGCGGGTGGATTTGTCTTGCTTTACCTAGACGGCATTGTGGTCTATTCCCATAACTCGAGCGCACGAGAGCACATGGGGCATTTGCGACGAATTATGGAAAGTTTGCAACAGTTTGTGCGTTGCAACCAGAAAAAAAAATGGACTTTAGATAACAAGGCATTGCATACCTCAGACACAAAAATACTGCACAGGAAACCGCTTGAACACTACCTACGGTTAATCCGCGATTAACCACGTTTAATTCGCGACTACCTGCGGCTTACCAAATGTATACAACTACACCTGTTTCTTGGTATCTGTGCGTTTACAATTATGTCTTATGCCTATAAAAATGCTTCAGTTATATTTCAGAAGTTGGGTTGGCAAAGCTACTGGTGATGTAGATTGGCCTGTTTATTTCGATTTTTTTTATATATTATGGTAGTGTACTCTCAGAACTGCAAAGACTATGTAAGGCATCTGCAGCAAGTCATGAAGCGCTTGCAACAGTTCATGCGTTGCAATAAAAAACACGATTTTGGACAACAAGCTATAAAATACCTCAGACTCAGAATTTTTGCACAAAAAATATCCGCTTGAAAATTACTTACAGCTAATCCGCGACCACTTGCGGCTTACCAACCGTAAACAACTAAAGGCTTGGAATCTGCACTTGGCTGTGCAAATAAAACCTCACTTTTGCCGATACCGCTTGGGACCGTCTAACGGTACTACTGGACATACAACGGAAAATAATGCGTTAAGATCACAACAACAAAGACTACAGCTAGACGAAATAGCGCAAGCGATCTTGCGTAGATACCACCAGTCAAAAACGCGCAACGACATTAAAGCTTACGCACGGAGGTTCTGTACGCGCGCCAGAGATGACGCCGGTTTACGGTTTTGTTTTGATATCCGTTTGTGAGAACGCGTAGATATAGATTATGTTCCTTTTGGATACTACTTCAACCGTAAAACGTTTTATACTGAATGCTATATGCAGCCGATGAGTGGAAGCCTTTGCCAATTGCCACGCGATTATCGACTTTATGATCAGCAGGTTTTCTGTTGGTACAGATGTTCAAATATCCCCGTGATATATAAGTGACATTGGCTAACAATTTGGGAAGAAATTTGAGGGCGCTACCGTGAAATGTCAAAACCGCAGCCACGTACCACTCTCAGCTAACTCGGTGTAATGCCGCCAACGGAGTTTTAAGATGGCAGTACATGCCTTGACAGGCAGTTAATCTAAACAGTTATAAGAATTTTTAACTACGGCTACATATCAACTAAGGTTTTAAACCGACGCAGCTATTAAACTTAACTAGTACTTTAATACAAATATTACCGCACCAGGAGCTTTGAAAGCGCACGGGCAAAAGTACAGAACTATGAGGAAGACCGGGAATCTCACCTACCTAACGACGATACTTTTGATAGCGCAATGCTTGGATAGAATGCCGTGTTGGAGATCAATTAATGGTTTGAGGACGCAAGCAAGATCTAGCAGTCAAACGGTTAAAGCACAAGCGGTTGATAACAACCGCAAAAGGATATTGTCACTAATTGGAAGATTACCCTAGTTAAGATTCATGTTGACGATTTGAGACTGGCTTTGTTGCCCAACTAGAAGACTTTGCTGCGCTGATTTTGTGCGCGATGCTCTTAGGAGCACTACTGATATAAATATTTCTTGAAACATACTACCAATTGAATAGTGCAATCTATAAAGTTTAGTGCAAGGTCAACAATCCGACATGTATGCTTGTGCTGAACTTTAGTGCGCAAATTTGTCTAAATTATAAGACTTTCTCCTTTTAACGAGAATGTATCAAATGTTTGTGTTTGCAGTTCTTGAAAATTTTACTGCGGCTACCGGATCAGCACGCTCCCATGTTGACGAACTAAATCCGGAACGTAGCAAGTATGCGATAAGTTGTAGGAGGAGCCTATTGCTGAATGCAAAATTGATAAATTTTGGCCTTGCCTGATAACAACAAGAATATGTTTACTAACTCACTAACGAGTAGAGATGTGGAGTCTATGGACGACTTGCAAATACTATATAAGAACCCATTTTTTGAGCCAAGAGTCAGTTGTTGCTACAATGTTTTGAATCAGCTTTGCAGAAGGAATCTTAATCCAAATTTAAACAGAAAATAAATTGATACAACTGTAACCGGATATGTTTGCTACCCGAACTTCAAACTCATTAACGATTACTACTTTTGCAAGAAATTTTTAAATTAATTTGGACGTACCCCTGCGTTGGACTGGCTAAACTAACAACTACACAACTCTTACACGCCAACAAATGCTTTGTTTTTTCACGTCGAGGTCAACAACCACCACGTAAAACCACTTGCTTTTTGGGGCCGCTGACTCATTTTTTTATGAACCTAGTGCCGCCTCAAAACTGCTCTACAACGCAACCTCCGGTTGCATCTGAGTTCTTGACCTAAGAGGAACTCGACCAGAAGGTCATCACTATTGACCGAACAGGTTTTTTTTTGTTTCACGACACACACCGATGCTGGGAAACAATTACAACGGCTCTTTTCTAAACTTGTGGATCTTCTCCAGGGAGTTGCCCAAGACCCGGTGCTTACTTAGCACCCCCAAATAAAGAAAAATTCGAGAAAGTGTTCTGTTTTAATGCGGGTACTTATCGATGGATTGCTTCTAGATCTAGAGGACGGTAACGCGCCAGAATGATTTATTCAGTCGCGATCGTTGACCGTTGAGACATTAAGGGCGCGGTTTATGGAGGGTCATAAAATTACGAGCAAAACTCACGCAATTTAACTTCTTTTTAAAACTGGTTTATTGCAACGTGTAGAGAATGAAAATTCTAGTCTAATGAAATATATAAAAAATACAAAACCTTCAATTCTCTGCTAAGTTTTGAAATTAAATTGTAATTGTTTTTTTTTTTATATTTGCTTAAACTTTAAGAATCATACTTTATTAAACATCAAGTTTAGTAGACATTTTATTGTGCTATAAGTTATTTTTCTAAAATAATAATTGTTATAGTTTTGCTTGTAGTTGTGTGAATAAATCCATCTCCGCAATAATTTGCATCACTGATTTAATGCTCAACTGGCCCAATTAAAGTACACTAACCTAAACTCGTCTAGATCTTGGGTTGCCTAGAGATTCCCAAAACTGACCATCAGCTTTGCTTGGGATTATCCCGACAACCCTAACCACAAAGCTAGCTATTCACGGGTTACAAACGGCGACAAGAGCACAAGTAAGTTGTATAATATATCAAAGTTTGCAGGCTTGTTTACGTTGTAAGCTCTATGTTTATACAGTCTACGTCTGTTTGCTCTTGACGCCAAATATACGCTGCCACTCTAAACATGATCAAGCGATGACCTAGCTCAAGCTCTAGGGCAATTTTCAGATTATATAAGTTCAAAATAGACCTCGAAAAAATTTCTAGACAAAACGTATGTTTTGTTAATTATTGTCGCTATTGGTATATTACCTTTCAATATTTACTTTTTCTTATTAACAAAATGTTTTAAATGTAGTAACTAATATTTTTTTACTTTCAGGCCCCCAGTCCCCAACGCAAGAAAGAAGCACCTCCAAGGGAAAATAAGTTACGATTGTTTCTCAAAAGATCGTCCGAACCCTTACTCAATTTACAAAACGCCTCCCAGCAGGTAGGGACTTGTCATATCTGAGCAACACTGCAATTGATAGTGGATGCTTTTTTTAATACCCATGCTTTGTAAATATTTAATGTAAATTAAACGGAATAATAACAAAACAGAAAAGCAGTAAAACTTGTCCGGATCTTATTATTTACTATTTATATTTTGCTTGTTATTATAGTGTCGTTAAATTTAAAAAAGTCAGAGTCTAATAACGATTAACTAATTTTATCATATTCTTCTAAGTTTGGTCATTTTTTGTTGCGCGTAACAAATTAATTATTTAATTTTGATAAGTTGATGAAACAAGTTTTACTGCAAAATAATTTCCATTGAGTAAATAGAATATATTTAAATACCAAACAATAATGCAAGTTCCCCAACAAAATTTTGATTGATATTACCCCAACAAAAATGTAAACATTTTTGTAATTGAATGCGTGTTGCCCCAACGACACTAATTGATGTTGTTACCCTCCAGAGAGGCTACACCCAGCAGTTGGCTCCTATCCAAGAGGTAATCCGCCCTCCTTCAAGTCCCTCCATTACTATCGTTATTATACAGAAAGCATCACATAAATGCGGGTGCAATCTGAGCTTTTGTTATCGATGTACACATGCCTTGCTTAAACACATGAGTAATAAATTGAGCACCTAGAAGTTGGACTATTTATCTACAATACAACCTCGATAATTTAATATTAAAAACACAGTTATATTAACTGAACAAATAAATAAAATTACCGAGGTTGCATTGTATTCTTCGTAGCAATACTTAGTAATATCTATTGCATTTTATCATATGATATGTTACATTTTACATTTTTTAGATTTCACTTTATTCAGTATTTGATAAATTGGCAGAGGTTAATATGATATATCACTTATACAAAGCATGCAGTGAATTACTGATTTATTCAAAATTTTGTATTTTTGAAAATGTTTTAATTTTTGTGTAAATAATTAGTTGAATTTGGTTTGTAGTTTTTTAATGCAATTAACATTATAAAATTAGAACTAAAATGGCAATACTTGAAGCACGAGTCTTGCAAATAGAGCGGATTTACTAGTAGCACTATTTATAGCAATGTAAACGAATTTAGAGCCACGTTGATTATTTTTTTAAATAATTTGTAATAGGATATAAAGTAGAATCCGCTCAATCGGGCCACATCGGAAGGTTCTGGCAAGGTTAAGCGGTTGGTATTCAAAGAAGTATCGCATAAAATTTAAAAAAAAACGTTTTAATTTTAGTAATTCATTCCCGACATGGGGCGTTTTTGCTTGCATGTTTTTACGTTATTGCATAAAAGTTATTTTGAGAACGGGTGAGAGCAGAACCGAACAGCGAGGATTTAATCACTTCCTCATTTAATAGTAATCTCCACTAATTAGCAAAGAGAGTATTAGGAGTTTATTCTTATGGAATGTGTCCATTTGAGCGTTGCAGTCTTTATAGTAGCTACAGCAACTAAGCCCCACGCATTTTTATAGTATTTATGCAAACGGTATTTTGAGAATTATTAAGAAGTTATTTATAGTTGTTGTCTATAGTATGCAAACAGAATATACATACAGTACTTTTTTTAACAATTGTTTTGAAAGTTATAGCAACATCCGTTGGTTTTACGGAGGTACTTTTTAATCGCCGATTAGGACAATTTTTCAGTTTTAAAATGTTACCTGATAAATGGAACGTCTCATATTCTTTTTAGTTTTAGCAACATAAGCATTTTTATCAAAAGGTGGGATCTGTTATCTCTCTGTCTAAATTTCATAATAAATGACATTTGCAAAGAAGATAAACGTCTAATTTCTGGATGACCAAACTTGGATTAGTGAAACTCCTGTTGAAACTATTGGCCAGCAATTAATGAATTGAGTGTTTACCTACTCACTTGACTGTTTGTAAAATGTTCAAAATGATAATGTACAACAAGTGCTGAATTTGAAGTTTTACCAAAGTTGCAGAATGGTGAAGGTACACTCGGTGATATAAAGTATAACTCTTTACTGGTTTTTAAATGGAATTAAGTGATTAATTGGTTGGTCATTCTGACTTCACTAAGTTCTTATACTGTCAAGAATTCTTTGCTTTGAGTTTTTATAGTTTGAGCAAGGTTTTTTTTTAGTATTGGCCTTTCAAGGCTTTGGCTGTTCCTGATGCTGGAAGTATTGTTTGATGGTTTTGAAAAATGATTCTGGATCTTTATAGGGGATTAACTATGAACATCAGCAAGACCAGTTATATGTGTATAGGAGGGGAGAGTACTGACCTTGTACTCAATACCGGCGACATAATCCTCAGTTGCAAAGAATACAAATGTCTTGGAATGACCTTTCAGAAGGACGGAAAGGACACGCGTGAAATCCAGATCCGCACAACGCAAGCCAGAAAACTAATAGGAGCACTAAATGGTACCCTTTGGTCAACTAGCATCACAAAGAAAAGAAAACGACGCATACATGATGTAATGATTAAGAGCTCTCTCACTTACCTATGGAACTATGGAATATGTCATCTGCAGATAAAAGAAAAGTATTTGCGGTTGAAATGGATGCACTAAGAAGATCTGCTAGAGTATCGCGCCTTAAACATATCACAAACATAGAAATTCTAAACTGTATGAAAGTTTTAGAGGAAGAAACTATACAAGAAGTCATCAAGTGTAAACAGCTTGTATGGTTTGGGCATGTCAACAGGATGCACGACAAACGTATTCCAAGGGTGCTGCTTTACTGGACACCACAAGATAGAAGGAAAAGAGGGCGCCTTAGAAAAACATGGATCACCGATATTCGAAGAGAAATCGGAAGGCGACGACAGACGCTTTAAAACCTTCTTTTTCTTCTTAGACTTTTGTATAGGCACGTGTGCCTGTTTTTTTAAATTCCTCTTTAGTCTCTCATCTCCTGTGATATGGATGTCCAGGAGTCTGCCCATCTCTTTGGTGGCCTTCCAGGTGGTCTTAAATTGTTGGGTCTTTGTGTCATGGCCCAGTTAACGATCCGTTGGAATCATGCGTTTTACATGGTCCCGCCAGTGCCTCCGATGGTCTCTTGTCCAGCGTAGGACATCCTGTATTTGTAGATCTTCTCTGATTGTGGAGCTCCTGATTTGGTCTCTTAACGTGACTCCCTTTATCGCTCGTCGTTCTTAAGGTTTGTTTGGTAGCTGCTGTGTTGGCTCTTGTTTCGGCTGCGTATGTGAGAATTGGTCTTATTGCGGTTTTGTATATTCGGATTTTACCTTCTTTAGATATATGCTTATTTCTCCATATTATATTGTTCGGGTTTCCATCTTAAGGTTTCTGTCGCTTGATATTTCTATGCCGAGGTATGTGAAGCTCATCACTTGTTCTATTACCTTACCGTCGAGTTCTAGTTTGCATCTTGTTGGGTATCGGCTGGCTACCATGCACTTGGTTTTTTGGTGGGAATTGTCGAGGTTGTATTTCTTTGCTGTTTCCGAAAATGTATTTAGTAATCGTTGCAGATCGTCTTCGTTGTCTGCCATTAGCGTTGCATCATCTGCTTAGCATAGGATGTTGAAGGATTGGTTCCCCATTCTGTATCCCGCTTTAAGGTTCTTTACTGCGGTTATTACGTTGTCCATTATAATGTTGAATAGAGTCGGGCTTATGCTTTCACCTTGTTTTACGCCATCGCTTACGCGCACCCCCTCTAATGTCTTTGTTTTTGTTTTTATGATTGTGTAGTTGTTGGTGTTGATGTTTCTTATTAAGTTGGTTAGCTTTCTCCCCGCTCTTTGTTTTTTGAGTTCTAAAATCACATCAGCGATTTGGATTTTGTCAAATGCTTTCTTCAGGTCTACAAAGCACAAATAGACGGGTTTGGCAAACTCGACTACTTTCTCGGTGATCTGTCTTACAGTAAATATTGCGTCTGTAGTTGATCGATTTTGTCGGAATCCTTGTTGTTTGTCATTTACCGTTATTCGTTTGTTTATTTTTTGGGCCAGTATTTTTGTGAAAAGTTTTGCTGTGGTGTTATCAATGTAATGCCTCGGTAAGTTGAGGTGTCTGCTTTTTTTACCTTTCTTGAAGATCGGGATGGTGATTGTGTTTTTCCATCTTGCCGGCACTTGTTCGGATTCGACAATTTTTCTAAACAGGATGTAGATTTCTGTTTCGAGTTTGTCGCCGCCGTATTTTAGGAGTTCGTTGGGAATCATATCTTCACTTGGTGACTTTTTTGTTTTTAGGTTCCTGATTTCCCGATTTATTTCTTCTTGGTTAATAAGCTAGTATGACTCCTCTATTGTCTGTTCGTGCGCTACGGTAGTGGTTCCTACCTTGATGTTGTTGCTTTCTGTTTCATACAGTTTTTTAAAGTACTTGGCCCATTTTTCAGAAGTTATACATTCGGTTTGGTGTTGTTTGTTAACTGGTTGCTTAAACTTTCTGAGGAGCTTCCAGATTTTCTTTTGGCCGCCATATAAGTCGTGTTGCAATTCAATGCTGAAGTTCTCCCAGTATTGATCTTTTAGGTGTCGCACTTCTTTAAAACCGATAAATATATATATATATATATATATGTTATTTTTTAAATTTTCGCGGATATAATTATTTTTATTTAAATTTATTTTCGGATTATCCCGCGTTTTCTTTTTGAGTTGGACTCGACGTTTCGGCTGAATCTCATCAGCCATCATCATGAGATATTTATTATTAATATTTATTAATATACTATTACATCAATATGACATTGATATATAAACTAATTTTGTTGAAAGTTAGCTTTGACAACAAAATTAGTTTATATATCAATGTCATATTGATGTAATAGTATATTAATAAATATTAATAATAAATATCTCATGATGATGGCTGATGAGATTCAGCCGAAACGTCGAGTCCAACTCAAAAAGAAAACGCGGGATAATCCGAAAATAAATTTAAATAAAAATATATATATATATATATATATATATATATATATTGCTGAAAGTTGGTGGTTTGGGCGGATATCTCTGGATGCCCTGGTGTGTTGATAAGGCTTGCAAGGAGTTAGCAACCTTTACTAGCACGTCAGTCTGAGCTTTTATGAGTTATTTCTGCTCGCGTATTTTCTGCGTCTAATATTTTTGGCTTTCTTCTTTTCTGTGTTCATCATTTTTTTCTTTATTTTTTTTTTCTTGAATATCATTGTCGGTATTCTTATTTTTCT
This sequence comes from Tachinus rufipes, assembly GCA_963932245.1. Classification (NCBI taxonomy): domain Eukaryota; kingdom Metazoa; phylum Arthropoda; class Insecta; order Coleoptera; family Staphylinidae; genus Tachinus; species Tachinus rufipes. The sequence continues at coordinate 25,065,619 of OZ010747.1, read as the reverse complement.
CTAGAGGTAGTGTTGGAGGTTGTATAGGCAGTATGCTTCTAGTTTCTCTACGTTGGGCTCTGTTTGTCACCGTTCTCCCGGCCAGGAGACAATTTACGGAAGGGGTAACGCCCCGGAGGTGATGCAGTGGTTGCATTAGTTTCTGAGATATTTTTCAGGTGTGTAGTGGTTTTGGGGCATAATAGTGTGGTTTTCCGGCACAGAGTGCAATGACGCTGGTCTAGCCTTCTCAGGGTATGGGGACTCCCAGGGTTTAGGGACTCCCAGGTGCAACTGGGGGTTGCAAAGTAAAACAAAGTGGCCGTTTTGAAATGCATTATTTTTGGTGTTGGTAATACATATTATATCTCTAATATTTCTAAACGTCGAGAAGCGACTTACGGCGGTTGGTTTAATGCAGTGAGTCGTGTGCAAGCTGGGATGCATGAAGTTTATTTTTGTGATAGTCATCGGTGTCAAGGTACAGATAGAATACGGTCTATAGTTCCGTAGATTTTGCAGCTTGGTAGTGACTGTTGACTGTAGATGGTTATTGAAGGGTTGAGGGTGGAGGGGAGTGTGATGCCCAAGTACGTGATTTAATATATGGGGGTTATAACCTGGTTCCAAAGGAATATGCGGATGTGGGAATTTTTATGACGGATGTAGAGATTGGGAAGGATAAGCAGGGTGTTTTTTGGGTTAGTGGTGAGCTTTTATTTATGGCGCCACTGTTGGAAGAAGGAGAGGTTTGAAGGTGCTTGCGGGTAAGCTCGGGGGAGTGATGGAATACTCACGCCGCGGTGTCATTTGCGTATTATTGAAGTTGGTCCATGGGATTGAGAGTTAAAGGATATCCATAACATATATGTTGAAGAAAGTTACAGTACTTTTGCGGAGGGCAAAAGGGGTTTGAAAGTGATTTATGTTGCGGGTTTGTGTAGATCGATTAGCAAGAAAAGATTTTAGCTATAATGTGGGTAGAGGATATTAATTGACAGAAGTTTATAGATGAAGCCATCGTGGCACAGGCGGTCATAGGCTTGGGCTATATTAAGAAAAATGGCGAAGGTTTATTTTTTAGTATATACTAAAGAGAATAAGTCTGACATGAGGTTAAAGGTGGCGTGACGGGTCGAGATGCCTTTCTTAAATTTGAATTTAAATGGATGACATCCCGGTTGCTATAAAATTGCAGGTTTGGAATAGCTTTTACAAAAGTTTATAAGTGACTGAGTATAAGTGACTACTTGGAGCGATTGGCTGCATTTTGGAAAAAAAGTGCAGGTTAAGAAGCCAAATACAGATAGTAAGAATATTTGATGTAGTTGTCTGACGTAGTCTATGTTTTCCGACTAACGAAGCAAGATACTGTACTGAACTTCTGCTAGTTTATGCTTGGTTTTGATGGAATGCGTTATGCTGTTTATAGACTTCAAAAGCACAAACTTTTGTTCTTGTGGCTTACGCCAAATTATGAAAACAGAGATATCTGAGCTCTGATTTTCTGCACTATAAAATTGTGGTTTTCATACAGCATCAAATGTGTTACTCATTGAAGCTTCTAGATTACATTATTCAAAATAATGATAAACGGATAAAGATAGTTTAGAATCAAATAATCTAATTTTTTTTACTAGGTCTATATAGATTAATTACTAATTTTTTTTTTCTTCAGCTATTAATTATTTATTTTTGGATGTATGTTTTTTTTTATTTTCATGTCTCTCTGTTTTGTGCTGCTTCGAACTATCTCTTTCTTGCTGCTACCTTTATATTGTCCAGCCATCTATTTATTGGTCTGTCTGTGTTACGTTTTGTTTGTCTTGGTTTTTAGTATGTAATGCTTGATGTTTATTTGTTTTGTCTAGACACGTGGCTTATCCATTGTCATTTGAGTTCTGCGACACGTGATGTGATCAATGATCTTAATTTTTTTCTAATTTATTCATTTTTGATTCTATCTTGTAGGCTAAAACTTACTATAGCTTGTTCTTGCGCTCAATTGCCTGGTAATATGCATGAATTAAAAACTTTTTGTTTTATTATTTTTGAGTATGTGCTTAAATTTGCCATAAGCCGCTCATGTTAGTTTTTATTCTAATTTTTATCTCAGCTGTCTGATTTTCTTTTGCCTGTTTTAATGTAATTCCTCAGGTACACGTATTTTTTTACGTTTCCCACGAGTTTCGAACACTTTGTGAAAGGGTGTGTGTATCCCATGTTTTTTTCTATCAGTATACGGATTGTTTGTAGATGGTTGATCCCTTTTTAAACCCGCTTGTTCTACCGGTTGATATAAGTCGAGTTTCTTAGTTAGTTAGTCTGTTAGTTATAATCTTAGGAGTTGTGTAAGTCTAATAGGGCGGTAGTTCTCTATATTGGCGTTGTCTACTTTTTTTAATAGCAAGATAATTTTTGTCTTTTGAAGTGTGTTTGGTATTTTGTCTTCTACGAGGCATCTGTTGAGAAGCAGGTGTAGTGGATCTTTGATAATATTTTCTCTTTTTTTCTAGCATCTTGCTAGTAATTTTGTCTTTTTTTTTAACTTTTTTATTTTTTTAGTTGTTCCAGCGCTGTTCTTGTTTCATGTTTTGTTATCTCTGAAATATCTTCTGATCTTACATTTTGGATAAGCGTTTTTAATGTTCTCGGATCTAGTATTGTTGAAGAGTAGAGTTGGGTATAAAACTTTTCAATTTGTCTCACAATGTGTTCCTTGTTGGTGGTACTACATTTTGTTGATCCTTTATTTTTGTAATCTTATGTCTGCTTGTGGAGAGTTTTGACTTTAGGACTTTTATGTTGGAGTTGTCTTCTAAGGTGCTTTTGATTATTCTGGTTTTATGTGTTTGGATATTTTTTTTAACTTTTTGGTTGATTTTTTTATTCAATTCTCAGTACTCTGTTGTGGCTTTTGCCATTTTTTTGCTCTATAAGCTTTATTGTATCTGTTTTGGGTTCAATTTTGCTGCACATTTTTTTGGTAGCATCTTGAATATTTGTGGTGATTTTTTTATCTAGTTCATTTATCTCCATTGTACTCAGGGCCCTAAATTTTCTTACTACTTCTAAGTTTATAAAAAAGTTCTAGCACACATTGGTAGATTCTGCAACTAAAGGTCTCACGTAGTACCTTATACGTAACCCTGAAGATTTTAATTTATAGATTGTGAACCAGTTTAAATGATACAATTATTTACCATAAAATTCAAACATTTTCTAGCACCTGCATGCAAAATTACGTTCAAATTAGAATAAAATAAACTGAAATCACTACTACAAACTTGTACCAAACGGTGTTTAACTTGAAACTATCTCTAGCCACAGTCTCAGCAGCATCAAACCCTCATCATAGAAGAATTTGAACCTGATGTTTTCCGACAACTTATTGAGTATATCCACACCGGTTGCGTCACATTACAACCAAGGACTTTGTTAGGTAATCAAACATTACAACTTTTATTCTAGCAAGCTTTTAAGCTAATTTGTGTACATTTAACAAACATTTAATCAATTTTCAGGTGTAATGAATGCCGCTGATTATTATGGTCTTGATGAGCTGAGGAGGGCATGTGCTGGATTTGTCCAATGCTGTATCAATGTTGATACGGTCTGTGCTTTATTGGCATCGGCTGAAAGGTACATTCAATATAAGTGTACAAAATCTTTAGTCCAAAAGGTATGTTACTTATTAAATCTCTGTGTGTGTGTATATTAAACAAATTTTATTATGAAGGTATTGGAATTTGTTGATGAACATGGCAATGAAGTTTTAAATCTAGGTTCATTTACGTTGCTTCCGCAACATGTGGTTAGGTTAATATTAGCAAGAGATGAACTACAAGCAGATGAGTTTACTAAATTCCAAGCTGCACTTATGTGGGGTGAGTGTGATATTGAAATGAAATAATTTGGGAAATATTGTATGATGATTTTTTTAGGTAAAAAGTTTTGCGATAGTAATCAAACTCCAAACCTAAAAGACGTGATTGGGAATTTCTTGGAGTATATCCAGTTCCACAAGATACCGGCTAATGTGCTGATGAGAGAGATACATCCATTAGGTTTGGTGCCATACAGCATTATTATGAATGCTTTGGCTTATCAGGTGCAGTATTCTATTTCTAGCTAATGTATATGAATAGAAAAATAGTTTTAGAATTTTAAAATAATTTCAAAAGCAAAACTAAGAAATTTAGAAAAATTTAAATACATTATAAGTTCAATTTCACACTTGTTAAATTATGAATTAGTGCATTTCAGCTAACATAGAAAATGACAGAAACTCTTAAGGTTACAACCGAGAAGCGTTTTATTGTTTTTGTTTGTCGTTTTTACTTTGTTGCGACTGCTGTTTTAGGATGCAATGGTAATATATTCTAAAATTGAAAACTGTGGTTAACAAAATAGAAATAGAAATCTGTCAATGTCAAAACGTCAGTTAAGGCTTACATTTTTATTATAGTGAAGTACACAAACGAGCAACGTTTGGAAATTACTACTTATCCGACTGAGCTCTGCAAAAGTTTGAAGAAAATTTTGAATTTTATTGAAAAGTTATTGCTTGCTGCCATTGTGCGATAGTCATATGAACGAGATGAATAAGTGGTTTGAGTGAAGTGTTGCTTATGCACTCTAGTAAAGGCAATGCTTTGTTTAGAGCTAGGTTTGTAGTGGTTTTAGCATTTTTTATCAAATTAATACTGGTAGACTTAAGTTTGTCGTTGTTGGCATTGGTGCGGCAAGGCTAGCGGCAGTAGTTTGTTTAGGTTTTGTTATCTAGATTTTAATGTTGGTGTAGGGACGTTTTGGTTCAGAGTGAAAGCTAAAATAAAAATGGCTTGTGAAAGGCACACTGCAAGGACCGCTCTTTGATGGTGGAGAATGTGTTTTAGGATATTTTTTATATCATTTTAGGTACCGTCTCTGTGCAAAATTTGGATTTTCTTATGCAACTCAGCTTGGGGTACGGTGCCGGGGGTTGGGATAGTGATGGAAGGTGGCCGGTTGAATTTTCTTTGATGTGGCTACCCTGGTCAAATGTTCTGCGGAGTTTTTGTGACAAAGGATTTCTGGTTACATTAGTTCCGTGGTTTGGTGGCTTTGGGATAGGATTTTCCGTCTGTGGTGGTGGTTAAGGTTTTACAAGTTTTGCTTAAGAGATCTTTTTTTTTGGCAATGGCATGGTTAACTGGGTGGTTTTGATGTTGACGATTTCATTTAGGCACGCTGCTACTGCCGATTTTTTTTTTCTTTTAGCTGGTCTGCAGTTTTTTTTACTATTTACGTTTCCGCAATAGAGGACACGACGACGGCGTCCACTTCACCTCATCCACATTCGGTTGGCACAACGGACATGCTCAGAAAAGCCCCTTGACCGGAAGTAAATTCCAAGATGACGGATAATAGGTGTTTTTGAACCCATGTAACTTTTTATAAGAAATTGTCCCAGAACTCTTTTACTTTGTTCTGAAATGTTGACCAGGTAATGTCGGCATTTGCTTACGTCACTATTATACTGATAAAAAGTAGTCTATAGTAAAAAAGTGTCTACATACGTTTTACTGAGTCCGAGTGTGCCAATGGTTTAAAAAGTTTAAAGCAATTGCTGCACAAATTTTCCTAAACTTGTTATGGTTCAGGTTTAGGTGGTATCTTCTTTGTATTACGGTGAGACATGTCCGGAAGTCTCTACGTTTTGTGCAGTAATGCACTCACCGAATGGCGTTGCAAAGTTGCACAATGTACTCTTAGATAGGCTGTTGACGCTGGTTTACTTATTTTACTCTTTTGGGGTTGATTTCAAGTTACGTGTACGGTGGTTTGCCAAGGTCCGTCGCTTGTGATTGGCTTTTTTTTTCAGTATATCCTATGAATACACCAAATCTATCCAATAAGTCTTTGCTTTGATGCGAGGTAAGTTCTTGGATTTTTTACTGGTTGCGAGAATTGTTTGAATATTATGAAGAATATTTCTAGATTTTTGTAAAGTTTTGGCGGGAATACTAACTTTTTTTATGGATGGGATAAAGCTTGCAGTGAAGTCGAATCTTTTACCAGGACATCTGTTTGTTCATTTATAGAGTTTTCTTGATTTGGTTTCAATATTAGAAGATAGGCAGCATTTTCTGTTTTTTGTTCATTCTTTTTTTTCTTCTTTGTTCATGACAATGGTATCTAGAAACCTATCAAATGCTCTGGAAATGTGTTGTTGGAAGGTAGCTGACTTATTTTTTAGTCTAAATGGCATTACGGCAAAGTGGTAAGTGTTTTTATCAGGTGCGAAGGCAAAAGCGGTGTATAGCTTGTGGCGGTGGTTATTGTTTGAGTTTGATAAATACCAGAGCACTTCTAAAATTTTTTAGGGTTTTCTAGATTGGGTTCTTAGGTACTATTGTTTTGATCTACATGGACGAAGAGAGCTACTGGTGTCAATCGATTGGATTAGTTCAGTTAAGATTAGGAAGTTTTTTGCTTCTTCTTTTTTGTCACGATTGGTTTTATTTTTTTTCTGGTGGCACGTACCGAGGTAGGAGTTGTAATGCTCTTTAAGGGCTTTTTTCTCTTCTTCTGCTTTGTCGGTTTTTGATAGCTTTCTGGTTGTATTTTGCCAAGAGAGACTTGCTGTAGGCGTTTTGATTGTTTTTTTTTGTTACTATCGGTTTTATCCTTTTTTGCTGGCACTTGGCTACATACCTAAGTAGATGTGAAAAGAAAAATGCAGTCTATTTTGGAGGCATTTTTCTTTTCCGCTTTGTTAGTCTTTGATCGCTCTCTGAACGTGTTTTGTTGAGAAAAACCAGGCTGCTAATGTTGTCGGGCGATCGGATTGGCTCAGTTGGGATCAGGAAGTCTTTTCTTTTTCTTCTTTATTTTTTTTGTCGTTATTTTTTGGACTGGAATTTGGCATCTGGATTTAGGTCGGCTTGATCGAAGCTGATTCTGGGTTGTCAGCTTAATCTTATAAATTTTGTTCTTTTATAAATGTTCCAAGAGGTTCGTTTTGTAGCTTCTGGCTGGCTGGGGACTTTCTCCACTTTTTTTACTTTTACCTTAGTTTTTTTTTTTAGTTTCAGTTTTTTTAATAAGGGCTTTTAGTTTTGCATAGACGATGAAAACTGCGGCAATTTAATCATGGATTATTTTAGACTTTTTAAATTTACGTATACTTTTCGGTTGTAGTGGTTGCGGCGTAGTTTTTGTTAATCGGCCGAAAACTGTATTTGGCGTCCACCGTATCTGCGTTGAGGTTTTTCTTTTTACCTTTACATATTGGCGAAATGCGTATGACGTAATGCTTTGTTTGAAATCGGAATGCTACGATGCACTAATTATACTTTTCAAAAAATATTAGTCGAACACATGTATCGGCTTAATAACATGGGTATCGGAATAACATCAAATACGTGTATCGGCATAATAATCAGCTGAGTATTGAAATAACAACGATGAACGCGTAAATTGGCACCTTTATTTCTGATGCGATAAAACACAAACACAATTGCTTTCAGTGTCAACCACGTTTTAGCTTGGACAAACATCAATTATGGTAGATCGGATGAAATTGCCATCTACCACCCAATAATGGGAAATGCAGATAATGTCAGACACATAAGAATCTATCTGTTATAAAAAGCCCAAATAAAAACCAGATACGTGCAAACAAAGCACAAGGCATTACTGAGAACTAACGTGTCGAGATCAGGAACTGAAAACCACAGGGCGGAAGAAACGACTTGGATTGGAAAGAACGGCGGCTTAGTGAGTAAGAACTTACATTGGCATACCCCGATTGCAAATGATAGCGAGAAGAAGGAAGACTGCGAGCTATGCAAAATGGCTTGACAGCTACTTGCGGATACCACGGAGTGGACCGTAAAAAGAGTGTTACTATTGGCCAATCATGAGAGCAAAGAAGCTGCGTTAAGTCACCGCCAACGGACCTAGTAAACCGTAGCAAATGCAGGAGTGTAGACAGGAAAGACGCCTGTGCAGCACTACAAGATAGATGATTCTACCATATGGCTCTATCTATTAGCACCAACTGCACCACGGACAGTCTTGCCATTGGAGACAAGAGTGTAGAGAGAGAGAGAGCAAAGATAAGGTGAGCCAGGTTGAGTAGCTGGTGTGTAATGAAGACTGCTATTCACATGGGCTACTAGTTGTCAGCTGCCTTCTACGCTCTCTTCAAATACTAAACAAACAGAGCTGGACCCCTGTAATAATTGGTGTCACGGTCTATATGACAAGATAAGAAATTTTAAACTTTGTGTGTGAATAAAGGAAAGCTAAAGAGAGCCGGGTTGTGTACCTAGTGTGTACAAAAAGTGTTTTTTTTATGAAAGCCACTAGTTACCAGTTTACTGCCTTCTACGTCCTCAAACACAAAAGCACCAGCCAGGTTGCATACTTGGTATAAGAAGATAAATGTGGTTCTATTCTTTGAAATTTAAAGGCATTTTTATTTTGTTGCGACATAAAAATTTAAAAAAAAAGGAAAAAACAAACCAAACTAAAGCTTTTGTAATTTCTGTGAAGTGAACTTGTTTCAACGCCGCTTGGTTCAGCAAGAGCTTTCTGGTTGTTTTAGGGCGGCGTAACTCATGTTTGTGGCGACTGTAAGACTGTTGAGCAGGCAGCCTAGATTTGATTCCCAGCAGCGGAAATATCTAATTTGTTAAATATATTTTCATGTGGTCATCTACTTTGCAAGACAATAAAAAATCAGCGAAGTATCTGCCTGGTAAACCCTTCTAGTGGTGTGGTTTGGATTCCACGTTAAATTGTAAGTTCCGCATGTTTGTGCAGAACTATTGTCGCTCACTACAAAACATACAAAAGGGCCGCTTACGCTCGTAGTGAACACGGGCACTATAAGAAGAAGAAGTAGTTTTTTGATTTATTTACATACATACAGTTCTTTAAAGAAAAAGAAAAGAAAATTGAAAATGATTTTTTTTAGTTTTCTAGACGTTTTGCAAGTACGAAATTTCGAAATAAATTTTGAAAACCTTTTTAGGGTATTCCTTCCGAGTTGTGAACACAAAGAAAAGATTAATAATTATTTAGCACTTTATCTACTGTAGTTTTGAAATGGCGCGGAGTTGATCTGAAAAATTGATTCTGGCAGCAACAGTTTTTTTTATTGCGTGGCCGTTTTACGAAGTGTTGCCTATGCACTCTAGTAGAGGCAACTCTTGCTTTGTTTTGGGTTGTTTTTGTTGTTGTCTCTGCAATATTTCTTCAATTGATAGTACTAGTCGATCCAAGTTTGTTATAAGTGGCAGAGGTTTGGCAAGGCTACTGGCTGTGGCTGGTTCAGGACTTCATCTCTAGATCCGGTTTTGATAAAAATAGTTAGTATAAACCAGACCGTATACAAAACTTCGGTCGAGAGGGCCCCTAGTAGTTATTACCGTTGACTGGGAAACACTTGTCGCGTGTATTGGCAAAGCTACAAACAACCAAGCGGAAGCAAAAGTTTACTTAGTACGAACGCATACTAGAGAGGACATTTTGGTTTTCCGGGGCACATCTTGCACAAAATTGAAATTTAAGCTTCAAGTCTTATCTATCTCTTTTTAAAAGACCAACATGTGACCCAAAACAGAATCATCATGTAAGTAGCCTTGAGTTATTAAAACAAAATCAAACCACGCATTACTACAGAAATTGCAAAATTAAATAGACAACAAAAGAAGCAACAATAGATATTCCGGCTGGGTAATCTCTACCAGTTTTGTTGCCGCTAACTTAAAGAATAACATGTACTTGGTTCAGCTAAATGTTATGATATATAAAGCAAGAACCAACTGAACAACTTTAAAGATTAGAATGTAGATCAAAAATATGAAATATTGTTTAATAACAATAACTATGAAAGTAGTAGCTGAGTAGTTGATAATCCGTAAATTTTGCTATACATTGTTATATTTATCTATTTTGTTGTTATCAAAAGATGATTAGAATGTGAATAATGGACGCTTACCTAGTTGTAGTGAGAGTGTTAAGTACCTTTTACTTGAGCCATACCGGTGAGAGTTTAAACTCTTGGCAGGCCACTTATACTGGCTGGATCAATGAGTAGGATGTTACTTTTCCAAATCATTGGTTACAAATACTTGCTATGCCACTCAATCTTTTTAACCGCAGTTATGAAATGGAGACCACGCTCACCTGTTTAAATGTTAATAACCCGAGTATTGGATGTCTCTTTTGCACTTTAGTTCAAACTATTTATTGGCAATCTTAAACTGAAGTTCTCTGTCCACCCGCCTAAATGCTTGTAATCTGTTGATTAGATGTTACCTTCTTCTATTCTATTTCCAAAGAAGATTGGCGTTGGGTTTCTTGATTACAAACACTTGGGCGAGTTGGTGGAGCACTTCAGTTCAAACTAATTATTGGCAATCTTAAACTGAAGTCTCCTATCTGCCCTTCAAGTGTTTGTGATCCATACATTGAATGTCATACTTTCCTTACTTATTTTAAGAGGAGTGGCCTCTAAACTTTTGATTACAAATACATGGGCGGTTGGCCCACTAACCCTCTAGTTCAAGAAATTTGTCTGCAATCATGTTCTTCGCCTACCAGCACATATATTAGTGTATTTTTTTTTACCTGCTGCATATAATATAAGAAACTGAATTTAAGTTATTTTCAAGTAATGAGGAAGTGCAGAAGATTTATTTAATAATTTACAAAGTTACTGCATGGTTTAAATCACGTTGCAATTGTAATGTACTCAATTTTAGTTTGTATTTTTTTTTTTATTTCTTTACGAAGTAAGTATTTTGTAGAATAATTTAAAGTTTTGGTGTGTTTTGATGTATTAAAATTGACCAAAACTCTGTAAAAGATAGATAAAATAATTGTATATGTATTCTTAGAATGATCAACGAATGTATTATCAAGCAACTTATGTTGTAGGCAGACCCGGCAAGCGTCGACCCCGGAAAGCTGTCCCCGAATCGAGTAAGGAGACACGCCCAAGGCAGATCGATGTCAGTCCAAAGTTCTCTGGACCCATACGGGTCAAACACGACCCTTAGCTCCAGTGGATCCAGTGAACTCGCTTCCTCCGACGGAAAGCACTCTACTTCCAACTAACATATGGCCACTGGCGCGCCGCATACCGCCCCGTTACATCATTCCGCCCCCGCCACCACACATTCATCCCCAGCTCATTCATTTACCTTTACCATCGTCCTTAAAAAGACGACACCAATCACCACACCATCCCATCAGCGTCATCATTAAATGAAACGATGATGGAAGATATTGTTTTGATTTATAATTTATTATTTCCATTAAACTAAAAATAATAATTCTAATGATAGATTGGGTTTTAGCTTAGTTTTGATATTGTTTACAAAACTGCGTCTATATTAGTAAAAAATAATGCGTTGTTGATTAAATATCTAATGTGAACGCAGCTTTAGATTTGTTAAATAATAACAATTTTGGTTGTTTAAACTAAATATTTTATTTAAGTGGTATAGTCTTTTTATTTTAATATATTTTTGTTACATATTATGAATCAAAACAATAATATAAATATCCTTTGCCAAATACAATCATATTTAAGCAATATTTTCATGCAGTAATTATTAGAATTTGGACATAAAACAATAATAAAGAGATTGTAAATGGGGGTTTTGAGGCAAGATTGAAAGAAAAAAATAATCGAATACGTGCTAGTGATAAAAGTGCGCAATTATAAATATCTTAGAAATATTTTTGCCGAAATATTTAAATAAATTATTGGTGTTCAAGGATAATAATAATTAAAATTTAAAAAATATATATATCGAGGTTACATTTGTTATCTATTTTATATGGCTGCATGTTCATATTACTTTATAAAAACCGAGTAACGAAATAATCAAAACTCGGATCATCATTAATAAAAATCATTGATCAATTGCTCATACACAAAACAACGGTCAAAATAACAAATTATTCCTACTTCCAAAAAAGTGTTTACCAAACGTTTACCTAAATTTATCCTAAAATTTCCTTAAGTTGCGCGGCGCAACAGTGGCTTATAATAAAAAAATGTTTTAGTTGGATTTATTGTATGATTTAGCATTTTACAAGAAGTAAAGAAATGTAGAAAAAAATACTAATTATTTTTATAGAAAGAGTATATAATTATATATACACAAAAATAATATATTCGGTGTACCAAAACGTAATCAAAATCAATAATAATAAATACACTTCAACTGGAGTGTAGTAAATGGCATCTAAATTCCTTTGTTTGTAAAGAGTTGCTGTGTTTTGATATTTTTTTAACAAAAAATCTATTATTAATTTTACATAAATGTCATATATGTTTCAATGGTAAACTTAATGGTAATACTTATAACAAAATGTAATATAAACCGAAACGTATGTGCAATTGGTTATTATAATCATTTGCAAGTACATTTTGGTGGTTGTTTAATACAGTAATCTGCATTTGTAAACGTTTTAAGCGAAGTATTTATTTGTTTGGTATAATCTCTCTTTTTGATATCAAATTGGGGATTATTCTGGACTAAATTTGATGTGCTAAATGTGTAATTAAAAAAAAACTGGTATAATAAGAATATTAACTATGTAAAACAATAATAATTCATTATATTGACCAAAATAATCATTTGTAAATGATTTTGTTTGAAAAATTGTCATTGTGGGGTATGCTGTTATGATAAAAATATATTTATTTACAATACAAATGTATAATTTGTCAATTGTGTGTTTTATTTTATTAAATCCAATAATTTGTTATACCATTAAGTTTGTAATATGGTTATTTTACATCTATACATATTTCTATTAAAATCAATAATTATTTAGATGTAGTTTAGGAATATTGGTTTATTGATGGATAGTTGGAAGTTACTTAAGGTATGTTTACATCAATAGGGGAATAGTATTGGTTTGGTTCAGTATTGATGTTTTGAAAGAAAAATGGGACCTTTTTTATCTTTACATTTAATTCAAATTTTGTAAGATTGAATTAAACCTTTTTATCTTTATAACTAATGGAAATATTATATATTCAAATATAATTATGGAACATTTGGAACAGAGACGGCTTGTGGTTCTAGAGTCAATTAATTATTGATTTTAGAGGTCAGCTCAATTTTATTAATAAATGATTTGCTGAAAAATTAAAATTATCTAGGCAGAAGTAAGTATCTACATTTTTTTTTATTCAACCATAAAAAAGTTTTTGTTGTTCAAAGTTAATTGAAAGTAATGAAAATGAACAATTTCAATTTGATATGCTAAGTAATAAAAATGAACAAGTTTTTTTTTATATGCTTTTGTTGAAACAAAAGAAAGTTTAAGGACTTCAGTAGCCTCTGGCAATGATAACAGCTTGCAAACGACGAGGCATGCTCTGGATTAGATTTTAGATCACATTCTGCGGAAGTTTGTCTCATACCTGCACGTATGTCGCGAAGCTCTCTAGAATTTCTGGGAGCCAGCACATGTCTCCGTAAATGTTTTTTCATCTCATCCCAAACATGCTCAATTGGGTTTAAATCTAGACTGCGAGCAGGCCAAACAAATTGCGTGATTACTTGTCAAGATACTTCAGTAACTCTTCGAGCAGTGTGGGGTCGTGCGTTATCATGCATAAATGTTGCGTCGTCACCAAGAATAACCATGAACGGTAAAACATGGTCTTCTAGAAGTTTTGTCAGATACCTATGCGCAGTCAAGGTCCTATTCTTAATAAAAACTAACTCCGTGCGAGTGTCAAAAGATATGCCTCCTCATGCCATAACTGATCCTCCACCAAATAGAAGACGCTCGAAAATACATGCTTGAGCATATCTCTTGTCTTGTCGTTACCACACTTTTACACGTCTATCTGAGCCGGAAAACAATACACGCTCCAATCCGCTATTGTCCAAGCCAAGTGTTCTCGTGCAAAATTCAACCTTGCAACCCGGTGTTCACGAGAAAGCGGTGATCCAGTAGCTCTAGTTTGAGAAGATCCAGCACTATGAAGTCGCCTTCTAACTGTCTACTCACTTATGTTTACATTTCTCACTTTTTGCAGATGATTTCGAAAGGAAACTGCCGTGACTGTTGGGTTTCTCAAAGCACTATAAACGAGAAAGCGGTCATCTCTAGCTGTTGTAGTGTTGCTTTGCTCTGAACCAGGTTTTTGAGTGAGCAGACCAGTCTCTTCGTACCGCCGCCATACTCGTTGCACACTCGAGAGACTACATCAACGTTTCTCGCAGTTTTGTGCTGACCGCGGCCGTCTTCTAAAGCCGCCACAATTCGTACCGCAACTACAGGATTTATGCTAATTGCAAAACACTATCAATGACAATAATACACAAACAATTTGCAACAGACAGATATCATCACAGAAACAAAAACTATGCTTGTTTGTTTCAACAAAAGCATATGAAAGTAAACTTGATCATTTTTATTATACTTACCCCATCAAATTGAAATTGTTCGTTTTCGTTAATTTCAATAAACTTTGAACAAAAAAAACTTTGTTTTAATTTAAGCAATCAATTAATAAACTGTTACAACCAAAAAAAAATATAAAAATCTAAAAATTTCTAAAAAAAAATTGAAATTACGAAGTGATCTTAATTTTATGCTCAGAAGAAATGTATTTTCTTTAAACGCAGCTTTGGTGAAATGTTTTTTACGTGTTTTTAATAAATCTGATTTTAATTTAAACTTTGATAATGATACTTAAGATCATTTCTGATTTACTAACGGTTCCGATTACCGATGACATTCGGGTTTAATTTTCAAATTTAGTTTTAACGGATCTTCATTTCAATGAGGTTTTTCCCATTGATATTTTGTTAAGTGTAGATGCTGTTTTAGATATCAGTATTGACCAACTAAGTTAGATAATTATGGAATATGTATTGCAATCTACTACGGATTCATTTTCTGGTATACATTCTAAGTGTACTCAAATAGAATTTACATTACCGTCAAACAAAGTCTCAGCTTACAACTTGGGACTTCCAATCAAAAAAGACCAAATAAATTAACATTTTTTGTATGTATAATTATCAGAACTCATTTTGTTTTAACGAGGCTTTTAACATTAAATCACATTGTTTGAGTGCAGAAGAGTACGTTCAATTAAACTCATCTTGTGTTGTCCAGACTTCTATCACCAATCAACAATTTTTAGGTGCAATGGAGTACGTTTTTATAAACTTATGACATGTTAACAAGGTTTCTGTCAATAATCTACATTCTTTAGAGACAGAAGGGTGCGTTTTATTGCGTTTATCTTGTGTAGCCTTTTGTCACAACTTTATGATAACAATTTGTGCTCTTTGTGTCTAAATGACGATTTTTATGAGTATTCTTCAAAAGCTAATATGATCTTTAGAAATTTAAAACCGTTTTTGTAGTCTTTTAATACGAAAGGAACCTATATTTGTTAATGAAGAGTTTGATTTTTTACCATTTAATCAAACGCTTTTACCTGAAGATCAATGTTTCTCAAACTTACTCAAGAACTAATGATGAACGTTATATCACTAGATTACCAACTAAAGATAACATTTGTCCAGATTTGGATTCTATTTGGGAGGATCCTTTAAGGCGTTTTTTCCAAACAAAATACGGTTTTTAGAGGTTTGTATGCAAAAAATATTAGAAATTATATTGATGAAAAACATTTAAAACTTGCATAATGTCCAGTTCTGTACATATTAACTCTTCATGGGATGAAAAAGAAAAAAGCTTTGGAAACAGCTGTGAGAATAGTTTTTAAAAGAAGTAGCCGCAAGGCAGCTGATTGCTTTAAATTCAATTCAAAAGTATATATTGATTTGAAAACGTAGGTAATTTTTTTTGTTATCTGTAAAGAAATTGTTTTTGTAGTGTTTCAGATAAACAAGTCGCACTTTTTTGCAATCTTTTAGATAAAGAATTAGTCAAATCTTTCCAAGATGATGAAGAGGATTATATACTAGCAGAAAATAATGAAGAATCAGATATTGAAGATGTTTGGATTAAAAAAAATATTACTATTGAACAAAATACTGATGAAACCAGTGACGAAGAGTTCTAACTGACAAATCTGCAGCATCAGTGACATTTGGTTTATGCTAAACGAAAATCTGCTAAACTATTACAAGCCACATGAGTATCTAACTATTGATGAACAACTTTTCTCTTATCGTAGTCGTACTAAGTTTACCCAATACATCTTTTTAAAACCTGGTATAAGAGTATTCTGGGTAT
Source organism: Tachinus rufipes (assembly GCA_963932245.1). NCBI lineage: Eukaryota > Metazoa > Arthropoda > Insecta > Coleoptera > Staphylinidae > Tachinus > Tachinus rufipes. Next base: position 25,049,392 of record OZ010747.1, on the reverse strand, counting down.
GCAATGTAAAAACCTTTTATCCATGCCAAGGGTTAATATTATTGTTAATTACACTGGCAAGCTGGCAGGCAGTAAAAGGCAGACAAATATTAGCGTAAAAGTTGTTTTGCAATTGTGCCAGCATTATAAAGGTTCTAGTATAATTTTTTTGCATCATTACCACTTGCTTAAATGCTAAAATCAACTGGACTCAGTTTAGTTGGCACTCTAAAAAAAGAATAAAGCATATATCCCAAAAGATCCACTAGCTAATAAGGAACGCCAACAATTTTCAGCACTTTTTGGCTTTCAGAAGAATGTTATGCTTTGTTCCTATGTACCAAAAGCAAACAAAACTGTCATTATGTTTTCCAGAATGCACTCAACAAACAAAATTTTAGACACTATACAACAAAAATTCAAAGTGATTGCATTTTACAATAATACAAAATCAGATGTCGACGTTATGGACAAAATGCTAAGCACTTACACACACATACAAAAGGCGGACAAGCCGTTGATCTTTAGAGTGTTTCTACAATATGATAGATGTAGCTGTTTTGGGTGCTTATGTTATATACAATAAAAATATTCTAAATATTTATAGGGGAACAAATAAAAGAAGATTATAAAAAAGTTAGCGCGAGACTTGTGTTTACTTGCTATAAATAAAAGGGTTGCAAATCTAAGTATTATGAAAGTGTTAAGTAACAAAAATGCAATTGAGTATATTGAGAGACAAAAAATTAAAGCTAAAAACTTGCAAGAGATGTAACATTTGCAAAAATCCTGTGTGTCTTGAACACATCGATCAAATTGTAGTTTGTATTGAGTGTAAAAACAAATAATGTAAAAAGTGTAAAAATAAATAATATGTTATAAATTTCAATATTTTTTAATTATTATTTAAAATAAATATAATGTTACCCAGGTACCACATCCGCCCGTAAACGTTATAGTATTTTCAAGTGTCAAAATTATAAAACAACAAACAAAAACAAATTTGAAAGTTTACAAAAGTATACAAAATAAGTAGATTGAAGATGTCCTAGAAGCTCAAGTCGGAAAGTCTTTACACAAAAATAATATTTAACGTCAAATAGTAAAAAAGTACCCGGGTACCACCTTCAGTCGTCTAAAGGTTGTAGTTCAAATATTCCAAGAGAAGGATCTTCATGAAAACGATTACGCTTTCCAACTAATTTTTTGGCGTTTTCATCCAGATTGTTGATATGGAACATACAAAAGTAATTTTTGGAGCTTTTTTGTGTCCATATTTGTTTCAGCGTACCATTGTTCAGTTGGTGGATGATAAAGAAAGTCATTTCCATATAGCAGCAGAGGCTTTGCAAATTAGAATTTATGTGGATGACATCTTGTGAAAAACTAATTAATCAGACTTCTATAGTCAGAAAAGTTTAAATTAGTTAAATGTATCAGTTCACATCGTTTATTATAGATTATACAGGGTGTTCAAAAAATATTGTAAAATATTTAAGTAGTAGTAATATTACGAACAACAACAAACAAATAGTCTTAATAAACATGGGTTGCCATAGCAACGCTTTTGGAGATATGAAACATTATTTCTTTTTATATATTTTTATAAAGAACAAAATTATAAAAGTTGTTCGAAATGTTTTGTTTCCATTTCCAAACAGGCACGACATCTTTGTCTAAAAAACCTTTGTACTCTTTCTAAAACCCCTTCATTGGCTCAGATTTCTTGGCACTTTTAATTAATTTTTAACTGCATATTCTCGAAGCTATTTACAGGAGTAGCATAAACTAATGATTTTAAATATTTAAAAAAAAAATCAAGAGGGTTTAAATCAGGCGATTTTGCTGGTCAAAAAACTGGTTTGCTTCTTTCTACCTATCTATGTGGAAAAGGTCTAAATGTTCTCTAACGGCAATCAAAAAATGAGCTGGAGCACCATCATGCTGGAACCACATTTGTTGCCTGTGGGCCAAAGGAATGCCATTCAAAAAATCATACATTGTGTTCTGCAGAAAATTGAGGTAAGCAGAGCCTGTTAATTGGTATTGTAAAACAACAGGACCTAAAAACTTGTTGCCTACAATACCCACCCAAATGTTTAATAAAAAAACGTGTCTGATGTTTACATTCAAATACAGCATAGGGATTTTTGTCGGCCCAACGATGTGCATTATGAACAACTCTAGTTTGTGTGAACCCGGCTTTATCCGTAAAAAGCCTGCTGATTAGTTAAATTTAAGGCTTGTACTTGTTGTACATGGTATGGATAGAGCAGCTGCTCGTGGATGGTTCTCCAAACAAGAGTAGCACCAATTTCTACTTCAGCTGATATTCTCCGCACACTCGTTCATGGATTATGCTCTATCCGTGCTATAATTTTTTGTTTATCTCTAAGAGTGGATACCGACCTTGGTCTGCCGGAAAGATAGCATTGTTTTCGAAGTGAACCGGTATTTTTCAATTTCTGCTGAATTCTTTCAAACATACGATGTGAAGAATTCTGGCGATTTGGATAAGCTTCTACATAAAGACTTCGCGCTTTGGTGGCAATCTTATTAGCGCGACCATACATAAAATGCATGTCGGCTAGTTCTGCATTAGAGTAATCAGCAATAGCAATGAAAACTTGTGCACTAACAACAACTGTCAAATACTGAATGTTTATTTTACAAAACATCAGCCAACTATGATAAGAAAATGCACGTTTTTGCAAATTAAAAAATTAAGAAAAAAGAATAATAAAAATATATATGGAACATTATATATTTTTATTATTCTTTTTTCTTTTTTTATCTCCAAAACCGTTGCTATGACAACCCATGTTTTTAAGATTTTTTTGTTTGTTGTGGTTTGTACTACCACTCCCTTAAATATTTTACCTTTTTTTAACACCTTATATACAGGATGAGTCGGGAGGAACGGACCAAACTCCAGGAGTGTATTCTACACGTGAAAATAATATAAAAAAACTCAAATCTTGTTATCCGATTTTTATTTGTTTTTAAGTTACAGCGTAATCAAAAATAAACAAAATTTCAAAAATGTTCAAAAATACCGCCATTGTCTACGAAGGGCGCCTGTTGCTCTTCTGATATAGTTATGTCTTTGTTTAAGATTGGCTGCAGAATTTCTAATACGTAGATTTAGTCCATCCCAAGTGTCCACTTTTACTTTGTACACTTTATCTTTGAACCAGCCCCATAAACAATAATGCAATGCTGTGAAATCTGGAGATCTTAGACGCCAACTAATAGGACAACTGCGACCAATCCTAGAAACCTTTTGTCCAAATGTTGCTTGACCTGACAAGCAAAATGTGCAAGAGCTTCATCGTGCTGGTAGTACATTTGCATTCTGATGTTTAAAAGAGCATCCTCTAGTGGTACGTGTAATTCATTAACTAAGTAGTTGGCTCCTGTAAAGCAATTCTATAAAATGAAAAGGCCAATTAATTAACCATCAACTATACCACACCACACGTTTACCGAAAACTTATGTTGAAAATTACTTTTGACTGTTGCGTGGTAATTTTCGTCTGACCATATATGACAGTTGTGAGTATTATTAATGCCGTCACGGGTGAATGTTGCTTTATCTGCAAAAAAGTATGCGCGATACAACACGAGGATTATTATTTATCCACCGACAAAATTCCATACGTTTAGGATCATTTTTCGGTTGTAAGTGCTGTACTCTCTGTACATGGTATAGATGTTGCTTGTGGATTGTGTTTATTATTCTTGTTTGTAGAATACCCAATTGAATACTAATTCTTCGTGAGCTGGTCTTTGCATCTTCTGCTACTACATCCAGAATATCTTCTACCTCTTCTAAATCTTATCGAATAGCTCGTTCAGATGTTATGTTAACACTGGGAAGCTTCCGGTCTCGCACAGTTTGTTGAAAATTTTGATAAATTCATTTTTATTAAGATGTTTCTGATGTGGAAACCGTTGACAATATTCTACGATATATAACAGCAGCTGTAGCATTCCCATTACAAAAACCATAAACAAACACCATATTTGCATATTCTAAATTTGAATAAGTGTGTAGCATTTTGTAACACTTTAATCGTACAAACAAAATAAACGTTAAATTACCGTCACACTGACACATTATCAAAACAAAAAAGCTATCAAATGTTTTAGAACGTCGAACATGGCATACTAGATAAAAAAAAATTATTATACTATAACTTGATAAGAAATAAAAATTGGATAACAACATTTGAGTTTTTTTACATTATTTTCACGTGTAGAATACATTCCAAGAGTTTGGTCCGTTTCTCCTGACTCACCCTGTATTTATTTATTTATTTATTTGTCTTTATTTCCTATTAATACAATAAGAAAATGGCGAAGTTCAGCATATTGCTGATCTACCACTTAACCATTACAATTATACAATAAAATTTTATCTTAATTGTTATTCCTGCAATTTAATCAAATTCTTCACTTTTCACTTGGCGATGCGTGCATACCGAATTCTTATTTATCTTCTCTATTCCACCTCTTTAACTTAACAATTTCATAGTCTTACAAAAAATATGTCAACATGACATATATGTATATGTATATGTATATGGGTTATTCATTACTTTTTGACTAATTTGAAAAAGTCGACTTCTTTGATTTTGCTCAAATTTTGAAGGATCAAAATATAGATGAAAAAATTAGATTCCCAAAATTTTGGACCTTAGAATATTGCCTGTTCAAAATGACACACATTTGAAGGTTAGAAATTTTACAATAAAACGTCTTTTTTAGCTTATTTTGTATCTCAATTTTTGGGCTTCTGGAAAAAGATAAAAAGATCCACGATGGCTCATATTATTTCTTATTACATGTACTTTAAAGCCCAATATTTTTATGTTTAATATAGTGGCAGTTATTTTGATATATTAAGCTTCAAACATTATTCCAAAAAAAACCGTAAATTTAGCAAAATCGCAAAACTTGCTTTCTTTAAACCGTTCTAACTTTGTCAAATCTTTACAAAATTTGATCCACAAAGTCTAGATTTCTTTGCGTTTAATCTCTTTTTAAAGTGATCACACAAGATTTATAAAATCAATACGTATACACTACTATTTTGATGCAGGAAGTTGCACATATTTTTGCGATCTTCAAAACTTGTAATTTTCAGGTCTCGAAAAAGCGCTGCCACCCTATGTCGATTTTAGTCAAAATTTCAGTAAATACTCTTTAGAGCACAAGAAAAAAGGTTATCTATATAAGAAATGGTATATCGGTCATTATCAAAAAAGTTTTAATGTTCAAAAATTGGCAAAATTGGCAAACCGCACATTTTTGTATCTCAATTTTTGGGCCTTTAAAAAAAAAAAAAAAAGTCCACAATGGCTCAAAATATTTCTTATTACATGTACTTTAAAACCTATATTTGTTTATTTAATGTTGGGGCAGTCATTTTGATATATCAAGCTTCAAACATTATTTCAAAGAAAAACGTAAATTTAGCAAAACTGCAAAATTATGCTTTGTTTAAATCGTTCTAACTTTGTAAAATTTTAAAGAAATTTGATCCACGAAGTCTAGATTTCTTTGTGTTCAATCTTTCTTTAAAGTGTTTACACAAGACTTATAGAATTAATACATATTCACCATTATTTTGATGCAGAAAGTTGTACATGTTTTTGCAGTTTTCAATACTTTAATTTTTAGGTCCCGAAAAAACGGTGTCACCTTATGTCGATTTTAGTCAAAATTTCAGTAAATACTCTTTAGACCACAAGAAAAAAGGTTATTTATATGAAAAATAGTATATTGAGCATAATCAAGAATTATTTTATATTCAAAAATTGTCAAAATCGGCATTGTTCTTCAGAAAATTTAAATCACTTTTTGTCTTTCTTGCTTTGTTTTTGAGATAGTGAGCAAATACAAAATATAAAAAAAAAATTATTTAGCAAAAAACACAAACAAAACAACATTACTTTAACAAGTGTTCATTGATGCAAGCTTTTGATACTTGTTAAAACAGTTTTCTTTGGTTCGGTTAGTAAAATTTGATAAAAATGATGTTCAACAACGGAGAATACGCAGATATCATTTTTGTTTACGGATTCTGTAATGGTTATGCCTTAGCAATTAAGATTTTCCTACAGAAAGCAACTTTTTTGACGCATTATTATCAAAAGTACAACACCTACAACCAGGCAACGCAGCACAACAAGTTGCATTTTCTCAATGGTTTTTTGATAATACTTGATATATCATTTTTTATATAAATAACCTTTTTTCTTGTTGTCTGAAGAGTAATTACTGAAATTTTGACTAAAATCGACATAGGAGTTTTTTTGGGACCTAAAAATTACAAGTTTTGAAGATCGCAAAAACATGTGCAACTTCTTGCATCAAAATAGTGGTGAAAATAAATTGATTCTATAAGTCTAGTGTGATAGATCTTGTGGATCAAATTTCTTTAAGATTTGACAAAGTTAGAACAGTTTAAACAAAGCAGAATTTTGCAATTTTTCAAATTTACGGGTTTTCTTAAATAATGTTTGAAGCTTGATATATCAAAATAACTGCCTCAACATTAAATAAACAAATATGGGTTTTAAAGTACATGCAATAAGGAATATTTTGAGCTACCGTAGACCTTCTTATCTTTTTCCAGAGGCCCAAAAATTGAGATACAAAAATGTGCGGTTTGCCAGTTTTGCCAATTTTTGAATATTAAAAAATTCATGATAATGCCCGATATACCATTTCTCATATAGATAACTTTTTTTCTTATGTTCTAAAGAGTATTTACTGAAATTTTGACTAAAATCGACATAAGGTGACAGCGCTTTTTTGGGACCTAAAAATTACAAGTTTTGAAAATTGCAAAAACATGTGCAACTTCCTGCATCAAAATAGTGGTGAATATGAATTAATTCTATAAGTATTGTGTGATCACTTTAAAAAGAGATTAAACACGAGAAAATCTAAACCTCGCGAATCAAATTTTGTTAAGATTTGACAAAGCTAGAACGGTTTAAAGAAAGCAAAATTTTACAATTTTGCTAAACTTAAGGTCAACTTTTTCAAATTAGTTAAAAAGTAATGGAATTACCCATATATACATTTGGTTCAGTACTGGTCTGCCACCTTCACAAAAGAACGGATTATTGATTTGTATATTAGAGAACAAATTTTAACTTTTTTTTACTGACTTAGATGTTATACCTGTTATTAACTAATTTTGGGGTGCTGGTTTCAAACATGTTTTTTGTCTATCACGTCAAGTTTTTCTTCTATTGCATTTTGATTTTTTTGACTTATTTACGTTTCAGTTTGCGTCTATTTTAATTTTAACTAAAATTTTATTGTCTTCTATTGTATTAAAAGTTTCAGACGTGTTTACTGTAAGTTAATTTCTTGAATATACAAGCGTGTGCAAGTGAAATGGCTACTATATGTGGAAGCTTTCTTGTGCCTAGTCAGAAGATGAATATTAGCGATTTTGTAAAACAAGTGTACTTTGCATTTGCAGACCAAGACAAATCTTAGGCTTCATATAAGGTATGTAAACTTTGTCTTAAAAATGTACGACTGTGGAGCAAAGGTAAGCAAGAAAAACTGAAAGCAGAAAGCCTAAAAATCACGCAGATGATTGTTATTTCTGTTTAACAAAAACTTTTGGCCTCAACAAAAAATTAGACAAAAAATTACATACCCAAACTTTGAATCAGCAATGCGTCCAATACCCCATTTTGAAGAAGTACATGTTCCAGTGTTTAAGAAATCTCCATTACTTAAGAACGCGGAAGGTTTTGCAGATGAAATTGACAAACAGGATGCTGATATAGATTTTGAACGCGGTTCTTCTACACAATCTACACCTTATAGGTTTAACCAGGCTAAATAAAATAATTTAGCAAAAGACTTAAATATTTCAAAAAAACATCAGAATTACTAGCTTCCACTGCTTCCAGACTTAATGAAAAAAAAATTGCTCTAGCCAGCTACTAAAGTTACAATCTATCGTACCAGAGAAACAAAATTTTTACAACATTTTAAAGTGGATAGTGATTTAGTATATTGCCATGATGTGTCTGACATTAAATTTTATGGATATGACACGTTAGTGGCGATTGTTTTTGGATAGTACAAGGAGCTTGAAATGTCTTTTGCTCCATAATGGAAATATATATGGTTCAATTCCAATTGGGCATTTAATACTTCTCAGAGAAGACTACGATACAATTAAAAAGGTGATGGAGCTAATTAAGTATGAAAAATGGTTAACTATTTACTTGGTCAACAAAAGAGATTCACAAAATATCCATGTTTTTTGTGTTTATGGAACAGCAGAACCAGGGACAAGTATTGGATTCAGAAAAAAGTGGTATAAATATTGGGGACCTAAATGTTGGGGACCTAAATGTAAGTGAGTCTAATGAAGCAGTTTGATAAAGCTTTAAAATTAGATGGATAATGTTTTAAATACATATGCAATGAATTTCCTAAACTGAACTTTGAAGAACTACAAGGTGGCATTTTTGAACAAATTAGAAAATTAGTCAACAATTCAATTTTATTAAATTAAATAAAGTAGAAAAAAATGTATGGAATTCTTTTGTGGGACTTCCTAGAAAATAAAGCAGACAATTATGTAGAACTTGTTCAAAGATTTATAAAGAATTTTTATCGTCTGGGTTGCAACATGAGCATTAAAGTTAAATCATCTTGACAAATTTCCCGAAAATTTAGGAGATGTAAGTGATGAGCAAGGTGAACGTTTCCACCAAAATTTAAAAGATATGGAGAGGCGATACGAAGGAAGGTGGGATACTTACATGATGGCCGAGTACTGTTGAAACATTAAAAGAGATTGTTTGGAAATGGTGCATTCCAGAAAATTCTACGAACAAAAAGTTATTTCTTAAAAACTAAAATTATTTGATTTTCTTACTTCGGACAACAAAAATGTATGTAAATTATATCATTTCTTTTAAATGACACTATCAAACAAATTTTATGAATATTTTTAAGTGTAATTAGTTTTATTGTTTTCCAAATATTTATTAGTTAGGTTATTATAGCATTGATATATGAAATTAAACGATAAAAGCATAAAAATTTACTAAAAACGACATTATGTTGTAGAACAAAAACTTGATGTGATTTACAAAAATTGTTATCATTTTTAAAATTAGTTAAAACTAAGTATCAGATCTAAGTCAGCAAAAAGTGTGTTTTTGTTTGTTTTGTTTTGTGACAAATTGTGAATCTCAAATTTATGAATTTAATCCGAGAGGTGATTTTAGGCATATTTCAGGTTAACAAAAACCTGCTGGCCTTGCAAGCAGCAATTTATACGCTACTAAATTGGTAGTTGTAATTTGTGGTGGAAGAGCTCTGATTTTATTTGTAAACCTTTGTTTTAATACGTAGGAAGTTGCCAGAAATAAAGGAAATGAATTTGATTTTGAATAATTTTTGTTTTTTTTTTTTTTAAAGCAAATCATTGCATTTATGTTGCAATTTGTAGATTTATTAAAACAAAAGGTAAAATCTTTCAAAATAGTTGAATATTTATTATCGTCTATTGAATGTTCTGAATTGGATCATTAAGTTTTCTTAACATATACATTTAAGTGTTAAGATCAACCGCAAAAAAAGAAGTTGATATTGAAATGTTATTGTAGATTAAATTGTATTGAGAATAACAGAGAAACAATCATTGTTTTTACTCGTTGCTATAGTAATTGGAACATAATCTACTACGTTTTGTTTTATTATTTTAATGAATATTTTGAAAACCGTACACCTATAAAACCTTATATTGTTGTAATTGTTGAAAAATTCTAACTACTAACTAGATTTGTAGAGTGGCGTTTAGGTAAATGTGGTATCAAAGACCTTTCTAAAATGTTAACCTTAAGGGTGTATTTTATTCCTCAGCTTATTCTATTAGTACTATCATCGGTTGCAGATGTTTCGTATCTAAACTCAGCTTTTTTAATTGTTGAAAAATTATCTTTCTAAAAATAAAAGAAAATAGAGGGTTTTTTTGCAATTGCAATTTAATTATTGTTTCAAAGATAATTATGTTGATAAAATAACTTATACATGAATCATGACCTGCGAGCTCGCCTGTTACAAATGTAATGTAAACAGTTAGTAAACACATAACATATGTTTATGAATAACTATAAACATGTTCAACTTGTCCAAACACACTATATCTATATATCTAAGTCTATAGGTTAAACAAATATCTATTGTATGCATCGTCAAGGGCAACTTTGGTAATTCCCCGAAATATTGATTTTTTTATCGTAATTCTCTTTGTTTATTGCAATTTGTTTATTATTTCAAAGATAATATGTTGATAAAATAACTTATACATGAATCATGACTTGCTGTACAAGTTCTGGCAGAATGCAATACATTAGAAGCGTGAATTCCAGTACAGTGAAAAGAAGTTATCCAAACAGTTCTTGCAATAGTGAATACATTAATATTTTTAATAATTTTAAAGCACAATTGTAAATTATCTTAGTCAAGTTTATTTAGTGGGTTAATATACACGGTGTAAGGTAAGTTAGGTATAACTACATATTTTAGAACAAATGATGTGCAATATCATTTTTTGCAACTGATTTCTGATCTTTGGATCCTTTACTTAATTGTATTTCAACTTGAGTATGTGGCGTATCTCGTAATTATTGCATGTAAATTATACTCATTTTGAAAACCTGTAAGACCTATTTTTTTTTAATTGATTTCAATAAAATTCTGATGTAATAATTTAATTATTTTAATTTCTTGTTGTTATTTGAAATTGTACTAATTTGAACATTTATTTGACCGGTCAAATGACAAAACCTTTAGTTTTTTATGTATACAGAATGTCCCTAATTAACTAGTCAAATTGAGTAATATTGACCTAATAAAGTTGTATATTATATTTAATAAATTCGGAGTTATAGCTCTTTAAAGTTTACAGAAATTTTTGTTTTTTTTTAATTAACTGCTTTAATTTTTAATATTTTGTAACAATTTTTTTGTTTACATTAGTTTATTTCTTATTTACACAAACTGTTAGAGTTTGAGTAAAAAAATTCTTCTGGATTTCTGGATTGAAAGTTGGAGGGTAAACCAAAGTCTACTGCACGTAGGCCTCATTAGGCCCTTTGTACCTCCTCCAGTGGTGACCTCACTCCGTTGTCTTTGCATTTAACCACCTTATGTGGCTGATGATGCTTATGCTGGCCATGTCAAGCCAGCAGCTCCCCAACATGGATTCTCTATCGTATGAGAGGGCCGGGCATGTGCATAGCACGTGCTCGATTGTCTCGTCGTCCATTTCACATCCTCTACACGTTGGATTGTTTCCAATACCAATCATGTGCATGTGTTTCATTAGTTGGCAGTGTCCTGTCAAGATTCCTGTCATAATTTGCAAATTCTTTCTGGACAGTCGCAAGTAGTAATCGGCTGTCTTGGCGTTTGGAACAGTCATTGCTTTCTTTGCCTGTCTGCACCCCGGTGTATCATCCCAACGCCGACTCAGTGCATTGTGTGTGTTAATTTTTAGTAGATTATTTAAGCTTTTGAGTGTTAAAACGGTTCAGCTCGTCCGCCTCAATGTTACCTACTTTGTTGGAGTGTTTTTTTACCCAGAGCAGCTCAATGCTATTTCCACAGTCTGCTAAAATGAGGGCACAATGACATTTATAAATTAGCTTCGATGTGATTTTAGGCTTGTTTATAGCAATTAGGACCGCTCTACTATCCGTTAGAATTTGGACATTCTTGTCAAATATTTTGCGGTTCACAATTTCCATAACCCCATAGGTTATCCCAACTACTTCTGCTTGGAAGATAGTCGTATGAGCCGCTAGTGGTAATGCTATTTTGAGGTCCAGGTCTTGCGAGAAGATTCCCGCTCCAGAACCTGTATTAGTTTTTGAGCCATACGTGTAGATTTTAATCAAATCATTGACCACGTTCTGCTTTTCTTGTTCATGTGTGCGCACGTTGTAAGGTCTTTGAAACACAAAGAAAGGTGAAATGTTATCTGTTTGCCTCCTAACAGAAGTGTTTTTTTAACAGCCTCTTCCAGGAAAGTACAGTGTTTGCCAGCCCTCCCTGGAGTGTGCCAAAGTCCAGCTGCATTCAGACGCAAAGATGCCATTATTGCCATCTCCTCGACGTAAATGTCGAGGGGCGGCAGACACAACATTGCCTCCATAGCAGCAGTTGGTGTTGTCCGCATGCCACCTTTTATACTTAGGCATGCCATTCGTTGCAGCTGATTTAGTTTGCTTGCAGACGTTTTTTGTCTAGCTTTTGGCTACCATATTAGTGCCCCATATGTGATCATAGGTCTTATGACGGCTGTGTACAGCCATAGCAGTATCTTTGGAGACAGTTCCCATGTTTTCCCAACAGCTCGTCTGCATTGCCAAAAAGACATATGAACTTTTTTGCATTTCATATTTAGATGTGGTTCCCATGTCAGCTTATTGTCAAAGACCACCCCAAGATATTTCACCTCGGTTGATAGCGGTAGTGGGGTATTTAGGAGTTTTGGTAAGGTTAGATTTCTAATTTTCCTTTTTTTTGTGAAGAGAACCAGTTTGGTTTTCAAAGGGTTGACCGTAAGAGTCTGGTCTTTGCACCAATTTTCGATTATTCTTAAAGCCCCTTGCATCAAGTTATAGAGTATGCTTTTGAATTTATTGCTTAGTAGGATTGTTATGTCATCTGCATAACCAATTGTGTAGATACCATGATCATTGAGTAGGCGTATAAGACTGTCGACTACTATATTCCATAGTAGTGGAGATAATACACCTCTCTGGGGACATTCTTTAGCAACAACTTTCCTGACCGTTAAATCCCCTACATTAACTGTAACGGCTCTTTTTTCTAACATGTGTTTTATGGTTTACACCATGTGTTGCAAGAGCAGTTTCTATTTTATTGAAGGTGGTTTTATCGAAAGCGCCTTCAATATCTATAAATACGCCCAAAGTAGACATTTTGTCTCTTAATGATCTTTTGATTTGATCCGTTACGAGATGTAGGGCCGATTTGGTAGATCTTCCTTGAGTATATGCATGTTGGTTTGGGTGTATTAGCTAGGTAATAAGTGCCGTTTTCCAAATTGATCTTTTGCACAATCGTTCTAATGTCTTCAGGAGAAAAGACGTAAGGCTGATTGGGCGATAAGATTTTGCAAGAGTGTGATCGTTACGCCCTGGTTTTGGTATAAATACAACTTTTACTTCCCTCCATGCTATAGGTATGTATCGAAAAGCAATGCATGCACTATAGATTTTTGCCAGGTGAGTTAATATGATATCTTCGCACCATTGTAGAAGAGCAGGAAAGACTCCATCTAATCCTGGCGCTTTATACGGAAAAAAAAATTTTAATTGCCCATGCTATACGCATTTCTTCAACAATTGTAGCGTCGGACCAGACTTGTTCCGGGGCGGTACAACCTGGAAAGTGAGTTTGTAGAAGTATCTCCGTTGCTTCCGATAGATTGGCTGTGTATGAGCCGCCAATTTGTTTCAGGCAACCCAGTTGCTGTTGGGAGTCTTTGGATAAGATTTTATTCAACCTTGCAGCAGTTAAGGTGTTTTCAACATCCTCACAAAAAGATCTCCAAGTTTCCCGTTGACGTTGACGTATGCGTCTTTTATAATCTTACTGAGAATTTTTGTATTTTGAAAAGCAGCTTTATCGTTCAGCCTCGGGTTTCGGTAGAGCCTGATTATTGTTTTTTGTTTATGCTCTACATTAAATTTTATCCACCTGTGATCTGACATTGAGACCGACGTAGATACGTGCCAGTCGTAGATTTTGCTTGAAATGCTAAGAGTTGCCAGTGTGATATCTATCACAGTCTGGCTGCGGAACGTAACAAACGTTGGTTCAACGCCTCGATTTAGTATTTCTAGGTTAGTACTGATAATAAAATCGTAAAATTGCTTACCCCTGCCATTTGTGTCTTTACTTCCCCAGACAATATGATGGGAGTTGGCGTCACATCCAACTATGAGGTCAACATTTCCTCTCGTACAGTAATGCACCAAGTTCTCCAGCTGTGTTGTTGGAGCTGGTATGTCGTGCGCGAAGTATGCCAACGCCACAATGATGCCTGGCTTCCGTTTGTCTACCGAGCTGATTCTGACGGTTGTGAAGTCACCGTCGGAAGGCTGTGGCATAAGAAACGTTGTTGTGCGCTTAGGTATGTATATACACGTCCGTAGCTTACCGTTAGTTGGGTTTGAAAATATCTTCCCACTTAGTTTGCCCAATCCGCAAACCCTGGTTTGTATGATCCAAAGTTCTTGTATTAAGGCTATTGTGTCCTGCATCAGCTCTAATTCGCGGCATAGTACGGCCGCTCGACAGTGATGCAGGTTGCATTGTATAACATTAATGTGCCGCGTCATCGGTCGGCTTTGGGGACAGTGGTGTATCTCTATCCCGGTTTTGACTGGGTGGATCAATCGCCTCTGTTTTCATTGCTTCCTCCTGCGGCGGCACATTTTTTCTTATTTTGATGGTGGGTTTGCTAAACATATAGATTAGCAGATTTCCCTTACCATTTAGTGTGCGTACATCTTCCTTACCTATTCCTAGAACAAGGAGTCGGCCCTTCGGTTCCTTGGACTCGGCGGTGTGGAAGATGCACTAATCGTTTACTTTGAGCCACTGATTCTGCTTTCCCAGGCGACTCATGACCAGCTCTACGACATCCGGTTTTTCCGAAAGCCACAGAGTAGCCTTTGTCAGTCTAGGAAGCCGGCTCAGTGGCACAACGCCTAGTTGTGATTCCGGCCACAAAGGTTGTAGACCGAAAATCACTTTTTGAAGCCACCCAAGTGAGGCTTTATTATCACAGGTGATCCTAAGGATCCTAAGGATCTCTCCTGTGTGTGTCAGCCCACTAAAAGTGGGAGGTGTTTTGCCTGGGGTGGATAAGGTATTATCCAGCTTCCGGAAAAGAGCATCCTTAATCAAACTACCCTGCTCACTAGTGGTTTTACCCAGGGGATGAGTCAGGCTGGTAACCGCCACGCGAAGGTGCGATGAGGCAACCTCTTTGTAGCTAGGGCCTCCTTCTTTCTCGTAGGAGGGATGTTGGGTTTTCCTTTTGTATCTTTCACCCTCTTCCTGGGTTGTCCAGGTAAGGGTTCAGACGTCGAGGAGCGTATCCTCTTTTTTGGTGCTCCCTGTTTTGGAGGAAGTGTCCTTTTGCCCAAAGGCTTTGGACCTTGCCACTTTTGAAAGGGCTTTTGGTTCGGCTTTGACGCACTCTGTTTTGGGTTAGTAGTTGCTCGCACAGCACTTGAAGTGTCTGCCTCGCCGAAAAGGGGGTTTGTTTGCTTTTCAGCAGCCAAACGCGCCTTTCTTCGTCTTTTTGCTTCAGCCCCGCAGATCCTGTGTTATTTGACACCGGTCTGTGGGGTGTGGTTCAAAGACGGAACAGATTTGGACGTCGATGGGGTATCCGTAGATGCACCCACCAAGTCTATAGTTTTCATGGTATCCGAAGATTTATCTATCAGATTGGTTTTGAAATGTTGGTTCTCTATAGTTGAAAGAGAAAAAAAGTCTTTAGGAAGATAGTTTTTTAAGATTTGAAAGATATTTAACCTTCTGGAACTTTTTAATTTTTAGGTAAATCTATTTTTTGTTATTTTTTTTAAGGAAAATTTAATTTGAAAACTTTTCTGTCTCTTGATAAATTTTGATAATATACACGGTTTTACTTGATTTTCTCAAAAACCGTGAATCTGATCAAAATTTCGAATTTATTAAATATAATATACTACTTTATTAGCCCAATATTACTCAGTTTGCTTGTAGTTTCTGGCATTCATTTTATGACTAGTTAATTTGGGACACCCTGTATATAAATTATTTTATTAGTTATATGTACAGAATAAATTAAAAAATTAAATTAAAAAATACATACATTCAATATTTTGTTACAGAGTCAATTTACAAAATGGCTGATGAGTATAATCAATATAATATTATTGAGCATTGGTTGCATGCGATATTGAAAGATCGTTTACGATTACCTGGCCAAAACAAACATAATGGAATGATAGCACAGGTAAAGAGTAGTTTATTTAATCTTTAAGTTTATATATCAATTTAATATTCAATTCTTGGAATTACTTTAACTCATTGTCAAATGTAACAGTAGAGTTTGATTTTTATTTAAATCATTAATAAAAATGTTTAATTTTGACTTTATTTATATATTATACTTCTTTATAAGTTTAACGGAGTGTACTTTAATATTATTTGCTAAGAGTTTTTGTAGTAAATATGGGGCATATTTTTTTCCAACATTACAGATGTCTTTTTGTTGTAAAACAGTAGAATTACTAACTTTTATAATTATTTTAAACTCTGGATTTTAGTATCCAGGATTCTTAGATTAGAGTTATTGTGTCTTGCCTTACATTAAATTATGTCATTGTGGTAAGTCGTTTGGATAGATTTTGAGAGTGTTGGAGTAGTATAGTGGTACAGCCGTAGCTAAGGCACTGCGGGGCCCGAGACGTTGGGGCTTCTACGATTTATGAAAACCTGGGGAGGGGGGTTATTTTTAAGACTAGGTGGGCTCTTTTCAATATTCTAGCTAAGCCACTGCAAAGAACTTATCAGCCAACACATGTGGAAGTGGATATCAGTGCACAAAGTCGACAAGAATCATTGGTAATAAAACCACAACTAAAAAAACAATTGATTTTGAATAACATTGAAATACTAGCAGAGAATATTGAATCTTCCAATGTCTATGAATATAAAAAAGACAACCCATCAGCTGTTTCTATTTGCTAATGATCTCATCCTTACTGTGGGTGAGGATCGTGCTAGCTACCACTTGTATTGCCTTTGTGGACATTTGTCTCTGCACTCGTTCCAGCTTTTTTTGTGCCTAGCGGTCCTTGTGTATTTGCACTACACTGGTGCCGCGTACAAAAGGATTGAGTTGGTCACCGAGTACATGGCTTTTTTTGTTTGCCTTGGTTCCGCCTAGATTGGGCATTAGCTTGCTTACAGCGTTTGCTGTCTTCCCTGCTTTTTCCATGATGGATTTAATGTAGGTCTAAAATTGATATTACGGCCAAAAATGACATTCAGGTATTTAACAGCATTTTTTCTTATCACCTTGACGTTTCTTACTCTGGTCTTGACAATTTTTAAGATGTTTATTCCGACCAGTATTTCTAACTCAATTTTATGGTGTGCAAGCTATAGGGTCTTTTTGGTCATCCAGGTTTCTATTTTAAATGCCAAATCATCATTGCCAGATTGTCCGCCTACCTTACAAAATGGGTTTTTCTTGGAAAATTTATCCTCAGGACACCGTTGTATAAGATGTTTTAAAATGTTGTAGAAGTTTACCGACTTTTCACTGTGGCAAGAATACTCTCGACTTTGTCATGTGGTTTGTAACAAAAAATTTTGGCAATTGTTTTGGCAAATTCCGAAAAGATGTCGTCAAGGCCCAATGCTTTGCCAGTTTTATGGTATGCAAGCTGTAGGCCTTTTTTGGCCATTCAGGTTACTATTTTAATGCCAAGTATTTGTCCAAAGTTGATCGTCTTTCTTAAAACACAAACTGCATGTCGGCTAGTCTTTTGTTCTCTTCGATCTCGTTCAGGTGTCGCTTATTTAGTAATTGTTCTAAAAGTTTATGTTTAAGAGGCATATTGGTCGGTAGTCCTTTGTTTCTTTGGATCTAGATGGTTTTTCTATTAGTGTAAATTTACCTTTCCACTAGGGCGGGAATACTCTCGACTTTGTTATGTGATTTGCAACCAAGATTTATGGCAATTACTTTGGCAACCTCCGGTAAGATGTCGTCAGTGTCTGGTGCTTTGCCGGGTTTCAGCTTACTGCCCGCGGTCGTTACTTTTTTTAGTGCAGGTCACCAGTTGTGGCTTCACCTTGGGTTTGTAGTTGTGGAATAATTTCAAAGTTTCTTTTTTTGCTCTTTGTCGGATAGAGTTATTGACGATCGTAGTCTCATCTTTCCGGTTACAATCTTGTACTCTGTTCCCCAGACGTTTTTGTTTATTTTCTTGCATAGCGCCAGGTTTTTTTTTTTTTAAGTTTTTTATTGCCTTTTTAAGGTCTTTTTTCTTCTCTTTAAACTCTTGGTATGAAACCAATTATTTATCTTCACTACCTGATGGTTTGTCTTCTGCTTTTATGAACTTTTTTGGCCTTTTTGGCACTCTTTCCGTAGCTTCTCAATGTTGGTGGTCTACTAGTATGGGTCTACGTGTATTGTTTGTGGTCATTTTTTGTACGTCTCGTTGCATGCTTTTTTTGTTATTTCTAATATAACGTCTAGGATGAGGGCGTCCTTTTTTATTTTTGTCTGCAGTTTGACTTTGGACGTTAATTTTTTTTTTGAAGATCCAACTTTTGAGTTTTGGTTTGATTCTTCCCGATCCGTCTTATCAAGTTTGCTAAACACAAGTTTGAGTCAGTATACGAGCGGCATCCCCTCCTTTCGCGTGTTCTCTGCGTTTATTACGCACAGATCTTGTTCTGCTGCTTATAGCGTGGTTCTCGGTTGGGGATCCCGCGTGCGCTTTGGCATTGAAATTTCTTACAACTACGGTGTATTGCGTTTTCTTTGCCTTTATGCTACTTCCTAGCTCCATCAGGTAGTGTTCCATTTGTGGTAAGGTGATATGTGGCAGGAGTAGATGCTTGTTACTTCTGTTACTATCCAGACAAAACTTTTTCCGTTTTGTGAATTTTGTTTTGCGTATTTGCCACATATATGGACGCATCACAATTTTAGTTTGTAATCCACTTTATGTTGTTTCTTACTATGTTTTTTTTGGTTCTAAGATAAGAGTTAGGTGCAACCATATCTAAAAAGGTCAATGGCTCTTTTATCTTTCTTTAGATTGGCTTGGAGAATTTTCTATTATCGGGGTCGAACTCACCCTTCTTTCTCAGTTGTTTCACAATTTCTCTGTATTTTAAGCAACTCATTGCGGCCAATTTTGCGACATCTTTGCAGGTATGTTACCTTTTTTATTCATTACTTATTCCAGCCTTTCCCAATCCTTCCTTTCACTAGTAATTTGCGGGCGGCTTTCTTGTTTATTGTCACAAAGGCTTGTTTTGCTCTGCTTCTGTTCTTGCAGAGCGATTTTGAAGATTCATTCTTGTCTACGTCTATGATAAGGGTTTGGGTGTTTTGTCATATTTCCACTCTTGCTATGGCCTTCAGTTTTATTGTGAGGGTTTTTCTTAAAGATCTTTTCTGTTTTGCCGCTTGCTTAAGCTGTCTGCAGTCACTTCTGTGGCGTCGACTTGCTCTTTTATACTTTTATTATTTTGGGGTATGAAGACCTTTCTGAAGGCCTTATTGTTATTGTGTTTGACCTACTTTTTCTGACTCTAATTTCCGTTTCTTGTTTGTCCTATTTTTTGCTATACATGCGTATTCTGCCATATTCCTTGCGACAATTTTGTTATGGGCATGCCTGTTTCTTTGAGGGCTACTTAATTTGTTTGTCTGCCGACTCTGTAGTTTTTTATAGGCGGGCTATCCTGATTTTTGTTGCTGTTATGGATGAGAAGATGAGGCACTCAAGTGGGTTCCAAAGAAGATCCCCTTGCACTATTTTGCACTTTATGTAGCATTATTCCGGCTACCTTTTCTTTACAAATTTTTGCACTTGGGTGTTGTCTTCTTTGTTTTCTAAGGTTTTTTTTTATTTTACCGAAGATCTTGTTTTTCTAGAGTCGCTTTGCTTAACGTTTGTGTGTGGCATTGCAGATCCTACCAGTAATAAAAACTAATCAAACTGATTATGATCTGCATATACAGTTTACAAGCAGTGGCCACAACCTGCAAAGTTTATCTGGTATGAATACTAAAAAACCAAGCAATAAAAGAAAATTTTATGGCAAATCAGCTTGCTAAACAAGGAGCAAAGGGAACATTCATTGAACCAGAACCTGCTTTTGAGGTATTTGGAAAACCAGAAAAGAAATGCAAAGACTTGAAGCAAAACACAGCAACCTGTAGAAGGAATTGACACATTCAAGAATATTTCTAACACGACGACATTGCAATTTTAACCAAGAACGGAACAGATCTAGAACACAACGTAAAAGTCTGGAACGAAGTACTGAAAGAAAATAGAATGACAATGAATAAGAAAAAAACAAAAGTTATGGTACGAGGGTTTGCGGAATCAAGTTCTGCGATTGTCATATTTGTAAAATTTTACGAATTTTATGAAGCACCATCCAAAATTATGGTTTACAAATGGTTTGCTGAATTCAAGCGTGGAAGACCAACGTTTGATGACGATTTTTGAGAAGGTTGTCCATGCACCTCTGTTGTCGCAAAAAATATTGGTGCTGGTGAAACAAATACATACGATTTTGCACGATCATTTACATGTCAGGAAGCTTTGCAGTCGTTGGATCCCACACAATTTAAAAGAAGAACAAAAACAGGCACGTGTCAAGTGGTGGAAATGCTAAAAAAATTCAAAAGAGGTCGTTCAAATTTGGTATATAACATTGTAACAGATGACAAATCTTGGATATATTCTTTTGAGCCTGAAACTAAACAGCAATCGACTGTATGAGTGTTGAACCTAAACTCACAAAAGTGGTGCGTTCACAAAGCGTTTCGAAAAGAATGGTTGCTTGTTTCTTCGGAAAAACGAGTCATGTTGCAACTGTTGCATTAGAAGATCGAAGGACAGTTAATGCTGACTGGTATACTTCAACTTGTTTGCCGGAAGTTATTGCTGAAATTAGAAGAAACAATATAAACCGGCAAACTATTATTCATCATGACAATGTAAGCGCTCACACAGCACGACAAACTGTGAGTTTTTGAACAGTAACAACAATTAATGACTTATTGCCCATATTTACTTGATTTATTGCCCAATGACTTTTTGCTATTTTGACATATCAAAAATAAAATGCGTGGCAAGCGTTTTTCATCGCCTGAAGAAGCCGTTGAAGCATTTAAATCACTTGTTTTGGAAGTACCTCGCTCAGAGTGGCAAAATTGTTTTGATAATTGGTTTCATCGGATGCAAAAGTGTATAGATTTTAAAGGAGAATATTTTGAGAAGCAATAAAGCGATTTACATAACGTAATTTATGTTTTGCTTTACATTTTCCGCAATTTTTGGCAGTGTCCCTCGTAGTAGCAACTGAGAATGAAAGGATACAAACAGAAATAGATGGAGAAATAATAGAACAGGTAGACAGTTATCAATACCTAGAAACAATGATTGATAAAGAAGGGAGGCAAGAAGTCGAAATTAACAAAAGATTTAAGAAGGCTAACAGGACATACTATTTCCTGGGAAAAGTCCTAATAAATTAAAAAAAAAAACTAAGGGACAAAGATGAAAGTATATAAAGTCTACAGACCTGTACTTACATGGGTACTATGAAGAAGGGACAAAAGCAGGATTATGGCAGCAAAAATGAAACTATTAAAAAAAGTGAAAAGAGTCACAATGAAAGACAAGATACAGAGCGAGCAGATAAGGAAGGAACTTGGCATCGAATTAATAGAGGAATTTATTGAAAGAAGTCAGCTTGAGTGGTGGGAACACATGTACAGAATAGGAGATTTAACACCAACAAAAAGGTTATGGAAAGCCAAGGCACAAGGAAAAAGGTAGAGAGGCAGACCAAAAAAAAACATGGGATAACATATTAACAAAAATACTAACAAAGAAGGGAAAACATAGAAAGAAGCTAAAGAAATTACAAAAGACAGAAATATATGGAACAAATTTACTAGAAGCCACTAATGCCAACATCCTACGCCCAAAAGGGTAGAAGGGCAAATCACTATATACAGGGTCTCTATAAATAAATGGAATTATGTAATTACTTTAAATATGCCGCCTTTTTTAAATTGTCCACTATACCATTTGTTTTGACAGTCCAACTTTGACAACTGCCAAACAAGCAAGTTTATAAGAATGTATAGAAATGAAGAGAATATTTTTATTATTGAATCCTACTTTAGGAATGGGTGGTTTGATAATGAGGAATGGCTCTATTCTATTCCGGATAGAGAATTATAAACTTGTAAACATTTGAAAATATTTTTATTATTGAATCCTAAGATGCGGCACAAACGTACATTAGATGATTACATAATCCCAAACATTTATAATGACCCTGTATATACATACGTTGGCAGAAATGGAACAAATCGTTGGTACTATTACAATACACAAAACTATTAACTTTAAGAATCTACTATACATTTAAACATAGGCCCAATTTCTATTACGGACTTTACTTAATTGCAATCAACGAGTAGTGTCACTACTGATAATATATATACATTTTAAAATTAATTATTTTATCGGTTAACTACAGTTCACCATCAAAAAATGAAGATTTAATATCATAATAGTTCCATATTTCTTGTTTACTAAAAAAATTGTTTATTTGTGTTTTAATTATTAATAAATTAAATTATCTTTATAGCATTGACATATTTGTTTTAGATTTTTCAATGCTTAACAAACTGCTTTATGAAAGATGCATTATTTCGTTTATTGTTTCAAAGATTTTATATGGCTGGCAGTTTTGGTGATAGATTGAATACAAAAGATCCCGACAATTATGACGTAAATGTCGTATTTGATATTCCAGCAAACATGGAACTAAATATTGAAAATAGATTTTCTAGATTCGGATATGTTCAACTGAATATTAAGAATTCTTTATATATACCTAACATTATGAAACAGTTGTAAGTATAACTCAATATCTTATTTAATTTAACTAAGACATTGTCACATTTTATAACATGAAAGTAATTAATATTGTTTTAGAACTTTTGAAGATGAATTTAATGAAACTTACATATCCGTTGAAGCAACAAAATACTGGTTTCAAAAGTTGGTTGTAAATGCTTTAAATGAGAAAAAATATAAGATATTTAACCGCATTAAAATAAGTAGTACGACAGGTCCCGCCATTACATTAAAATTTGCATCTAACAAATTACTTTTTGATTTAAATTTATCTGTATGTTTTACATTTAACAAACCCATTACTTTGGGCACTTTTAATTTTATATCTGACGAGTATTTTATTGTTCCCAATCCCAGCATTAAAAATATAGGCTGGGAGCCCTGGAAAATATCATATTCTGAACAAGAAAGAGAAATGATATTTAATGATAAAATGTCCTTCCTTCATTGCGCAATTAAATTAGTAAAGGTAAATATATAAATATGATCAATTTCTTTAATTTGTGATTTTATATTTTTCAGTTATTTTTTGATGATGAAAAAGAAATCAAAAGTTATGTAAAAGCAATGGCTCTTAGAATGGTTGACGAAGAGAATGATTTTTTTCATAAAAAATCTTATTCGTATTCATTCATGCAAGTAAGTAATACTGTTCTACAATTATATTGTGAAATGATCTACTACACAAATATAAAGTTATAGTAATTGTCAATAGTTGTTATTAATAATGGATACTATGTGCAGCTTAGCCAAATTTTTAGTTAATAATAAGTTCATACTTCTATTTTCTGTCAAAGTGCGGGCATAAGACAATTGTAGAGAAATATCAAAATTATTTAATATTAATGCCTTAATTATTATTTGCAGTTGTTGATAAGATTTAGGATGTATCTTCAGCCTAATTGCAAAATGGTGCCTTTGTGGGATGCAAGAATTCACCTTATATGGAATCCAATATATCTGGCTACCTTCAATAATCGTATTAATAAATTTATTAATCTTGTTAATTCTGTGGATAAAACAAATAAGGCTAAATATGAGAAACAGTTTATGTCTTATTTTAAAATGTAATTATTTAATGTTTTTATTGTTTTATACTCTACTACTCAATTCTAAGATAGAGTGCGTTGTGGTACATTTATTAAACTTATTCATTTAAAAGTTGCTTGTATTTATTATTCCGCGCTCTATCTCAAAATTGAATTATAATTTTATGAATGTTGTAATCACAGTTACTTTTTAAGAATATTATATATTGTTTTAATTAAAAAATATATTTATTTATTTATATTGTACTTTTTTTGTTACTACGTTGATACTGTTTGATATCCGGTAAACTATTTCTATATTGTAAAGCTTGAAAAATGGTATAAATATATATTTTTTTATATTTTGGAACAGGTAGTGGATGTGTTGCAGACTTTGGTAACCAGAGTATTAAGATTACTGCTAAATAATTTGATATATTTAGCAAATTTATAAAGTTTTTGTACAAAACCTTTGAAGACAACGGTTTTAAGTACATAGCAGTTTTCAGACTCAATATACAAATTACAGAAAAAAAAAGTTTTGACCAAAATTTGCATTATTTTCTTATAAAATAGCAACAACAAAAAGGTAAAAGGTGGAGTAACATCTTTATGCTCTGCTTATTTCATTGCCGCAAAGCATTTTTTATAAAAATCTACTTTTTTGTGACTTCAATAAAACAATTACAAGTTTATCTGGAAGGTAGCAAAAAAATACAAGGACAAGTTGCAGAATTTGCCGAAAAACATCTTTTTTTGTAAAAATTGAATTTATTGTAGTTTTGATAAGCCATTTATCTGAAAAATAGCAAAAATCACAAAAAAGAAATGTTTTTTGTCGAAGCTCGCAAGTCGATTCTCAAAAAGATATGAATTAAAGTTGGGATTTCTGGCTATTGTTTTTCTTTAGAAATTGGTGTCCCTCCAGGAAATTGTATCCTACAGATGGGTGCAGCGATTACCTTCTAGAGTATCACTTGTCAAATGTTGTCAAAGGCGCCTTAGAATAAGTAATCTTGGCCCATTGCAACATGTAGGTGTCTCTCAATGGTTAACTGGCGACACATGTTATCAGCTAGGCTTCTGTATGTGAAGGTGCGACCGTGTATGTTCTTAAGGTTGCAGGTGTTTGGTGGAGGAGGTTACCAGGTTTGTTATAATTATTTTTTTTTATATTGGTTTGTTTGTTTGTATTTTAGCAAAGAAGCAAACACGGGTTTGTAGTAACCTCGTGATTTTTGGAAGATTACTACTTAATAGTTGTTAACTATACACTGGTCTTCTTTTTTTTCTTCTTAATGTAGAACTAGTTCTGTTAATTTCCAACTATTGTGCCTCCTGTGATGTAAACGTCCAGCTGTTTTTCTATTTTTTGGGCAGTTATCCAAGGATCCTTCTTGTGTTCGGTATTAATGTTGCGGCTATTTGGGTTAGTCTGTTATTAACCATAGTACATGCTGGTTCTATTCTTGACGTCTTGTTCTTGTCCAACGTACGATATCATAAACTCCTTAGTCCTTTCGTATTTTCTCGCTGCGTACTCTGTCCCTGATGCTGAGATCCGACATGATTTGGAAGGTCTTTATTTCTAAAGTTTGTAGACGCCTTTTTGGGTTTTTTTTGTGTCTGCTCTGATTTCGACTGCATACGTCATAATTGGCTTAACGCAAGTTTTATATATGCGTACTTTACTCTATTTTTGCATGAATTTGTTTTGCCATACTATGTCACATAGACATCCTGCAGTTATCAACGCTTTACTTATTTGGATTTGAGCATTATTGTATAGGTCTTCTTTACTGGATAATTCAACAATTCAGTTAAAGCGCATTACCTGTTCTATAGAACTGCTTTCGATGAAAAGTATGCATCTAATGGGATCCTTTAATAGCTTTATTGTTTTAGTTTTTGCAATGAATATCTGCATATTGAATTGATTTATTTGTGTTGAACCTATAAAGCAGTCTCTGTAGGTCTTTATCTTCCGCCATGATTATTGCGTTTACACTGGTGATAGTGCAAAAGCTGTAGTGATGTAGTGTGACTAGGGTCACTAGGTAGCACTAGACGAAATTTTCTGTTTGAATCTGTATGTGATTTTGCCCGCGCTTGGTACAATTTTTTGTATTCTTTTGGACTGAACTTTTAAATTCTTTTTGTATGGAGATGGTGTGATGGAACAAGAGTAGTTCATAATATATTAGAAGTGTCCGCTAAGGTTTCACTATAAGTTTGGGTGCTGTAGGTTTGAATTGTCTGAAACACTCACGGTTTTTGCTGTATTTTGCATTGTGGTAAATATACTTAGTCAGTTCAATATCTCGCGCACAAAAATTTATTTTACTGTTGCAGAAAAGCCACCTAGATTGTTAATTAGTAGGCTCCTTTTTTCTTCTTGACGTGCTTGTTTACCAGGTGTAGAATGTTTGTTTTTTTTTTGCAGTTTTGGCGTAGTAGACGGCAATGTTGGTGTTGGTGTCGGTGAAATGCAAACTACAGGTTGTTTTGGTGGATTTTTTGATTTTTTCTAAGAGGTCGGATATGAAGAAAAATGGATTTTTTTTATACCTTTGGGATGCAAACAGACAAGGCAACAACTTCGCTTCAATGTTGGCCACAAAGCAATTTTTTCCAGTTTGTTATGTCCGGTGAAGTCACAATTGTAGATGTTTGCTGGTAGGACAAAACTGAAGTATAACATTTCTTTGTGGCATTCTTCCTTGACGCAACTAGTTCAGCAACCTCTGTTGGATATTTGATGTTTAATAGCGATGACCCTTACTTGTTGTATTTTAATTTGTTTTGATATACATTTCTAGACTTTCTTGGCTTCCTTAGCAATGATATAGAAGTTTGCATGTTGTACTTGATTGATCTTTTGATTGTCACAAATTCAATAGAAATCTGCAACCATTATCACTAGTTCTGTTATTTGTCTTAGGGGCGCATGTATTAAGTTGTAACTTGTGATATATTTGTAGTTTTCTATAACTGTCTGTAAGTTGTTTGCCAGGTAGATAAGATGTTCCGTCATGTCGGAAGGATCGTAATCAAAGTTTTAAAGCCTTGCAGGCGTTTAGCTTGCGTACCGCGCTTAGGTCTAGATTTTATTTGTTGCGTTGTTGTGAAGTTGGTGTTGACGACTGCTCCGTTTTGCTTCGGTCTTTGCTAATGACGTTTGCCGGTTTAGAAAATAAGGTTCTTTTCAGACGTGGGTACTTGAAACTTGGGCAAGGTAAAGTCATTTTGGTGCTGCTGTCTGCTTCATGAGTAAGAAAACTGTTTCAGTATTAACTATATGAGTTTAGATCCCGAGTGCTCTTGTAATCAGAACAAGCTCTTGCAGATTTGGTGTCAGAGAGGAAACGTTGTTGGTTTTATCCAAAGTTAGTGGGACTTAACAATACAATTTTTATAAGTATATATTTTTTTACTAGTTATGTCGGAGCTAGTGTAGATGCCTGAGAAGGTAGGAATTAATGTAACAAAAAAAATAATTATGGCTAGTTTTTCGTGCAAACACAAAATAATGACCCTTTTTATCCACAATTTTAAATTAGTTAGAAAATTCAAATCAGTTTGATAATTTTTGTTTTTACTTTTTTTATAAAATGAAATTTTTTTGAAAAGAAAAGTTGCAAGGAGCGTATTTTGGCGTTGCAACGTAGAATATAATTAAAGACCTTAGTACTTAAATTAAATAATATATATCAGACTACCAAAGTATTGGTATTACCCAATTCTTCAATACAATAATACCAAATAGCGTTCATGATTTGAAAGCTTTAAACTTTTGACCTTTATATGTGCGGTAATGAGTGTGTTTACCAAATATGATCTATATTTTTTTAAACTGCTACAACGGACGTAGTATTGCGTCGGCTTACTTCGAACCTTTTTGTAAGGTTTATTTACTCAAAACAACTTTTGACAGACCACGGGTTACAGTTGACTTTTTCCTAAATGGTACAATACTTTACAATCTTTAAGAATACAACTAGCCTTATATTCAATTTGACGTGCACAAGCCAACCCCGCAGAAAGATTTATACAAGAATTGGAAAAGTTATTTTGCATATTCTGTTACAAAAAGCATACTCGATGGGGTTAGAAGTTCAAAAAAGGTGCTAAATAATGTAATCAATGAGTTTACCGGTTTGACGACCTTCAAATTGCAATTAGTTAAACTGCCGGACCTGATATTGTTTCTATTGATTATCTTTTGCCAACAAAATATACAAAAGTACAATAATTAAAGGGGTAGTAGTACAAACCACAACAAACAAAAAAGTCTTAATAAACATGGGTTGTCATAGCAACGGAGATATGCAACATTATTTATCTTTATATATTTTTACAAACAAGCACGACATCTTTGTCTGAAATACATTTGTACTCTTTCTAAAATCCCCTTATTAGCTTGGATTTTTTGGAACTTTTCATTAATTTTTAACTTTGAGGCTATTTACAGGAGTAGCATATACTAATGATTTCAAATATCCTTAAATTAAAAAAATCAAGAGGGTTTAAATCGGGCAATCTTGCTAGCCATAAATAAGTCTAAATTCTCTCTAATTGCAATCAAAAAATGAGCTAGAGCACCATCACGCTGAAACCGTGTTCTGCAGAAAGTTGAGGTAAGCAGCGTCTGTTAATCGGTTTAGTAAAACAACAGGACCTAGAAACCTGTCGATTACAATAACCATCCAAATATTTAATAAAAAACGTGTTTGATGTCCACATTCAATTACAGCATGGAAATTTTTGTCGGCCCAACAATCTGCATTATGAAAATTAACAACTCCATTTTGTGTAAACTGGCTTCATCCGTAAAAAAAGAAATTGGCAAGAAACTGCGGGTCTTCAGCATCCTTGCCTACAAACCAGCGACAAAAAACCAAACGTGCCTGATGATCAGTTAAATTTAAGGCCTGTACTCGTTGTACATGGTATGGATAGAACAGCTGCTGCAAAAACAAAACAAAAAACAACAATCGTCTCGTTACAAGATAACAAAACACAAAAAAATCTGAAAAACGGCTCGTGGAAAGTTCTCCAAACAAGAGTAGCACCAATTCCTACCTTGGCAGATATTTTCCGCACACTAATCTCTGGATTATGCTCTATCTGTGCTATAATTTCTTGTTCTGCTCTAGGAGTAGATATCGACTTTGGTCTGCCGAAAAGATATTACTGTTTTCGAAGTGAACCAGTATCTCTCAAATGTGTAGGAATCTGGCAATTTGGATAAGCTTCTACATAAAGACGTCGGGTTTTGGTGGCAATTCTATTAGCACAACTATACATAAAATGCATGTTGGCTATAGCAATAAAAACTTGTGCACTAACAACAACTGTCAAATACTGAATGTTTATTTCACAAACATCAGCTAACTATGATAAAAAAATGCACGTTTTTTTAAATAAAAAACAAAGGAAAAAAAAAGTAATAAAAATTAATAATGTTTCATATCTCCAAAACCGTTGCTATGACAACCCATGTTTATTAAAACTTTTTTGTTTGTTGTGGTTTGTACTACCATGCCTTTAAATATTATACTTTTTTTTTTAACCGGTGATTGCAAATCCAAAAAAAAAAGAAAAAAATTTAAGATGACTGAGCCTAACAAAGAAAAGGAAAAAAGTGCTGTAAAATGAAGAAAAGTACAGAAGACCAGAAACACTGGGGAAAAGGCACGCACGACCTGCAAACAGCAAATTAGCAAGAATGATGATTAAAAGTCCTCTCAAAAGGTTCAAAAACCTTTGCTGCGCCATTGCTAAAAATAGCTCAGTACAACCTAAGAACAGTTTAAAACCGTTAATATGCAGTTTGAAACAGTTTTAGAAATATTTCAAATACATTGAACAAACTTTAAACACATTAGGTGCATTTGAAAACAGTTCCAGTACATTTTTTTAACAATTTTGAAAAGTTTAAAAATAATTAAAAATAGTTCACTTAGCTTAAAAACAGATTCATTTTAACTTAAAATACACTCAGTTCATTTGAAACATTTTAGGTACAATTGGAAACAGTTCCTTGGAACAATTTGTAATTTATAAGATCAGTCAACTAGAAACACTTAAAAAAAACTTAAATTACGTTAAATCAAGTTAATTTTAGTTTGTAAGTTCTCAGTGCAAATTAGGAATAACTTGGAACACATTAGGTGCAGTTGAGAATAGTTTCAGTACACTTTAAAAGCAATTTTTGACATGTTTGAAACAGTTTAAAATTAATTCAAAACAGTTTACTAAACTTGTAATCAGCTTAGATACACTTGGAAATAACTCAGCTGCAATTGAAAACACTTGGGAGCAACTCAAATTGAATTAAAACAATTAATATTAATTGAAAATGACTTAATACATTCAAGAACAGCTTGGAACATTTTGATGCAGTTGGGAACTGTTTTAGTACATTTTAGAGAATTAGAGCTGTTTAGAGAAAAAACTTTACAGAGATCTCAATCAAGATTAGACTACAAGATAAATGAAATCTATAATTTGCAGTAAGTCTATTTAAAGGTACTGTAAGTGTAGGTCTCAAAAATGTTATACGTAAATACAATCTACACTGTGAACAACAGAGAATAAGGTTTTTCAAATGTTTCTGGAAACATTATTAATGATTTTAGTGTTTACTGGTTTCTTAACATGTTTTCCTTGAACAAAATAATCCTAAAAGTTACCAAAAGTAAGATTAAAGTTTATTAAAAATATTGTAAAGGTTAATTTACTATAATAAAATGTGAATTGTAACGTACGGAATAAATTTTAAATAGTGTGTTATGCACAAACTGTGATTGAACAAAATTGTTAATTGGATAATTAAGTTATATAATACTCATTGCTTAAAGTTATGTTTATTAAACATATTTTTAAGACAATTTAATAGTAAATTGTAAATTGTAAAGTGCAGTGTACACTTGAACACTGTGTTTAAGGCAAAAAAAATGGTCTTATATTTGATGAAACAATGTAGTATGGTAACGCACTATAATTTTAGATACATTTCTCAAACAATTACACGACAATGAATTGCAGACTGCTAAAGTTTATCCAATATTAAATCATTATATAAATGTTTGTTGAAACAATTGCAAGCTACGACGAGTGCAAATGCAGGATTTTTTATGCAACTTTTATTTGAAACTCCAGTTTGCGCAGACAATTTTTTTTTTAATTTTTGTGGACTCTAGTCGATGCTGTATATCGTGAACAACCTCTTCAGTTAAAATGGATGACCTGCAAGTGCAGTTCCTTCCTCCAAACCGTTCCAAAACTTGTGGTTCACAAACATTTTATTAGGAATTCTTGTATTGGTAAAAGCTTTATTAAATTGATTCAGGCACGACTAAAGAAAGTACAACTTGTGCCATCTTTGTTGATTGACTGTGCTAATGAGTCGTTACTATAAAAACATTTTGTTTTTGTATAAACCAGGTTCACCAGAGTTTTACAAGTAAAAAAGTATAAGGATTTAATCCTGAACTCTTCTATACTAAATCAGTTTAAGAAAAACTGTACTTCAACAACTGGCTAACTACATTGGCGTGTGGGATTTAAAAAATTGTACTTTACACCCGCATATTAACCGCCGTTATTTAAAAAAATTAACAATGTTTAAACTGAAAAACGATAGATTCTTGTAATTTTTTTACAAAAAATGAAGAATTTAATTTTAATCTTTTCAACATAAAATTTTAGCAATTTTTCTAAAAACTTCGATGACCGTAATTTTTGACCACCAAAAATATTTTAATATTTTATTACAAAATGTTTGACTTTTTATAAATAGAATGTTTTAGTTATTAATAGTTTATGGTGAGTTTTGGTACTTTCTCACAATATTTTAATATTTTCCGGCCAGATTTTGGTGTTTCTGACACAATTTTGCATTTTTCAACAGTTTATAAGGCCGGATTTTGTTATTTTTGGAATTTCATCAAAAAAGTTTAACAGAGTATATAGCCGGGTTTTGATGCTTTCCAACAACATGTTTTCTATTCTTGACATTTTATAAATAAAACTTTTTTATGACGAAATTTGGTTCTATCATATTTCTATTGTTTTTTAAAAATGTTTTTTTTACTTTATGACAAAATTTTTGACATTTTTGAGTTTTTATAACTAGAATATTACAGTTTTTAACAGTTTATGATAATATTTGAAACTTTTTTGCAATATTTTTACATTTGTTGGTCGAATTTTGAATATTCTATGAATAGAATTTTGCATTTTTTTGGCAATTTATGAGTGAATTTTAATTTCCTTAGACAATATTTTGATAACTTTTTATGAAAAAATGTTGCACTTTTTAACAGTTTAAGTCAAATTTTGTTACTTGTGTTTTCTAACAATATTTTTATGTTTCAAGGCCGG
This sequence comes from Tachinus rufipes, assembly GCA_963932245.1. Taxonomy (NCBI): domain Eukaryota; kingdom Metazoa; phylum Arthropoda; class Insecta; order Coleoptera; family Staphylinidae; genus Tachinus; species Tachinus rufipes. The sequence continues at coordinate 25,017,204 of OZ010747.1, read as the reverse complement.
ATTTTGTTATTTTTGAAATTGAATGAACAGAAATTTACACTTTTCAACAGTTTATGGCCGGATTTTAGTGCATTCTGACAATGTTTTATAGCTATTTTAGATATTATGATCTTTACCATTTTTAAAATTTTATAATTTTTTTACATTTTTCAACACTTTATGTCCGGACTTTGATGTTTTCTGCTAAATATAGTTTTACACTATTCAACCGGATTTTAGTTTTGTCTTTCGATTAAAATAAATGATGTTTCTCAGTATTTTTTTGTTTTCAATTATTATTATGGCTTAACGTATTCTTTAAAGGTTTTAAGGTCATGCTTTGCATAAGCTGTTTGCTTTTCTAAAATGTCGTTATTTTACCGAATAGCCAAACTTTAATTCATAATTAATATTAAGTAAGTGTCCAACTTATGATTACCATCAAGTAGTTTAAACTAAAATTTAAGTTTTTTCATCGGATTTTTAACATTTTATTATTTTGTCATTTTATAACTGACGACATTTTTTAGTTGAATTTTGTTTTTCTTATGTGATTTTAATTTTTGTAACCGGATTTCAGTGTTTATAATATTTATGATATATTTTAGAATTTTCTGGGCAAATTTTTGACGTTTTATTATTGGAATTTAGTATTTTATAACTCTATTATGTTATTTTTAATATTTTATAGCCGGATCTTAGATTTTAGTATTGTTTTTTATTTTATGGCTAGATTTTTGCATTGTTGACACTTAATAAACGGATTTTAGTACTTTAAATTGGAATTTAATTAAATGTTTTTGGCTTTTTATGGACGGATTATGCTATTTGTTTGCATAAATCTAAAGTTTTGTAGGATTTAATGCCCGGATATTACTACTGTTTGCCATTTTATAGCCGGATTTTTGCGTTGTTGACATTTTATGAACGAATTTGAGTACATTAAATTGGAATGATAATTTTAGACAATAATTTGATATCTTTAACTTTTTATAGACGGAGACTGGTATTTTTAAAATAAATTTAAAAAACTAAATATTAATTAATATTTTGTAGCCGGATTGTAATATTTTTAACCGGGTTTTAGTACTGTTTAACATTCAGATCAACTGAATCAGCAAGTATAGTATGTGTTGATTTTATTCACAAAGAAACAGATCAATATAAATACGTAGCTGGTTTATTTTTCGATCTTAGTTTAGCATTTGACTGCATAGAAATACTTGGGTATTCGAGATCCTTTACTAAGTTGGATAGATTCGTATTATAAAAATAAAAAACTGACAACAAATAACGTAAAGTCTAAAGCATACGATTCAAATATGGGGTTTGTACAAGGATCAGTATTAGGTCCACTAATGTTCTTGTTATTTACAAATAATATTCCCTTCTTTATCAAAACAAGCTTATTGATAATGTTTGCCGATTACTCTACAGTACTTGTGTCAGCAGCAACGCTAGAAGACCTAGAAACAAAAATAAAGCAAACCGTTTCAGATTTTGCAAATTGGTGCAAAATAAATAGGCTTATATTAAACTCAGAAAAAACAGTAATTATTTAATTTTACAACCGCAAAGTTTCAAGTATGATTGATAATGTTGAAGTTCAAGGTAAAATCATTCCCAGATCCGAGAAAACTAAATAATCGAAAAGCAAACTTTCATGGAACAAAAATGTTGAATCAATATGTAATAAACTTAACAAGTCTTATTTTGCCATACTAAACATAAAGCAATATCTCAACATAGCTTCATTATTAAATGCGTATTATGCTATGGTGTATTCACATATTTCGTACAATATAGTGGTCTATGGAAAAGCAAACAATATAGAGTTCTTATTCAACAAAAACGAGTAATAATACTTATGTTTGGTATAAGTTCAACCGAATCTTGTAAACCTTACTTTACAAAATATTCACTATTAACAGTACCGGCAATTTATAATTGTAAACTAATAATACATTTTGCTACTTACACCAAAAATGATAAAGTTTACTCTTATAATACCAGAAATAAAGCTGCAATTCGAGCAGATCCACATAAATCTTCTCTTTACGAAAAATCACCTCATTACAACGCTATTATAATTTATAACAAATTGCCAAACAATTTCAAAGAAATGTCAAACCAAAAAGTATTCAAGACTACATTAAAAACCTATCTAGTCAAAAAAAATTTGTATTTTTTAGAAACATTTATATATTTTTTTTTTTGTTAAACTTATGTTTGTTTACAATAAGTACGTTTTTTATATTTTATTTAAATGTTTGTAAATTAGTTGTACATAGTGTTAATCACAATTTTATTGTAATTTATTTTGACGTTTCATATCCTTTTTGGCAATTGAAATAAAGCTTTTATTATTATTATTTATAGCAGGATTTGTACATTGTTAACTTTAAATGAACGGATTTTAATATTTGTTTCCATATTTTGGACTGGATTTTGCAATGAATTAATAAATTGATTTGAATTAATGTTTTCTTTACAACATAATAGCATATAGTTGTGGCATATATAGTATTTAGAGGCCGAATTAACAGTTTAGCAGTAGATTGAACACGTTGTTATTGGTCAGATTTTTATTTTTAAAGACTTCATTTACCCTTTTAAAAGCTGGATTTATAAATTACAGGTCGAATTAACAATTTGAAAATCGGATTAACAATTTGGCAGTTAAATATAACATTTTAAAGATCAAATTTACACTTTTTAAAGAGCCGTATTTATTATTTGAAGGCCGGATTTACAGTTTTAAAAACTAGATTTACGCTAGATTTAATTTAATACAGTTTGACAGTAAAAGAACACTGTCAAGACCGAGTTTACAGATTTAAAAACTGTTTAAAAAAATTTGTAGTAGAATTAGACACTTTGAAGATCGAATTAAACTTTTAAATGCCATTTTTACACAAAACCGGATTTACAGTTTTAAAGACTGGATATATAATTTAAAAGCAGGGTTAACAGTTTGTCAGTTAACTATAATTGGTGGCTGGATTTTAATTTTTAAAAGCCGTAATTTGATTTTTAAAATGTTTTACAATTAGGAAAAATTAACAGTTTGTTTAAGTTTATAACGTTGGTTGATAAATTTTTAGACCTGGTTTACATTTTAAAAAAAGATTTGTAATTTGGAAACCGGATTATCAGTTTGGCAATAAAATTTAACTTTTTGAATGGCAGATTTACACTTTTAAAAACCGGAATTATAGTTTTAAATGCAGTATTAACAATTTGGTAGTAAAATTTGACACTTTTGAGACAGGATTTACAGTTTTAAAGTTAAAAATGTTCTATATTTAGGTCATAAATTAAAGTTTTTTTTTTTATTATTAAAGCCAAATACTGTCGGATTTACAGCTTTAAATGCCAAATTTATTATTTCAAAGCCAAGAGAACAGTTTGATAATAAAATTTAGTAAAAACCGTTGATAACAGTATTTATATTTTGGAAATATGCACTTACACTTTTAATTGCCAAATAGTTTAAAGGCTGGATTTATAATTTGAAAGCTGGATTAACAGTTTATTAATAAAATTTAACAAGTTTGTTTCCAAATTTATAATTTAGAAGCCAGATAAACTTTTTGGCAGATAAATTAAACACATTGAAGCAAGACCGACTTATTTACACTTTTAAAATACGGAATTGCAGTTTTAACTAAATTTATAATAACAAAAACCGCATTAATAGATTTTCGTTTTCTAGGCAAATTTTTTGCGATATTTAATTTATCTATGCAAATTTTGATAAATTCTTAATTAACAATCTAATTTCAACTAAAAAAAAATTTGTGCACAATTTTTATGGTATTCAAAGTTTTTACAGTAATTTTTATAATAAACATAAAGTATGACAAAGTTTTGAATTTTTATGTATAGAATGTTGTAGGTTTTAACAGTTTATAGTAAATTTTAATATTTTTTGACATTTTGATACTTTATGGCTAGATTTTGCTATTTTTAACATTCTATGAATTGACTTTTGCACTTTTCGACAGTTTGTGACCGGATTTTGAATTTAAAATAAATAATAATTGTTATTAGTGTTATTATTTTGACTTTTATGATAGAATTTTACATTTTTTAACAGCTAATGACTAATTTTAGACATTCTATAAAAAGTGCACTTTTCAATAGGTTATAGCCGAACTTTGTTACTTCTATAACCTTTTAATGTTTCAAAGCTAAATTTTGCTGTTTTTGAAATTTTATAAAGTAAAATTTTCTATTTTTCAACAGCTTATAGCCATATTTCATGTTTTAAGGTCGGATTTTGTTATTTTTGACATTTAATGAATAGAATTTTACATTTTTCAACAGTTTATGACCAGATTTTAGTGCTTTCTGTTGATATTTTGTAGCTATTTTAGACGTTACGTATAGTACTTTACATTTTTTAACAGTTTATGGCTGAATTTTTGAGCGACCAAATTTAATTATTTTTAACACAGTTTAATTTTTCAATTTACAGTTTGCCGCAATTATGTGGGCAAAGAACTTAGAAAATTGTTCGGGTCGGAATGATTCGTGTCTTTTGGCATCAGTTTTCTCAAAACCGCCCTTTTCCGATAAAGCTTATTTGGTGCTTTCATGTAAGTTTTTCATATCTAAATTAAAAAAATATATTTTTGTTCAAACTATTGAGATCAATTTGACTCATTGAAAAATAGAGTAAATTTTTGTTATTTTGAATTATAAAGAGTAAAGGGTATTTTAACTTCATAAAAAGTATATGTTACTAATAAAGAGTCTGTCTGGTCAGCCTGTGTAAACACTATTGTACATATAATTTAATTGTTCAATTCACAATGTTCTACAATTATCTATTATTATTATTATGTTAAATACTTAGTACATATTAATATTGTCAATATTTGCTATTTTTTATAATAGTAATTTTGTCAACTAAAACATAGAAACATTTTATTTAAGTTTATTTATTTATTCATACATTATATACATATAATCATTGAAATTGTTGTTTTTTTGTTAAGTTCTAAAATAATTCATCATTGTGAATTATGTTTACGTTAATAACCACAAAAAGAAATTTGTTCTTGTGTAAACACCATTGTGCATATAATTTAATCATTCCATTCACAATCCTGTACTTATTATTATTATAATTATTATTATTATTATTATTCTTATTAAGTTAAATACTGCGTATTAGTTTTTCAATATTGATTAACCGCATAAAAATAAACATTTGTTATTTTTCATAATAGTTAAGTTGCCAATTAAAAAATAGAACCATTTTATTAAGTGTATTTGTTTATTTAAATATTATTTTTATAATCTTTAAAATTGTTGTTCTTTCTTTTTAAATAAAGTTTTAAAATAATTCAACATTTTGTCTTATGTACTTTGTATTTATTTTAATAGTTTATAATTACATTAACTACTACAAAAAAATATGTTACGCCTATGGTTATTGTCAAGAGCAGTCTAGAGATTTTTTCTTATATTTACAATACAATAATTTGGTTACTTACACAGTAAACCTCAGGTTTTCTCACAGAATATCCAATATATATATATATATATTTTCTCGCTTATTGGAAATAAAAACTTTTAAGTAGATGATTTCGTGTTTTTATAAAAGAAGGCTCCATCTATGTTTTGCTAAACTTTGCCTGACTTCCAAAGCTTTATCACAAGATTACTTGGGGGGGTTCCCCCAATCGTACTATTTCTAATCTTGGATTTTTATCAACGCTTCTACCGAGAAATATATATAATTCGGTCTATACAATAGTATGAGATTGGGTACTATATAAATAGAAACAGTAGAGCGTCTTATTTTAATAATAGTGTAATCACAGTGGGAAAAGAAGTTTTACAAAGTTTAGTGTTAGTGACTCTTGATAATAGGTAAATACTAATTAAAAATTAATCAATCAAATTATATTAATGTTAAAATTTACATATTCTACAATTAGGTAAAATAAATAATATTCTTAATTTTGTATGTGGAAATAGTTACATGATTTAAGTTTAATATTTATTAGATATTTTTACTATTAAGTTTTGATTTATTTAATATTTTTAAGGAAATAATATTTCCAGGTTTAGTAAGGCTGATAGAATTTAGTTTCCTTAATGTTGTTAGAGTGAAATAACCAATGTACTTTAACAGAGCTTTTGTTCTATTCATAATTTATCATATACAATATTTGATTATGATTAAATATTAGATTAGATATTTCATATCCAAGTTTTTAACCTGTGCAAATATTTTATTGGAACAAGAAATTAAGAAAAAAACGAATAGTAATTTTAAATTTTGTTATAGAATACTACAAAATGTTTAATAAATATAAACAATATAATAGCATTGAGCCTTGGTTACAAGAAATATACAAAGAAGAATTAAAGTTATCTGGTAAAAAGGTTAAGAAGCACAATCACACGATATATCAGGTAACAATATTTTATTCTACGTTTTTACGTTTATTTTTTTTAATTTTTACAGTTAACGTATAATATAATAAATATATAAACAAATATTTAATTAAATAAATTAATGAAATTTGAATTTTTGTTTTAGCTTTTGCAGTGTTTGAAGAATTGCTTTATGAAGGATGAGTTATTTAATTTATTGTTCAATAGATTTTATATGAGTGGAAGTTTTGGAGATAGATTGAAAATATAAGAACCAGACGAGTATGATATGAATGTCTTATTTAGTATTCCAAAAAACATGCAACCAACCATTAAGCATCTTTCCAAACCTGGATACGTCAAGTTAACTATTAATAATATTTCAGCTGAACCTAGGATTCAAGGAAAATGGTAAATATATTTATATAAGTATTAAAAAAAGACCTATACTGTATTATATAACTCACTTTTTACACTGAAATCATTTGGTTTAGTATATTGTGCTAAAATGAGAGTTTTGGGTAATTATGTAATATTTACAAAATAAATATTTAAAAACTGTTAAAACTATAACAAATAGATAAAAATAAGAAGTGATTAAATTCTATAAAGAAAGACATAGGCGTAGCAACGAGGTTTTTGTCACACCTGTGTCACTTGTCCACATTCGACCAAGTTAGCATCTTATAAGATTGAATCAAACAAGAAGACTTATTCGAAATTTTTTATTTTATTATACATTCACAACTTCGATCAGAACTATGACAATTGTTATTTTAGAAAAATAACTATAGTACAATTTGAGTGAACTGTTAAAATTAAAGCAAATGTTTCAACAAAAAATTTACAATTTAATTTCAAAATTTAATAAACAATTAAAGATTTTGGATTTCTGTACGTTTTATGACACGGGAAATTTTATTTTCTATACATTGCAAAAAACCGATTTCAAAAAGGAAATCGCTTTCTTAAATATTTTTTGTAGTTCGCTTAGTTTCTAAACAAAGTTTTTCAATTTCCTTAATTAACGTCATATATTTTGGTAAACTAACTATCGTTTATGTTCTAGGTCTTTTCAGAATATACTAGATGAAGATAACAATATTTGCATTGACAAAATGCGAAGCTGGTTTCAACATTTAGTTACAACCGCTGTGAATTCAAAAAAATATCAAATATTTGATCGTGTCAAAAAAACTAGCATTTCTGGACCCGTCATTACATTAACTGTTGAATCTAAATGTAACAAAATATTTTTTGATATGAATTTATCTCCATGTCTTACATTTAACAAACCAATTACTTTGGGTACTTATAATTTTATATCTAATGAGTACTTTATGGTTCCAAAACCGTTAGATAGACAGAGAAATGACAATATCAGCTGGAGGCTATCATATAATGAACAGGAAAGAGAAATGTTATTTAAAGATAGAGAGTGCTTTGTTAAGTTTACAATTCTATTTATGAAGGTAAATAAATAAATGAAAAATTTAATTTGCAAATTTATGTTTTTTTTTAGTTATTTCGTGATAATGATCGAAACATTAAAAGTTACTATATAAAAACAATGGCACTGACAATGATTAATGAAGACAACACCTTTTTTCATAGAAAATCTAGGTCTTATTCATTTATACAAGTAAGTATATAATGTTACACGCTTCTCCAATTATTTTATGGCGTATCTATACAGTCTGCAAGAAGGAGTTAGTGAGAAGACTTGAGGTTTACATTGTATGCAACTAAACGTACAGTATTGACAGTTCTATAGAAATCAACAGTTTGTAACAATTTAAAACATTTACGAGTTTAAGTAATATTTAGAAAGTTGGTACTTAATTCGGTAAAAAGTAATTTTAGAAGCAATGTTAGCAAACATCAAATATTTTTTATAAACATTATTCTTATCTAAGCATTGAAAAATGTCTATGACGTTTGATCTAGTAACGTTTAGTATTAACAGAAAACACTAAACTTAATAAACATTTTTTTGGAAATATTAGAAAAACTTCAATGTTTACCATTTCTAACTATAGTTGAGCTTTTTGTTTAATTTTTACTTTATTTTTAAATAAGTAACAAAGTATTACGGTTCTAAACAAACTAAAAGTTTCTCAGACCACTTATGAAATTATTTTAAAAAATAATCTTGATTGGTTGCTGTAGATTTGTTAGCATACAACTAGCATCGGCACGGAATCTTTCTACAAAACACCATGAAATAATTGGAGAATTGTACACGGCAAAATACAAAATCCTCTTAATTTTAAAACCAAATTTGCTTTTTCAGTTCTTGTTGAGACTTAGAAAGTCTATTGCTGATGGTGGAATGCCGCCTCTGTGGGATGAAGAAATTAAATTTGGTTGCAACCCAAAATATCTGGCTGATTTTAATAAACGTATTGATAACTTTATTAACCTTGTCATTTCTGTGAATAAGGTAAACAAAGCTCAATATAAGACACAATTTATGTCTTATTTTAACATGTAATTACTTAACATTAATCAGTTTCTTATTGCTTTCATTAAAATATATGTATTTATGTGTTTTAAAATGTAAATTAATATTTAATAAATAATAATACATTGCATTGAGTTATTCCAAAAGTGTAGGTGTAGATGTGCAAAATATATATTGTGATATTTGACGTTACAATATCTGTAAGTCTTATCAATAACTTTCTTGACCTCAACAAAAATAAGTTACAATTGATCTCGCCAAAATTATAAATGCCTGTGATTTGTCAAATCTATTTATAGCATTTTTTTGGTGCTTACTGTGTAGTTGTTCTATTATAGTTCTTTATATATTGCTATGCTTTTTCTAGAATATAACGCTTTTGTAAAGTAATAGTCTTTACTCTTCTTGTAAAGTATATTATGCTCTTGCTGAGTCTGAAGCAGTTACACAGTTTACAATATCCTGGATAATAATTAGTGTGTCTATTTGTTGGAGTTATTTTGAATGATTTTGCAATCAACAAGATTCTTTTCTAAAGTCTGTTTTGTGCAGTTTTTACTTGTGTTCTGCAACCTTAGTATTTTAGAATTTATTGCACTAAAAAATAATTTTAAAATCATATTTTTTAAGTATATCATGTTCTTTGTTAGCATCAATTTGAGACTACAGTGTTAATTTGGGTCAATTTGGGTCTGCAACCTATAAAAGTTATTTAGGTGCTGAAACCTACTATGTCTTATTTAAATTTAATGTAGTTTTAGAAGCAAGTTTATCTAATCAATTCTTTTTAGGTATTGAGATTGTCTAGGCGGTTTTAGTATTCTTTGATTGTGTAAAATTAGCAGAACTGATACGTAAGTTAAAACCCGAAGGAGGATGCTCATATCCACGTAGTAGTGAGAACATTGAGAAAGACAAAACTGGTGCAAAAAAATAATATAAGAGTAGCAATAAAAAGGTGACAAGATTTTCAGATCTCGATCAAACTGTAAAAAAAGCGCGTTAGTGATTGGCTTTTTGGCTGACGTAAAAATAAGCATTGTCCAAAAAGATCTGGCTTCAATCTATTGCTCTTGTCAACGCTAGGAATCCCTGATTGTCACAAGTCCAGGAGTCAATGTTTGACAGCTGTACAGGTGTCCTCGTGGATTGAGGATTGAGATATAACTTATGAAATTAAATAATAATGGTATCCAGCCTTGGAAGTGCCAAGAGGTGATATCAGTGGTGTGCTCCAGGTATAGTACGTCTGAGAAGCACTGCGTTAGCTGGCCGTTGGACGCTGGTAGCAATTACAGCAATTCAAGGATGTTAGGGCGGAATGCCTCTGTAACAGTTGATGATCTTAAGTTAGTTGCTGCAGCGGCACTAACGGCGGATTTTTTTATGGTTTGAAAGGATAATCTTCCATCTCAAATTTACTCTCAAGAGAAAAATGACTACCAAATAATCTCCCACCAGTAGTGAGTGCTTGATGGAAGTTTGAGACTTAATGTACTTTTTGTTAGGAATTGTGAGTAGGTGCTTTAGGATGTTGCCCTATAGGCTGTGCTGAGGAATGTAGTCTTATTCCCTTTTGGAAAAAGATTACTACAGCTGGACACAAATAGTTTAGCCGGTATAATAAGCAACTTAAGAGCCGTCTATACCCCCGGCCCGTATAGGGAATTACATGTATACGGGCGCCAAGATAACTAATGCATCAGTTAACATAATTACAATCTGAGACCGGATTTAGAAAACTTAAACATTTGTTATGATGGATGAAGCTTGCGTACTTTCTTTATCTCATAAGTTTTAATAAAATTTAAAAAGTATGTAAGCTTTATTCTTCATAACAAAGTAAAAACAACATTATTCTTAAATCCTTTCCATCCAATCGTGAATAAATGTTAAAGTTTTCTAAATCCGGTCTCAGATTGTAATTATGTTAACCGATGCATTTTATGCAGTTATCTTACCGGCCGGGGGTATAGAGGGCTCTTAATATACACAAAAATTATGTTGACTGTGGTTGCACTTATGCCTTTGACCGTTTTAGCATTTTTTTATTTGCGCCTCTATTTTACACATTCTATTGTTCTGGGAACATTTAAAAATGCTAAAACGGGCAGTTTAACCAAATTCAACATAATTTTTGTGTATATTAAGTTGCCCATTATACTGGCCAAACTATTTGTGTCTAGCTGTATTAAGATCAATGCTAGATTGTGGATAGAAGCTTCTCGATCTGGCTTAGCAAGTTGTGCCTTGTTGAGATTGGAGTGAACCGCAAGGTTTTTGAAGTATTTTTTGGCCAAAGCTTCAATGTGATTAAGTAGTGGAGATATTCCGAGGTTTGTCTAAATATCTATGTGTTGGACAAATCATGGAGCTCCAAATAATATCCTTAAAATCTTGCTTTGAAAGGCCTCAAGACGACTGTGCTTACAGTTTGCATCCGTTCCCCAAACGGGGGAGTCATACGTGATCATCGGTCTGATGGTTGAGGTGTAGAGCCAAGTTTTGTTCCGTAGTTACACGTAACATTGAATATAGCAGAGCATTAACCATATTGTTGACTTTGTCAAGAATAAACTGGACATGCAACTTGCACCTAAAACCTTTATTGAAAATTATCCCAAGATACATGGCAAAGACTAATCACATTTAATATGACGTTCTTAGAAGGAGTGAGTGACCCACGCCGTGTGAAGAGAATGGTCTTGCTTTTCTCTAGATTTGCTTTGACGCGCCAATCGTCCAAACTTGAAGTGGCTTTTTGTAGTTTTAAATTTTGGGTGACATTGATGAGTAAAGTGCTTTGTCATTAGCACATTGAGCCTCGCTTTTCGAAAGCATGCGGCAAGAGAATGGAGCCTTGAGCGACCACAACCGTGATCTGCCATGATGTAGAAATGTGTTTTTTGAGTTTTACTGCCAGACTTCTGCGGTTTAGATACGAAGTTATGAGTCTTGTAAGACGCAGAGGAAAGTGTTGTCTGATCAGTTTTAAGAAAAATTCCTTGTGCCATACTTTGTCAAAGGTTTTTTTGAAGAAGACCACACTAGTGGTTTTCCTCAGTCTAAAATATTTGACAATGTGGTCCGTCACGCGATTAAGTTGATAAAAGCTCGAATGACCCCATCTAAACCCATGTTGGTGGGAGAAAAGAAGATTGTTTGCGTCCGTGTACTTTTGAATGATGTTCAAGATCACATTTTCTGTTCCCTTACTTAAGGTGCATAGTAGGCTTATAGGTTGATAATTTTGGGGAAACTTTTAGTTTTTTTCAGCTTTAGAGATGTTGATGACGTGAGAGCCTTTCCAAACTGTCGGAAAGTGCCTTGTTGTAAGAACAGCATTTGCAATATTGGTGAGTGTTATTATTGCTTTATGCAAAAACGATTTCAGAGCTTTGTTTAGAACTTTATATTTTTTGATTATTTTTTTGATCCGAGAAGATCTGACGCTAGCAAGTGTTGTGTTGTTGTCAATAGTTTCTAGGAAATCTCTGACTGTGTTCTCGGTGTATGAGGGTAAGCATTCAGATCATCTTCCAATATTGATTTTGTTTTTTTTCAGCACTGGTCTATTAAAGATCTTGCAATCTTTACCCGCGGCACTATAATAAGTGGGTTTGTTTAGAGAGACTCTTAGCAAGCTATTCCAATACTATTCCACGCTTCTTGCTTCAAAAGTCCTCAGCAATTATTCTGGAATGTGGGTTAGCAAAGACAGTATCAAAAGTTGTGACAGCGGAATTGAAAATACAATTTCTTTTATGCACTTTGGTGGCGCGTATTGGTTGTCAACGCCACCTAAAGCAGTAGGGTAGGTTAGGTTGCTAATGGGTTTGCTTGCGCCTGTGGAGCAAGTTGTACATTGATACAAAATCTCCAAGATATCTCTACTACTTCCATTTCTGCGGTTTGTCCAGGATAACGTAGTATTAAAAAACAGTGCTCGTAACACTCAATAAATATTTTTTAACACTAACGGCTACATTGCGTTTGCAAAAGCGGTTGCAGTTTATGAATGTTTCAAAGGTTTTTCTATATTCTGCATTAGTCTAGCAACTGCGTGTTTGCCAAACAAACCAGCGTCTACTTGGCCCATCTGCTTACGTACCCATTCCAGTTGATCGCGAAAGGCATTAGTTACGTCGGTTTTGGGACGTAGTGTAGGGCTGACTTGATTTACGGTCTGCATGTCGACAGGAGTCTTGACTCTGTGATTTACACGTTCAGGTTGTTTAACTTGTTTGGGCGTGGTTACGGTATAACCCCACACGCATCCGTTCGGTGTATGGAACCGGTTGTTAAAGTTTGGTTTAGGATCATCTGCAAAGCCGGCGGTACATAAAAACACAACAAAAGCAAATTTAAGAAGTGGAGCAAAATATTCAAAGATAGCGGTGTGAAAATTATCTTTTACCTTTGAAAAAATAGACAATTTCCGAAAATTTCTATTTGTTCTAAATGCGTGACAAAAAATCCATAAAGCAATTATTAAAAACGTCCCTAAAAAGTCTCATTCTTTAGAAGATGTTAAAAGAGAACTTGTTTTGTTGAGATTTAATGTTTTCTCTTTAATTTGACTAGAAAATAAACTTAAGTATCTGATGCTATATGTGTGTGTATCTTTATACACTAACCGTTAAGGTAGTGACAAAACGCCGACCTAGAAAAATTAGCAAGCTCCACAAATGTTAGTGTTTCGGACACACGGCATCAAGGTGCTTTGGTGACCCCTCTTGTGTGAAATGCACATAAAATGTAAACGGATTAAAACTTGCTTGCTGTCTGGTCTACGTGTATCTCAGGCGACTCTTTTGTCAGCAATGAGATCGCTTGCAGAATAAAATGTGAGAAAGGTGGCAAACGCAAGTCATATCTAAAGTAACGCCTATAAAGTTGGCGCCGTACGGCACAATACTATACCTGTTTTACGGCACGTGTTGCTGACTTCACAGTTGTGTAAGACAGCAACAATAAAATTCACAAATGTTTCAAACTGATTTATTATTAAAACATAAAAACTAAATAACAATTAATTTGATATATAAAAGATGTAGGGTGTATCGAGAGCATAGACTCTTTATCGATCGTGTTTATAACTACTTGTTAAAACAAAATAATTAAATATAATATATGTTTTGAGAAATCCCTTCCATTTCTTAGTGGGGTGATTGTTAGATGATCCCAGATGTGTCACAATACTTCCTAGAAATGTGTTTATGATGTAATCCGGTCATTCAGGAGAATATAGGGGATATAAATAATTTATTAGTTTTAATCTGGTCGTAATATTATTTGTTGACCCAGCAGGGTACTTCTTTTAGAGATTATTCTAGACACTAATGAGTTATTTTTCAATTGCCCTTAACACCGCGGGAGAGTGGTTGTTGTTGAGACATCGACATTCCGGCGGTCTTGAAAGATGCTCTTTTAATAAATAGGAAGTGGACAAAGTTTTGTAACTGGTCTTTTATAAGACTCATCTCTAGACTGAACGGTTGCTGCTCGAATAACTCCATCTAAACCGGAGTGGACTTCAGTGATTCGCCCTCTTCTCCATTTTAGTGGTGGTAGGTTATTTTCTTTGATCATGACAAGTTCACCCACTACGATGTTTGCTGGGTTGTTTTTCCATTTGCTTTATGTTTGAAGGCATCCTAAATACTCCTTGCTCCAACGGGCCCAAAAATGTTGTCTGAGTTGTTCCATCCTTTGCCATCGAGAAAGTCTATTTAGGTTGATGTCTTGTAGAATTAGATATACTGGTGCAGTAAGGGCATCTCCAATTAGAAAATGTCCAGGAGTTAGAATTTCCTGATCATTTGGATCTTCTGACAGTGGCATCAACGGTCGAGAATTGAGTATAGTTTCAATTTGTGTTAAGATAGTTGTTAGTTCTTTTAATGTGACTGACGCGTTGTCCAATGTTCGTTTTAATAGTAGTTTGGTAGATTTTACAGCCGCTTCCACCCTCCTCTTGGTGGGATAAAATGCCAATTTATTCCAGCTTGTTCTAATTTGGAATGAATGACTTTTTGTGTAGTTGTCGACTCAAATATTGCTTTAAGCTCCTTTAACTCTGCGTTTGCTCCCACAAAATTCTTTGCATTATCAGAATACATGTTTAGTATGTTGCCTTGACGTGAGACAAATCGCTTCATTGCCGCTATAAAAGTTTCTTTGCTGGCATCGCAGAAACCGTGCAATTGATAGCAGGGTGCTTCCAGAACTCTTTGGGGTATTGTTAAATTCTGTAACTCTTTGAGATCTGTCAAATATTGGGTCTAGAAGGTATAAATGCTGATTGGTATAGATTCATCCCAACCGATCCCCAGTTTCCACAATGTTTGTAGAATGATTTTAGTTCGTACAACAAGGGGGCTTATAAGCCCGAGCGGATCAAAGATTTAGGCTGTATATGATAATATATTTTGTTTGGTTATAGAATTTAGTTTATTTATGGTTGGCAAAGCATATAGGTTTGTAGTATTCCATTGTATTCGTAATGTTTTTGTTGTTGAATTCTTGTCAAGCAGTAGATTTGTTATTGTTTCTGATGTGATGTCATCTAGTAACTTAGTGCTATTGCTTGCCCATTTGTGTAAGTCAAATCCTGCAGAAGCACATAATTTTGTCACTTCATCTCTAATGGTAATAGCTTTAGCGATAGAATCTGCCCCTGTTAATAGATCATCCACATATAAGTCTCTGGCTGTAATGTAAGCTCCTGTAGGATATATGTTGCTTCTATTTTTAGACAGTTGTTGTAAACATTTAGTGGCTAAGTATGAAGCTGATGATGTTCCATATGTCACGGTCTGAAGTTCATATGTTGTGTTAGGCTCTGTGATTTCATTGCGCCAATATGCGTTGATATTTATGATGATCCTTTGATACGAGGATCTGTCAATACATTTGTTTGATATCTGCTGAAATTACTATGCGGTGTAGCCTAAATTGCACGACAATGGCCACTAAGTTGTCTTGTATTGTAGGGCCTACCATTAGACATTGATTTAGCGATGTACCTGTTGAGGTTTTTGCCGATCCATCAAATACTACTCAAAGTATTGTAGTGATACTATCTTCCTTTAAAACAGCATGATGAGCAAAGTAGTAATTGTCTATATCATTTGTTGTTGGGATTGGTTTTATACCCTGTTTGATGTATTCATTCATAAATGCTTTGTATTTGTCATTTAATGAAGTATCTTTATTTAGCCGTCGTTTGACTGAGCAGAGGCGTTTGGTAGCCATTGCCTTTGAATTGCCTAGAGATGCCGTAGTTTGTTGAAATGGTAGTTCTACAACATAGCGACCTTTTAATGTGCGTTGTTGTGTACGTTGAAAATGTTCTTCACACTTTTTCTCGTCAGGTGTAAAGTATGTCTTATTTGAAACGTCTTCTAACTTCCAAAAATGTGCTAAAGACTCATGAAGTAATTTGTCTGTTGTTAGGTTGCACGACGTAGTTTTCAAATTTGTCTGTAGATTGTAAACGTTTCCGGATAGTATCCAGCCAAAATGAGTTTTCTGCAACTGCGGATGATGGGTTGTAGGATTGATTTGACCTATGCACATCAGTAAATAAAAGAGTTGTGCGCCGATTAATAGATCAATTGATGATGGTATGTAGAATTCTGGGTCAGCCAGATGAATGTTATTTGGAATTTTGTATGCCTTCTTGTTGGTTCGTGTTTATAACTACTTGTTAAAACAAAATAATTAAATATATATATATATGTTTTGAGAAATTCCTTCCATTTCTTAGTGGGGTGATTGTTAGATGATCCCGGGTGTGTCACAATACTTCTTAGAAACGTCTTTATGATGTAATCCGGTCATTCAGGAGGATATAGGGGATATAAATAATTTAGTGGGGTACTTCCTTTAGGGATTATTCTAGACACTAATGAGTTATGTTTCAATTGCCCTTAACACCGCGGGAGAGTGGTTGTTGAGACATCGACAGCACGCTATTTATCAGTTTTAAGTTAGAGAGGTTATGCACAATTTTTTACATTCTAAGGAACACACTTCCAGGTATTTCAACAATGAGGTGGGGTTTACTTGGTAGGCAGTTTCTTATAAAGTGATTCCACACCTTGACTACAAAAAAATGGCGTTTATTGTGGAAAGGTTAAAAAAAATTTCCACACCTGGAATACTGCATAAAACCAACGACGCTATTCGTTGCTCATGGTAAAATAAAATTTGATAATATTTTAGCAGTTTTAGATGAAATTACTCAAAAATAAAGTGTAGCTAAGTGGGTTTATGATTTTCTTACTGTAGAAGGACGTATGGATTTTTTTACGATGGTTTATCTAACAAAAAAAACGCATGTCTATAACAAAAATAAGGAAGCGTAATAATTGTTCTATTAAAAAACGTTTAAACTGAAACGCAGTTTAAACTACTTCTCCGTACTTTTGTCTTAGAGTTGCCCACCCACCCAAATGTCCGTCATAAAAAGACTGCATATTACCATTTTCCTGTGATTTATAAACTTTTAACGCTTGCAGAGAAGAAAAACTTTCAGTTTCTTGTTAACTAACACTTGGATACTTGGGTGGGGGGGGAGCCCTAGTTTAAAATATTTGTCTGTACTGTTGCGTTTTAGTGAACCAACCACCTGTCCAAGTGTTTGTCATCTATAGATTTGATATCACCATCACCTCCTGTGACATGGAAACTTTTAACACTTGTAGAGAAGAGAAATTTTTAATTTCTAGATATCTAACACTTGGGAGGGTGTGCGTGAAATCCAGGGAAAGGTGGACGGAAACCCTAGTTTCAACCATCTACTTGCACTCATATTCTGGAGTGACACACCTACTTGCCAAACTGTCAGTCATTAAAGGATTGGATATCACCATTTTTTTGTAAAATAGAAACTTTTAACGCTTGCAGAGAAGAATTTTTTTTAATTAAACAAAAATCCCCGCCGACACTGATAGGCGATAAAGTAATAGCTAAAGCGATAAAACTATTTCAAAACCAAGACAAAACAACATGGAAAGAGCTAAGAATAGACGTGTCTATGTTATCAGAATAAATACAAATGAAAGAAAGTCCATGGCACAGACATAATCTTGCCGGAGGTAATTAGTACAATATTAACACAAACCGCAGTTTTGTCTAAAAGTATTCGACAAACTTATCAAGCAAGGCATCTTTCTCAAGGACTGAAAAAGACAAAACCAGTATTAATTAAATAACTATCAAAAGGGACGAAGACAAGACATATTGACCTATTTGCCTACTGAACATGCTAGGAAAGCTCTATGAGCACATTCTTAACAAGAAACTTATAGAAGAACTAGATAGGAATGAAGGCCTCGGTAAGAACCAACATGGGCATGTCAAAAAATTTGCCGGTCAAGTAACTGCGCACTCTATACAAAAATACGCCATATAGAAGAGGATAATAAAAGAATTAAAGAGCAGAAAAATATGAACATGCATCAGTAAGATAATATGCCACTATCTACATGATAGAACTATAGTGAGCAGCTCTGGAGAAATTCTGAATATGACTTGTGGGGTGTCACAGGGTTCTGTGTTGCGCCTCACCCTGTAGAACATTTACTATGACGGTTTATTGAAGACGGACGGACGATCTTGTCATGGTGATCAAAGGCAATCTTATAAAAGAAATACAGAATAACGCTAAATGGGCGTCTTATATGATTATAAAGTGGATGAAGAAGATGGGCTTACAACTGGCAATTCAAAAAACGGAAACCGTAGTTCTGGTGAGCAGAAAGAAGGATATCATAGTTAAGATTAATCTAGGGAACACTAGCAAACAGCATTAAATACTTTGGTATGAGAATAGGAAAAAATTAAAGCATAGAACTCCACGTTACTGAGGTTAAACAAAAAGCAGAAAAACTAGTATTGGCTCTGGCAGAATTGCCAAACGAGAAAGGCCTGAGAGCGGAGAAACGCAAAATAATGTAGGCAACGGTAAAATTGATGTTGTACAATGTGCTTATATGGAAGGAAAACTGCTACAATAAAAAATACAAGGTAATTCTAGAAAGAACTAGAAAAAACAAGGCAATCAGAACAGCAAGTGCCTACAGAGCAGTCTTGACTAAGGCTACACAGGCAATAACAGGAACAATACATTTTCTTGTTGAAGAGCGAACCGACAACATATAGAAACAACTGAAAGAACAAACAAAAGCCAATAAAATAAAGACTATGAAAAAATAGAAGAAAGAATGGCAGATCAAAGGAGATGTAGCCAGGAAACATAGAAATCTTAACTACCATTTTACACAGATCCTTACAAGACATAGAGATACAGAATAAAGTCGGGAAAGAGATAACCATCAGCAATCTGACCACACTTATTGTGACAAGTGCAAGCAACTAAAAAAAATAAAAAAACTATGGAAACAAGAAAAGATAAGGAGAGGATAAGACTTGTAAGCTTAAAATAGAAAGTGTTTAGAACTTGTAAGCTAATACCACAACAGTGATTTTGTAATTTTAGGAAGATATATAAGTTTAAGGTTTTAGTGGGTATACTAGCGTAAAGCATAATAATATATCAATTCGGGTTGTACACAGACAAATGAGACAATAATTGCCCCAAATCCCAAAACGGCCGACTGAGTTGCAACTGTTCAGAAAGAATCTGCAAATCATAACAGGAATCCTGACAGGGCGATCTCAATTAAGAATTAAGCTTTGTAGACAACCCAATATAAAAAAGATGTGAAATAAAAGACAAGATAACCAAGCACGTATTGTGTACTTTCCCTGCGCTCTCCTAGTCGAGAGAGTTAATGTTAAGAAACTCCTGGCTTGACATGAGCAAAAAGGAAACCCTTTCTAGCAATGTTTTAGTATACATCAACCAAATAGGTTGGCTGTGTGTTAGCAACGTTTACCACTGGAGATTAGATTTGAGACTATACAATTTAAGCAAACAAACTTAACCATTTTAATTTGAAATAATTTAGATATTTAACAAATTAGTGTTTAAAAAATTTAAAAACTATCAATAATTAATTTGTTGAAGCAGTTAAATTAGAGTAGATCTACGCTGCCATAGATCAGCTGTTACAATAGCGCCAACCAAAGCACCGTACATACTAAAACAGTTGATTTAATAGGTATTAACCAAATAATAATTTCTAGTATAACAACTTATAATGAATAAGTTATGTACTAAAGAGTAAAAGTTTATTTATAATGAGACACCCTGTATACAATTCTTTATTTTTAGAAGACAAATCAATTTTACATCAATTTATAATAGTGAAAGTGCATAAATATGCATGCATTGAATCATGAAAAGTATGCAGAGTCAGGAAAAGAATCATATTTTGTCGTATCAGAGAAAGTTTTTATTAAAAAATAGAAAGTAAACAGTGACACTATTTAAAAAAAAGAGCGCATTTTAGCACTTGCGGCTAACTTCACGCTTACTTTTATAAAGGTTAAATCGCAAAACTCACTAGATCCATATTTCTCCCACCTGACAGTTCACCATTTTGTTTGTTGTTGAAACAATAATAAACTGAACAAAATTATTGCATTGTGAGCAGATTGCGAAAGTGGAAGTGGTTACAAGTTACAAGTGGTGTTTTTCTATATCTAATAACCTCGTTTAACCTATCGGTAATAATCCGGGCAACTACCAAATCTTGGTGAGCCCCTGTTATGGTCGACCTTCTGTTTTAAAAATAAATGAATCTCTGGAATTCCGAGACAACATATACGGGAATAATGTGAGTGCTGTTAAAGTCTTTTGCTTATAGACTGTCATAGTGTTTATTATGGTTACAATCACATCCATCCCATTATTATGGCTGAGGATAGCAGTCGGCCCCCACAAAAATCATACGATTATTTATTAAAGTTTCTCCTCGTTGGTGATAGTGATGTCGGGAAACAGGAGATACTATCAGATTTAGATGATGGAGCTTCTGAATCTCCATTCTGTAGCGGCAGCGGTAAGTGTACGTATTATCTTTTTTATCATATTAATGTAGATATTTTGTACGATTAGAGATTGAGTTTATAATACTGTCATGTGATATTTTAGTACTATAAACAATTGTAATTTGACACCTTTTCAAAATCTGGCAATTTGGTTGCGGTTACTTAAAAACTAAACTAAATTAAATAAATCTTTAGGGTGGTTTGTTAGATATTTTAACTTGTCGCCTTCCTACTTCTGTAGATTTTCGTTGTCTTTTCTATTGAAATAATTCATTTTATTGACATATTGTAAACAAAGAATAATGGTAATTGATTAAAAGTGTTTTTTTTGTAGTTTTATTACGTTAATTTAGTTAGCTTTTTCTGCAATGCTTAATAGTAAATTTTGTGCATAATTTTATCTGTTATTACTTGTTCAAACACAATAAGGTTATGTAGGAGATACATTTGTTATTCAACTTGATAATGAGATAGTAGTAGTGGACAATGGCATTGATTTACAGAACAAGATGTGAGTTTAATTGAAATAATTTAGAAGTTTCTTAGAACTTATTTTTCAAGTTTTAAATTATTTGAAGAAATTAACATCAAAGCCATGTTTTCTGAATTTCTATAAAGCTCCTTTCATAAATTTTGTAGGATTTTTTTTTCTTCAAAATTTTTTTTTATAACTTTTTTACCAACTGCATAACTTTTGAGATATTTGAAGAAATTAGCTCTAAAATCAAGTTTATTGTTTTTGACAGGTTCAACTTCAAAATATTGCAAAACCTCTTTAATCAATTTTATTAATACATAATTTAATTTCTTACAGCTCTTATTTTTAATTCTTTTGCAACTTATATAACATTTGAAATATTTGAAAAAATTAGCATTTTGATAACTCAACTGTCAAAATATTACATTAAGTTATATGAACTACATATATTAAGGTAATGAAATTCTGCATGATTTTTATGTTTCAACTTTTGTTGTAACTTTTATAACTTTTGAGATAGATATTTGAAGAAATTACCTTTAAATCCTGTTTTTGGCATTTTTGGCAATCTTGCTTTAAAAAAATTAGCTCTAATCTAAAACTAAGTTTTTGCATTTTGTAGTTTAACTGTCAACTGATAAAATTAGTTCCAAAACAAGGTTTTTTCCGGAAATTTGATTTTTAAATGCTTTTGTTCTATAACTTTTTAACCAACTTTTGAGATATATGAAGAAATTAGCTTGTAAACTGTTTTTATGTAATTATTTATTTTTAAATACATTATATACATTTATAATAATAATAATACAAATTGTCTCTTATACGCCAAGAAGCTTCTACAGCTTGTTTAAAGGCGTATAATGCTTATTGCATTTACATTCATTTGGTTATGAAATATCAAAATATTGTTAAAAATACCAAAATGTCATGAAACATGAAAATATTTTTAGAAAGCGTTAAAATTTGTGTCATAAACTGTTGAAAAACTGGCTGTGAAATATCAAAATATTGTTAAAAATAGCAGACCATAAATTGTTAAAAGTGCAAAACTCTATTTATATAAAGTGCCAAAAATAGCAAAATCCGGTTAATAAAATATTACAATGTTATCAGAAAGAACCAAAATCTGCCATAAACTGTTAAAAGCAGAACATTCTATTTATGAAATGTCAAAAATAGCAAAAACCGGCCATAAAAATTAAAATGTCACATTCCTTCCAAAATCAGTTGAAAAGTTCAAAATTATATTTATAAAAAGTAATATAGTTAAAAGGTCTGTTCCAACATACGATTTGGACGGTTTGCAAACCGTTCAAACTGTGCACACAAACAAATATTTGTCAACCTTAGGCAATCTTTTATACACAGTAATTTGTTTGTGTGCATAGTTTGAACGGTTTGCAAACTGTCCAAATCGTATGTTGGAACAGACCTAATATTATTAAAAAGAACCAAAACCTGGCATAAATTGTTTGGAAAGTGCAAAATTACTTTCAAGATGTTTGACGAAATTGGCTCTGAAACAAGGTTTCTGCATTATTGATAGTTTCATTATATTAAAAAGTAAATGAAAAGTCTTCTTCTTCTTCTTTGTCAGCCATTCATACGCCACTGCTGGCGTCTTAGCCTCTTCTCTGCTTGTAATGCTGGCAACTTACATTACAAGGGATCTACAGTTTTAAGTGGATTCCGAACTACTGGAGAGAATTCATCACTCCTCAGAGAAGGTTTTAGCCGTAAAAGCCCACGCTGGCAAGGCGGGTTGGGGAGTGGGAGAGCGTATAGAAAGTGAAAAGTATATCACGGTATAGGGGAATCGAACCTACGATCTTTGGTACAGTTGTCGGATGCGTAGACCACTGCGCCACGCTCTTCAAAATGAAAAGTGCATGTTAAAAACTTTTGTTTCTTAATAACTTTTTTCTAAACTTTTTAACCAACTTTTATAACTTTTGAGATGTTTGATGAAATTAGCTGCAAAACAAGGTTTTCTACAACTTTTTTTCAAACTTTTATAACTTTTAAGATATTTGAAAAAATTTGCTCTAAAACCAAGTTTTCTGTGTTTTAATAGTTTAACACAGTGATTCTTAACCTTGGGTTTTTGAAATTCTGTGATTAGAAATTTGCATTTTTTGACAGTTTAAAATTGGATTTTGGCTGTTTTTGACAATATTTTTCTCATATTATAGTCGAATTTTGCTATTTTTGAGATATCATGAGGTTTTTTACACTTTTTAAGAGTTTATGATACTTTCTGACAATTGTTTAAAATTTCATGGTTGGATTTTGCACTTTTCAACAGTTTATGCCGGATTTTGTTTTTTTTAACAATATTTCTGAAATTATTTTTATGTTTTGAGGTCTGTTTTTGACTGTTTTTGCATGGATTTTGGGTTTTTCTAACTTATGCCTGTATGACACTGATCTATAATTCTTTATTGAATTATATGTATATATAAAAATATTTAAATCTTAAAAAGTCTGTAAAATGCACAAATAATCATCAATCTTATTGTAGATTGAAATTTTAAGAATATTTTTAGTTTTTCTTTAGAATTAACACAAAAAATGTACGAATTAACAGTTTTTAAAAAATAGTTAGGTTATATTATAAATGCTATTACTCACATGTTATATGTTAATTATAAAGAAAACCTAAAAATATTCTTAAAATTTCAATCTACAATAAGATTGATGATATTTTATGCATTTTACAAACTTTTTAAGATTTAAATATTTTTATATATATAATTCAAGATATAATTATTGACAGTGTAATACGGGCATTAGTTTTTATATTTTATAACCAGATTTTGATATTTTTTGAAATACTTTGTATAGAATTTTGCATTTTTTAACAGTTTATGGTTAGATTTTTGTTCTTTCTGACAATGTTGTATAACTGGATATTGGTATTTTTGACGTTTTATAAATAATTATTGTGCACTAGTAAAATTTTGACCAAATTATGGCTAAATTTTGGTGTTTTATAACAATATTTTGATGTTTAAAGACCAGTTTTTACTATTTTTGACATTTTGTGATTTTGATTCTATCTGAAAATATTTTAATGTTTTATGACTGGATATTAGTTATTTTTGGTCTTTTATTAATAGAAATTTGCATTTTTAACAGTTAAGGACCAAATTTTGGTACTTTTTGACAATATTTTGATGAGCAAGACCTGATTTTGCTATTGTTGACATTAATGAATAAAATTTTGCATCTTTCAACGTTTTTGGCCGTATATTGTTTTCTTTTATTACATAATATTAATATTTTATAACTGGATTTTATTATTATTGACATTTTATTAAAAAAAAAAAGTTTTTATTAGTTTATGACTAGATTTTGGTGCTTGCTAACATTATTTTGATATTTTTCAATGCTGGATTTTGCTAATTTTGACATTTTATGTGTAGAATTTTACATTTTTCAATAGTTTTTGGTACATTTTTACAAAACATTAATATTTCATTATCAGATTTTGCTATTTTTGAAATGTTATGATTTTTTTTTTGCACTTTTCAAAAATTTATAGCTCTATTTTGGTGCTTTTTGACAATATTTAAATTCTATGACTTTTACTATTGTTGACGATTTATAAATAGAATTTTAAACTTTTTGGCAGATTTTGATATTTTGTGGCCGGATTTTGCTATTATTAACATTTTATGAAAAGAATTTTACCTCTTAACAGTTTTTTGAGATTCTATGACAGTTTTTACACTTTTTAACAGTTTGAGGCTGGATATAATGTTCTCTGGTAATATATTGATGTTTCAGGTAGATTTTTTTATTTTTGACACTTTATAAACAGAGTTTTGCAATTTTTAACCGTTTTTAGTTGGATTTTTGATCTTTCTAAAAATATTTTAATATTTTATACCGGATTTTGTTATTTTTGATTTGTTATGTTTAGAGTTTTGCACTTTTTAATAGTTTTATTTTTATAGCTGGATTAAAATAGAAATGACAAAATTGTGTACACTTTTTTTCTCAATATTTTGCAGTGATAGTGACACTGCTCACAAAATTTTGGGTAGAACTATCTGGAAAGCTACCATTTTCTATCTTGTAAACTTTATCTAAACTTTTTACGAAATTAACATTAAAACAAGGTTTCTGAATTTTTTTTTTTTTAATTTTTTAAGATATTTGGAGAATTTTTTTCAAAAACAAGGTTTTTTGCTTTTTTGGCAGGTCCAAAGTCAAAACATTGCAAAAAATCTTTACTCTTTACTTTTGTAAATAATTAAGTTCATACAATAAGTTGTTGTTTTCTTACTTTTATAACTTTCGAGATATTTGAAGATATTATGTTTGTCTGATTTTTGAGTTGTTTGAAGAAATTTGCTCCAAAACTATTTCTGCATTTTGATTTTGCATGATTTTTATATTCAACTTTTGTTCTAACTTTCATAACTTTTAAGATATTTGAAAAAAATTAGCTCTAAAACAAAGTTTTTGGCATTCTGATAGTTTAGCAGATATTTGAAGAATTTAACATTTTTAGTTTTTTTTAAAGATCTTACTTTAAAATATATTTAAATCAAGCTTTTTGCAATTTGATAGTTTAACTGTCAAAATATTAAGGAAACTTAAACTTCATCAAGATAAAAGCATGTGTTTTACATTCTGACAACTTAACTATCAAAATATTAAAGTTACTTGAAGGTTTTTTTAAGCATACGTTGTACGTGTTTGTTTGCTAGAAACGTTTACTTTAAAGTTTCTTCAAAACAACGTCTTGTGATTTTATATCAAAAACTTTGAAGAAAGAAAAATTTTTGATTTCAGGGTTGTACTTGGATGTTTTAATTTTTATCATGTTTTTTATTATTGTTTATTTAAGTAAACACTTTTTTGAGCAACTTTTTTAGTTACAAACTACAATATCATGTAATCATATTGTAAAACAATAGGCTATTGTCAGCAGTCATCAAGATTATCCAATGGTACTTCTTTTTTAGAATAATTAGTGGGATCACTTTAACATTTAATATGTCTTTTTCGCTTAATAGTTAGAGGTTATTCAGGATAAAAACTAATTCTTGTTTTTATCTTGAATAACCTCTGATAGTTGGTAAACCTTACAGTTGGAGGCAAACCATAGATGTCATGATAGCAATCACATTACATAGTTGTGGCAATACAATCTTAGATCCAATTAATTCTGGGACTATTCAAGATCAATTCTAGGTTGTTTTTCAGTTATTAAATAGGCTTCATGTCCAATTAATAATATTTAAAAAAAAAATATTTAATTTGTTTATTTAAAATAGTATTTATATGTTTATCCTGATCTTTTTGCATAAACTATTGATTTCACATGTCCTCAAAGCAAGTAGTCAAGGGGTGTTAAGGGCCCACAGAGGTCAAGGCACCTCTTCTAATCCATGGACTTTGACAATAGATCAATAATAAATCTTACATCCTAAAATCTAGAATTAATTTGAGATTTGATCTTTGATTATTAGTACCGGCATAAGTAAATAGTACAAAATTCACAATTATGATATCTAAGGCGTAAACTGACATTGACATGACAATACAACTAAATTGCAGATAGTTGTTTTTTACAGCATATTTGGAATTGCAAATCATACATTTTTTATTGGAAAATCAAATTCAATCAGAAATTTTGTCATTCTTCATTTTCAATTATTTTTAAGCTCAATATTGTAACACCCTTTATTATCATATTTGTAAAGTTATAAAAACAATTTTTGTGTTGAGATGTTGTAAATGCAGACAATAATATTTCAAGAAATAAATGTAATGCATTTGAAAGTTTTCTTGATTATTAAATTATCTTATTAGAAAAAATAGTTTTGCTAAAAATAACAATTTGTACAATCAGGTATTATTTTCTCCAAGTGCTTTTTATGTCCTTGAACTCTAAATTGAAACAAATATAAAACTATTACATGAGGTGATGTAATAAGGAATTACAATTTGCTTTTATCATTAGTTAGTTATTCAGGTTACAGAAGCGTGACTAACACACATACAGTTATGTATTAGTTTTATATAAATAAATTGTCAGGTGATATAAATCAATGACAAACAGAAATTATCACAAGATGATTATTATTAATTTAGATTACAGGAAATTGTATATTACATTACATTGATTGAAAGTTGAGATTTATTGATTGCAAATAATAATCTGAACTAAATTAATAAGTTATTTAAAAGCAATAAATTAAGCAACATTTTTATTCATAATGAATAAACTTAAAATCTTAGAAAGTTTCAAAAAGACACCATTAAGGAAATTGTATCCTGTCTAGTAAAGTTGATACATCCTGCCAAGTCTTTGTGTGAACTATTTTCCACTAAATACCATATCATTTCATTATGCATCTTTTATTTTTGTTATGGTTAAATTAAACCAACCACTGTACTTCCTTCCCATACAAAAAACATTTATAATAATAACCTGATTTTTATCCATTCATTTCATTATATTAAAAGAGAACTCATACAGTAATAATATATGTGCACACTTGTAATGTGAGAATAATTGTGTTAATGAAATTGTCAATATGCCTGAAATAGTTTCACATTAACAAAGGTTAATTTTTTTTGTATTGTTATGATGTTTGAATAAAAACAAAAAAAAAAGTAATAATGTTTGTGAAATTATTAATGCAATGCTATTAATCATTTTAGTCAAGTTATTGTTTCATTCAGTTATTATTATTTTTTTAATTGTGAAGTCATTATTATTTTAAATATTAATAATAATCATTTTTATTAATGTTTAGATACAATAGTATTTACATAAGTCATAAAGCTTGAAGTTAATAACTCATCCCAACTATAGAATGTGATTCTAATTGAGGAATGCTTAATTTTTTCTTTGATGACTTATATTGCAAATCTTTGGGAAGTGTATTATAGAATTTGATGCTTATAGTACCTTGTGCCTGTTTCGTTCTTTGCAAGTCTGCTGTAATTTACGTCTGCTTTTGTAATTGTGTCCATCCTTGTTTGCTTGCATTGCATGTTTTGACTTATATACATGCAGCAAGCACTCAAGTATGAATACACATGGTAGAATCAATATTTTTAGTTGATAAATATTACTCTGCAGTCTGCTTTATGTGCTGCTACTTAATAAAGGTTAAATAAACAACAAAATTGTATTATTTTTTTCAAAACCGTCTGTGAGTGGGCCCATATCAATATTTTGCGGTGGGGCCCAAAAATCGAAGCACCGCCACTGTCCATGACAAAACAAAAACATTTTCATTTCTGTAACTCTGGTAATGTTGGACTTTGAATGACTTTTAGCATTATTTTTATTTGATGACTTGTATTCGTGACAAATCTGTCATATGAACTGTAAATTTGATATTATTTTTTTAATTGTCAACTATTTTACTAAACTGTCAATAAATTTGTCATAATCTGTCATATAAACTGTTTTATAAGTCTGGAGACAGCAATAATTGATAAGTTTTGTTGAATTGTAAGCATTAAATGTATAACATTTGAGTTGTAAAGGCATCTCTAAAGCATTTTTGTGCAGTAAACGTATCTTTCTGAGCTGTTTCTTACATTTTATTTAGTTTATATGCATTTACAATACATTTTGATTCAAAAAACTGTATTTTTTTAGTTTATTCCAGTTAAGACAATAAAATAAAATGATTTTCAAAACAATTTTGTGCAAAAATTGCATTTTACCAATCGATTTTTTGTTTTTTATAAATTTCAATCCTTAATATTTAAATTATAAATGCGTTTCTAAATAAAAAACAAACGTCTTTTTTTAAGCGATTTTTTATATGTATTATTGATTCAAATGTCTTTCCCAGGCATTTTTGTTTGAGCAAAAATAGTTCTGAAATGTACACTTTTACACACACCTCTTTTGCCGACGCGGTGAAGCTAGCATAATCGGTGCGTGTGACGTCAGTTGTAGTCATGCAAAACACATTGTTTTGGAGCTAATTTCTTCAAATATCTCAAAATTTATGAAAATTGTGTATATTTATTTAATAAAGTTCAAAAAAAGTTTTTTAATATTTTGACAATTAAACTGTCGTAAAGCAGAAAACTTGGTTTTAGATCTAATTTCTTCTTATACTTTTACTACTTTTTGAAAATTATGAAAGTTAGAATAAAAGTTAGTTGCAGATTTTACTTAATTTAATAAAGTTCAAGTAACTTTTTTTAATATTTTGACAATTAAACTGTGAAACTACAGAAAACATGCTCTAAAAGCTTATTTCTTTAAATGCCTTAAAAGTTATGGCAGTTGAATAAAAGTTTTTTATATAAAATTAATATTTCATGGACGGATTTGCTATTTTTGACATTTTATTTAAATTTTGAACTTTTCAATAGTTTATGCTGGATTTTGGTTTATTATAACAATAATTTTGCTATTCTATAGCTGAAATTTGCTATTTTTGTAATGTTATTTAAATTTGAACACTTTTTTTCTGAGCAATTTACTTTATTATTGATTTTTTTTAAATATTATCTGTAAATTTATTTCTAAATTCATATATTAATGGTTTATTTTTACTTGCAGCTTATAAGACTACAACCATACTTCTCGATGGAAAAAGGGTAAAACTACAGCTATGGGACACTTCAGGGCAAGGGAGATTTTGCACAATAATCAGATCATACTCCCGAGGTGCTCAAGGTGTCCTATTAGTTTACGATATAACAAACAGATGGTCTTTTGATGGATTAGATCGGTGGTTGAAGGAAGTGGATGAGGTAATAAAAATAATTGTAGTTGGGCTCAATGTAATTTATTTTAATTATTTTATTTTCAGCATGCACCGGGAGTTCCTAAAGTTTTAATCGGTAATCGATTACATTTTGCTTTTAAACGAAAAGTCGGCGAAAGGGATGCTCAGATATACGCTGAGAAACACAGCATGGCATTCTTTGAAGTGTCTCCACTTTGTAATTTCAATATTTTGGAGAGTTTTTGTGAATTGTCACGGATGGCACTTCAAAGGAATGGTATGGAGAGATTATGGAGATCGAACAAAGGTAAGAGTCAATTAAGTTGAATAATATATTAATATATAAAAATCATGGTGTGAACATTAATAGAGCACTATAGCCTACTCAGGTGCAATAGAGATAGAATATAGATCAGGATATTTGGTCTTCCAGGTTATTTTTTTTTTAACTGAGGTATACTGGCGTCTAATGATGCTTGTACAAATTCGTGTATTATAAATGATTTGAAAACTATTTAGAATGCGTATAATGTTGAACCTTTTAGAGAATGTATAGTGTATTAAGTATCATGGGCAGGAAAGCATTGTTTCTCATAATACGAGCAGAAAAACGGGCAAAAAAAAATCAAAAATGTGGGATTGTGATTTGTTGTGACTTGTCAAGGCCATTAAGGCTGTGCTTTTAAGATCAATCAATCAAATTAATTGCAAATCATTTTAAAAACTAGGCAAACAAACTAATATTTTACAATTTTAAGTAGTAGAATCTTTGTATATTTCTGGTCTATTGCCATCTAACCAATTATCCAATTGTGACACTATATTAAGATTTTTGTTTCAGTATTAACACTGCAAGAGCTTTGTTGTCGTGCAATAGTGGCAAGGACAACAGTATACAGCATTGAACAATTACCCCTCCCCACAGTTGTAAAATCACATTTAAAATCTTATGCTCTCACAACAACGTCAACACAGCTGAGATACACACACAGCCAGAGAAAAACACATTCACGGAAACTTAAACTTATGAGCACTCCATCTTCACCAGCTGATACACGCAGTTGTGTACCTAGAAACAGTTGTTCTATATCATGATGATGGTAATTTTTTATGTGGACTTATGTGTTTAAAGTGATGTTGGAATTGAATATTAACCCGTAATTTTTTCCTTCGTGTAACTGGCTTATTTATTAAAATTAAACAGAGTGATTATATATTCTGATATTCCATTGGAAATTTGTTTAATTCTACAGTGTACCTATTATACATATTTTCACTTCATATCAATATTTGAGACCAAGTTTTTATAATGAATGTGGAATTTTGATTTAATGACTGATTAAGCAGGTTGCCGATAATATAATCAATTAGATTAAAACATCTTTAACAATTTAATAAAGAGGCTTAATGTTAAAATAAAATCACCTTGGCAAATGTTGAAGTAAACCTGTAAAATAAATTCAAATTAAGAAAAATAATTTTGATATCTGTATTATTGGGTTCTAGTATTTCTTTCCAAGGCAGTTTTTTATAACTAACCGTCCTAATTAAATAGAATTTATTTTATCATTTGTAATGTACGAATGATAAATTTATTGGAGACACAAATAATATAAAACAAATGAAAAAAAAATGCAATAAGTTTATTTTCTATAAGCAGATTAAAATTGTATATAGTTGTGTACATTATTAACATATATTTTCTATTTGTTAGTCAGTATTTATATATTTTTGTTTTATTATTATTATTATTATTACTTACATCCCATTTTATGGGTGATAAATAACACTTTTTTTTCCATACATGTATATTTTTGGTAATGCATAAGTAATGATGCTAACATTTATTGTTTCAATAATTTGTTGTAAAATTTATGAAATTATTAAGTGTGAATATAATTATGCCCAGTCTTAATTTCTTTCTTTGTTAATTGATTAATGTTTAATTAGGAGTTTTATATACCAATTGTATTTAATTTTTTTTGTTGTATTTATATTCTGAATAATTTAAAAATATAAAATGTAAATACTATTTTATATAACATTTTTTGTCATGTTTTTCTGTTTTGGGAGAAAATTTTGAAAGGACTGAGAATGGTATTGTAATTTTCATTAAGTGAAGTTATTTAGTTGTGCCAACTAATGGTAGAAGAGTTATTGTATTGATTATGTATGTAAGTAGTACTATAATATTTATCTACAGGTGTTTTTCAGATTCTTGCGCCGAACTTGGAATAGTGATCGAACGTCTCGTCCGATAGTTGGCGAAGTCAGGAAGTGGGCAAAACGCAGAGGGCGCTTTTTTTTTCGACGAGTCTAAAGCAGATTGGTATTGAAAAATGCCGGTTTTCGGCCACAACAGTTTGAAGTCCGGGTTTCGATCCTAAGGCGTTGCTGTCATTACGATATCTTGGAAAGACGGTTATTAGATTTTAAGATTCGGGGTAACGGCGACCCGCGCTAATTTTTAAAATTGATTAAAGATTTTTTTATGCTAATTGTAAATTTTTTTTTTTTCTATAACTTTGTTAGTTTTGACAATCATATGTTTTTCACGGCGGGCTTCTTCTTCCGAACACCACGTCCTGTTTTAAGATCTAAGCCATCACTACCATTTTCTTCGCCAGTTTGCTATCTGATATTTTTCACAAGAAGTTTTACTTCGAAGTATCTAATCCTGTGATCTAACCTGGTTTTTTCAATTACTTCTCTACCACAGGGCTCGTGCGGGTTGTTGGACCAACACTACATCTCTGAATTCAGTTATAAGGAGATGAACGACGTCTTATTGGGTCCTGGATTCAATTTATGCTTAGCGTAGGTTGCATTTTTTTTATCTTGTTCACAACAACTCTCTTAGGGTTAGGTACGACTATAATTTCCATCCATTTTTTTGCATCTCGTCGTTTCTCTGATAATATGTTAGTTGGAGGGAGTTAAAGGTGTTATAATTGTCAATTTTTTTGCTAGTATCCTCTCAAGGATTGCATCTGTATATGTGGATGTTGGTATACCTTCCCTTCAAATTCACCCGCATTCTTCTGCAGTCGCATTGTCTGGCAGTTTTACCAGTTGCGAGTTCAATATGATTGAGCAGACATCTTTGTTTTACTTTGGCAACCGTAGGACCGACTGTGCTGACCACGCTGGACATTTGTTTGAGTCTATTACTCAATTTAACGAGTCTTCAATGTGTTGGAATGGAACTGTCCTGAAATCGTTGATAAGGTTTAACCAGGCTACAATTGCTTATGCTATCTTCTCAGGTAATCGAGGGCGGTCTGAATAATAAAGTTGTGCTCATAACAAGAATTACACTTCTGGGCACGAGATATAATTAGCCTCACCTATTCTTCTTCTTGTCCTGCGCATATCCATTAATGGATTTTTGCGACCACATGTTTCATTTCTACTCGATCCTTAGCTGTATGGATCAAACTTTCTACAGTTCGGAGTCCCGTCCATTGTCTTATATTCCGCAACCAGCACATCTTCTTCCTTCCTATTCCTCTTTTCCATCAATTTTGCCTTCGATTATTAATTGCAGTATGTGGTACTTTTGGTTGCGCATTAGGTGACCCAGGTACGCAGTTTTCCTTCTTTTTATTGTTCGGTCTTTGTTAATTCGTCTGAGCACTTCTTCGTTTGTGACTCTTGCTGTACATGGGATCTTAAGTATTCTGCGGTACAACCACATCTCAAAGGCTTCAAGTTTGTTCATTGATGCTGTTTTCATTGTCCATCCCTCCATACCGTAAAGGAGAATCGACCATATATAACACTTGACGAGCCGTAGCTTGAGGCTGATATCAAAGTCAGTGATGGTTAAGACTTTTTTTAACTTCATAAATGCGCTACGTGCATTTTCAATTCTGCATTTTATTCCGATGTTTATTCCTCAGTGAGCCATGTACCCAGATATTTAAATTTGTTCACCCGTTCAAATGGTAACTCGTCAAATGTTAATCTGTCATTCCTCGTTGCGTCTGGGTCTCTGCTAATTACCATAAACTTTGTTTTTTCAATGTTGAGTTCAATCCCATTTGTCTACTATGTATTCCTACGCTATTAACTAATTGTTGTAGATCCTCTATGCTTTCGGCTATCAATATTGTGTCGTCCGCATATCGAATGTCTTTTATACAGTTTCCATTAACTTTAATGCCTTTTTCGATATTGCCAAGTGCTTCTTGGAATATTTTCTCTGAGTATAGGTTAAACAGGAGAGGTGATAGAACGCACCCCTGTCTGACTCCTCTACAAATCTGTATTGGTTTGGTTACTTCGTTGTCAATTTTAACTTGTGCTGCTTGGTTCCAATAAAGATTCTCAATACATCTGATGTCTTTTTGGTCAATATCTAGGTTTTTAAGGATTTCGCCAAGCTTGTGATGTTGAACGCGATCAAACGCCTTCTCGTAATCTATGAAGCCTAGGTATACACTTTTCCTCTGGTCGTAACACCTATTGTGAGATATAAATGAAGTAGATTGTAGAGAACATGCCTATTGGTCGCTAGTTGTTGACATTATTAGGACTCTGATGTTTCCACAAATCCGGGATCACTTTTTTTTATATTAAATTGAAGATATTTCAACATATTGAAGTTACATTTTTTTTTAGGTCTTCTTCTTGGTTTATATTTTTTGTCGGAGGTTGCTGATCATCGTGGCAATTTTTAGTCGACCTTGACAGCTTCAACCATTCCCGTAGGTTTTGCAGCCAGGATATACGGCTTCTCCTACACTTTGTTTTCTTTGGATGTTTCCCTGAATTATAAGCTGTAGTAACCCATATTTATGGCCAAGATATTCTAGCTTACGTTTCTTAACCATGAAGAGTGTTTCGGTTTCTTTGTTCATCCTCCAAAGCGCTCCGACGTTTGTGATTTTGTGGTTAAAAAATCATATATCTAAAGCCGTTTGGTTGCTTTCTGATTCAAAGTCCAGTTTTCCATCCAGGGCATGAGTATCGGGAATATCTAGTATCGAACCATCTTAAACCTGGAAAAGTTAAAATTATTTGATTACATGTTCAAAACGCAGGACACTGTTCGTGGTAGCAGTACTACTTTTTCTAATAAACAAAGCTTCTATATCACACAATATTTTGTTCTTAGTTGTAGTAGACTGAGTTTCTAAGAATTGATATGTTTGTAACAACTAATTACATCCTGGAATTTACCTCTAACACAAGAATCTCTGTGGTGACTGAAATCAATCTACCAGAGGCGGGCTAGGATTTTTTGGCCCTACCCCAAAATGTTATAAACGGCCCACTCAAAGACGGTTTTGAAAATAAAAGTACAATTTTGTCATTAAACCTTTAGTTTGTAAATACTAAGTTTTGAAATAATTGTTCGAAGTCTGCGACAGAGATAAGCAGCTTATTGGTCGTCTTGCTTGTCTCTTGTCTGCCTTTGGACCGGTATTGTTGTCAAGCACCGACGAGTGGGGGAAACTGACAAAAGCGATAGCACTGATACAATGGATTTCGTTGAAAGTGTGCCCGGTTGCTTGCCTCTTTTTTAGCAGAAATACTTATTACCCGTATTAATTAATACTTAAGTAGAAGGCCATAACACTATAATAATCTTTCAGCAAAAACTTTAAGGTGCCGAAACGCGTGATGCCGATTACAGAACAAGGATGTATTATTTTCAAATCCACCATAGCCATAAAACAAAAAGAATCAAATCTGAAAGGAGCACAATAAAAAACTATGAGCATGATTGAGAAACTAACGATTCATACTTTTTCTAAGCTTACTCAGGTGAATAAAGAGTAAATCAAATTTTGCTCATTTTTTTTAAATTCTTTTTAAAGAATCTCTGGTATGGCTGGACGACGACCACTAGATGTGTTCTATATGATTGGATCTTGAATGTATGCTTAAGTCTACGAATGCCAACCTCATTAAGCTATTCAGTTAAAAAATGAGACACCTTCTTGAAGAACATCTTCTACATATCTGCAGGCGTTCAAAGCACCATTTTCCACAAATAAGAGGTTGGTGTGCTTCCATGAAAATACCTCCGCACACCATAACAAAATCCCCGCTGTCGAAAAATCGTACTATCACTTCACCTCGCACTGTTAGAAGACGATGTTGATCTGCAATCCTTCAGAGTATTGAGCACAAGAAAAGGAATATCAACGACAGTTTCGCTCGCCTCTTAAATCCGCGAGACTCCAAACACCAATTACACGTTACACGCATCATGAACACAAGTACATGATATTTCCAGTGTACAAGACCGACTACAACCATCCCCAATTAAAGCAAATTCAGTTCCAAATCAAATGGACAAGTCCATTTGCCGATAGTGTATATCGATGATTAAGCTCTCACTGCATTTTCCAATCCCTCAGTATCATAGTTGCCTAGTGCGCATATGTTGTGCTTCAAAATGAGTATTGTGCTTGGTAACATGTTTTTTGCTCTCCTGCAAAATTTTCATTTTTATCAATTAACACATTTGTGAGCTTAACCATTGATATTATATCAGTTAGGTAATCTAACGAGGTAACAATTTTTTGCCTGATTTTTAACTCATTTCTCATAATAAATAGGGCTTATGTCGAATTTTTACTCACCCTCTCGTATAAGTCTAAAAAACAATATTTTCTTCAACTAATCACCAGTTGATCTGTTTTTATTTCATTTTCAATTCTGTATATTAAGAATAAAATTAAAACAAATACTTTTAACATTTATTGGTAACTTATAATACACATTTTTATACTCTTGTTTATCTCTTTTTTTATTACTTACATAAGATTTATACAAAAATTGAAATAAAAAATTATACATTGATATATTATCCCTTGATATCTGAAGAAGTCTCTTGGTTTTATGATTTTTGTCAATCTCTGTTGTCTTTTATGATTTTGTCTTCCCTGTTTTATAGCAAATGAAAAAATCCACAATTACATATTTCTTCAGATACATAACAAATACAACCCATGAAATAAAACACCAATCACAAAATTCGAAATATCATTCATTGAAAATATTGTGTTATTGCTAAGTAACTCACTAAAAAACAAATCGAAAACAATCGAGCATTCAGTTATCAATTGTTTTCCTAATCGAAAGTGTACATATCATTGCGCTATGCGACACATATTCTAATACATATCTATAGTACAATACTTTACAGTAAAGCCCTAGCTAATACTAAAAACAATATTTTACAATGTTTTTTTTTTAAATAAGTATGCTTTACAAATGGCACTAATTTAATGCGAAACTATGGGATTTTAATGATAGTTTCAGCATTATCAGTATTTGTTCCCAACACATTCTCAACAATGCTGTGTAAATAAATAAAACATTTTATTTTACACACATGAAATCAAATCGCATTTCATCTATAAGAAGCATGAAGTCCAAAAAAATATATACTGTACATCAAATTTTATATATACTAACAGTTTTATTTTTTGTTTATTTCCTTAGTAACAGTTTACTAACTTTCCTCAAAGGCTTTGCCTTTAGAATTCATCGATATATGCTTTTTTATTTATATATATATATATAATATATGTTATGACGCTACGGTCCACAACAAATGCCATTTAAAAATAAACTAACAAACTTAAGTTACTAGATTTTTAAAAATATATCACATGTAAGGAGAAATAAATACTTTAAAAGTAAAGGTACAATTAAAAATGGCCGCTCGTTCGCATTAAGAATTGTTTGGCGGTGCGACCTTATAACAAAAATATAACATTCAAAATATCTATGCTATCAAAGGTATGTGGTGGTAAGGGTTTCAAAAAGTAATTCAGGCAGCTGTTATTGTAGCACATGAAATGTTTTATGCTTCGTTTTTAGTATGCCGGAGCTTGGAAATCTCCAGGACCTGTAATAAAAATAAAAGAACATCAGTATATTTGTCAAACAAATTTGCGGGTATTCAATAATTGTACTAGGTTTATAAATCATCTGAAAACAATCAACATTTTGCAACTTATTATTATGCATTGAGACAATCCTAGAATTCTTACAGAGCAAATCCCATGACCTGTATGAGATAGCAGTGACATAAACAAGTAAATTGTTAAGTTATGAATCAAATTAAACCTTAAAGTAGCTCAACAGTACTAAGCTTCAAACACAAAAAATTGTGTTCTCTTGTTGCACTCACATTTCATGGGCCAAATTAAAGTGGGATTACTGCAAATTTAAATAATAACAGTTTCGCAAATAGATGGCACTTACCTCGTTGATTCATGGCGCCTCCACCAGAAAATGGTGGTTCTTGATACTGTTGATCACCTTCTGGTCCACCAGGATAAGATGGATATGAAGCTGGCATACTCGTATCAGTTTCGTAATTTGTTGCAAATGCCGCATCGGCTCCCTGTCTAAACCTTTGGAATGCAAAAAATGCACAACCGGCCTGCAAAAAGTCCATAATTAAAATTTGTTATTTTGGATATGTTGCTGACAACATACCCAGGTGAATATAGAGAAAAATGAGAAAGCAATAGCTGCCTGTACATTGTTTACACCATAACCACCAGTCGGAGCTTCTGCTTTACCCCATTGGCTTGCCAAGTACCAGAAACCAACAAAGTATAGAAAAGCCCAAAATCCTTGAATAATATAAAACTTAATTTAACAGTTTCTTTCATCTATGTAGTGTAGTAGTAAATTAAATCTTTTGGCAAAATATGAAAAGAGCTATCAATTATGATTTTTCTGCCCATTTAATATTTTAGTACATGCAGCTCATTCTATTATAATGACAAGTGTGCTTTGCTATTTCGTTAATGTATAATATGATTGATAAAAGGAAAAATATAATATGGTTTTGCAATCAATCTCCTATTAAGAGAAACGTTGAACATAAATGTATGATTGTTATTGTGATTTTGCTGGAGAGGCAGTCTCCAGTTCAAAGCCGGCATTCTTTATAAGGGGCCAGAGTGCAAACATTTTTAGGCAAATAGTCAAACTGACATGTGAAAGAGTGTTAGTGATGCAGAAATTAGAAATTAAATATTTCTCTTCTTTGCAAATGTAATTTGTCATTAAATTAGTTCGTTAATTTCAAATTTTGATAACAAACAGTAGGGTAGGTGGCTGGCACTCAGTTCACTGACTGTAGTTGAGTAGTGTGTCTTACACTAGATAGAGAGACAATTTACATAAAATACATCATTTATTAAATTTAAAAAAATAACTTATCCAAAAAATGTGTTTATTATGAAATTATTTTTTTACTTTATGTTATGAATCACACTGTTTATAAACGGTTGTTTAAATTTAAAAACATTCCATCATGATACATTAATGTAACTTCATTAAATAATGAGATAAAAAACTAACTCTAGAAGAATAAATAAGATGGTTAAGAATTGATTGTCATTCAATTTTAATCAAGGTTAACTGCAGGGAGCAGTGATTTATTAATGATAAACATTTTATTACGTCTCTATTATTGATACATGAATATGATTATATAATAATGCAACACAAATTTTTTGAAAGAATTCAACCTACTTTATATTCTGAATAAATTTGAAGTAAAGAAATGTGTCAGGAGAAAGTAGGTCACCTAAGGAACCCTCTAAACTTCCCCAGATATTGATAATGTCATGTCATTATATCTATTATTTGTAATTGTATTGAATAAGATATAAGTTTGGTATACTATTCTAATAAATACAATATGAAAGGTTGTAAACCATATTATTGTACGTAACAATAATATTGAGTAAATTATTAAATAAATATTCAAGCAGAAATACCAGTATCAATAGCTCATTGTTTAGTGTTAACTATAAATATTGGAATTATTATTTGCATGCATATATTCATGTAATAAAGATAATGATCTTAACTATAGATTAAATTGTTTGTTCATTAAGATTCACCAGTGTTAGAACTGTTAGTCAGGTCAATGTTTTCATCTACAGTGTTAATTGTGTGCTAACTAATTAATTTGTGTCAATATTTACCTGAGAATCCAAGGTCACCAAGTACATAATGCTTTCGTGTTTTAACAGATGACATTTGTTCGAATAGATATTCTCCGGCTATGAAACCCATGCTGGCTAAAAATGCAATGACACTGATTCCCACTCCGTAGTTGCAAGCATTACTGTCACCGTTGTATAAACATTCTTCTCGTTTGGTCTCTTTGTTTACTTGCCATCCTTGCGAGGATATGCAGCCAAAGACTACTATCGATAGAAGCTGTAATAGAAAAAAGATAATTTGTCAATATAAATTATAATTTATATATTATATCAATAAATTATTTGTAATTAGATGTAACCCAAAATATCATTTTTTTAGAAAATCTTGGAAATATTTGTAATCCATAAAATACATAAAAATAAGCTTTTATCTACTCCGTTTCAAATGAAGAATTTTCAACTAGATTTAATTTGGTTTAATCGGCATAATACCTTTTTAGAGCAAATTATTTTTAATA
This sequence comes from Tachinus rufipes, assembly GCA_963932245.1. NCBI lineage: Eukaryota > Metazoa > Arthropoda > Insecta > Coleoptera > Staphylinidae > Tachinus > Tachinus rufipes. The sequence continues at coordinate 24,976,750 of OZ010747.1, read as the reverse complement.
TTTTTATTACCCTTCAGCTGGTTCAATGCCATGTTTAAGTCCTATTAAAAATTTGCCCTAGCTAATAGCTATTACAGTTAGATTATGCTAATAGGGTTGCAACCTTTACATCTATTGAACCTGTGTTTTTAATAAGTAAGAACACTACACATTATTTATTTTCCTTAAAGTAATATTTTGTATACATACTATTCCAAAGTTTACTTTTTAAACTAAGACATGTAGATTGATAACATATATGTGTCAACAAAAGTTGTTGAACATTTATGAAAAACAAATTTTGTTTTTGGTAATACATAATCTATTGACTTCAAATATTGGGAGTAAACATATTTTGAAACACGTTAATATTTTAAAAGATATTAAATTTTATTGCCATCAGAGTTCTGACCAAAACTATGTTACGCCACTGCATTGTGCAAATGAATATTTTAGAATTTGCATTCAATTAAGAAGAAAAACTTATTTTTGTACAGAACGTACTCTTTGAGTTTACTTGCAGTTTGAAAAATGTCAATAACACGTCACAATTGGCAACATGAAGTTTACTACAGCAAACAATTCTTCTTCATATCACGTAAAACATGACACACATTTAAAATCAAAATACATTACCTTATATATTAAAAATCTATAAACACGTTTATCAATGTAATTTTTCGGACATTTTCACACATTTGCCCAACCCTGTATATGATTATTAATATGATAAATTCCAAGTTCAATTGTTTTTAATTAATTTTGACAATTAAATTTGAAACTAATCAATCATTATTCAGTCGTTTCGGGAAACATGCGGCATACGTCGGTAGAAGATCGGAGTCGCGTCGGTGCAACTAAAAAAACTCCCGATCGCGACGGACCGTTAAAGCCAATCGATCCAAACCGATCGTTTTTAACAATTCCAACATTATCAAAATCATAGATCTATAATTATAATAATCCAGACAGCTCTGATGATAGCAAACCCCTTTCTTCTTAAAATGACTCTGATCAGACAATCTTATTACAAAAATTTAAAAGAGCAACTGGTAAAACTCAAGCATAAAACAAATATAGAACTTTGTTGAACCGACACCCGTCAGTCAGAAACCTCAGTTATTTAGCTCGTAAAAATCTGATCATACCGTTCGATGTCTGCCGGTTATTTGAAGTACGGTGTGTTTCTAACCTCAAAATGGTGAATTAATTGAATTAAATTTAGATGTAACGTTTTTCCAAGCAGTTATTTTGTTTTCAATAATATTTTTATAATTTAGACACATCAAACAATCTTCTTCAGCCTCACTGAAATGTTGCGATTTTTCACAACCCCCGATACTAATAACCGGCCAGCCAAGTATCTCAGGCATACCATCAGCCAAGAATTGCCGCCAACCACCGCCTACGATAAAACCTAGACCGTAACGTAGCGCAACTTAGATTAAACCAAGAAACTTCTTACACATGATAAGGCTTCCCTGAAGGATTGGATGAATTTTGATCACCAAAATTCGATCTCCATGTTCAACACTACCGGAACAACTTCTCGACTCCTCTGCTACCTATGGGACTTCTCCGCAAGTGATCAACAGGTTATTGCTAAATGTAAGCAAGTACCCTCACAAAAAAACTATACACCTATACCTTGTGCTGTAGATCGGGTAAAAAATAATTAATAACTTTCAGCAATGGCCTCGTCAACATCAAGGTACCCCGATCAAGAGCTGCTAGATGATGTCGGTCAAGACTTTGATCCTGAATGGGAGACCCCGGAGGAATACTTGGAAACCCAGAAAACCCGAACAACACCTGGAGGAAGTGTCTAAGCTAGAAAGCTTATAATCATAGCTCTAAGGGTTTGAAACTCGTGACTGACTAACCACACTGAGCACCTCCCCCGCCGAGTTTGTGTCGATCAACAGTGCGTACTATTGATCGACTCGAACGCGGAGGACTTCAGCGAGGAAGAACCAGCAAATTTCTATGCATTATACCGACCTAACACTAACACCGGATCTGCAGCTGCCCGATCTTATCGCGTTTGATTTGACTAACTTTAACAAGCACCCTTGATCTGAACCCAAAGTTAACAGAAGCTAAATACTACCACTGGCCAACATACTTCCTTCACTAAAGGATGCGGTCCTAAAACCATATAAAGTGAAACCTCTGTGGCCCATGAGAAAACCACGTAACCCGAATCAAAATACGTGGTCAGCGACAACCAAGACAAAACTGTGCAGTAGCAACGGCTCAACGACCCAGCGCCAGGAACCTAGACTCAAGCGCGTTACTCAAGTCCGACGCCCGTGAGCCACCAAAGCCAGTGACAAGTGAACTGCGTCTAAACTTTTGCGGGTCAAGCTACGATCAAAACTCAGAAGTGTCTCTTGAACAAGACTATAATGTAACGTTACCGAGCTCACCTTCACGTAATCCTATCTTAGATGTAATTCCCAGGAGGATTGACCTTTTTTACCATTTTCCCCGGGCAAGTGCAAAGACATTTTTTCGTACCGGAAGGAAAAGGGGGGGGGATTGTTGCTGGATTGCAGGAACGTGTTCCGCAATGGGCGTTGTCACCGGTTGGGTTCTGTGATTGCCTACAGAGGCAGCTGGTTCGTGTCCAAGATGTGTCCTGGGGGAGTTCTCCGGAGTGTCGGAAGCTGTAGATTGTGAATGATTTTTTATAGACAAAGTATAAGTTCCTGCACTCACGTTATAAGCAGTTCACCTAGTGACACCAGTCAGAAGTAGCCATACAGTGGTGGTTAGGTAAACGTCTTCACCCTTATTGCTGCGTTGGTAGGTAAACCCTCCGAGATCTCCAAGAGTACTACCCCAACACCGCAGTATAACCCCTGGCTCCTCCGGCAAACTGCACAACAACTACACCCTGTGCTTGCACACCCCGCCATAGTTTCAGGACAACCACTGGTAGCTGCTACGACACTTCCACGTCAATCCAAAACAAATTCCATAGTACTAGACTGGCACACTGTGTGAGTGCGTGGGAAGACAAGCTGTGTGTGACCTCCGCGTTCTGGGTGAATGCGTGTGTAGGAACTTCTAGTTCGCTTACAAAATGCAAAACACAAACTATACCGTCTCCGACGCTCAGGAAAACCACCCCGCCACAAGTCCTGGACAACAAATAACAAATGGCGCCCAACGTAGATCAAAAAAAGAGCATGTGCCTTCATGATCCCGCCAACAACCCGGGAGAAAGAAAGAGAAGAACGCCCGGCAACAGAGACTGTTAAAAACAAACAACATGCTAGAAATATCTCCAAAGATGACAGCACAACCAGTCATGGTGACCATCACCCCAAGGTCCCCGAGCAGGTCGAGAAACCTGTAAACCAAGTCAGGAAACCTCAACAGGGTTATGGGAACCGTCCTGAAACACTTTCCGGACAAACCCCAAACCTATATGCTTTCAATGGCAACCCCAGATAGACCAGACTAGAACACATGCAAAGTTACTAGTTTGATGACTACCGAGAGGCCAATAGATACCTGGCGAAAACGACATAACCACAGTAACGCACCACCCCGACGATCCCTCTCATATGACGAGACACCTTCTGTTCTTTGTGCACAACTTCCAGACACAACTGGCAATTCACAAAGATACCACTGATAGCAACGCAATAAAATAGGTCACAAAGAAAGCAACCAACATACGGACGAGGTTCATGGAAGCAGAACACGTCTGCGACTGCCAAAGAAAATTTAGTCTTCGCAGATTTTGACAAAATAAACTGAAAACGCAAGACCAGTTACAATACGCTAACGTCAACAGCATTGCCAAAAAGACAAAAAAAGTTCTAAAACGCGTACCGGAACTTATGAAACCACAACAGGTAATGGTCATAGACGTAGAGTCCACCGACATTACTAAAGAAATCGAGGGAAAGAACCACGACTTCGACAAGAAGAGCTTCATACCTCTATGCGACCCAGAGGCCTCGGCAGGAATACAGACCGGCATTCCGTCCAACTCCAAAGCAGACCTCCCAGGAAAAACCAACAATGCCACACCAGATCGACCTGCAGTTGAGCCCAGCAAATCCCTCAACGCGACGTTAACAGCCCATGCACGCTCCCGCCTATCACGATGAAGAAAGCACTTTCGGCAGAGAAGACAATCTGGCACAAGCAAGCCAGACTGGCAAGAGGATACACGACATCCTGTCCCTGCTGAATAAACATGTGAAAAAAAGAGGCAGAAAGCAGCCTACACCGATCAACAACCTAGGTGGATCTTGTACTACCATGTGGTATCCAACGGCCTAGTGCGCCAGAAACTGCAACGACTAAACATGTGCCACCCCAGTGCAGAAGTCAATTCGAGCCCGCGTCATCCAAACTAATAGTGAAACCCCAGTGGACACTTATGCTTTATATTTTAGAGACTACTCCCGTCCCGAACCAAGACCATAGACAATACCATAAAGATTTGAGATTTGTACCCCACAGTCAGTAAAGTCCGAGAGTTCAACGCAATAACAAAAAAAAAACTACTCCTCCTGCTTCTACCATATCTACAGCTTCCACCAGATAATAGACCCTCCGGCATCTCCGAGACTACTACCCCATCGCAGTATAACCACAGAATTCTCCAGGGAACTGCGCAACTACTACAGCCTGTTTTTGCACAGCCCGTCAGGGTTTCAGGACGTTCACTGGTAGCTGCAACGCCACTTCCACGTCGATCCAAAACAAATACCATAGTCATAGTGCACTGGCACACTGTGTGAGTGCGTGGGAAGACACGCTGTGTGTGTGACCTCCGTGTTCTGAGTGAACGCGTGTGTAGGAACTTCTAGTTCGCTTACAAAATGTAAAACACGAACTACACCGTCTCCGACGCTCCGGAAAACCACCCCAAGGCAAATCCTGGACATAAACCAGCTGGCTCCGTCTGCAATCAGAAAGCCCAGCCAGTGCCAACTCAATTCGCTAGCCAGTTCCACCGCAATTCGAGGCCACAACATCTTCCACTAACTCCTGGCAAACCAGGAAGAACACTACTGACCGCAATGAGCCAACCTGATCCCAGACGACCTATTCCTTTGAAGACCTCCGTCTATGACCTCATAGTATATTACCACAGAGCTGCATCTACTTGACGCAATAAGCCGAGATAGATTAGTCCCGGCATTTTAACTGAAAGGTCATCTCTGACGACCTCCTCCCAAGACCTCGTGGTACCCTGGAAGTAAGTAAACCACTGCCCTCAGAAGCCCCGTTTCAGCTCCTTCGGTAATTCCCAAGGAACCAAGTCCGAACTTGCACAAACCCAATTATATTTATAACCGTTTTCTCAGGCATACCACCAGTCAAGAACCGCCGTCAACCATTTTCTCCGACAAAACCTAGACCATAACATCGGTGGCCGCATACGGTACCATACGATGATTTAACAGTTTTTTTGTTTAGTAATCAAACAAAGATGTATAAAAACTTAAATACAGGGAGTTTATAAATGAATGGGATTATGTAATCACTTTAAATATGCCTCCTTTTTAAAATCGTCCACTATACTACATATGTTTTCATATGTTTGCTTGACAGCTGTCAAAGTTGATCTGTCAAAACAAATAGTTTAGTGAACAATTTAAAAAAAGCGGCACATTTAAAGTGATTACATAATCCCATTCATTTATAAACTCCCTGTATTATATAATTAAGAACTTGAACTGTCACAAGTAATATGTAACGTTCCTGAACTGTCATAGTGTTTCTAAACTGTCAAAAACACCAAAAAGCTACCATTTGTATCATACTAAACTTTCTGCAACTCAATAATATTTCTAAACATTAATAATTACTATAAAAAGTTCCTAATCTGTTGTAACTGTGCCTATAATAAAGTCAATAAATATCATACAACGTTCTTGAAATGACAATGTTTCTGAGCTGTCATATGCGCTTGAGCTGCCATAAAATGTTCTTAAACTTAAAATTTGTTAAACTGTCATAAATTGTTACTGAACATACAATTTTAATATCCCGAAAACAATAATATCATAAAACACTCTTAAATAGTCAAAAAATGCTTCTAATATGACATAAATGTCAAAATGATATTGAATTTCCAAATTAATTTTGAAAAATGTATCTGAATTTTAAGTTTAAATTCAAATATACAATAAAAAAATTCTTAAACTGTCATAAATATTATAAAACAATCTTATACTTGGCCACTGAAAGTTGTTTGTTTCACATATCTAAACCTAGTTTTTGAAAGAGACTGCCAGAGAGAGCTCAGAACTTGCTGCCCGATAAGTTCATCTATTTTATATCTATTAACTTTAAATTTTCACGGATAAAATTATTCAGTTAATAAAAATTTCATTTGTATACTATAATAAAATTCATGAAGTGACAGATTAAATGTAACATTAAAGTTAGGTATACGTATAAAAATTTAATAAGATAAAAGTTCAGAAAATTCAATCAATATTATAGCAAAGCATCATACTAAATACCAAAAATGATATAACTATATGCGTATCTTTAAACCCGACTAAAAACAAAACATTTTTTATTAATAAATTTGGTCTGGGTTTAAGTTTGCGTAGATAGACAAATCAATTTATGCTACCAATCTAGTGCCACAAAAAATATTTTGTACGATTCTTGTTATACATAAAATCACTCCATCCAAAAGAATAGATACCCTTGGTGCAGTTGTCTAGTACCTACTCTAAACATTACGCAAGACACACATTCTATTGTATTGACAGTTTCAAAAGTTAGGTTAACATCAATTTAAATAGAATGTAATATATTTATGTTGCAAATATTTTGATTGCAGTAATGACTAATCTAAATAATATTGCAATAATAATGACTAATAATACTTTGTTTTGAATATGCATAACAATTCTTATCTAAATGACTGTACTTCAGAATTTGAACGCAATGATCAAGTGTTCGATTACTACTATTGAATGAAATTACTTATGGCAAATTTTAATAAATTAGTAATTTATTCTACTAATAAATCCAAATCAGTTTTACAGCACTGTTTCAACAATTTCAGATTCTGACAAAAATTAAAAACAGCCGATTGTTAATATTCTGACATCTCAATTCAACAATTATTATAAATAAACCATCTAAATTTATTTTTTGCTATTACATTCCAAATCAAATCAAACCTGATTTTAATCTACTGTAAAGTACCCATAATAAAATAGATTGTCCCACTTCAATTCTCTACTGAAGCATATAGTTCAGCCCTTAATTCATTGATTTATTTAAGATCCATGTCAATACAAGATAACTAAATTGTAACTATCCTAATAATGATTAATAGTAGTGACCTGATCATTAAACATGCTATTGTTATTATTATTGTTTTTTTATTACATAACAATGCCTCATTATTGTTAATTTGATGATAATATACAAAAGCAAATAAACACAAAAGAGAATTTATTTTGTGAGTAAGTTTAAAGTATAATAAATAAAATGGGTTTGCCCTTTTACAAGTATCAAATTATAATGATTATTCATCAAAACAATATAGATTAAATTACTGTATGCTTGCAGAAATTTTATACAAGCAATATAAATACAAGTTATAATTATATTTGGATGATATTTATAATCATTTTCATTAATAGGCCTATTTGAAAATTCAAATCAATAATAATCTGTTGTCCCCCACCATTTTCAAATCGATTATTTAAAACAAAAAGTTATGTACCCCAAACATGAGTCAGGGGGGCTTGTCTAGATTAAATTTTTTACTGATTATATTATTCTTACCCAGCATATCGCTCTGAGGATGACTTGAGGTCTTTGTACAAATGTTATAGGGTCAAAAGCACCTCCTGCTTTACCGCCTCCGTAAGCTCCGAGTCCTTCCATCTTGAAACACTACTGTACAGTGTTGCCAACCAACTGACACTGCTGCCGCTGCTGCCAGCACAGGTCGAGAACGGCGAAAAATCAATTTTTTTGGAGGAAAAATAAAATATTTAAATTTAAAATTATTTACGAGAATTAACCAATTATGTGATAATGAACAGTTTTTATATTTTATTTATTATATAATTTATAAATTAATGTTTTCTTTATAAAGTTTAAAAGATTCTACTCAGTGTCGGCGGAAAGAAAAGGTTAAGAGGCGCTAGGAGAAGTAAATACTATTTATTTATTGTTACGATTAATTATTTTTGAGTATTTCTTAAAAATATAGGATGGTTGTTTTACATTTATTTTATATTGTCATCACAAATGTATCAATATGCGCGTTCGTTTTGCCAATATCACTGAAATTTTGATCACTTGGTGATGATAAATTAAACAAATTCGGTGACATAAATTTTAAAATATGGCGAGTAATAAATAAAACAATTTAAGATAAAGTGAAATTAGTTGTTCTTTGTTATGTATCATGTTAAACAATAATTAAGTAATATTTTAGGTCATCACCAAGTGATCAAAATTTCAGTGATATTGGCGAAACGAACGCGCCTAATATAACTAATTGCCAGAAGATGATCAAGTATGTTGCTATAATACATAAATAAATATAATTTATCACAGCATACATAAAACATGGTTAATATTGTTAATTTTTTTAAAGTTTATTTACCTGAAAATACACAAGGATAGAGAATGTTCTTTATGTAGTGCCAAACATGCATGCTTGGGATAGAAAAAGAAGAAAGGGTGAAAAAAGATTGTATACGCAAAAAATGACAAACTTGCTTCAAAGGTGCTGAAGGCATACCCACGCCGCGGTATCATCTGCGTACTGCTAGAGCACAAAGCTCCAAAGAGCCACGGACGCCAAAGACCCACGGACAAACCGTGGCTTAGCAGATATCTATAACGTAGATATTGAAAAAAAATGGGTGACAAGATAAAACCTTGTAGTACCCTTGCGGAGGGCAATAAAAGGTTTGATAATGTGTTGCCGTAGCGGGTTTGAGTAAACCTACTTTCAAGAAAAGATTTGATTGAGGTTATTTTGAAAATTAAAAAATTTATAGATAAAAATTTGTAAATAAGGCTATCGTGCCACAGGTAGCACATAAACTTGGGTGATATAAAAAAAAAATTGTTGAGAGAGAAAGACAAATCTGACAGAGTTAAGTTGAGGCAATAAGAGTCAGAAGTTGTCCGTTAGTTTTTTTGGGTTTATGATTATAATAGTGTGGGTTTGCTTAAGGAAAGTTTAAACACATTCAGAAAACACGCATGCTTAAAAGGTGGCAAATTTTTTAATTGTTGTTCTTCTTGAGGGAGTGTTGGTGGCTAAGTTATTTGGTTAATTTTTTCAAAAGTTTTTCTTTATCTCGATAGTTCAGGTTGGCGGTGGACTGCATTTAATTCCTTAGAACAGTTTAGCGTTAAGTTTGTTCCAATAATTTTTGGTGAAAGAGTTGCGGGTTGTGGGTAGAGAAAGGAAATAGACGTTAATAGCACTATCTATGTGATCGAGATAGTTTAGAGAATCAATTTGCATTTTGATAATCACAATATTTAATAAAATAAATGAAGGGGAATGGGGTTAATTAAGAAAATAAAGTCTTAGAAGAGCAGGTGATCGTTGATGATGCAGTTTTACGGGCTTAAATCTGGTGAGATTACAATGTGGTCCATAATGAAGTGATCATTGTGGTTTGCAAAAGTAGGTTGAGGCAGCTTAAACGAAATAAGAAAAAGTTTATTAAGAAGCCCGTCAGTTTGTTACCTTTTAAACCAGATTAAATAAATAGTCGCCAAACAATACGTGTTGGGCATTTATATCTCCAAAGATAGATTTCCCTGGCTGGCAACATATTTTAAAGTAGTATGTTAGATAGTTAATTTATGTTGGTTTATTTCTGCTGCCAAAGCTAATCACCGACGCCAGAGGTTAAAACTACCACATCTAAGAATTTTGCCGCAAATTCAGAAATTTTACCTTAAATTATTGTGGTTTTTAAAGTGCATGCAATATTGAAGCAATACACGGAACCTACTAAAGTTTATCTTTTTATCTAAAAGTAGAAGTACTCATCACAACATATTTCGTTTTAACTTAAAATAATCTAACGGGAATGGTTTATTGGAGTGGATGTAAATGGCTACTTTACTTAATTTTATATGTTGCTAATTACGCTTTGCAGCATAATTGTCACTACATCCAAGTCCGTTCATGAGCAGTTAAGAGTAGTGATAAAAGAAATAAAAAAAGAGCACCGTAGGCTTTAGTCACGTCTTTTGATTGGCCCACCGCATGTTTGTGGTGAAATATAAATTTGGAAAGTAATAGGTTTGTTCTAGGAGATAAAATTGTTTCCTGGATAGCAAGGATGAAGATGTTGTCAGTGCTGACAAGATTTTGAACAAGTGGATATTTATTGTTAAGGATTGTGCAGACATTATAGTTTAGCTTTACAAAAGATGTGTACAATGTTACCTGTATAGTGGATTCGGGTTATGAAACCAAATATATATTATTTGAACTAATAAAGTAAAGCAATTTGATGCAAACAACCTTCATTGTCTTCAGCCCGGTTTTTACTAGGGTTTAAAAACTGTTGGCGTCAGTAATGTTGAATGATACATTTTTTAAGACAAAAGAAAGGTAGAAAAACAGGTGTTTTGTTGAAAGTTTTGAGGTTTGAGGTTAGAGTGTGTAAGTAATACAAGTTTTCCTAAGCGATCGGAAATGAAGTTGATGTATTTATCCAGGTCGGAGATATGCAGAGTGAGGTAAGAGGTGTTTTTGAGTATTCTGATTAAGATAATGGCATTGTTTACAGGGGCTAGGGTATTGTAAAAGGTTTAAGAACATTGTAAAAAAGATGGAGAGTAAAATCATAGTTAGTAACAGTGTTGTTGTTGATGCGTTTCAGAATAGGTTAGACTGTAAACATGAACGCCTGGCACTTTGTCATTTTCCGGAGCTGGTGCATTTGGTGTAGAAATGCACCGCCATCTTGGATTTCGGTGTCTATATTGTTCTTTGTAATTTAGAAGATGTGGTCGGATGATATCAAAGCGCCGAGTTGGTATGAGAAACCTGTCAAGTTGGTGTCAATTAAGTGTTCTAGAAAATAGCTAGCGGAGGTTATAGTGTAAGAGTTAAGGTTGTAGCCGTGGTAGGTTTTTATTAAGGTAATGATGTTGGGTTTCCTCCATTACCTATAGCCTTTACGGTATCAAAAATATATAATTTTTATGTTATTGTCCGCATACTTAAAAAGGTCTAATAACTGCAATAACAGTCCTAAACAAAAGTAGTAATAGACGTATTAAAGAAAATGTTTGATACTTTTTTTGTTTGTTTTGTGCGAAGGTGTCCTTTTTGGAAAATACTTTTGAACATTGGAACGTGATATAGCCTTGGACTTAAATGCAAAGTCTACTAGGTATGAGATAATTTATTTTATTAACGTTTTTGCGTATTTTCATTTTGCAGGTGCACAAGATAAGAGTAATTTGTATCTTTCTTCAGGGTTAGTATCTGTGGAGACACAAAAGGTTTGTTGTGGTATCAGTTGCAACAAGAAATATTTGCGGATAGTCCAAATAATTGCAAAGCATTTTAGCTCTACTCTATTTCTTTAAAGTTTTTGTCTATTTTTACTTGTGCGCAAGATAAAATTCATATCTTTTTGCAGTGTTAGTTTTACTGTGTACTAAAACTTGTCCAGTAAGTGGAACTATTAAGTAAACTTTCTTAGTGTTTGTAAAGACACAAAAACTTTGTTGTATTATCAGTTGCAACAAGAAGTATTTGCGGATTGTTTGCAAAGCTTATTTATTTAGGTTTTGTGTGTGCAAGTACTAGCACAACTGGAAATTTGTCGACGTCTCATTCTTTTCTGGTACAATTCTGTCTGGCATTACATGAGTCTGTTTGTAGCACAAAACTTGTGTTTAATTTAAATGTTTTTTTGTTTTTTTTTTTATCGGTTAGATAAACTGCAATTTTGGCAAATTGTCAGTCAGTTGCAACATGCAAAAAAGCCAAGTAGTTGCGTTTTGGTAATTGGTTAAAGGCGTATCAATTAAGTGAATTTTGTCTAAAGTGAGTTTATATTCTAAGTACTCAAACTTAGTATGTTTATCTTCTTTATGATCACCATTGGTCTACATTTCGGTATCTGCTTGAAAGTGCTATTATTCCTTTTGAAAGCATTTCTTCTTTTTACTAGTAAATGTATTTTTGACAACTATTGTAGGAGTATTGAACCAAACAAAGTTGCAAGAGAGTTTATATTCTAAGTACTCAAACTTAGTATGTTTATCTTCTTTATGATCACCATTGGTTTACATTTCGGTATCAGCTTGAAAGCGCTATATTCTTTTTGAAAGCATTTCTTCTTTTTACTAGTAAATGTATTTTTGACAACTATTGTAGGAGTATAGAACCAAACAAACTTGCAAGTTTTGTCAGTAAGTTATATTTAATGCAGCACCACGTTTGTGTTAAGAGGCACTGGTTCATCCACAAACAAAATTAAAAATTCTGCCGTTTTGAAAAACGAGTTTCTTATACAGGGTGTTCAAAAAGAATGTAAAATATATAAAGGGGCGGTAGTACAAACCACAACAAACAAAAAAATCTTAGTAAACATGGGTTGTCATAGCAACGGTTTTGGAGAAATAGAAAATTATTTATTTTTATTATTCTTTTTCCCTTCATTTTTTATTTTGCAAAAAAAATGTAAAATACTTAAAGTGTGGTAGTACAAACCACAACAAACAAAAAAGTGTTAATAAAGATGGGTTGTCATAGCAACGGGTATTACTGCCATTTTATTCGTTTTTATTTTTGCATGTAACTTTCTTAACTGTAAACATTTTTTAACATTGCCAACAGATAACTTTATAATTGCATTAGTGCCGTAAATAACCAGCTATTTTCACACTTTGAAGGACCTACAACTTGTTTAACATCTAAATAAAAAACTAATAGTGTGAATCAAATTTTATTTCAAATCATTTTAACAAACATTCAATTACAAATTTAGAGAAGTCAGCACCAATGAATTGTGTGCTTTAGTAAGGAAATACATGTGATTAGGAAAATCATTGAATAAACTTTCAACAATGGTTCTCAGTTTAGAATTTATATTTTTTTCTCTGTCATAAGTAGCATGAGCTAACGACGAGGTTTTATGTATTGTAAATGGCTGTCGACCTCTAGACAATTCCACATACACCTTCAATTTCCTCTGCTTGAACAGTAATATATCCAAATTCTAAAAACATCATAATTTAATAATGAATTATAATTTATATATAATTTATACCAATTGTTTATCAATTTTTTTATTATCAATTTCTGAAGTTGAGTCTTGTATTTGTTTATTCAAACTCCTAATTTCTTCTTCGACTCTATCAATTTCTTCTTGGGTTCTATCCATTTCTTGTTGCTTTGTTTCAATCCTTTTTTCTACAATTTCCTTATCCTAAAAACAGCTAAAAATTAATAATTACATCATTTATCATACTTTAACATACATTTGCGGCCTGTTGTAGTTTGTTCCTCATATCATCAAGTTTCCTTGAAAAATTTAATCGCATTTGTTGACTACCACCTTTAATATATTTTTGTCTGGCTTCAGCAACTGTGACAATACTTTCTCTTCTTGTAACACAATGCTCCAAATCAACCATCAATTTATCCTGAGCTTTTCTTAATTGCGCATAACGAACATTCATGCGATGTATTTCAGTCTTCATTCTTCCAACTTCACCATCGTTACTCATATCTTCATCCATATTTTTCTTAGCCTCAACCACCAATTGAATTTTTTTCTCCCAATGCAACGCTTCTCGATTTTTTTCAATCAGATCATTACTTAAAGTCAATTTATCATCTTCAATTTCACTAATATCAGATTTGACTTTTAAAGATTCCATTTCAGCTTCCTAAAATGTGATTATAAAATTAAATGTATTTTATATTGCAATGACAATTTTTACCTCTAATTTGGCCATCAATTCGATTTGAGTAGAATTGTTAATATCATCCAAAAACTCTTTGCTTCCTTTTTTCTTAAATAACGTGTCAGTGCAAGCGGATAGCTTGTTTTGGTAATAATTAATGTTGCGATTTATAATGGTTTCTTCATTCTGATAGTTATCTAGTTCGTCATTTATTTTTAAATTCTTTTGGTCCAATATAGATATTTCTAAAAAAATATAGTTAGTGTTCGAAAATATTACAGTTTATTCAGATTTAAAGTAGAGCAAAAAAAAAATAACTTGCTATCAAGACGGTTTAAAATCCGTGTACCAACGTATACCGTATAACTCTTGTAGTCAGTTGCACTAGCTAAAAATCTTAGCTAGCCACAGCTCAGTTCAATGTTTTTGAGTAAAATGTAAAAAAACTGTCTTTCTCTTGATGAAATGTCAAATAATTATACTTTAATGCAGATTCATGTAGATAGTTTAACTTACATAGGCTTTGATCAAAAGTAAAACTTAAAAAACTGTCAATACGTGGCATTTTTTATGCAACTACTTTCTCTCGTTAAAATAACAAAAAAATTAATAGAGAGTTGAAACTAGTGTCAATTCAATGTAAAGTATTGTAGTTAGCTTGGATTATACTAGCCCAGTTCAAACTTTTTGAGTAAAAAACAAAAAACCGTCAGAAAGTAGTCTTTTCAATGCAAATGTTGACTACTTTCTTTTGTTAAAATGTCAAACAATTACATAGAAAGCTGAAACTAGTCTCAAAAAATGCGCAATTTAATGTAGATTCTTGTAGTTAGCTTAGTTTATATAAGTTCAGATTGTAAGTAACACTTTTGATGCAAAAGAACACATTCTGCTAGTATTAGAGCGTGGCTACTTATAAGCAAGTGTCTGTATTGCAAAAAAGCCCAAAAGCTGTTACGGCCACTATCAGGCGCTAGCCGTCATAAGACACACCTTTTCGCAATACGCTCTAGCCAGTTGTAACCAAGCGCATCTTATAAAAAAATGCATTCAGAAATATTTATTTAGCCGCTCAACCCAACCTCAACCCAAATATTTTACAGACAAAAAAATTATCATCCTTTTTGCGCAAATCACCCACCCATCCATTCCACACATGGTCAACGGCCAAAGAACGTAACTTTGAGGTGATAGTCCAACATGTTTCAAATTACCTAACGGAGAGAAACGTTGGTTTATTTTTAAAATCTTTTGGATTTTTACCTCCCAACGTCCACAGAGTGGGAATCAAATTCTACAATGTCAAAAATGCTAGCGTTATGGGCACACCGCCAAGAGATATTACATACTATCTCTCTAGTATGCCGCAAACGCGTGCCTTCTCTCCATTTGGTAACCTGTCACAAAAACACACCACCCAAGTTTGTTCCCTGTTTTGGCCTTATCTTGCCAACTTTAAAAAATGCAATGCATTTGTAAAAATAATGGTTTTGCAAAACAAAGTAATCCTAGACGCCAGACCAGAAACAGAGCTCGCACCGTCCCGTCTTTTTCTGCTCAGAGTACAGGTCCTTGCAAACCTGCAGCGGCAAAAGCAAACAAATTGTTTGCAAATGCTGTTGCTATTCCAGCATCAAAAACGGTTAACCGAAATGAGAAGATTGAGGAATTTAATTATTTTCACGCAAAACTGGCAAAGTAAAAGAGTTCTTCTTTGAACAAAAGAGTCAAACAACAAACTCACTCTAGCGCTAATTTTTTCAAATATCTTTACGTATTTTGCAAAGTTAGTGGTAAACCAGAAGCGTAAGTCACTAATGTAAAAAAAATGTGGACCACTCCAAAGTGAATACCCCCGATACGCTCACGCTAGAAACAAATGCAATCTTGGTAAACGTGCTCAAGTTGGGCACTGTCAAGATTGCATCTGCTTACACAAATTTGGTCAACCTTATCAAAACAACGGATTTTAATACGGTTTTTGCAAAACTTTATTTCACAAAAATTGCTGGGTACTTAACTTAAAGCACTTAGCGTAGATCAGCTTACAAACCAATACCAAACGTTAAACTCTGCTTTGCTACGTTGAACAACACAATTTACAAGTATTGGGTCTAGATAAACTCACTTTCTATAGCTCTGTTGGCTACCGTGGGGACATTTTTGAATAATCAAAGACGTCAATTTTTAAGCTAACATCCAAACAATCAATGCTTAGCCAGATTATAACTCAGACGTCAGACAAAGAAAAAAAAATTGTGTTACTCTTACAAACTCTATTCTCACGATCTTTGAAAAAAAGCATTAGCAGCCTAACCACACTAAGAATTGTTGCGGACATTTAAAAAGCCGTCACCTACCACCTGATCAAATCCATCACAAAATAGGCTTTAAAATTCATCAGCTTTGCCCCGATAACTCTTTAAGATTATTATGAGCTACAAAAATATTGATTTGCAGAAGAAATACCGCCAAATATCAATGGCAAAGACACCGCAACCTCAGAAACTACAAGATCTTAAACTTGCTTCACAGCAAAGTCAAAAAGACATTAAAACTGCACAAAAGATGACATAAAGCAATAATGACGACAAGTGGCCAGACTTGCTGAGTCAGACAAAAAAGCTTTTATCTACAAACATCCAGTTAATCAATTAACCATTTAAAAACTTTAAGTAAATAACACTACATTCTAACATAGCTTCTAAAATTTTATCTCTAAATAAAAGAAAACTTTCAAGTGTTCAACACTGAAAAAAGGGGGTTAGTCGGTAGGCACTTTTCTCTTAAAAGTGAAACCAACAAGATGAGTTTTTAAAAGTTCCCCTTCCAATCCACCAAACAAACAAAATTCCAGTTCAGTTCTCAGAGAAACGACGGACGAGCAAAATCATCTCATAGAGGCTAATCAAAAGTATTTAGATAGAGATCATTTTCCAAAAAAATCATTGCCGGCACCCAGGCAAAATGGTACTCAATTTTCCTGATTCTGCAAGCTAATCCTACCACAAAAACGACGCTCCGTTAATCCAAACAAACTTTATAACATATCTCACTCCTTTGCATACTTTATCTTATGCAACTCTCTCGATGCCAAACAACATCATACCCCGAGGCCACGGGCAAAAGCATTGACCAGACAAAAAAACTTTGTTTTAAGTTCAA
Organism: Tachinus rufipes; assembly: GCA_963932245.1. Taxonomy (NCBI): domain Eukaryota; kingdom Metazoa; phylum Arthropoda; class Insecta; order Coleoptera; family Staphylinidae; genus Tachinus; species Tachinus rufipes. The sequence continues at coordinate 24,959,686 of OZ010747.1, read as the reverse complement.
CCGCCAAATAAGTCTTGACTTGCACTTGCAGACACGTGCACAGGCACATACAACATAACCTTAAAACACGTTATTAGGAACATACCCATACGATGCGGTGCAAGCAGAGCTTATCGCTTTAGGGTAAGCTCTTCTTTCAGTCAAACGCATGAGAAAGAAAGAAAAACCCTTTTTCATTCATTTTACAAAACCCACAAAGCCAATCATGTGTCTCTCAAAATTGTGCGTTCTTACCGTCAAGGTACAGTACAAATGTAAATCTGGTGACATTGTACAATGCCACCGTTGCCAGCGCTATGGCCACACGGTATCAAAGTGTATGTTTGCGTGAAATACACTGGAGCTCATCACAGGTTCACCTGCACCAAAGCGAAGAAATCAGAAAATGTTGCAACATGCACTGCACACAGCAAACTACAATAGCTGACCAGCATATCTCAAGCTAAAAACAAGCCAAACTTTATCTAAAGCCTGTTTTTCAACGTCAGATTTTTCTTATTCCTTACTCCTCCTACGCAAATGCAGCTGAAAACTAGACCCAATATGCAAATATCATTTTAGTCCAAAATTAGATTTTCTTCCGCTTGGCACAAGCAAGCAAAGACGATTTTAGAAAGATACTAACACTAATATTACTTCAGTACGACCAGGAATTCAAATTAAAAAAAGTTTAGTTGGTAAACACTTGTGAGGGTAAATCCGACACTTGTACGTCTTTAAGAAAATTCTTCTCCCAATTCACAAAAAAGCAACTATCAAGCCATTGTCTGATTAGCAATAGACTGGCATTTGAGGTCTGACTGAAAAAGATAAATCCGATACAAATCACCAACTCTTAAAATATATCAACCTTTACTATGCCCAGGTTGCATAAGCAGACAACTGCTACTATAAAAACCGTCGGTAAAGTGACCACAACCATAACCATTGGAAATCAAACACATACGATCTCTCTTGCAGTGACACTGACACAAAGAGAAGAACTGATCTTTGGTATCACTTAGATGGAAAACAACGCTACCATCCTTAATTACACACTAAGGGGATCTCACAAACCAGTCAACAAAACGAACAGTAAACAACAATATTGACTTTGTTAATAATACACAGTAAGTACAGTAAGAACGCAAAGTACTTATACAACGTCCACAAAAAAGACCAAATCTTTAAACAAACAATCTCAAAGTTGTTATCAAATGAGATAATCAAACTAAGTTACTGCGCCCCGGTAGTCTTAGTGAAGAAGAAAAACGGTACACCACGTTTTTGTGTGAACTACTGAAAACTAATAACAATGTCACTAAGAAACAAGCTGCACCACTTCCTGAGATAAATAAAACATTAAAAAATTTTGAACCCGTTCAAGTTTTTAGTAAAATTGACCTTTCAGAAACTAATGTCCCGGAGCTGCTAAAAAATATAATCCTTGTTTGTTTAGATAATATTACAAAGAATACGTAGAACACATGCAACCATGGGAGCCGACTTTTGAAAATGTCAATGCAGGCAGGGTTACTTGTGCTCAGATATTTGGGCTGTATGGCCACATTTCTTATATATATATATATTTATGAATGGATGGTCAGTCTCTTTATGCAAATTGAAAATATTAAATCAAATTTTTTATTTTTTATGCATATAAGCCAATATTCCAATGGGGCGCTGCCCCCATAGAATATGTCAATGGGGGCACGCGCCCATGCATGCAACAAGTGCTAGAACGTCTGCAAGAATACGGACTGCGGTGTCTCATAAAAAAGTGCGAGTTTGGACCATCGGAAAACACTTAGAAGACAAACCGTTTACTTTTCGCACAGATAACAAAACTCTAGTCTGGCCGATAAAAAAGTTTTAGTTCATATAAATACGAAGCTTGAGCGGTATGCGAGTTTTAGTGTTCTATGCTCGGAGCGCTGTTCGATGATTGGAGCTCCGTTGTGGCCACACCCTAAGTCTCTAAAAACACTTTAGTTTTTGTCTGCATTCTTAAAAATAAATATATACTACAGATACATATACTAACGTTTCTTTAAAATAGTCATATCCTTAATTTGATTCTGTCTTTTTTCAGCAAGATCCACCACTATAGCTTGTTCACGCATCCAAAAGTTCTGCATCTCTTTATTCTTATTTTGCGTATCTGTTATGTTGCCTTCAAGTTGTTTAATTTTAAGTTCCTGCGGCGACAATTCAGCATCGTTTAGTTCATTAAATCTATCCAATTTAGTAGTAAGTATTTCATGTTGTCTACCCAACCGCTGCAGTTCACGTTCGCACATATCGCATTCTTTAAGACAATTCAACAGTTCATCATCTTCGATTGCTAACTGCTTCTGCAGTTCATCAATTATACGTGCAGTCTCTTGACTTTCAAATTCTAAATTTTGTATTGCTGATTCGGATTTTGCAATATTGCTTTCACAAAAGCAGATATTGATTCTCTAAAAGGAAAATTTTAATGTTTTTATAAAATTGGTAAATTCAAGCTTACAATGTTGCGATTATCTTCCTTATCTTCTTTGACTGAGCTTTCAAACTTTTTGGCATATTTAGCTTTCATCAGACTATCATTTAATGAGCTCACAATATCTCCTTCTAATTTAATTCTTTCATTACATGCATTAGTGTATTCTTTAGTGGCGCATTTTAGTCTGTTATTGATTTGAGCATTTTCAGTTTTAACACGACGGATATCTTTATCAATTTGTTCAGAAATAGTATCATAATGCATTAAAATCTTTTCAAATCCGACTGTCTTCTCAGCTTCAACACTTAACAGTCTATTAGCAGCTTTAATATCAGTGTCTATACGTTCTTTAAATACAGTTAATGTTTCGTTGTGCAAAAGTTCTCGATTGCAAAATTTCTTTACTTGTATTAGTTCACAGTTAACACCAACTAATTTGTCTTCAAGAACCCTATAATAATATTAAAACTTATAACTTACAGTTTTAGTGGATTACCAAACATACTTATAACCTTCCATGACTTTGTTGAAATATTTATCTTTACTCCCAATAGTAATCAATAATGATTGCCAGCCATGGATTAAACACCGATGATCCGCTTCAGTTGCTTCTATATCTATATTGGACATAAACAGCGATTCGGCTATAGTTTCTCTTTCTTCTTCTTTGACTCTTAGTTGCATCATTATTGTTTCCAATTCTGTTTCCAAACGCCATACTTCAGTCATTAATTTGTAAACAAGCATATCCTAAAATTGTTTTTAGTAATTTGAAGCGCTTTCATTGTACTCAATTACCTGTTGCTTCTTTTCAGTTGCTAGCTTCATTTTATCCTTTCTAGTTTTTTCAGCCATTCTTTGATTGATTACCAATTCAGATTCAACCCCTTTTTCCCATTTTGTCATATTGTCAATTAATAAATTGGCTGATTCAACTTCGTTTCTTAACTCAATTTCTAAAAATATTTTATTATAAAACTGTTAGCAACGATAAAATTAATTTAACCTTTTTTCTCGGCTTCTAATAACCTATTCTTTTCTTCTTTATGTTTTTTGGCAATTTCTCCAACTTCATGATCCAATTGTTCTTTAGCAGCTGCGATAGTTTGTAGTTCGTTTGCGTATTCTTCAATTTCTTTTTGTTGTTTTATTACGGTCTGTTGCATATCGTATGTTTCAACACCGATTTGTTCGCGTTCATGATTTCTCTTTTTTGCACCGTTTTCCTACAAATATAATTATTTTAAAATGATTAGGATAATTGCATGTTCAACAAACCAATTCAGCGACATCTTCCTTGAATCTTTCAATGACTTTAAGTAAGTGCTCTTTAAGGGCTTTCTGGAACCGCTCCAATAAGGGATGATTTGGATCCAATACAGCATCAGGTTTGGTTAGATTCGACTCACTAAAATATAAGTTTATTAAAAATAATTATTTTATTAAAATCAATCGCATTATAGCTGACAGTGTTAAAATAATTAAAATTATAGTAATGACAAGTTATACTGTAGTTACTTTATTGATACTCAATATCAATAGAGTAATACAATGGATACGTACAAGAAGGCAACATTGGTAACGGAGAACATATCAGGAGCGTTATACAACTAATGAGCAGAAACCGCTTCAAATGTAGAAATCTTCCTGTACGCACCCAATGGCGGCAAATTATTGTCATCAAAATCTATTTATTGTAGTATGCGACTGACAACGTTTTAGTACATACTTCAGGTTTTTGAATATTTTCTATATATTATGCAATATTGGAATCTATCAAAGTATAAAATGTTACCTAATATTATAGTCATAGATGAAGTATATTATTCTATTAGCGTGTAATGGTCTACAACATTTTTTACAATAAAAATTTTACAAATCTTAAAGTTTTAACGAACACAAGCAGTTTACTTAGTAGTAGTCTAAGCCTAGGCCTGCTAAGCGCTGGTGTTCTCATTCTAGTTTTTCAACGCGCTGTAAACATGGAATAACGTTGTTGGCGTTTTTGCTGCCGAAAAAACCGCACTATTCTCCTTAAAAAGCCTACACCATCAAGCCGCCGTCTTTAGAATGATAGTTTGTTGTTGGTAAAAATTGCATAAATTTTTGTTGGTGTTTGCTGCGTTTGTCCTGTAAGTGTTGCAGGTTTACTTCTTTGCAAAAATTTGCAGGTTAGGTTTAGTGTATAATAATGCATGCAACGTTTTCTTGGAGTGCAATGCAAACTTGTCAATGTTTCCATTAGGTTAGGTTGGGTTATAAGGTTACGGATGGGCACCAGTAAGGATTTGGCGTAAACAAAACGGTTGACCGTATGCTGCTCATACTTTTGGACAACGGATTTTGAACAACGGCTCAAATCCGTAATCTAAAAGTATTATTAGCAAAAAGTGCTGTTAACTTCTTCTATATATTATGTTGGCTTCTTGGTTAATACAGTAACATTGCGAGTGAGGTCTTGTTACCGGTTTCAGTTGAGGTAAAGTTGTAATCAAAAAATGTTACCTGTGTCGGTGAGTTGTTACATTCACGTCGATCATTTTGTTATTCATTTTTCTCCTCTTCTCAGTAACGATGTCGTCTAAATGTTAAGCATATGGTGTGTGTGTATGTGCACTATGAGTAGCTTTAAGCTCTCTCACGTTGTACTCTACAAATATCGCCAAGTTTTCCGGACCGAGGAGAACCAAACTTTGTGTGAGTACGTTTGCGGTGATAACGCTCTGTCAGTAAGTAAGAAGAACACTTTGGGCAAGTGCGTTGGCAGTGTTGACATTCTGTTTAGCAGCGTACGTCAAACATTAATTCGTTTACAAAATGCTTTCAACACAACCACAAACCCCAAAGAAGCCCCTCACCAAGAAGGAGGACGCTCTCGGACTTGAACCGGCCGCCTTTGCCACCCCCATAAAAGAACACCGATGACAAATGGCGCCCGAGCAGGAAAATCCAAAGCATGATGCCTCCGATGGTGGTATTACCATCCGACACTGCTGTCACAAATACCTACGAGTCAAGAACCTTGTCGACCAGAGCTTGACTACAAACAAGCCAATATGTTTTGCCGGATAGACTAGTTCTAAAATTGCAAGATTATGGTAAGCACAAACCAGGTTGCCCCTTAATAAGTGGAGTTCCTACTCCAAGCGGCCTTAAGCATTTGAGATGTCATGCATTAGCCGGGTCACTACTGCAATCTCAATGTAATTTAAAATATGGCACAATATTTGATACCATCCGGCAAAGCAATATAACAACAACTGCAAGCGGCTACTTCAACTTCATCAAAGCGACTGATATCTTTGACGCTAGCTTGGTTTCAGTGACCCTAAGCTATCTGATCAAAACAGCTTTGTAACCAAGGTTAATATAGTAAAGATCAGAGAAAAAACTAGCCATAGCGTGCCTTCTTGAGCAAACCAGAACATTTAGAGATCGAAGCTACACCGTCTCCAACCGTTCCACTCATACAGTAGAAGTTGCATTTGAAAAGGCAGTCTCAAAAGCTGAGCCCGGCACCGCCCTCAGCGTAGCACACGCCGCTTCTATTGCTACTGAAGCAAAAACGCCGTTGCTCCGTACATTTCACGGAAGAAACCTCGGATTATAAACCAGCAAAAGTTTTGCCTAGCAATCCATAACCCCCGATTACATCGCCGGACCAAACTCCGTGCCAAAGCTGTGCCCTCAAACAATTTGCTGCTGTGCTGCTGTTTTTAGTGCATCAAGTTTGCGTGCCGGTAGACGCATCGGATTTCATGTTTTAAAAAAGCAGAAAAAACAATCAGCAAATCAATTGCCAAAAGCCAAGACCTAACAATCCCGGACTAGCCCGTGCCGCAAATGACAAACCTGCAACACTCAGACTTATAGTGGCTTCTATAATGAACACTTTTTGAATTTTGAACTGCTCCCGTCCCTGACAATAGTTATCAATAAACCGGACCTGTAGTGTAACCGCGGATAACATTTTTTTAAATAATTTTGCACACCAAATCTGAATCTCCAAAGTAAAAGGAATTGTTTTTAGCACACCACTCCACTAATTGCAGGAGAGTTGCTCCTATAAAACTTGCCGTTTTTAGATTGCAGTACAGCAGATCTATAATGCAAGTCAGACCGCAGATCTGTAAATATAACTGCAGTACCAAATATCTGCAATACAAGTCCCATAGTCAACTTCATACTCCTAAAAAATGATGCACAACTCAACAACCAAACAACACGACAGTCATTGCACAAAGGCTTGCCTTTATACCTTGTGCACTTTCTGCAAACGGGTAACATTTAGTAATGTAGATGTATTCAAGATCCCTCACGTCATACCATATCATCATAGGTTTTCCGCATTCTGTGTGAGTGTGTTTGCGGTGAGCGAGTTAATAAGAAAGGCACTCTAGATGAGTGTGTTAGCAGTGTTCGCTTTTTGTGTCCTCGTTCTTGGACTTGAACCTGCCGCCTCTGCCTTCCCATGAAAGAGACGCCGGTGACACGATCAGATTATTGCCGCATATCTCTGCGGTGTGCACTTAAAGGCGGTGATCCGGGTACTGGAGTTATAAAATAGTTCTTGATAAAGTTTGTTAAATTGTTTAGAGAACTCTAGGCGGTGTCTCCAGAGATATAGCTGTTTCTCTGTACAAGTGTCAAAATAGCTTCAAGTTCGCAAAGATGCAAAAGCAGACAAATCATGTTAAAAAGTCCGTAAGGTTTTGAAACCCCTAAACTAAAAAACATTGCTATAAAATTGTCAACAACACCCAAGCGTGCTACGAAAACAAGATATCAGCAAGGTCCCAAGGCTCAGTGATAGTAACAATACTAGAAATAACTTTCAGACATGATTTAATGTAAACCGGAACTGAACCACATCAAGTGATTCATTCCTGAACGTGGATCTCAGGAAAATTGATAATTTACATTTTTTTACTTTGGGCAAGTAGATACTATAATGACTACAGCAGCTGACAAACAACGGGGACAACGCACCGCTACTCCTTGGATGCGATGCCAACGCAAGAACACAAACATAAGAGGTGAAAAACTCTTACAATTTATAGTAGAATCTAAGTTAAATATTATAATCAAAAGTTTTGCAATGCGTCGCGTAGCGAGGTTATTGACCTAACATTAGCTAATCATAAAACAAGTGAAATGATAAAAAAGTGGTACGTGTCGGACAAACTTCCATTGTCTACCATGCATACAACCAATGCAATATCGAATCTGAAGAAACGCTCCTTTTGGAATACAGAAACCTAAGAAAAACTAACTGGAATCTATACAACGAGATACTAGTTAGCCAAACTGGGATCTGTCCAAAGACAGCAAAAACATCACAAGAACAAACAATGACAAACATATTTGTCAACTCCATCAAAACCGCTTTTGAAAGAAGCTGCACTAGCATTATCAAGCACATCTCAAACAAGATTACTTGATAGAACAAGTGCAAAAACGGCTACTAGAAGACTGTTCAACAAAGTTAAGAAGAAAGGTGACTGGGCCGCATATAGTTATTTAGTTTTAGATTTCATGCTACAAAAAGAGTATGCGTGTTAAATAAACCTCTATATATGCAAGATTCTCAGAGCGAGCTTAGCACTTTCACAAATACTAAATAGCTGAAAAGCATATGCTTTAGCTAAGTTCTACAGACCAATCAGCTTGACATCTTTTATGCAAAAATTATTAAAAAAAATAGTTGACAGACACATAAGGAACGGGGTACTGATAGCCCGACCACTGCACCAACATGAGTATGCCTACCAAACGGGCAAATCCTGCGAGGTAGTTATACATAAGTTAGTCAGCAAATGCAAAAACACTATACAATGCAAATAAATTGCTTTGGGTACTTTTCTAGATATTGAAGGGGCATTTGACAATACTACTTTCAAATTCATAGAGAAACAAGGAATAGATCTTCTTGTCCAGCAATGGGTCATCTCTATGCTCAATTATTATATTTTGTTTTTATTTATGTATACTTTTTTCCATGCTTTTATTTTTCAATATTCTCTTATATATTTTTGTGTAATTGTAATATTGTTTGTAATTCATCGTTATTTATGTATATAATGGTGTAGATGTAAATGGTTTTGTATATACCGTGAATAAAGTATTAAAGTATTAAAGTATAAAGAACCGGACTGTAACTATAACACTATATAGAAAAACTGTATGAGCCAAAGTTGCAGAAGGGTGCTTACAGAGAGGAGGGAAGATACTTTTAGCCTTACTGTGGTGCCTAGTCATGGATGACTTACTACAGATACTCAACAACATAGGCACTTTTGCAAACAATCTTACTATTCTTGCATACGGAAAGTTTGTAGCAACCGCGTCTAACATGATACAGAGTGCACTAAATATTGTAGAAGATGGTGCAGAATAGAAGGGTTATCAGTAAACCCAAATAAAACAACAATTGTACCGTTTACAAGACGGAGAAAAACTACAGATCTAAAAAACCAGAGAATGTATGGAGTCACGCTCCCGATGTCAAAAAAGGTGAAATATCTGGGACTAACACTTGACACTATGCTAAACTTTAACACACATCTAACAAATATAACAGCAAAAGCCATTTGGGTGCTTTTTGCAACCAAAATTATGGTCGGACGTACATGGGGATTAACACCTATTATGACCAGATGCTTATACGGTGGTGGTAAGACCCATTATTACATACAGAGCAATTGTATAGTGGGAAAAAACCACTCTCAAGTGTACAGCCAAAAAGCAAGACAAAATTCAGAGGCTAGCATGTCTGTTGATAAAGGAAGCAATGAGAACGACGCTCTCGACAGCTATGGAAGTACTACTATCGTTATCGCCACTTCATTTGATGTAATTGCGGAAGCTAGACAAGCAGCATGCAGGCTGCAGAGAAACGAGCACAATGTAAACTTTGGGACTCACAGACCTAACATAACAAAAGTGTTGCATAAAAAAAACTCTAATTATGAGGTCGGACTTCATAAAAAGCCACTGCATCAGTAAGAAATTTGATGTAACAATACCACATCAAAACAAATAGATAAAGAATAGATACCTAAGAACAGTCAAAAATACTATTTGATACACAGATAGGTCTAAAGATCAAATGGGTGCCGACGCTAGAATCTACAAAAACAAACACCAAGGATAGCAAACTTTTCCAAGCATAAGTGGCTGCCATTGAGTAGTGCACCGGGGACATGATAAAAAAAAACTAAAACCGGACAGACTAATAATTATCATGCCAAACAGCCAAGCGGCATTGCAGGCCTTGTAGTTGCCAGTAATAAAATCCAAACTGGTTATGACCTGCATATTCTGTCTGAAAGCAGTGGTCACAACCTGCAAAATTTGCCGGGTATGAATACCAAAAGATACAATGCACTATTACTCATGGAATTAAGTAATGTTTTTAAACCACAAGGAACTTCAGGTAGTATTCCATTCTCCACTAACACAAACCGCAGTCGTATGTTCAAGAAGGATAGAATCACGTGGCTCCCCACCAACAGACAATTACCTAATTACTTCTAGGTGTTTACCGGTTTCAAATAACGCTTAATGTAAAGCAACAGAATGCAATAATGCCTTCACAGCCCCAATATTGCTCAGTAAGACAAAATACGTAAAAGAGAAAAGAATAAGCAATGCCTTGCAGAATGAACATAGACAATCAACAACTACTTATAAACGTCCAAGCACAAACAGATAAAAGTCACCACACACACTCTTCTAACCTAAAGATTAAACAATTTACTAAATCTAGAACCACCCCGGTTCCAGGTGTATGCCGGTATCAATGGCGCTCAAAGTGGGACAACAGAACGGAACGTGTTTTTAACATGTTTTTACAACCCCAAAAACACCCAGAAGAACAAAACGCGTACAAAGGAAAGAATTAACAAAGCCATGCAGATTGAAAAAATATAAATAATCAACAACTACATAACGCATGTTTTATGAGCGTCCAAGGACCGAAGACCAAACTATCTATACAAACCAAAACCAACTTGGTCTATGAAGATATATTTTTGACAACTGAAGCAATACATCAAATAATACAAAATACTAAATCGATGCAACTTTCAGAATTTGAGCAAAACGTTTCTTCTAATATTTCACGCAGTCTTCTAATGTTAAAATATTTATCAAATTATTTTTTTTTGATTTGTCTTCGGAGATGCAAACACAACCTGATAGACAATACATCGCAAAAATAAATTGGAAAAGTACTGTACGTTGACATTAGTTATCACATGCGGAGTAAAGGATAACCTGCATTGCAATTTGAACTTGAACTGAATTTTTTTTTTGTTTTTCAAAGATATAATGACGTTTATGAGTTGACGTAAATTTAGTTTTATGTTTGACATTTACGAAATGGGACGCTTTACACTTGAACAAAGTACTTGCAAAGTGGTGAGTTTTCTACTCAAACAGTAAGAAATTTACAAAACAAATTTGATAGAAAAGAAATGCCTTCAACGTAGTTTGTGAATCAATTTGTGAAGCGAGTTTGCAAAACTAGATCGTTAGTGCGCTCAGCCAAAAAAATTAATGCAGTTGCTCAGAGTGTGCGTAAACATGCATCAACATCAACTCATCATTGTTCTTAGAAACTGAACATTTCTTGCACTATTCTGAGGAAAATTTTGCATAAAGACCTTGGTTTAAAGGCCTAAGAAATAAAGTCCGATACGTTTTTAGTATGCCTAATGAGCTAAAAAATAGTGTTTTTTGATCAAGCTCATTTTCAATTCAAAGGCTATGTCAATAAGCAAAATTGTTGCATTTGGGGATCAGAGAATCTACACATGACTATTGAACAGCTTATGAATCCACAACGAGTAACCGATTGGTGTAATTTTTGGTCCGACGGCGTTATTGAACCAGTTTTCTTTGAAAATGAGCAAGAAGCTGCCATTACCGTCAATAGCGAATGTTACTGTGTCATGCAAAACAAAGTTTTATTTCCAAAAATTGAAAAGTATTAAATGGATGATATTTGGTTTTAACAGGACGGGGCCAGTTGCCATACAACCAACGTAACCATCGATCTTTTGCGCACTGTTTTTGGTAATCGAATAATCAGCCGAAATGCTGATGTCGATTCCGTCTAGAAGCTGTGATTTGGATTTTTTTTGTGGGAAGACCTTAAGAACAAGTGTACGCTAACCATCCAGAGACGATTGATGCCTTGAAACACGAAATCAAAGTTTCCAGCCCAAACAATCAAAAAATTGAGTTAATCGGATGTGTTACTGTCAAGCCAGCAGTGGCACTCATTTGAACGATGTTGTGCTTCATTCTTAAATGAAAATGTCCAATCTTTCTAATAAACTCATAACTTTGAAAAAATATTTATTAGTTTTTTGCTTATAGCCGATTCAAATTCCAAAAGTTAGATGGCCAACCCTTTATTACAAATACAAATAAATAGAAACCATTATATAAAATTAAAAATTTGAATTATATGATTCAATGTATCCAGCATTAAAACGCTAAATTAAAATTAATATAATTTTTATATTTTTATATTTTTATATAACACTTATTTACTTCGTTAATTATTATAAAATTAATCTAATTATTATTAATAAATGCAACTTACTCGATGCTACCATCTTCACTAGTTGTATTTGCTTTTGGTGGTAAAACATATTCGATTTCCTTCGTTGGAGAAAATGGAAAATCCTCAAAAAAGTCGGGATCGTCATCTTCGGCATTGTTTTCAGCCATTTTTTAATGTATAAAATTAAATAATTATATTTATATAAAAAGTGTCAAAGATACTTTGACACTGTAAATTGTATGTGGTCGCTGCAGTTATTTACTAATTATTGATTTAATAATGGAAAGAGAATCATTGTTTATTAGGTTGCTATGATAACCGTGAGATAGGTGAATGATATTAATCAATAAAAATATAAATAAAAAAATCAATTGAAGATTATATACTCTATCTATCTCACCAATTATATCAAAAACTAAACTATGCCATAGTTCATTTTAAGATAAAAATAAAACACATTTACTATGTACTATATTACGAATATATTTAAAAATCTTAACATGTTTTAACCTTTTACAAGGCCATCATCAGACGGGATACACATATAATTATAAAAGAAAATTACATTTTGGTTCGATTTTTGTGTTTTTTCTATGTAATTTTAAGAAAAAAAAATGTATGTTGTAAATGAGTTTTCTGCTTGATTTTTATCTTATAAATGTTTCTTTTGTGTGATTTTTAAAGCAAATTTTATGCTGATATGATGATAGTTTATATAGTTAAAGTGATTTTTAAATAAAATCATCATCATTGAATATTAAACTTAAAACTCACAATTCTGGCAACCCTAAAATTTACTGTGTAAATGATACTTTAGAATACACGTCATTTAATTGGTTCATTTAAACCATGGCGCAAAAAGAAGTGGTCATGCCGTGCCGATCAGTGTCAAAAAAGAGATCCTAGCATCCTACCAGGGCTAAAACCTAAACCATAAAATAAAACAAAAGAAACAGTGAAAAAGTGTTGATTTGATATAATAAACAATAGGTTGCTGGAATCACCAAGGAACAAAACAGTTTGTTTGTGACATGTGACAATAGTGACATTAGCTTAATTTTAAAATTTAAAATTTTATTTGTATAAGTTGAACAAATTAATATAAGTAACGTAAGTATCAATTCAATTTATATACATTTAAATAATTTCCTATATTTTATAGTAAAAATGTTGGATGAGAGTAAATATCACGAAGAACTAATCGTATACTGGTTCCATGATATGAAACATAATCGTTTAATATATAGAGAGCCTTTCCTTGAAGAATCCACAATGGAAAAAATAAAGATATTTTGCGATAGCTTAAATCAAGACGTACATGTCTTCATGATGTCAGTCGAGATCATAGAAACATACATTTTAGCAAAAACTAAAAGAGGGTCATTTGTAAAGGATCCATTTCTACTAATAGTTACCAGTATTTATTTATCAGCAAAATATGTAGGTGAAATGTCTGAATTTAAACCTAGTAATATAATCAATTTATATGATAATTTAACTCGACGATCTATAAATGTACGGATTATTAAAAACATGGAAATTGATATTCTGAAAACTTTAGATAAGCTGCCAATCGTTACTACTATAGATGATTTGAAGACTCTTTTGCAATACTACATAGTTCCTTTTCAATTCGATTTTGTCTTAACTTATTTGTGCGAGGAATTATTAAGTTTTTATATGGTGCATAGGATGAACATTTTTTTAAATTTAAGGGCTGAATATGTGCAAAATAGGCTTTCTTTTAAAACATTTTATAGTATTTATTCGAGCAGAATGTATGTGCCCATTGCAGTGATTCTGTGCTCAATGAAATTGGCCAATATTATAGTTCCTGATATAGTATTAGGTTTTAGTCATAAGTAATATACATTATGATCATTTAAACTTTCTTTGTGATCATATTTACCAAGAATATTTAAATAAGAAAAGAAATTAATATTATTATTGTTGAGATTTTATTTATGTACTATTAAATTATTATAATGTTGTGTTTATTGAATATATTATTATTAAGTATATCCTGTTATTGTTTTGTAGAAATTATTTGTTTAATGTTTTAATTTTAAATATTTAGGAATATTTAATATTTTAATGATATTACATTGAAGTTAGCAAGTATGCCAGTGGCGTATCAAGTTAGAATTTTATCTAAAAACACGTAGTATAATGCTGTACAAATGGTTGCATACAACACATGCATGTATTGGCGCTTGCAGCTATGAAATACGATATCTGGCGCTATGTTTACATAAATCATGCCTGGGATTTCAACTTTGAATTATAATTTTTTGTTGCTGACGTACAGTATAACCTCAAAAACTTAAATATGAGTAAACGTCATGCAATTCTAGGAATTGTTTTTAATAAATTTTAGTATCAAAACTTTTTTTTTTTTAGATGGTTTTTCTGATGGTAGTGATTGTCAATTCAGAAAATTATTTTTTGGTGCTCAAATCGGTGGCATTGTCGGTTATAGAGAATTGCTTTTTTCATAGGTGTTGAAGGATGCCTATGTAATATTTGCTTTACAGATGGCAAGTATGTGTCACGTGCGCCGTACCTGGACGGACTTTGGATCTTGCTTGGGTTTGTGGAGTCGTCAATGATTGATCTTTATTTAAACTTTTATTGGTAAGATCATTAGGCTTTTAGTATTTAGGTTCTGCCTAGCCGTGCAAAAAAAAGCAGAACTTATTGCCGATCAGTAACAGTATTGCTAGCGGTTTGCTCCCGTTGTCCGGGATCTACCTAGTATTTATAATTATTTACAGCTAAAGGAACTAAGACAACTGCATTAGTCGACGAGCCGTGTGATGTGGGTCTCTCCTTGAAAATGCTCCCAGGAGTACTGGAAAGTAGCTGTTGGACAAAGTCGCAAGATGTACTGAAATGCCCTGGACAAAATCAATTAAGCCGACCCATCTAAGTTATGAATTTATGTTTGATTAACCAAGGACAATATACGTAGAGGACTGCTGGATGTGTATTGCCCGTGACGCAGAAAGTTATAGCAATCTCATGAGATGTTGCGTACTCCGAACTACGTCACAATGTATCAAAAGGTAATTCATAGAAATCCGGCAGTCCTCCATAGTAGAGTGTTCTTCTGATTAACGGTTTTTCTAGGATGGGTTTTCAAAATTTGTAAAAAATTAAGTCCTAGCTTCACATCCAGGTAGTAAAATTCAAATATGGCGTTCGGTTTGCCTTGATTTTGTAACCAGGGAGTCGATTCTGATTGCTGTAATTTTTCTCAATAGTAATTTTTTTCATTAAAATGTTAATTAAAATAAGATCAAATGTTACTAAGGAAATGACGTAATTTTTATGATAAAATTGGCCTCCAGACCTCTCATTAAAGTGTAAACAAGCTACGGTATGCTCCAAAGTTATTGCTAAGTAAGGTAAGTCCGTTTGATGGGGAATGGCAAAATTACCCACTATAGATTTGTCACGAGGTTGCCACGCTAGTCGGGGCTGCTACTTGGTGTTGTGTGTTGGGCATAGATTAATTAGGGGTTTAAAGGCGGCACTGCGTACTACCAGACAAATAACACATTCACTAGTTATCATCATTAATCAGCCTTTAGCGTCTACTGCTGCACATAGGCCTTTTGTAGTGTTTGTTGTTTTATTTGTTTTTTTGCCGCTTTTAACCACTTTCCCCAAATCCATTTTATATCTGTCACAATGATATCTCTGTATACGTTGCACACACGATTCTGTAAGGTCTTTCTAGATTGTTATGTTAGCACTTGCGCAACATCTATCTTTTTACTCTCGCTAAATTTTAGTCACAATGCTATGATGTACATAAGCATGTACATACACCACGTTAGAAGGTTTGAGGTTATTTAACACTAAATAGCTTTTTGGTGGAAACATAGTTGGTAGTTTGCTTGTCTAACAAATTGCTTCTTTTTTAGGACTTGGACTACCAGTTGGTTTGGTGTTGTGGTTTTTAAAGGGTGCCACTTTTTTATTTATTGCAAAATAAAGGGAACGTAGTCGGGTTTTACTAACATTGCTTTTGAGTTGATTGTAGTTACTCTTGAGCTCTTTTTTAGATGTTGCAGTGTAAAAGGTATTTCTTTTGTTTTCTGCGGTGTTAACAGTGAGAGTCGGTTGAGGGTTATTATTTACAAGTCCGCTCTAAGTAGCAAGTAACGAGTTTACTTGATCTCAACTGAGTCGAGCTTGCCCGCTATCAGCTATCAATCGTTTTTTTTTCATACACTAGGTACACAACCTTGCTTGTGCTTTTGTGTTTGAGAACGTAGAAGTAAGCTAAAACAAGATAAAACACTTATTTTCAGACACCAGGTTCTTTACTGCTATGTGCTAGTCAAGACTCGAATGCCAATTATTGCAAAAGTTTTGTTTCGTTTTTGGCAAAAACTTTTGAATATGGTTTTTACTTTTGTTCCGGACGGTCAATACATTACTATGTTTGTTTTGTGTTATAGAAGGCAGAAATCTGATAATTGTAGAATAGTAAATATTGCCCGTGCTGATGGCAGATCTGAGGTTTTGCTGAAGTCTTCTTGTTGTGAAAGTCGTGCTGCTTTACAGGCGTTCTTCCTATCTACACTTCTTTCTTTGCTACGGTTGGAGTCGCTTCTTACCGTTGTGTCAGACTGGAACTAAGTTTGTTGTTGTGACTTATTGCAGCTTTTTGTTATTTAAGTTTGCATAGGTAAACCTAAATAGCAAAGAGCTGCCTTAGGGCAACACTCTTGTTACGGTCCAATCCGGGGGTATATTTAAGTAGCCGTCAAGCCAGTTCACTCACAATCTTTACTCCTGGCCATCCTTTGCAATCGGGGTTTGCTAATGTGGTTGACTTTGGGTATTTATTTCTGCTGTAGACAATAGTATTTGCTTCTAGTGTTACCGTCGAGCAAGGTTACTACCGCTTTCTTTGAACTTAGCAATTTTTTTAGATTTCTTTTTTGCGGTTGCTTCCTTACGCATAGGTTATGAGGCAAGGTGCTTATTGGGCTGTCTGTTGTTGTGCTGACCGGCTGAGGTTTTTTCATTTCTGGCCTCAACAAGTCAGTTCTTGAGTGATGGCTAAGCTGCAAGGTTACTCTCTTGTTTTTATTTAGGCTTTTTAAGACAAATTGCTCGCAGGATATTCCCATGTGTCTGTCATTGTCTGCACGTTTGATTATACTTTTGCAAATATATTGTTGTGGATGCACCCTTCTATAGTGAATGATTGCTTAATGGGTAGTGTTTTTATTCAATCTGCTATAGGCGTTGTCTGCTGTAAGATGTGGTTGGTACTAGAAAGCAGTTGTGTTTTACGTAGATCGTGATAGACTGGCAATTACACCTCTTGGAGTTATTCTTCATACACAAGTTATAATGCTCATGCACGTATTCTACACGTTTTTGGAGAGATGTGCATTGTCGACACATCCGCTGGCAGTAACAAGGGCTCTTGCGTTTCTTATCTAATGCATAATCAGTCCTTTAGAAGGTTTTGGCATTAAAACGTCTTACTTGTCCTGCAGGTTGGCAAGTTTGAGAATTACATTTCCTTAATTTCCTTTTTGTTGTATTGTGGTTATCCCGCCAATACACAGTCGCCAAAACCTTGTTTGTTCTCTAGCAGGACCAAAACGCCACCTTTCATATCAAAATAAATCACCACAAAGAAAATACCCCTAGGCAGAAAAGTTACGCAACATTGTCGCCAAAACTCTTTACACAAAATATATTTAAATCTTTGCAATGGAACAACATAGGGTTTAAGATGGACGGCAAATCTATAAACAACCTAAAATTTGCTGATGACGTAGTACTAATAAGTAACAACATTGAGGAAATAAACATCATGTTGAAGGAGCTTGAGGAAAAATCACGACAAGTAGGTCTATAAATGAATCTAAATAAGACTAAAATAATAAGCAACGTCCCAATTAACGTCACCATAAATAATACAAAAATAGAAAGTGTTACAAGCTACATCTATCTTGACCATACAATTAAACTTGGTAAAGAAAACCAAAAGGCAGAATTAACAAATCAAATACAACTAGCGTGAGCTGCCTTTGGCATGTTAAGCTATATACTCAAAGATAAAAACATTCCCATGAGCCTAAAAAGGATAATGGTTATGGACTGGAAACAATGGCCATCACAAAGAAAACAGCTCACAACTTACAAATAAAACAAAGATCTAAGGAAAGGGTAATGCTGGAAATATCACTTAAAAATCGAATTAAGAATTCAGAAATTTGAGAAAGAACAAAAGTTGCTGACATTATGTAGCGTATTGCTGGTCAGAAATGAAGATGGGCGGGGCACGTCGCTAAACAAGACTCAGAAAAATGGACAAACAAAATAATGCACTGGAGACCACGAAAAACACAGAGAGGGAGAGGAAGAGTACGAATAAGACGAGTACAAAACAGGAGAGAATAAAAAGATTTAGAAGAGGCCTTTACAGCAGTAGATGTTAAATGGCTAAATAAAAAAATTAGACCTTTGATTGAGGTGGTCCTTCTATAGATGGTGGGCCATAATTTGTCAGAGTCAAGCTTAAACAAGTGACTAATTTTGTGGCCGACCACGGTTTGGCAAGGTCGACAAGAGCTTAAAACAGCCCCTCAAAAGTTTATCTGCTAAAGTATTTATAAGAACTTTGTCTAACCTAACCTAATTATCACAAAAACAGGTACTCGTTTTTGTCAGTGTGTATATAACTGCTCATCACTAACGTGTTGGGTTCTGCATAGCATCAAATCTTACGTATAAGGCCTCAATGCCAATCAATGTCAAAATTTGGTGTCAACACACAGCCCCAACACCTCAAGTACCAGTTAATAAACACAAAACGCCATAAAATAGATAAAAATAAAATTAGCATGTTAAAAACCCCAATTTAAATTTAATAAAGTTGTAAACAAAACAGTGGTTACTTTTTATTTTCTAGTGAGTAACTTTTTACATTTATGACATCAAAACAATGACGTGAGCTGCAACTGGAACATACTTGTAAGTAACTAAAGTAAGCTCGCCAGAAAACGACTACTGTTAATATTTATTCAAAATATTAAAACATTATATAACATAATATATTGTGAATTGGACCAGTGCCAAACCAAAAGTAGTCAGAAAATTACTTCAAAACTGTTTTATACTTTTTATTGTTTATAATTATCAAAAGAAATGTGTTACGCCTAAGTATTCAACAATAGTGTAATGTGGTTGCCTACATCGTAAACTTCAGTTTTTTCTCTACTTCGTTATCACATCCACTATTTACACATTAATACCATCCGGTACTATTAAATCTAAATTAATTGCAATTGACGAGTTGTGACGTTTCAAGTTTATCTTCACATTATATTAAATATACTTGATTTGTGCTTAAAACAAAATTGATTCAATTGGCAGTATTTGATTAAATCAGTAACCTTTTTTATATAGTTAGGTTGGCAACGGCAGTATCTCCGCGTATATGACAGATCAAGTGTGAAATAATTAGTGCTCGTTTAAATAAATTAAAATCATAAGTGAAGTGTAGTGCAGTGTTAACAAAGGTAAAATTTACATTTATTACCTATGTATTAAGTATTTTGATAGTTATTTGCACCGCGGATACATTATTTATATGTAAAAAATATATAAAAGCTGCGCCCGTATAATCACCATAGTGAAATATACATTTACATTTTATCAATTTAAATTAATGATTGGAAGTTAGTTAATGGTCAAAATACATTGTTAAACATTATTTATACATAATTTGATATGTGTAATTGATTTGTTGTATTGAAATTTGTTAATTAATTGCAATTTAATTTGTGTGCTGTGACGTCACAAAGCGATATCAAAATGGCCGCCTTATGATAGTTTTTTATTGTTTTCTTATTAGCTGATGTAATGTAATTTTAGTATTCTACAAATTTATTCTCAACTATCAGTTACTATTAGCAAAATCTTTACAAAATAAAAAGTAAAAAAATATCTTATATTTATTATTTTTTCAGTGTTTTAAAATCAAGTGAATTGATACCTTCCAGCTGTGGATATGGAATGGAGGAGCACCGCAGTTCTTCAGAGAACGTCTACGGTTCTTAAACTTCAGCGTTCTAGAAGCATGCAGTCTTATCAACTGCATATAAGGTAGGTTCTGCAAGAGATGACGCCAAGACGAAAGTAGTGAGTATTCAATGGAAATATATAAATAGTGAGTGAGTGAATTTAGTGTCTCTTGAATCAAATTAAATTTAAGGCAAGTAAATATAAATATATTTTTAATTAATTCAAATATTACATTATTAATTACATGTTTCAGGTCAACAGCGTTCTTCAGAGAACTTCTAGAATATCATCAGTTATTATATTTCTATTTTGATGCTAATTTTCAATATTTTTGTATTAATAATCAATTATTTTAAAATATTATATTTTATTTCTATAAACTGATCATTTGATTTGATTAATATAAAATTATTTTAGTTATAACTAATTCAAAATTGATCAAGTCAAGTTTTCTCGATTATTTTTTTGTAGTCTCCAATTATTTTTGCATTAATTTAGTCTTTCTAATTATTTTTTACTGTAACAATCAATCATTAATGATTGGAGAGTTTTGCATTAGGGCATCTATGTTTCTTTTGTTTTAGTTTGATTTTATTTGATGGTGATACAAGTAATAAACATATTATATAATTAAAGGTAAATTTCTTTAAACTAAGACTAATTAGGTTGTAGCTGTACGTTTATTTTTAGATAAAACAAGATTATGAGGTTCCCATTAGTTATCAGTGTATGAACCATGGAGAACATACAATAGGTAAAATACTTATTTAAATTATGTACTTACTGGCTCAATGTAAAATAGCTGTAAAAACAATTAATAAAAGAAATTGTTTGATTTTTAAAACGTTAAGCTCTATGCATAAAATGAACTTTTGGGTGGCTGTGTATCATATGCTATATATTTAGCATCAGAACATGACTCCAGGCAATATAATACAAGCATGGAATTATAAGAAGAAGATTGCATCTCAGAATTGAATTAAGGAAATAAAAACAAGCAGTTTTATGTCATCAAGCCGTAGTTTTTGCGGTATTCTGTCTTTGTTTAGTGGTTCTTGGCCTCCATGTGTGACTATCTCTAGCTACATGTTCCACCCAGCTCTACTTAAGTTCTGCAATTTGTCCTCTGGTTTTTTGATTTGTGATTCTATCTCTTAAGCTTACCCCAAGTAGTGAATAATAATATCCCTTCTATATTCATTATATTAGCAGATTTCAAACTCTTTCCACCATCTAGTTTGGTAAACTTGGAAGGAAGGTTCTAAACATGGTGCCAAACCAAACAACACTTCTTCTTTTCAGCCTATCTAACAAAAAAAGACAACAAATCCGCAAATATTGGATGTATCTGCAAAGTAGTTTTTTGAGTTTTGGACCCGGATATACTGGTTGAAAGCTAGATTCTGTACTTTTTTCTTTGTAACAGGAAAAAATGTTCGATGCATCACTACTCCAGTCCTGCTGTGTGGGACTGCTCTTGATCTAAAGGTAGCTTACCTTTCACGTATTTTATAAGATACAGCGAGATTACTTTGTGATATAACTTAGCCGTGCCAATTTTTTTTATTTGTCCTTCTGAATTTCCAGATTTCATTTCTTTCCTCTCTTTGTATTATCTGCTTAAATATGCTTTGCCGGAGCTGAGGCTCGAACCTGCGACAATTTATGCGCCGCGATTCGCTTCACTCAACGCATTTGTAGCACGCCCTCAAATGGAGTTCTAGTAAGCAACTAAGCAAATTAAAACAGTATAATACCTAAAGAGTTTATTCTGGTAAAATGCATGGAAGGAATAAAGAAACAAATATTAAATCAGTTTGCCAAAATATTATATATTAATATATAGTATGTATATGAATGATATTACATAAAATGAAACAGAAACAATATAGCATAGGAATACATTACTTTGATTAAAACTGTGATGTTGATATAACAAATTTATTAACCAAGTATTTTGGTTATAAAACCCTTTTTGCCAATTAAAAACCATTATTTGACATTTTTGAAACCATTGTATACTAAGTATTACATAACAATATTTATTTATATTATCATTTTTAACATTAAACAAACTGCTTCCAGACAAACGGATATTTTTTCCCTTGCAGTCTTTGTACAAAATAAAGAAACTAATTGTTTTAATTAATCACAGATGTGCAGATGTCTTTCTTATCATTACACATTCGAAGCTGCTTTTATTATCGAAGTGATATAGTCAGGATCTTCTTGAGAGTTACCTACCCACCACATGCATAAAGCGTTCTCATATGATTGTGTGTTCCTGGTATGATGCAGTGGATCCAAGGTGTGATGTTGGCCGCTCGCTGTTGCTAGGATTGGTCGGTATGGATGTAGACTCACACCATTCACACAGTCATTATGCAATGGTAACTAGAACATAAGAAGTACAACTTATTGATGAAAATTTCAGTCATATTTAGAGGTTATCTGCGTCAACATTATTGAAATGTCAGTTAAAATCTTAATAAACTGTAATTCACGATATGCAGAAATTTTCAAATTATTGTTTGTTAACAAAAAAGACAGAACTTATTGAGTAGCGCTGTTAGTTGATTATGCATTATCAACTCTTACAACTAAACAGGTTCACCAAACAGCAAAGAAAAGAGGAATTAAATAAAACAAGATAGAAAAAATGGCGCAGAAAAAAAAGCCTGCAAAAGGAAAATAAAACAAGACAGCCTAACATCCGAAAAGGATATAAGGAAAATTGTTGGAAACTGTGTAGAAAAGTTTACTCACTTGCATATGCACGGTAGGTGTGGCGTTCTCTTCGACGTTCCAAACCTGGACTTTCCCATCGGTGCCGCCGGTGGACAGCCACTTCCCGCACGAAGACAGATCCATTGTGATTTTTTGATTCGTGTTGGCCTCTCTGGGTACTGTGAAGAGTGGTCTACCTGGAACCTGAAAGAGAACCGCCATTAATAAAGCTCGGTAGCATAGATTAGCTTACATATTTCCTTATAGACGGTGGTTGAGAGTAGTTGTCTTACACGTAGATCCCAGCAAATGAGTTCCTTGTCCTTCCGTCCTCCGCTAAACAGTCTGGTACCGCACGCCGAGAATTGCATCGTCGTCACGCCACCCTTGTGTCCCGTCAACTTGCAGAGATGTCGGAATGATCCATCACTTTGACTGACCAGCTCAATAGAATTTTTCCATGTACCTGAAGAAATAAAGAAAACGTATTCATTAATGTAGTGCCCTTCATCGTGAATTAGTATTACAACTCAAATAATCATTAAGTAAAATATGCAGTTCTAACTACTTTAGTTGATACTGCCCACGACGGTTTGGTTAAAATGTAATTGAAATGAGCTTTCCAGTTGAGACTTTTGTCTATACATACAGGGTTAGTCAAAACTAACAGAACACCTAAATAATTTTCTGACAATATTTTGATATTTTAAAGGCCGCTTTTGGTTCTATTCAACAATGTTAAAATTTTATGATTTTTGACATATATTATTAATGGAATTTTGGAGTTTGGTTCTTTTTAACAATGCCTTTGATATTTTATAGCCGGATTATGCTATTTTTACAATGTTATGAAAATTTGTACTCTTTTGACCGTTTATGACCGAATTTTGGTAATTTCTAACAATTGTTACAACCGGATTTTGAATCATTCCGACAGTATTTTAATATTTCATTGCCAAATTTTGTTATTTTTAGGACTTTATAAAAAAATGTAACAACAATTACCGGAATTCGGTGTTTCCAACAATATTTTGATGCTTTATGGCAGGAGTTAGCTACTTTGACATTTTATGAATATAATTTTAACTTTTTAACCGTTTTTGAACAGAATTTGATTCTATCTGAAAATATTTTAATTGTTTTATGACCGGATTGATTAGCTATTTTTGACTTGACTTTTTAT
Organism: Tachinus rufipes; assembly: GCA_963932245.1. Lineage (NCBI taxonomy): Eukaryota > Metazoa > Arthropoda > Insecta > Coleoptera > Staphylinidae > Tachinus > Tachinus rufipes. The sequence continues at coordinate 24,935,674 of OZ010747.1, read as the reverse complement.
GATAGACTTTTACACTTTTTTACAACTACAAAATTTTTGACATTCCATGAATTTTGTTTGTATTTATCAATTATAAGACTAGGTTTGGTTATTTTTGAAATTTCTTGATATAAAATTTTTAATTTTTCAACAGTTTATAGCCGGATTTTAATACATTCTAACAATATTTTTTGTTTAAAGACTAGATTTTCTTATTTTAAGTTTAACGAATAGAATTTCACACTTTTCAACAGCTTATGGCTGGATTTTAGTGAATTCTGACAATATTTTATAGCTTTTTCAGACTTTATGAATAAAAATGACCAAATTTTGCTATGTTAACAATATTTTGATATTTTATAGTCGGATTTTGTTACTTTTAAGATTTTATGAAAATGTTTACATTGACTGGACTTTCACAGTTGATCACTGTTTCAATTTGACAGTTTGTCACAATTTTAACATTTAACATCACCATTTTGACAGTTAATAACTGATTCAATTAAAACAGTTAATGTTAATTACTAATTTGACATTTGATCAACTCTTTAATTTGACAGTTTGTCACTATTAAGTAAAAAACATATTTTCGACATTTGGTCACCATTTTATTCAACATGTTTCAACATGTAATAAACTGCCAGTTGCAATGACAGTATTAAACTTTTCTAGAGCTATCAAATATGTATATGTATGTGTATCAATGCGACCATGGTACTGATAAAAAAATCTATAATTGTCAATTTCCATAAAATATGTCATCAAACTGTCAAACTGTTCATGAATTAATTTTGAACTTAATATAAAGAAATATTGTTGAACTGTGACAAAGTACAAAAAAATGATCAACTATCATAAAAACAATAAAAAAACTCAAAGCGCCCATATTTATGTCAAAACAAGTTTATAAACTGTCAAAGTACTGATAAATTATTAATTTGCATAAAATATTTAATGCAACTTATTGATGTTTTTTTAATTCATAAAGTGATCAAAATGTCAATTACGTTCTAACTGTTAAATGTTAAGAAACAGTCACAATAGATCACTAATCATAAAATATGTCAAATTATCTATGTCAAACACAAAGCTTCAATGAAATATATCAGAGTCCATAAACTATCAAAAATAATCCAATGTTTTCCAACCTGTCAAAAAACCTTCGGAAATTATGACTGTCCAAAAATATAAAAATGAAAACATTTGTGACAGTTCCAAAGCATTATTCACAGTTAAAAAACATTTTTTTAGCATTTTTGACAGTTCAAGAAGTTGTTTAAAGTTCAAAACCATTTTTAACAATTAAAGAACAGTTTATAACATTTTTGACAATTCTAAAGCATTATTAACAGATCAAAAACATTTTTGACAGTTGATGAACATTATATGACAGATCAGGAACATTTTATAACGTTGTGAAGTTCAAGAGCATTACTGACAGTTCAAAAACATTTTTTAGCTATTTGGACAGTTGAGGAACATTATATGACAGTTCAAAAACATTTCAAAAGTTCAGGAACATTTGCAGCAGTTGAAGAACATTAGTGACAGTTCAAGACCATTATTGATATGTAAAAATCATTTTTAGTATTTCTGACAGTTGAGAGAAACATTATATGACAGTTTTTTTTTGTAGCAGTTGAAGAACATTTTATAACATTTGTCATAGTTTAAGAGCATTATTGATGGTTCAAACACATTTTTTAGCATTTTTGACAGTTGAGGAACATTATATGACAGTTCAAGAGCATTGTTGAATGTTCAGGAACATTTCTTGTAGCAGTTGAAGAATTTGTGTCAGTTCAAGAGCATTATTAACAGTTTAAACCCATTTCATGTAATTTTTGACATTTTATAACAGTTCATGTACATTATAACAATTCAGGTACATTTTTGACATTTAAACATTTTACGACAGTTCAAAAATATTATTTAAAATTCATTTAATTATACCATCAAACTGTTAAATAATTTTGAGTTTTCTAAATGTCATCAGGTGGTTCTAAATTGTTATAAAAAATCCACAAATTTTAAATTTGAAAAAGAAATTGTCAACATTGAATTTATTATACTGCGTACACACTTGCAACAATCTGCCGTATCGCAACACCGTCGCGTATCATCGTCGCGTACCATCACTCCGCAACACAACTGCGAACCGCAACATCGACGCGTAACATACTCCCGCAACACAATGCCGTTCCATTGCCGTATTGTTGCGCCCTGCCGTACTAACTTGTAAAGAGAGCTGCAACATCGTCGCGCAACGTTCCTTTGATCCGACGGCATAAAACCGACAAGCGATGGGACGCTAGAAAAGTCCCATGTTGCGAGGAAATGTTGCGCGAGGATGTTACGCGACGGTGTTGCGGTACGGCAGATTGTTGCAAGTGTGTACGCAGTATTAGAAGTTTTCAATTCTTAAAATGTATTCTTGAACTGTCAAAAGTTATGTAAATGCTGAAGTGCTTTCTGGCAATATTTTGATGTTTGAAGACAAAAGTTTCTTATTTTTGACTTTTTTTGAATAGAATTTTACACTTTTCAACAGTTAATGACAAAATTGTGTAAGTTTTTTTCTAAAACCGTCTCAATAACGGTGCCCAGCTGAAATAGGTAGCGGTAATCCTAATTAATATTAAAAATGCCTCCAATCAATTAGTCAATTAGGATAAACTTGCCCTGCACGGACAGGAAAAAACCAAAACACTATATACAACCATAGTCGCTTCACTCTTTCCTACCCCAACAAACTAAACAAACTAACCCGCAGGGACAAGCAGAAAACACTGTCCAAAACCTGAATACAACTATTAACAGTTTAGCAGTAGATTAGACATGTTGGTAGTCAGATTTTTAATCTCATTTACACTTATAAATGGCAGATTTACAGATTGAATTTATAATTTAAAAGTAAAGCTGTTTTTACATTTGTCGATTTATTGTCCTAATCAGATTAAATTGTCACTTTACATCTGTCAATTTATTGACCAATTTCTAACATCAGATTAGAACATAACCTATTTTGATTCAATTTATTGACAAAGTTAAGTGTTGCCAACCTATGCTACTTAACTCAGTTTATTTAAGAATAATGTTAAGTGTATTTTGTTGATCCAGTGTAGTATAATCTGTGTTTTATGTTGATAAGTACACACATACATACATACCTAAGAAAATATTGTGTAAAGATAACCTAAATAATAAGTGGCGTGTGTAAACTGAAACAAATCCGCAATAAATTGCCGTAAAATTGACAGCAATAAATGAGATAAACAAGTCATTAAAATTGAACAATAAATTTACAAATGTAAAAACAACTTTAAATTTAATACAAAAAACAGGATTTTTAATTTAATAAAGACCGAATACTGTTATGGTCAAATTTACAGTTTTAAAAATCGCATTTGCAGTTTGAAAGGCTTTATAATTTGGAATTAGAATTTAACAAGTTGGTGGCCAGATTTTTATTTTTAAAGGCCAGATTTACATTTCGATTGAATTAATAATTTCACAGCAAAAATGAAACACATTAATCAGATTTACATTTTTATAGGCCGGATTTATAATTTTGATGCCACATTAACAGTTTGGTAGCAAAACTTAACACAATAAGCGTTTTGCCGTGAGAAACCGTACATACCAGCGATCAAACAGCGGTTTTATTTCCATCTCTCTCTATTTTTGGGTGATCGCGGAAATCTCACGAAAACGTACTGGTTGTAAACGGTTACACCTGTCATTAATTTTCTTATGATTATTATTAATTTTGTAAAATATTTGCTATATATACATTTCCTTGCAAAGAATATTCATTTTATTTATACTTAATAGCAATTTTTACTAATTATTTTCATAATCATTCTTGACAATTCATCTCATTTATAGGTTATCATATTTAAATTTGACATACCGGACTTATTAAACTGCTTCCAACAACGGTTTTAAATTCACCTCGCTGGTTGGTACATTCGGAGTCAAAAGTAAATAACCGGTAACTCGCGACAACGCAACGGTTTAAAAACATTTCATACCACAACGTCAACGGTATCTCACGGCAAAATGCTTAATGGTAACCAAATTTTTATTTAAATGCCGGATTTATACTTGGAGCAATGGTACAACAGGGGCCTTAGTTGTGATAAATGATAAACTTGCAATAAAAATTAAAAGTTTGATTTTTATTTATTTTAGAGCTCATTTATAGTTTTGAGGTTAGAAACTTGGCTAAATTTGGTTTGTCACAAGACTAACTTGTAAAGAAGTACCTTAGGATTAAGTTGTGAGAAAATGAGACAATTAATGACATTTTGTTAGTTGGGAGATTATTTTGCAGTTTTGAGGTATGCAACTTAGGCTAAATATAGTTTGATACACAACCAAGTTGTGAGCAAATAACAAAATCGCAACTGAAATTAATGAAAGTTTGTTTTTATAGCTAATACTGCAATTTTGAAGTTTGCAATTCGGCAAATATGGTTTGACACTAGACTTAGTTGTAAGAAAATGACTAAGATGCAATTAAAATCAATAACTATTTGTTTTTGGTTAGTTTGAATAGTTTATTTTGCAGTTTTGAGGTTTGCAACTCGGCTAAATATGTTTATCACAAAAGTTTTAAACAAATGGCAAAATTGCAACTAAAAATTAAAGTCGTTTCTTTGACAGTTTAGAACTTACTTTGCACTTTTGAAGCTTGGCTAACTATGGTTTGCCAAAGTTCTAAACAAGAACATTACACTCGGGAAAAACTTGGAACATTTGTAGTTGAGAAAAATATAGATGGAGAACTACTAAGAACAACACCCCAATATTACATAATAACACTTCAGTACATTTAAGAATAACTTAGGTATAGTTTAAATATATTTCATAACAGCTAGAACGCAGTTGGTAACTGTGCAACCAAGAGAGAAACTTAAATTACATTGAAAGAGATTAATAGATCAGTACACCTAGAATCAGTTCCAGTACACCTTAGAACAATTTGGGAACATTGAAACAAATTCATTTTAACCTAAAATACACTCAGTACACACAGAAAGAGCAAGAGTTAAGAACTAGAACACTTGAGGGAAACTTAAATTACATCAAAACAGGTTAATTTTAACTCAGTACAACTTAGGAACAGCTTGGAACACTTAAGTGTAGTTGGGAACATTTCCATACACTTTAGAACAATTTCTAGCACTTTGAAAAGAGTTTAAAATTAGTTCAAAGCAGCTCTCAAACTTGGAAACAGTTTAGATACACTTGAGTAGCTACGCAAATTGAAGTAAAACATATAATATTAATTTTTTATGACATTCAGTGCAGTTGAGAACAATTTAAATACATTTTAGAGCAATTCCTAAAATTTTGAAAAAGTTTAAAATTTATTAGAAAAGTAACCTGTTTAAAGAGAAACTTAAATTAGATTGAAACAGATTAATTTAAACTGAAATGTTGTTTTTTGTTTTTTTGTTTTGATTAATCATTTTTTGCATACTTGTAAGAATACCCAACTCACTTAAACTGAAATAGCTCAGTTCACCCAGGAATAGTTTGAAACACTTTAGGTGCAGTTGGGATCAATGTTAATTCTCGCTCAAAGTCTCAAGCACAGTTGAAAACAATTTAGTTGCATTTTGGAACCCTTAAACGCAACTCATATATCATAAGACTAATGAATGAATGAAGCTTAGAACACGAAAAGAACAGGTGCAACTGGTAACTTTTGAGAACTACTTGCATCACATTAAAACCATAATTTTAACCAAAAATAAATCATAAGCAAAACTAGTTACTTGTAAGCAAGTCACAGCCCCCCACCCCCCGTTTATTTCAAACTTGGAAAAACCGAGGTTACAAAATGGAATAAAAAAAATGAGAAATTTGTATGCTTTTTTCAAAACCTTCTCAGAGGGCGCTTATATTTATATTTTTCAAATATCCTGACCCCTGAACATAAATAATAACAGTTAGCAGCTTTAAAAGATGAGCAATAAATTGCCAAGTGTAAAGGTGATACAAATCTGCATTCATAAACATTTTTGTAACGATTCTTTATCAAACGGGTCATTATAATTTAATAAACATTAAAAATATAAAAATATTCATAAATAAATTGTCATTAGTTAAATTATTTAGTAACTTTTTAGGTACTTTTGTTATTAAGTTATTAATATGTTAACCTATACTATATAACCTCAAATACTGTGAATTAATAGAGTTAGACATTTTCAAGTCAAACAAATGTGTCAATTTAATCATTCATTACGCTTTAATGGACCAAAAATAGTGCGTTAAATTTAATGAATGTTATTGCTAATGAGTATTTATAAATACAAAAATTTGATTAAACGTTCCATTATATTTTTAACAAATCATTATATTTAATGACGTTTTATGAATACGGGCATTAATCAGATTAAATATGTGATCAAAAATATCATTAGCTGTGATCGCCAATAATGCTTTTAAAATATTATTAAATGACATGTCATAGGTTATCTGTCATTTTTTTAGATTAAACTTTAATAAATACACAAATTAATATATAAATGACAAATGTTTTGTTTAGGACTTTTATCACATAACTGACATGTTTGTTGACATAAGCATAACAATGACACCACTTGTTTACTGTAACCCAACACCGCCTCGCCTATTTACTGAAACCAGGCAACCGTCTAAATACAAATACTCCATTAACATAAAAAGATAATATTTTTTTTTACTAAAAATAAACTAAATATATATTAAATAAATTGTATATATTTACCTATTGCAACGACCCCAGGTTGTGCTAGGCTGGCCGTTAAACAAGATGCAGGATGTGTGACTGGATATTCCATATATTCCCTACCAGGTCGTCCCGTACTAAAAATTTTAACATTCTTCTTGTAACCACAAAAAATATTTTGACCGTCAGCTGAAAACGTTACGCTAATTGCAGCTTCCAGCTCGTCAACACTGTTAAAGCCCCTATAGGAACAACGGAGTTCTCCTGTGAATGCATCCCATAGATGTATTGGACCCTCATGTCCAGATGCTGCCCAACTAAAATTAAAATAATTATAATCAATTCTATTAAATAATTTTAAATAAACATACCAACAAGTTGCTGCAGTTCCACTATTCATTCCTGGATACCAGCAGTAATCATAAATAAGTCCACTTTCAGGCACTGTTACGGCAGGTGTAAGTAATTGTATCTGCCGACTATTCATTATTGAATCTCCTGTATACAAATCACTTGGTAATTCCATCACATGCATACCTGCACCCCTGACAACAGTTAACAAACATGTACCATCCGGTGACCATTTACACCCTCGCAAGTAATGTTGGTCATCGTAATTTGGCCACTGTGCCCTGCCTAATTCGATACTGGTGTTTTCAAAATTGTAATGTGCATATTGGACGTAGTGGCCCTCCAATACCGCCGACGACATATCAGACATATCTTCCAAATCCAGATCCCCCATTTCCGTCATTTCCATAGCACTATTTGTTAATTCACAAGACAACAAATGAAATACACTTACACAAATAACCTAAAAAAACGCGTTTGGCTTTTTAATACGGATGGTTTAGGAACATGTAATGATTGCGCTGTACGTTATTATTGGACGTATGTAACAGGGAGTGATAAAAATACGTTATAAAATACGTTTCTCTTGGCTACCGACATATGACAGTTCTATATTCTAATGGCCTAAAAACAACCGGCGTTGCCAAGTTTATAAATTATTCTTCCGGAACTTGCGAAACCAATCAATAAAAATGTAGAAGAATAGAAGAATAGGACACCACAATTAATTACGATGTGCATGCATGCATGCGATTGTAATAATTACAAACAGGAACTTTTTAGTACATTTATATGCAACGACAACTATTACGCAAATCATATATTGTACGAGGGTACGTCAATAATTAATTCTTTGACTTTAATTTTATTGGTTTATTAATCACATTGGCATTGATTATTAATCTAGGTTTAGACAATATTGTTAACAATCATGTTGTTATTAACGTAATTTATACAAGGCCAGATTTATTCATAATGCATAAGACCAGATTCATCTATACTAAGGTCGAATTAATGTTTTAGGAAAATAGATACACGCAAAATGAAAAATGTGTGCTAAAAAGCCGAATTTGAGCATAAATAAACCCAATTTATAATATAACTTTGAATTTATGTATACTGAAGCCTGAAGTTGAATTTTGAGCATAAAAACATTTAATCTTGACTTTCTTTATATATAACTTGTGTATAATAGGCCGCATTTATAAACCTAAAAGACGTATTTATGCCAAACAAAACAGGATTTAAACATTAAACGGTGTGATAACTCAATAGTAACACGTTTGCATATCATGCGAGCAGTCAGGGGTTCAATCTCTGATATGACTAATTAACAACTTGATTTTAATCTACGGTGTAGTTTGAAAGTCACCTAATAAGCTGTTGATTTATCAAACCTCTTTAAACAAATTGTAGATTTACTGTAGCAATGTTAAATAGCCATAAAAAGCACAATAATTGAAAACTTTTAAATTTTGTTTAAAATGAAAACTTTGTTATTTTTTAAAAACCCAATTTTTACTGATACAAATCTGGATACACCAATATTAAAAGGGTTTTCCTTTCGTACTTTTGTTAGTTTCGATTGTTGTTATTTTTTTGGTTTTATTAGTCTTATTTCGATATATTTAACATATTTGCATTTTTTTTAAACATGACGTTTTATGATATAAGTTCTGAAAAGATTCACTTTGAAGCAAACTAAAAAGTCTTAAGATCAGATCATTAAATAACGACTATGGGCTGCCAAACAACGAGCAAAATATTTCTCTGGGCCGTGAAAAAAAAAATCCGGTTCTTTGAATGGTTTCCCGTCGAAGCTAAGTGGTTTAGGCAAGTATTTCTGATTTTTCTGCTGCGTTCTTAAGGTTTGCAGTAAGTTAGCAACTTTTTGTAGTATTTTGTTTTGAGTCTTTTTGTTCATCCTCATCTCTTCCTTCTTTTTCTTTTTGTCCATTTTCTTTTATCTTCTCTTTTCTTTTCTTCTTTGGCCCGTCTTTATCTATTTTCGATTCACTGCGTCTTTCTTCTCTCCTGTTAGGACTCTGAACATTGTGATTATCTTTGTCGGTGTCTTCTTTTTCTTTAAGGGTTGTATTTGAGAGCTTAGACACCATGTTTCTGTGTGCTTCACGTTAGGCTCCATTTGTCACCAATCAATTGTCTTGGCGGCGTCTGGCTGTGTCGGCGACGCCCCGGAGGCAAGGTTGTGCTGGCGTCGTTTCCGGCCGAGGGGTTTTTGCCCGCAAGCAGTTTACCGTCTTTGACTGTTTGGTTTTGGTTTTGCCAGACGTGGTGTCTGGCCGAGGCTTGTGTGACCTGCCGGAATGAGTTTCCGGGCGATAGGCCGTCTGGCGTGGCCTACCGGAATGGGTTTCCGGGTGTCGGGTCCGCCTGGGTAACCTTGCGGAATGGGTTTCCTCGTAAGAGGCTACCGGGGGCAGCACGTGTGTGTGTTCTCGGCGCCGCGTGCAGTAACACCGGGAAGGCCTCTGTCTGGTCTACTGTTTTGTAGATTGTCCGGTTAAGTCCCCCGGGGATTGGGGACTCCCAGAAGTTGTTGCACTTTGGGGTGCTTTGGTGAACAAAATTGAAGCGGGGCAATGTCTGACTGACTCTTGCGGGGACTAATAGGAAGCCTTTGCTTCTAAGTTGGTATCAATTTTTTTTTCTGGTTTAGGAGGTGAATCTTCTAACGACTTAAAGTGTCGGAGTTACCTGCAGGAGTCAGGCGCCTACCGACAAAATCCTTCTGGTAAATTGCCAGGAAGTTCTAGACCGTTAGGCTTATAAACCTTTTGTTAGTAGATAAAAAGAAAACATAAACCAGTGTCAAAAGAGAGGTGCGCTCTATAGGTTGAGAAAAAATGGTTTCAAAATATTATGCGTTTGTTCTCATAAAATGGAAAGAAAATGGAACTATGTCCGACTCGAACCCAAACAACACTTATGGGAATCTTCGCCTGTATTCAGGGATACGTTCTCAAATTTTCCATCATAGCCAGCTCCCCCATGGATACACAAAATTTGTTTGTGTGAACAAATGCCTAACAACAAGCGTTTGAAGCCGTGAAGGTAACACTTTCCCAACCTCTCCAACTAGTCAAACCTCAACCAAGAATACTGTTTGTCCACCAATCAAACGCATGTAATGGGTGCTTTAAAGCCTTATTATATATATTAAAAAAAAAACGACTAAAACTATGTTGTGTTGTATGCCAGTGTCAAACTTACTGATCCTCAGAAAAAGTTTTACTCAAACAAACTAGAATGTATAGCAATCGTGTAGGCTGTAAAAAACCGAGCTTATCTAGAAGATGAATTTTTTAAATTAAGAACAAACCGAATCTTGGTCTGGCTGAACAATTTCATAGATACTAAAGCAAAATTAACTTGGTGGTCATTAATCCTGTAAGAATTTACTTTCACCGTTTAACATACACCGGGAAGCTTAAATCTTCTACCCGATGTAATATCCAGAAACCCAATAGCTAAAATAGTTGACTTCGCAATCAAAACTAATGACCGGTTTTTAGCACCCAAAAACAACAACAACCATCAGCAACTTTCAGCGGCCTTATATGACAACTAACCAGTTCCCATCCGTTGCAAAAAATACCTCAAGGAAACCAAGGAAGAAATAGTATAACGGTGCCAGAAGTAATATCTTTAGAGTCAACGCGTTATACAAAGAACGGTTAGAGGATTTAGATCACTTTTGGAACACGGACATGGGGTATTTTCTAGAAAAACAAGACAAACTGCTTCGCATTTCCAACAACCAGGAACAGCTTTTTTTGCAGCCAAAGGTTAGACACAAAGTTCTTAAGTTTTACCACGACACTGACACTGCAGGCCATCTTGGACAAGATGAGACTTATACGGCTTACCTCCTGACATGCTTTAAGCCAGGTTTTTAAAAACCCCGCTCCGCTACAGTTGCATCTTTTTGGCAAGCCCTGGGAACAAGTGGCATTTAATTTTATGGAATTTTTTAGTAGTATTTACGATTATAAATTTTTGCACTCAATGGGTTGAAGCTCTTAGAAACCAGTAAAAAGCCATTTAAGCACTGGAAAGCCAACTGATATATAGATGGTAATATCCAAAGATCTTCCTGTGAAAATAATGGCCCGTAGTTTTAGAGCCAAATCTTTAAGAACTTACCATCCAATGTGAATAACAGTGTAATTAGTAAAACCGGAACAATGTCTAACACAAACAACACTTATAACGACACGATGACGACTTCTGCGGTAACTTGGACAACGAACAAACTTACAACGACGACACCTGCAACGGAATGGTTGATGCAACAAACCTTCACACATGTACCAATTACAGCACCGCTGTATTAAGCCGTGAAGAAGGTACTACATCGACTTCATTAATTGGTCAGATCCCGACCAGAAATACCGTTTGTCTACCAGACGCATGTAACCGGGGTCTTAAAGCTTATCTAACTTATCAAACAAAAAACAATCAAAACTGCAAAACTTAGACAGGCCAACGTATTCTCTTACTTTGCAGAAGACTAAGTTATAGTGCAAAACAGAGCCAAAGGTATTGTAAACAAGTAAATAGACTCCAAATAGATTATTACTAACGACGGTGACCACAGGTTTATGCTTTCGGATACGTCGTCCAAGACATGTTATATGCAATTCATGTCCGGGCTAAAAACTGGCCAATTAAACCGCAAAATTTCCATTTCATCCAGATAATCTCTGACAACTCTGGCTACGTGAGGTCTAGCATTATCTTACATAAAAATGCCGCGCTTGCCCGTAGTTGTCATGAGGGCATAACATGATTTTCAAAAACCTTCATAATGTATCTGTGAGCTGTCAGGAAACCATTCTCTATAAAGACCAATTATGCGCGTGCTTCGGTAGAAATTCTTGCCCAAACCATAATCGCCAAATGAAAGTTACTTATCAATACTAACTGAAGCGTATCTTTTTCTGCGTCTTCTCAACACTTTCCGACGTCCGTCTAATCCATCTAACTTCATGGAGTTGATTTCGTAGATAAACTGCAAAAGCTGTTCTATTCCGCAAACTTTTGGACACCAAAAAACGGTCATCTCTGTTTGTGGTGACTTTTTTTGCTCGGATCCCGATCTTCTGATTATAAGGCTAGTATTCAAGTAACGCTGATACACCTTTTGTACAGCACAAAGGCTTTTACTAACAATCCTTGCAGTTTTGCGTTTTCTTTGAAGTACAGTACACCGTGTGAATGACAAGTTTTGCAAAGAAAAATTAACACTAAGTAAAAAAAACACAACAAAATGTAGGTTTTCAATTAGAGCAAAATGGATATTTCATAAAAATCTGTAACAAGGTAATAATAACTGACAGATAGATAACATTTGTTAGAAAATGAATTATTAAACGCCTACTTTGGTTTTCAATTTGTAAACATAAAGTTAAAACAAAAAATTCCAAAATTCAGTCATAACTTTAATAACTACAGTACAGCCACTTCAATTTTGTTTATAAAACGTGAGCGCAAGAAAAGGATGCTGAAAAGGCATGTAAGCAACGCAGCAAACAACATTTTTGTGTATATTCTTCTTCTTCTTCTTGGTGTGCCGTCTTTAACGTAGGTTGGACCATCAAGACAATTTGAACTTTATTTGCTGCTGCCTTAAATAGTTGTTTTGAGGTGCATCCGAACTAATCTTGGAGATTCTTCTTCTTGTGTATGTTAAGTTGCCTGTTATGGCAGCCAAGTTAAAGTAGCCGCATTATACATTTGTTTTCTTTCTGATAAAAAATGATTGGTAAATAAAAATTAATTTAATACATATTTATTTAGCTATTTAAATATAATCACAATACATAATACTAACGACGTTAAAATATTTATACTTGGTATAATGGTATTAGAAGAACTTCGTCCTAATTTCTTGCTGTAAGGACCAATTTCGGCTGCATAGGCAATTACATAAGCCACATAAGTTTGTTCGTGCACTGAATGGAAGAGATGAGCCATAGGTCCTACAAAAAATAATTAATCTGTTAGATATAGTGAATCTCAACTCATGATAACGAACAATACAGTTTCAAAAATAAGTTTGTCATTAGTGACTTTTTTAATAAAATAATATAGAGTCAAAACATAATGTTAGTAAAATTAGACAAAAAACTGCTTAGATTTTACAGAAATTACAAATTAGGTATTTTTGAGTGTGAGAATAATTTTTTTAACGAAATTGTGAAAACTCGCATAATAAAAACTTGCTTTTCTACACTAGTTAGCAAGTATTAAATTAAAAAAATTAAACTAACACTAAAAATTAGGTAATTTTTTAAATTTTGATTATATTCTCTCAGATATTGGTTTTTGAATCTATATTTAAAACAGCTTTCCCTTCCTCTATTGTTTGTTACTGCCTCATTGATTATCCAGGACACATATAATACAAACTACACTACGTTATTTAACAATTTTTGTCAATGAAATAAATACATGCAGTAATTATTTATACAGACCTTGGGCAAAAACAGCAACGTCTGTGCCCTCATGCGTGACTTCATCAGTTAATACGGCTGCTTGTTGTGAGTAGTCGAAACTGTGTGTGTTCACGGTTGATGGGTCCTCTCTCATTACACTGTTATCTTGTACATAATATTTATAATTGTCCTGGCTACCAGTACCATACAACAATGTGGTGTATGACATGTGATCAATTTTTGATGCTCCAGCTATACCTAAAAGAATAATACATTTTATAAAGTTTTTGATGTTTGATAATTATAATAAACTTTCACTATTTGGGGAAATTTGTTAGTAAAAATGATTTGCTATTGTTAAGGTTCAAGTGATATTGAATGCTGTAATTATTATGAAATATAGTATTGTTAGTGGCGAATTTAAAGGTGTTGAATCGCCATCCTCATAGATTGCTGCTTTTTAGTTTGTGTCTACAGGGTTAATTAGTTTAGACGTTGGATTTTTAAGACAGGCTAAGGTTCCGTGCTAAAGCGGGCAACATAAAGTATGTGTTTTTGTTAGAAATTAAAATATTAATTCAATGTAGAATATCGTAGTTAGCTTGGCTTATATAAAACCAGCTTAGAGTAAGTAAAATGCAAAAAACTATCAAAAAATGGCAAATGTTTTGTTTATTTCTCTTGTTAGGAAATCAAATACCAGCTTAGCAAATTGAAACTAATTTCAAATGATTCAATTGTGATTAGCTTGGCTTATACAGGGTGAGTCGGGAGAAACAAACCAGGGATGTATTGTACATGTGAAAATAATGTAAAATAACTCAAATGTTATTATCCGCCCAAAGACGGATGGACTGCAGAAAGAGACCCAATTCAGTGAACGGCATAAGAATGAGGAAGAAGTTTGGTCCCTCACCGCATTAAAAATTCAAGAAGATAAGTCCTAGTAAATTAAACATTATTATGCTCAGACTTAAATTTCAATTCGGATATGCAAGTTCCCATTCGGATCTCCGGGGGAGACAGTGACGAGCAAACCAAAAACATCAATAGATAGAAAAAAAAGTAAAATAAGAATTTGTACGTGGAATGTTAGAACAATAGCACAAGAAAGTAAAATCTACAATGCACTAAAAGAAATGAAACGACTGAATATTGGCATAATAGGGATAAATAAATAGATATAGACGACCACAAAGTATTTTATTCTGGAACATTCAATAACAAGCACAATTATGGAATCGGCGTCATTATGACCAAACAAATGGAGCTAGAAGCGTGAAAAACTTCACACCGGTATCAGAAAAAGTTCTACTTAACGTAACTCTAGTAAACATCGCACCAACTGCGGATAAACCAAACAAAAAAATGAAAAAATTCTATGAAGTCGTTACGGAACTATTACGAGCTTTACTAAAACAGGAAATCACCATCAGGATGGGGAACTTTAACTCAAAACTTGGTACAGGGTATAAGTCAGAATATATCGGACCGTACGGTTCAAGAGAAAGAAACCAACGAGGTGATACTATAGAAGTCTTCGTCGAAAAGAATGAATTAGTTTTACTAAACACACAATTCAAGATGCCTTCAAGGAAGTTCTATACCTGAAAATCCCCACTCAGCAGACCAGGACATCTTATCAAATCAGATCAATTTCATACTCACAAATAAAAGATTTTGAAATAGTTGCACCGATCATGTACCAATAGTTGAAATTTTAAAGTTTAGTTTAAGAAAACGAAGACCAAAAACAAAAACAATAACAAATGCAACATGAGAATACCTAAAGATCCTAGCATAAAAAAAAGGTAGAAAAAGAAATAAACGTGAAAATCAGTAAAGAAATGAACAAAACCGAGTCAGTAGAAAAACAAATAATAGTTTTGAATAAAGTCATTCAAAATATCAAGAAGACGCAAAAAGATGTAAGGAAATATCAATCTCATAAGCCATCTTTTCAAAATATTCCTTAAAATATTACTCAAAAGAATTTACAACAAATGAAAAGAACAAATCTCAGCTAACCAATTCGGCGTCATCAACACTGTAGGCACAAGAAAAGCGTTTTCTCAGTACAGGTGCTCTTCCAAAGAAGAAGAGACGTAAACTGCTATATCTACGTGTGCTTAATTGACTACCAGACAGCTTTTGATTGGGTGCAACATTACAAGATATAGAAATTCTATGAAAATTGAAGATAAAGAAGTAGAAGATATCGAAATAGCAAGAGGGGTAAGATAATGGTGTATACTTTAGCTGATTCTGTTCAATGTATACTCCAAACAAATCTTTAAAAAAGCCCTAAAAGACACTAAAGAAGGCATTTTATTGAACGGAGCTAGGCTGAACAACATCAGATATGCCAACAATACAATAATATTTGCTGACTCTGTTGAAGGACTTAGCTAGTGAAAAATTTGGAGTTAATAGCAATAGCAACAAAACAAAATTCATGGTCATAAGCAAAAAAATACCTAATGTAAATCTATACGCTCACAACCAACAAATAGAAAGAGTGAGGCAGACAACATACAATTGTAAACAAAAACTGGGACAATAGTCAAGAGATAATAAACAGAATTGGAAAAACTTGAGCCGCTTTTAATACAATGAATTCTTTTTCGTTTTTTTCTTCAGCTTGTTTTTATCCACTCCTGGATGTAGGCTTCTTCTAACGATTTCCGTGTTTCTCTGGATTGGGCTGTTTGGATCCAGTTTTTTCCTGCTACTTTTTGTATATCATCTTGCCATTTTGTTGTCGGCCCACGCTTCTTTTTGTTGTCCTTGAGCATCATTCTATGATTATTTTGGTCCATTTGGTTCCACTTCAATTCTGTTATTCTCCTGGTAACGTCTTGGACTTTTGTTTTGCTTCTGATTTCTTTGTTTTTGACGCGGTCTTTATGGCTGATATTTATCTTTGCGTTACGATGAGTCGGTTTGCGCTTCCTAGCGTCAGGGTTGCGGTTTCCATTCCGTAGGTTGTGACAAGTAGTATGCAGCTGTTGTATACCTTTCTTTTAAGGTTGATTAGAATGGTTCTAGACTTTAGAATGTAATCTACTTTGCTGAATGCAGCCCAGCTCATATTTATATTTCTAGTTATTTCCGCTGTTTGATTTGGTTTGCTCAGTTTGATATTGTGGCCTAGATATGTGTATTCTTCTACCGCTTCTACTGGTTCTCCATTAATGGTTATTCTAGCGTCCTCATTTGTTATTGTTTTTGTTTTTGTTAAATTCATTTTTAGTTCGATTTGTTCTGATTTTGATTAGCACGATGTCGTCTGCAAAGCGGAGGTTGTTTAGTCAAGTTCCGTTTATATTTTTTCCTTTGGTTTCCCAAGCTAGGTTTTTAAATATGTCTTCTAGGGCCGCTGTGAAGAGTTTTGGTGATATGACATCGCCCTGTCTTACTTCTTTCCAAATCTTTATCTTATCTGTTACCATGTCTTCGTCTATGGATTGTAGCTTTGTCGTATATGTGTTCCATGATTCTTGTGTATCGTGAATCGATTCTTGCACCATTCATTGCTTTTATTATCGCCCATGTCTTCACCGAGTCAAAAGTCTTCTCATAGTCCACAAACGCTAATTTTATAGGGACATTGTGCACTTTTCTATCAGACTACGTATCCTCTGGAGGTGGTCGTTTGTGCCAAATCCTTTTCGGAACCCTGCCTGCTTGCATGGTTGATATTGGTTGAGCTTAGTCGTCAGGCGGTTTGTTATTATCTTGGATAGCAGTTTGTACGTGTGATTTAGAAGGCTAATTGGTCAGTAGTTGCCGATGTTGTTGGTGTCGCCTTTCTTGAAGATTAGAATTACTTCCGCGTTCAGCCAGGCTTTAGGAACTTTTCCTTTGCTTAAGCATTTGATTAGTAGGGTGCAGATGGCTTGTTCTAATGTTGCCCGTCCCATTTTTAGCATTTCTGCAGTAACTCGGTCTTCTCCTGGGGATTTCCAGTTTTTCATTTGTTTTAGCCCGTAATTCTGTTCTCGTAATCTCTGGTATTTCTTTCGAGCCTACGTTACGGATTGTATTGAAGTGTAAAGGTCTTGGTAAAAATTTTGGATGACGTTTATAGTTTCTTGTTTATTTGCGGTGACTACTCCGTGTTGGTTTTTGATCTTGTACAATTTTTTTCTTTTCTTTTGATCTGTTTCTTCTTAGTATTTTCATGTTTGCGTTGTCTTCAATAACCTTCTGTATAAGTTGGGCGATATATGTTCTTATGTTTCTTCGCGTTTCCTTGCTTATTATTTTACTTAAGACCTTGTATTGGCAACTTTCTCTGTCTGTGTTTCTTCTTTGTTTTAGTAATTTCAGGGTGTAAAAGCTGAGCTTTCCTATACAATGAATAACTTCTTCAAAAACCACAAACTCTATCTTGATACCAAAATACGCATGTTGAGGTGCTACATATTCTCAATACTACTATACGGAGTCGAGTCCTGGACACTCAATAACAACAAAAAAGCTAGAAACCTTTGAAATGTGGCTATATTGACGCATCTTGCGGATATCTTTGAAGAAAAGAGTAACAAACATAGAAGTCTTCCGCAGGATAAAAAAAGAAACGGAGATCATAGACACCATCAAAACCAGCCAACTTCAATATCTAGGCCACATTATGAGGAACAATAGCAGGTACGCTTTATTACAAGCCATCATTGCAAGATACACGGCAAACAAGGTCCAGAACGGAGGAGAATATCATGGTTGCAGAATTTAAGGGCGTGGTACGGGAAGACGTCGAAGGAGCTGTTCAGAATAGCAAACAATAAAGTGAAGATAGTCATGCTTATTGCAAACATCCGAAGTCGGATATGCACTTGAAGAAGAATAATTTTCATGTGTACAATACGTTTTAGAAGTTTAGTCTGTTCCTCCCGACTCACCCTGTATAGATCCAGTTTACTGATAGAAAGTGGCGTTTTTGATGCAAACGTTGTGTTTGACTCTTTTGTTAGAAAACTAAAACTTATTATATCAAATTGAATAGTCTAAATAGATGCGCAATTTAAGGGCTCAAATTTCACATTTTATTATACATTCACAACTACGAGCAAAATTGTAACATATGTTATTTTAGAAAAATAACATAATAAAAATCTACTAAATTTGATGTTCAATGAAGTATGACTTTTAAAGTTTAAGCAAATAATTCAAAATTACAATTTAAGTTTGCTTTTTAGTTAAAAAATGAATGTGTAGTAGTAGTAGCAGTTAGATAATTAAAAAAACTATAATCTTCTACTGAAGCAGAAGATTGGAGGATAATCAAATTATCTCTCATAGTAAGCCCGTTGACGTAATCCGTTACCTCCGCCAAGCTAAGATTTTACGTAGAGTAAACTTAATCCAGTTTTGCAAACCTTATTCTGTGAAATATGGACTAAACTCAGACGCATTATTGTAGAGATTCCTATAAAATCTAACCTTTTCTCTGCAAACTTTATTACTTAAAACCTCCATTGCCACCTTTAAAGATAAGCAAACACACAAATTATCTTTGGGTTGCATTACCTCATCCCAATGAACAACTTAACAATATTTTCGAGTTGTAGCTGCGTTCAATGAAGCCTTAATTTGCATATCATGCATTATAGTGGTTCAACTTTCAACACATGTACATAAGTCATCTTGCTTAATTTCTTCCACACCTTTGGAAAGACCTACAGGTAAGGTCGATAGTCTAAATTATAATTTTATTTTTTATTGATTGTGTTAACGATTTGCTTATTGGCCAATCACAGCAGTTCACATTGCTCGTGTATATACAAAATTTAAGCAGTCTTTTTTTGCAACTTTGACCTATACTCCAGTAGAGCAACTATAGACTGGCGCCATTTACTAAGAGCAAAAAACAATTGCCATAACATAATATTAAATAAAAAATTGGACTGATTACCAACAAGTCTAAACAGACTCAAGTACTATTAGAAATTCAAGAACTTAAAGAAACTATGATAAAAACCACTTTTACCTAACCTAACCTAACCTAACCTGATTAATATTATATAAAACACTAAAAACCAAAATTATTAAAAAAATCCAATAATAAATAATTAAATAAAAATTAAAAACAGTTTTTTATACCTACCAGTAATAGGTACTCCTCTATCAGAGTACCCACTAATAATCAATGAATGAGAATGGTCACTAGTAACTATAATTAGAGTTTCTTCTAAATCTACCATTCCCAAAGCTTGCTCAATAGCAGCATCAAAAGCTACAACTTCATTCAAAGCTTGCCTTGCGTGACCTCTATGATGCGCAAAATCAATCATACCACCTTCAACCTTAAACAAACAATATTTGTAACCAAAAAATATATTTAATCTAATTAATGCAAGACATAAGATCAGTTTAATAACACAAACAGTTGATTAAATAAAAAATAAAATGTATATATAAGCACTTACCATTAAAATAAATCCATCATCATTCTTCTTTAATATGTTAATAGCAGTTTCAGTCATTTCTGATAAAGATGGTGCTCCAGTTGGACTATTATCTCTATTGTGTTCCATTTTCATATGACCGTTGGCAAATATACCAAGAACATAATCTTCATCTTTTAAGTTGCTCAAATCTTGGTTGTTTTGAACAACGGCATGCGAAACTCCACGAGAAATCTTTTCATCTTTCCAGTCTTGAATTAAATCTCTATTATCTTTGCTGTAGCAAGACCATGTGTCGATTGGATCTGCTTCACTACCTGATACATTGGATTGTAAACATTGTCTACCACCTCCCATAATTACCTAAATGATTAATATTAAATAAGGCAATTTCAAATTTTAAATACAAAATAAATGTGGTTTCTATTTTGCATTCATCATGAATCGTTATTTGGCATTGCCACGGAGTTGATTAAGAAACGATTTTGTTTTGGTATCAGAAAAATAAATAAATAATTAAATTAATTGGTATAAACTTTAAATATATAATGCAAAACATAATAATGAGTTTAATATTCTACGCATAACGTAATGAAATATTGGATAAAAAAAACAATCAAGAAGTTGATACAAACTTCAAATATGTTCATATATATGTATTTTATATATAGGGTCGTTATAAATGTCTAGGATTATGTTAATTACTTTAAATATGTAGCCTTTTTAAAAATGTTTAATTAGATAGTTACATAATCCCAAACTTCTATAATGACTCTGTCTATATATTTTTTTGCAAGTAAATGAACTCCTCAATAGTTTTGATTTTATGTATAATAATAAATATAAAAAATATTATTTTATAAAACCATTTTCATTGCATATTATGAAATTTGTTTTTTAATATACTATTTTACTTACATTTATAAATTTTCCCGGTGAATCTTCAATAAGTTGCCTTGCAATGTCCTTACATTCAGCCGATTCTGATGGTATTTTTGCCTCACATTCCCAATTTCTGTTTGGAGTATGAGCATAAAGAGCGCTAGGCGTTGCATGTGTTACTCTAGTAGTTGTAACAAAACCAGTTGCTTTATTGGCATCTTGCCCCCATTTTACTATGCTATCCAAATGCGAATTAGGTTTCAGTGAAGCTTCACAGTCATCTACATTGACAGTTGCGTCTACACCTGATGTTTTTTGATTTGCTTTTACACCGCTGAAGATTGCAGTTGCTGTTGAACAGGAATCAGGCACTAGTTTATTTGCTGAATATGTCTAAAATATAATTAATATTGAGTATAAATTTGTCATGAGATACTGGAATAATTTTTAGTTTAAATAATAGTTCATGTAGATACTATACTACGTGATTCATTTATGTTTATAAAATAATGAAACAATTTACTATGTTTTTTATCACAAGTTTTTTTTT
Source organism: Tachinus rufipes (assembly GCA_963932245.1). Taxonomy (NCBI): domain Eukaryota; kingdom Metazoa; phylum Arthropoda; class Insecta; order Coleoptera; family Staphylinidae; genus Tachinus; species Tachinus rufipes. Next base: position 24,914,317 of record OZ010747.1, on the reverse strand, counting down.
ACAAATATTTTACTACTCTACTAAAGCTTTCTACATATAAAATAAGTTAATTTATTACGTCTGTAGAGGGCTCTAGTAGAGCCGCAACTGGTAATGTATTCGTAAGAATAAATGTGTAATAAAAACATAGTAAATTGTGAATACTATCAATTTAAAACTGTTGGTTTGGGTTACCTTAAGTAATCCTGTATTAGGAAATTTTTCAAAAACTAAATATCCTTTTTCAGTTTTGCCATAGATCCTAGAAGCAGTTATGGTTGATAAGCCCATGCCATCTCCAATAAAGAGTATCACATTTTTTGCTTTGTTGTTGTTTTTTTCTACTTTTAATGCGTTTATTATATCATCTCTGCCAAGATTATTCCAATAACTTTGATCTATAAATATAAAACATTTTTTTTATGCAATGATAATTAAAAGTAAACTACATTTAGTTTGATAAACATGTCAACACATCGAGATGACGAACATAATTTTTGTAATTCCCTGTATGTAAACATGTAAACAGATATTATTTTTATCTTGCGATTATTGAATGAAATTGCTATTTTACTACATCTCCCATATCACCGCTTCACGGTTGATTAATTCGAATTATGTTTACTACTCAATTTTATTGCAATAGTACATTTTTTTAATAGTGACTTATCAACCAATAAATTCCATGTACTATTAATACAGATATAAAATTAAATACGTTGAAAAACAAAAAAAAAACTAAATAATAACATTCCTTATGTATGTTAATTAGAATACACAATTTTATTGCAATAGTACATAACTTTTTTAACAGTGACTTATCAACCAATAAATTCAATGTAATATTAATATAGTCATAAAATTAAATATGTTGAAAAACAAAAAAAACTAAATATTACCATTCGTTTGGATATATTAATTAAAATATGCTATAAATTGACTTAGATACTTACTTACTTTTTGTATATCAAAATATAAAAATACTAACGAGGATAAATAAATAATGACACAAGATAAGAGTTATTGTAAAACAGTAGTACTAACTAGTGAAAACATCCAATTATATGTTTTAAACAATGTTATATTATGCTTGCACAGTATGTAAATAAAATAAATGATTACAAAATGCATTGTTTATCATAGTTTATAATTTTAATATGATACATTGTAATGTGTTTTATTATCTATTTAGTAATTAAAATTAAAAAAAAAGTTTTAACCATTATTGTCTATTAATTCAAACAAAAGATGTCAATTCAGATATATTTACTGCAGTTTAAAGATGTTTAATAAAGTTAAGAGACAATGTCTTCTTCTTTATTGCGCGTTTTACAGCTATTTAATATCGCCCCAGAAGTCGTACGACTTGTTTGAAGGAGGTTGATGGGACCAACGGCTTATTAGGTGACTTCCGAATTACCCCGGTGGATAAAGAGCAAAGTTATTATTTTAGTCATATTCGGGGATCGAACCCCGGACTGTTAGCGTGCTACGCTAATGCTCTATAACTGAGCCTTCTCACCGTTGTATTTTTTGTAATACGGAAATGTTGTTATAATTATAATTTTAAGAAGATTCCTACCGCGCACATAATAGGACATGAGTGATAAATTTAATGCAGCTCTAATTTCTTATTCAGATGATTAAGTTAAAAATAGAGGTCACTTTAAAATTATGACTTATTTTTGGAGTTTTTTGTTTTAACTTTATGTTTACAAATTGTAAACCAAAGTTTAATAATTCATTTCCTGACAAATGTTATCTATCTGTCACTTATTATCACCGCGTTACAGACTTTTATAAACAGCATCTATTTCGCTCTAATTGAAAACCTACATTTTGTTGTGGTTTTTTTACTTAGAGTTGATTTTTTCTACAAAACTTGTTATTCACACGGTGTACTATACTTAACAGGTCATAATGCCTTTAAACCCTATTGTTGTGGCAAGAATTATAGCGTCGATTGAAGATGAGCAAGGAAAACGTGAAACTGCAAAGATTGTTGGTAAAAGCCTTTGTGCTGTACAAAAGGTGTATCAGCGTTACTTTTATACTGGCCTGATAACCAGAAGATCAGAATCCGGGAAAAAAGCTTCAGGCCGCTGGATTGTTTTGTAGAAAGATGGGTACAGGTCCACCTTGCCCAAAATTACTGGGCATGGAATAATGAAGACTAGAGCAGGATACTGTTTTCAGATGAGTCAAGTTTTTGCCTCAATAGATCAGACAAACATCGGAAAATGTGGAGAAGACGCGGAGAAAGATACGCTTCAGTTTGTATTAATGAGCGACTTCCATTTAGCAGGAGTTTCTACCAAAGCTCGCACACGAGTTGGTCTTTATAGAGAATGGCTCTTTGACAACACACAGATACTATATGGAGGTTCATGTTATGCCCTTCATGACAACTATGAGCGAACGCCGCATTTTCATGCAAGATAATGCTAGACCTCACGTAGCCTCTGTTGTCAGACATTATCTGGATGAAGTGGGAATTTTGCAGTTTGATTGGCCAGCTTTCAGCTCGGACAGAAATTTCAAAAAACATGTCTGAGATGAGTTGGGACGACGTATCTGAAAGCTTACACCTGCTACAAAAACTGTTCAGGAGCTAAGATAACGACCAAAATGTGATCTTTAATTTAATTCAAAGTGTTCCTCGTCGACTTTAAGCAGTCATTAATGCAAGAGGGGGTAATATAAGTTTTTTTTCATATTTTTTGTTCCATATTAGTCCTAAAAACATTTTTTTTTTCTTCTTTCTTCTTGGTTTGAAATACTGTTAGTAATTTTGATAAAAATTACAAGGTGCTTAGTTGTTGCAAAATAAAATCAGGGTATGTTGATTATCCCAGCTTTTAAGTTTTCATAAGTTAATAGTATGGGAAAAGTGGACATTATTAATTGTTTTCATTAATTTCTGTATGATATGTCATATAATTAATTCTTTTTTTTACTTTTGTGGTCCAAAGATAAGTTGATAGCTAAGGACATATTTAATGAGTCTACCGAATTTTGCATTTTACAGTCTATGCTATTATAACCTGTGGATAGCAATATTATATTTTGATAGACTATCTTTATCAGTTTTTGGAAAGTAACCGGTTTAAATGATAAGCCGTATGGCATTGCATTGCAACATTGATTTGTTGCTAAAGTGTTTAATTGTTTTACTACTAAGAAGCAGCAAGCGCTGGTACTGAATCTGAGAATTTTGTTCTTTATACAACTCTTTGACTACTTGTAGTAAATGTTATTGTTTTGTTGTAAGAGTACTATCTGTTTGTTTTTGTCATTCATGTATTAATGATTTATTGAATTTGTTTTCTTATTCTAACTACTTACTAGCATATGTTTTGCTTTGTCATGCGTGCTTTCTTGACAAAATATACATTTTTCTTTTTTCTTCATCTTTTTTCTTCATTTTATTTATTTTTTGTAAAAACTTTACAAAGACTCCATGTCCGGTAAGTAATTGTATTATATAGTAACTCGTCGCCAGTTTATTCTCTACCAAATCTTTCATTTCTGGTATTAATTTTTTTGTCCATTCTTTCTTTTCTTTTTTTTACTGTCTTTGCCATCTATTTATTGTATTCTCTCTTACCCGTCTATTTCTTCTTCTTTACTAGTTCTTTTATTTACTATTTTTTTAATAACTAATCTTTTTTCTACCATCAAATCTAAGTCTGTAAGCCCTGCAGATATTTAACGAGTTTGCTCTCGTGGCTTTTTCAGTTTTTTTCTGTTTTTTTTTGTCTTTAAAGCGTTTCCCCATGTTTCTCCGGCTATATACACAATAGTTTATTTCTATCGGCCGTTAATATAAGCTTCTTTGCCTCTTCTCCTGGTTTTTCTTTGTTTGGCATAAGTTTACTACTAAATTTTTCTTCTATTTTTCTTTATCTGTTTGTTCCATTTCTATGCTTCAACTGTAACTACGTGGTATTTAGTTAAATCTCTTTTTAGTCTTTTTTGTCGATAGCCATGCCTTTTTAGTTTTTTTGCAGAGCTACATCTAATTTTCTATTTTTCATCCATCTCTTTATCATCTTTATTGCCAACTATAACTTTTTTATTATTCAGGTAGGTAGGTATAAGTGGCCATTTAGGACAAATTAAAATCAATTGTATAAAAAGTATTTTATTAAAATAAAACTTTTTCACTGACAAACGTTTTGGGAATCATTCTAACTCTCTTCGTCAATGCTAATCAATGCCTTTTTTTTAATAGTTCTACGTTTATATTCCTACCTATCAAAGTCACGTCATTTGCAAATGCCGTTTTAGTCACTTCTTCCGGTAGCCGCATTCTGAGTAGCTCATTGTAGGTTACATTCTACAGTTTAGGTCCTAATGCAGAACCCTGTAGTACGTCACTGGTCAACCTAAATTTTTCATTTTTGATCAGTAGATTTTTTCCCTGAAAGTAATTCCATATTTTCTTGATAGTTTTTTTGTTAGTTTTCTTTTTTTTGCTGCTTCTATAATTGCTTCCTATAGTATGCTATTGAAAGCATTTTGTATATCTAGCGCTATTATGGCAATGTTGTAGTTTTTGTGTGGTCCACTGTTTGCTTCTTTTGCTATGTCTTTTACCGTTTCAATGGCTTCTAGAGTCGATCTTCCCTTCGTAAATCCATATTGCTCTTGTTTCCATATATTTTTTTTTCTTCTATTTCTTGTTTAATTCTCCCCACAATAACTTTTTACATAATTTTTGCTAATGTGTTGATCAGGTATCAGATATCGGTGTATACGCCTTTGATTTGCCTGCTTCTTTTTTTGTTTAAATTAACACTAGGTTTGCCTTCTTGTCGCCGCAAATGTTCCTTCGTTCAGACATCTGTTTACTACTTGAGTTATCTCTACCTCATTCTAACGCTGCTTTCACTATATCCGTTGTTATCTCGTACTGATACGATTTTATTAAGTAGTTTTCTTATAATCTGTTTTATTTCCCCCACTGTTGCAGGGACTGTTTCTGTTTTGTCAGCAATTTTTGTTGGTTCTTCTACAATTCCTCCAGTAGGAAACAATTTATCAATTGTTACTTCTTCACTTTCTTCTTCTTTTAAGCACACTGTTTTTATTTTTCTAATTTTATTCATTACTATTTTGTATGGCTTCCTCCAAAAATCCCCGTTTTTGAATTCTAATATTGCTTTCCAGCATTTTTTCTTACTGTCCTTGATTTTTTTCAGAGCTTCTGTAATTTTTTAGTTCTTCTTCAGCTTTGTCAGAATCTTCTACCCTTCTTCTCTGTATCTATTTTCTTTAACCTCTTTGCACCACCAGTATGGTCTTCTTCTTTCTTTTTTTTTTACTTGGGAACGGATTCTTCTGCTGCTATTGTCAACTTTTTCTAGTACTTTTTGCATCTTTCTATTAGGTTTTTGTATAATATTATAGTCATTTTCTCTGCTTTTATAGCTATTTTTATTTTTTCTCTGACCATCCTTTTTATATTCCATTTTTCTTCTCTTTTGTCTTCTTTGTTTCCTTTTTCGTTTGAACTGTATTGTATGTATTTATGTAGGCTCAGCTGTCACTGTCCAGCCCTCTACTACTCTAACCGTTTCCTACGTTGTTATGGTAATGTTATTGTATGATTTGGATTTTCTTTTTATAAACGTTGTTTTATCTTCAAGAATTTGTTCTCTCTTTTTTCTATTTGTTATTTATTGTTTGGATTGATGTACTACAATTTTAGTGGTAGCGGGTCTGGAAGTCCTAGATTGGTTATTGATCAGAGATAGAATAATTTTAATAAATAGTGATTTGAGGCCATTTATTATTTGTATTGCCAGAGTAAGGTATGTACTGTTTAGCGTTGTCAAAAGTATGTTTAATATAAGCTAGAAAAAAGTTTCTACATTGTTTCCTTCATCACTAAGCAGACAGAGTGGTCTCGAGTTAAATTCCTTTAATGTCAGCTAAGAAGTACTCAGTTCTTCAAACGTCAGTTTTGTATTTACATATTTGTAGAGATGTCTTTTATTATTAAACAATTTTCCAGTTGAAGTTGATGATCCATTAAAAACTATTGTAAGTTTTGTTTGTTAGATTTGATGACTGCATCATGCGGTAAGTTATATTCATGTCCAGAGTCGTCAATTAGTTTCATGTAACTTAACAGTAAGTATTGTATCTCATAAATTATTGTTGAAACATTTTAAGTTGGCAGCAGAAGCAATGCTCTAAATCAAGAAACAGTCTGCATGCTTGTTTTCTTGAATCTTGTAACTCATCGCAATTTTATTTTGAATAGCTGTGCAACTATAAATTAACTATCACTTGTTTTTGTAGTTGTTTTTTAAAATATATTTTTATACTTTTGTATAAATTCATCTTTGTAATCTAGCTTCTACTAATCTGACGTGACCACATACTATGTCTTCTTTCACTATTTTTATAAAATTTCCAGCATGCAACCCAAACAAGTATTTTGTATTAGTTTTCAAAATATTAAATATAGTCCTGCTCCAAGAATAAGGTCTATGTTAACTAGCACACAAAATTTGCTATTCTAAACGCAGTAAAGCTAAATAAGGAATAAAGTGTTTTGGAACAAAAATCTTGGAAATTTGGGTATGGGAGTACACTACTCCTTAAAAACGGAATACTCAAAGCCAGAATCTTAGCTTTGAATGCCAGAACTCCGGCCCCGAATGTCTAGTTTCCCTGACAAAAAAAGCATTATATTCAGAATTATAAAAATGGTGAGAGCCACTACAAACCTTTAGTGACTCTGCTGGATAAGAACATAGTAGGGTCCAGTCTAAAACTGCAAATCAAACACATTTGAGCAGCAAGGTACTGAGAAGTATCAAGAGACCATACTCACGCCTTTACATGACAGTGTTGATGATGCTAAGCTAAGAAGGATTGACAGCTAAAATAATTAAAGCTAGCTGGAACGGAGGACAAGAGATGAGCTTATACACACATCTCATGAGAGAAAGCAGCGGGAAATCACTCTTATTATTTTTCCTAAGAGAACAATATGATGACTACATTCAACGCAAAATAATCCGGAGCAAATAATTCCCTAATTAGATCTCCGGGGGGAACGGTTTTGAATGTGGCCATGAGAACCAACTTACGTAAGAAAATCAAAATAGGGACCTAGAATGTGCAAAACATATATGAGGAAGGAAAGGTAGCAAATCTGGGCCAGGAAGCAAGGAAGCTGAACATAGATATACTAAGTATATCAGAGACATGGTGCTCAAATTCAGGAAAAAGTTCGACTAAGGACGGCACTCTTTACTACTCAAGCAACCAAGACAGGAATCACAGGAGCAATTCTATTCTGACATAAAAAGTCAACTCACAAAGAAACATGACATAAATATAATTATGGAGACTTTAACGCAAAACTAAGAAAAGAAAGATTTGAAGACCTAGTGGGTCTTTTTAGACTAAGAGCAAGACACGTCAAAGGAGATCGGCTCTTATAGTTCTGCCAAGAAGAAAATATGGAAGTCATCAACACTTGGTTTTGACTACCAGCCCGACGACTGTACACGTGGAGAGCCCCAATAGACCCGCCGCACAATATAGTTTAAAATCAAATAGATTTTATACTAATCAATAAAAGATTTGGTTCATCCATCAAAAAGGCATGCACATACCCCGGGCGGATGTGCCATCAGACCACACATTACTTGTGGCAAATATCAGAATCAAGCTTTCAAAGCCAGCCAGACCACTTCCAGACAAAGAACTGAGAACGGCGGTAATAACCGATATTAGCTAAAAATTCAAAGTCAACATACCTACAAACATAGAAGAGGAAGAAATTACCGGTTTATAGGACAAAGTGTCAGATATCCTGATGAGCAGCACACAGAATAAGTTGGAATTCAAAGCAAAAACCCAAAAACAAACATGGATGACAAACAAGATTCTAATGTTAATGGATGAAAGACGCAAACTCAAGAACAAAGGCGACGGAAACAGTTACAAAATACCCAAAGAATAATAACAAATAAGATAAAAACAGCACAACCAACGACCAGGCAATACCACAGACACAAATAACAACCTGACAGCAAAAACAACAAAAAACAATAAAGCTGTAGGACTAGATAAAGTCCTAGTGGAAGTACTTAAACTTTTAGATGAAAAAGGCATAGACGTATTGCACAATATCTTCAATAAAATGTGAGATACTGGTCAGTTTTCCAACCAATGGCTTTCATCAACGTTCATACCTCTGCCTAAAAAATGCAAAGACCACAAGCTCATTAGTCTTATAAGTCACACCTTAAAGTTGTTCCTCGGAATAATTTACCAGAAGATATATCAAAAATGTGAAGGAACAATTGGCGTCACGCAGTTTGGATTCAGAATGGGACTAGGAACAAGAGAAGCAATTTTTGCAACACAAGTACTAGTACAAATTTGTTACGACCAGAGAAAGCCCGTATATTTTTGTTTTATAGATTACGAAAAGGCTTACCACAAACTTACCAATATCCTGAAACAATTAGACATCGATCAAAAAGATATTAGATGTATAGAAAGCCTATACTGGAACCAGATAGCTCATGTAAAAATAAAAGACAAAAAAACCAGTAAAATCTGCAGATCTGCAGAGAAGTGAGACAATAATGTGTTGTCATTTCTATTGTTCAACATCTATTCTGAGAACATATTTCTGGAAGCACTCACGGACCTAGAAAAAGGCTTAAAGGTTAACGGTATATGACTAAACAATATACGTTATGCAGACGACACAAGACTAACCGCCGATAACTTAGAAGACCTCCAAGAACTGGTCAACAAGTAGGAAATCAGAACCAACTTATGGGACTAAACATAAACATAACAAAAACAAAGTTTATGGTTATATCCCGCAACCTAAATCTAACAGGAAAGGCGGTGCTAACCAAAATTAAATGCCAAATTGAGTGCGCACGCAATGAATTTATAAAATTTAGAGAAGTTCTTACTAACACCGAGTTTGATCTGAACCTCCAAATAAGATTTGTCAGATGCTTTATATGGTCTGTGCTCCTCTACGGCACTAAGGGGTAGTCAATAAAAGTAACATCAATGAACAGAATAAAAACTTTTAAAAGTTGGCTCTATCATAGAATGTTCAAAATCTCATGGACCGCGCAAATAACCAACGAAAAAGTCCTGCGACGAGCAAACAAAGGTCGTGAGCTGTTGACTACAATAAAAAGAAGGAAGACAGCATATTTAGAACATATCATGCAAAACCAGAAGTACAATATACTGCAGCTTATTATTGAAGGCAAAATCGAAGAGAAAAAGGAAATCGGAAGAAAAAAGATGTCGTTGCTGAGAAACATAAGACAATGGATTGATCCACATAGCCAGGAACCGCTAAGAGATGATCCATATTGTTGCTAACATCTATTAAAGGATACTGGCGTAAGATAAAGAAGAAAATAAACATCCAGAAACTTAAACCAAAACCTTTCAATTTGTGAACTACAAAGCAGCACAGCCAACCAAAACATCCCAAATTACGTCTAGTTTAGAGACCAAATAGGTGCATTTACAAAACACCTTTAACAACGCTCTTAACAAGTTTGCCAAGTTGCAAGTTAAAAGCATATGGACAATGCAAAATAACAGCATGTGCAGAAAACACACGCCAAAAACTTGTAGAACGTATTTTTCTAAAACGTTAAAAAAGTGTTAGTCTAAATGCATATATTGCTATAATAAAGCAACATTTTTTAGCTTTGTAACCACCTGCAAGTATCATCAATAACCCTAAACAAACAAAAAATGGATAGAAACTAGGCAACTAGGTCAACACCAAACCATTAAACGTGACAGAAAGAATCACTTCTATGCTGGACTATTTAAAAGATGAAACAACCAAAAACATACTGCCAACAATTGAGCCACACCCAGTTAGTAAATACAACAGAAAGCAGCACACAGAACAAAAATATAGTTAAGCTCATATCACTCTAATCTTCAACACAAAAATTGTGACATACGAAATCTGTTTTTTGGAATGGTGTTCAACTCTGCCGTTGCGTTCTGCATAATCTCTTCTCTACGCTGAAAACGGGATTCCATCAATCATATTCAATTCTAGAAACAACAAGAAATTGCATAAAGCTATATCTGAAGAGTAGGAAGATTAACAAACGACTGAAATTTCATGTTATGACCAGAAAGTTTATATCAGGTGTAATAAATGATAAGGAGCATTGTCGTGATTTAACTGCTACTTTTTTGCCGTCTAGAGGTCTGCTCTTTTGCGTCAAACCGCATTACAAAGTCGACAAAAAACTTTTTGATATTACTCTTTTGTCACTATTTGTCGTTCCAGTGCGTACTCGTGATACACAATTCCACGGATATTAAAGAACACTGCTAGAATCACTTTGGTTTTGTTTCTCACTTGTTGCGCTTTTATCGGCCTTGGCGAGAAGAGATGCTTCCATTGCAACGACTGTATTTTCCAGAAGTTTTGCATTTGCATGCGGAATCTTTACTGATCTCAACTTTTATGGCGATCTCTCGTACGGTCAAACGACAATCTACCATTATTAGATTTTCGACTTTCTCAACAACAGCTGCATTCTGACCAGATGGTGGCCTCCCAGGATGCTGATTACTTTCCATTGATGTCCGTCCATTTTTAAATCGGCAAAAGCACTCCTTAATAAAAAAAAAAAAAAAAATTGCACGGGGCTATCAAAAAGTGACAAATTAATGTCATATAACATTTAATAAATAATTTGTTTTTTTTGTATACACTACACAAATTTTCATTTTTTTTTATGTTTATTGTAATCGTAGAAAAAGTATAGTGTACAACTTGCACGTAATATCCATTTTGTGCTCATATAAATTACACCATTTTTCAAAAGTAGAACAACGTTTATACTCGTGGGAAATGGGTATCATTAGTTGTACAATATACTATTGTCTATGACTTTGGTACTTAATAATGTTTATAAATAGAACATAAATTATCAAGTACAATTTTTTTTATAATACATTCAACGTCCAATCATATTTATTTTGTAATAAACGTTGTGCGTAATAGGCCGTGCGTAATAGGCCGTGCGTAATAAAACGATTAAATTGGCAACGTATAATCGCCTCACAGAGACCTCAGTTTATTGTGTTAATTCAAACAGTAAGAACGGCTGTTTCCCTATATCTAACGCAAACTCTAACAAAAATTGCATTTGATGAGTTCACGCTCACTTTTTAATAATTTTTGCGCATTTATTAATATAATAATAAAAAGTTGACAGACTTGCCAGTACACATTTTTGCGGACATGTAGATATGTTAAAAGTAAGTTATATTTTTAAAAGGTTATCTTTGTTATCTGGCGCTTGCCATTCATGCAGTTAGCAGGAACCGGTTCTAATTTTAGTGTTAAAAATGTTTATAACAATGTAAGATTCTGTTATGGTAGATTTAACTCAAGCTATTATAAAAAACTAAAAATATATTAAATGATTTAATTTAATTTTTACAAAATTTATTAGTTCTTAGCTTTATTTTGAGATGCATAGAACTCCGCTCTCTATTGATTACACATCAGTCATCAGTGTCTCATTATGCAAGTACGTGTACGGCATTCCGCTTCAATTTAAATCATTTCATGCTGCGCTGACTTTGACACACGCTCAACTATTTACAATTGGACCAACTGTTAATTATTACATACTCAGACAGCAAAGCAAATAATTGTTTACAGGATTTACTATTATAATGTAAGTACATTATATAAAAATGATTATGATTTAATACTAACCTTCAACAATTTCCCGTGTTTTATGATGTTTTCTTTGTTGACTTAAATTGATGCATATGAAAAAGCAGAGTAGCAAAATTCCTGCAACGTTCGTCATAATATTTCGAATGCTTGGTGAATACTGGAAAAAATATTATGAGAACTATGTGAATGTTTCTTATCGCTTCGTAATAGTATCAAATTTATGTTATATTTAAAGTGTCGGTTTTAATTGATTGTCTAAACATAGATGTAATTGCATAGATGATCAAACGCACGCATTTTCGATTAGATCTATAATCGGTACATTACGTTTCAATATGGGTCAATTATGAAGGAAGTGATTCATGACGACTTTAAACCTGAATGATAAACAGTTATTTTATGTTTGGATGGAATTAATTAGCGTGTATTTTTATATTGTTAGTGCATGTAGTTAAAATAATAATATAATAGTGGTTCCAGTTATCGCTTATATTTTTAATAATGTTTTATTACGTAATATTTATTATGTTTTAAATTTAAGCCTATGCACTTTAACTATAGCACAAACAATAATTGTTGATGGTCAAGGCAGTCGTAAATTTTTGGTTTATAATAACCTGTATTTTGCACGAACTAGTTTGGTTTAGTTTGTGAAATATATATTGAAACAAAATTATCATAATATTTTAAACGCATAATAATTACCTGTAACGGCTGTAAATTCTAAGAAGTTGTGAAAAGTAATGATATTGCGCTACGGGGGTGTGTTAGATGTTAATATATTTCCTGTAGTTTGGCCATCTTGGCACCATTAACTCAATTTTACCAATATTAGTTTGCATCTAACCGTTGAATAGCTTTATGCTAATTAGAATGTTATGCTGAATTTATATAAAACGAGAAATAACACCAACCTATACTTCTGTAACAACTTAAAAAAGGCATTAAAAATAGAAGGTGGATAAATCCGCAATGATCAATAAAACTCAGCCACCACTAATGGTACAGCTTATTTTGGGTAGGTGGCAGAACTGGAAAAAATCATGAGATATATTATCATTTATGAAAAGTATGAAATGTATTCAACAAGTTTTGCTTCTAGTTTTTTGAAATGCTGTTCTCGCGTTTTTTGATGATTGAATAATTAGTAGTGAAGAAAAGTAACAACAATTTACCGAAGCCGCAGAAGATGTTTCATCTGTTATGAGAATGTGATATAGGCAACAGGTTTTTATGTTCATTTATTTTATTGCAAACCGGTCAATATTTTGTATAATTTTACTTTAATAGGCAGGTAATACCTAAGTATAAAATCTTTTTGTCAAATTTGTTCTTGTCGCCAGATTTGCGTCAAACAATTCAAAAGAATCAAATCATAAAAAAGCATTTTTTCTTAGCGAAAGGTTATTTTTAAAAGATTTAAGGTGTTCAGATAGGAATCAATTTTGGGTTGAACCTGAAACGCTAGAGTTTCAGGAGTAGCGTTTGGAGCCAGACTTTATCAAAACATCAAATAAATCTATTGATTCGTGTGCTTCCTGATTGCTTTTTTTACTTTACTATTGAGTCAATTTAGTCAAAACTTTTGCCATTTGTGTTTTGCACAATTTTGAGATTGAATGAGTTTCTTGGTCTCTTTGTTGAAACTCAATTAATTTGATCTCATTTTTGGTAAAGTTTTAGTAGTTTTAGTTTTTATTGCTAGCAAGTTGAGTTGCAGTGATTTGATGCTTTTTTCTACATGTTATAGAAGAGGACCACTGTCGGTTTTGTAAACTTTGACTCTTTTCTCTTTCTATAGATCTAAAACTACTAAACAGTTTGAGTTAAGTTTGTTTATAACTGAAACAGCTAAAACGTTATTTAGTGAACAATGTCAAAAAGATCTCCATAAAATCAGCTAATAGGAGCTGTGATAAGTCGGCATGTCTAGTTCAAGTACGATATAGTTTTTGCTCTGGGCGTACCCAAAAATTACGCTGCACTCAACGTTTGTTAGTCTATTTTTTTTTTCCTGAAGGAGGAGTAATCTTTAAATCTTACCCGCCTTTTGCTGGCATGTCGGATTTGGCTACTTTTGTAGGCGCCTACTAACTAAAACTTCTCCTTCTAGCTTATCCAACAGCGTGCCAGGTATCACCCTTTGGCACTCATTTTGCACGTTGCGCAGTTTTACACTTCCCTTTCTTTTTCTTTTTCTTTTTTATGCAGAATGTTAGTTATGTTGTCGGAATGGTTTCCCAGTTGTTCTGGTCTTCCAGCATTATGCCTATGATGTTGTCTGGCGTTATATTTGTTCCTAAGTTCTGTATCATTTTGGATCTATTCTCATCCCATTTTTTGCATTCCCAGACCGTGTGTTCCGGTGGGTCTGTGTCCGGACAGTAGTAACACCAGTCGTTAGCTTTTAACTTTTAGCTTAAATCTATTTAGGTAATTGGCAAAGCACCCGTGCCCGGTGAGGAACTGTGTAAGAAAATATTCTACTTCCCCGTGGTTTCTTCTTATCTATGCTGTTATTGTTGGGATCAGTCTTTTGGTCTCCTGTGCCGTTCTTAATTTTGCATTCTACTTTTCCTGCCAAATTGGTACTGTCTCTTCTCTTTCCATTTTTGCGTTGTTATCTTGTTTTCTTTTTTTTCTTCCTCTCTCCTTTGCCATTAGGTGGATTGGAACGGAGTTTATAATCACTTGAAATGCCTTAGTCGACGCTGTTCGATATGCAACGCATATTTGCAGCATGACTTTTCTCTGAGCTTTGTTTACTACTATTCTGTGCTTCTCCATTGACATATGATCTTCCCATATAGGAGCCGCGTATAGAATAATGGAGTTAACTATGCTCCCAAGCATCCTTCTTGTGCAGGCACTAGAATATTTCAAAATTGTGTTTAGATGGCAGATTGGTCTTGCTCTTTAATTTTTTTCTTTGGTTTTTCAATCAGGATTAGAGAAGCTTATTTTTAGCTTTTGGGAATAGTGCTGTTTTTTAAGACATAATTGAGTGTTTTTTTATTAGTTCCGGACGTTTGTTATGACTTCTGGCGGTATACCGTCTGGTCTGGGTGCCTTTTTTTTACTTTTTGGCCAGCAGTTTGGATTTTTTCTAGTGTGCACATTGGCATGCTATTTTGTATCGTATTTTCCCTTGTCCATGTCTTTTTTGTAATGTTCTGGAAAGAGTTTTTTTGCAATTTGAAGCTGTTGGTCGTCTGAAAGTTCTACCGGAGATCTTGTGCTGATCTTCCCCGCTTCAATTTTGTACGCTTGTCTCCATATGTCCTCCTCCAGTTTGTTGCATAACTTCTTCTAGGCATTATTTTTGCTTCTTTCTGGCTTCTTTGAATTTGTTATACTTGGCCTTCTTTTCTTCTGATTAGCGTTTTTGTTGAGTTTGGAGACCTTCTTTTTTGTAGTACCATCTTTTTCTTTTTTGTTAGTTTTCTGGTTCTATCTTTTCCAACTTGGATGTAAATGTTGTTGTGCGGACTGAAGTTGTTTACTTGCCTCTTTTGCGACGTTTTCCGTCACATTGATAAACAAGGCTCCTCTTCTCCTTTCAAACGTGTCAAATGTTTCCATTGTTGAGGATGCATATTTTCCGACTAGCCATCTGCCAAGATAGTCCTTTTTTTGTCTTCTACATTTGATATCTAACTCTAAGCTTTTGCATTTAAGTTTCTTGCAATTATTATTTTGTATTTGTGTTTAGTTGAGTTTCTGTTCAGTACACTTATATATTCTTGGAAGTTGTTTTTTTGGCTTTTGAGGTGATGTAACAATTATAGCCATGTCGATGTCTTTTTTCATGAATCGTTCTCTGAGAAGGTCCATGGCTTCCTTGCACTTATTTAGATTTGCTTGTAGGATCTTTAGATTTATTGCAGATTTGGATCGCTCCTTTTCTTCTTTCTTATCTTCTTTATCAGCTTCTTGTACTTATACTATGGACTTGGCCTTATGTTCTTCTGTTTTACACAGGTAGCACTTCATTGCGTTTTTACACTCTCTTACCTGCTGCATTTTTTAGATTTTTCCAGTGGCTTGATTTGCCATCTGATTCATGTATTTTCTATGACTTTCTGGTCTAGAAGGTTTCTGACCATTTTTGCCTCTAGAGTGATGAACGCAAATTTGTGGTCTGCTCCGTTGCTCTCCTTTGCCAAGTTGGTTTGTATATTGTCATTTCTCTGGGTTTTGTTGAGAATCTTTATTATCGCTAGTTTTACGTCTTTTATTCTCAGGGTTTCTTTGATGTTTAGGAGCAAGATGATTTTTTTCCTGTCGCTGGCGTTTATTACAGCCGCTTTTTGCATACTCGCTTTTATCGATGCTTTGAATGCCTATTTTTTGTTTAGGTTCTTTTTTTTGTACTTTAGTAAAACATTCCCTTGAGCCGTTTTGGTCAGTCTCTGGATTATTATTCCGTCAGTACAGACCGTGTTCTTCATTTTTTTAATTGTATTGGCATAAGACTCGCTGTCTGCTCTTTTAATTATCCCGGTGTCCGTTGCTTCATATTCCTGTTTTTTCTTCATGACCTTTGTCCATGACCTTTCTTCAGGCGTTTCTAAAGTTTCTCCCACAGCTTGTTTTTGCTGTCTATTGGCTGCCCCGTTACCGCTCGGCTTGTTTGGTACAATCATTTGTATTGAGAGACCTCTTTCCACCGCGTATTTAATAATCCTTCTCATTTCTGTTTGATTCATTTTGGACAGCTCTACAGCCAGAAGTGATTTTATGTGCTCCGCCGTAAGAAAATTTATTTTGAGCAATCCTTGATAAATCTGTTCGGTCTGTATTTCTACATCTGCTTTCTTGTCCACTATTAGGTAGTATTGGTATCTCTCGGTGCTACTGTTTGAAGTTTGTGTGGTGAACTTTATATACCCTACGTTTTCTGGTCGTAGGTTTTGTCCCTTAATTTTGTCTATTGGCTTGGCCCCATTTTTTATTTGTTTACACAATATAAGTTTAGATTCTTTGTCTACTAACCTAAGGCTGTTAGGGCCTTTTGCATGTCTTCCATCACGCCTTCCACTACCGTTGTTAATAGAAAGTCTTTCTCGTTCCATGTTTGGGTAATTACTTTACGGAGGTTATCCAAGGACTTTTGTGCTGCAAACTTTTTTGAATTGGCTTGTTTGTCTTTTCTTCTATTTGCTTTGGCTTTGCCTTCAACTTCTCTTATTTCCTTTTGCCTCTGAGTGTTGGTTATTAGGTCGCTTAGCTTGCACATCTCTTTTCTAAGTTTTTGTATTTTGGTTTTTATGTTTGCTTCTTTAGTTTCTGTTTGCTTCTGTCATTCTTTATTGGCCCTATATTAATTTTCTCAGCTCCTTGTTAGTTTTTGGGCCAGTTCTTTAATACCTACGTGAACAGTTTTGTTGGCGGTTATAAACTTTTTGAGGTCTTGCAGGGTGTTTTCTATTTCCTCCATCTTCTTTGCGAGTAAGTTTTTGGCTGTCAGGTTTTCCGCTATTTCTTTTTCTTTGACCGGGATTTACGGATTTAGCGTTTGCCTCTCATCTGGCGTCTGCTGTTGCGTTGGCGACCTTAGAAGACCGTCTTGTTGGAATGCCTTGCTCCTGTAGCAGAGTCCTACCGGGTTACAACTAAGCTTCGTGACCTACTGCAGAGGGGCTTATTACATTTTTTTTTAAGGAAGAAGAAAAGCCAAAAGGTGGTCAAGAATAGACCGAAGAGTTGACCAAGGGAAGTCGATAGTTCAAAGCAGGAAAAGTACAGGAAAGTGGCAGTCTTATTGCAAGGCTGCCGTGCAATGATCTTGGTCCGCGTGTGCAATCCCCTATTCGCCACACGGAAACGCGCCTGGAAAGGGTTAGTAGCACCATCCCCTATCTTCAAATTGTGAAGTCCAGGTCGTTAGTTTACTGTGTCAAACTGAATGCTTTAAGTTAAAGTCTTCTACAATTATAGTTGGAAGCTGATTGTTACTAGCTGCTTAGTTGACAATTGATATGCTAAAATTGGCTTTATCAGTTCCAGGCCAGGAATATGTATTTTAATAAAATTAACTCAGACCTCATCTCTGTTGTAATTATAGAAACAGAAGTCTTTCTTTTGGGACAAAACTTGTTGTTATCTATATAGTTTTGTTCGAGACTGAGCATCTTGGGAATCTATCGTGCCAACACTTTGCTTTATCTTTATGTAAAATTTTAAAACATTTGTTTTTGATATTCCTATTTCTGTATCAATAACTGAAGCTTTTAGAGCTGCCTGACACATGACTTAATTATAATATTACATTTAATATTAAATGATGCGAGCGCTACTTGCTTTGTCCAAGAAATTAGAACGTGTTCTATTTTTTGCATTAAAAACTAACTAACTTGGCGCGCTCATTTAATATTAAATGATAATCAGTCTTTTTTGTTAGTTTAAGCTTTTAGAGATCTTTCACATCTTGTGTTGTAATAAATGGATTCTCTGACCCATTTGAACTGCTTGTATCAATGTTTGACTTGTAAAGAGAACAGGTTATTTTTCCCTTACACTGCCATCATTCTTGCATGAATATTATTTAAGCTACTACATTCTTTTGTTAAAAATTTTATAACGCTTCTGTCTTTTTGTTACAAATCACTCATTTTTGCTTCTTTAAACTGACATAAAACCACAAATGAAGCGATTGGAACCAAACTTGGAGCTGACACTATAAAATCAATATTTTTTTTAAATTAAAACCTTTAACTTTGTAAACTTATTGAAAAACATGAATAATATTGAGAAGTTTTTGATTCAATCTTATTTATCGAATAAAATCTTTAAGATGAATAAAAAAAACCGCTATCTAATTGATATTTAATTATTTTTTAATAACAAAATGATAAGTGTACTTGACAAGATTAAAATAATAATATGAACACAGTTTATGAGTATTAAATTGAATTTGAATTCGATCATAAATAAATGCGTGCTTTGTTTGTCTTTGTTTTTGTTAAAAATTTGTGACCCTGAAAAGGGCCATTTGTGCGCCGCGTACAGCTTTTAATTTGAGTGTTTTTTCCATTTTGGTTTACCTAAATCGCCATAGCATATTATTACTTATTACTAAACATTAAAATCAATAATAACATGAAAAAAGTTGAAAAGTACTATTATGCAGATGAATGTGGCTTTAAGGAGTTATAACTCTACCTTACAGTTCCCAGTGACTATTATCTTTTTTTAAAACTTAAAAACATTTAAGAAGAATTGGTTTTTTATTGAGTAACAACTTGGATAATGCTGTGGAGTTGTATTTTGCAGGATTACCACAACATAATTTTTTTTCTCACTGTGTGTGAAGTTTGTTGATGTCATTAAAAATACAATTTTGTTGTCCTGTATCTCCTTGTTTTTATAGCTAGGTAGATAACATAAATACTTTTTTCATGAATAACATTTTGTATAAAATTATTGTTTTTTAGTCTTGTGCTTCCTGATTTTGAATTTGAATATAATTCAAAAACCATTTGATAATAAAAAACCTTGGTATCATCATGTTTATTTTATGTATACTATCAACATCTAGTTCAGTGTTTATTTGATTTTATATTATGTTAAAATTGTGGCAGTTAACACTTACAAAGTTAATCCAGTTAAATTAAGGTAGATCTACAACAATCGCGGTATTTGGCAACGACTTTGTCAATCAGCTGTTGCAACAATTCTTACTACAGCAACCTCTCTGGCTAGTGCCGGACTCTTACCGGCTAAAACTCTTTATTTCATAACCAGGATATTTGGTAGTTGCGTTTTTTTCATTCTTTTGTATACTTATATCTTCTTGGCAATAATTTGTTCTGATGTCTCTTCTTTTTTAATTTTTCACTTTTTTTTTTTTTTTTTTTTTAGAATAATTGATTATAATGCCTTTTAGCATTTTATTTGCAATAATTTTGGGTTTTAGATTTTTGCCTATCTGCTTTTTAGCTATGTATGTATTTCTTGCAGGAAAATACTTGTGGCCTTTGAGAATAACTAACGCATGGCAATACCTTTCGGTTTTTTTTTTCTGCGTAAGTCCTGCTGTTAATTTGTCCTAGTCATTGTCTCTAATGTGTTACCAGTTTGAGGTGAGCTGGTTTCGGCCTCGCGGAATTTACGGAGTCTGCTGCAGCAACACATGCTGTCCTCGGCCCATCTTTCCTTATACCCTATTTTTCTGTCCTACTTTCTACACTGGCATTCTCCTCTCTTTTTTCCCATTTTTGTGTTATTTAGCTTAGATATTTGCATTGTCCTTAGGTATCTTCTTAGTTTTTCTATATCTTCATTAACTTCTTTCTTGTTGTATCCTTTTTCTTTCATAAATATTTTGTGCAGCTCCATTAAATGCATTCCTTTTGGTAGTCCTATATTTGCCAGTTTAACTTCTAGTGAGATTTTTGAATCTTCATTTGGGATTAGTTCTTTGTGTCCTTTAGTTGCCAGATATATTCTGACCATTTCAAAAATTGCATTTTTTGTCAACGTCGAGATGACGTATCTTCCGTTTGGAAATTGTTTAGTTAATTCCGTCAATTTATTTTCCTTGAGCAGTTCTCTCCTTTTCCTCCTTATTTCTGCAATTTCTGTTGGTACTAGGGTTTCAGTATATGTTCTTCTCTTGTCTTTCTATTCATTTTCCATTGCTTGGCAGGCATAGTTGTTTTGTTCTTCTTTGTTTCTTTCCTCTTTATTACTTTTTTCCATATTCTTTTGCTTCTATTTAGCTTCTCGCTTCTCCTTTGTCTTCTGTGGCTTTTAATTTGAGTGTTTTTTCCATTTTGGTTTACCTAAATCTCAAAGCTTCTAACTCCTCTATCTTTTTTTTCAGTACTGTTGTTGCATAGTTTCTTAGTGCTCTCCATTTGTTTTCGTCACTCAGGCATATTTTAATAATTGTAGATTTATCTACTTTGTTTTCTAATATTTTTTCTAGCGTTTTTCTATCTTCTCCCAAGTTTTGCATTCTACTAGCGTATGTTCTGCGTCGTCATGCGTGTCTTCTAGACAAAATATAAATTTTTTCTTTTTCTCTATCTTATTTATTTTTTGTAAGTACTTTCCAATTACTCCATGTCCGGTAAGTAGTTGTGTTGTATAGTAACACGTCTCCGGTTTTTCTCTACCCATTCTTGTATTTCTGGTATTAGTTCCTTTGTCCATTCTCCCTTTTCTCTCTCTTTTCACTGTCTTTGCCATTTTTCCATCATATTCTCTCTTGCTTGTCTCATTGCTTTTTGCTTACTAGTACTTTCATTTACCATTTTTTTTATACCTAATTTTTTTTCCACCATTAAATTTGCGGGCAGTGTCGCCGCAATTACTTCTAGTGCCTCTTGCGACACCGTCCTGTAAGCCTTGCATATCCTTAAGGAACTTGCTCTCATAGCTCCTCTTACTTCTTTTCTGTTTTTTTTTGTCTTCAAAGCTTCTCCCTATGTTTCTGCGGCATACAATAGTTTACTTCTAGCCGCAGTTGCTATTAGCTTTCTTGCCCCTTCTCCTGGTCTTCCCTTGTTCGGCATAAGCCTACTAAGCATTTCTTTCATTTTTTTTTGTTCCTCTTACCGCTTCCTCAACCTGTTCATTTTATCCCTTTGCTTCAAGTGTTACTCCAAGGTATTTAATTTTTTTGCTTATGGTTATTATTTGTTCACCTACCTGTATTTTTCCATTTCTCCTGTTTGTTCTCTTAGCCGATAGCCATGCCGCCTCGGTTTTTTGTGGAGCCAGATCTTTCATCTATCTCTTGATCATCTCTATTGCCAACTCTAATCTTTCATTTAGTACTTTTATGCCTATATTCCTACCTACCAGAGCTACGTCATCCGCAAATGCCATTATTGTCACTCCTTCCGGCAGCCGCATTCTGAATAGCTGATTATAAACTAAATTCCATAATTTAGGACCTAGCGCAGAACCCTGTGGTACTTCTTTAATCAGTCTAAATTTTTTATTTTTGGTCAGTAGATTTCTCTCTTGAAGGTAGTATTATCTTAGTAGTTTAATTTGTTAGTTTTCTTTTTTTTTTGCTGCTTCTATAATTGCTTCCTATAGTATGCTGTTGAACGAATTTTGTATATCTAACGCTACTATGACACAGTGTTGTCTTTTTCTGTATGGTCCACTGTTTGCTTCTTTAGCTCTGGCTTTTATCCTTTTAATAGCTCCTAGAGTCGTTCTTCCCTTTGTAAATCCGTATTGTTCCTGTTCCCATCTTCCTTTTTCTTCTATTTCCTGTTCAATTCTCTTCTCGATAACTTTTTTCATAATTTTTGCTAATGTGTTGATCAGGCATATCGGTCTATACGTCGTTGTTTTACCTGCTTCCTTATTTTTTTCAATTAGTATTAGGTTTGCATCCTTCTAGCAAGCCGGAAAAATTCCTTCCTTCAGACATCTGTTTATTATTTGTGTTATTTCTATCTCATTTCCTTCTAGTGCTGCTTTCACTATATCCGTTGTTATCTTGTCTGGACCTGGTGCTTTATTATTTGGTAGTTCCCTTATAATCTGTTTTATCTCCTCCACTGTTGCAGGGACTGCTTCTGTTTTGTCCGCTATTCCTGCTGGTTCTTCTACCATTCCTCCAGTGGGAAACAATTTTTTAATAATTACTACTTCATTTTCTTCTTTTTTTAAGCACACTGCTTTTATTCCTCTTAATTTATTCATTACTATTTTGTATGGTTTGCCCTAGGGATCCCTGTCTATGGATTCTAACATTTCTTTCCAGCATCTTTTCTTACTGTCCTTGATCGCTTCCTTTAAAGCTTTTTTGTAATTTTTCAATTCTTCTTTAGTTTCATCGGAATCTTCTCCCCTTCTTCTTTGTCTTTTGACTTTTCTTGCTGTTTGTATCGTTTTCTTCCTGCTTTTCTTGACTTCTTTGCACCACCAATATGGTCCTTTTCTTTCTCCTTCTCTGTAACTGGGAATTGATTCTTCCGCTGCCTTCCTCAATTTTTCCGAGTACTTTTTGCATCTTTCCTTTAAACTCTTGTTTTCAGTCACTTCCTCTGCTTTCATAGCTCTATTTATCCTTTCTCTGTCCATCCTTCTTATGTTTCATTTTTCTTCTCTTTTGTCTTCTTTTTACTATTTTTTGTTTGTGCTGTATTGTATGTACTTATGTAAACTCAGTGATTCTTCTTCTGTCACTGTCCAGCCCCTTACTACTCCAGCCGTTTCCCATGTTGCTTTGGTAATATTAATGTATGATTTGGATCTTCCTCTTACAAACGTTGGTATATTTCCTTGATTGTATATTGTAAGATTTACGGCTGCTATCATCTCCTCAAGAATTTTGTCTTTTCTGTCGCACTTGGTCTCTCCCCATCTTGGCGATTTTGCGTTGAAATCGCCTCCTATCAGAATTTGTTTGCTCTTTTGTTTCCTTATGCTGTGTTCTAGTTCTTCTATCCACTCTTGATAATATTCCATATTGGGAAATCAATTTCTCTTCCTCTTTTGGTACTGTTGGTCTCCTCCTCCTCTTTGGTTTGTTTTACCATGTTTTGATTTTCCCTATTTATTGGTGGAATGCTCTATTTTACCCATTTTTTATTTTAATTATAATTAAGAAACGCTACGCAGCGTTTCTTAGTATTTGCGCTCGACCCACTTACGCATAGCTACAATATTGCTGCGGTAACACGCCCGTACTCCGTCGAACCCGAGCCGCAACTAAGAATACTGTGTGCAGACATTTATCTGTGTCTATCTTTTCGATCTTTTTTACCTATTCTTGAAAACAGCCGTGCTTTGTAAAGGACTACGTTAAGCAGTAGTCTATGTTTTTTCCTGTATCATTTTGAGATATTTGGAATTAATTTCTTTGTCCAGAGGCACTTTTTGCTCTTATCATATTTTTTTTGTTAATGGCAAGACATATGGGATAAAAACAAAAGCGTTTTATGTTTTTTGCTCTTTTTTAAGCGACCGTTTTTTGATATATTGCAATTTTAGAAGGTAAGATAGGTTCTAGCTATAATGAGGCAGTTTTTTTGATAGTTTGTATCTTTTCTGAGCTTGTTTTAGAATATTCTGTTACTTTTAATATTCTATGGTTTTTGTCCATATTTTTTCCCGGTAAAGAATTATTGATTCTGAGGCGCAACAAAGCACTTTTTTTAGTTTTTACCGGCGTTTTTTATCTACGACATAATTATTACAAAACATGCACCTATTTCTTTTGCTCTGGTGGCAACTATCTAAACGCGTTTTCTAAATATTAAATACTTTTCCAATGTTGCCTAAGTTTGGTATTTTTGGGTCCTCTATGTCTAACCTCACCATTTTATCATGTTTTTGTCGCCTTAATTGTAATCTTTGGACAGAAATCTTTGAAAACATTTTTTTTTCTTTTTTATTACCACATTTTATTATTGTTGGCGACTTTAACGCTTACTAATGTCATTTAAAAAACACTGCAAGACACGTATGGAAGTATTTACTTTCTTATTGTTACCAAAATTTACCTTAATCAGTCTTGGTCTGTTTTGTGTACTTATTACAAAGAAATATGTCAAAGATAACCTGTCTCCTGAGTACCAACAACTTGTTATTTGGTTTGTGAATGTTGCCAAAACATTGCCTCAAAAAGTTGAAAGCTTTTTGTTCATAGAGGGAAAAAAATGTTTTGAGGCGGTCAACAAAAAAACGCATCTTTACTATATTCTACCGTATAAAAAAACTAGCTCATTTTGACGTGCATCGAGCAAGAAAGCTTATGCTACGCAAAAAAAAGTGCAATTTTTTTAAACAAATTTTTCCATTGTCCTACAAATAATCAACAATAAAAAAAAAATTTATCATAGAAGATGAGATTTAGGTTCTAGAATTTATGTCAAAACTAGCCTTTCTATACGTTTGACATCGTTTGGTAAACATTTTACTGGATGTTGCCAATACACTTCTACATACACTCACAGCGTCTATACAAATGAGCAAAATGAACATTGCTTTTGCTTGCAAAAAATTTTAAACCATGGGAAATGATAACATTTCCTATTTCAGTTTACAAAAATTTTGTTTGTTTACTAAATCACATCTCTACATTTTTAATACTTTTTTTAAAATATTGAACAATTCCTGATAATTGGAAAACCATCAAGATTGTCATTTCTTTGTGTTCAAAAAACGTTTGAAAATATTATCAAAGGCAATTCGAAAGATAGTAACTTTATATTTGCATTAGCCCAAAAAAATTTTTATGTGTTATATTTTTAGATATAAAAGGAGCTTTTTGTACTAATTAATCTTAAACTGATTTTTTTGTTTATCAACATTATTATTGAGCTGGTGTCTGAAAACGGCTGTACTAATCAGAATCATTTGCGAAAAAAAAGCTTGATACTTTTTTTATCGAACTTTTACAAGGCAGCTCTTTTAATCCCTTTCTTTTTAACATGTACATACATGACTTGGTACATTTTTCTATTTTATTGGTGTCTTATGCAAAATATTTTGCTATTTATTTATCTAGCTACTTCTCAGACAGTGTTATCTGTAACCATAACCTAGTACTATCACATACCTTTAATTGCTTTGTTGGCAAAAATTTATACCTTTTTTTTGACATATTATGTAGTTCAATGCTTTTTTCAGACCGGTCAGGTCATGTCATACTTAATAATGTCAACAACAAATTGTCTTAATTACGTCAATAGACTTTAAAAATCTTGTGTCTAAAGCATTAAGATTTTGAGATGTGTTGCATGCACTTACTGTGGAGCAGACTCAAAAATCTTTCTTATTTTTTATAAAGCTTTTGTTAGATCCTGCTTAAAAACACAACATTCCAGAATTCAAGCTCCCAATGCTAAAGGGCACTGAACTGACAATTAAGGAGAGCGCCAAATACTTAGGTCTCATACTAGACCGAAAGTAATTATGAAAGCTCAACATAGACGAAAGAGTACGTAAAGCAACGGTGGCGCTGTACTCTTACAAAAGAGCGGTAGGAAAACTCTGGGGCCTCAACCGCAAGATTACCTTCTGGCTATACAGAGCCGTAGTTACACTACTACGGCGTATTCATATGGTGGCCATGAGAACGACGCCTACAAAAGCCTTGGAAACAATCCTGGACATAACCCCGGTTGATTTAATGGGCGGTGCAAATGTTGACATTGGATTATCGTGGTCACGCCGGAATAATGAATTGAATGAATTTAAAAGGGTGCTCAAAAATATAGACCGCTGTCTAGCAACACTTGCTTTTGGCAACAAATTCTTATACCACATACTCTCTAAAGAGGAGTGGATGGAGAAGAAAGGGATACCAGCAGGACACACGCAGGTCTATACAGACGGCTCGCGGAGGGAGGACAAAGTGGGCTGCGGAGTTTTCTCCAACGACCTCAACCTTAGAATCAGCCTACGCCTGCCAGACTACTGCAGCATTCTACAGGCGGAGGTAACCGCCATAAAAGAGGCAACAGAGTGGATGATGGTAAATGGGAACCCTGGTGAACAGATCCACATTTACACCGATAGCCAAGTTGCTCTCAGAGCAATTAATAGCGTGTGCACCAACTCAACAGTGGTCTTTGACTGTCGGAGAAAGCTGGACGAGCTGGCAGCAAACACAAACTCGAGACTCATGTGGGTACCAAGCTATAGCGTGAGACCAGGTAACACAGAAGCGGATGAGTTTGCAAAGAATGGCACAAGCCTGCACTCATCCGAAGTATTACAGGATATTGGTATTCTATTTGCCTCGTGCAAGGAGACCATAGCCTAAATAACCTCAATCCTAGCGGAGCGAAGGTGGAGGGATGAAGACACCTGCGAGGTAACCAGGCAAGTATGGCCTCATCGAAACAGGATAAGAAGCACCAACATTGTCCCTCTAAAAAGAAACGATATCAGACTGGCAGTGGGAGTTATCACGGGACACTGTCCCATTTGCAAGCACGTTGAGAGACTGGGTATAGCGAAGCGGGACTACTGCAGAGGCTGCCTGAACAAGGAGAAAGAGGAGAGTGTTCAGCATTACTTATGCCAACGCCTTTTTCTGTCCGCAACACAATTGCTCTTCTTAGGCCGACTTTTCTTTGATGACCTTTCTGACCTTGCATCACTAGATGCGCAGACTCTTATGAGGTTCATTCAAGGCTCGAAATGGTTTGACAAAATTGCCTGTGGAGGGTTGTACTTTTATGTACTGTGGTAACACAACGGGCCCATCTGCGGTCTATGTGAGCGTTAACTGCCACTTAAACCTAACCTAACCTTACCTAGATCTTGCTTTGACTTCTATTTGTTTGCAATAAATCTAACTTACAAATTTTGGATAAAATTTAATATAGGGCAATAAAAATCTGTATGGAAGCTATAAATTCCACTTCTATTAATGTCAAGGAAGTAAAAGCCGGTTTTATGCCACTGCAACAAAATATGTTGTTAAACTATTTGGCATGAGTGGAAGCATGGCATATGATGTCATGTCACAATTATGTAACATTTTTGGTAACTATTCTTTTTGGTATACTCACAATTTTGGCGTTTAATGAGGTCTCTCAATATGACCAATTGATTAAAAAAAGCTTTTTTTCTAAATTATTTGTATTTCTTATCAAATCCTTATTTATACAAATTAGGTACGATTTTTTTCCCCATTTTTATCTACATCCGTGATCAATGTTGTGTTTGAGGAATTTATTTCTTAACGCTTGCCCAACTACATCCAAATTTTTACTGACAACTTGGTTCAACTTAACCCACGATTAACCGCGTTTGGTGGATAGATTCCACTATTGAAATTAGAAGAAACAAGAAACGTTTTAACTTTTATCTGTGTTTACTGCGGAACTATATGCTATTTATAAAGCTTTGTATTTGATCTCCCAAAGTTTTCTTGAAGCTATATGTTTTTATGCATCTAGCATTATAAGCAACATTTGGGTTACGCACATTAAAAACACTATTCTTAACTTGCAAAGCAAAAATTTGGTAACTTAATTTTGTTGAGTGCTAAGCCATAAAGGGATACGTGGCAATGAAAAGGCAGATTATGTGGCAAAACTAGAACATGGAAGGCGGTGTAAAGATATAACTATCAGTTACACCAATCTCTATGCTAACTTTTTGCGGGCTAGCTTAAATTTTTGTCAACAACACTTTAATCTCATTAACCAAAGCAAAGGAATTATTTACTTCAACTAGATCAATCAAGTGGCAATCTAAGAACTTTAGTTTAAAAAAAATCATTTTTCTCTAAGATAGATTTATGTCTTTTGAATCGCTTTAGATCTGGATATTTGCGATCTATTTGTCATCTATTCAAAATTAACATCGTTACAAACAATTATTTATTTTTTAAATGCTCTCGATTCACAATGGCTTAATTTATATTATGGCAAAACTTTATCTCAAATATCCAGCTACCAACAAGTATAGATCTACTTATAATCTCTAAAAACGCTAAACTAAATTGTTGTCTACTTCAGTTTATTAGACACACCAATATAGTTTTGTAATATTTTACGCTTATCTAACACTTTGTTTATGTCTACAACTGTCTTGTCATTCATCCTAAAATAACTATTAACTCATTCTGACCGCGGCGTCCCCCTATGTTGTGACAGAGTGCCAGTGCCAGCACTCGAGGGTAGTGACTCGAACGAGTTACTAAACCGGAGTACTGAAAGTGAGTGTTTCGTAAAATAGTAGCGTTTACACGTTTTTTTAGTAAATATTATTCTAGTACAAGTAAAATACTACTGTGTATTTCAAAATGGATTTGAACAATGAAAACGCTAAAATTTAAAAAAATAATGTTACAACTTAGTTGAAAATTTTGTGTAATAAAGTAATATACATATTACAGCAATAACAAAATCCCCAAAAAACATCAATTTTAGAATTTTAGAAGCTTTCATGCTCTATGTACAATTTGTCAAATTTGATTGTTTTGTCTTGTCAATTTTATAAATCAAACTTTTGCAAAATAATAATAAAAATAACTTGAAACTTCACTAAAATGGGTAAAGCACAGATATCAGCTGTCTACAGGTGTTTATTATTGTAGACAGTCGAGTAAAATTGAACTGTATTCTATTTACTCGACTGGAATGATTACTGTAGGAAGTACTGTACTGGAATTTTATAATGCCTCTTTACATAAGGCTTTTTGAACAATATTTTTATTAAGAGGTTTGAGAGATTTCTTACAGTTTTTTGTGTTGTGGTTTTCCAGAAGATTTCATTCAAAGTTTTTAAAACATGATGACTGCCTTTCAAAGCTTTTAGATCTAGTCTTTTAACTTTCTTTTAAGAACTCATTGGTTATTAAAGTTTATAAACATAATTTAAAACTTCGAGAAAACCTTTGAAATGCTAAAAAATCCGTAGCACGTTTAAGAATTTTAGTAAAGTTTCTGAAATGCTTTTATTCTTTGCAATGCAAGCAAACAGACATGTAGAAGTAACGATAAAACTATAAGATTAGTCTCTACACAAGTAGTACTATTGCTGTGTTTAGCCGGTACTCCACCCAGCGCATTCCGATGCGCACTTTACACATACCATTGACTACCACCTGCCACATACAAGATGAAACATAATCTTGACGCAATTCAGTCTTCTTTATTTTATGTTTAGTTGTTTTATTTTTGCTTTTCTCATTTTACTCAAATGTATAGCAGTCAATCGCGCACCTATAACAACTACTAGTAGGATTTTGCAATTTGCAACAGTCGTCAAAAATCTCGGATTATACTGCCTACAGAATCAAAACCTGGGAACTTATAGAATTTTTAAAATTTTTATTGCAAGTATGAGCGGTACAATTAAAGATTGGGTTTAATGCCTAAGCGCAGCAATGATTGCATATATCTGATTTACCAGTTTTTTTTATTCAAGATCAAAAAAATTATACGTTTAATATTTTTTACAAAAAAAGTATTGTGTACATGGAACCAAATGCTTATTAGGTAACTTTTGAATCATTTGGATAAAGAACAAGTTTTTATTTAGAATATTTTGGTGATCAAACCTTGGACTGCTAGTTTGCTAAACTAACGCTTTATCACTGAGCTATTTTAACCACATCTTATTTTAACGGAACATCTGTTAGGGTTGGTATAAAGAGTACACACATTTCTGCTTCACTCGAAAGTATTATATATTACTTTGCAACTCCCTATAAAAATTAATCACAAAATTGCAAATGTATCTGAAAAAACAATAAAAATACTGAAGTGGGACCTACAGAATTAAAATCTGGAGATTATTTTACTTAAATAAAACAAATAATTTTAATTTGGAGTTGAGTTTTTTACTGATTAAGAATTTATTAATTGATTTTGTTAATTAATATGCTACTTTTACTAGAATTAAAATGATGAACTCTTCTTACTTTGTATAGATTTTTCTTCATATAAAATAAGTATAGGACTAGAAAAGATGATACTCAATAGCCATGCATGTTATTATTAATTTAAGAAGTTACAACTTCCTGAAAATTTCATATGATGCTTGATAGCGTCATATCTGTCGATGCTCAATGCTACCAAGACGTATGTAGAAGCGTGTCACCACAACCTACAACAAAAACATTCTTGTGAATTATTTAAAAATAAACTTAATATTTTACAACCATATAAAAGATTCAGCTAAAGACATCTGAGCAAAAAAATAATAATTAAAAACTGTTGTTTATTATTCTGAAAAACTAAAGATTAATAATTTATTTTATATGATATTTTTTGACAAATTTATTGCAATAATTTTATTATTACGATTAATTAATAGTATTTGAATCAAGTTTATAAGCTTACAAATGTATGCTGTGATGTTAAATTAGTTTATTTATATTTAGATTCTATACATAATTTTTGTGAAGTATTTTTATTAGAAACAATAACTATTGTTCCCATTGTCTAATAATTTTGTATAAGTATTTGCATATTTATAAATTTTTCTAGTTCATTATTATGTAAGAACATATTTGTGATAACATTTCTTCTATTCTCAAGCTTAATGGCAGTTTTTATTGCCAATTAAGAAATAGTTGTCATTTTATGTTAGCAATATTTTGCGATAGTAATATCATTGTAGTTCCTTATCTATGATAATTTTTCTTTTTATCACTTATTTAAAATTGTTCTGAAGATATGAAATATTATTTAAAGAAAATATGTTTATGCATTAAAAAAATTATAAGTCATTTTTTTTAAGGTTGTACTATATTAAATAATATAAAATCAAATCAAAATTGTTTCATATGCATATTATACAATAAAATTAGCTTCTTTAACATGATCTTTTTTTATGTTTGAAATAAAAATGTAATAATTTTTTATTAAAGAGTAATAATATAAATAATAATTAGGCAATTCCATTCCAAACGAACCAGAGCTGGGGGGTGCTTTGCAAAATTTGCTTTAGTATTTTTTTTTTTTAATTTTTATAACAATTAGTAGTCTTTTAATCGACTTATGAGGATATGAAACCTTTAAAAAAAATTTAACGATTTTTTTAGTTTTTTCAACTTAATAGCATTTTTTGTTTAAGAATTTAACTTAAAAAAAATTTACTAGTGAAATTAATCAGAATTTTTTTGTAGAATATATATACCCTGTCTATAAGCCGCAAAAGCCATAAAACTATGTATTTGTTCTCAGTGGGCTGAGCAAAAAAAAGCATCTTTAAATTTTTTGAAACCGCAAAAATTGACGTATTTTGATGTAAATTAATAAGAAAATAAAAATTTGTTTTGTGTATTTGGTTTTAAAGGTCTAAAAATTTCTGCAAAGTAGGTATATTCTTTAACAACAAGAGAGGTCCAACCCCCCTGCGATGCAACAGGCATGGTTTAATTTCCATTTTCCATAAGTATGAACATTGCACACAAGCCTCGGCAAGTGGTGTAATTTATACAAGTGAAAAATGGATATTTTGTACAATTTGCTTTTTTTAAAGGGTTTTCCAATAACAAGTTTCATTTTGAATAGCAGGCTGTTTGGGCAGCTGTCAATTTTGAAGCTATTATCTTTGACATTTGACAAGTAAAAACTACGCCATTATTAAAAATGGAACGATACACGCTTCAACAACGCATTGAAATTATTAAAATTTACTACAAAAATAGTTAAAATTTTTCAGTCACAGTTTGCAAAACTAAAGCATTTCTTGGTCGTTGTAAAGCAACTTCTCGGCCGGCAATAGTAAACCTGGTGGAAAAATTGGAGCTGTTGGGACAAGTTTGTGATGTGAAGAATCGAAACCGTGTGCATCGCTCAAGAACACATGAGAATATTGCTGATGTAGCCCGTAGTGTTGAAGAAATCCTAGGTTTGTCGATTCCTTGTCGATCTTTGGAATTAGATTAGTTAGTTAGTTTAGATTTTTGGCGTATCAGCCTAATAAGACTATTAACGCCGATTTTTTTCTCTAACTATAAAAAGTGTAAAAAAATTTGCTGTAAAATGGCATATTAAAGAATAAAATTAAATAAATAAATAAATAAACAACAAAGATAAAATAAACGTTCACAAACTTTAATGACTATAGCAATAATGACTAGATAATTCCAACAGTGTCTAGGGTGTAAAAAGTCCTAAACACTGCTGGATTTTACGATACACAAACATTAATCATAACAAATTAACAATTATATCCATACACCCAATTTGCTCCGTCGAATAAATTTGAACAGACGATCTGATCGCCCAAGACAATCGACAAACTGGGTGATAATTCAGACGCAACTCTTTGTTCCAAAAACTGCCGACAATCCAATAAGATATGACGAACAGTTAATGGAACATTACAAGTATCACAAACTGGCGGCACCTCAGATGCCAACAAATGCCTGTGAGTCCATCGACAGTGACCGATGCGAAGTCGAGTGAGGATATCCTCTTCCCTACGCTTCGGCCTGCATGACGATCTCCACGGTGTAATGACGCTTTTAGTGCATTGCAGCTTGTTGTCTTGAATAGCAAACCACTCAGTTTGCCAGGTAGACAGCAGCTTTTGATGTAGGAAATTACAAATATCCCTAACGCAAACTTTAAATGAAACATATTCAGCGCTAGTTATTGCCAATTTGGCAAGGGCATCAGCTTTTTTATTGCCACTGATACCTACGTGACTGGGAATCCAGACAAAGTTAACAGTGACATTTATCTGAGACACCTGAAGCAAAATTGAATGAATTTGCCTCAGCAAGTAATGATCAGGATATTGGTCATCTATGGCGTTTAATGCACTCAACGAGTCTCTACATATAACGGAATTTGTACCTGCGCTTAGTTGGATGTAGAGAAGAGCCTGATAGATAGCATACAGTTCTGCAGTATAAACGCTGCTAACACTTGGCAAGCCAAATGTAAACTGCAGCTCATCTACCAGAAAAGCACAACCCACACCGTTGTTACTTTTTGAGCCATCGGTATAAATCCAAGTGGCATTTACATTCATTGCTTGAATTTTTGCAAATTCAGTTCGATATTCAACTGGTAAAGTTGAAGCTTTGCTTATTCTCGATAATGCAGTATTTAACCTTGGACGTTGAAAAGTCTATGGAAGATCGCGACAGTAAGACAGTTGATATACATCATGGAGTTGGAAATCCAGTTCCCGAAGTATACTGCAATTTCTTACAGCAACCGGTTTTTGAGATCGTATCCTGATGTTGTATAGATCGTCGAGACCATTATTGTACACGACAGGAAACGTCGGATGCAAGCGTTTAGCTTTTAGTTTTGCGGCGTACCTAACAGACAAAATTTTACGCAGAAGACAGAGTGATGGTTCAGCTGCATCACACAAAGCACTAGCAATAGGGCTAGTGCGGAATGCGCCAGTTGCTAAACGAATTCCAGTATGGTGAGCAGGATCAACAATACGTAATGTGGATGGAGCTGCGGAAGCATAGATTATGGAACCATAACCTAGTTTTGAGCGCACCAAAGCCCGATGCAAAAGCAGCATTGTTTTCCGAACCGCTCTCCATGACTTTCCACTCAACGACCTGAGCAAGTTTAGTGCCGGGACACATCTTGTTCTCAGATTTATTAAATGAGGACGCCAAGTCAGCGCACGGTCAAATGTGACACCGAGAAATCGAACACATTCCTGTACAGGAATGGGTTCTTCCCCAAGATATAATAAAGGGTCACCGTGTGGGGTTCGCCTTCTACAAAAATGGGTAAGCAACGTTTTGTTTGTAGAAAAAGTGAATCCATTGTTATTAGCCCAGTTCAAATTGTGATTGATTGTTAACTGAAGTTGACGTTCCAATGTAGGCATGTTTCTCGAGGCACAATAGATAGCTACGTCATCAACATACATACATCCGCTTACCGGATGCTTGATGAACTGACTTATGCCGTTAATTGCTATCATAAATAGTGTCACGCTTAGAATAGACCCCTGAGGAATACCATTCTGTTGCTGACGTATGCCCGAGATGCTGTCACCTGCACGTACCTTAAATGAACGGAAAGTTAAAAAGCTTTGTATAAACAATGCTATGCTTCCGCGAATATGTATGAAGCGTTTGTAGAACATTGTACTTCCACGTCATGTCATATGCTTTCGCAATGTTAAAGAATACAGCGACAAGATGTTGATTCTGTACAAAAGCATTTTTAATTGCTGTATCCAACCGAACAAGGTGATCAGTTGTAGAACGATGACACCTTGAACCACATTGTATGTCAGCAATTAAACCTCTTGAATCTAATAACCAAGTAAGACGCTTATTGGTCATTCTATCTAGTAACTTGCATAAGCAGCTAGTTAGAGAGATAGGCCTATAACTTGTCGGGAGCTTTTTATCTTTACCAGGTAGTAGTAGGTAAGTACTGGTACTATGATAGCAAGTTTCCACGACTCAGGACAATACCCTGCTGACCATATCCGGTTATAGAGTGCCAACAATTGAAGTTTGGCAGAGCGACTTAATTGCTTAAGCATAGCATTGTGTATCGAATCGACACCTGGAGCAGTATTGTGTGCTTCAGATAATGCCGAGTCAAATTCCCAAACACTAAACGGTGCGTTATATAATTCATCTTCAGCAGAGACAAATGACAAAACGTTTTTCTCCATTTTAGTTTTAATATCTCGGAAATTTTCATCGAAATTATTATCGCTGGAAGCGTCAAAATAAACATCGACCAGGATATTCGAAATGTCAAGGGGATTGGTAATAATTTGATCATCCGACAATAACCCACTAATAGGTAATGATGCGGTTCAGCCAGAAATTTTTCTGACTTTTTCCCACACCTTCCCGACGGGGGTTCTCGAATTAATAAAAGTAACATATTCTGACCATGATTCTCTTTTAGCTTTTTTGCATGTTCTTCGAGCAACAGCTTTGTACCTCAAATAAAGTAATAGGATCTCTTCTGTTGGAGAATGGTTAAATCTACGAAAAGAACGGCGTTTGTTCAGTTTAGCTTGCTCACAATCAAAATTCCACCAAGGAACGGGCTCTCTGCGAGGTTTTCCGGAAGATAACGGCATACTCGCATGTGCTGCCTGTATGATAGAATCGGTAATCAAACACTTGAACAAACGTATTCCAATCGGCATCTTTTATTCTCCAATTTCGATGACGGTTTTCATTAATTACATGACCAAGCACGCAAATGAATATGGGAAAAATATGCGATACTTGGAGAACAAATGGTAAGGTCAATAGCCGAGAATGTTCTATTGGCCACGGAAAAGTAGGTATTGTTACCTTTATTTAAGATAACTAAATCCGTTTCTGAAAAAAGATTGGCCAAGTTACGATCTCGCACATCAGTTCGATTTGAGCCCCACATAGTGTTATGAGCATTAAAATCGCCCATTAGCAGGAATGGGGACGGAAGTTGTTCAAGTAATTGATCAATCCAAACTGACATTTGGCGGAATATAAATTGAGCAAATAGTCAGTGAGAAAGGGATATGTAGTTGAACGGCTACTGCTTCTAATGCAGTGTTGACACGGAGTTCTTTACTGAAAACCGTATCACGGACCAATAAAGCCGTTCCACCCTGAGCACGATCAACATTTGCACGATCTTTTCTATAAATAGTATAACCACGAAGATTAACAGAACATTCAACTTTAAAATTTGTTTCCTGTAAGGAAACGCAGATAGGTGAATTTTTGGCTAATAATATTTTGAAGGATTCGTAGTGTGAATTATATCCGTTGCAGTTCCATTGTATAATGGTTGAAACCATTTTTAATGTTATGTTGCGAACGTAATTTTAACTCTTTGTTTATTAGCGTTTTTTTGTTTAACTTCTAAATTATCGTCTGGGGGAGTAGAACTCCCACTAATTGGCATAATTTCATCTGTCATAGTAGATGGCGCGGAAAGAACTTCCACATCCATCGACTCTAACGACACGTCAATATTGGGGTCTGTGGGCGCAGGGTCGCTAGAAACCTGCATCTCAGGTGGCGGTAGCCTAGATTGGGCTGCCGTCTTTGACTCAGACTGAGCCTTTGCCTGTTTAGGCTTTGACTTGGAAGTCGCAACCTTAGTTGGTTTTGGCCCGATACGAGCCAATACCTTAAATGGTTTAGGCTTTAAATAAGCCCCCATCTTGAGTGGTTTTGCTTGAAATCCCACTCGTTGTGACCTTGGACCGGATTGGGCCGTAGTCAGTTTTGGTTTTGAACCTGATGGGCAACCGGTTTTTGACCCTTTACATTAGAGTCCTTGTCTTTATTTAAAGTTTCTGCAATAGCAGTAAATTTCATAATTGGTGGTTGTTGAACGATAGGCGTTTCAACAACTGCAGCAAACGATCTAGAAAAGGTAGGAGCCGTAATTGCTCTATACCTCTTTTGAGCATCAAAGTAAGAGAGTTTGTCTGTTACTCTGATCTCGGCTATCTTCCTTTCCTCTTTCATTTTTGGACAATCTTGGGAATAGACAAGATGCTTACCACCACAATTCACACATAAAGGTGAACTTTTGCATGAATCGGGGTCATGTTTCTCCTTACTGCATTTTGCACATGTTGCAACACCTGGACACCTAACTGCAGTGTGTCCAAAACGTTGGCATTGGAAACACCTCATTGGGTTAGGAATAAACGGGCGGACCGGGCGAGTAACATATGCTACCTTGACTTCATCTGGAAGCCGTTCGGAATCGAATGTTGAGATCATAGATGTTGTATCTCTGACCTCACCATCTTTTCTACGGGTTAGTTTTTTAATATCGATAACACCTTGCGACGCTAGTTCTTGTTTGCATTTGTCTACAGTTGTGTATAACAACTCATACCATGAAATAACTGATGAAATTTATGCGGCTCAACTGTCACCGCAATATTACCTAACGACGTGCATTCTTGCATTTTACTGCTCTGCATTTTATCTTTTACTTCTTACATGAATTTTGAGTTCCATTAATAATACTGGAAATGGTCCTATGAATTAAAAAGGGAAAAACCTCCTTTAAACTCTGGCCACTTTCCGTACATCTTACTATCAAAAATCTTATGAACTTTCTATTTGCACTACTACAAACTTCTTTAGCTCTCTCGTCCGTAAACGGGCAAGATTGTTTGGTTGGAGGAATCTACCATAATTATTTTCATCGTTCAATCTCCCCACCCACCACGGAGCCACATATGGGACGTTACATCACAAACTGATGCAGTCGCCAGGGCTAATCAAGCGATATAGGTTTCATAGATGTAAATGAAAGACTTCCGCGAACACAAAGAATACTATCGGGCTTCAACCGTAGCACATTGTGAACCTTCCATCTATCACCACATAAATAATTCCTCACCCTAACGTTAAACCAAACAAGCCGATTGATTAAAACTGGGTTAGGTTTAATTTCCCGTTTTACCAGAAGCTAAGGCCAAAGCAGTGTGTTGGAACTAACACTCTTTTAAACCTGAGTATTAGCCCCTCAACTACCAGAATCCTCTTTTCCTAGCTTTCGGGTCACCGCGCACGGCAAACACGCAGGTGAGTTTTACAAGATGTTTGGTAAATTTTGTCAAAAATTAACTCACAAATAAGTTTGACTTATCCCAGACGAACTGTGGGTTTTTTAACAAGGTTGGTTATCTCCTCGCCTATTGGTCGCCTTTTACGACCAGCAAAGGGGCTAGCGGAAGTATTCTTTTGCACCACCCCCTCCCTCAGGGGGCTTTGGAATTAGACATTCCACAAACGACATTACACCGTATTTTAACTTTTGAACTTGTGACGGTCGGGACAAGTTCAAAAGTTGGTGAAATTGCTTTTGTAATGATTGACATTGGTGATAGAGATTAGAGTTGTTAATTTGGGTAACGTAAAGTGGTTGAGTTGCTATTAGGTGGTAATCGGGAACTAGGTATATTACTTATAAGATGACGTGCCATTCAACGTTAATTCTTGCCTGTAACGTGACATTGAACCGGTATGATTGTCAGTGCCAAGTTGTCGTTGAAGTAGAAGGGTTTGTCGTAAAGAACTAGTTTTTTTGTAGGAAACTTGCGGGGAGTGGTTGCAGCCGTATAATTGTAATTGGTTGAGACAGATTTTTTGTTTTTAATATCGATGTTGTTACGTGCAATGTTGCCCCGAAAGTTAGTCAAGCACCTTGCGGAGTGTGCGTGTGTTACACATGTCAACACCATTTGGTGGTCGTAACAGTTGTGTTACCGGCTCTCCGTCTACATAGTAATAATGGAGGGCGTCTATGGTTGCGGATGTTGATTTTTAGTTTTGTGTCCTGTTGGCTGATAACACAGCACTTACCTACTCATCAAGGTCAACCGCAATGGTCACCTTATGACTACAAAAAGCCACCTCTGATTTGCCAAGTATCTTGAAAAAGTTTTTGACAAAAAACTTAGGTACGGGCCGCTCTGCTATATCTGATGTAACGTTGAAATAGTAGCATGTTGCTCCGGAACAAAATTCAACGCTACACCTCAAGCATCACACCAATGATCACGTATGACTCCCCTATTTAGGGAACGGCTACAAACAGCCGCCTCAACACAATTTTGCGGATGCTTGCTGGAACATTAAAGTTTTGGTAAAAAGTACTTGAAAAGATTCAATTCACAAACGACTAGTAAATTTAATAGTAACTGTGTTATCTTTTCCATAAATAGATAAATCCACATTTGTAAACCTATACACTTTGTAAATCCACATTTCCTAACGGAAGGTTTATGAGCCGTAAGATTTCAAATTTCCTTTTGTACTTACTGCTAAGGAAGTGGAAGAGATTTAGTCGGTAGGCACTTGTAAAAATGAATCCAACACGTTGAGTCTTTATATAATTCCCCTCTTAATAAAAAAAAAATAAATTATTAGGGTAGGAGAAAAAAGAAGAAACTGAAGATGGATACGGGTAAACCCTTTTTGATTTCTTGTTTTACTAGGGCTTTCAGCTAATCTTACACGTCGAGTGTTTTCAGCGCCAAAAAAGCCTTCAGCTATCAAGATCAAATAATATTAAACTCGGCCAGCCCCAAAGGCGCTCGCCTCCCATTACAATTTGGGACAAATCTGATGTTCAAGAGCTTGTTGGCAACTTTTAAATCACTTAACATTACTATCAACCATGCAGTAAACATGATAGATGGCATCCGTATGCAGTCTTGTATGCAAACTTTTGTGCTGTGATCGAGCAATGTACACAGAATAATGACAAACACTATACCTACCAAATAGAGCTAATAAGACCCTAAAGTATGTTATTTGAAGTATTTCCGATTGTATTATGGCAAGAGGAGACGGGAAAACCTCTCCAATGCTGTACGCCCAGTTTCTTTAAAAAGCATAAATTTTAGAGATCATGCTTCTCACTGAGATGTAGGCTTTGTTGTATTGTAAAGTACAAGCAGACCTCAGACATTGCACAATGTAAGCCGTAGAACGCAAGGTGTATAGTAGCGTGTTGCTTTGAAACAAAATCCGGCCCTACACTTTGACCATCAAACCGATAATCACGTATGCATTTCCTACTTGCGAAAGCAAACAACTACTTCAATCGTCTTTTTAAGGCAAGATTTTGCAGATGTTTGCTGGAGCTCTATGGTTTGTCCAAAACATGGATATTTGGACCAACCTCGGGATTCTTTCACAACTACAACACATTAAAGTATTGTCCAAAAAGTACTTACCCCTACGTACCTTCTAAATCCACAAGGCTTATAAGCCGTAAGGTCTCAAACTTTCTTCGGTACTCACTACTAGAGAGGGTTTATTCGGTAGACATTATTTTTGTAAGAGTGAATCACGTTGAGCCTTAAACAAATATTAAGGTTGAAAAAAAGAAAACGACAAAACAACTAAGAAAGAATACGGGTTTTTAATTTATTGTTTTATTAGGCTTTTAGCGACATATGTCTTCTAGGCCAAAAAAGCCTTTAGCCATCAAGATCAAAGGATATTAAACCCAAGCAGCCCCCAAAGGCGCGGTTGACTAACTCTGGTTTGACTACAATCTTTGTAGGAAATTTCTTACGTCTCTCAACTCCGTCAGCAAGACCTTAAAGTATGTAAAATATGTTATCTGAAGAAGTTCTGATTGAGAGAACGGGAAAACCTCTGCAATGCTGTCTACTTTCTTCAGAAAGCAAAAATTTCACTGAGATCTGTAGGCTTTGCTGTATTGTAGAGTACAAGCGCAAGGCATTAAACAATGCGATCGTTGCAAAAAAATCCGAGCAGGTAGCTACACGCGCATTGTAGAATGGGCCACACACCGCAATTTACTAGAGCTGCCCTGTTTATGTTAAACTGAGAGATAGCCGCAACTGCCAGGTCCACAGTAAGGCACCTGCTCTTTGTTAGCAGTCTCTTGCTTTTAGTAGTGTGTTTCTACAATGGTTCTGGGGGCCGTTATTTGACACTATGACTTTTGGGTAACCAAATCAATAAAATAGTTTTTTTTTTCAGTTTAATTAATGGTTACCTTTTCTTATATCTTTTCTGCCGTTTAATTCTTTCTAATCTGCTGTTTATACGACTAGTTGGCCTTTTTGGCTTTATTCCAAAATAGTATTAATCTTCTGGCTTATTTGGTAACTCAAATGATGTCGGCGGAATTTACTTGGTCAAAGACCAACTTTTCAAAAAATTGTTAGCTCCGTGTTACCGTTTTTTGACACTTTCTTTGTTTGGAAGACGTTAACTTGTTTGCGCTCTTGATCACAGCGTTAGCATAATTGTGAATACAGGACTTGGATACTGTTATTGGTTTTGGTTTTTCAAAACTGCGAGTTTTTGGAAGCATTAGTTTGTTTACGTCCTAACTTTCTTTTCCGACAAGTTTGTCTTTTGCATGTTGAGATAAGGCGTTCGGTAGTAATTTTATGGATGGTGTAATTGATTTTTTTAAGTAGAAGCTGATGCAGACGTCCGTTTAGAGTCTTCTTGAACTGATCGATAGCGGTATTGACTGTTCATCAAAAATTTGGTTTTGGTTCTTGCATGGGCATTAGCAGTTTTGCTATTTTAGAAAAATTCAGCACATATTCCTTTAACAAGGCCTATAAGCTGCTTTGCGTTTGGTTTGGTTTAGAGTGATTTTGACTTTGTGCTGAATCTGGAGCTTTACATGTGTGGCTAACGTATTGGTTATTGTTGTCTGGTTGTGGTTTGGGTAGTGCAGTAATAATATGCTATTTTTCGGTGTAAAAGCGACTTGATGGGCTTCCGTGCTTGGTGTCATCAGACCTCCGGTATATAGTCAATAGGGGTGGGGTTGGCGTATTGCTGGACCAGCCTGGCGTGAGAATTGTTTTTTGAATTTTTTTGTTTTTTTCTTCAGACTTTGAAGGTAAATCTTGTGTTAATCATCGGCAGGGTTTGGTGACTTCAGAAATAATTTTTCAGTTGTAGCTTGCTTATTATTTTTTTGCTTGTTTCTATCAAAAGCATTTGTTTTGGCCCTAAAATGCGAGTCAAAAATGGTCTTTTTGGCTTTTGGGCCTCTAAACTATTCGCATATGATGACGTCATACTTTAAAATCTAACAGTAGTGACAGATTATAATAAACATTGAAAACAATGTTTTTAGTTGGGGCAGGCAAAAAATATTGAGGGTAACTGGTGCCAAAAGGCTTTAGCAGCCCTTACTTGTTTTGCTCGTTTGTGCTGCTAAAGCTTATTTTTAGCCCTTGATACACTATACACTATTTTTGCGTGTCTTTGCCGAAACCGAAGCCATGTAAAGCATATTTTTTCCTCTTGATACACTATATACTATTTTAATTGTTGGTTCTCTAAATTGTCGTTTTAGCTTGCATTTTAGGGCAGACAAAAAACAAACTTTGAGCGTCCCAAAGGTAGCGGGTAGAGTTATGCTTTCTAACAATGTTGTTAGAGGTGAAATGCAATAACCTTCTTGGACTGCTCGTTAAACAAAAGCAGACCTTGCTATACAAAAGAAGTGGTGCAATCAACTTTACAGTTTTAGTGAAGCAATTACCTGGCAAACAAAATAAAAAACCAAACAACCAGAGAAGAGAAAGAAATGAAAGACCAATTTAAAAACGAGAGCGACAGTTTAAAACAAAAACGACAAGAATCGTTTCGTAAAACAAAACGTGTTAAGTAGATTACCACCTCAAGATAAAGAACTCTTTTACAAGAAGAGGTATGAAGAGGTTTTCAAGAAAGAAAACTTGACCGACAACGTTATGAGAGCAACAAAGAAATAACCAAAAAGAGTGACTAGGACAGAAGGATAGAAGAAGTTGGAGAGTGCGGGCTTACTTAACAAAAGCAGGACAAAACACAAATTTGGAAACTAAAATCGGCATCGACCAACTAAAGAACCAATAAAGAGACTTGAAACGACAAAACAGTCTGATAGAAAAAATAAGGCAGCAAAAAAATCCAAAGCAGACCGCAGTAAAACAATATGGGCGCACCACAGCAAATCTATCATTTGCTAACTATGACAATGATAAGAACCTAACAAATGTAATCTTCAACTACAGCACCCAAACAAAAGTACACGGAATTTGCGTGGGTAGAAGCTAATAACTTAGTAATATAGTTCTGCTACGTTTTGCTTAAAGTAAAGTTGGAGAACTTAAAAATTATTTACAAAATTTAGACAAAAGCATCAGAAAACTAAGAGGCCAACAACAAAACTAAGAGATTGGAAATTTAAGACCAACAAAATGACATAGTTTGACAAATAAGTGGCAAAAATAACCAATGAAGTAAATGAGTCAACAAAAAGCATAGAGTCAGCCGCAATCAGTACATTTTGGGAAAACGCACTAATTTGGCTGCGCAAAGCAAACCATACCTAACCGCCAAAAAGAAGATGACTCAAATAAAACGTAAACGCTGAGGAAAACTGTACAAAACAAAAACTCAAAAAAGACATTAAAGCTGTCAAAAGGAAATTCTGGAAAACCTTGTGCCAAGAAGTAAGCATCAACGTGAAGAATGACAAAATTGTAACAAAAAAAACTTTTTCAAGCGCACTGAACAAAGGAATATAAAAAAAATGTTTCAAAACTTTTCCCAACTGATAGAGTTGAGGAGAAATCTGTCTCTTGAAAGATCAAAAACAGATCAGCTCAAGGATTAAAAAAGTTTTTAAATAAATAAAAATTTGAAACTTTCAGGAAGCAAAGAAGGAAAAACAGACCTTTATGTCTTCTTGATATAGAAAAAGTCTTGAACAATTGATAAAATGCAACCTAAAAAAAGGAAAGCAGGCTATCCAATCACCAACATAACTTCAGAAAAGTAAATTAACAATAGAGGCAATGCACGTCATCAATATAAAGCCAAAAAAAAAAACTAAGAAAAAAGCGTATAAAAGCTTGGCGTCCATGCACAACCCTCCGGTATTGCGTTAGCATTTTGTCAGAGAGTGCCGCCCGGACGTGCCTTCGCACGCTCTAGTTGTTGTTCTCGTTTTCTACTAGCTCG
The DNA here is from genome assembly GCA_963932245.1 of Tachinus rufipes. NCBI lineage: Eukaryota > Metazoa > Arthropoda > Insecta > Coleoptera > Staphylinidae > Tachinus > Tachinus rufipes. The sequence continues at coordinate 24,870,713 of OZ010747.1, read as the reverse complement.
TCCTTTTGTTCGTCCGCTTCTTTCGTTCCCATGATTTTGCGGAACATGTCCGTTGCCGCCATCCAAAGCTCTTTGGAGGAGAGCATGGTTTTGATCACGTTTCCCGGCCGTAGGGTCACTCTTGCAAGCATCTCGTAGTTTAATCTGACGGTCTGCCACCTGGGGCATTTGAACAGTGCGTGTCTCGGGGTGTCCTCCGCTTAGCTTCCGCAGTCACGGCAAAGGCCGTCTGTGTTTTTCCCAATCCGCTTCCTAAAACTTTGGAAACATCCGTGTCCCGTCAGCACCTGCGTCGTCCAGTAGTCCACTTCTCCGTGCTTTCTCTCCACCCAACCCTCCAGGCCGATGTTGTGTTGTTCTGCCATTTATTCTGCCATTTTTCTAGTGTCTCCTTTTTAAGGTTCTCCTTCTCCTTTATGTTCTTGCCTGCCCATTTGGCCCGTTCCTTTGCCCTCAGTTCCAGGGGTGTTGCTCTGGCTAGAACTGCGGCGGTGTCCGTGTGTAGCGTCCTGTATCCTTTGCACACTCGCAGCGTGACTCGACCGTGTAGTGAGTCGAGGTACTTTATTGTGTTTATAAATTTCAGGGCCTGCTCCCACACGGGCGCGGCGTACAACACTATGCTCTCTACTACGGAGACCAATACTTGCCTTTTACTTTCTCCCGCACCTCCGATTCTCGGCATGAGGCGATTTAGATTTGCCGCGGCCTTTTTTGCCTTCTCTGTTGTTCTTTTCACGTGCTCTATGAACTTCAGGTGTTTGTACAGAGTTATTCCGAGGTACTTTATGGTTTTCAGAGGTGTTACCTCTTGCCCTTTTATATCGAAAGTCACATCGTTGGCTTTTTTCCTCCCGCTCAGTATTATCGCCTCTGTTTTCTCCGGGGCTATCTCCAGCTCGTGGCTATCCATCCATGAACTGACTAATTCCAGTGCCTGGTTTCCTGCCGCTATCAGCTCGATCCTGTTGCCTCTGATGACTATTATTGCTATGTCGTCTGCGTAGGCAATAAGTTGCACTCCTGGGGGAAGTTTTATCCTTAATAGCCCGTTGTATAGTATATTCCACAAGAGTGGTCCGAGGACCGACCTTTGTGGAACGACCGTTGTAATGCGTATCCTTTCTGCGTCTTCATCGATGATATACCTATCCGAGAGGTAGCTCGCTATGAGCGCCCTCAGGTACCTGGATATTTTCTTCCTCCTGAGTTCCTCTATGATTAGCGTCTATGATGCCGTGTTAAACGCGTTCCTTACATCGATTGTGATCATGGCGCACAGCTTCCTGGTTCGGTGCGTCTTCTTTATCTCACTTTTTGCCAGGTTTTTAATTTTATTTGCCGCTTGGACGGTAGATCGGTTCTTCCTGAAGCCGTACTGATTATTGGCCAGCCCTTCATTTTCCTCTAGTTCTAAAAAAAAAGAAGAATTAATCGAAAGATCTTAACTTTTGGGAAAAAGGCATTGAAGTATCAAGATATCATTTTTTGCCGATAGAACAAAAAAAAAAGAAAAAAAAAAAAAGCTGTAAAGCAATATGGACTAAAGAACATAAAAAAATGAATCAAGCAGTGGAGGTAAACTTTTTATAAAGTCAAAATTAGAAGAAAAAGCGCTGAAAAAGACATAGCCAAGCGGTACTGCCATGCAATTCAAATGTTACAAGAGTCTTTGGTGAAGTTTGAAAACTCTTTATTGAAGGCTAAAGATTAAAAAAACCAATGAATGTAAGCTTAGAAACCAAGGGCTCAGATATATGGTTTTTCTCAACTTTTCAATAAATTTGGATTTTTTGCCAACTATTTAAGATAAAAAAATCAGAAGTTTGCTAAAATTTGATTTTTGTATATAGTTTATTTATATAAATTATTACTGTTTGATTAAAAAATAAAACGCATGCTTTATTATCAACAAATAAAAAAATACATGCCGACCTTGAAATAGTTGTGTTTTTACTACAGTAACTACTGTATTCAAATATGCATTAATTAACGTTGAAATATTAAAAAAAATACAATACTAAATTGTTTGACTCAATTAGTGTAAAATAAACGCAATACAATCGGGTATTTCCTTGCTTTTCTAATAAATCACGTAAATATTTTATCAGTACATTCTTACTAAACTAAAAGCATATAAATACCGCAACTCCAATGCCGTATTTTAAATCATTTACCATGCAGGTAGTATTATTTACTTGTGTTATACTTCTCAATGCTGCCAACTTCATTGTTGGCATCAGTATTTGCACAGCAGATTATAGACCAGTTTGCGGAAGCGATGGTAAAGTTTACTCAAACAAATGCGCATTCCAAAACACCAACAAAAACAACAAAACAATAATAGGAGAGATTGATTGTGATCAAGAAGCAGAAAAACTTTGCAGTTTAGATGGTTCCTTGTTAATGAAATGTGAATTGGAATGCAAACATAAAGCAGGTATTAAAACTGAAGTTATTGACATTGATTGTAAAGATCAAGACCAATGTGAAAGAGAGTGTATACAAATATCATGTGAAAAGATAGTCTGTGGAGAAGAAATTAATCCAGTTTGCGGATCTGATGGAGTAACTTACCCAAACACATGCAAGTTAAGATGTTCTGGCAGTGAATTTGTTAGGAATGGATTTTGCGAATGCGATGTAACTGATGATCAAAAAGAAATCTGCGACGCAGATGGTAACGTATATTCATCATATTGCGAATTGGAATACAGGAGAAAATATTATAATTCTGAAATACAAGAACAGGAATGTTGTCGTTGTGAAGATTCATATGAACCTGTTTGTGGATCAGATGGAAAAGTTTACATCAACCCATCTTGTGTAAACTGTGCTAAAAGAGTAGATATTGTAGACAAATGTGACCCTGATCAACTGTCAAACTCTGTATGTGGTTCTGATAGAAGCGTATATACAAACGCTTGCTCGATGAAATGTGCTAATCCTGATTTAAATATTGAAGATAATGAAATATGTTGTAACTGTGAAAATGAAGATTATAATCCAGTATGTGGTTCTGATAGTACAACTTATGATAATGAATGTATGCTTGGTTGCGCTAGTTTTGGTATTAAAGGATTGGAAATAAAACATGAAGGTGTTTGCATTAAAACTGAATGTTTTTGTAAAAGAGATTATAATCCAGTTTGTGGTTCTGATGGAACTACATATACTAATGAGTGCGAACTCACATGTGCACAGTCTAAAAACAATGATTTAAAACTTGCTTATGCTGGCAGTTGTAATTGCAAATGTACAAAAGAATTTAAGCCAGTTTGTGCATCAAATGGACAAACATTTGCAAATCCATGTTTATTAAATTGTGCCATAGAAAAAGATTCATCATTATCACAAGTTTACGAAGGAGATTGCAAAAATGATGTTTGTGCTTGCATCATGATGTATGATCCAATTTGTGGTTCTGATGGAACTACGTATTCTAATCCTTGCGTACTTGGATGTGCTATAAAGCAAAACAAATCTTTATCCATGGCTTATGAAGGAGAATGCATCGAAAATGATGAATGTATTTGCAACAAAATAGGTAAACCAGTTTGCGGTTCAGATGGAACTACATATGGTAATCCTTGCATGCTTGAATGTGCTATAAAAAAAGACAAATCTTTATTCATGGCTTATGAAGGAGAATGCAACAATAATGTTTGTGCTTGCATTGATATATATGATCCAGTTTGTGGGTCTGATAAAACTACATATCCTAACTTTTGCACACTTGAATGTGCTATAAAACTAAACAAATCTTTGTCCATGACTTCTAAAGGAGAATGCAATGATGACTGTATGTGCGACAGAAAAAGTGAACCAATTTGCGGTTCAGATGGAACTACATATACTAATCCCTGCATGCTTAAATGTGCTACAAAAAAAGACCAATCTTTATCTAAAGCTTACGAAGGAGAATGCAAAAATGATGACTGTAATTGCGACAAAAATGAATATTCACCGGTTTGTGGTTCTGATAGAATTACATATCCTAATCATTGCATGCTTAAGTGTGCCATGTCAAAAAATAAAACTTTACAGTACGTCACTGAAGGTGAATGTACATGCGGCTGTGAAAGGGAATTTAACCCAGTTTGTGGATCCGATCGTAAAGTATATACTAACAAATGCATCTTAATGAAATGTCAGAATCCATCTGCAACTATTGTTGATAATGAGAGATGCTGTGCTTGCAGCGATGAAACAATTGCACCAGTTTGTGGTTCTGATAAAGTTACTTATGATAATGATTGTAAATTAAATTGTCAAAGGTTTAAACAGCCAGACTTAATTAAAATCAGTAACGGAAAATGTTAATAAATTTATTTTAATAAATTTATCATTAAAATTGAATTTGTTTTTTTACCTATTATACATTGTTGTCAAGAAAGCAATGCTATGATTCAAGCAAAAAGGCAATAGTTTGCAGTTCTCTTAACCAAACTTTCTTACCGTTCTGGGTATGGTCAACAATACAAAAATTCTTAGACCTATTACTCCCATCAAAGATAAAACTTGAATTTTAGAATTTATGTCAAAACTAGCCCTTTCATTCGGTAATTATTTCACTGGAAGTTGCCAATATGTTTCTACATACACTTACAGCGACTATACAAATGAGCAAATTCAACATTGTCCTTGCTCGCAGAAAAATTTCAGCTATGGGAAATGATAACATTTTCTATTACAGATTACAAAAATCTCATTTATTTCCTAATGAATTAATAAATTAATGAATTAATGATGATTCTTTAAAAATATAAACTTATCAGATAGGTTTTGTATACTAAAAGAAATAAACGTACATATTTAATAATTTGTGATTTCTTTTATTAAAATTGTGTAGTTTGGGTTGCCTATAATAATAGTCTACATCTGAACGTAGTTTAGCTGTATATTATTTATATCGGTCACAACTCACAAGATATTCATTTTTTCGATGTGATAAGTCAATGTAAATTCTTTAAAAACATTAGGTTTGAATGATCTTTCAGATTACATTTTGTTAGAACTTTTCTTAAGATTATTAGATTTTAAAATGAGAAAAGACTTTGAATCTCAACATTTAGATACTGATGAGAAAGTATTGAACTTTTTAGGAACTGCACAAGCGTGAATCTGCAGCATAGATGGATTTTGGGTAGACTGTCGTTTGATAATTGATTTAGGCAGTCAAGCAAATTTTAAAAATTAATTGAGAGGTTAAAACTTTCAAGAAGAATAAGTTATTTTTCATTGAATGGAGTGGGTCAGTCTTCTGTGGGTACACCTAAAAAGAGGTGAGCTGTCATTTACGCACTAAATACAATAAAAAATTTCATTTAAATTTTGAAACTGTAGTGTTACCTAAAATTAGAGCTGATTTGCCCACTGTTCCTATTTCTGATAAAGTTAAAATTTTCAAATTTATTTTTAGCTTATTTTTATGTCATGTCACCAGTAGATATTTTGTTGGGAGTAGAAACTTTGGATATAACTCCACTCCAGCACATAACAAAAGAAATTTGAGTGCTATTTTAACTTAGGTTGGATAGTGTTGGGTTTTGTAAAAAATTAGATTGGGAACGAACCAAACATAACAAATTTTATGTGTGTTGAATTGTTTGATTCTGTCAATCACGGAAATGCAATGAATTACACATTTAGTTTGGATGCAGAGGACTACGTCCTTAAAGACTTGTCTTGTTTTAACAAAGCTTCTAATATCAATTTCACATTTTTGTTGGATGCAGAGAAGTACGTCTTTAAAGACTTGTCTTGCTTCAACAAGGCCTTTGACATTAATTTTACATCTTTTTTGGATGCAGAGAAGTACGTTCTTAAAAACTCGTCTTGTTTTAAGAAGGCCTCTGACATCAATTTTACATCTATTTCGGATGCAGAAGAGTACGTTCTAAAAGACTTGTCTTGTTTTAACAAGGCCTCTGACTTCAATTTTACATCTAGTTCGGATGCAGAGGAGTACGTCCTAAAAAACTTGACTTGTTTCAACAAGGCCTCTGACATTAATCTCGGTTTGCTGCCTTTGGAAAACTCATCTTGTGTTAATACAGTTTGTAATACAAATGTCCGTCCTGTTTTAAGTAATAATAGAAAACATGCTTTGAATCGTTTTTATCAATTAGAAGCTCGTTTTAAACGAGATAGACTTTTACGAAAATATATTCTGAAAACATATAAAAATACATTGATCAAGGTCATTTGGTGCTTACAAAACAAAAGTTAAAAAAGAAAAGCCGTCTGGTGTGGCTGTCAGAGTAGTTTTTAATCCTGTAGAGAAAAATACTCTTTCCTCTAGTAGAAAACTTAAAGACAGACATTGATCAAATATTGACACGTTCCAGGTTTCATCAAGTGGTTTTAACTTGTAATATTTATCAGAGGTTTTGTGAGGTAGGTTTACCTGACAAAGATTGTAATTTCCAACATATCTATTGGCGCTTTAATTCTAGCAATCTTATCAAGGAATTTGAACAAACTAGAGTAATTTTTAGGGTTACATCTAGTTTTTATGTAGCACAAATGTGCATTCTTCAGTTAGTTGAAGATGAAGGAAATCTTTGAAGAATGGAATATATTTTATGGGGAGCTTCTAATGAAGTTAAAGCTTTAAAATTAAATGTTCAATCTGCGTTGCGGAGAGTTTAAATTGGCAAAATGGGTCAGTTCACATTGTTTTATTATAGAATCTGAGAATCAAATAGTTCTTAAATCTGGAATTGTCTCTGATTCAATAAAATAATTGGAAATTTTTTGCAATTCTTCCCGAGATGCATTTCATTATATAATTAAATCCGATAACAAAATTCCATTAAAGCAAGGTATTTTGTTTCAAGTAATTCGAATTTTTCACATCAATGGGTATTTGAGTTCTTTTGTTTTTTCATTAATTTTATTTTACTACAACAGATTTGGTTGTTAAAAGTTAATTGGGATGATCCGTGGCCAGCAGATAAATTAAATGTCTGGACACAAATTATGAATGAAATAATTGGTTTGAAAGAAATTTGGATATCACAATGCATTATTTGAAAAAGTTTTTTTAATCTTTGTTTGATAGGTTTTTTGGATGCTAGTATTCGTGAAATGGGAGCAGTAATTTACCTGCAAATTGAAACTATTGATTCTGTTGAGGTTAATCTAGAAGTGGCTAAATCTTGTGTGGCTCCTCTAAAAACTTGGACACCCCGTTTGGAGTTAGGAGCTGCTTGGTTGTTGTCTAAATAATTTCTTTTGGTATCTGTCACCTTTGAACGTTTTTCAATAGAAGGTTTTTTTTGTTTTGTGGATTCAATTGACAGTTTTGGCATGGATTTACACTCCTTCTTATCTGTTGATAGCTTTTGTAGCAAATCCTGTTTCACAGATTTATGAGTTGAATCCGACAACAATTTGAAGACACGTTTTAAAAGCTCAAAATCCAGCAGATCCAGCTAGTCGGGGTCTGTTTGTTTTTGAACTTATTAAATGTTTGCTTTGGTGGAAATGTCCAGGTTTTATTCGGGAACTAATGGTAACTTAGCTTTTGGAAAATCTGAATTTAATAATACCGGGTTTACCCGAATTGAAAGAAATTTATTTGTTCTCTAATGTAGTGAATCATGATTATTCTGAATTTATAAATTTGTTTAACAAAATATCTTCCTTATTGAAATTGCAACAAATTATTGCATTTATGTAGCGTTATTGATATTTTACAAAAAAACCTGCAAAGAATAAGATTGTTTGATCAATAGTGAATATGAAAATGCACTGAAAATATTAGTGAAATTAAGTCAAAAGACGTTAAATAAAGAAAGGGATTAATTGATTAAAGGTGTAGAGATTTTAAAATATTATAGAGGTTTGACTTCGTTTCTCAATTCTGAGGGTTTTGTTATAATGGGATGTTGAATCAACCGATCTCAATCAGCACATTTAAGTCGACATCTTTATTTGATCTCAAATAAAAGTCGTTTAGAAATTTTGTTGAAAATGGTCTACATTTTCATACTTTTTCCTGACATGGTTTTCCGAAATTGATGCAGTCTTTACTTTTTTGTAGTTATTGGATTTTGGGTTTAATTTGTCATCTTTTTCTATTAAAGCATCACTTCTTAGACGTAATAAGGTAGTGAAATGTTATTTGGTGTTGTTTGTTTGCATGGTGACTAAAGCGATACATCTAGAATGTGTGACCAGTTTTTTATCCGAGGCATGTTTGAGAGCTTTGGATAGATTTTCAAGTCAATAAGTTTACAATTGAAAATCTTTGCAGATTGAGGTAGTAATTTTTGTGGGGCAGCAAAGAAACTCAAAGAATTGTTTAATATTGTGTCTGTTGATAATGAAATCTTGGCTATTGCAGTTCAAAAAGTTGAATGGGTATTTCAACCTTCTTATGCTCCTAATTTTGGAGGAATTTAGAAGGCTAGAGAGTAATTGGACAAAAGCTTTTATCTTATGAAAAATTTAACACCATAATTATTAAGGTTGAAGTTATCTTGAGTTCGCGGTCTTTGTGTGAACTCTCAAATAATCCTCAAGATGGTTTTGAATACTTAACTTCTGGGCATTTTATAGGGGAAAGTCTTGTTTTGTCAAGGTTAGAAGAAAACTTATTAGATGTTAATAAAAATCTGGTCAAACGCTGGAAATTGTCTAATTATTTATTGCAATCTTTTTGGAAACGTTGGAGTTGTGATTAAATTCATACTCAGAATTTGCGTTCAAATCATAAAACCAATCATTCTTCACTTAAAAAAGGTAATTTGGAGTTTTGGTTCAGTCCTAGTCTACCACCTTTAGATTGGCCGAAAAGACGGATTATTGATTTGTTTTCGGGCGCGGACGGTATAACTCGAGGCAATAATCAAATTTACTACTTGTGAATTAATACGTTTCTTTTGCCAGACGGGATACAATAATAATTCAAAATTGTTCATTTTGGTGGGCGTATGTTTGGTCTTTAAAACGGTAAGAAGGCCAATTTTCTATTTATTGTAAAAGAGAAGTGTGACAAAAAGTTTTTATTTGATACTAAAATGAGTAAAGCCAGGGGCGGAGCTACTTACTATAGCGCTCTCTGCAAAACAAACTCTTGAGCAGGTGGGTAGGCACAGTAGTTTGAACTGCTCAATAATGACTCACCTACCTGCTCAAGTGTTGGCAATCAAGAAATAATTATAATCTCCTCCTCCTCTGATTAAAAGACTTCTCCAGAAAGAAAAAACTGCTATTTCTATAATAACAAACACTTGGGCGGGTAGGTCTGCACTCCAGTTTAAACTACACGCTGGTAATCATGATCTAAAGTACCTTACCTACTCACCCAAGTGTTAGTAATTAAGAAATTAGTTATAACCTCTTCCTCTCTGGTTAAAAGACTTTTAACACTTGCAGAAAGAAGAAACTTTTAGTATCTTGTTAACAAACTGTTCTCATTCAAACTACTCGATGGAGGAGAAACTTTCATTTATTTGATAATAAACACTCTGGCGGGTGGTGCCCATTCACCAGTTTATTATTACCAGCGAGTAGTTTAAACTGGAGTGGTCACCCACCTGCCGTAGTGTTGATCATCAACAGATTGGATATCAGCTCCTTTAATAAATCAAAAAATAATGAAAAATAATTGATAAAGTTACTGAAAACATGTGTCAAGCATGTCAAAATATATTTTCAAAACGGCATCCAAATATAAATAAATTTAACAAAATTGCCGCCAATTAATAGAATTTAAGCAGAATAAAATCTTGTAGAAAACTGAGAATAAATTGGAAAATATTGCAAAAAAAACATGTGTCAAGCATGTCAAAACTCAATTTCCAAAGTGGTGTCCCAATATGATAAAATTTAACAAAATATATTTTACGCAGATTGAAATCTTGTAGAAAACTAAGAATAAATCGAAAAATATTGGAAAGAAAATTTATGAAATTTACTGAAAATACGTGTCAAACATGTCAGAAGATAAATTATCTATCTATATAAAATGGGAACAAAATATAATTAAATTTATAAAATGGTCGCTAAATAATAGATTTTGCGGATTTAAAAATCTTGTAAAAAACTAAGAATAATTCGGAAAACATTTGGATAAAATTGGTGAAATTTTCTGAAAATGTGTCAAGCTCATTTAAGCTAGCTGCTATAAAAAGACAATTTTTTACCAATCAGTGCAGTCATTTGCTGACAGCCTAAAACTCAAATGCTCCCCCCAATGACTGAATCTGATCTGAGCACGTCGAAAGGGTTGACTAAGTAGTCAATGACTTTTTAGAAAACACTGACAACAACATAGCGTTTGACTATTACAAAATTCCAAAACAAAACACTCAAATCTTTATTACATCAAGTAGTAATGCACTAGGTACTTTACAAAAACTTGAAAAAGTTCTCACGTCAAAAACATTCCAAAACCTACAAAAGACCAAAAGTTGTCTCAAAACTACCGGCCTTCTATGCACCTTAAATAAGGAGAGAGTGATTTTGGACATAATTCAAGTCGACATGGAATTTAACAATCTTTGCTTCTCTCACCTGTATTGGTTTCAACAAAACAATCACGGAAGTGATCTTATTTGATGGTAAAAAAGCTTCCAAAAATTTTTATAAAGTTAATAGCTTTATATCTAAACCGCAAAACTCTTGCAGTTAAACTTTTGAATGACGTGCTAATCACTTTTGATAAAAAACTTACAAATTGTACGCACCGTTTATTCTAAACAAATATAGATTGGCAAAAAACCTGCTTGTCTTTAGTCTGAAAAACGACTAAAAATACGCAACTCAATCATCTCAAGTCTTACTTTACGGTAGTTTGTTTTAGCTCCATGGTATGTTCAAAACGGCAACACATAAAAATTTTAGCCAAAAAGTATTTTGATAACCTTGCGGTTTACCTCAATCTGGATCTTTCCAGACTTGCTCAGCCAGTCAAAGATGAATACTTCTATAAGAGACCAATCAAATATCATCACTTCTTAAAGTGATGTACCTCACAATCAACCTTTGTCTAAAATACAATCTCCAAACGAAAGGTATATGAGCCTTACGGTTTTAAACTTCCAGGTATAATTAGGAGAGTTTAGTTAGTAGGCACTTTTTTCAGAAAGTAAATTAGATAGTCTTTCTAGAGTAGTTTACTTCACAATCACAACCCACAGCCAATAGAGCGTCTTAACCAACCTTTGTCTAAAATACAATCTCCAAAAGGAAGGTATATGAGCCTTACTGTTTCAAACTTCCAGGTTTAATCGAAAAAGTTTAGTAGGCACTCTCTTTTAGAAGTAAATTAGATAGTCTTTAAAAACACAAAAAAGTTGAGCAGGCTACCAGCCGAAATATCAAACAGACATTAACCAAACTGCAGTTAAGACCAGATAACATCCGGTTTTAGAAAAGTCTATTACTCACATATTGATCGCATTGGCAAACAACATCTGGTGTGCAGTGCAGTGAAGTCAAGAAGTACCCGCAAAAATATTACACAAAAACGCTACAACTATCCAAGTTAATACTAAGTTACTAATCTAAATACTAAGATGTACATACGTAGTTAAAAAATCCGATTGCAACATTATGTATTCCTAAAGAAAGTGGGCTTGACAGATCTGAATTTAAAATCGAAACTACTATCCGCGGCTTGTTATGTAAAAAAATGACTAATATTGAAAATTTGTAACAAGAAGCAAAAATTACGGCAATCCGCCGTCTAATAGTCCAAAAACGTTTGCCGCCGTCTCATAAAATTCAAAAAAATTACCAAATCGAAAAACTTGTAAAAAAAGTTGAGGAAAAAAAATTAATAATCCTCTACATTATTTGAACATTCTTCCTCTTTCAAACGAGACCAAACTTGATCTTTTGCATCAAGCCTTTGAACACTTCTATTCTTTGGCGCAAAACACTATTGACACCCTTAGGCGGCCAAGGATATCAAAAAATGTTGGAAAAGACAATTTGCGGAGTGAGAAAAAGATATTTTGCGGAAACAATCTGATCGGATCCGACAACAAAAGCGGCCTTTCAAAAGAAGCAAATTTTTAAAAATTGAATTTTTTTCTTTAAAAGCAGAAACCGGGTTATTTTGTCGGCACCCTTTTTCTTTTTTGTCAAACGCGACCTTGCTCAAAGTTTCAGCTTTAAAACCCCAAAAACGGATTTTTTATCTTTTTTTTAGATTTTTCGTTCTTGGAACGTTATAAAGTGGCAAATAAAACAAGGCAGGCAACGTCCAATTGAAGCAAAACTGCGGAAAGAAAATCGGCGGATCTAAATCCGTGCAATACACTTGCTAACAAGAATATGGAGGTCACAGAAATAAGGAACCACCACGATACTCTAGGGAGTTGGCCAAACCCCAACACAAAAAATCCAAGAAGTCTTTGAGCATCAAAGCTAAAAATGATCTCTATCTCTTTAGCAAGCCGTTTTTAAGTCCCGAGGACGGTAACAAAATAAATCGTGATCTCATATCACTCCGGCTCCCTTGACGTATTGCGCCCCAAAGCGCAGCTACTGGGTAAAGCGCAGATATCAGAGTTTAGTATTGTAGACAGTCGCGTAAGGTCACTCGCGCTAGTCTGTATTCTATTTACTCGACAGGAATGGCTACTGAAGCAAGTACTGTACTGGAGCTATAATGTCTGTTTACATGAGGCGAGTATTAAAATCTAGTACTCTGCAAGTTACAGGTATTGTGTAAATTACCCTATATACGTAATTGTATATGTGGCAGTAACCAGTAATATTTTTAATGTGTAGTAAAGGCGGTTTTTGGCAACAGTGTACAAAAGCGTGAAGCGAGTGTACGAGCCAAGTTTATCTTATTAGTGCTTTTGTTAATTTAAGAAAATGGAATTGGGTATGTAAAAATGCTCAAATTACTAATAACATATGTGTATTTTATTTAGTATTTACATGTTTTATACGAAATATGTTTCCTAATATCTGATGTGACTAACAAGGTAACAATTGCAAAATATGTGTAGATAAATAAAAATTATATATAAAACGTATTACATACACCAGCATATCGGTAACAACAGATTATAAATATTTTGAAAATTAAATTCTGTTCCGACAAAGGCAAATAAAATTAATAACATAAATTATTCTGAATATACTTTTATTATAGACATATAACATTTACATCTTAATGTATGGATACCATGTGTATATGGCTAATACTACTTCTTGATCCATCTCTGATGGTTCTTCTGGTCGTACTGGTTAACACTTCAGATAGGGAACTACTCTGTGTGTTAGTTTGGTTAGAATACTCCATTGGTTTTCTTTTGACACAATTCAACCACTTAAATGGTGGAATATTACTGAAATAAAATAAAATAAAACTTACGTATTGTATTATTTGCTTACTTACCATAAAGTATTGCTGAAGTGTGTGGAGAACATGTAATATATGATTGGATTGGCTGCTGAATTAAGTGGAGCCAAGCTTTGGACGAAGGAGGCTATAGCGATGTTCGTCTGTGTTTTAGGGATATGTTCAAACACTTGGAGAAGATCGAAGATTATATAGGGGCTCCAACAAAATATAAATACTACAAAAATTTAATTGTCATACATACTATGATGTAAATTAATCATGCGACATTAATCCTGTGACAAAGAACAAAACAAATTGAATTTATAAATATGTTGTTACATGCTAACAAACACCGTAAATTTGTAATGTAAACAAGGTCTGTAGATTACAGATATTGTGGCCCTTAATCACACATTCTGTCCATATGTTTCTGAAATTAGAAAATAATCATGTTCTTATAACTTACCACTAACTATGACTAATGTTATCTTAACAGTCTTAACTTTGGCCCTTGGTATTAGCCCCCTGGAGCTTATCCTTCTTGAGTTGTCCGAACCTTGATGTCCCTTGGCGTTGCTCTTTGTTATAGATATAGTGCTTTTGGACCATATTGTGATTATAATTATGGCATAACATCCAGCTATTATTAGTGCTGGTATTACAAAGAGGCTTATAGACACTAAACACATATAGAGTTGCCAGTGCCATTGTGCGCTAAATTCAATCCAGCATTGAAGTGTACCTACAAAATAAAAACATTATTATTTGATATAATTTTTTATATTACTTGTAAACTAGTATGTTTTTTTGTAAAGTGGACAACTAATGGAGTAGCCATCAAGCAATATTTTTGATGAAATACAAAAATTAATAAAACAATTTTTAGATCAGCTGGTCCTGCTTACCAGGAAATAATTTGATAAACTGTTTAGTATTCAGAAATATTAAGGCGGTTTTGTAGACATTAAATATATTACGCAAACCGCCCAAGTGATGTAGCGATAGTATAGTCGACTGCTACATTAAAGGACTTGGATTTAAGCTCATTTTGAGGGTCAATTGGTTATGGAGATTGTGGGCAAAGCCAACCAACATAAATTTTGGCCAATCAGGAGCAACTTGGCTCCCCACTATAAAAGAGCAACTAGTCAAGTCAACAATATACTAAGATGTAGACCTCTAAAAAAATTGGATTCCCATAAAAAAAAAAAGAAAAAAAGTATCTAAAAAGCAAGAATTAGATAAAAGCTGACCCACTATCTTATCTTTAACAGCCTGGAACCAATAAAAGGTATACTCAAGACTTTCCGGATGCATAAACAAATCAAAACGGACAAAAAGAAAAAAAATGAAGAATAAGGGTTAAGTGGATCAATTCTGAGGAACACCGTCATTTTAAATGAGAAAGCTCTTGTCAACAACCACGCAAAACGTCACGGCACTATTGTCTCAAGTTGTGAAGGCACCATTCCCCGGATCCTTGCTTGGATCACACTATCAAAATTGCCACTGCAACTGATAAACCACTACTCTAGTAGCACCACCAACGCTAGGTAAATACAAGGTGCGGCAGGAAAATTTGCTGATTTGAATTGGGCGCCAATGAGCGAGAGGTGGTCAGAATGGGGTAGGGAGGGTCTCATTCAAAAGAGGGGATTTTAAAGTTTTGTTCCGCTCAAGCTAGTTATCGTCATGCGTTGGACAAAAGAGGAGCGTGCGTTTACCGTCAAAGCCTATTTTTCCAATGGCCGTTCGGTGGTCGCCACCCAACGTGCCTTCCAAACTTGGTTCAATATTTATCCCACGGGTTCCGTGCCTGGCCGGAAATCGATTGTTGAACAATGAGGGTAGACAAATTTAGAGAAAGTGGCAAAACAAGAGCCTAGAAGTCAAAGGATTTCTAGAACCTCAGAATACGTCGAGAGGGTGAGACTGTCGTTTTTGCACTCTCCCCGGCGTTCGGCGCGCAAACAGGCAGGTGCTCTGGGATTTCTGATCGCAGTGTGAGACGAATTCTTCACAACAAACTCAAATTTCATCCCTACAAACTTGCTGCGGTGCAAAAGCTCTGTGAACGAAATTTTGTTTTTGTCTTGCGACGCCAACTTGTTTTTCAATTATGAGGCTATTTTCCACCTTTTTATATATAGAGAAGCCACTTTGTTGTGAACTTGTTACTGTGTGGTGTGCTGTGTCAATAATTAGGTTTAACATTTTCGAGGAAGAAGAACACAATGTTATTATAAATGCAGTTTGCTACAGAAAAATGAATGAAACATTTTTTTTTTCAAAACTTGAAAAAATAAAACTTGTAGACGTATGGTTCCATCAGGACGGCGCCATGGCACACACAGCAAGAATTTCAATGAAACTTTTGAGGGAAAACCTCCACGAGCGCCTAATCTCCTTGAGGGGTGGCTCCTTGTGATTTCTTTTTATAGGAATATCTCAAATCCATTGTATACAATGACACGTACCCTGCAACACCTGAAGAACAACATTTGCCAAACCATCGCCAACATTCCCGTCGATATGCTCAAATAAGTGGAGCAAAACTTTAAAAATGGGTGGATCGGCGTATCTCTAATGAGAGCCGCCATTTGTCCAATGTCATTTTTAAAACCACTTGAAACAAAAATTTAGGATGTGTACAATACGATAAAAAAAAGAATCAAATTGATATGTGCAATACTTTTTCTTTTATTGACCTTTCAAATCAGCAAGTTTTCCTGCCGCACCTTGTATTACGTAAGCGCTGAAGTACTGGGCGAGTGGAATGCTCTATGTGACAACGTTGGTCTTGGGGACGTTAACCGGGGTTCTAGTGGAAGTCGTCATTGTAAGGGTCAGGCAGTTGATGTTTTTTGGTTTTGGTCAAATTTTCCGGTCTGTCACTTGATGATTTGTGATAGTGATTGAGAAATTGTCTGTCAGAAGAAGATACGCGAGGTTTTATTTTTTGTGCCGTACAGTTCCTATGGACTTTGTGCATGTAGTACTTGCCACCTGCAGTCTCACTTGAGTTGGTCTATGTCGTGATAAGGTTATTTATCAATTCCAACACCCTGGCATTTAAGCGCATACTGCAGGGCTAGACGGCAACACACTATCAAGCGGCAGCAACAGTGCATTGTCCTGCTGAGCATCTTTAAAAAGAAATGGATGTCGGATGCCGTTGGCTTGCATTTTGGTATTAGATGGTAGATCCAAAAACTATTTCCTTCTGCTGCGGTAATAAAGAACTTGGTGTCCATCTATTTATAATACAAATGGTAAGCTTGTAATTTGTAAACCGTTGCCTGATAATATAATTTTGGGTTGCCAAACCACCTGATGCACAAATCTATCAATGTTAGTACAACTTGGTTTCCTTAGCATCAAAAGGGCTAATGTAATAAATACCCACCTTTTTCTTTCTAGTTTTTTTGCTGTTTGTGGTCTCAGCAAAACCGTCGGGTGATTTGAGTCGGTTTTGGTGCAAGCGCTCGTAAGACACCTTTATAAATATCATGAGTATATCTTTCCGTACTCCGTTTTAGTCTATTTGGTAGCCCAAATACAAGCACGCTGAATTTTTGGAAGATAACTTGGATCTGGGGACATTCTTGTAACTATTTTTGCCACCAGAGACGTTTGGAGTATTTGTTTGCGTTTTTGGCCTAGTTTGCAACCAGAACCTGGATGTTGTTTCTGGTTTTTGTTTTCTAAAAATGTGGGTTTTTTTCAGTTGCATTAGTCAATCTACGTTTTTAACTTTTTGCCGTCCAGACTTTCTGTCTTAACACCCGGAAAACAAGGTAACAAGTTTATAAAGTGTTTTATGGTGTAGTTGAATTCTTTCATTAAGAACAATCACTTAGTACCTTGTTGTCTGTTTGTAGTTAGAAGATGTTATTTCCCAAATTTTGTCTGATTGATGGTTCAATCGGCGGCCATGCAATCCAATTTCTTGGAATGGCTTGCTACCATATCTGTCAAACCATCAGCTTTACACTAAAGTACAAGAAAGCACTAAAAACATTTAGTGTCTCTGCTGTGTCTAAACATAGTAGAGCCCAGTCCAAAGCAGCAAATCAAACACCTTTGAGCAGCAGGGTAGTGAGAAGTATCAAGAGACCGTGCTTTCACGTGGCGGCGCTGATGAAGCTAAGCTGAGACGGATTTACAATTAGCTCAAAAAAATAGAGCTAGCTGGAACGGAGAACAAGAGATAAGCTTATACATACAAACATTTCATGAAGGAAAGCAACGGGGGACCACCTTAATTATTTTTCCCAAGAGAACATTATAATGACTACATTTAACGCAAAATATTCCGTAGCAAATAGTTCCTTAATCGGATCTCCGGGGAGACGGACTTGAATGGAGCCATGAGAACCAACTTACGTAAGAAAATCAAAATAATGACCTGGAATGTGCAAAGCATATACGAGGAAAGGAAACTGGGCAAATCTGGGCCAAGAGGCAAGGAGGCTGAACATAGATATATATCATGAGACATGATAGCCAAATTCAGGAAAAAGTTCGACTAAGGACGGCACTCTTTATTTGGTTACAACCAAGACAGAAACCACAAAAAGGGGATCGGATTTTTCATATCTAATCAACTCAAAAAATACGTCATCAAATTTATTCCTTATACTGACAGAGTAGCACTCATAAAAATCAACGCCAAGCCTGCAAATATCAACATTATATTATAGGTATACGCCTCAACAGCAGATGCAGCAGATGAGAAAGTAGAGCAATTCTATTCTAACATAATAAAGTCTAGTAAAACTTACAAAAAAACATGACATAAATATAATTATAGGAGACTTCAACGCAAAACTGGGAAAGAAAGATTTGAAGATCTGGTGAGTCCTTATGGACTGGAAACAAAAAACGTAAGAAGAGATAGGCTCCTACAGTTCTGCCAAGAAGAAGATATGAAAATCAGCAACACTTAGTTTCAACTACCAGTCAGACAACTGTACACGTGGAGAGCCCCAACAGACCAGCCGCACAATAGGTGTGTTCCATTTGCGCACTTTATGCACCCGGTGCATTTTTACATTTTTCAATATTGCGAGCAACAGCGTCTCATACTTGACAAACGCAAAGAAAATATTTGGCTTTTGTGGGACGTTCTCTATCTTGAAAAACTCATAGAAAATGTAAAAAGCGTTTGACAAATAAATTAAAAAATCAATGAATTAGTGCCACCAAGTGCGACTGTTTTGTCAAATGGAAAATCTCTATTATAGTTCAAAATCAAACAGATTTCATACTAATTAATAAAAGATTTGGCTCATCTATCACAAGGGCATGTACATACTCGGGAGCGAATGTGCCATCAGACCACATACAACTTGTGCCAAATATCAGGATCAAGCTTTCAAAGTCAGCCAGACTACCTCCTCAACGTAAAGTAGATCTTGAAAAACTCAAAGACAAAGAACTGAGAACGGCAGTAATAACCGATACTAACCGAAAACTCAAAGTCAACATACTTACAAACATAGAAGAAGAAGAAATTACCGGTTTATAGGACAAATTGTCAAATATCCTAATGAGCAGCACACAGAATAAGTTGGAATTCAAAGCAAAAACCCAAAAACAAACATGGATGACAAACGAGATTCTAATGTTAATGGATAAAAGACGCAAACTCAAGAACAACAAAAACAAGCAACAAAAGCAGCTACAAAGATACCCAAAAAATAATAAGAAATAAGATAAGAAGAGCAAAGAACGAACTGCTAACGCGGGAGTTTAAAGAAATCAAACAACTACAGATTCTGTACGACGACTTCAATCTACACAAAAAACAAAAAAAAAACAGCTAAGGTTTTCTGAAAAACCAACTTCTCTATGTTGGCAAATCAGAAAAATAAAATAATCCTACACATTGAGAAGAAAAAAAGGTATGGCAGAGATACATATATTGAGTATCTATTTGCAAACCAACGACCAGACAATACCACAGGGACAAATAACAACCTGACAGATTTGTCAATCAGCAAAAACAAAATTAAAAGAACCATAAAAACAGCAAAAAACAATAAAGCCGTAGGACCAGATAAAGTCCCAGTGAAAATACTTAAACTCCTAAATAAAAAAGGCGGAGACGTATTGCACAATTTCTTTAATAAAATGTATGATACTGGTCAATTTCCCAACCAGTGGCTCTTATCAACGTTTATACCTCTGCTTAAAAAAAAAACTCCAAAAAAATGCGAAGACCACAGACTCATTACCCTTATGAATCACACCTTAAAGTGGTTCTTTGGAATAATTTACTAGAGGATATATCAAAAATGTGAAGAAACAATTGGCAACCCGCAGTTTGGATTTAGGAAGAGACTAGGAACAAGAGAGGCAATTGTTGCAACACAAGTACTAGTACAAAATTGTTACGACCAGAGAAAGCCAGTATATCTTTGTTTTATACAAAAAGGCTTTTGACAAAGTGCAAGACCACAAACTTATTGATAGAAAAAGGCATAAAGGTCAACGGTATATGGCTAAACAGTGTACGTTATGCAGACAACACAATACTAATTGCCGATAACTTAGAAGATCTCCAAGAACTGGTGAAGAAAGTAAGGAATCAGAGCCAACTCATGGGACTAAACATAAACATAACAAAAACAAAGTTTATGGTTATATCCCGCCACCCAAAACTAGCAGGAAATGCAGTGCCAACGTGAAAAGGGTCAACAAGTTCATAAATTTGGGAACTGATCATTGGACATTGAAATCTGATGCCAAATTGAGTGCGCACGCAATGAATTTATAAAATTCTGAGAAGTCTTTACTAACACCAAATTTGATCTGAACTTTCAAATAAGGTTTGTCAAATGCTGTAGATGGTCTGTGCTCTACGGTACTGAGGAGTGGATGATGAAAGTAACATCATTGAACAGAATAGAAGCTTTCAAAATGTGGCTCTATCGCAGAATGTTCAAGATCCCATAAACCGCGCAAATAACCAACAAAGTCCTGCAACGGGCAAACAGAGGTCGTGAGCTGTTGACTACTATAAAAAGAAGGAATACTGCATATTTGGAACATGTCATGCAAAAGTACGATATACTTCAGTTTATTATCGAGGGAAATCGGAAAAAAGAAGATGTCGTGGCTGAGAAACATAAGACAATAGACGGGTCTGAGGATCATCGAAAGTCTGATTTACACAGCCAGGAACCGCGAAGAGATAAACTATATTGTCGCTAATATCCATTAATGGCATTTAAGTTCTTCTTCTTTGTAGAAAATTGCGCAATTAGCTGTCCACAAAAAAATTTATTTACGACCTTGCATAGTCATTAGCAGCGCGCTATTTTAGCAAAATCAAATGGTCTCTCAACCTAGTTCTTAAACCGAAACTGCGTAGTTGTTTTTTGGTATTTGGTTTGAAATGGTCTTTTATTAGCTTGAAGTGGTGTTCTAAGGGTTTGTTTTCATCCCCATTAACATAAATTTTGGCTTATCAAAATTGACGTAACTTATGCTTCCACTAGAAAACGGCATTCACTATACTACAAGAGACGGACACCCGGAGAGATCCTTTCTGACCTTTAGTTGAGCTTCAGGAAGAAAGAAAACTTGTTATCACCCAGAGTGCATAGACGGATAGAAGAACCATTATTATATTTTGGGTCACCGACAACGCATACACGGAACATCTTTAGTCTTAACCGTATTCAGTACTCCAGATAGAAGTAAACAATTATGCCGCATTGCAGAAACAGACATGTTGCAAGAAAGACAAACCCAGCAATAAAAATGATCAATGAGTTAGGGAATTCGACAATAGCTTCTTTAGTGGTAGTTTAAATAAACTTTTTGAGATTATTTTGATTGCTTACTGAACATTTTTTTATTAAGAGTTTTGAGAGATTTCTTAGTTTTTTTGAACTTTTTTTAGATTTTCCAGTGCATTTCAAAATTTTTAAAACATGATGACTGCCTCTTAGAGCATTTAGATCACCTGTGTCTAGTTTTGTTACTTTTTTTTAAGAAATGGTTATTAAAGTTTATTAACATAATTAAGAACTTCAAAAAAACCTTTGAAATGCTAAAAAACCCGTAGCACAGTTAAGAATTTTAATAAAGTTTCTGAAATGTTTTAATTCATTGCAATGAAAGCAAACAGACATGTAGAAGTAACGATATAACTTTAAGATTAATCTCTGCACAAGTAGTACTATTGCTGTGCTTAGCCTTGTACTCCACCCAGCGCATTCCTAATCAGCCGGCATGCATACCTGCCACATACACATATAAGATGAAGGGACTAAACATATTCTTGGCGCAATTCAGTTATCTTTATTTTATGCGTTTGGTTGTTTTTGTTTGCTTCTCTCATTTTACTTAAATGTATAGCAGTCAATTGCGCACCTATAAAACTTACAAATAAGATTTTGCAATTTTGCAACAGTCGTCAAAGACCTCGGATTATACTGCTTACAGAATCAAACCTGAGAATTTATAAAAAAATTAAAATTTTGATTGAAAGTATGAGCGGTACAATTAAAGATTGGGTTTAATGGCTAAGCGCAGCAATAATTGCATGTATCTGATTTAACAATTAAAGATCAAAAATTCCTTCTTACAAAAAAAGTATTGTATACATAGAACTAAATGCTTATTAGGTTACTTTTGAATCATTTGGATAAAGAGCAAGTTTTTATTTAGAATATTTTGGTGGTCGAACCCTGGACTGCTAGTTTGCTTAACTAATGCTTTATCACTGAACAAATTGAACCCATCTCATTTTAATGGAACATCTGGGAGGGTTGTTATGAATAGTACTCACATTTCTGCTTTACTCGAAAGTATTAAATTTTACTTTGCCTATAAAAATTAATCACAAAATTGCGAATATATCTTAGAAAACAATAAAAATACTGAAGTGGGACCTACAGAATTAAAATCTGGGCATCATTTTACTTAACTAAATTGCTTTCGTTTTAATTTGTTGTTGAGTTTTTTTACTAATTAAGATCTTATTAATTGATTTTCTTAATTAATTTGCAACTTTTAAAAGAATTAAAACGTTAAACTTCTTACCTTGTATAGATTTCTCTTCATATAAAATAAGTATAGGACTAGAAAAGATAATACTCAATAGCCATGCAGCTATAATCAGACACTTGGCACGTTTCCCTAATAAATTAAATTAATTTTGAAAATATGTATGTTATTATTAATTTAAGAACTTACAACTTCCTGAAAATTTCATAGGATGTCTGATAGCGTCATATCTGTCGATGCTCAATGCCACCAAAACGTATGTAGAAGCGTATGTTACAACAACCTACAACAAAAACATTCTTGTAAATTATTTTAAAATAAACTTAATACAAGATTCAGCAAAAAACATCTGAGCAAAAAAATAATGATTAAAAACTCTTGTTTATTATTCTGGAAAATTATAGATTAATAATTTATTTTATATGATATTTTTGGACAAATTTATTGCAATAATTTTATTATTGCAATTAATTAATAGTATTTGAAGCGAGTTTATAAATTTACAAATGTATGCTGTGATGTTAAGTTAGTTTATTTATATATGTATTAGCGACATGTTTCAAAATATTTTATTAAATTATTTTGATAATTACTTATGTATAACAAAATGCATTTTAGTACGAAGTGTATGTATACATTGTCATCATTACAATATATCACACAATATAGATTCTATACATAATTTTCGTTATTTTTATTCAGAAAAACTAACTATTATTCCCATTGTCTAATAATTTAGTATAAGTATTTGCGATAAATTTTTCATGTTATTTATTATCTAAAAACATATTTGTGATAACCTTTTTTCTATTTTCAAGCTCAATGGCAGTTTTTATTGCCAATTAAGAAATAGTTGTCATTTTATGCTAGTAAATATTTTACGATAATAATATAATTGTAGTTTCTTATTTATGATAATTTTTCTCGTTATCACTTACTTAAAATTGTTCTTAAGATATGAAATATATTAATTTTAAAACTTGAATTAAATTAACATAAACTATTAGATTATGTATGTTAAGTTAAGTTTTCTAGACGCATGGTGGTGCCATATATGGGAGAGATAAAGTTTTTTAATCTAAGATTTGCAGATGATACACTACTACTTGCATCAAGCAAAGACCAATTAGAAGCCCTAACTGAAAGATTAGAGAGTATCAGCTTGGACTATAGATTAAAAAATAATATTCAAAAAACTAAAGCAATGATAATTGATTGTGCAAATGATAACTGGCCTTATATATCTGAAGGCTGTAATCAATAAACAGGATTGCTGCAAAGCCAAAATCCGCCACCGTATACAACTGGAAAGATCTACTATGTCTCAGCTAGCCGCAATATGGAAAGACCATAATACCATAATATAACACGCAACACCAAGTGTAGTCTAGTCCATACCCTCGTTTTTTCCGTTTTTAGATATAGGGGAGAAACCTGGACATTACGCGCAGACCGTCAAAGGATAGATGCCGTTGAGATGTGGAGACAAATGCATATCCAAAAAGATCAGATGACAAGATACTTTCAAAAATTCCTTAGGAAATATTACAGCTATGTTAGTACACGTCTATCAAGACGTTGGATTTAGGAAGAAAAAGATGGTGTTTCACAAGGTTGTGCTCTCGGACCACTGGTATGTTTACATATATTTTAACCGGCGATTGTAAAAACGGCGCTGGTAGTCCAAGAGGGGGGTGGGTGCCCTTTGGCAAAAGAGACAGTATTTTCCGTCAATAATTTATTAATAGACACCACTATCGTACAGAAGCCGCAACGCAGTTGTTTCTGTTATCGTGTTTGGTAATGTCGTACCCGTACACAGATGATGAGGGAATAATACTCAAACGTCTGAGGTGTTATGCTAAGTTTTGTCTAATGTACCGTAGTATGCTCCCGGTGCAGATAGGTTTGCCGTAAGATTGCTGGAAGTTTTTGCGGAGATTGTTGTGAATAGAGTCAAATTGTGGTGGCTGAGTTCAGTAGTAGATTCTATCAAAAACGGTTTAGCTCCAGTTATTATTTGTTGTTTTCTGTATGATCTTAGAGTGATCATTATTCTGTTCTTTTACCGGTTTTTGATGTCGTAGCGAAAGATCCCGACCGTCACAAGTTCAAAAGTTAGTGAGATTGCTTTTAGATGGTTGACATTGGTGATAGAGATTAGAGTTGTTATTTTGGGTAACGTAAAGTGGTTGTGTTTTCCAAGCCTTGGGGTGCTGTGAGGTGGTAATCAGAAAAAAGATATATTACATATGAGATGGTGTGGCATTGGACCGGTATGATTTTCAGTGTCAAGTTGTTGTAGAAGTAGAGTGGTTTGTCGTAAAACACTAGTTTTTTTGTAGGCAACTTGTGAGAAGCGGTTGCAGTCGTATAAATGTATTTGGTTTTGACAGATTTTTTGTTTATAACAACGGTGTTGTTACGTGCGATGCTGTCGCGGAAGTTGATCAAGTACCTTGTGTTACTGGCTTCCAGCTTACATAGTAATAGTGGAGGGGGGGTCAATGATTGCGGATGATGTGTTTTTAGTTTTGGTTTTCCTCCTGATAAGACTGTGCAAAGTGTCCCGTTGAAGATTGGTACTTATGTATTTTAGTTACTATTTGTAAGTAGTCTTATTTGGCCCCTTGTTTAGATGGGCGTTTGTTATCTAACACTATGGCTTTTGGGTATCCAATTCAATAAAATAGTTTTTTTCCAGTTTAATTAAAAGCCACCTTTTCTTATAGCTTTTCTGCCGTTAAACTCTTTCTAATCTGCTGTTGATACGACTAGTTGGCTTTGGCCGGTCATATTCCAAAATAGTTTGACGTTCTGGTCCATTCGGTAGCCCAAATTAATGCCGGCAAGATTTACTGGGTCAGAGACCAACTTTTGATAGCGTTGCATGATTGCCTGTGCAAAAAATTGTTAGGTTTGTGTTACCGTTTTTGACACTTTCTTTATTTAGAGGACGTCAACTTGTTTGCGCCCTTGATAATGGCGTCAGTATAATTGTTGGTACAGGATTTGGATACTGTTATCGGTTTTGGTCTTCCAAAACTGTAAGATTTCTGGGAGCATTAGTCTGTTTACGTCTTAAATTTCTTTGCCAACAAGTTTATCTTTTGCAAGTTGAAATAAAAAATCCGGTAGTAAGTTTATAAACAAAGTAATTGATTGTTTTGAGTAGAAGTAACTACTTTGTAATTTTTGCTTGGAGTAAAGATTTTATCTTCTTAGTATGGTCCATATATTTTAATGGCTTAGGCAATGGCTATGCACTTTAGTTTGTTGGAGTGATAGCGGGTCTGTCGGTGTAATGTGACGTTTGAGTCCTTTCTCTTGATAGAGCTGTTGCAGACGTCGTTTAGAATCTTCTTGAACCGATCGATAGCGGCATTGGCTGTCCAACAAAAGTTTGGTTTTGGTTTTTTTTTTTTGCATGGGCATCAGCAGTCCCGCTGTTTTAGAGAAGCCTAGCACATATTTCTTCCAGGCCCATAAGCAAAAGAAACTACGTTTTTTTTTGTGTTTAGTTTGGTTTGGAGTTGTTGAATCTGTGGCTTTACAAGTGTGGCTAACGTATTGGCCATCGTTGTCTGGTTGTTGTCTGGCTAGTGCAGTAATAATATGTTATTTGTTATTTGTGGTTCCTGTGCTTTGTGAGCGTTTGTCATTAGACCTCCGGCATGTAGTCAGTAAGAGTGGGGTTGGCGTATTGCTGGACCAGCCTGGCTTTAAACTTCTAAGTTGGAGTTTGCATTGGAATTGTTTTTTAAAGTTCTTTGCGTCTTTTTTTAGACTTTGAAGGTAAATCTTGTAGTAGTCAACAGCAAGGTTTGGTGTTTTTGGAAGTAATTTTTCAGTTGTAGTTTGCTTATTATTTAGTATATATACGATGTCTATGGTACTTTTATCAACCCTGTCTACCTATCTGGTAATATTCCTTTTATGTCTAATTATTCATTAAGTGTTTTCTTTATTGCTTGCATAGGCTATATCATTTACACTATATTTATACTGTGATTCATCTATAGTTTTTAACAAGTTTTTTTTGTGTATTGGGCATATAAAACCAAATTTTGGAAACAATTGAGATATTTTTGAAAAATTTTTGTTAGTCTGATGCTGCAATCCCGTCCTCAGCAGGAGATGATTGGGTTTGTCACTACTGTCAGATTTTATGGTACGGTAAAATGTGAAACTGTGATTGCGATAAATGACTTTTTAGTCTGTTTCTACCAAAACAATCTATTTTTGGCCCCAAAACAACAATTTAAAGGCCCTCAGGGCATTTGCAGTGTTTGATTGGCTGTAAGTACGTAATACTTTAAAATTTGACAGTATTTACAGACTATAATAGACTTTTTCCTGAAAGAATGTTTTTATTTGAAGCAGGCAATTGAATATGAGTGTAACTTACACACAAAAACGCTTAGCAGTCCGCCGTTTTAGCAGTCCTCACTCGCTTTATTCCTTTGTGCTGCTAAAAGAGGCAAACTGCTAAAGCTTTTTTTTTTACTTTTGATACACTATATACTATTTTCCTTGGTTCTCTAAATTGTCAATCTTAGGACAAAAAACAGATTCTCAATGAGCGCGTCCAAAAAGTGGCGGATAGGGATATGCCTCCTAACAATGGTAGTAGGGGTAAAATGCAATAACTTTCTTGGACCGCTCGAACAAAAGCAGACCTTGTTAGCTTTACAGTTTTTGAACAGAGCGTTCCCCTCGGCATGACTACTAATGGGATTATGTAATCACATTAAATATGCCGTTTTTTTTTTAAATTGTCCACTATACTATTTGTTTTGACAGATCAACTTTGACAGCTGTCAAGCAAACATATGAAAACATATGTAGTAATGTGGACAATTAAAAAAAAGCGGCATGTTTAAAGTGATTACATAATCCTATTCATTTATAAACTCGCTGTATATGGTCCACAGTAGAGGACCAAAGATTGAGCCTTGTGGCACGCGCACGTGAATAGCATTTATTTCTTTCTTTTCTTATCAGCAATTTTCTGCTATGGAGATCGTTCCGAGTTAATTTAATGAGCCTTTTGCTACTCCAGTTCTGATCAGCGCTTGTACCACCACGTCCCACGGAACAGTACCGAAAGCATTTTTAATGTCAACCGTAGTAAACATGCACATTTTACTGTTCTTATAGGCTTTTTTCTTTATGTCCTCTACCGTGTTCATCAGCTTCTTTATGGCATCAATGGTAAACCTTTCTTTCCGGAACCGAAATTGTTTTGTCTGTTTCTGCTGTTTTTGAAGAAGCACCAGTTTTGACTGCTGACCTTGGAAGTTCTGTCATTTTGAAATTCCTGGTTCATCATCCTAAGGATGATATCAAGTTTTTGGCCTTTACCACTTCTTTTGCGATCTTGGGAGGTATCCGGTTGGTCCCGGCGTTTTCTTGTCTTTAAACTTTGCGGACGCTTCTTGTACTTCCTGCAAGGTGAAAGGTACAGTCACCTTCTCCTACACAACTGTTGGCCACTTTACTAACGGGTGCTTTGAAAACAGCTGTTTGACCACTTCTATCTGCCTCTCATCTACGAGCTAGACACCAACTCCCCGGCTGAACTTGTCCATGACAATATATTTCACTGGACCAAGCTACATTTTTTATAGGCTTTTTCCGGCCACCAGCTGTAGTATATGACCGCACTCTGTTTGGCGTTCAGCTTCCCCTCTATTGTCTGCAATTTTGTTTTGAAACGCAATCTTGGTGGCCTGCGTTTTCTTTTCGGGTAAGTCTTTTTGCTTCAATAGCTCATTTGATAACTCGTATTTCTTTGCAATGTTGACCGTTTCTTGTTTTGCTCTAATTTTTTCAAATTTTAATATAATAGTTTTTTCTTTTAATCGTTATATCTCTTTCTTTTGTCATTTTGTTCTGGTTTGATTTTTTGACTTGAATCTGTCAGTAATTTGTCTGCTCTTTAGTTTTTTACTTCTTTTCTTTTAAGCTGCCTTGCCGTTTCTAGCTTTTTTGTTGCTACTTTTAGTTTTTCTACCTTTTTTTAATACCCATTCTTGTGTTTTGTCCCTCATCTTTAGCAATATAGGCCAAGCGTTTTAAAACTTCTTGAATTCATTTGTCAGTGTTGTTTTGTTTTTTTGACAACTTTTGGGCAATTTTCTTTTTGTGTTCTGTTTTATCAAGAGTATTTCCTTCCTTCCTAAGTTTTTTTTTGATTCAACGCTTACATTTCTTAGGGCGCTAAGGTTTTTGTCAAGAACCTCTTTGTCTATAATCAGTCTGATTGCTACCTTTGTAGGTTTTACAATATATGTTGGCTACACCCTCGGGTTTTGTAAAATCCGAGATTGAATGTCTGCTTATCGGCAATCTACATACCCTACTCTTTTGGGTTTCACTATAAAAAAAGATACCTAGACAGTTCCAAGAGAAAAAAAAAGAGAAAAAAAAAGAAAAAAGAAAGAAAAGAAAAAGAAAAAAGTAAAAAAAAAAGAAAAAAAGAAGAGAAAAAAAGAGAAAAAGAAGAGAAAAAGAAGAGAAAAAAAAAGAGAAAAAAAAAGAAAAAAAAGAAAAGAAAAAATGAGAAAAAAATGAAAAAAAAAAGAAAAAAAAAAAAGAAAAAAAAAAAGGGAAAAAATAGAGAGAAAAAAAAAAAGAAAAAAGATAGTTTCATTGTCGCTATTGTGCAATGGTGTTGCCGATGTTGGTCCGCGTGTACAATTCCCTATCCGCCACCTGGGAAGCGCCTGGTGGGGGTTACACCTTTCCCCGCAGGAACCTAACCTAACATAACTTAACCTAATTTAAATTTCTAATTAAAACAGATACTAATGAGACTTGTGTCATTTGCTTATCCATGTTAACCAGAGAACTGTTTTAGTAAAATAAATGAGCTAAAATCAAATTTAAATAGGTCTTAGCATATTATTTAAAATGAGCTTTCTACTAAGTCGATATTCTGTTCACTTTTTGATAATTTGTTGAAATATATGTGCATTTTAAGATATTGTTGACAATAACTTGTAATTATTTTCAATTTTTAATACAGATTTAGAAACGTTAAAAATTACTGCATAAATAATGCATTTTATTGAGGAATGCTAAAACATCATATTAGATAAATAAATAAAACAAACTTTGATTGGGTTTCAAAGATTTATTTATTAAAATGAAATATGTTTGACCACACAATGGCATTATCCAGCAGATCATTAAATAATTGCATCGGTTTTTTATTTTGTTTGTTATTGATATCAAAACTAATTGTATATTAAAAAATAATCACAATACATTTTATGATTGATAATAATTTAATCAAAGTACAAATATAAATTTATTACATTAACACATTTTATTTTTGACAATATTTGGTAGTAAAATGATAAGATTAACAATATTAATGTCTCACTACCGCTCCAATTCATATTTTATCTATCATTTCTTCCGTTACAAAAAAAAACGTTTATCATATCAAATATGCAATTATAAAAAATATTTCACCCAAACTTTCTTATATAAAAGAAAAACATTCAGTTAATTAAAATAATAACAAAACATGTATTTATATTTGTGCATTTTGCTCATGACAAATATAGTAGTGGGCCAACAATTAGCTTGCATCTGTCCAGCAATTTATAATCCAGTTTGTGGAACTAATGGAAAAACTTATGGAAACCAATGCGAATTAGAATGTGCAGCTAATACAACTCCCGGTTTGCGAGTAAGAAAACAAGGTCCTTGTAATTACATCTGCACTGCAATTTTTGAACCAGTATGCGGCTCCGATGGAATAACATACCCAAGCGATTGTGTTTTCAATAGCGCAGCTAAAAATTCTAAAAATTGTATTTATATTGCTCACGATGGAGTTTGTTGTAAATGCTTAGAAACATATGACCCGGTTTGTGGTGCTGATGGAGTTTGGTATGTGAATTCATGTAAAATGCAATGCGTCAATGTTAAGGAAGCTCAGATATGCAGAGCTTCAAGTTGCGCTTGTACCAAAGAATATAATCCCATTTGCGGATCAGATGGAATAAATCATGGTAATCCTTGCATGTTTGATTGCGCAAGAAGATCAAATCCTTGGTTGATTGTTGTTAATGTTGGTACTTGTGGTACTAATCCTTGTAATTGTGGAAAAGAATATTCTTTAGTGTGTGGAACTGATGGTTTAACGTACAGAAATGGATGTGAATTGGAATGTGCAAGGGCAAGAGGGAAACCTAATTTGATGTTAAGAAATACAGGAAGATGTAGGTGATTTTTTTTATACATGATTTAAATATATTATACAAGCATTAAGTTCTTTGTTTTATTATTCATTTTTAAAAGTTACTGTATCCAATATACAAAATTATTTGAACTTTATTGCCTTTTCATATAAATCAATCTATTATCTAAGTAAAAACTATACTTATTGACATAATTAGCGTTGTTTAAATAATTCGAGTTATTAGGAAAGAATTATTTTGCATAAAAACGATAACATTGTTGAGGAAAAATGTTAAAACCTGGTTATATATACACAAATCTGTCATTATTTACGCAAACAAAGTTTCAATATGTACAAATCTGGCGCTTTTATAAGTAAAGTCAATTTTAACATTCCAAAATAACAACCGTCTGACAAACAAAGCTACGTGTCAAAGCTTAAGTCAACTTAAGTTGTTAGGACAGGATTTTTACTAGCTAGGCAATTAACCAAAAACTGCGCGACTTGGATCATCGATTTCAACAAGCCAAACAGAAACAAGCAACATACCGGGATTGCCAATACTCCTGAAAAGCCAACGTACAACACCGCTACTAACCTAAGATAAAGTTTTGGTATGAGGACGAATGAGAGGGTTTCATCACAAATGGATGAACCTCAAGCTCTGTTTTTTACAGACGCAAAAAGTTTTTGGTTTAAAAACATGCCTCACCGTCTCTCCAAAAAGATGCAGACAAATAATCTGCGATTAGCATCACTTCCAGAAAAAGAAACTGTAGTTTAAACTAGTTGCTTCTAATTATGTTCTATAATTTTTGCTCACCTGTCCATGTGTTTGTTATTAAGAAATTAAAAGTTTATCTTTTTTGTAAGCGTTTTGAAGTCTTTTTGTCCAAGAAGGAAGAAGTAATATTCAATCTTTTGATGACCAACATTTGAGCGGGCGGATAGGTCACTCTAGATTATGGTTATTATGGAGTAGTTTAAACAGAAGTGCACAACCCACTAGTGTTTGTTATCAATAAATTGAAATTTTTTTTGGTTGCAAATGTTAGAGTTTCTTTAGTCAGAGGAGGAGGAGGTAATATTCAACCTCTTGATGACAAACACTTGGGTGGGTAGATGGGTCTCCAAATAGTAATTATGACAAATTTGAAAAAAATAAAGTTTATAAGTCATATGTCAGATAATTGTACGTTTCTCAAATATAAGTAAGTAACAAAATAAAAATTAAGCTAAAAAGTATAAAACTTATTGGTAACATGACCCTGAAGTATGATCATTAGCGTTTATTCAAACTTAATTAAATTTCTTTAACAACAACAAAAATTTACGGGAGGCTTAAGCGTGGGACCAAACTTGGATTAACATTGAAGCTTTGCGCAAGTCTATTGGACCCGCTTCTCGACCAAACTTTAAGCATCTTTCTAATGACAGGTGTTTTAAGGTTATATTTCATATTAAGTCATTTTTGATGTTAATGAGACATTTATGCAACATTCTTTTTGACAATTCTGCATTATTATGACGTAATGAAAATTGTATCATGTTTCAATGACATTTTTGTAGGTTATGTTAAAGAACAATTTGTAGCAGCTTTAGGATTATGCAATACTTTAAAACTCAACGCTCTCAAACGCCAGAATTTTGTTAAAACGTGCTTTGAATACAAGATCCGTTTTAATCTTTATTTATGTACTGGTGCTTGGTCCGGTTTTGTTTGGCATAATTTGCACCAATGCTACAAAACCTGGAAAATGACGTAGTCGGTTTTTACTTTTATTTTTTATCTTAGGCTCTGCTACGAAGATAATTTCCAGATCATTGGCATAGGCCACTAGCGTCACCATCTTTGGAATTGGTAGACTAAATATGTTGTCATAGTAGAGGTTTTATAAGATACAGTCCTACTATGGAGCCTTGGGGCACGTCGCAAGTCAAGTTGAGTGGTTAGTGATATAACTACTTAACTAGCCGCTAAGAGCTTGAGATTTGAATTTGCACTATAAAACGGTGTTCAACAGTTTTTTTGCAATCTTGTCTGAGTCTTAATAAAAATTATCTAATGCCTAATAGTCAGAGATTAAATCTCGGATTCATGAAAGTGCCAATCAACAATTAGCAAAATGAATCTCGGATTCATAAATCTAAGAATTAAGAATATTCATGATTTAATTTCTAACTATTAGAAAAACATTAGTTGCATAGATTTTTTAAATTTGATCTATTTCTAAAAGAAAAATTTTAGAAAAATATTGGTTTTTACTTTTTTACTATATGCTGACACTACGTAGTTTTGTATTTGTTTACATTTTGTACATTTTTTCTACTAACTTATGCAAGCTTCCGGTCCCCAGCAAATGAACAAATGAAAAAAAAAACATCTTAACCACAATCTGTTCTCCCCTCTTGAATGTCAATAAAAACCCAGAGAGCACTTGGTCAGAAACAATCACTAAATTTACGATACTCTGTGTTTCAAAACTCTGCAGAAAAATTGCTGGGAGAATAAACTTCAACCTAAAGGCTTCTATAAACCAGCAGATATCTATGTGGTAAAGTTAGGGTGCATTTCTTCTCACTTCACAAGCAGCGGAACTAATCTGTTCAACTGCTAAAACAGACAAAAAATAAACTATAATGAAATCAGTTGGCAAACTCAAGTTAGTACTCAAACATGATTCATGTTCCAAAAGCTAAAAAAACACTCTTTTTGAGTTCATTAATAGTTTTTTTAAGCTGACATGTCAAGAATCTTAAAAAAACTTTTTTTAAAAATTTGATATTTTGGCTGAGCTTCATCATGCAAAATTATGAAAACAACAAAAACAAACAGACCAAACATTAGAAAGCAACTATGAAACAAGTAACTTTGTTCTAGATAATTGCAAATCACGTCCTGCCATCAACTTTACTATGCAACTATGGAGTATGAAACCCATTATAAAGTGGCAGTTTTTACTGTTAAAAAAAATCGTTTTATTTAAGAGGGTAATGCCAGAGTTATGATTAATGGGGTAGTAAATCAGTCCAGTCAACTTTAGACCAGCAGATTACACAGAAAGTTTGAATGAAGAAGTTGCAGTAACGTCACCGGCAAAATTGAAACAAAGTTAGGAAGTTTAAGACAACAACAAACAGAAGATGAAAAGTTGTAACCCAAAAAAAAGGTGTTTTAAAAAACTACAAATTGAAGTTACAAACCTTTCCAACAAACACAAAAAAACTACGAAAGAGAGCTACATTTTGACCTGTCTAAAATATGGGTGCGCGTAGGTAGGCTGTAACAAATTGCTTTAATACATATCAAGGCTACCCATAATTTTAAAACGTATAACTAACCAATTGGAATAGTAGATCAACACAATCAAACTTTTGGTTACTTGCAAAGTCAAACTGATTAAAATTCAAGTAGGTAACTTAAAACATAAAGTGCACATTTTAAATAAATTCCAGCAGGATAAAAACTTAAATGTGGGTTTGCAAAATACTACGATGATGCCATGGCAACATCTTTGCACTATGGTCTAGTCTTTTTGTTAAAGTTTGTACAACTATTACAAACCAACTCTAAGATACAGGTGTGAAGACAATCTTTTCATGACGCTTCCAAGTTTGAAACCCTAATATACACATTTTTAAACTGATTTGGTACACAGGTAATTGGCACATGCTCTATGCATACAACGCAATAAAGAAAACAACAACAACTAATAGAAATTTTTCTATCAAAGTGAACTTTTAAATAAAGTTACCCAAGACAAAACTGCGATTTTCCCCAAAAACATATAAAAGACTAAAGGAAACAAACCAACAAATGGTGCCGGTACGCTTACATTGTACAAGACAAACGTTATTGTTTAGTGTTGTACGGATGTGGGTACTACAATACACAGCGGATACGTATCACCTCTAAGTAAATTTAGTAGAATAACTTAAAAAACCAAAAAATCTGTTTTAAATTACTCCAACTCCAACTCCTACAAAGGACAAACGCTACTACCAACTGTTTACTCTCTTACTGGAAGCACCCATAATTACTGTTGTCTTGTGAAATGCCTAAATCAAACTATGGAAATGACACCAAAAAAACTCGGAACCTGGCAAAAACAGGCTACCTACAGGAAACGTTAATAACCCATGCGTCAAAACTCGGTTAAGATCTGCCAACTAGAAGATCAAACTATATTGCATGATTAAAAGAGCAGTCTTGGCGTACAGTGAATAGGTTTCAAGACAATACTTGCAACAGAAACCGGGCACTACTACTAAATTAAATATTACTTTCATAAATTTTTATTAAAGATTTACATTGATGACTTGCAAACCGCAATTACACAATATCACTTAAGACTTGACAGAAGCTACAAACAACTTAAATATGACAACATCGGGTTTAGTTATGTATGTTAGTATGCAAACTAGATAGGACCCAGCGGACATTAAGAAAAATAAACAAAAATGTTTAATTTTACTCAAATAAATATTGGGTGCGTAAGGGCTCACAATCTTTTAAAACAGTCTAAAAAAAGCTATTTGATATATTGTTAATTAGCAAACCCAACAAGATCTCTTTGATAGTATTTAGACACACGTAAAATACGCTGCAATTGCAATCATCAAGTCTGCACCCAATGTTTTATGCCATGTTCAAGGTAAAAAGTTTGTCTGAGTACAGACTGAGCACATCAGAGTGTTCAACTGTTACATATTTTTGAATGTTAAGTTACAAGCACTTTGTGATTCAATTGAGCAGGCCCACAGTAGACCGTGTCTAGTGGGAAAAAATTTTAATGCACGACCCACAGCGTGAAGGTTTAAAACCAAAAGAGTTAACAGAAATAGCGATAATTCCTCCGTGAAATAGAAGGTGAATCCAACAATGTAGGACAAATTGGCAAAGATGTTTGAAGACAAATTAGGACATGCATCAAAACCAATTACGACCAAATCTCTACCACATGCAATATCTAACGCATATGAGAAGAGCTTGCGGAAGCAACAAGTATACTGATACTGATGGGACAAAACCAGAAAAACCTGTGTTGAGTACAAGAAGAAATCTAAAAGAGCGAGAGTGCGAGCACGCGCTGATCCAGTAGTAAAAAAGCAAAATAATAAACCTCAAAGACGTAACTTAAAATTAAAAACGCAACACAGACCTGTTGGAAAAAAGAAAAGATCAACAAACACGTATGAAGCAACAAACACAAGATTGTCACCAAGAAATAGACAAAGTTTTCAGGTCTTGTTATGATAGATAAAGCAAGAAAGAGGTTAACAAAATTGCTTTTACTGCGACATGTACAGGAGACATAGCTGTTACACCCAGAAAGCATAGACGGCGTTATAAAAGCTTCTTCATTAGAAGAAATAGTAACGAAAACCAAAAAACTAAAAACAAAAAAACGCCAGGCCCTGATGGTGGTAAAATGCCTTATTAAAACACACCCGGTCACCTTGTGTATAGCACTAAATTTCTTGCTTTGGAAAAACCGCTTTACGGATAGCTGGAAAGTAGCCCAACTTATCATAATAAAAAAAGACAAAAATAGGCCAAGAGACCTCCAGAATGGTAAAAGCAAAGTACTTAAGCTTTTAATATTAAACAGACTAAAGTAAAAAGCATTCTTGTCAAAATACCAGTATTGCTTAAAATCAGAAAGATTGCAAAACAAAACTGTAAATATCAAAAATGCTTTTAACACCGTTTCATGGAGCGGATTCAAGTGTCAAACTACTTAGTGGCTATGATAGGTAGTTACTTGACCAACCACACACCGTGAGTATAGACTTGACTTGAAACATGCTCCAAGGCTCTATACTAGGACCGTACTTGTGGAATCTCTACTACAACGACATATTTAGTCAACTAGTCCTAGGTGACTGTATTAAATACTTTTTTTTTAAATTCTAATCATGCGATTGCTACATGGACATCACCTGCACACACTTTAAAAACAATAGTCACAAAGAAACAAAACGAGCTTCACTTCATTAAAAAGATACTCAGGAGCAGACATACAATCCGACCACAACTTAGTAGTAAGATGTCTAAGAGTTATAAGAAACAACCACAAAAGCACAAGTAGAAAAAGAAAATTCAAAAATTTTTGCACCAACAAATTATACTACATGCGCAGAAGATGAGATAAAAAGGGTAAACGCAAAAGTAAAAAAAATTAAGAGGAAGCTCCTGAAGCCAGAAAAAGTTGTCAAACAAAAATTCTGCAAAAACCAGAACCACTTCAAATTGAGCCAGAAACAGGCTTAAGCATTTTGAAAGACAAAGAACAAAATGCTATAAAACAAATAAAATATGGCAAAACCTCGGCTCTAGACGGATTATACGCCAAATTTTTGAAACTATTAGACAAAGAAGATTTATCATAACACTTTCAAAAATAGCGTTAGCAAAAAAATGCCAAAAGTTTAGAACAATAGCCACATTTTAAAAGTGTTTTTAAAAATTATGCATAAAAAAATATATAAAACAGTAAACCCACACAATTTGGATTTAGAGACGCAGTCTGGAAAAAGGAAATGCTCTTTAATTTGCAAGATATGCTTGTTTTGTAGACAACAAAAAGGCCTTTGATAGAGTTTAATATCATAAGTAGGTAAAAATCCTGAAAAAAACAAAATAGACGACAAAGACCTTAGAATAGTTGCAAACTTATATTGACCAGACGGTAGGCATAAACACCGGCAACGATAGCACAGACATAGTAACAATTTTACGTGGAATAAGATTATTCAAATACTCCAAATACATATTTCAAGAAGCCCTAGAAAATGCACACAAAATTTTTTTTAACAGAAAACCCATAAACAATATTATATATGCAGATGATACCATAATCATTGCTGAGAATATAAAAAATGTACTACACCTAATGAATAGATTAACAAGCACAAGTCATAGATAAGGACTAGATATCAACATAGATAAGACCAAATTTATGATCATAATTAAGAATAACCCACAACAAATATGTATATCTAAGTACAGTCATAAATGAGCAATGGGACCAGACATAGAAAATAAAATGCAAAATTGAAAAGAGTAGCATATTCATTAAAATGCCGACAGCAAAAGTAAAGAACTAACTAAAGACACAAACAGGAGATTTTTACCCTGGTACGTATTTTCTGTGTTATTATAGGGAATGGAAGCTTGGAAGCTGAGGAAGAAAAACACAAAGAAACTGGAAGCGTGACCAAGAACAAAATACTCCTACGAGAGGGGTACCACAGTGCTCAGCACTAGGGCCAAAACTATGGAACCTTGTTTATTATGAGTGACTTCGAATGAGGTTGCCGGAAGGTGTGACAATAACGGCATTTGCAGACATTGTGGCACTAGTAGGTAGGGACGTAGAAATGGATATACTAAAAAGAAGACTAGAGCTGGCAATAGATATGAAAAAACAGAAGCGGCCTGGCTATCGACTAAGAAGACTAATAGAGGAACAGGTAAAATACAGGTAGAAAACCAAGTGATAACCATAGAAAAAAAATCAAATACCTCGAAGTGACAATTGAACCAAAAGGATGGAATGAACAGGTCGAGGAAGCGGTCATGGAAAAAAGGAAATGGAGAAATAGCTCGGTAGACTCATGGCAAACAACGGAGGTTCAGGAGAAGAAGCCAGAAAGCTAATATTAACAGCAGCAAGAAGCAAATTTTTATACGCCGCAGAAACATGAGGACAAGCCATAAAGACAAAAATAAAACCAGAAATGAAATAAGAGGAGTTACAAGAGCCAATTCGTTAAGGATCAGCAGGGCTTACAAAACAGTGTCACAAGAGGCAGTAGAGATAATTGCGGCAACACCTCCCGCGGATATGATGGTGGGAAAAAAGATAGAAATAAAGAAAGTAATAAAAGAAGGAACAAGTAAAAAGGAAGCTAAGTTACTCTTAACTTAACAAAAGAGAAGACAATAGAATGATGGCAGAGACAGTAGAATAGAGAAAAAAAGAAAGAATGGACAAGATAACTAATCTCGGAGATAAAAGAGTGGGTAGAGAACAAAACCCAAGACGTGCTATCATACAAAAACTGACCGGACATGAAGCCTTTGAAAAGTTTTTGCAAAAAATTAAAAAAATCAAGGAAGACAAAAGATGTATATTCTGTCAAGAAGAAACACACGATAATGCAGAACACACTCTAGTAGATTGCAAAGCGTGGGAGGAAGATAGAAAAGAACTAAAAAAATACTAGAAAGCAAAGTGGATAAAACAACAATCATTAAGAAATGCCTAAGAGATGAAAATAAATAGAGGGCGCTAAGAAACTTTACAACAAAAGTACTAAGAAAAAAAAATGAGGAGTTTGACAATGGAAGGATATAAAAAAAAAACAATGGAAACAAACACACAAAATAAAAGCCATAGAAAAGAAAGGAGATAAACGAGAGAAGCAAAATGAAAACAGCAAAACAAAGAAGTAGATCAAAAAGAAAGAAATAAGGAAGGTCAGGACAATTATGCATACCAAGAAATAGAAGAAAAAAGAAGAACATTTACAGAGATTACGATACCAAACAAAATTGCATAGATAAAGAGAAAGAGAAAAGAAATGTTGAAGAAATGCAGATTAACATAAATAACAAGGCAAATACCAAATGGTAGACACGCTATCTCGAGGTTGACGGATAACGCAACTTTTGAGATGATCAGAATATATAATATCACTGGAGGTAAAACTAACAAATTTAGGATTGCCAAAAGAAATACAGCTAATTGAACTGCATAAACTATTTATTAAGAAAAGAGAATACAATGAAGAAGAAGTGAAGAAAGACCTAAGAAAATTAAGAACGCATCTGAGGACAAACTAAATAAATAAAATAAATAACACACGGATTGGAGAAAATAGAGAATGTAAAGCTGGATGTCAGTGAGATAAAAAAAAATATAAGAAAAAGACAAAAGAGACAGACAAAACGTAGGGTCTATTAAGAAAGAGGGGCCGGGGACAGCATGCGTGCCACAGATTCTGTGTGATAATCCGCAAGGCAATAACCAGCCTACCTCAAACTACTGCCTAATCTAGACTAGTTTGACAAGGACATATAACAACAAGATTTACGTAGAGAAGAAAACCGGAAGGTATTGCCATGCGTATGTTATTCTTAAGAGCCACTTGTTTAGGTCAACACTTTACTACGTGTAAAATTTAAAAAAAAAAATATTAAAAAAAACTGTTGCAGCATTGGTGCAAATTATGCTCAACATGTCCAAACCAAATTACTAGTATAACGCAGATTTTTAGGAATAGTTGCCTACTCCATAATCCTGTACGGTGTCTAAATGTGTTTTCAGACAATGAAGTACAAAGTAAAGATTATTTTTTCAGAAAAGATAAGCGGGAAAGGTGTGCTGCAAATACCGCACTATCAAAATAGGAAAATATACAAAAAAAAGAGAATTATGACTAAAAAGTTTGCAGCAGCAATAGAAAATTAACATTAATTGCAGAAATTGACGTGTGAGTGTATTGAAACCACGGCGAGCTTTCCTATGGCTTTACACAACTATTGGCGCAATAGATGAGCATAGTATAGAAAAAAAATGGAGATGACCATGGAAAAATCTCTGAGTTCAGACAGCTTGTTTATTTAATACTCGAGAAAAAAGAATGGTGAAACAAGATTTTTGCCTATGCTCACAAAGTTGTTTAGAACATGAAGGCGGATAAACGTAAAAGATAAAAAAAACCCATAGTAACTCTTTTTTGACATGTTTTTGACTGTTCTTTTTTATTAGTTGCCATACACCCATGTGCGTGGGTAAATTGTATTTTACTAGATAGTAGCTAAAGTTTTGTTTATTGCTGATTGACGTAGTTCTTGTTCTCGTTCAGTTTTGTATAATCCAGAGCCTTGAAAGCTGTTTACGGCCAATGCCTCTTTTTAGCACTTTTTCAATGTGGTCAACCTACAAGATTTGGAACAGTTTTCTCAACGTCTACATTTTGTTGATGGATGCTGCTTTTATTGTCCAGGTTTTGACACCATACAATAGGACTGTCAAAACAAAGCACTTAACTATTATGAGACGGATTTCTAAGTTTAAGTTTTTGACACATAGTAAAAGGCGTATTTTCTTGAATGTTTATCTGTCTTGTTCTACCCAATTCTTGGTCTCTTGTTGATCATCCCATCTGTTATTTACTGGTGTGCCTAAGTATTTTGTACTCTCAGTTTTATTAATTGTTTTTTCTTCTACCGCAGTTGAAGCTCCTGCCTGGTTATTTTGACTTATGACTAAATTTTGTATTAACTTTCATTTTTAGTCCAGCTTTAATCCTTTCTTTGTTTGTGTTGTTTATTAGCAGTTGTAAGTATTGCCGATTGCTCACTATAGTTACAGTGTCGTCTGCGTATCTAATATTGTTGATTGTGGTTGGTTTAGTTCAACTTTTACTAAGAATATGAAGTAAAAGTTAAATAGCATTGGTGACGAAATGCGCTCTTGCTGTGCCTTTTTTTATTTTGAGTTTTTCTGTCGTAGTTTGGTTATTAATCCTGATATTGGCCGCTTGTTGCCAGTACAGATGCTGGGTTATTCTTACATTCTTATCGTTTATACCGGCACTTTTTATGTATTTGCACGCTAACAGTCCGAGGTTTGATCCTCAAATATGACTAAAATAATAACTGGCAGTTATGTACTAAATTGGTTAGACAGAATTTTTGCTTTACGTGTGCCGGTTCTACTCTTAAATCCTGGGTGTCTCTACTCAAAATATTTTTAGAACGTGGCTTCAGTAAAACTGATCTATGGATTTTGCACTTAGATGCGTTTTGCTTTTTAGGAAGCATTATGAATTTTGATTTTAATCA
Organism: Tachinus rufipes; assembly: GCA_963932245.1. Taxonomy (NCBI): domain Eukaryota; kingdom Metazoa; phylum Arthropoda; class Insecta; order Coleoptera; family Staphylinidae; genus Tachinus; species Tachinus rufipes. The sequence goes on along the minus strand of OZ010747.1, from coordinate 24,829,319 downwards.
GTCCACTGGAAGTTGTCCGGTGTTGTAAATGCGGTTGAACAGCTTTATAATTACGTCTATGTTTCTCTCCTGTATATGTTTGAAGTATTCCGTGAAGTCGTCCGACCCTGATATTTTTTTTACTTTCAATGAAAAATGTTGTTATAAACCAAATGCCATTGAATGCAATATTTTCCATATTTATTTATTTGATTTATGTATTTTTTAACGGATTTCAATTCTTTCAAGGCCCTAAAACGATTGTAGGTCCTAGATATTGTGCTTAGTTGGCCTCAATCAAATTGAATAAGAATAAATAGAAAAATGTAGAAAAACTTTGATAAGTAAAAAAATTAAAATTGGATTATATAATAATGCGCTACCACCTGCAATGACAAAAGCAAAAACACTACAATAATTTAATTTTTATTTATTTTCAAAAACAAAATATTTAATTACAAAATTATAAAATTTTGTATTCTTATTTTATAATATTATTTAATTCTTAATGCTTTGTTAATACCATCCTTTACACAATTAGCTTCACATGCATTTCTATATTTCAATGAGTAAGGTCCATTAACATATTGATAACCATTTTCGCACAGACATGGATTAGTAAAACACTCCCCATTGTTGTAAACAAACAATTCCGGATTAATTTTAGTAGCACATTGTATCATACAAAGATTTCCATAAGTTATTCCATCCGATCCACATAATGGCAAATAATCATTATTGCATGGACACGAACATGCCTCACTTAGCGTAATATTAACATTATTATCATCAAAAGTATCGCATGTGAAACTACAAGTGTTTAAGTGCCAATTTCCATAGGCATCACAAAATGGCATGTACCCTTCCAAACATTCGCAACAAATTGCATTCTTTTTCATGTAAATAAATCTGGGATTCATTTTAGCAGCACATTTAAACATGCATGGATTTGTATAAGTTACATCATCAGATGAGCAAATTGGGTCATATTGTGGAGTGCATTGACATAAACAAGCTCCTTTACTTATTTTTTTTAAATTTGGTTTTATTTTTGCGGCACAATTAAATAAACACATGTTGTTATAGGTAATTCCATCATTTCCACAAACTGGACGAGAATTATCGTTGGAACATATACAACAAACACCTTCACTTATTTGTTTTAATCCACGATTGTATTGTGAAGCACATTTTAGGATGCAATTGTTATCGTAGGTTTTTCCATCTGAACCACATACTGGTTTATATATTTTCGGACAACGACAAAATAGAATTTCTTTTTGTGCACTTACTAGACACAAGAAAAATATTACTGGTAGTTTCATATTATTGCTGATAAATGTTTATATTGTTGAAGCCATTTAAATGTTTTTTTAATCAGTAGAAATTTTAAATGTGAGGGCATGCATTTTGAAATTATCGTATTGTACATAAATGCTAATTAATATTTTTATTGTTGATAATAATATGGTAATTACTAAATAGATTAAATAAACTTGTTATTATTATTTTAATAAGTGTATAAAATTGTTATAAATAATATTTATTCTTTATTTTCTACTTCTGAACAAAAAATAATTTAATTTTGTATTTATTAAATAATTGGTAGATTCTCTAAATAATGAAAACTGTCTAGTTTGGCGATTATTGTTGGGTACTTGAAATAGAAGAGTTAATAGTAGCTCTTGACAATCAATCTCAGACATCATTAGTTCACGTAAAAATAATAAATCGGTCTTTTTGCACCGAATTTTCAATATGGTTAAAATAGTAACTTTCGGATAAAATGCCTAATTTGTACAATAATAAACAAAAAAAATTGTTTTAAAATGCGTTCTATACTGCATAATTATATGAATGCTGTAGAATGGGCACTAAACTGACGGAGCGTACTCTAAATGAGAGCGCACCAAGGCACAATAAAGTAGTTTGAGTGTGCTCAGGTCAGTTGATATTCTGTACACAAACTTTAACATTTTCATAGCACGGTTACACATACAGTTTATATGCTCAACAAAAGTTGGGTTTGAGTCAAAAATTATGCCCAAATCTTTTATTTGTGTAACATGTTCCAAAACATTAAAATCGATAGTATAGTCATACGATATTTTACTTTTGATGCTTATCAAAAAACATTTATTTGCAATAAACAGCAAGTTATTATTAATACACCAAGAATGAACAAAACCCAAATCATTTTGCAAACTAATGCAATCATCGATAGATGATATTCTTTTATAATTTTTAAAATTGTTAGCAAATAAAAAATAAGACAAAGAATTAATAGAATAAGAAAGATCATTAATGAAGAGTAAAAACAGAATTGGTTTACAATAAGATCCTTGAGAAACCCCAGATAGAACAATAACTGGTTGTGATAAAAAGTTATTAATTTTTACACAGTGAGTACGATTTTCGAAAATACTCAACAACCACGCAACAACAGATTCATAAAAACCCAAAGCCAAAACTTAGCAATTAAAATGATTAACGCAATCAAAAACCATTGAAAAATTTGTGTAAATAGAATCAACTTGAACTTTTAATTGAATAACATTTCTTCTTCTTCTTTCTCTCTTTTTTCTAGGCAGCACTGCCTGTTTATTTCTTGATGCCTCTTGGTTCTATGGACCTAGGTTGTCGTTCCATCTCTTCCTTGGCCTACCTATGGATCTGCGGCGCCTTGGCGACTTGTTTCTGGCTATCCTGGTAATTCGGTCTTCTTCCATTCTGCCTATGTGTGCATCCCATTCCCTTTTCCGTTGTTTTGACTACTCCGTGACACTGGTTATTCCACATCTTCTTCTAATTTCTTTGTTCGAGATTCTGTCCCTCAGTGTTTTTCTCTCGATCCTGCGTAATATTTTCATTTCTGCAGTTGTTACCATTTGCTCTGTACGTGTTGTTTCTGGGCGCGTCTCGACCATGTAAGTTAGTATCGGCCTGACTATTGCCTTGTATACTCTTACCTTCGTTTCCTTTATATTGTGCTTATTGTTTCAAATCGTGTCGTTTTGGCTTCCTGCTATATGTGTTGCTTTTTCGGCTTGCATTTTGACTTCCTCCTTCAGTTCGCCGTAACTGGAGAGAGGGATTCCTAAATATTTGAATTCCATTACTTGCTCGATTATTGTCCCATTGATTTTGAGTTTGCATCTTGTTGGGTTGGTTGTTATGACCATGCACTTTGTCTTCTCCGCCGAGATCTGCATGTTAAACATTTTAGATGTTATGTGGAATGTTTGCAGCATTCTTTGGAGGTCGTCCTCGTTTTGCGCTACAAGCACTGCGTCGTTGGCAAAGCAAACAATCTTCACTTGTTTTGTCCTCATTGCGTATCCTAACTATCTTAATTATTTCGTCCATGATCAGGTTAAAAAGCAGCGGATTGAGCGAATCCCCTTGTCTTACTTCATTTCCGGCTTCTATTGGATCAGTCATGATGTCATTGACAGATGCTTGAATGGTGGTGTTTTTGTATATGTCTTTAATTGTTTTTACCAGATCCGGGGCGATACCTCTTTGGTGTAGTATTTCCAGGACGTCTTGTAACTTTACATTAAAATGCGTTTGTAAGATCAACAAAGAATGTGTACGCTGGCCTGTTCCATTTTAGAGATTTTTCTGTGATTTGCTTAAGTATAAATACGGCATCTGTACATGATCTTCCTCGAAGGAATCCTTGCTGTTCGTCAGTAAGCTCTATGTTCTCGTTTAGCTTGTCTGCGATGATTTTGGTTACTAACTTTAGTCCTGTATTTAGTAAGGTGATTCCCCGGTAGTTTTTTGGGTCTTCTTTCTTCCCTTTTTTGAACATCAGTATTAGATTGCTGTTCTTCCACTCTGTCGGCACTTTTTTCTGTTTTATGATGTTGTTGATCATTACTGTAAGCTGTTGTGTTAGTTGTGCTCCTCCATATTTTAGTAGTTCGTTGTATATCCCATCTGGGCTTTTCTGTTTCTTAGTTTTCTTAGTGTTTCTTCAACATGTTCTTCTTTAATCGTTGTTGTATCTTCTTATGTGACCTCGAGTTGGTTGTTGTTGTTCTTCACCAGGGCTGTATAGCGCCTTCAAATATGCTATCCATGTTGTTGTTTCAATGTTTGGTGCATTGACCAGTTCTCTTGTCTCCTTCCTTTGCTCTCTTAGCATCCTCCATATTTCTTTCATTTAAAAGATTATTTTTGTAACAAAGATGATTTGTAAAAGTTGAACGACTCTCACGAAACTCATGTTGCTGTTCTACTAAAATGCTTTTGCACATCCATTGTATTACCAGATACAATTTGATCAAATAACTTAGCTTCATTAAGAGAAGCCTCAAAAAGTAAAAGCAATAGCGTAGCAATTAAATTAATATATAGTTTTAACAGCATAGATAGAACACCGTCAGGTCTAGTGCTAAAGTTAATGTTTTTCTTAAAGTCAAACAATGGAGTTTGATAAACTTGTGTATCAAAAACAAAAAAAAAATCAGCAAAACTATTAACATAGTAATAATAATAATAATAATAATAATAATAATAATCTTTTTATTGACTTCAAAAATACATACTTAAAAAGAAGAACAATACAATAAATGATAAAGAAAATGTAGAAGTCAATTAGAAACTAGTTTAGTAAACCGTTAGATGGTTTTCTGGTCTTCCACTAGCACTAATACTAATAACTAAAAACTAACAATAACAAGAAAAATAATATACGATACACACAACATTTATACATACATACAGGACAAAAATAGTACTGGTTTTATGAGTTTGTAATGAGATTATGACAATGTTTTTTTAATTGCGACGTAGTTATGTCTAAAAAACCTTTAAAATAAAAATAATTAGTAGCTTTTACAATGTTATAAGAAAAAGATCGCCTAAAAATTTCTGTTCTGAATCGTGGAATAGTTAATAGCCCTCTATTCCGAATATTGAGGTTGTGAACATCAGTGCGAAATGACAATTTATTGGCAAGATATGGTGGTGTTTTACTTGTAATAATTTTATGATAAAAACAAATAGAATGTAATTTACGTCTATTGCTTATGTTTAACCAATTAGTTTCTTTCAATTTGTGTGATATTTGTTGGTGTTTTCTAATGCCGTATATAAACCTCAAGCAAGATTTTTGCATTTTTTTGATTCAATTTCTATCAAATGCATCAAAACAATTGCCATATACTACATCACAATAATTGAAGTGACTAAGTACTAAAGAGTCGCATAGTGTTGTTTTTATCTTTGTATTCATTACATGTCGATGAGCATATAGCAATTTAAGTGTCATATAAGCTTTTCCAATCATTTTTGAAACTTGTGTTTTAAATCTAAGAGTAGGGTCTATATGTAATCCCAGGATTTTATAACATTTTGAAAATGTCATAATTTGTTGATCAATGATCAGCATCATATTGTTTTCTACAAGCTGTCTATTTTTTTTATTTCCAAATACTATTACTGCAGATTTTGATGGATTAATTTTTAGTCCATGTTTTATTGATGATTGAATTAATTTTCTAAGTCTTGATTAATTATTTCTTGCGCACTATTTAACTCCATTTTATCAAAAGAATAATATAATTGAGTGTCATCAGCATATGCGTGATACTGACAGTTTGCTATAGATTTCGGTAATTCTGATGTATAGATAGTGAATAAAAGAGGACCCAGAATAGATCCCTGAGGAACCCCTTTATTCACTATGACAGATGACGATATTTCATTTCCTATACGTTCACTTTGTGAGCGATTTGTTAAATATGAAGTTAACAATGCTATAGCCTTTTCACTTAAGGTCATGAACCGTAACATTGAGCAAAGTATTTTATGATCAATAAGATCAAAAGCCTTTGAGAAGTCAAGCATAACTAAAACAGTCAATTTGCTTTTATCTACAGCGCCTAAAATATCATCTGTAATATGTGTTAATGCAGTAGTACAACTATAACCAGGACGAAAACCTGACTGAAAATCTGGTAGTAGTTTGTAAGTATATAGATATTGGCATAACTGTTGTTGAATAGCTTTCTCAAAAACTTTTGATAATTTAGGAAGAATGCTTATTGGTCTCAGATCTTTTAAACTTTTTGGTTCACTACATTTCGGTAACGGTGTTACAAGAGCATGTTTCCAAGCTTTAGGAAATGCGCTTTTCTCAATGCAAAAGTTAATAATAAAAGTTAAAATGTTAATTATAAAGGGACAACTCAATTGTATCATCTTAATGTTAATTTTGTCGCTGCCATAAGCGTTCCATTTTATACTATGCACAATTTTATTTACTTCAAAACTTGATATTTTAACAAACGTAAGTTTTTGACCAATGTTCAATTTTTGAGTAGTATTGTAGTATTGAATGGTGTTAGAAACGTTTGTGGAAATTTTAGGAATATCTGTAAAATGAGCATTAATGGCTTCAATATTTGTTGTTAAGTTAATTGGCAAGTCTGGTTTTGTTTTGTTTGAATGAATTTGTAATTCTCGTAAGCCTTCCCACATAGACTTGTTGCTATTTTGACTAAATCTAAAATTTAAATATGCTTTACGTTCTTGCCGCATAACGAATGTTGTTTGGTTTCTTAACAAGTCATCTCCATTACTGCATTTTTTGTTTGTTTATTATACATTGTAGCTGAAAAATCTAGTGTCACTAACAAATTTCCTAAAGTATTTAGGGTTACATTGAATGTTGATTTCTGTTTGAGTAATATAATGCTTGTATAGACATGGACTGAGACTTTTACATAAAGTTTGAATTGATTGAAATTTGTTATAATCAATTCTTTATTGATCCAAACTAGAAAATTGTTTTCACGCCACAGTTTTTTGGAGACAAAACAGTCAATAGCAAAATGCAAAACAGAGTAAAATAAATTAAAGAAATTATCAACATCACAATTATAAAAAAGAGTGGACCGGCTAGTATCACATTTTACATCTATCACATAAGCATTATGATGATGGCTTAGTTTTAACAAAACATCCGCAGCATTAAATACAGAAATATCACAGATATTGGAAAGCATAAATCTAAAAACACATCATTAAGTAAAAAAATATATTAAGCGCAGTTTAGGAATCCAAAACAGTTGGCAACAAAATGAGCAGGAGTATCATTACAAATAACACGTATGCCTAACTTATTGTTTACCCATGCCGCTGCGGGTAGTTTATAATTCTTCAGTGAAATTAGTTTACTGTTCAGATATTTGTCAGCAATATATTCAACGGAATAACAATGATATAAATATTTATCACATGCCAAGTTAGGTGGTAAGTAAACTGCACTGATAATATATGATACAAACTTAACACAAACAAATGTTCAACACTCAGAAATGTAGGTTGTAATAATGTACAATTAAAACAAGTTTTAGTAGCAATTAAAACACCTTCTCCGTCCAGCTTGTTAATGTAGAGCAATCACATCTAATTAAACTGTAACTAATTAATTGTAGCTTTTCATTGCTGATGTCGTGACTAAGCTTCTTTTTGGTCAATACAATAATATTGTAGTTAGATACAGCTATAGCCGGCATAAGTTTATTGACGCTGGTGTTTCTGGTGACGAGTTTAGACTGTTGGCTAGATCTAGATTTTGAAAGTTCACCGAAGATGAAGCAGGAACATTATAAATTTCTTGACCACTATATTTGCAGCCCAAAAACCCTTAGAAAAAATAAATCGAGCATGATTAGCTGGAATAAAATCTTTAAAGCTGCTGTAGCTTTCAGATTTACTTGTAGAAACGTGTACGTAGGAAGTAAGTACATAAGCCTGCAGTTTGTTATTAGTTGAACCACAACCAAAGACAGTTTGACTTTGTGGTTGAGTTTTTTGATTAGTTTTTCCGTTATCAACAGAGCTTGCTAAAGAAAAAAAAAACTGCAGACTAAATCAATTGCACCGTTTCATTAGTGAGCAGCGCAGTAGTAGGATAAGTTAGTTGTTCACTGCAAGCTTTGTACTAAAGAATATATTTATTTTTTTCGGCAATCTTTTTGTCAAGACAATTCATCACATAAAACTTGGTAAAAAGTAATATTTTTTTATAACGTTTAGGAAGTTCGGAATCATTCAATTCAAATAGAGTACCGCAACGGGATTTCTTACAGCGTATAATGCAACTGTTATAGAAGATAACGCCACAATTGCTACAAGTTATACCAGATTATGCAAGAATTTTGCATTTACAGTTTAGGCCGATCAAAATAACAAAAGCAGTTGCAAAAATGTCTAGAGCAGTGAATAAATAAAAACTGGATAAAGTTAATACAATTTACACCGGTGCGGTCGATCACTGGTGATTGACTTAAAACAAATACAGGTTACATAAAAAACAGTAGGATTATAAAAACTAATAATAAAACCATTAAAATTGTTAAAATTGTAAAGATAACTGGTTGCTAATATAATTACCAGCAGGAATGACAAGATTTTTAGAATTGTAAGCACTAAATTCCACACATAACTGCACAAGTTAAAATTAATAACATAACACATACACAGTGGCGTAGAATATGATTATATTTGCAGGTGTATATTTAAAGGCGATGAGGTTAAAATATTGGAATTTGTAACAAAAAAAAATGTTTCAGTTATGTGAACCGTTTTAAATATAAACTGTTAACTTTTATTTTTTTTTAATCTTTTACATGATTATCAATTTAACAAAGTAATAGTTAACTGTTTTACAAATTTGTCAAATGTCAATTTGATAAAACAACGATCAATTGTTTTATAATTTGTTACATAAACTGTCAATTTGATATCTGTCAACTGTTTCATAAATCTGTTATAACAGCTATTTGTCTTATGAACTGCAAACTTGATTTTTAAATGTGTCAAATAAACTGCATTCTATCAATTTTAAAAATGTAAAAGTCAACTATTTCCCAAATTTGATGTACAAACTACATTCTCAACAAATATGTTATAAGAGCAGTCTGTTATATAAGCTGTTTGACAAATAAATTGCCTTACACATTTTTTAGATAGAATTTTTTTTGATTTAATAAATTAAATGTTGAACTAACTTAATTTTTAAGTATTCTATACTTCTTTTTTGACAAAATTTTGAGTTTGAGTCTTAGAAAGTATTACAATTGTTTAAAATAAGTTAATTATAAAACATCTAATTTTATAAATTAATTAACTTTTTAAGTATTTTGTAGACAATTATTAATCAAACTTTTAAAATATATTTTTAAATTTTTAAAAGTTTTAGCTTTAAAATTAATACTTGCAATGCTATCTTAAAAACAATCTTAGTCAATTATAATGTAGGTAATTGGAAATAATTTAGAAATGCAAATTAAAACCAAAGTAATAGGGGGTTAATGAATAGGGGTAACAAACTTCTAGAATGGGTAGGGGGGTTCATTTGAGACACTTTTTATTTATAAACTCATAGAACCTGCACGCCAAAAACTTTTTTGTTTTTTTTATACAATATTTGAATTATCTCTCTTAAAAGTCTAAATTAAAAAAAAAAATAATAAAATATAAAAATTATAAGCAATTAAATTGTCTACCTTTTTTAAACAGCATATCTAGATCTATTTTTAATCTTATTTATGTCATAAATCAAAGAATGGTTTATTAATTTATTTTTTGTTATTATTGTTAAAAAACATGCTTAAAAGTTAAAAATTTGAAAAAAAGTTGGAATTTGTAATTTTTAATTCCATTCAATTGCGCTTCTTTCACTTTATGTTTCAATGTAGACCCTCCAATTGTGTGCTATAAAAGAAAAATTTCAAGGGAAACATTTTTTGAAACTTTAATGAGTTAAGTATCTAAACTGGTCACAATAATTGCTCGATATGTCTACCACCAACTTTTATGCAAACATTGCACCTTTGCAGCATATTTTTATAAACCCTTTTAAAATTTTCAGGCGTTTCTGAATTTTCTGCGGAACAATTCTTCCTCAGATTCGATTCTCGTCCAATCCATCTATCCCCAAACTATTTGTTGAAGTAGTCATGTTGCAACTACATCTGTCGGCAAACCCCCATTGGTACTGCCTCCAACAATTCTGGCAAGATTTCTTCTAAACAGATCTTGTAAATGGGACCGGTGAGACGAGATGGAAGAAGGTACAGCCCAATCAAACAACCGTCAACAATGCCAGCCCATACGTTGATTCCGAACTTGTGTTAGAATTTGGATTGTCGAATAATATGAAGGTTTTTGTCGGCCCAAATATGGTTGTTGCAAGAGATAAGAATACCTTTTCTGTTAAATGTTGTTTTATCAGTAAAAAGAACATACCGTGAAAATTGAGGCTGTAAGCAACAGCGATTTACAAACCAACGAAAAAAGTTAATACGTGGTAAAAAATTGATTAAACTTAAGGCTTGAATTTTTTGCAGATCATCACGTGCAATGTTTTGAGTGCTGCTGGATGGGTTTTGCTCTATCTTATGAAGCACATCTTCTTCAAATTGTAAGGTTTGACGATGTCTTGCAACTCCGCAATTTACCTTGTTGACTGCAAAAGTTCCTGTATCTTGCAACACTCTATTGAACGATTACAATGTTTACGTCGTAAACTAACATCATATTAGCATAATCTTGAAAAATATGCTGATTCATGATTTAAGTAACAAGTACCAGAAATTTAACTATTTCATACGTTAAAACCATAAGCGATTTAAGACATGGTTTATTGCCTATAAGTTTATAAATAAAAAGTTTCTCAAATTGAACCTCCATACCCACCCTACAAGTTTGTTACCTCTATTCATTAACACCCTGTATAACAGTTTGAAACTTTTAGAGATTGTTTGACACTTTTAGACATTTTGTTTTTACATTTTAGATTTTGTTGTAGTTAATTGACTTTTGCGTAACTTTTTTAAACGTTTATTATATTTTTAAAAATTTTGTTTGCATTTTAAATATTGAATTACTTACTTTAAGACATTTCTGTTGCACTTTTTGACATTTTTTTGACATTTTTGGTCATTCTGTTTACACTTTTATTTGTTGACACTTTTTAACATTCTATTTTGCATTTAACATGTTATATGTTATTTATAGAAGAGTAAGGTTTACTACAAAAAATGTAGAGAGGGCATAACAAAGCCTAAAATAGTTTCACCCTCGCACACAAATCCAGAATCCAGAACCATAAATGTTATTTAGTCAATTATAGACATTTTATTGACACTTTTAGACTATTGTGTGACATTTTCAAAGATTTATTTGATAGTTTTAGTCATTTGTTGATACTTACATTTGTTTGACTTTTTTTTGTTTTACAATTTTTATATTTGCGTTTTGACTTTTTTGATATTTTTTATAATTTGTTTAACACGTTGTGTGATATTTTTAGATATTTTTTTAACAATTTTAGACATTTGTTAACACTTTTAAGTAGTATTTTTGCATTTAATATGTTATTTATCATTTGACTATTTTAAGACATTTGCTTGACTTTTTGATATTTAGTTCTTGTTTGATACTCACAGACAATAACTGAAACAATTTGTTTGAATTTTATTGATATTATTATCACTTTTAAATATTAGAGTGATATGCTATGCTGTATATGAATTACTAAATTTTATTTTTTTATATATTTTTAGACGTAGATAACAATTGCCAATTATTTCAAAAATCAAATTCAAATTTCACATATGTATCGACAAATATTTTTAATAACTTTCAACATTCACTTTAACAAATCAACTGTTTGAAGTTGTTATTTTTTGACACACAAAATGTGATATATAATCTGTCTTGACTTCTCTGCTAAGAAGAAAGCAAAAAAAGATAATTTTCTGAGAAAACACATATAAAATGCTTAACATATAAACTGTCAACTTTTTTTTCAACTAATCTAATGTCAACTGCCAGTTTTTCAAGACAATTGTCATCTGTCGAACAAAACGTGCATCTGTTTGACATATAAACTGACTCATTTATAAATTTATGTTTGGCAAATCAACTGTCAAGTTTCTAAGAAAGCATATATTTATTTAACAGATAAACTGCATATATGTAATACAAATATAATTTGTCAGTTTTTTTATTGTCCAAATCACTTTTTACTTTTGTATAGTTTGTATAGACATTTTTAAGGACGCCAAAAATGTTTTGAATTCGTTTCTGCTACGCCATTGCTTTTGAGACTAGTTATAATTCTTTATGTAATTATTTGTTAAGATAAAAACAGGACATTTAAATAAAAAATTGACAGTTTTCTGCATTTTACTCAAAAACTTTGAACTGGGCTTATTCCAGTTAAGCTAACTACAAAAATCTGCATTTAACTGCGCATCTTTTAAAAGTGGTTTCAAATTTTCACGTAAATATTTGATAACAAAAAAAAGAATACATTTGCACCAAAACAGCAAACCTGCCAGAAAATAACATTTTCTGACAGGTTTACGTATTTTACTCAAAATCTTGTGATAATAATAAGAGACTAATTTTAGCTCTCTATGTAGCTATTTGAATTGAGCTTTTATAAAACAAAGACTCAAAAACTTTGAACTGGGCGTATATAAACTAAGCTAACCACAATAATCTGCTTTTGTTTGCCCCCTCAACGCAAAGATGATTTTGAAAAAAACATACAAATATGTATTTTTTTTACTTTGTTTTGTAATCACTTTTTCCATAAATTTTTAAATAAACGTCTAGAAGCCCTTCCGCATTACAGACCTTTGCTTACAGGTAGCTAAGCTACTGGTACTTATACCATTTTGCCTCAAAGCTGGTTTCAAGACTGACCTATCTCTTCTTTTGCAACATCCATTTTTTTAGAGTATTGGCTGGTCCACTGGGAAGTTATTAGTTTTACTCTATACTACAAAAACTACACAAAACATCTAAAGCATTTCAGTTTTGTTAATTAAGCCGGACAAACAACAAATTAGTTCTAAAGAAAACCAACAACTTTTACACATCTTAAACTGATTTTAGAAAATCCGCAGCTACAAAAAAAAGCAACTATTACTTTTTCTATTGTTTTAGATTTATCTAACATGATAAGACCTCTAAACAAAGGTTAAAAGTTAAATTTTCAAAAGCATAATAAAAGATCAACATTTGAAGTAAGAAAAAAAACTAAATGCATTGTTCTATTAGAATACTACAATTATTGGTGGCATTATCAATCAGAATGTGTACAAGTGTACGCAGCATATCTTACTTGGTATTGACTTAGTAGTTTACTGGTGTCTCAACTTTTGGTTGGTGGCGCCACCAGCAAAATGTATATAGGGTTCATTATAAAAGTAATGCGCATTTTCTATGAAAAAAAGATTTATTGATTTTACTGATACAAACGCTTAAAACTCTTTGAAATGCATCAATACACTTTTGGAGACGTGTCTGCTACGACTGGAAAGCACCCTAAAACTCCTCGAAAGGAATGTCTTTTAATAATCTTGTAACATGCTTTTGGATGTTTTCTACGAACTCCCAATGCTTTTCTTTCAGCTTTCTATTCAGTCGGAGAAACAAATCAAAAATTGCACAAAGCCAAATCGGTACTGTAAGGGAGCTGGACGACCACTGAGGTTTGCTTTGGGCCAGAAAGTTGGTAACAATAACGGCCGTTTGACTAAGGGCTTTGTCATGGTGAAGCTTGACTTTGTCTTTGATGTCAGTTCTCACGAGCGCAATCTGGCATTTCAATCTTTTGAACTTTTGAACACCTTGACGTAAAAGGTTGACAGACAATTTTTCCTACGACAAAAAAGATAATAAGCAACGTTTTGATGCAAAACTTGCTTATTCGCGCTTTGGGGCTAGCGAGATGACTTTGTGAACCACGCGCTGCTCTGCATTTTTGGTTCTGGGTCGTACACATACATTCAGGATTCGTCTCTGGTTACGACAGAGTTAAGAAAGCCCGGCTCATTTTGAATCAAATTCAAAAGTTCTTAACAGCGCAAAATTGCGCCCGTGTTAGAAAGTCAAAAAACACAATTCACGCAAAGACAGACATGTCTTTGCGCTCAGAACAGTCGGAACAAGTTGGCGACCGGCTGCGTTAAAAAAGCAAACATTGCACCACATTTTCCGACCGGTTTTACCGGGCTGGGATAGATAGTCGCGTCACAATAAAATTATGCGCATTACTTTCATAATGGATCCTGTATATGGTAAAAATTGATATCACCAAAATTTGCTCAGTTTCAACACATACTTTGATACCTTAAGACCATTAATTAAGATTTAGAGTACATGGCTATTAAATGAGCTGTACAGAAATTTATCTCATCTAACTGAAAAAATCTGTAGACAATAGTTAACCTAATCTAACCTGGTAGTACTTGCTATTACAAAAATTACCTTTGTACAGGGAGTTTATAAATGAATGGGATTATGTAATCACTTTAAATATGCCGTTTTTTTTAAATTGTTCATTATACTACATATGTTTTTATACGTTTGTTTGACAGCTGTCAAAGTTAATCTGTCAAAACATATTAAAGAGATTACATAGTCCCATTCATTTATAAACTCCCTGAAGTAGAACGTACACCAGAAATCTTTAACATTTTGCCGGTTCTATTCCAAAACCCAGAAAACAAAATGATAAATAAAAGTAAAGTCACTTCAAGCACACAGGCAAATCTAAGTAACGTGTTTACATTAATTTTATAGATTCTTTTTTGACATTATCAAGACAAGCAATAAAGTGATTTTAATAATCATAAACTTGTACAGACGTTAGGTGCAAAAACCAGCAACAAGCATAGCCACCACCCACGAGTTAAAAAACTAATTTTGTCAAACAATAGACCATAATTTCTCAGCCAACTGTTCAGAAAAACAATGCACAAGTAAATAATACATATTTGACATACTACTTGTAGAAAAGTCCAGTAGAACGGCGCCATGCAAAGTTAAAAACGTTCTATTGCTCTTTTCTAAAAAAGCACCCTCAGAAGCAATGAGACAAACTTTTACCTGACAGTATAATACAACGATAAAAAAAAATACCGCCGCTACAAAAAAACAATGTAGTCGTAAATGATTGTTTAACATACCCTCTACAGGAAAGTTGTCAGAAACCAACCGCACCTTTTTATAAAAATACCCTTAAAAGTAATGAAACAAAATGCTATCTAATAGTGTATTACAATGATAAGTACCGCCGCTACAAAAATTAATGCAGACGTGAATAATAGTTTAACATACCATCCTCAGGAAAGCCCTGTGGAACGGCGCCATGCAAAATTAAAAAAACTCAAATTCCTCCTTTCTTGAAGAACACTTTCAGAAGCAATAGGACTAACTTTCATATAGCAGTGTATCACAATGATAAAAAAACTACCGCCGTTACTTTTTGAGCCAGAACCTATAAGTTGTAATGACTTAACTGGAAGTTTAACCGACTACAATTGGCACGCCAATGGCAATCCACATACCGCAAAATAACGCTACCCAAAACTATCTGAAGGTTTCAGAAACAAGTAGATAAACCCAAAACCCGTAATTTCCACTCTTGGATATAATTGCTACTGGATAGAACTATCTTTACCACACTCCAGTCAAACTCCATTTAGACGACCTCCAGCCTGCACCAATTGCCAGGCGCCAATGAAGAAGTTGACAAAATAAATTCCGCACTTAGGTTATTAAGTTTAGCCGTGCTTTAGTATAAAATGACACAATTTTCCAGCATTCTCCAGTTGAAGTAAAATAGTTTAAATGTCCGTTCTTTCTAAATTTCTATAATCTTGCAAGAACATAAATACGACGACTTTGGACATGTAATGGTGTATACGCTTATTGAATATGAAGCTTACACCAACAATGATCTTGATTTTTACACGGGAGAGAGCGGATATTTAGTATTACATAAATCATCACAAAAATTTCACTTCAAAACAGGCACTTAGTTGAACCTAATTCCGCAGACAAAATTCTTACCACCTCAAATTGCTAACACAGACTATGTGAACTACCAAGAAGAACGCAAACAGATATACAACAACACTGTATATAGAATACACGCTTAATAGAGATAGAACTTACCCCAACACTTGCCCCGTTCTACATCGGAGAGAGCGGATGTTCTTTTACCTCTACTATACTGGCTTCACAAAATTACTCCAATACAAAATACTTTGATACATTTTGAGCATACTGTTAAAAAATAAATGTTGCTGTGTTTGTTACAATATTGGAAATAAAAGTATCAATTATCTTAAATTAAATAATCAATTCACAATCTTTTAATTTTTTTGTAGCTATACTAACGCTTATAATTATTCATGTTTTTTGCAAAGTTATAAGCAGCAAATTGTGTAGTTTTTAGTTTTTGTTAAGTCATTAGGTTTGTGTTTTAAGTAATCTATCTGGCTGTATAAAAAGAATTTTAAAAATTTGTTACAGAATGCTTTTGTGTACCCATAATGGACATCAACAATTTTTAAATATTCGAACAACATGTCTAAGAACATCTTCTGACAGTTTTTTTATGATACTATATGAGCGCCTTATACTTGACTTACCTGTAAAAATCGTACAATTTTACATGCTGCATTTCCAGCGTTCCATGATATTGTCATTCTCCATATTATATCAGTCAGTACACTTATCAGTCCCACGGATAGATCTAAAACAATAATAAAAATTATTAATATAATATCAATGATGTAATAATATAATTTAGAAGAGTTGGTTGTTTGTAAACCAATTCAATCCAAAAATGATTAAATTTGACTTCATTATAAGAAGTTATGCATGCATCTAAAATAGTATATTAAATATTAAGAGCGGAAATGCACAGTTTATAGTACGCCAATGTATAACCGCACAAGCAAAACGAGGGTAGCAGACATAAAAGTTCTGAAAATGGTTTTTTGTTTAAGGTCAAATTTTCAACAAAAAAATAAAATATAAATTTAAAATAAGCAAAATATGATTCATGTAAAGGCCATTGTTGGTAAAGTAAAATTGATAAACAGTTTTCTAATATTGTTGCTTTGCAACGGTAACGCCATGAGTATATGTTTTAGATTAGTAACTAGATTGTTTTGATTATTTAGAAGAAGAGGTATTAAAGGTTTTGTACTACTTTGCAATGAATTTATTGTTTTATACATTTTTTTGTTTGATTTGGTTGACTTTGTTTTTGTCAATCCTATTTTTCTCAGATTGTATAAGATTGTCACAATAATTACAAGTTAACTAATAATCCTGTTTGGTCTGTTTGGAACAATTAGTAATGTGTTTCTTAAATGCATTTTGCTTCTTATTAACTACCCGTTTTGTCTGAATAAAAAACAAGTACTTTTGTTTTAGTTTAATAACAGAAAACGGAACAAATTTTTCTTACTGCTTATCTATTTTTCAATGCAACAGAGATTGTTTCAACATTTTATACAATGTCCATATTGTTATTGATTGGATCACCAAACTGATTAAGTTGACCGTGTCGGCAACATCCAGTTTCAAATTATATGATTTACAAAATCGGGTAAAAAAAGAGTATTGAAAGTTTTGAAAATATAGAAGTTTATTCTTTGTTTTTAGCAAAATCAAAAAGTTAGTCCAAAGTATATTTTACTTTTTCTAAAACTCCTTTATTGGCTCGGATTGGTTGGCATTTGTGATTAATTTGTAATTCCAACTTCTTGAGGCTGTTTACAGGACTACTATAGACTAATGTTTTCAAAAATCTCCAAAGAAAAAAATCTAGAGAGTTTAAATCAGGCGATCCTGTCCACAGAACAGGTGCCACTTTAAAAATGAACTGTAGCATCATCATGTCAGAACCACATTTGTTGCCTTTAGTCAATAGTAATGTTGTCAAAAAGATCATACATTGTGTTCTGCAAAACGTTTAGGTAAGCAGCGCTTGTTAATCAGTTTGGTAAAACAACAGGACCTAAAAACATGTGGCCTACATGGGGATTTTCAACGGTTCAAACAAGCGTGTTGTGAAAATTAACAATTCCATTTCGTGTGAACCGGGCTTTATCTGTAAGAAGAATATTGGCAATAAAACGAAGGTTTTTAGCATCAATGCGTAGAAACTAGCAACAAAAAACCATTCGTGCTTAATGATAACGTGGATTTAAGGCTTGCACTTGTTGTACATGGTACGGATAAAGCAGCTGCTCGTGAAGGATTTGCCAAACAAGAAGAGCATTAATTCTTACCTCGGTTGATATTCTCCGCACACTCGTTATTAGATTATGCTTAATACGTGCTAAAATTTCTTCGTCTGCTCTAAAAATAGATGCCGATCTTGGTCTGTTTACTGAATGTAAATTCTTTTAAACATACAATGTGAAGTAATCTGGCAATTTGGATAAACTTCAACATAAAGACGTCGTTCCATATATCCAAAACCATTACTTTGCGGATTCATGTTTATTAAGACTTGTTTGCTAATTTTAGTTCATACTACTACCACTTTAAATAATTTACAATATTTTTTTAACACCCTGTATAGTACAACCACTTTAGATTGACCGTCATAATAGGCAACTTAATTTACACAAAATATGGTTCGGTTTGTTGCACTCGTGCCCTTGAGCGTTGTTTTGGCATCTTTTTACATTTCCCACAGCAAGTGGCTGTACTGAATATGTAAACAATTTTGCATTATAGGTTTGTCCAAACAATTTAAAAACTAAATTTAAATTAACGAGTCATTTAAGTTTAATTATTAACAAATAAGTTATGTATTTACTAGTTCTAAAGCCATCATCACTGCAATTAAAATAATATTTTTTTCAATAATATAAACTTGTAATTCAAAAATTTACATACTATTTGTGTTGACCTTTTTGCTGTTTGCATTAAAACGATATAATTGAAACACAACTGTTTTGTCGAGTGTACATAATATATGTATGCTATATGTGTGATTTTATATACCCTAAAGGAAATGATGGAAACACGTCGCAAATTTACACATTTTAACCGGATATTGTTTTTTGACGTGAAATCAATAATAGTATATGTCGGATTTGGTTGAAACGTACTGATAATAATTTTCTTTTCCAGGTAATTCCGCTGACGACAGATTTGAACGTGCGTATCTTTTCTGTCTTGACGAATTATAGACTGTGAGTAAATATATATATATATATATATATATATATATATATATATATATATATATATATATATGTCATTTATTATAAAGATATTTGAAAGAAATTTATTTTACAAATGTGAAAATAGTTATTTTTATATCAATGAATGTTATCTATTGTTAATATGTAATATAAATTGATATTTTTTAATAACTCATAGAAATAATGTTAATATGGTATCAAATAAAAAATAATCCTAGTAGAAAATTAACTATTGTTAAGTTGGTTAAATACTTGAATTAGTTCTACAGTAAAATGTAAATTAAAACAAACATACCTGCAAATGCCAGATGGCTTATAAAAAAGTTCATCCTACTTTTTCTCGATTTAGTGGTGTACAAGGTGACTAGGACACCAAAGTTTCCGGCCACTATAATAACCAATAGTAACCACAATACTGTAAACTGCTCAACCTGAAAATAATGAAAATAAATTAGTTCATACAGTACAATTTTTAGATTTAAAAATAATAATAATAATAAATTTCTTTATTTGTATAACATTACAAAGAATCAACCTTTATTGTTTGATGAATAAAAATTAGCTTGAAAAATGTATATGCAACTTTAGTGTTCTAATGTTAATTACTGACAAAGACTTCATTCATATAAAGGGTTTTTCAGTTGGCGCGGGTAGATTTTGGCGTCTCGTGGCGACCATTTTGTTTTTGTGACATCTATCAAATCTTTTGTTTATTATGCCAAATTACCAATGAACAGCACGTTCAAATGATAAAACTTTATTATCAAAATGAGTGTTTGTTAGTACAAACGTTGCGCGCATTGCGCATATTTTACGGTAAAAGTGATGGCCCTTCACAGTTTGGTGGCCTAATTTGAGGCGACAAGTTTGGTAAATAAGCAGTCAACATCTGTATGTTTAAGGAATACAAGATTGGAAAAGGACCCCAATGGCGGAAAAATTATCTTTAGCGACGAAGCGCATTTTTGGATAAATGGCTATGTTAACAAGCAAAATTGCGTATATGGAACAACATCAACCAACACAAAGTTCACTAGGTAATAATGCATCCTCAAAAGTTACCGTTTGGTCTGGATTTTGGGTCGGCGGCGTCATTGATTGTTGGTGAGCCGGTCACCGTTAACGGCAAGCGCTACAGAACAATAATAACCAATTTATTATGGCCCAAATTGAACCATATAGACCTAGACGACATGTGATTCCAGCAGAATGGCGCTACGTGCCACACAGCGGACGCCACAACTGACATTCTGCATGAACGTTTAGAGAGTAAGGGTATCTTTTGCAAAGGAGATGTGAATTGACCCTCAAGGTCATGTAATTTGACCTCGCTAGATTTTTTCTTGTGGTGTTTCTTGAAGTCGCAGGTCTATGCAAATAAACCACAATCGACCGATGCCCTAAAGGTGAACATAACATAAGTCATTGCTCAAATTTAGCCGGATCTATGCGTAAGAGTCATTGAAAATTGGACCACTCGGATCTGTGCCACTATAAAAAGTCGAGGCGGGCATTTGAACGGTGTCATATTCTACACTTAATGACATACATGGGCTTTTCAAATTAAAAAAAAAATTTGTTAATACTTTACACACAGCTTGTTTCCATTTCCATTCCATTTCAACATCTACCGGCTTTTATTGAAAAACTCTTTAACTGTCTTGATTATTTAAAAATTGACAATTTATATACTATTAATCTTATGTATTATACTGTAAACGCAGATCTTTCTCACAGATCAATTGGATAGAATTGACAGATATTGAACTGGTAGAACGCACAATTTGTATTTTTTTTTTTTTTTAAGTTTATAAAGATTAAGAAAGTGCTTTAAGTATAAAACCTAATTTTTCAAATGCCGCACAACAGAGTCCTATTTTTCTGGGTAATTCACAGGTTTGATTCTTTTCACCTAGTTTTATTTATGTCCGAGATAGACATAGTCGGTTACGTTTTCAAGTCCTTTTTTTTTCGATGGTTATGCAATAGTTCTCGGGAGACATTACTTTAGTTTTATTCAAGTTAATTTTCAAACCAATGTTTTTTGATACCTGATCTAATTGTATTAGCATTGTCTGTAGGTCATCTAAATTTGTTCTGATGAGGACAATATCATCTGAAAATCTTGGGTGGTTAAAGTGTACTTTATTAATTGGGATTCCTATATAATCCCAGTCTAGTTCTTAAAAGATTTCATCCATTGCAGCTGTAAATATATCTTTCCTGTTTTTGTATCTTTGTCTATTTGATCTTGTGTTGATGAGTAAAATATTTTTTGGTAGTCTACAAAGGCAATGTAAATGGGTATATTGTACTCATTGCTTTTCTCGATAAGGCCTCTGAGTGTTTGTAAGTGGTCAGTGGTGCTGTATCTTTTTCTAAAACTAACTTGTTTGACTAGTTAATTGAAGTCCAGTTTTTGTATCAGTCTATTGGTGACGATTTTAGTTAAAAGTTTGTACAGGTGCAATTATAAGCTTATCGGGCGTTAGTTTTCTATATTGCTTCTGTCGTTTTTTTAATGTAGAATAATAGCTTTTACGTTTTGCTATTTTGGGATTGACTGTTATCTTACACATTTATTTAGTAGAATTCGGACACTTTCTTGTAGACTTTTTTCCACTACATTGAGTATTTCAGTCGTACTGCGGTCTTCACCTAGGTTTTTCTTGTTTTCGAATTGATTTAGAGCTGCCTTTAGTTCTTCTCGGTCAATTTCTGGGATTTCTTCTGATCCAATATTTTGGATTTTGGGTCTGTGGTATTGGAGGTTCTAAAAAGTAGAGTTGTAGAGTATTGTAAATTTTTTGAATTATTTGCTTAATTTCTTCCTGATTTCTGGTCAGTGCGTTTTGATTATTTTATAGTGCTGTTATTTTTGTTTTTCCTTAGGGCAATTTGGATCACAAGATTTTGATGTTTTTGTTGGTCTTGATGGTAGTTATTATGAGTGTTGTGTTGTATTTTTGTTTATGTTTTTGTTTACTATTTTGTAGTTATTCTCCAGGTTTCTGGTCATGTTTCTTTTTTGCTTTAATAGTTTTTTAGTTTGTGAGCTTAGTTTACCCATGTTTTCATTTTGTGTTGAACATATCAAGTTTGTTGCTAGTTGTATATTTTTATTTGTGTTAGTTTGCTTAGTTTTCAGTACGGTGACGTCTTGGCAGATGTTCTTTTTGTTTGTATAATTTAACCTATTTTGTTATTCACATTATTGTTTGGACTTTTTCAGGTCCATCTTCTATGTTGTAGATTTTTAAAAAACGTATTCATGCAGAATAGGTTTTCGTTTAGCATTTTTCTATTATTTTTTCTTTTGCTTAGTACAAACTCGCCTATATCTAGCTGTCATAATGTCTTTGTACAGCTGTTCCGCTTTGATTTCTTTGGTTGCGCTGGTTGGGGCATATATTTTGATAACCTACATATTGTACCTTTTGTTGATCTGTATTACAATACAGATGACTTGACTAGATATCGCTTCCGTTTTGACTATTTGGTGTCTTAGGCGATTGTTTACTAGTATTGCGACTTTTCTTAGGTGGTGGTTTATTTCTGTCTATTTTCTTGCAATCTAGTTTTACTCAATCCTAGTATGTCCCGTTTAATGTGCTGAAGTTCCTTTTCTATTCTTTCCATATGTTTATCTAATCTTAACGTTTGATATATATTGTATGTAGCAATCTTGAAGGTTTGTGTGTTTCCTTGTTCTTTTTTTCTCTGGGGTATGTTTATGTCCCGTTTATATATTAAGTTTTTGCTTCCCTCAGAATCCGTGAGGCTGACTGTTGGTGCAGTGCAAGATTGTGAGCGCTTGTCTCACTAACCTGGGAGATTTGACGTTTTCCATTTGAAAAGTATGATTTAAAAAAATGATGTAACAAACAATAGACCTATATCTATTTTATCAGTCATTCTAAAAGTTTTTGAAAAATTAGTTACTCAATTGACTGCCATTCTGCAATCTGAAATTGCTCTCAATCAACACGGTTTTCAAACTGGTAAATCAACATTTTCTAACCATTTGTTGTATAAATTTTATATAACAAACGCGCTTAAAAACAGATTCCAAGTAGATTCATTTTACACTAACTTTTCAAAAGATTTTGATACCGTTGACTACAAGATACTAATTATGAAACTACGTGGTATTGGTTAATGGCACCTTCTTACTGTGGATTCAATCTTATTTATCTAACAGATCTCAATTTGTGCACATTGGTCAGTGCGTTTATTGTAATATTGATGTTACGTAGTTCCACAGGGGTAACATCTTGGAGCCCTATTGTTCAATATCTTTATCAATGATGTGGTACACCGTTTTTCTTATTCGCGTTGTTTATTATTTGCTGAATATAATTTTTTTTATGAAAATTCAGTCTTTGGAGATGCTGTGCTGCTTAATGAAGAAGTACAGGTTTTGTTAGTTGGTGTCAGGCTAATAACTTACTACTTAATTTAAATAAGAGCAAAGTAATGACATTTTTTAGACGTCAGTCTACGGTGATGTATCGTTATGCTCTCATGAATGAAATGTTGTCGATAGTTAACACTATTCGTGATTTAGACATTACGTTTGAATTAAGCCTTTCATTTACACTACATATCGATTCTGTCGTGGTTAAACCTTATCAACTTTTAGGATTTGTCAAACGTAACTCTATGGAGTTTTGTGACTTTTGTACTCTAATTATCCTTTACAACGCTCTAGTACGTCCTCATCTTGAGTATTGTTCCAATGTGTGGTCACCATACACCGCCGTCAGTAAAGGAAAATTCGAACAGATTCAAAAAAAATTTGTTCAATTTTTGGCGCATAAATGCAATTGCAAGCAGCTACACGGAACTGCTGTTTACATTTATAATGACCAGTCTTAAAAAAAAAACGTTTCAATTTTGACGTGACACTAGTTTTTTGTGGGGTTATTAACTGTCCTGACTTTTTCAGCTCATTTGTTATTGATTTTCCAGCTCGAGTTTTACGCAATGACTATTTATTTCATATACCGTACAAACGTACAGATTCTGCGCAGCACTCTGCATGTACACGTATTTTGCGGCATGCCAACGAAGTTAAAGTAGATATTTTTAAAGATTTGTTTAATAGTGAAAATCAACTTGCGTGGGATTTAAAAAAATGAGTTATTCACTAAAATTTATAGTAAAAGGTAATTTTATTGGTTTTTACAAAACCTACAAATGATGCAAAAAACGGTAAAAATATTGAGTGGAAGCCATAAAATTAAAACAATTTATGTAGAAAACAAAAAAAAAACTAGCAAACATTTTTTACAGTTATTATTATCAATGTGACTGCAACAGTTAGAATTTCTACAATCGTCAAAAAAAACTTTTTATTCCTTAGACTTCCGCTTTAGCAAAACCACTACTTGAGACAGAATCAATTTTATATTTGTGCTTCACTGAAAAATATTTTTTTTGCTATCCAAAGTTGTTACTTATATTATAGTTTTTTTGTTTGTTCTGTTAACTGTGTTATTTAATAGAATTGTTTATGTATATATCATATACGACATTGTTAGTTGCATTCTAGTGGTGCGTAGAAGTCTCAATAAAAAATACATTGGCACTGAGCTTATTAAAGTTCCTAACAGCTGTAGCATGCTTGGAGTTGTGTTGTAAAAGCTTGTTATTCACACTCAAGCAGTTGGGACCTTTGTGTTGGGTACTGGCACCGGCATTGAAGCCTTATACGTAATAGCCAAAAGCATATTGTGCACTGGCAGTTGAACTTTTGGTGTTACACAATAACTCTAAAAGATTGTCAAGTTAACACAGACCGGTTGGTCCTTGGTGTTGTATGCAGGGCACATTTCAATTAAGTGACTGGTATTGTATATACAGGGTGATTCTTAAATATTGAATGTTAAAAAATAGTAAGTAAAAGTTTTATAATAAGCAAGATAATGAATTATAAAGTTTCTGAAAAATTAAAATTTATTACTTGAAAAAAATCGGTGTGCCATGCCAAAGTTAAAATAATAAAAATGTAGTATAGCTTTTAATCAACTAATTAACAAAATAATAAACAAATAACAAAAATGCAAAATTATTAGAACACTTAATATTATAATAAATGCTCAAAATTATTTTCTCTATTTTCCAAACACATCTGCGCCAAAGCCATGTTGCATGCACGTTGAAGTCTCGGTGGTTGCCGAATTGTGTCAGCGGCAGCTAGTATGCGATGACGCAACTCTTCAACACTGTGAATTTCGGTAGCGTATACCAGATGTTTAATATGCCCCCAAACATAAAAATCTAGAGGATTTAGGTCAGGTGATCTAGGAGGCCAAGCAGTTGGCCCACCTTGACCAATCCACTTCCTCGGGAACACTTTGAAATGTTGTCGCACATCTATTGCAAAGTGTGGTGGAGCTCCGTCGTGAAGATACCACATGCGCTCTCTAACATTAATTGGAACTTCATTCGGTAGTGCTGGTAGGGTCTATTGCAATTTTTTTAAAATAAATAACGCTCGTTACACGATTTGGTAACAAAAACGGTCCAATAAGATAGCCGTTTACAATTCCAGCCCATACATTCACCGAAAACCTGTGTTGAAAGTTTGTACGCTGGGTAAAGTGTGGATTTTCAACTGCCCAATAATGCGTATTGTAAAAATTGTGTACACTGCTACAAGTAAAAATTGTTTCATCTGTCACTAAAATGTTATTAGAAAAATTTGGGTTTACATCATGCTGACGCAACAGCCATTTGCAAAATACTACCTTAAGAGGAAAATCTATTGGTAACAGAACATGTACACGCTGCACATGGTAGGGATACAGTAATTCATGCTTTAATATGCGCTATACAGTTGCGATATCCCAGTCCGGGTACAGATGTTAGGACGTTTTTCAGCAATATCGACAATATCCTCCTCGAGATTAAAAATATACCTTGGTCTAGAATAGGGGACGTTATATTGTCCAGGTCTAAGCTGCCCAGTTTCTCTTGCATGCTGTACCAAACGTACAAACGATCCACAAGCCGGATGATACCTTTGAAGAATCTCTCGGAATAAAGGCGAGCTGCAGCCATTGAATTTTGATGAACTTCTCCATACACCAATATCATATCCGCAAATTCTGCATTGGTCATGTTATGTTGCGCCATAATTTTATTTTATTACACAATGGCAAGCGCCACCTTGTTTTTTTTTTCATTTTTTTGGCAACAACCGCCGCACGCCAAGACTTCAACATGCATTATTTTAATTTTGGCATAGCACACCAATTTTTTTCAAGTAATAAATTTTAATTTTCCAGAAACTTTATAATCATTATCTTGCTTATTATAAAACTTTTACTAAATTTTTTTAACATTTATCAATAATATTGATTGTAAACTATAATTCTTCGAGTTTATGCGCATAGGTTAAGATTCACCATGTATTATGTATTATGTGTTACATGTGTTATGTGCATGTATTACATAATACATAATAGAGTTTCTAAAATTACTGCCTGGCATTGGCATTAGAAAACAGACAGTGCCCATCAGGCTTAATGCACCCGCGTATGTATATTTTTTTATTGTCAACTAGATCTGAACTAAAATGGACAATTATAATTTTTGTTCCCCACTAACATCTACAAGGTGGGGCATAATGGAGAGGCGTTTTTAGAGCGGCTAGTACACGCGAACGGTTGGGGTAGAGGGCAGCGGTTGACATTGTTCGATTCAGGCAAGCTTACCGTTTGTTAGTCACAATGGTTATCTGGACAAGAGAACATTACGCGTTTGCCGTTGAGGAGTATTTAAAATCCGGCAAGTCCGTTATTGTTGTGCAGCGGCGCTTTCGTCGACGCTTCAATATTGAGCGTAACGGTTCAGTTCCTAAACGTGATACAATCAACAGGTGGGTGCAGAATTTTAGAACGACGGCATCAGCAATTAATCCAAAACCTAAAGGCCGTCCCCAAAGTGTAAGGACACCAGCTGCCGTTGAAAGAGTGAGACAAGCAGTAATTTAAAGTCCACAACGTTCTGTCCGAAAACGGGCTGCAGCAGTTCGTATGAGTAATCGAACACTTTGCAGGATTTTACACAAAGACCTTCACTTTTACCCCTATAAGCTAATGGTTGTCCAACAACTGAATGAAGGAGATTTTGCTCAACGCCAGCTATTCCCTAAAAGAATGCAAATGATTTTTTCGGATGAAAATGAACCTGTAATAATGATGAGCGATGAGGCTCATTTTTATTTGTGCGGTTCTGTTAACAAGCAGAACTGCCAATATATGGCAGCAGAAAACCCCCGTGAATTGCATCAACGCCCACTTCACAGTGAAAAAGTCACCGTTTGGTGTGCCGTGAGCCGTCTTGGAGTAATCGGCCTCCATGGAAGTTGTGCGTCGCATTTTCCCTCGACACGTAATCTCCCGCTTTGCTGATGTGCCTTAGCCCCATCGTTCTCCTGATCTCTCAGCTGCTGATTATTTTTTATGGGGATACCTAAAAGCAAAAGTTTATGCCGATAAGCCTCGAAATCTGCAAGAGTTGAAAGTAGCAATCACAGCACAAATTAGGGCAATTGACATCGACTTGTGTGCGAGGGTGATGCGGAACTTTGAGGAACGACTACAGCAGTGCATTGCCGAAAACGGTCGTCATCAGCCTGACATTATTTTCAAAACATAATTTTACATTTTAGTTGTTAAATGCTAATATGTATACTTCAATTTTTTTAAATACATTTTTTTTAAATTCAAAAACAGCGGAGTTATTGTTATTTTAAAAACGCCCCTCCATTAAGCTCCACCCTGTACAATCGTTGCTAGATTTTGGCCACTAAGTAACCATTTTTCAAATTTCTATACAGCCCGTATCACTTCAGAAGCAGCCACCAAAACCAACTTAAACAAACCAAAACATTTGCTTACAAAAATTGGTTTTGTTTAAAAAACTCTCTGGGCTAAAGCTAATAACAGTAAGTTTTTTTTGTTAGAAAAAAAATTACATTTAGACACTGCCGCTTTAGTTCTATTGCGGATTTTTACCGGCTAAAACCCCTCGCCTTTCTTAACCCCAGCAAACCTGGAGTTATCACAAGATAACATTTCATGGGCCAACTAGGCTGTCCATCTTACTGCTTACTTGTTGTCTTTTGTTGTTGTTTAAAAGTATAATTTGTTTGATAAAGTTTTTTCTTAAGTTTTTTATCCTTGATCATTTTGTTTATGTTGTTTTCTGCGTTTAGCTTTACTTCCAATTTTTCCGCAATTTTTTTTCTGGCGGTTGACCAGTCGCTCCAGTTAAACACTGCATGTTCTACCGTGTCCAAGACTCTACAGTAAAAATACTCGTTGTCTGATGTATTACTTATTTTCTTGGCTTATTTCCTGAACAAGCCATAATTTGTAAAAAACTACCTTAAGTAGTTATCATTTTTCTAAATGAGCATTTGACCCACGTTTCTAGGTTTAGAATTAAATATTTTGTTTGTTGTTTTGTGTTTTCATGTTTGTCTCACAATCTTTGCTATGACTACATGGATCTCAACCTGACTAAAGTCTTTACTACTTGTTTTTTCTTTGTAATATTAATAGGTTTTGTCGCCGTGCAGTTCTGTAGGCAGTAGTAATATGAACCAAACTGAGCAAAAAAGTTTTAATAAACATGGGTCCGCAAAGTAATGGTTTTGATTTATAATGTTATTCTTCTTTTCTAGTAAAAACAAAAAACAAAATTACATAAAATGTTTGAATTGCCTTCCTTCCATTTTTAAGCAAGCACAACATCTTAGTCTGAAGGATATTTGAACTCTTTCTAAAACTCCTTCATTGGCTCGGATTTATTATCATTTTTGATTAATTTGTAGTTGCAGCTCTTTAAAGCTATTTACAAGAGTACTATAGACCAATGTTTTCAAATATCCCCAAAGAAAAAAATCTAGAGGGTTAAAATTAGGCAATCTTGCAGGACATAAAACAGGTCTGCTCCTTCCTACCTATCTACGTGGAAAAATTTGATGTAAATGCTCTTATGACCAAGAATTCTTTTAAATTCTTTTTCTCTTCAGTCATGATCTTATCCACAAACTGCTTGAACTTAGTAAGGTGTATATTTGAAGAGATATATCAGCAATATATTGGAAAGTCCTTAAAGTTTATTGTTGTGTTTCTCCTTTGGTTTCTTTGCTATTACTGTATTTGGTTTATTTACCACAAACAAGTTTATATACATGTAGATAGAGATAAGAATTTTAATTTTTGTGCCTTTTTGTCCGTTGATATACGTTTAGGTCTTATTGTTCACGCAATGTGGTTTTTGCCCAGTGCTCTGAATGTCAACGTGAAAAAATTCAAGCCAGTGTGGGTAAACGGCCGGAGTATTAGTGACGCATGTAATACACTAACAATATTCCATCACTATCTAGCAAAATCACTGCCAAGAAAACAAGCTTTGCTACGTTTAGGTCTTATTGAGTGCATGTTCTTTTAAGGCTTTTCTGATGATTTGTTTTAGTTTTTCCTCATTGGTGTCAGCGTCTATATCTGCAAGAAAGATTGTTGCTTCGTTTATTTTTTTACTGTTGGCTTTGTTTTTGCTTTCTGATATTTCAAAAAAACGTTAAAACATTAAAATAGATTGCTTGAAATTAAAATCTAGTGACTATTTTAAGCAGAAAATTAAAAAATATGCATTTTTTTGGTTTGTCTTGCCAGGTTTGTTATCTTTCTTTTTTTTTTCAAAAATTAAAGAAAAAAATTTTGTGTCTCATTTACGGAATTAAAATATAGTTTTATAGAATTTTCTATCAGGGAGATTTGGTGAGGATTACAAAAAGCAAGAAATTCAAGAAAGCGCCACGTAAAGTTCCTGCCGGTTTATAGCCATATTTGCAAGCAAGTTTCAAAGGTCTCTAAGAGTCTCTAGTCAATAAAATAATGTAGGTAAGAAAAGTTGGCAAATTGGATTCCTAACTTTGAGATAAAGATTGATACTGACAACAGGTGCGTCGGGCTTGGTTAGAAAGCAAGCCTTGGGCAAGGCAAGGCGCTTTGGCGTCAAACCTAGTTCGGTCCCGTGCTTTGGCCTCCAGCAAAACTTCCTTGCTGCGAAGTTCGGTTGGCTTTTGCATCGGCCGGTGTTCTCTTCGGCCGCCATTCAACAGTCAACTCAGAACTGGCACGGACTGGGAAAATTCGACTGTTTAATTAAAACAAAACATTGCAACGACCCCAGCGGATGTTGACGCAATGTGATTTTAGCCAAGTTTCTGAATGTCAACAAAAAGAAATTCTAGCCAGTGCGAGTAAAAGAGTAACTGTGACACTCTCTCTTCTATGTAGCAACGCACATGAATGGATTAACAAAATTTCCACTATTTAGCAAAATCACTGCCAAGGAACAAGCTTGACTAGCATAAGTTGGAGACACAAGTCGCCGGTGAAATACCACTACTTTCATCGTTTTTTTACTTACTCGATTAGGCAGAGGCGTGGAGCCGCTGGAGCAGGAAGTGACCGAAAAGTGACCAGAAAAGTTGACTAAATTTTTTTAAATATGTTTTATTAGTGATAACACAAAAAATTAAAATTAAAATATTTTAAAGTGTAAAACGTAATAAAATCAAATTAATTTCAATATTGAACAACACCAACAACATAAAAAAGTAACCACAGTTTTTTAATCAATTTTGTAATTTAAAACGAAATTACTTAAATGATTACTAAATGATCAATTTTTTTATGGTGAAATGGCGTTATAAAATAATTATTGCATATTGATTTCATGTCAAGTTCTAGACAGATTCTTTTGGAGCGACAGCAAGAAATTACGTTGCAATCGTTTTTCTTATAAAACAGTTCCATTGTCATATTTTCATTAAAAATTAAAAACTTTACTTTACTGTAAAAGCATTCTGTAATATTTGCAGCTTCACATTCTTATTTTATATAATATGTTTCATCCGTATGATAAATTATTCCAATCTTTATATGGATACCAAAATCACCGTTATTAATCACACAGAGATACCCTCAGTTTATGGGAAACATCTAACAAGCCAAAAAATATAAAAATATACATTTCACACCAACAATAAAATCCATTCAAATCCGATCGCATTGAAAGCACACTGCACTTACATAATCAATTTGTGGAATATTTACATATTTATTCTATTTAATATGACCCTATAAAATTCACTTTTATTAAGTAAAAACGTTTTTTTTTTTCATTCGCGTCGTTCCGCTGGCTGTGTTTGTTGAAAAGGCGAATGTGATCATAAAACAGAAACTACCAGCCGGGATTACATAAATTTGCGATAAAATGAGACCAGACTTGAGTTTTCTATTATTCAGAAATAAAATTAAAAAAGTGTTCAAATTTTACATTTAAATAGAAATTAGGTACATGTTTATTACACTGATTAAGTACCGGAGGGAAATAGATGCCAGATTTTTAAATAAATTTAAATTATGAATATATAAAGATTTATTTTGTAGATTTACATTTATCAGAAATACTTACATCTAATCTAAACGTAGTTTAGAAGTAATTAATTTACAGCAGGAATCTTTTATATGTTTACTTTTTCATTTCATGTTCTAATAAACCTATACTGATTTCATTACTATAAATTGTTTGATGTTCTAATATAAGGTAAACATTGTTCAATGTTACTCCAACAATTACCAACTCATGTGAATGGCGAGAACATGTTGCTAATTACATTATAGTTTGAAGGGTTCAATTAACTAAGTCCACTTGATTATAATTAACATGTATTGATTGGCCTCTGAGTTAGCTGTTGTTACTAAATAATCGATTAATTATAAGGCAATTATTGCAAGTTACAGAAAACGTTTTAATTAGATTATTGTTGGTGATTTGTATTAAACGGTCACTTTTGTTAGCCGATTGGAATATATCCGGTTTCTTAAGTGTTTGATGTTACTATGTAAGGGAGACTAGATGGAACTTTATACACAACTGGGGCGAATTACTTTGATTTTCTCTGTAATACGAGACAGAATGGAACTTGGGGTGAGTTGTTAAAGTGGAGTACAATTACTTGTCGCAAATGCTTTTACATTTCAATGATTTCTTTTCTGTATTTTAAATTTTATGCCGGATTTGTGTAAACATGTCTATATAATTAATTGTAACAATCAATCTTATACTTAATTTTCATAAACTTAAACTTAAAACAATCAAAACTATTGTTAAGGTCAATCTGTAACACAATTTGCTCTAGAAATATAAATATTTGTGATGATTTGTTTCGAGACTAGTCACTCGAGAACAAAGTTTTTTTTACATTTCATTGGTATTTTATCTCAGGAACTAGATACGTACTTGATAGAAAATAACAACATTTTTTTTGTATTGGATTGTTTTTGCTGTTTGTTTGTTCCAGTAAGGTTACGGGTTTTGGATCAACAGAAGCCTTGGCAAATTTTTTTTAGCATTGTATGCCTATAGTCCACAGGATTTGTAGTATGTACTATGTTGGAGGCTTATAAAACTATATTCTTGCTTAGAACTGCTATAAATATTTTGACTCGGAAAGTTTGAATAATATAATAATCTTAAACTAAATTTAGAATATTAACCTTTTAAATATATAAGGAAGCTTTTTCTGCAGATGTAAGATTGATCTTTTAAAAACATCATCTTTTTCTTCAATCACGTCTGTTTTTTTATACGAGGTCTATGCAAAGTTGGAGAAACTACTTTGCAATTTATTTGCATTACGGCAGCGATCCAGATTTGTTTAATTAATTGAACAAATCTAGCATTTTATCACAAATACCCTCTCCACTATTACTACTCCGGTAAGAACAAACAAACGTTTTAGTCCAACAACAATCATCGCTGCAAACCTAGCTATTAACGGCATGTTCTTGACAAAAAAGTTGTAAGTTTCAATCCAAGGAAGTGGTGTGTAAAGTGTCTTGCCTTGAGATTGTATGCTTGTATTTTAACGTAAAAACAGCTAAAGAAATTTTAAAGTGAAATGATTATTACGTGACCCAGTATAGTGGTACTAAACGTACTGTAGATGCAATGAACCTAGACTTCCTGTGGACCCCAAAAAGTGCTGCAAAATCTGAAGTTATGCGCTTCAAATTTAGTGTACCTTGCTAGATCTAGATGTAATGTTGCAACCCTGTTGGTAGTTCTAAGGCAGTGTAGTTTTTTTGCGTCGTCAATCAATGTGTTTCGATTATTTCCATGTTGTTCTCTAGTAAGTCTTTTGTGTTTTTTTAGTACTTTCTAGTACATTTTGTATTCATACGTTACCCGGACTGACTCTTTCTGTTGTCCACTTAACCAATCTAATCTTCTTGAAAGTTGGCTATTCAATGTTTACTGCTCACTGATCACTGTAAAATTATTTTGTGTACATTTACCTTAGATTCAGATTGATTTGTGCCAAAAATGTTTTGGTTTTTATGCAATACTATGGTCGCAACTAAACTACATTCCATCTTGTCTGTAATAATGTTGATTGACTGCACTCATAAATTTGCATTAAACCTTTCAACTTTTAAAACACAAACATCATCCATCTGCTTAAAAAAGTCAAAGTCCTTTGTGATGTTGATGAGCTGGTGGTTTTTTATTTTGATTTGGACAATAATCTATTTTGTCATGCTGTTTTCTTTTGAACTATCTGTGATTTTCCATGCCCTTCTGGTAGATTATGATAATTTCTTGTATTTTTACTGTATTTTCCGTAAATTTTGTTTGTTGTTTTTTTTAATGAACTAAAAATTGTTGTTTTACTCTGGTGAAATTGGTTGTAAAGATGTTTCCCAAGTGGTGTACTGTCGTTGGTAAGTTGTTCTTTAGTAATTTTTTATCTTATTTGTTGTTTGTGGTAAATTTGTTTTTTTGACTAAATAGAAAATACTTGCTGTTTAGTTAACTATTGGTACGTAGTCGTTATTTTCTTATCTAGAATTATTAAACCCTCAAAGATGTTTATAGTTTTTTTCAGAGTTTACCAAATACTCTTTTAGACTTTATTCTTGCTTGAGTTTATCCCTGATTACGTTTATTGTTTTCTGACTATAAAGATTTTTTTCTGTAGTCTTTTTGTTTGTTTTCACCTTTTCCTTTTTCAGAAATTTTGTGTTTTAAGGTTGTTAAGATATCATGGCTTTTTTGTTTCAAGTTGGGTGCCAACTAAGGAAGTACAAGTTTCAATTCAAGGAAATAACGCGTATAATGTTTTAAATAAATACATTACCTGGTTTTAGATGGTAGTGCTACACCCAATAGCGGATCAAAACTGTAGTCGGCACTAAACCACTACAACCTGAGCTGATACTCCGCCATAGGCTTTCTAAAACTAGCCTTTTTCTGCTACGTGTTTAATGCCGTCAATAAATTTTTTTGTGGTCTTCTTAAACTTGTCTTTGTTTTTCTTGGCGCCAAATTGTTATTTTTGTCGTCCATTTGTTTTGCGACATGGCTTATTTATTGATATTTTAGCTTTGCCAAGCGTGTTATTATGTCAGTGAGTTTGTTTTCTGATTTTATTTGTGCTCTTCTTTGTAAGTGATAATATCTTGACGACGTATGTATATGGTTAATGATAAGATCCATGTTTTGTGTACTTTTATTTTTAGGTTAATTGAGATCGTATGTGTTTAAAGTTTTCAAATGTAGCTCAAACCAACGCTGTTCTTCTTGAGATTTCAACGGTTTGGTTATCCTTCCTTAGCATGATGTGCTCAAGATAGGCATGTTTGTAAAATTTTATGATCCACTAGAACCTCTATTTTGCTGCCACTCATAATTTTGGTTTTTTGGTTCATTTTTAAACCTATGGCTTTACATGAGTTATTTAGTTGCAATTTGATTGCAATGCGTTAGCAAGCCTGGTTTTCTGCAAGTTATCTCACAAGAAATTCTGCACTTTTCTTGGCACTTCAAAAAGCTTTATCCAGAAAACTATTTAGCTTAGAAAAGTGTTCTAGACTTTAACCTCTAAAGATGTAAGTTTTTTTATTTATTTTTTTGCTAAGTAATGATGGTGCAAGAAGTTTCTATCTGAAATCTCTTACTCTTACTTTTACGTTGGTTCTTCATTAGTGATATTACCAAGCGGTCATATGTGTCTTCCAACTAACTACTACAACTAGAAAATCTTTGCTACACTGGTATCTT
Source organism: Tachinus rufipes (assembly GCA_963932245.1). NCBI lineage: Eukaryota > Metazoa > Arthropoda > Insecta > Coleoptera > Staphylinidae > Tachinus > Tachinus rufipes. The sequence continues at coordinate 24,794,127 of OZ010747.1, read as the reverse complement.
AAGATGATTTAGTGATACTACTAACAGAATACGTACAGGGTCATTATAAAAGTTTGGGATTATGTAACCATCTAATGTACGTTTGTGCCACTCTAGTAAAATAGTAAATTTAGTTTGGTGTGCGTAAATACAGTTGAAGTTGAACTGTCAAAACAAAGTAAATAATATGGTGCACAATTTTAAAAAGGCGGCATATTTAAAGTGATTACAAATATTGAAAGTTTGTAAAACTTAACAACTGTTCTAGCGTAGTCTAGGTTTAAATTTTTGGGTTGCAAAGTAAAGAACAGACTTTTAAATACTAAATTAATTAAAAAAAATCTTAATGGTCAAAATAAAATTTCTGTTAAAGTTAAAAAAATACCGTGGCCTATAGCTTATTGCAGGAGTAACCACAATCTCCTATACCACAAAAAAAATGTTATTGCATGATACTATGACTACATCAATCTTGGGTCATTTTATGGTTGCGGATAAATTGCTTGAATTGAAGTGTTTCCAATCAAGGAATTAGAAATTTCATTTTTATAAAACTCCAATAGTTACTATATTTAAGAGAAAAAAGTGACATTCAATCTACGGATTACTAACACTTGGGTGAATAAACCTAGTCTCCAGTTCCCGAGTGTTTGTAATCAAATGTTTGGAATTTTTATCTTTTTAAAACGCCAATAGTTACTATATTTCAAATAAAAAGGTGATATCCAATCTACGGACCACCATAGCTTGAATGAGTAGACGGGGTAGTCCCGTTTATGCTTGCAAACCCGTAAGTATGCAATTAAAAAACTAGGAATTTATTCTTCTTGCAATTGTCAATAGTCACTACATTAGAAAATAAAAGGATGACATCCAATCTTTGGATTAATTAAACTTGGGCGGGTGGTACACTATTTTTATGTTTGTGGACAATTAAAATTAAATATTTTTCCTCCTTACAAAAGAGAGTGACACTTTTGGTTACATTTGTATTAATAAAATTTTAGTATGTGTGATCACGCCGTCCCAGTTCTGTTAAAATTTCAGATTTTGTAAAGTGTTTCGTTGTAAATTTTTTTGTATTGGATAGATTATACAGTTTAGATAAAGAAGAGAAAACGTGAGCCCATCTCCTGGTAAACGAGGCATCAAAATGCCAGCAAGTAAAGTGCAAACAAAATAAATTAAACAAAAAAAAATCAACGTCTGATTAAACTTATCTTCATTGTTGAGCTGAGACTCTGTTAAAGTATCACCTGAATTACCATATAATCTTTAAAAAAATTTTCGTCCAAAAGATGACATCACCTCTAGATGAATAGTTTGTCTGAACGCTGCATTGTATTAATGGCACTCCCTCCGTAAATCGTAAAATTTGCAACTCCATAATTTTTTTTTTAATTTAAGCTGAAATTTAAAATCACCGGGTTTTAGCAAAGCTTTTCATAAATTTGCGCTTTTCTGTAAACAGAATCGCATTTTTTGGAAAATCGGAAACAATACGTGGATGTTAAAAAAGACAAAAATCATTTTTTACATTGTTTGTCTTTCTAGTGCCAAAATTGACAAAGTTACGGCAATTTTTGGTTAAAAATTCACAAACTTCTGGAAGCGCCCAGGCAATTTTTGGAAATTAACACAAAGCACCAAAAAAAGTTTCGGGACAACTAACTATATCGACCAATCAGTCTGCAGCTATGAAGGCAATTTTGTCAACATTTATGTTAATACGTTAAAGAGATGGCAAAAATAACAACTTTGTGTCTAAATGCAGTTGAATTTTGGCACATTGCAGAGAGGGCTGTCAAACACTTACCTTCCTACAGAAGATTCCTAAAAAAACACATAAACAAAACAAGCAAAATGAGGTTAATAATTTTATTAGAATTTACACTAATGGCTCAAAAACCAAAAATTCTGAACTTCAAAATATTTTTACTACTAAAATAGCACACGACCATCTTCCAAGCAGATGTAGCAAAATATCTGGCAAAAATTTCCACTTTCTAACGGATAGTAGCGCGGCCCGAATTAAATTAAAAACAAACCTAAGACCATATCAAAGCTAACTTTTGAACGTCGCTGTGCCTTTACTTTAGCAGCTTGTAGAAATAACATCAAACTGTTCTATGTAAAAAGACATTTTAACAAAGTATTAAGGTAGATGGGCTAGCGCCTAAAGAGTCAACCCGCTTGGTATGTAAACCTGAACTCTGAACCAGTTTACTACTCAAAAGCTTCAATAACCTAAAATGAACACACACAACGTACTGAGAAGACGTTGAGATGACACTCCAGGTTACATACAGGCAAATGGGGCAATAACTGCCTAAACACTAAGATTAAGAAAATACATGCACACGGTATTAGAAACAATCTAACGTGTAGAGCAGTAAAGTATCTACTTAGTAAACTCCTAAAAAAGAAGATGGTCTAACAAAAAGTACCTTCAACCTTTGACATTTTAAAACAAAACAAAACACTTTATCAGAAAAAACTAACACCAACTACAAATCTAACAAACGTAAACATCAATGAGTATGTGTTAACAGGAAGCTTCATAAAAATTAAAAAAATTCAAATAAACAGAAGAACAAAAACAAGAAAACCAAAAAATAAAGATGGAATAATACGGAAAAAACAATTTAAAATACTTGATGTTATTCAACAATTCTACATAGACCTCTATAGCTTAACTACACCACAATTAAAAAAAAATCACTCCAAAACCGGAAGTTGGCAACCATGTTAGCTATGATTACTTTATTCACTGTTGCTCTAAATAATTTGGTTGTTGTCTTGGCAAAGGTTCTTCAGTTTTTTAGTCACAAAATTCTTCTTCTTCTTTCAGCTTTTTTTTCTAGCACTTTCCCCTGTAAAATGACCTGCAACATATGATATCTGCTTTCGTTTTGCATAATATGGCCTAAGTATTTGAGCTTTCTTATTTTTACAGTGGCTAGTATTTCTTTTTCCTTTTTCATTCTACGAAGATATTTGTGACTTGGTCTGTCCATGGCACTAGCATTCTTCGATAATTTCACATCTCAAATGCTTTTAGTTTCTTGCTTGTAGCTTCCTCATAGAATAAAATAGAGAACACGTAACATTGCAGGAATCTTATTTTAGTTTGTATAGTCAAGTTTAACTTTTAAACATAGAACTCATTCCATTAAAAACAGCCCTGGCCTTTTTGATGCGGATCTTTACCTCATGCGAATGGTCTGATAATTTATTGTGGTACAGTAATATACATATTTCTGTACTCTTTCAATGGGTTGGTGGTTGATTAATATTTTGCATCTTGTAATATTGTTTTTGTTAATGACCATTAGTTTTGTTTTGTTAATGTTAATATCCTGTCCTTGTCTTTAACTGCTTTCTGTCACTGTATTCATTAGTAGTTGTAGATTCTCCTGATTGTCTGCAAATATCACAGTGTTGTCTGCGTAGTGGATATTATTTAGCTTTTCTTTGCTTAACGCAATTTCTACGACTATGTCTTCTAGAGCCTCTCTAAAGATGAATTTCAAGTATATATTGAACAACAACAGAGACAATATACACCTCTGTCTCACTACAAGTAGAATCTTTGTCTTTTCCGTATTCCCTCCGCCCAGTCTTATGGAAGCAATTTGGTTCTAGTAGAGATTTATGACTTTTCTTAGATCTTTTTTGTATAGTCCAATGTCTTGTAATATTTGTACCATTCTATGATGTTTAACCCTGTCAAAGGCTTTCTGGTAGTTAATAAAACATGCATAGATGTCACAATTCATATCTCTACATCTTTGGAATAGCACTTGGATGCTGAAGATGGTTTCTTGTGTGCCCACTGCATTCCTAAAACCAAACTGTGTGGGTGATACTTGTTTCTGACACATTTTATATATTCTTTGGTAGATAATCTTGAGGAATATTTTGAGTAAATGGCTCATAAAACTTATTGTTCTGTAATCACTACACGACCTGGCTCTAGGTTTTTTGGGCAAAATAATAAATTCCGATTGTAGCCATTTGTTGGAAATTGTACCTGAGTTGTATATATTGTTGAACAGTGATATTAGCCATTTCACATTTTCTTCATCAAGAAGCGGCTTTACTGTCTTTCATTACTTTTATTGCAAATTAAACCTCTCCTATCATAATGCTCGTTCCAGTTCCTCTTGTCTTGAAATAGTTGTTCCACATAGGTCTTCTATGTTTTTTTTATATCTTCTTGGTTGATAAAGATTTGTCCCTCATTGCCTACTAATTTGTTAACGGTTTTTCTTCTATTCTGTTCTTTCTCTGATTTTTCTATGAACATTAAAACTATCGTATTTTTGTTGTAATGTCTATATCATTGCATGTTTCTTTGGCTTGTTTTTTTTTTTGCTCCTCTTATTTTTTTTTCTAATTTTCTTGTGTATGATTTTATATTCACTTAAGTTATTTTTTACACTTCTCTTCTTTTCCATCATTTGTAGGATTTTGTTAGTAACCCATGGTTTCTTTTTGTTAACATTTGGTTTTAAAAATTCCTTTTTGATATTTCGGACTAATGTGTTCAGTTTATCTAGTTTTGTGCCCGAATCTTCAGGCCCAATTCTCAGCTCTTCGTTTAGATGTTCCTCAACTTGAGTTTTTATTAGGGGATCTTTCATTCTCTGTAGGTCATATCTCTTGTTATTTTTTTATTGCACCTTTTTCATTCTTGCTCTAAAGACGCATACTACAGAGTTATGGTCAGATTGTATGTCAGCTCCTGGGTAAGTCTTTGCTGATATGTAGCTATTTCTATATCTTTGTTTACAAAAATATAATCAATCTGGTTTCTTATTTTATTTTTAGGTAAGTCTTTTGGTATTACTCACCTATATAGCCTTCTTAGTAGAAGTGTAAAAAATGTATTTGTTATTATATTTCCTTGTTCTTCTGCAAACATGCTTAGCATATCTTCTCTCTCAATCCTTTCTCCAAGCCCAAAGGAGTCTATAGATTTGCCCTGTGTTTCTTTTCCCACTTTTGCGTTAAAATCTCCCATTGTTATGGTTATTTCTTGTTTTGGGATTTTTTTTTTAGTATATGTATAATCTGAGAGTAGAATTCTTTTACTTCTTCATCGCTGTGTTCTGTTGTTGGGGCATATACTTGAATACTGTTCATTTGTTCTGAGCTGGCATTTATCTGTAGTATCATAATTCTTTCCGATATTGGTACGAAATTTTTAACACATTTTGCGACTTGTTTGTATACAATAACCCCTATTCCATATTCCTGTCCTCCATTTGTTCTGCCTAAGTAATTTATTCTGTGTTCGTTGTTATCAGAATATCCTGAGTTTACCCAGCACTTTCACTAATTCCCATTATCCTATTTTTCATCCTATCCATCTCCTGTATGGCATTATTGATTTTTCCTGGTAGTGCCATAGTTCTGACATTCCAAGTGCCTATTTTGATTTTGGTATTTATTTGTATCTTCTCTATCATATCTTTGGTCAAAAGTACTCCGGATAATTTATTTTTATCACAGCCATGATGGTTGTTACTAAAAATTTTCCATTTGAATTTTTAATACGTTGGTTTTTTGTTGCTTTACGTATTCTTATGCCTTTGACCATTTAGCTGGTTCATCCGCCTTTAAAGCCAATTTCTCAATCCTAGGACAAAGGAGTGCCCTTCCACTAGTTGGTTCGTCCACACGTAACTGTTGACCATCTAGTGGGGACTACTTATATCGGTCGACAGAGCCTGGTTTATTATCTAGAAGGGTGCACCGCGTGCAGGTGAGGTTGTTATTTGGTCAGCTTTGTTTACTACCCTTTAAACGATTATAAATTTAAATTCCAAAAATATCTCAGGCATAAACTTTGACGAAATCAAACAAGCTCTAAGACAGATAAAAAATGAAAAAAAACTCAAATCACAGTGACATGCTAAAACTAGATGACAATATTCTTCTTGAATCCATAAAAAAATTGCTAAAATGACTACACAACAACAAAATACCAGCATATTGGCAGAACTCAACTGTCATCATATTACATTAAAAAAGAAATAATGGCAATATTAAAAACTACCAACCAATGTTTCTTATCCTATTTATACAAACTGCTTAATAAGGTAATAACTAACAAAATAACAAAAAACTCAAGCAAGCCGGTTTTCAAAAAAACTTTGGTTTTACTTACCATCTCCACACAATCCGAACGGAGATTGAAAGGAGCGCAGAGTACAACATTTTACTTCATTTTGCTTTTGTCAATTGTGGGTAGTTTATAACGCAGTTGATAACCTCTAAAGTAGATTGCAAGTATATTAATCTCCTGAAAAACATCTACGGAAATGCTACATTCCAAATTCGACAAAGACACTACCACAGATAAGATAATACTAAGGAAAAAGAAGTACGACAAGGTAATACTATCTTTCCTAAACTGTTCACGTTTGCTATGGAGGACATGTTCAAGAAACTGCATAACATAGATATAAATAAACTTGAGCAAAACTAAAAACATGAGTCCCGAGCAGCAAGCTATATCAATTGAAAATTAGCTAACTAAAGTTGTACAAAAATACGTATACCTAGGACATACTATAAAACAAGACGGCAAAGATAACCCGTCAAATGTATATGGCTATACGCTTTCGGAAAGCTACGGTTTATTTTAAAAAAGTCGGATATACTTTAAGGTTTAAAGAAGAAAGCCTTTGACATGTACATTTTGTCGGTCATGACATATAGATTATAGACCATGGCAAAACATTAAATAGTGGGAACCGACTACAATCTACTCAGCAAGCGATGGGTTGAGAAATGTTGGGGTGAGCCTTAGGGGTCGGATCAAGAACGGAGAAGTTCAAATAAAAACTCAAGTACATGTCATGGTACGAACACCAGGACTAAAGTAGAGTTGGGCGGGCTATAAAGCCAGGCAGTGCACCAATCAATTAACGAGTAAACTCATACATTGGCAACCAAGATGTAATAAACGGGGAGTGGTTGTGGAAAGATGATATCCGTGAAATTGCAGGAAAATAGTGGCACACACAAAATATTGGAGAAGACCTACAAAGAACCTTCTCTACTGTTGTATAGTTTAAATTTAACGTTAAACTAATAGATCCTGTATGTTTGTGTAAAACTGTTACCGCGCGCCACACACATATGTGAGAGGTGTAGACTTGCAGCAAATATGGCACTATAAAAATAATAACCAATAGTAGTTTTACCGGAATCATAGTTTGCTGATTTTCATTTTTTTATAACATTCAAAATGTTAATTATATTACCCATATTAATTTAAAAAAATTATCATTTAAATATTCGGTAATAAAACTTAATTTAGGTTATAATACTAATTTCTAGAGACTATCTCTAAAAAATATGATCTAAGTATTATTCATAAAATGTAAAATCTGTTAAAAAAAATATCAAAACCTGGATCTCTAAAATTCAGTTTTGATGGTTTCATCAATTAAAATATCAAAATCTGGTCATAAAACTAAAACGTTGCACTTACTACTCAGACAATAAAAATCGGCTATTAAACATTATATTATCAAAACTTTAGCACTATATGTGTTTCCCTTAATTTCTTTCTATTTTTTACTGTCCCATAAAGTTGTTTATCACAAACCAAATGTGTTTAAATTAGTTTAAATTTTTATAACTTAATATAAAGAAGGATATCTACATTTAACTTCATTGAACTTATTTTTAGTGCAATTACAAAATGCAAAAACTGTTTACATCCAATAATATAATAACATCCGACAAAGAATCTTTGGTTTAAAACAATATGAGCGAAAAGTAACATCTGTTGCTAATTATAAATTGCCCTGAGTGCACAATAAAGATCAAATCTTTATGTTATTATTTTTCTATTATATTTCAATTTAACACACATGTCAACGACCTATTTAAAAGTTATTGTTTTAAAAATATAAAACTATAAAAAGTTACTATTTTCCGCAATATAAATTTTTGCGCGAAATTCATATTCAGTGCGGATATAAATTATTTATAGAAATTTTACGACAGGAAAAAATATATAGACATCAAAAAGTGTTATTTATTATTTCAGTAAGACACGGCGACACGCTCAGGTTGCTGTATAAATAATATGATATTAATTGGGGTATTAAATCAGTCTAGTGGACATCTGTTTCGTATGAGGAGAATCTTACATATCTGTATTCATTACGCCCGCAGGTCCATTATGTGAAAATAAATTATTTTTTTATAAATACAGATATTACATCTTTCCAAGTTGCTATTTGATGTTAATTTTACACATCAAAGGGAATGTTTAATAATTTAATATCTAATCTGATTTATTTTATTCGATGATGGATATTTTGCTTGTCAATGTAAGTTTAGGTTAGATTAAAAACAAATTAACAAAATAAAAAAATTATAATGCTTCAATAACATTAATAATCTTATTGCAAAGTACTTATAATATGAATTTAGGTTATGCCATATGAAAAGTATTTAGAAACATTCTTTTCAAATATTATAAATTTTAAAATAAAAAAAGGATAAATCTGAATTCTTCAATTTTCTGATACCTCTGTAATAGTTTGTTGGCAAGAGTATTTCTTCCCAAAAAAGTTATCTATGGTTTTATAATTTTTGGTGTGTTTTAGAATAACAATTGTATACAAATCTATAAAATAACGTAAGCAGTACTGTAAGGTTTCTGACAAACAATAAAACAATAAAGTGATATAGTCAAGCAACTTTATCTGTGGTTTTGAACCGTGTGACAAAACTGCTGCTTTGAACCGCTACAGATCAAAACTTAAGACTTTACTTTGCAATTTTAAACAGTCATTACAATCACAGTTTTTATAAAATCTTGCGCTAAGGATGTGCATTTTGACAACTTAAAAATGCTTTGAAATTGCTATTTTTACTACAATTTAAACAAAAAGTAAAGAATTATTTTAAAATTTAAAATTATAATTTTTTTGAAACAAAAAGCTTCCCTACCCCTCTGTTTACGTTAGTTGTTGCTGTCTGGAAAATTTCTACTATTTAAAAAAGATTGCAAATAAATGTGTTCTTACATAAAACAAGTTTTATGAAAACTAAGAGATACAAAACAGAGTATTTCAACATTAAAAAAATTAACACATTTATTTTATCGTTTTTCTTGTTACGCTACGCCTTTGAAAAAAACCTTTTAGTAATTCTGCAAAATACGACTTTACAGCGTTGTCCAAGTCATTATTTGATAAACGCAATGCCTTCGCAAGTGTTTTTAACGTTCTGGAAAAAAAATAATAAACACAGGCAAGGTCCGGACTCTACTGTACGCTAGATGTTGTAATTACGTAAAACCGCATTATTGACTATTTCTTGAACAATTTGCGTTTTATGCACCCTACAGTTGACGGACATAGCTGCTTTCAAGTTCTTAATTGTGTCTTTTTAGACACTCCTTGTTATTGTAATTCCTATTAGAATATACTTAATTAAAAAAAAAAAATTGGGCTTTCAGAAAACTGTAGTCATCACATTTTGCTTTAAAAATTTTAGGTGGTAAAAAATAAATAAAACCATTGCATGAACTTTTGTTTTGTAAGAGGCGTTAAATTTTTCTTGCTAATTTGTTGTCTATAAAGTTTTTGTTTAGGATTAGAAATCAATTATTCCTATTTCTCTAACATTAACTGAAACTTGTACTCAGCAGTCTTTTAACTCCAAACTTCGACTTTGTTGATAATTTTGTCAATTTGTTTGTTCCATTTAAATTGCTTGCACCAATATGTCTTCTTTTGATAAAAATTTAATTTCGTTTCTGTGTTCAAATTGCAAATTATTTTTGTTATTGGTATAAAAATGACAAATGTTACCAAAGGTTTAGCATTCTGTCATACACCAGATTCAGAAAAAAAGTAAACCAAAACTATTTCTTATAGCACAGCTTCTATTTCTTCTTTTAATTTTTGTTCAATAAAATCCTGGAATTTTAATTATCTTATTTTTTTTTTCATGTGCCATGACCGGTTTGGTTGACGTTGGTAATCACTTGACAAATACGTGCCGGTCCTTTGGCAGCCTAAAAGTTGTCTCGTGCTTTGGATCCCAGGCTATTCACAAATTTTTTCTAGCCAGCTTTTTTTTTCTGCTAATACACGTTGGACTTGTCTCTTTTAATATGAGTTGGAGTAGATGGTACTTCTGCCTTCTCAAGACATGTCTAATGTAGGTAGGTAGGTAGCATTTGATATTAGAGAGTAGCTTACGATGTGTATTTGCTCTTTTTTTAACACTTCATTATTTATCAATTTGTAGTATCCTTCTAAGCAGCAACATTTTAAATACTTTTAGGCGATTTATTATACCTATTTTAAGAGTCCATGACATATGATAAAATAAACCACATTTAACATTTGACCATTTTTTGTGGCAGTTTATGGATTGTTCTCGCTGAAGAACGGTTTCATTGTATTAAATGTAGTGGGAGAACACTTAATTTGACATTTTATTTCTGTATCCGGGTCTAATTCGTCCATCCAAATCAAGTTGTTCAATACTTTATTTGCTTTTAAAGGCTGTTGTTTGTTGGTTTAGTTCCTAGGATTTCTATTTTAGTTTGGCATTCACGTAAAATTTTGTTATTGATATAGATCTTTTTTATTAAACATGTTTTAAGAAAATTTAAAAAAAAGTTGATAGATTTTGTAAGTTTTGAGAAATTCTAGCAATATCAATAAGTTCTAAATAGATTTTAATATTTATAGAAGTAAGCAAACGTTTATAATAATTCATGTCGTTATATTATATTCATAGCATAAAAAATCAAGAAAATTAATAAATTTTAAACAGTTTTTAGGAAAACTAAATGTTGTAACTATAAATATTTAAAGGCAATCTTTTAAAAACATGAAACAAAGATGCAAACCATACAATTGTGATACAACTAGCAGTTACTGTAAAAACCAATCAAGATATTTTTGAAGCAGTTTTATATCACTGTCTACCAACTAGCATAGGCCAACGTTTTGTTCACGGTAGTGGAACCATCACCCAGCAATCAATATGTATTAAAGTTTGACACAGTTGATTAGCGTTTAAACGCTTCAATCAAAATCAAAACCAATATTGCAGCAAAATGCAAGTTGGTTTTATTACAAAGCAACGCAGATACTGCTTAATACTAATAACAATAAACAATCTAAACACTAAACCAAATTCTAATAAGTTCTTTTTCTTTGGAGGCCTTTACGTTACTTTAACTTTGTTTGCGGCATTACAAAACAAATTTGTAGTTGTTGTATTAAACCACGTTTTAGGTTCATTAACCACAAAATCTTTCTTTGCTTAAAGCCCCTTATGCCTTCTACTTTTCCTTACAGTATTAATTGAAGTGTTTTATATTCCTTTTAGTGTCTTATAATGTGACCCAGATATTCCAACTTTTTTTTTAATTGTCTAGACCACTTCCGTCTCTACACTAATCTCCTCAGCACTTTATTGTTGGTAACATGAGAAGTCAACAAAAATTTTAAAATATTCTTGTAAGTCCAGTTAATTAGTTTACATTTATGGCATATCAGCCTAAAAATCCTGTACGTCCACGTTTCAAACGTTTTCAGTTTCTTTATTAAAGCCTCCGCCAAAATAAGCATAACTAGTTTGTGCTTAACGGGCAACGTACCAAAGCCTTTCCCAACTCTGAAACTTCAAAAAGCTTTAGCAAGATTCACTAAACTACTGACAATTAAAGTCAAACAAACAGACTTCAAATTGTCTTACAAACTAACTGGTAAAACAATGATCACCATTAATTAAAGATCTAAAAAACAACAATATTTTAAAATATCTATAACTAAATAATATTTGTAGTAGTCAATTTTTTTTACACTATTTGGTGAAGACCTGATGTAGAGTACCAAATTCTTATTTTGTTTACAAAAACTTGGAGGCATAAGGCGGCTGGTAAACAAGCAACATTTTGATTTTTTTTTCATTTGCTTTTATATAGTTTTTTTAATTTTTGTTTTATTTGCAACCTTGAGTTTCTGTTTTTTTGTTGATTTTTTTAAACAGTTTTTTTAAATGTTGTTACTTTTTTTCATGACATGTGTTTTGTTTTTGTTTTTGTTGTTATTTTAATTTTTAATTTTTTTGTTTCATTTGCCCCACATTATTCTTATGTTCACGGTATCTTTTTTTTATTTTTTATTTTCTTTGTATTGTTCTTATTTTTGATACAGTGGAATGCTTTGCGTCTCAACTGCCAATCAAGCATCTTTATCGCATATTAGTTATTAAAACTCATTTTTGAATTGCTTTTGCCGTTTGTTGCCAAATACAATCAACGTCGTTGTCCTCTGCTAACTCATGCAACAACATTATTTTACTGCAAAAAAGGAACTGTTTTCTCTCTCTTCATATAACCTCAAAAGCTTGCACAAGCTTGACAATTTTTTGCAGTGGTTGTTGTCAACGCCAAAACATCAAATGCCAGTGCACAGCATGCTCTCAATTTAATACTACACCTTCTTTTATTATTTTTATTATTTTTTTGTTTTTAATTTTTTTATTAATTTTTTGGGATTATTAGTTTAATATGGACTACGTCTAAAATTTTCTATTAGTTTGGGTTGAACATACTTGCTCAGAGGTATTGTGTTATGCCGGTTGGCTTGTTTGCCTGTTTTGTAGATTTAAAAAAATGTTTGATTGAGCAAAGCATGAAGTACTTATAGAAATATTAAAAGATAATAGACTAGACATCCGCATAAACGCAAATTTTTCCTGGAGTTAAACAGGAGTAGTGGCATAACCATGACACTTAAAAAAAGATTAAATTATAATACTCGACAATAAAGTTATTAAGTTTTTTAATATAATAATGTCATACTATCTGGTAATATTAAACATTCGACACTTACTCCGTAGTAAAACTGGATTTGCTTTGCCAAAAATGTCTTTGTTTGTTCTTTCAATTGTGTTAACGACTAATAATTCTTTTTCTAACGCTTCATCTGACAATTGGTTAAATGTGTCGTTATTCTGTTGTTATTATAACAAAACCTTACAATTTAAAGATATTATAAACTAGTTTGGGTTTTCTTATTAATGGTTTTTCAGTTGGGGCGGATTTTGTCGGCCCGTGGAGGCCATTTTGTTTTAGTGACATCTATAAAATCTTTTGTATATTATTCAGTTACTTATGCCAAATTACCATGGCAAGTTACACGATTGGACAACACGTTCAAAAACTTTATTATCAAAATGAGTGTTTATTAGTGCAAACGTTACGCGCATTGTGCCCATTTCACAATCGACTATTCAACGTTTAATGGCCAAATTTTATATCTCCGCGGTCCGTAAAAGGGTACAGCAGAACCCAAAGCAGTCGATTCCTCGCTGTGTACAAGAACTCAGACTTTAATTTGGCAAATTTTGCGTCGGAACTTAGGCCTACACCCGTACAAGATCTAATTGAGCCAGAAGCTCAAAGTTTATGACCATAGACAACGCTGTTTATTCGCTGACTGGGCTTCGAATCGTTTGGAAGAAGACCCCAATTTTGGCGGAACAATCATCTTTAGCGACGAGGCGCATTTTTTGTTGAATGGCTAGGTTAACAAACAAAATTTCCGAAGATAGTCCGACACCAACGAGATTCACCAGGTGATAATGCATCCTCAAAAAGTTACTGTTTGGTATTGATTGGTCTTTTTTCAAAAACGACGTTGGTGAGGCGGTCACCGTCAACAGCGAGCGCTACAGAACGATGATAACCAATTTCTTATAGCCCAAATTGAACTATATGGACCTAGACGGCATGCGGTTTTGATAGAAGTTATCTCTTGCAGGGGTGATGTGAATTGTCTACCAAGGTCATGCAATTTGACTCCGCTAGACTTTTTCTTGTGAGGTTTCTTGAAGTCACAAATAAACAACAATCGACCGCTGCCCTAAAGGTGAACATAGCACAGGCCATCGTTCAAATTCAGCCGGATCTATGCGGAAGAGTAACTGAAAATTAGACCATTCGGATCCGTGCCACCATAAGAAGCCAAGGCGAGCATTTGAACGATGTCATATTCCACACTTAATGGCATACATGGGTATTTCAAATAAAAAAATTGTTAATACCTCACACACAAAGCTGTGTTTTATTCCATTTTAACATCTACCAGCCCTTATTAAAAAACTCTTTAGAATATGTTATGCCTCTAGTTACTATTATATAGATCCAATTGTAGAGGTTATATAAAATATATGTAATACGAGTGGTGGCTTCTATGTTTTTGTTGTTGGCACTTTGATAATACTTTGACTTCAACAGTCCCTTTGCTTTTTGATTATTTTCAGCCATTAAAACTTTTGGAAACGTTTTTTATATATTCACTTTAAAAATATTCGAATCTGTTACTTATGAATTTTAATTAAAAATTCTCGTAGCCAGGTATTCGAAACTGTAAAGTTTTGTTGGAATTGTTTTTATAGATGTTACGTATATAATAAGAAATTATTATTGTAACTTTTTTTGACTTTTTAAAGTATAATTAATGTTTAAAATTTATTTTATATTATAATTTCAATAGATTCCATCTTTTAGTAGAGTAGGTAATGTTATTTCTTTTTACATCCAAATTTATATTGAATATACTTATATTTTAAGAAGTTCTAAGGTTGATAATTGATAAATTCATATTTGTGGAATACATTTTCTATAGCACCAATATATATGATTTTAGTTTTGATATTAAAAAATGGCTTTAAATATGTAGATTACAATAAAAATAGCCCAACTTTTTTAAAATTTATTTTTTTATATGCCTTATCTTCAATGCCTCTACAATATACTTTCAATAAGCAGCCAGTTGAGATCGGATAGTGCGTCGCGTTGTTTCTATTGTGTAACATTTGGTAAAATTTTAAGACACGTAATATTCAACTCGTAATAAAGCACTTAAGCAGAATAACCTAACTTTTAATTTGATTCAATTTGTTTCATTTTATTAACATCTCTGAGCAGCTAATAAATTATATGCTAAATGTAATATAAAATATTAAGCATATATTATTTTGCTAATAGTTTATTAGGAGTTGGATATTACGGCCCTAAATATAATAGAATAATTTAATAATATTACCATTATATTAACATAATATTGTATGGATTTATATTAATTTGAAATGTCATGCATGTATTTTATATTTGATTGGCATACATATTTGTATAAATCAGATGTGATGTCAATATTGGAATTAATTTCAGTTTAATTAATAACTATGCCAATCACTGTTCAGATTATAATGGGTATAATTTATATATGTATAATTGTTAAATGTAAAATATTTACAATAATAATAATACTTAATTATTAAATACAAAGAATAAATTAATTTATTATTAATGATATTTTGAAAATATTTGCTTAAATTTATAATATTATATAATAAATAACTCATCAATTGCAGGCGCTGTGTCATCAATCAGAGATAAACAGCTGAGTCCCTCTGAACGGTTTATTTCAGACTGTGTAAACTGTCACCAACTACATACTTACATTTTAAATCATAAATTATTTAAATAGTTTATAAAGCCCTTACTTAACGACCAGATAGATTTAATTTATTTCCAATATTTAATCCTACTTTGTAATATTATTTGGCTTGATTATCTTCAGTGGCGTAGCTATCTGTTAGCAAGGGTCTGCAATGCGGAAGGGCTATTTTAAAAACTGGGAGCGGGTTTTACTGTTCTTGTTATTCCATGAATAGAGTTTGGCACTTTTCGACAGTTTATTATTTATATTTTATAGCTGGATTTTGCTATTTTTGAGGTTTTATACTTTTTTACACTATTTAAGAGTGCTTTTGAAAATTGTTTAAAATTTTATAATCGGATTTTGGCATTTTCAACAGTTTATGCCGGATTTTGGTTATTTCTAACAACATTTTTTAAATTTCAAAACTGGATTTTGCTATTTTTAAAGTTTTATGAACAAAATTTTTCAGTTTTCAACCGTTTTTGACTGATTTTTGTTCTTAAAAATATTTTATGAACGAATTTAACTATTTATAATTTTTCATAAGTAGAATTTTACATTTTTAACAGTTCAGTTTTGGTGTTATTTGTTAATATTTTGATACTTTATGGCAAGATTTTGCTATTTCTGACATTCTCTGAATAAAATTTTGAACATTTTGAGAATTTATGGCCGAATTTTGTTATTTTATAATTTTACGAAGGTTTTTATTATTTTAAACAAATTATGGCAGGATTTTGATTCATTCTGACAATTGGTTAAAATTACAAGCCCGGATTTGGCATTTTTAACATTTTATGTACAGAATTTTGTAGTTTTTAATCGTTTTTAGCCAGATTTTGTTTTTTCTTTAAAATGCTTTAATATAGACCCAAGAAACGCATAAATTAAAGTCCATAGTAGACTAAAAAATATATATAAAAACAAAATATAAAATTATTTATCAACACATTTTAATTCTCTTAAAACTATATTTTGAAACACAAAATAAATCAATATTATTAGAAAAACTATTCGCAGTTCTACACATTCTACCAATTGAACTAAAAAATCCATAATTGGTAGAATGTATAGATTCTCTAAATAATGGAGACTGTCTAGCTCGGCGATTATTGTTGAAAACTTGAAATGGAAGAGTTACTAGTAGCTCTTGGCAATCAATCTCAGACATTATTAGTCCACGTAAAAATGATAAATCGGCTCTTTTGAGCCAAATTTTCAGCTGCGGAAGATTATATTGCAATACAATGTGGTTAAAATCGTAATTTTTGGATAACCTAATTTGTGCAATAATAAACAAACAAATTTGTTTTGAATACGTTCTATATTGCATATATCAATGCTGTAAAATGGGCACCAAACTGACGGAGCGTACTCTAAATAAGAACATAGCAAAGCGCAACAAAGTAGTTTGAGTGTGCTTGGAGATAGTTCAGTTGTCATTCTGTACACAAATCCAAAATTTTCATAGCACGGTTGCACATATAGTTTATATGCTCAACAAAAGTTAGTTTTGAGTCAAAAATTACGCCCAAATCTTTTATTTGTGTAACATGTTCCAAAACATTATTATCGATAGTATAGTCATACAATACTTTACTTAAAGTTTTGTTGATACTTATCAAAAAACATTTATTTGCGTTAAACAACAAGTTATTATTAACAAGTCACCATGACTGAACAGATTCAAAATCATTTTTCAAACTAATGCAATCATCGATAGATGACATTCTTCTATAAATTTTCAGATCGTCCGCAAATAAAAAATAAAACAAAAAAATAATAGAATGAACAAGATCAATAATAAAGAGTAAAAACAGAATTGGACCACAATGAGATCCTTGAGGAACCCTAGATCGAACAACAGTTGGTTTTGATAAAAAGTTATTAACTTTTACATACTGAGTACGATTTTGCAAAAAGCTCGACAACCACGCAACAACAGATTCATAAGCTAAGCAATCAAAATTCTATGATTTACGCGATTAAAAACCTTTGAAAAATCTGTGTAAATAGAATCAACTTGATCTTTTGATTAAAAATCATTGAAATGATCATTTTCGTAACAAAGAAGATTTGTAAGAGTAGAACGTTCCTCACAAAACCCATATTGCTGTTCCACTAAAATGCTTTTGCTCATCCATTGTATTTGACCAGTTACAATTTGATTAACTAACTTTAGAAAAGCAGACTGGATGCATATACCTCTATAATTAGTAATATCCTTCTTAGCTCTAGATTTATGCAAAGGAATTAGGTAGCTTTTTTTCCAAACTATAGGAAACTTAGCTTCATTAAGAGAAGCCTCAAAAAGTAAATGCAATAGCGTAGAAATTGAATAAATACATTGTTTTAACAGCATAGATGGACAGTACAGTCAAGTGCTAAAGTTACATTTAAGGTTCTGAATCCCTTTAAATATATCCAACATACTAATTAAAAATGCTCTATGTAATACGTTTTTCTAAAACCAAACAAAGGAGTTGGATAAATTTGTGTATCGTAAACAGAAGAAAATGATTCAGCAAAACTATTAACATAGTTATCTCCATTACTGCAAGTTTTTTGTTTAGTGTTACTAACAAATTTCCAAAAGTGTTTAGGGTTACTTTGAATGTTGTTTTCTGTTCGCGTAATATATTGCTTCTAAAGACATGTACTTAGACTTTTACACAAAGTACGAATTGATTGAAACTTGTTATAATTGGACGAAGTCCTGAAGATTTATAACGTTTATAAACAGTTTTTTTGAGTTTAGTTATTGAAATCAATTCTTTATTAAACTTAAGGTACAAGATGTAAAGGTACATTGTAGAGTAACGTATGATTCAGACCACTACCTATTGACATGAAAATTGCATATACGCTCTCGGAATAGTAAAGGAAAAGCAACGAATCTGGCAAAATTGAGAAATAAAAAAAATAAAAAAAAACTAAACACCTACCTCAAGTACTTTACTATAAAGAATAAATAAGATAAAAAACCCAACCCAATGACCGTTAAAAATATTCCAAAGAAAAAAAAAACGTGGAACAAACACCTGAAAAAAAAATGACAGGTGGGAGAAGATGTACGAGTGCTGGAAAGTGCAAATAAGACTAAAGGCAGACTCAAAAAAATTTATAATATCAAGCATTACTCCAAACAAATGGCAAAAATACTAGGCCCTACTTACCAAAACTAAACCGGAATACAAGGAAAGCATAAATACGGTAAAAAAGGTTTGCCAAAACTACTAAAAACAAAACAAAGCTTTCAAAGAGCTGAAAAAACTATTCCAAAAATGCTTGAATGGAGAAGAAATTCTAAATGATTGGAAAGTGGAATATATAAGTACATGGCAAAATAATCAAAGAAAAACTAAAAGATGAGTACAGAGACACCAAAAAAGAGGAACAAACGGGAGCGTTGGGAGATTAACAATTGACAATTCTATTTTGTGTAACCTAATTAATGGAAAAGATAATACTACTATTTCAAAAGTACAACTGTTTTTTTTTTGTAGATCTTAGTAAAGCTTACGATAATAAGTATCCCCCTTGCAAAACTTTCCAGAATTAACATTAACGTTAACACCGTACAGGCCATAAAAACTTCTATACAAGAAATATATCAAGAATAAAGGGTTTTAAGTAAATAAAGGGTTTTGCATATCTCCAACACTCTTTAAAATATACTACTAAGAAAAAAGATGGGTATGCTGCATACATTAAATTTTGCGGACAATCAAGTCAATCAATTTTTGCACAAGACTACAAAGACATAGACTATATGACGAAAAAGCTGATATAAAAATACGAATAATGAGAATTGAAGATTTACAAGAATTTACAGACAACTTAATATAAGTGCATAAAAGGGGTACAGCAAAATTTAGTATTGAATACAGTCTAAGAAATAAAAAAATGTGTAGAATATATTTGGGCACAAAAATGAGCATCGACGTAAGATTTGAGCTAGAGATTATCAAAAGAAATACACAAGGTGGGCAGGTTTTCAGGGACCAAAAAATTTTGAAAGAAGCAAAAAAAACATATGGTTTTTAGATAAAATTGGCAAAAAGAAGCAAATTAGAAAAAAATAAGCAACGCCAGAATAAAAGAAATAATGCATGTGGAAAGAACAATTACAAGATATAAGATCAAAGCAATTCAGATGCTTTGGTCACGTCCAGAAAATGGAGAAAGGCAATCTATTAAAAAAAATGTTCTGGAAACATTCCGGTCAAAAGAAAATAGAATGGTTGAGACAATGCTGCTCTCCAAGACCTGGATCCAGGAGCATGAAAAAATAAAGAGGAATAGAAAAAAGGCATTGGAAGGCGATGGAAAAAAAACGCTATAACTGATTGGATAGAATAATATTTAATAATCGGATTTTTGCCATTTTTGAGTTTTACTAATAGAATTTAGCATTTTGTTTTTGACCAAATTCTGGTGCTTTTCTACAATATTTTCAAACTTTATGACCGGATTGCTATTATTGACCTTCATTTTTTGCCAGATTATGACCGGATTTTGCTATTTATAACAATATTATGATATTTTACAAGCAAATTTTATTAAAAAATACGTTTTTAACTGTTATTTTTATGCTTTTTGACAATATTTTAAAGTTTTTAGGCCAGATTTTGCTATTTTTAACATTTTATAATTAAAATTTTGCAATTCTAAACAGTTTATAGCCAAATGTTGCTTTTCTTAACAATATGTTGATATTTCATGGCCACAGTTTTCTAGAGGTGGCCCTCGGGGGTCAAGGATCTTGAAATCTTAAACTCGCTCCACAGCAAAGTAAGGAAGGTAATAAGGTTACACAATAATTTGTGTTGGCAAAATAACAATCTAATGTAGAAAATCTTTAAAGCTATAGACAACTGAAATGGGTTCAGTCATTCATGGCAAAAATTGGCCGTAGTACTCTGTTGAGGTTTCGGCCGAGTCATTTGCTAACAACCTCAATTTCCAATGTTTTACCTCAGATACCGGGAATACAAAGCATGTCGAAATGGTTGAACAAAAAGTTGAGGACTTCTTGGAGGCTACTGACAACAACGCTAAAAAGCGTACAACCTTTTTGCGTTAGAGAAATCACCAAACGATTTAAATCTTGTACTGCTCCAAGCCCCGACAATATATCTTACAAGGTTCTCAAAGCGTTTTTGCATAAAGCAATAATGGCGCTCACCAACATTGCTAATGCAATTTTTTAAATTAGGAACATTCCTTTAGTTTGGAAAAGCTCACTAGTGATTCTATTTATCAGTCATCAGTCTTCTTAGAACTTCTTCTTCTTTTTTTTTAGCAGTCTTTCTGCCTGCTGGTAGATATCATCCAACTATCTTTTCTGTGGTCGTCCTATGCTCCTCTTATGCGTTCTTGGCCTCCATTGCATTAATAATTTTGCCCATCTGGTAGTCTGCTGCCTAGCGACGTGACCTGCCCATCTCTATTTCGCTGCAGCTACGTTTTGGATCACGTCGCGTACTTTTATTTTTTTTGTCTTATTTCCACATTTTGTATCTTTTTTCTTAGGCTTACTCCTAGCATTGCGCGTTCTATTGCTCGCTGTGTGACTCGCAATTTATTGGAACTTTTGATGCTCAGTGCCATAGTCTCTAGACCATATGACATCACAGAAAGAATACACATGTCAACTTTCCTTTTTAGATTTATAAGAACCTCGAAATCTTTCAGAATAAAGTTTAGCTTTACGAATGCCGCCAATGTTATGCGTACTCTTTTCGTAACTTAGGTGTTTTGGTTTGCTTTACCGAGTTTGATTAGGTAGTCTAAATACATATACTCTTCTACTTTTCCGATTACTTTTCCTTCAAGAAATAGAGTGTTTGTCTTATCCGGGCTCATAAACTTGGTTTTCCAGGGATTCATTTTTAGACCGATTTCCAATGCTTTTAACATTTGTTTTAGTTCGTCCAGGTTACTGCTAAATATGACTATGTCGTCCGCAAACCTTAAGTGGCTTAAGTCTTTGCCATCTATGTTGATCCCTTTGTTCTCCCAAGGTAAGTTTTTGAACATATCTTCCATGGTCAAGTTAAAAAGTTTTGGAGAAATAGTGTCGCCTTGCCGGACGATTCTTTTTATAGGTATTTTGTCTGTGGTCATGTCTTCCTCAATCTTTACCTGAAAGGTGGCGTTTGCATATACATATTTATAAAAAATTGTGGAACGTTAGTCAACTCGAGCGTGATCCATTGCTTTGAACATTGGAGCCAGATTTAGCAAATCAAATGCTTTGCTGTAGTCGACAAATGCTAGTGTAGTGGAACGTTGTATACAGTACATTTTTCGATTAGTGTGCTTACTGTTTGGAGATGATCAATTGTGCTGTAAGTTATTAACACTTAAGTAAGTTAATCAAAAGAATAGTTTTGGACAGAATCCAGGATTACACGAAATCAAACAACATCAAAAAGCAAAGCTGTACTCTTTACACGGCGGCAAATTACACCTGATCAAACGTCTTTTTGAACATCGTTCCCATACGTTCAATACTGCTAAGTATCTGGAGGTTACTTTTGACTAAGGTCTCACGTACAAACTCTACGTGCTGCCCATTTTCAATAAAGCAAAAATGACAAAAAATCTTCTTGAATAATGGCTTGTCAATCTGGAACAAAACCTAGCTTTACACATCTATCATCAGACCCATTATCACTTACGCGTCTTTAATTTGGGGAACTGCAGTTAACTGTCATTTTAACAGGCTAGAGGATTTTCAAAGCAACACTCTGTGGAATGTCCAGCTTCATAGTATGTCCGAAACAAAGAGATTTGGGCAGATCTCGGGTGATGCCCGCTGCGTCAACACATTGAAACTTTGGTCGTAAAGTACTTTGATAATCTCGCAAATCATCCCAACCCTAACCTAGCTTAACTTGCCGAGCCAAACAGGGAGAACTTCTTCTACAAACGACCGGTGAACCAATTAGCCGCACCTTAATCTAAAGTGGGTAACACCACACCAGCCTATTGTGCAACATCTAAACTATCTACACACTACACAAACTATAAATGTTTTTGAACTTCTGTTGGCACTCACTATTGAGCGGTTTTTTAGTCGGTATGCACTTTAATCTGAGCGGAAGTAAATGCGACACCAGTCTTTTAGAAGATTTTACCGCCCAGCCCAAAAAAAAACAGATTTTTTATTTGCATAAATAGGTTTTTGCACTGTTTAAAAGTTTATAGCCGGATATTAGCTTGTTTTAACAATATTTTGAGATTTCATATTCAAATTTTGCTATTTTTTTTAAATTTTATAAAAAAATACACTTTTAACGTTTATTGCCGGATTATAGTGTTTTCTAACAATATTTTCATATTTTATAGCCAGATTTTGAGAATTTTTAAAAATTATTTATTTTTCAACATTTTTCTAAGAACATTTTGATGTTTCAAAATCAGATTTTGCTATTTTATGATATTTATTGGAAATCGTTTTTTTCTAAAAATATTTTAATAATTTCTGACCAGACTTTGTTATTTTAATATTTCATTAGCAGATTTTACTACTCTTGAAGTTTTATAAATTTTTCAAGAAATTATGGCCCGATTTTGGTTTTTTCTACAATGTTTTGATATTTTATTTTTTTAAATAGAAGTCATATTTTAAGAGCCATAAAGACAAAATTTTGGTGCTTTTTGACAATATTTTGATATTTTATAGTTTTAATTTTTTTTTAAACTCAAAAGTTTATGGCCAAATTTTGATTTTTAGTTTCAAAACCGGATTTTGCTATTTTTCAGTATTTTATGAATGAGATTTTCCACTTTTAAACAGTTGTTGGTCGGATTTTATTTGTGTTTGAAAATATTTTAACGTTTTATGATCGCAGTTATTGAATTTGACTTTTTATGAAAAGATTTTAGTTATTTCTAACAATATCTCAACCCTTTATGTAAAGTAACATATTTGCTTCAAAAATTAAAGGTTTTGTTTCCTCAACATGTACTAAAACTTGCATTTTTTGCTCTGTTTTATTCACATTTTACACATAGAATACTTACATGGGGCCATTTCAACATATTGAACTCTACCAATTATAACTCTCAAAGAGTGACAAATCTGGTAGCCAACCAAGCCATAGAAAGACAACAATAGTAGCTTTTTAGAAAAATCATTTTATAACTCTTGGACAAGCATTATCTTGTTGGAAAATAAAGTTATTTAACCCCCAAAGAAATGAAAATGCAACAGTTGCCATCAATAAAGACCTAGGGTGATCTGCTTCCATAATATATTGCACCCCATATCATCACTCCTTGTGTGAGAGCTGTGATGCGTCTCACTCTCCTACAACCTTTGTGAGCCCACAAACAAAATTAAGACTCATCACTAAACACAGTTTGATGCCATTCTTGAGCCCAATTTGTTTTTTTGTTGCTCCATTTTAGTCTGCGGGTACGGCGAAGTAGAGTAAAAGGAAGACACAAAAATGGACGGTAATACGAAAAGATGGGCGATGTGGAAGAATTCTTCTTCGACCACGATATCGACATCATGTTGGTTGGTGAGTCAAATCACAAACCTTGGCAGGCGTTGAGGCTTCCAAATACCTTCACGTATTTGGGAACGTCGGAAGTTGACAGGAGCCGTGGAACAGTGATAATCGCAAGGAGATCGCTGGACCATTCCGAAGTGGAGACCCCAGACACTGTATCGTTAGAATCTAATGCAATAGTGGTGAAGGTGCAGGGATTGGGCACTCTAAAAATCGCATCTGGGTACGTCAACCCAACTAACCAAATCGAAACGGCGGATTTCGACGCGGTTCTATCTTCTCCGTTCCCTACTATCTTAGCAGGGGACTTTAACTCGAAACACCCAGCTTGAAACAGTCGGGTAACCAACGCGAAAGGCCGAGTATTGCAAGGTCATGTTGAATCTAAAGGGTATCGAGTACTGAGTACAGACGATCCCACGCACTATAGCTTTGCAGGATACCGAGGGGACGTTTTGGATATAGCAATCCTGAAGGACGTCAACTCGCAAATTGAAGTTAGGACAATCAATGCCTTAAGCTCCGACCACATTCCGGTAGTTCTGGAACTCTATGGACAGGGATCTGGCGAGGAAGGAGGACAATTCCTTACCCATACAAATTGACCTCTCTTCTCGAGATACCTGGAAGATAGCAAAGAAAGGATTATTCCAATAAGAACGATTGCTGACATTGAAGGAGCCGTCGAAAAGTTCACCGAACTCATTTATAAAGCCAAAGAACTTGCATCTAAAACCCATCAGGTTCGGGCAAATAATCCACTTGGATTATCCCGCGAAATACAGGCATTGATTCGCAGAAGAAATGCCGCCAGACATCAATGGCAAAAACATCGCGACCCTTTAGATCGTGAAATTCTAAACGACCTTCATAAGGAAGTTAGATTATCAATAAGGCTGCACAAAAATCAGTGCTGGCAGGAAAAGATGGAATCAACCACAGAGGATACTAATCTGATGTGGAAGATTGCCAAAGCCTTACGAAACAGAAAAGTCCCAATACCACTCATCCATGGTGAGACCAGGCTCCAATATTCTATAGAGGGAAAGGCCGAAGCGTTTGCTGACAGCTTGGAGCTCCAATGCTCCCCCTCGAGAGAGGAAGATGATACGGAGCACGGCGAAAGGGTTGAAAGAGCGGTGGAACGTCTTTTGGATAGCCCTGACGACGACGACGACGACACCCTGTTGAACCAAGTTCGACCGTCACGGATCAGAGGAATCTTATCTAAACTTAAAGCTCGATCTGCGCCAGGTCCTGACGGTATTCCGAACAAAGCTCTTAAAGCATTTTCGCACAAAGCAATAATGGTCCTGACCAATAATGCCAATGCAATCTTACGTACAGGGCACTTTCCTTCAGCTTGAAAAGACTCACACGTAATTAATATCCCAAAACCTGGAAAGGACCGATTGTTTCTTCAAAACTATCGGCCAATCAGTCTTCTATGCACCTTGAGTAAGGTCATAGAAAGAGTAATCTTGGATAACCTCCAAGAACACGCAGAAGAAAATTCTCTTCTACCTTCTCATCAGCATGGGTTTAGGCGTGAATACTCTGTAGTACACCAATTAAACCGCGTGACAGATCACATTACCGAGGGCTTTAGACTTAGAAAAACCACAGGGGTGGTATTTTTTGACGTCGAAAAGGCTTTTGATAAGATATAGCACGACGGGTTAATTCTAAAGCTACATAGACTTAAATTTCAACTGCGGCTCATAAAGCTGATAGCTTTGTTTCTTGACAGCAGAACTTTAGCAGTAAGGCTTTAAAATCATGTTTCGACCTCTCGGCCGATTACGGCAGGGGTACCTCAAGGCTCTCATCTCTCGCCTTTGCTATTTAACCTTTTCGTTGCCGACATGCCATCGGGCTGGAAGCACGGGGTAAAAATGGCACAATACGCCGACGATACGGCACTTCTCTACAGCTCAAGGTCACCTATGGTGGTCACCAAGAAGCTTCAAAAAGCAACCGACGATCTCCAAGAATGGTGCAATAATTGGCAGCTTAAGGTCAATCCTGAAAAGAGCGTTGCTGTTCTCTTTTCGCGGCGACGAACTAAACCGCACGATCACGTCTTCATCGATGACGTACCGATTCCATGGTCAAATGCTGCAAAGTATTTGGGGATCACTTTTGATAAAGGTCTAGCGTACGAATTGCACGTTCAGGCTGTTCTTGATAAAGCCAAATTGGCAAAAAACCTGCTAGTCCCAATGCTCCGCAGGGACAGCGGGCTATTGCTTTGGAACAAACTCCGAATGTATACGTTTATCATTAAACCGCAATTGACGTTTGGTTACCCAATTTGGGAAACGGCGGCAAACAGTCATATAAGGCGTCTCGACGCATTTCAAAATCTAATTCTTCGTTGGATTATAGGAGCGCCATGGTACGTTAGGAATGCAGATATTCACAACGACCTAGGCATCACTCCGTTACGACAACATTTCGAGACGCTCGCCGAGAAATATTTTACGAATTTAGCGATTCATTCGAACACCGATCTAGCCAGATTGGCAGAGCCGGACAAACAGGGCCACTTCTATCGAAGACCGGTCAACCTAATCTAACCAGGTGGGTTTACCCTACATCCTACAACCTCACCCCACAGCCTATACGGCTTCCTATCTCTATTCAACCCCTTAATTTTCTCCCAATGGAAGGTTTATGAGCACAGGTCTCGAACTTCCCGGTACTCAAAATGGGGCGGTTTTTAGTCGGTAGGCGCTTTCCTCGTGAGAGTGAATCCGACTCTTTGAGTCAGTCTTTAGAAGATTTTACCGCCCTGACCACCAAAAAAAAAAAGGACGGTACGAATACAGTCCATAAGATTTTATCCGGCGATAAATAGATGACATTGACATTCGATGCCCTGCACCTTTCATCCAATCTATTGCAATTAAACAAATTGTTAAAACTCTATCTATTATGGCAAAAAGTCTAGTCACCCGGAGACGTCCAGACCCAGGGCGGCGTTGTTGAACAACTTTATTTGACTATTTGAAGCAACATCTTACCACCGTTGCAACATTACAATTTATACGGTCAGCAATATCTCTAAACGAAAGTCCGGCCTTTATTAAACCAATAATACGGCCATGTTCAAAACTAAATAGTCGATAATTTGCACGTTGGCAAACTCTTGCACTCTTAAATTTTCAGAAAGCAATAGTGGACAAACTAATGAAAAAGTTATTACACACCAATAGCTTCTTTAATACACATAATTGATACTAAGTGACAACAAAGAAATGACATAAAAAGGATTAATAGACTTTATTAAAATTTTAATCATTTGTCTGTTTTATCAAATTAGGCATATGTGAACGTTTACTTGTTTATATGATATTACATTTTCTTGTCAAATGCGTGCATCACTAGATAATAAAGCTTATCGGCGACTTCAATCTCTCGATCCATAGGCCCTTGAGCTGGAACAGGGCATTATAATTATTGTAATGCACTTTATGCATACATAACTATTGTCGTGAGCCTATAATGCGCAATCTTATTCTATAAATTCTATTTAATTTAAACATCTGTATTTACAAGCAAAAGCAATTTTTTTAAATAAATTGAAAATTATT
Organism: Tachinus rufipes; assembly: GCA_963932245.1. Classification (NCBI taxonomy): domain Eukaryota; kingdom Metazoa; phylum Arthropoda; class Insecta; order Coleoptera; family Staphylinidae; genus Tachinus; species Tachinus rufipes. The sequence goes on along the minus strand of OZ010747.1, from coordinate 24,766,512 downwards.
TATAAAACAACTTTTGCAAATTTTCTTCCGGACATAAATCTTTCTTTTCTTATTATTTAACATTACTGCATTCCTGGTTTGAAACGATATCCGGATGAAATTTATCGTGTCGTACATTTTATACCCCTTTGTAATATTTTACTTTTGATATAAATTTTATTGGATTTCTTGCAGTTAGTACAACTTCAATGTCAGCCGGTCGTAAAAAAAGTTTTTTGTAGTCTCGTTTCATAACGTTATCTTTCTAGACACCCTCGCGAAAGGTTATCAACAAATATCTGCAGTAAATATCAATTGCTGACACAACATAAAACGCCATTCTTTAAAATACTTTCTTAAAGGGAATGAAATAATAATGATAGATTGCTATCATAATGATAAACAGTAATATGATTTATATTATAGTATTAATGGAAAATAATGTATTTAGTTTTGTTATTGAATTGTGTCTAATGGTTTTCTTTATTGTGGCGTTTTACAGCTATTTTACATCGCCCAAGAAGTCTTACAAGTCGTAAGATGGTGGTTGATGGGACAAACGGCTTATTATGTGACTTCTAAATTACCAAGAGTTTTAAATTAGACTATTATTTTTAGTCATATTTCGGCGAGATTGAGCGTGTTACGCTAACGCTCTATAACTGAGCTATTTCACCGTATGTCAGTAACAAATTATACAACTGTTTAAAACATTATATTTATAAAATCAAGTTTTGAAACAGTTAATCTGTATTTTTATGATTAATTGTTTACTTATACTTGTATGCTTAATAAATTACAATAATATACTTTTATTAACTATAACATCATAACAGATCTTTGCATGTTGTTATTAAATTCATATTTTGTTTATCTGATGAGTTATAAATTTATGCTTGTCATATTATGATAAACATTCTCGCACGAAATTATACGCATAAATTTCATTTACAGCTGTTTTATTTTAGAATGGATGTGTACTAATAACATTATAAAGAATTTTAAACATTGTTTAATCAATACAAGCATTATAGATGATTTATTATAAAATATATCAAATATTAAAAATTGATATACTATTTTTTTGAAAATTTAATTGTTATCGATTAGATTTATTAATATTATTTATTACTTATTAGGTTATTTATTATGTTTATAGAATTACAATGCAAATTTGTTTTATCTATTTATATTCATTTATCAAACATCTATTATTTTTTAAGTACGTTTTCATATTATACAGATTAAATAAAATTATAATATATTGTGCAACGAACGTGCAATAAAAGTTCCTCAAGAACTTTGGCATGTGGTTTAATTTATACAAGTGGAAAATGAGCAGTGCGAGTTTGAGCTTTTTCTCTATGTGTGCACATATTTCTATATTCACATAAGTCACATCATTACTATCAGCCCTGATATGTCCATTGCTGAAGATTAATGCATTTTTTACGGTCTTGCGCCGTTTTTAACTAGTTTGTATTGATTTTCTTACTTGTTCTATAAAGTTTTCAGCTGCGTTGATGTGTAAACTCATAATCAAATTTGAGAGGTATTGCGTTTTACTAGAATTTATTTTCAGTTCTACTATTTTGGAGACGCAGTTTAGTCTTTGTAAAAGCTTCTTTGCCTTGTTCTTGCGGTCTGCAATTAGAACTATGTGATCGGCAAACGTTAGTTTACCCTTTTGAATATATACTCCAGAAGCGCTGTAAATCAGCTTCTTGTACGCCTTTTGTTAAACAAAAATCTTTTTTCTTGAAATTTGAAGCTTGTCTTATCCCTTTTGTATACGTTTTCAATTACGTTTAAGTGTTTAGAATCTACCCGGCATTCTGCAGGGGTGTAACTCGTAAATCGTTGAATATTAAAACCAGAGGTTTATTGCATTTAGTACATTTTTCAATAAAATGTTTGTATGATTGGTACCAATCTGCATGAACAGTGTCTAAATCCAGAAAAGCAAACTAATTGGCCATTAATTTTTTATTTTTGTTGTTTCTTTTTATGTGAAAGCTCGATTCAAATGCAAAATTTTACTTTAATAATTCATCATAAGACGAACAGACTGCAGTGGTGCCAGAATAGATAAGACTGGGTTCATAAATTTACAAAAATTGGCTTCAGCAACAAATCTAGGTTTTTAGTTTTAGAAACCAAAGGCAAATTTTGCAATTTGTTCAACATTGTCACACTGTTGGTGTAATAGTTTGGAAAGCAATCTGTTACAAAGGAAGGTTTTTTTTAATATTCATTCCGGGCACATTTAATGGGAGCCGTTAAATTGATACAATCTTAAAACCTGTTTTACTTCCATTTATCCAAGACCATTCAAAGGAAGTTTTTCAGCAAGATAATGCGTGACTTTATAATGCTAACTTAACTACAGATTTTATAGAACAAAATAACATTGATAGTTTGCTACAGCTACCGTGACAAAGCTAAAAATTTTTTACCCTACCAAAATAAAAAATATGAATGGCTTTTTTTGAGACAAATTTGGTAAAAAATTGTACATTTTTCTATTTTTGTAATTACTTGTTCTTAGCTTATGGGCCTTTTTTATTACAGATTGTTTTTTTTTTCAAAGATGTGATCATGAGCATGGATACAAAATCTTAGTTAAGTTTGTCAATAATAACAACTTTTTTGCGCAATTTTTGCAAAATATTTCAAGCAGCTCTTACTTTTTTTTGCATCGATAAAACAAGCTACAACAATTTTTACGCAAACAAGGAACTATAGATCTACAAAATTTTAAGAATGTAGAATAAAACCCAGAAAAGCGTGCAAAAACACTTCAATAATTAATTTTTGCATGATCTAGCAAATCGAAACTTCTGACAATATATAATACGATAACAAGTACCATACTTGATGCTGAGTCCACAAAAAAATGTGTAAGTTCTATATTTACAAATTAAAAAACCTACATACAGTTTCTTGGGACAAGCAGTTCAATCGGCGTAACTACCTTATATCCATTAAACTAGGACGAGCTTTCTGTGTATGCAAATACACCGGCACTGGCGTCATATGTTTCTACCAACGGATAATACTTCCTCTTATTATCGGTTAATACTACAATCTTTAACTTTTATTTAACTTAAAAAAATTACATTGAAACTGTTTCATCAACAACGTTAATCAAAAACAATACCTACCGGCTGCGCCAATTTAGTGTTGTACAAGAATATAACGGACATTTTCATCAAAGATGAAATTAAACAACGGCAAATGATACTGTTAACCAACAAATGTGTTTCTTGGACAAATCTAAACTGCGCAATAATCAATTAAAGTATCGATAATACCATCAAAATGTGTACAACTGTAACAACCCTTATTTAACTTACAAAAATGTTACAAAACCCGTTCCTTTAATAATCCAAGTTAAACAAGAACTTCACCTACCGACTGCGCCAATTTAGAGTCATATATAAATTTGACGAATTAGCTTAACGTAACAGAATACAACATAATAGCGTTATCAAAAATCGAATTGAACAATGTCAATCAAAAGACTTACCGACGAATATGTCCTCAAACAAATCGAAACTGTGCAATAGTCAATTATGATATCGACAGTGCAACCAAAGTATGTCTAACAGTAACAGTGACAACGGCGTGATTCAAAGACTAGCACTCAATAAACCTAAATTAAGTTGGAGTTAATTAATGTATCCACAACTTTAATTAAAAACTGCTTTTGGTGGCAAACTTATATCAAAAAGAACAAAAGCTAACCAAAAAACTTAACGGACAGTGCTTTTTATGTTGCATACGACTCAAATAGCAAACCTATAAACACTAAATTGTCTAATTACTATGAGCCCAAAAAAGCAAAAAAGCAACCAACGCTTTTCTGACCCAACAATTTTAAAAGTAGTAAAAGCAAAGCCTAAATAGCAAAAGATGTTTATTATAAAATGGTTCTTTTTACTATTATCAGTAACAAAAAATTAGCGACAAATTACGGTGCCAATCAGCAAAATAGTATAGGCCAGACCTATCATAGTAATCAACAGCCAAAGAAATTAAAGACAAAATGTATTCCAATCTTCAAAATTCTCGTCGACATTTATTGTAAAACAAAATACATCACTACTATATACTATACTATAGAGCCAAAAAAGGGAGTGCTACAACAAAGTCAGCTCAAAATGGCTTATGCAATATTTTGATAAAGCGACTTTCTATGCCACAATTATGGATAAAACTTGATCACAGATACAAATGACATTACCTTCATTAACAGACGCAATTTTATCATTTTTTAGGAAAGTTGCCTGGACAACCAGCTTACGATTATAAGCTGTCTTAGTTAAAGTATCAAGAAACAGTGTTTTTTTTTAAATCATTTCCCAATAAGGCCACAATAAATTTAAAAAACAGTTTGTAAAGAGTATAAGCTTACTCACACCACAGCATTGACTGACATCATGATTTCATTAAAAAAAATCAAAGACTAATTGAAACATCAGGATGCTTTAAAAAGTATTTTTTCTACAACACTATCCGAGGCAAAATTAATGAACTGCAATCTACAGAAACTAAAAGAACGTGGTGTAGCTAGGGTTTTTGGGTTCTACCGCAAAATATTCAAAGTAAGTTTTGAGAAAAACATGTTATTAGGTTAAAACAAACATTGTAAGTCCCTCTAAGCTAGGGGCATTTTTGCATTGCAGACCCTTGCTTACAGGTGGCTACGCCACTGCATGGTTGTTAAGATAACCTGACTTGAACTCTATAAAACATATCTAGGATATGATTGACAAAACATTGATTTGTTTATTATTATCCAAACACTTTAGATGAGCGTCATCAACTTCAAATAGCCCGGGACAAATTGTTTATGATGTATTAGATCATTCTTGATCATAATTTCTAACATGCTCAGAAGGGTTGATGAATGTACAATTATAGTACTCAGAAATAAAACGTATTATTAATTTTTTTTCTTAGTAATACTATTATTTGATAGTTTATACAACAGATTTGTAAAATAAAAAGTTGACAGTTTATTTGAAAGAATTGTAAATCAGTTCCAGTTAAAAGTTTATATAACAAATTTATGAAATAATTGACAGTTTATATGACAGACTTGTTAAAAATAAAGCTGGCAAGTCATAAGTTGAATTAACAGTTCATAAGACAGATTTGTTTATAATAATGTTAGCATTTCTTATGTTAGACAGTTAATACAAGACCGGAAGAAGTCTGCAAGAAGAGTTAAGAGTGTTTGTAACAACACTCTCATTGATCTAGAAATACCCAAATATTTGCCAATAAAAATATTAGTCAAAACTACAAAATATTTAGCCAATGAAATCAAAGTTGGTTCCAAAACTAGCTTGAAACTAATAGGAAAGGCAAAAACCATTGTTAAAATCAAAGTGATTTGTTAAAAATGTATATCCGTTTTTTGTTGTTGTTTTTTGAGACTTTGCCGTACTTTTTTATTTTCTACTTATTGGGACACCTAGTATAATTTGCTAATTTGGAATAAGATGTATTATAAAATTTAGGTATAGTATCTTACTGACATAAAAACATAATTGTTCTTTAAATTATTTTTGAACATCTTGTATATTAAAATTTGAGTTTTATAATACCAATCGCATTTTTAAACAGTTAAAAGTTATTTTTATAGTTTAAAAAAATCATAAAAATTTGTTTTTTTTTTAAATTTAGATTTTGTTTAGATTTAGAGTAACATTCCAAACTATGCCGATATGTTTAACTAATGAATTAATAACAAATCTAGAATAATAATTTAAATTTTATTAGTTTTTACAGTTTATTTCTTTTTAAAGTTATTTAATATTTCATTAAAATAAAAATATGTTGTTATCGGTCCCTGACAAACTTCGCATCAAGATGTAGTACCATGGTGCATAAACTAACTTAAGCAATATTCAATTCTAATAAACAATACAAAAATTACTTATTATCAGTAATAACAATAAGAACTGACTCTATTACTATGAGAGTGCAATTCTATAAACAAAATTTTTCTGCTTTATCACCATACGCAGTAGGATAGCGGATGAATGTCAGTACCTAATGACATTTCTCACGGTGATACACGGTTTGCAGTTCCGTGCATAAATTAATAACAAAACTATATTTTTTGGTTTACCCGGAGTACAATTTTATGTAAATTGTATTGACTTAAGTGACTTTGTAATGGTTTGCAAGTTTTGTAAGGATTCCACTTAGATTTGTATGAAATTCAGTATACATGGATTGGGAGTGCAATGACCTCATTTTCAATGTAAGTTTATTTAGCAAATAATTAATAATTTGTTTGCAAACCAATATTGTGACAATACTTGATTATTATAAATGGTAATGTTAAGACGTCTGCGTTTTATATTTAATTACTTATACTTAAAAGTAGTTCGTTGTAATAATATATCTTCCATTTATGATTTTAAGCTTAATTTGTTATATTTATGACACATTTATTGTTCTATTTTTGTTGAGTTATGATAAAATATTAAAAAGCTTTTTGGTAATAAATTTTATCAGCTCTAATGTTTTTACTATATAATATACAAGGTGTTAACAAAAGAATGCACCAAGAAAATAAAAGTTTTTTTTAGAAAAAAGCTTATGTTAATTTTTTGCTTGTTTAAAAAATGCGGTTAATCATTTAAAAGCTACATTTAATATACAAAAAATAGAAAATCATGATTAGCTTAAGTTTTTTTTGTTTGTTTAATAAATGCGTCAAACTTTAATATACAGGGTGTTTAAAAATTTAAAAAAAAACTAAATATGGTAAATTTTTATTAATTGCTAGATAGATACTAAATTATACTTAAGTTTTATAATACATTAGATTTTAAATCGGAAAAACATACAGGGTGTTCCAATAAACGGAAAGTAAAAAAGTACAATCAAGTTTTAGTTAAAAAAAAACATTAGCAGGTTTTTCATTATGTTAACAATAAACTTTTGCACTTATACAAGATTTAGTTTATAAGACAGTCTTAGGCTACTTTGATCTCATTGGCTGGATATTTGTTAGTTGTAGCATAGTAAAATGTTAAATAATTCTAGAGTTGATTAGGACTTAGGTACGTTGCCTATTGATTGGCAGTGAATCTAATCTACATATTCTTCTTGTTTAATGCAATTGCTTGTATTGTTAATTTTTAGTTTTAAACAGTATGTTATAGTATTTTTCAAATATGAAAGTTAAAGTTTTGAGTTGATTTAATGTAAAAAGGTCAATTTATCTATGTATTGTTAAACTAAGTTAAGTGTTTTCTGATCTCATTACTATTGTTGAGTTTGTGTGCTTCTATGGCAACTTTTGTTTTGTGTTTTTGTAAAACAAATATTAGTTTTTTAATCGTTATTGCGTTTTTTGGCAAAAAAAGCAATGATCGATTGATTTTGTAACATCTGCTACCACAAACTTGCGGTTAAACTACTTTAAAAGAGCCTTGGTTACTCCTGTACGAGAGGGGATCTTGGGAGGAAAGTATGACTCTCTTATTGTAGCAGGATCTTAACTTATATGCTTATCTGCTAGACTAAGCGTTTAAACCGTGAGTTAGGTCTACATTTATCCATGTTCTTTGACCGTTTTAAACGAAGGAAGCTCACCTATAAGCATATACTCATCGATTTTAAATAAAATTCTTCTTCAGCAAAGGCTGCCTTCTATCAAACATTAATTACGGTTTCCCGCACCGGCTCAGGGCGGGGTCATACATGCAGAGTGTATTTCCCCAATTCAAGCTTGTCTCCACACTTGTGAACAACTTGATCTACTCTAATCACTAAAAAGTGGCACTACCACTAAAAGATCAACGCCATACAAGTATCAACAAAGATCACGTGTGGTGAGTAACTGTCCAGGTACCTTTCGCTACTTGTACCTTACATTGTTTAATCTAAGTGATTCATCTTTTACTCAACATTTTGGAAAAAGGATATTCTGTAGCTAGTTCAAGAAGATAAGGCCAAAGGTACAACCATACCCCGTTGTGAACGCTTATTACAAACACTCTCTGCAACATAGTACTCATGTCAACTGGAATGAGTCTCCTTTGTGGCCACCACTTTTTTGAGGATGGTTCTTTTGCTTTTAAGCGGCTAATGATTCTTGATGCCAAAACAAAAAATAGATCAACTTACTATTCCGGCTTTATATATAGCTGATGTGGAGTCTAACAACTACCCGTTAAGCGTTAGCTTTATAATGCCGTGTGTCAAATATAAGAGCAAACACGTATAGTATCTAACATATATTGTGTGTTGTGATTAGCATTCTATTAACCGTAGCTCAAATATAAGAGCAAACACTTATAGTATCCAACAAATATTGTATACTTGTGGCGTTGATAGTAATATAAACGCGACTTAATGTTCAGCAAATGTCGTCTGTAGCAAATAAGAATTGGCCGTTAAGTTTTTATGCAACAAACATAGTTGAGTGTACGTTGTTTGAACTTTGTATAGTTCAAAGAGATGCCACCGGTACAATGGTAATTTATAAATGCATTATTGTAGTTCAGATTCTTCTTCTTCTGCAAGTTGCGCTACTAAGAGATTACTTGCATGAACTGGCACCGTTGCAGTTGCTGTTACTGTCCGGAAATGTGATATTTAGTCTATAATGAAATCTGCCAAAGTCTTTCTGAACAGCAGGGCTAGCTTGCATTGATGTTGGCAATCTTCCAAATTAAAGTATAAGATGCGTGTTACCGGGAACGGTTGACTTGTAACTTAATTTGTAACGACGTTCTATCTTCTAATTCCATGCGCTTTAAAAGGAGATCCGGTTTTTTGCTCTTGGAATTAATTTAAACGCTTGATCAATTTGCATTTAACATTGTGTATGCTACTTTAAATTAATTGTTTTTAATCATAAACTGGTGAACTTGCCGGCCCGCCTAAGTGTTTGTTGTCAAAGAATTGGATCTTTTTTTTTTAAATGAGTCAATCTGTAGTGAATGCACTGGTGGCCAGTGCTACACAGTAATAGAGGGTTTCTACTGGCTAAACCATTTCTTGTGCATTGCTAGGAAAGATGAAATGCACTTCTCAGCGTAGATTCACCCGTTCCTATCCTAAGCTGCATGAGGTATTTCTTTCTCTATTCTTCCTTTTTCCTACTTATAATCTCTTGTATGACGTTAGAGATAGAGTTCTATGCGTCTTCGTGGGTAAACATCTAGTCAATCATGTTGTTGACACTTAGCGTATTCATCTCTCCTCTTTTTGCTTTATTGCAACCTATTTCTTGCATTTGTGTGTTTAGGGGTGTCCGCAGTAGGTGCAATTGTTGTAAATCCTATTGTTTATACGTTTTAAGTAGTTTTTGAAGCACCCATGTCTTGTCTCTACTTTTGCATGATTTCTAGTGACCCATGGTATGACCTCCCAGGTAGCAAGGCCTGGCTTTTTTTCTTCTTTTTGCTTGCTCCTGAGACAAAACTTTTCTCTGTCGAGCAGAAGGTCGGGAGTTATTTCGACCATCTCCAGTATAGTCCGTGTTGAGACGGTAATTGCCGCATTCCTCTATAGCCTTTTCATAAACGCTCTAATGTTTCTGTTAGCCACTCAATCATACCAAACTGGTGCTTCATGTAATATAATCAAGTTGACCATCAAGCACAATGTTTTTCTTTTATATTTTATCCTGCGCCTCCTACGTTGGGCATTAGACGGCTTAACGCATACAGCACAGTTTGGTCTTTGTTTTAGCCATGTGTTTCCACGTATTTAAGTTATGGCTTAAAGTTATTTTGAGGTATTTGATAGTTCTTAGTACCGTCATAGTAAATGTTACACAGAGTTGGGTCTAAAACCGATCTCTGTGGCATAATACAATTCCCGACTGTTATGATCCGATTTTTCAGGTATGTCTTAATCATGTTAATGGGTTAGTGATTCCTTTTTCCTTGTATGTGCTTGTATGATTTCTTTCCAGAGAACGGAGTTAAAGGCATTTTTCACATCGACCGTGATCTTTTTTGTTTGTTTTGTGGCGCTTACTGTGGTTTTGCGCTTGGAATTTATTTTCCAGGAGCCTGTTATTTTGGATATGCTCCAGAAGTTTCTCTATCGTGTTGATCAGACATATTGGTCTATAAACCGGGTCACAGGTATCTTTTTTTGGTTTTTCAATTAAGTGTAGCTTGGCGGTTTTTCAGATATCGTCTTCAGCAGTTCGTCAAACACCAGTTTTATTTTTTCCAGGATCTCCAACAAACTTTAACCATCTTTGGAAGGATCTGATCCGGGCCTGCCGCTTTCCCAGCTTTAACTTTGAATTCTACTATTTTGATTTCTTGTACAGTGCAAAGCAAATTTTTTTGTTCAACCATGTCATGGGTGTATTTACCACCAGATGGTTTAAGAACAAATAATCTTGTATTGCTTTTCTGCCGAGATCTTGACGGGGCCTTGGGTAACCAGCTTATTTGTCACAGTTTCTTTAACCTGAATTTTATATATACGCGTCAATTTGGCCACAGCCAGCACTCTTTTTTTTTTTGCTTTTATAGTCCAGTCAAATATGTTCAAATATTGATCTCACCTCTAAAAAACTCCAAAAGTTTTAAAACTTTGTACACTGATTTATAGGTACCTAATGAAAAATATACTAAAAGTCCTGACAAATATGGCACAAGCTTTAGCGGTAAACAGGGCATTTTTTCGGATTTTTGTTAATATCTCAAGAAGTGTAGGTAGGAGGTAAAAGCTGACTATATACATAATGAAAGCTGAATTTGCAATAAATCATTTTTTTTGTATTCACGGTTGGTTACTGAGTTATAGAGCACTAAAGAATAGAAAAAAAAGTTTTTGTATTGTTACGAGCCAAAAAGCCGGTCTCTTTTGTTTGGTTCTCCGTTTATTTTGACAGTCTTCCTCCTCTCCCATAACTATCTTCCCTTCCTTCCACATAACGTTCACAATACCTTCTTTGTTCATAGAAAAAAGTGGTAATCAACCCTTTATCGATGTTTCTAAAGATATCAACAAGCAGAGTAATAAAGACTTATACAACTATTTATAACATAAGCTTGCTTCTTACCCTTTATATTTATTTGAGGAAACTGGAATGCTGAAAACAAACAAATCCTCTTTATTCTTTTCCTGTACTACAAGAAGAAGCCAATCTTTTTGATTTTGGCATTGTTTTGGATGGAGAATTACTGTTACACAAGGTGGTGTGGCCTAAAAATATTTAATCTCAACAATTTGCCAATGTTATGTTGCCTATGTTCTCAAACATTATGCCGGCAAAAGCTGTATCGTTGCGTTTGATGGCTATTCAGCGGCACCATCCAGTACGTAAACAGCTAAATAAAACCAAAATACAAGCTAAAGAAGTCAGTTGACATAAGCATTGAACACAAAACACAAATCACAGTCAAACAGGTTGGTTTTCTTTCTAATGAAAACAATAAATCCAGACTTATTTCATTCTTTTTAACTGCTCTTTTTGACCATGGAATTAAAACAAAACAAAAATCTAGTAACGCTGGTAAATTGATCATCCGGACAGGAGTCATAAAATCTTAAACTAGTGACAAAGTAGCAATAGTTGGCAAAGATGTTGATCTTATTGTCCTTCTCACGGCTTTAACCTTATCTGAAAGACAAATATTATTTGTTAAATCAAACCACGGCAAAGTAGAAAGGAAAGTATATTTGAGTCAGCAATTGCAAACTATGGGAACAAAAAACTGCATACTTCTTGTGCATGCATTCAGCGGATGGGATACGACTTTCGCTGCATATCTAAAATAGAAACTTGTCTGTTTCAATTTGTTCAAGAAGCACGTTACAATGCAAAGTATTACTGATGTAATAAAGCTGAAGCTGAAAACATAATATTCCTGGCATGGTTCAAAGCACCTCACAAGCAAACTTTCCTTAACATGCATTGTTACAAAGCTTTTACCAAATCAGTTTTGAATGCTAAACCAGACTTCTCTGCGCTGTCGCCCACAGAAGAAGCAACAATGCAGCATGCTTTTCGTGTATACCACCAAATCTATGTTGGGTTAGGAAATGAACTTCCTCCAAAACAGTGGGGTTGGAAGTTTGATCCAGCCGGTTGATCTCAGTAACTACAAAAGACGCAGCAGAACCTGAGGCAGTCCTCAATCTCATTTCTCGCAAATGTATAACACCCTTCCCACAATGATCTAACAATTCTAACTTATCCAAAGGTGTAGGCAAAACATTGCCAAATATTGGTTTACGAGTATCTAACAAATGATGGTAAAAAATACACTTATTTTTTTTTGCTTTGACATTTATAATAAATAATATGATCATTTTTATTGCAAATTTTATCAGCTCTTTTGTTGTGTATATAGTTAACTTTTACCTCCGACCTACAGTTCTCGATATATTAACAAAAAAAACAGAAAAAAGTGCCCTGTTTTTTTTGCCGCTAGAGCTCTTGTCATATTTGTCAGGACTTTCAGTATATCCTTCATTAGTTACCTATAAATCAGTGTACAAAGTTTTAAAACTTTTGGAATTTTTTAGAGGTAAAAAGCTACATTGACTGTATTATAATAATTTTTGTTCAGGTCGTGTTCATTTACCTTGGTCACTTTCTAATTTGTCGATAGGCAGGATTTTCGTAGTCTGGCAATTTCCTCGTTTTACCAAAAAGCAGGAGTGTTATCGCAAACTTTAATTATGTTATCGGTAAAATAGATAGCATCGTTTTTTACCGCTTGCTGGACAATTTGTTTTAGTTTTTTTTGCAGATACTATACTTTTGATTTTGCTATGTGCCTACTCGTAGATTTGGTTTTTCTTTTTCTTTTAGACGAGTTTTCTGCGATGGTCATTACAATGACTTTTTTCACCGCCCAGCTTTGCACTTTTGCTGAAATATTGAGTGAGCAGATTGTGATGTAAAAAATGGATTTCTTACTATTGCACTCATAGATCAGGCAGCCCCCCTAGTTGAGAACTGCCAGATCCAAACCGCTGAGCAATTTTGTCAGAATTGTACCACGCATGTTTTCTTTGTCAGAGCCTTTTATGGGGTAAGAATTCCATTCCTTTGATAACAAACAATTTGGCTGGTGGGTAAGCCACTTCACTTCAAGTTACTTGACTGTAATCATAAACTGGTGTGTCCATTCAAGTGTTTGTTACCAAAAGATTGGATGTTACAATCTTCTCTTTACAACAAAGTACCTACTAAACTTTGCAAAGACAAGAAATATAGAATTTCTTGATAACAAACACTTAGGCGACTACAGCCAGACACGAATAGAGTGGCCTCTATAATAGGCAACTTAGTATACACAAAAATTATGTTAAATGTGGTTAAACTAATGCCTTTGCCCGTTTTAGCATTTTTCATTTGCGCTTACATTTTAAACATTCCATGGGCAACGTTGTTCTGGCATTGAAAGATCATAAAAAGGGCAAAGACATAAGTTTAACCACTTTCAACATAATTTTGTGTATACTAAGTTGCCTATTATAGAGGCTACTCTATTCGTGTCTGGCTGTAGATGTGTCATTCTAGGTTAAACCACTTGACCGTAATCATAAAATGTTGCGCCCAACCACCTGCCCAAGTGTTTGTTATTGAAGAATTGAATGATGTAATCTTCTTTTCTAACATAGTAACTACTGACGTTTGCAGAGACAAATACTCTAACGGGGTTACAGCATGATCAATTTTTTCTTTTATTACTAAAAAACATAGTTTCTAATTTAAAAGAGTAAACAATAAAATATGTAAAACGATGAGGTTCACATAGTTTTTGTTTCATTATGTCTGTTTTCTATCATTTTTTTACACAATCACAATATTTTTGTTACAAATAACGTTGAAAGCACATTTTTGATATTTAAAAAATGGTTGCTCAGTTGATGTTGATCTATTTAAAATATTATTACAAAGTACGCATATTTAATTTTAAGTCTGAGAACAGCTTAAAATAATGCACAGTTTAAAAAACATAATTAAAATTACATTGTTGGAAAATTGAACCGAGTTGCATTTAGTACAATCGTATCAACATGTTTAGTTTAGCTTAGTATTAGTAAATATAATTATATTATCTGTTTTCACATTAATTTATGATGATTACTACAATAGTATATTATACAACTAGCACGTAATGATACTCTTTCCCCATAAGTGTAAACGTTCTTGCACGAGCGTTTTGCGAGTGCTGCAATTTACATGAGTGGAAAACGTACATTACGTGCAAGTTGTATACGATACTTTTTCTACGACTAAAATAAACAATTTATGGAAACTTTGTGCAAGTTTTCAACTTTATAACTAAAGTACTAAAGTATACAAAAATAATTGAATTTGTTTACTTTCTGATGGTTCTGTGCTTAATGTTCACTTTTCGCATGCAATATACGTGCATAATAAAACGTATCAAATGGCATATTTTTCTGTAACAATAACAGTTGCATAATGGACATATTACAACAAGAAGTAAACAAAAATTATTCGACGAAGTTGTAGGTAAATTCTCACGCATTAAGACCATACCGACCGCTACCTTGATTTGTAGTATTTTAACAAAATTGCAACTTTGGCTTCATCGCTCCTTCTACAAATAATTCGATAATCAATTTATTTTTTACAAGTACATGTAGAAAGGATTAAACTATGATATGTCAAAGTCTTTTTTGTAAAATTATATTTGCAAATTGCAACAAAATGTATTTAAAAATTCTGAAAAACGCATTTATTTCTATATTTGATGGTTTTTTTGGGTTATTTTCTAACTATTATTTGACTAAAAGACTTCGACATATTATAGATTAATCCTTTCTAAATGTACTGGTAAAAAAATAAATTGATTATCAAATTATTTGTAGAAGCAGCGATGAAGCCAAAGTTGCCATTTTTGTTAAAATACTACAAATGAAGGTAGCGGTCGGTATGCTCTTAAGCGTATGTAATAAAACGTTTAAAATAATATACGTTTTCTTAGGAATAACAGTCTCATAAATGACACATAAATAGAAGAAAACTAAAATTAAAATAATATAATCAAATTACACCAATGGCTATTTCATAAAGTTGTGAGTAAATTTGTTTGTCTCATCAACACAACATTAATTATAGAAAATTAATTAAAATAAATTCATTATTAATCACTGAATAATATAGGAATAATAATAAGGAAAATGCTTTGTTGTCTCTTATTTTCGTAAACATCTTATGAATATAGATGCGTTAATTAACAGTATGAGATTTATTACAATAAATCAACATCGTAACTGTTTTTTATATTTAATATAAAAAGACGTCAGAATTAAATATTTTTGTTGTTCTAAAATCAATTAAAATGCGGAGGCGTAGCTATGAAAATATTGATAGAAAAGCGTACAACATCTTTTTGTAACTCCCCATTCCCGACAGGTTTTTAAATAAACGTTGAAGCTTGTGTGCTTTTCCCAACTAGACTTTTGCTTGCAGGTAGCTACTACTGCTAAAATGTCTAAAAAAATGTATTTAAAATTTAACAATAAGCTTTGGGCCATACATTGAAATTGACTTAGTTTGTGGCTTAAAAGTTAATTTCTCATCTTGAACATATGAAACCCCATATTCTTTTCTTAACAGAAACTAAAGTAAACAATTAAGATCCAGATTGCTTTAATCTAGTAGATTCCGATAACCATCTTGAACATTCATTTGCTACATCCACAAACAACAAGCATATTCTAGACTGGCGACACATACAAAATTCAAGGCATTGGTTATAATAGCATAATTCTTAAACTAAATATTTTCGATACGACTATTTTTGTAATTGGCATAGGCCGTTCTCCAAATAAGGCAACTCCAACTTTTTTATGACATTTTTGAAAGTATTGACAGGCTTCTTGAAGATAATCATAGAAAAGCTGAAATAATTTTGTTAGGAAATTTCAATGTACACAATACTAAATAGTTAAGCCATTCATCTTCTACAACACTATCCGAACAAAAAACTATGATTTTTGCTGCTTTTTATAATCTTACCCAACCCACATATTTTGCTCGTGATGGACTTTTTGGTGAACCAAGATGATTAGATTTGTATCTTTCAACTATTCCAGAGACTACAACAACTACTGTTGAGGCTGCTTTAGGAAATTCTGATCGTTCAGTTATTACTTCTGTAGTTAAAACTTCTCATTCTATTGCTACCAAACCTAAGCCGTGCTTCATTTATCATTACTCTAAGATAAACATAGTCAAAATGAAAAAATTTCTTCTTCTTCGAGTGCCCTATCCGCTTAGCGAACGTTGGCTATCATGTTGGCTATCATCACTCTATTGACCTCTGCTCTGAACAGCAACTCTGTTGTTAGTCTAAACCACTGTCGGAAGTTCTTTAGCCAGGATGTTCTCCGTCTTCCCACACCTCGTTTTCCCTTGATCTTTCCCTGCATGATTATATGTAAGATATTGTATGTCTCTGGATGTCTTTTTACGTGTGCAAAATATGCAAGTTTTCTGGTCTTTACGGTTTGTACTAGTTTGGTTTCTTTCTTAAGTGTTTCCATAACCGTGGAATTTGTAACGTGATGGGCCAGCTGTAGAGTATTCTCCTGTAGCATCACATCTTGAGGGCCTCTATTCTTTTAAGGTTTGCTTCAGTTAGTGTCTATGCCTCTACTCCATACATAAGGACTGAGAACACATCAACAACATCTAAGCATTCTTATTTGTAGTGCTAGGTTCAGATCTTTCCCACATAATACTTTCTTCATACGTGTAAATGTTGCCCTCGCTTGTTCAATGCGGCATCGGATTTCCGTTGAGTGGTCCCCGTCATCACTCAGGGTGCATCCGAAGTATTTTATCTTATTAGTGTATTCAAGAGGAACGCCATTGACCTGGATATTACAGTTGCCTACTGGATCCTTACTTACAATTATGTACTTCGTCTTTTTTATATTCAGTTTCATATCGTACTTTCCGCATACTACATGTACCTGGTTAAGCCTTTTTCTGCATTGCATCTATACTTTCTGCATTGAGTACTGTATCATCTGCATATCGCAGGTTATTTATTGGAATTACATTTATCGATAGGTCTTCTTCGCTTCTCTTTTCAAGAGCTTCTTTGATTATTTGCTCTGCATAGATGTTGAATATTAGCGGAGATAGGGCGCATCCTTGTCTAACTCCTCTTTGTATGTCAACTGCTTCTGTAAGTCTGTTTCCAATTCTGACGTTTGCTGTTTGTTGCCAGTAAAGTTTTGAGATGAAACGAAGGTCTTTGTTGGCTATTCCAGTGTTTCTTAATATTTCTAGCACTTTGTTGTGTTGTAGCTTGTCAAACGCCTTTTCCAGGTTAATGAAGCGTAGAAATATTTTCCGGTTTACATCTCTACATCTTTGTGTTAGGACTTGTAGGCTAAATAAAGCTTTCCTGGTGCCCAGTCCTTTACAGAACCCAAATTGTGTTTTGCCTATGTGTTTTTCTATTTTTCTCTATATTCTTTGATGTATTATGTGTAAGAAGATCTTTAAGACGTGGTTCATTGGACTAATTGTACAGTGGTTGCTAGACTTCTCTGCCTTATTCTTTTTTGGTATTACTACAAAAGTAGATTTGAGCCAGTCATTTGGAATTTCCCCTGTATCGTATACTGCATTAAACAACTGTGTTAGGATTGCAATGCCCCTAGTCTGGAGCACTTTTAGTATTTCTGTGGGGATTTCATTTGGCTCTGTGGTTTTCTTGTTCTTTGCGTTCTTGATTGCTCTCTCCACCTCTTCTTTAGTTATTGGATGGCCAGTCAAAATATTTTGTTTGTCTGGTGGCAATGCTGTGCGTGTGTCCGCAAACAGTTTTTCTACGTATTCTTTTCATCGGGTCAGTCTGCCTTTGATGTCCATAATCAGTTTTCCATTGCGATCTCTAAGTTTGTCTTGACCTCTGTTCTGTTTGAAGCCTGCTGCTTTTTTGACTTTTTTGTGTAGGTGAAACATGAGCTTCTTGTCGTAATCTTCTATTTATGCACATTTATGGGAAAACCATTCTGCTTTGGCGAGTCTTATTTTGCTTCTAATTTTACTGTTTATCTGTTTGTATTGGTTCCGGTTTCGGTTTTTATGTTGTCTTCTTTTCTCCATGAGATCCATTATCTTGTTCTTTATCCACTTTCTTTTGTTGGTGGTGTATTTGCTCTGCGCTAGGGTTTCTTTTTTTATCTTGTTCACCGTTGTTTTGAAATTTTCCCACTCCTCTTTAATCGCAGTAGTTAGTCTGTTCTGTCTGTCTTCTAATTCTTTCTCTAGTCTCTCTCCTATATCTTGTCTTTAAGCTGCTCCAGGTCAATATTTTGTTTCTTTGTGGTTTTCGGCGTTATTTTTAGTCGAACACGGATTTGGGCCACTAGGAGGTTATGGTCTGAGTTCACGTCCGCGCCGGGAAACGTTTCAATTGATTTTATTAGGTTCTTATGCCTTTTAGTTATTGTGATGTAATTGATTTGGTTCCGGATTATGTTGGTATCTGAGTCAGCAGAAGCCATCCACGTATACAGGCGGCGTTTGGGCACATTGTAGAATGTGTTTGTGATGATTAAGTCGTTTACTGTGCAGAAATCCACGAATCTGTCCCCTTGTTCGTTTCTTGTCCCGAGCCCAAATTTGCCGACGACGTTCCCTTCGGGTCTATTTCCTACTTTTGCGTTTAAATCCCCCATTATGATTGTTATGTTGTTGTTGTTATGTTTTCGATTGTGTCTTCGTCACTTGTTGATGTTGGCGCGTATACTTGAATTATATTGATGTTCAGCGGCGTTGCCTGTATTTGTAACATTAGGACTCTATCTAAGAATTTCTTAATAATTTCAATTTTGATACTCATAGCTTATATTCTAATGATCTACATATTGCTGCAGAAAATCTCACAAATTTTGTTGTCTTGCGTTCTTCTATGACGTTTAATATTTTATCAATATTCTTTGTATTTGGGGAAGTGTCACATCTGTAATTGCTTTTTATAATTTTTTTTTAATGTTTTTTCATTGTTCATTTACCTCTATATTTCTCATGTTTTTTTGTCTCCTTGACTGATTGGCAAACTTTCTCTCAAATATTATTCTCTTTTAGTCTTGCCCAGTCTGTCCGTTTTTGGTTATTTTTTGGTTTTAGTATTATTTTTTTTTAGTTTAGTTTCTATTACAGCCAGCACGGGTCTGAATCTATGACTGTTTTTGTAGACGTAATGGAGTTCTAAATCTTTGTCTAATTAGTACGTAATCAATTTGATTCTTTATAATGTGTTCTTTTTTGTCTACGTGTGAGTTTATTGTACATATCACCGTGTATATAAAAATGTAGAAATGTTAAGATTAATATTTGTAAACCATGAATATGACATTATTAAATATTTAGTAACATGTAAATCGTATTAAACTCGCCATTGTTACATTCCGATTTCAATTTATCAAATTCAAATCGGTCGCTGCCTGGGGTTACACAATGCACGTAATATGTTCAGTTTTATTTGTTTCCACGACTATGACATGCAGTTCGTGACTAAGTCCAAATATCTATAGGGCATATGAATGAAATTAAATGACGCATCATTAAATAATTTTCCAACTTATTACAATTTTTTGTAATATTTTTTATCATAATAATGCTTAGTTAAATAACTTCCGTACATAGTTTTGGAGAGGTTGGGAATGTATTGTTAATAAAATAAATATAAATTAAATAAACTGTACATCATTTGGGGTTTTAAGTGATTTAACAAATTATTTTTCAACTGTAAAACCGTATTCTATTACCTAATAAATACAAATTTATGGAAAACAATGAATTATGATAATAAGTGCCAAAATCATTCTGGCACATTGTATTAATTAATGTATTATTAAGAAAATATTGCAATCTCCTTTGTCTATCAACCCCTTCAATTGTAGAAATACTACACTATTCTTGCTCATAGCAGATTTAGGTATTTAATATATTAAATGGTCTTTATTAAAGGACTACAATATAATTTTATGGACCCTTTGAACTTTCATTTAAATTATTAACCGGACTGTCAAGCTTACATTTAACAAAAGCATTTTGTGTTCTTAATTTGTTATTTAATTAAAGCATTGTTGTAAAGTTTATCTAATATGAATAATATTCATATAATTTATAAAACTATTAAATGTATAAAATAAATAAAACACATTTACTATCGCAAATATTAAAAAAAAACCGTAATTAGTTTTAACCTTTACAAGACCAACATCGGACGGTGATACAAACAAGTATGAATATAAAAGAAAATTTACAAACCATATATCCGACAGTAAAACATAAAATGTACAGAGAGGTGAAAAATTACATTGAAATTATTATGATTAAAATGATTATGAATTAATACAATAATACAAAAATAGATTAAGCAGGTATAAAGAAAGGATTAATAAATGGCAGTTTTTACTTAAAGGTAGGTACAGAAGATTTATACAAGCCGGTTTGATCATTAAGCAAGTTTACAAAAGGATTATTTTTTGATTTATTAATTTTAAGAGCTTTTAACAAATTTAATGTTTTGCCTTTAGAACAGTGAATGATTTTAAGTTTATCAAAATCTGGGAATGTGTGACTATTTTCTAAAATATAATTTGCAAAAGTACTGAATGGCGTAATTTAAAAAAAGCGTTAATGTTCTTTAAATCTAGTTTTGAAATTTCTCTTGTTCACTTTCATATATACAATAAGAATTAATTTTGACTCGCCCTGTGTATTAGAAACAGTTAAGACAATAAACAACAATAACGTGAGAAACATGTGCCTATTAAAATTAACTTCTAAAAAGCATTATTCATGTAAATAATTAAATTAGCAAACACGTTACATTCCAAACTACGCAGAGCTTTCAACTAAATAGCTTACATGCATGAGATGCCAGCAAACTTTAAATTCAAATATCTTCATATAAAAGGAATTCATAATTAATACAACTACGAACTAATTATGAATATTCCAATTTTGCTTTGCAAATAATAATAAAAATTATCTTTATATAAAAGGAATCCATAATTACTAATTATTAATATTTGTTGCTTTGCAAATATTAATAATATTTTTAATAAATTGTTATTACTTTTAAAAATTCCTCAAATATGTCACAATCTATTTATCTTAGTTAACACCAAATTTAACAAGTGCTGATTATCTTATTGCCCTCGCCCTTTTAATTGGCTATAAATATATGTTACAATCAACGCAATCGTTTCCAGGAATGTTTTAATTAAGTGTAAATATAGATTATTTGGAGTAATGAAGACATTAATTGTGTATCACAATTTTATTTTAATATTTAGTTTGAAACTTTTAGCTACAACGTAAATAGTTATTTTTATTAATACTAAAAATTCTAAAGAAAATTATTTTTATATAAAATTATGTATTGAATAAATTTATTAACAAATAGATAAGGATGCTTGTTTAAAATCTATAACTTTACAGAGTAGTTAAATTTTCATAATTTAACAAGAATACCCGGTGTATTGTAGCTGACTTTTGACTTTTGTGCTTGATTTCAAGGTCTACAATTTTCGTGAATTTGATCACTATTGTTACCGCCATATTATATTAATGGTTTTATGTCAATTTTTTTGTCGTCTCGAGTATCTTAAACTTTCATAAATATTATCTTGAAGTTTTTTATTGTTTCCACAACATTTTGAGGGATTCTGTAAGAGTTTTTAAAGTTATATAAGTTAGGTAAACATGCAACAAAAATTTAAGGGGTTATTTCTTGGTTTATTCTAAGAATATTTTATCCTATGATTATTTCTGAAAAACTCCTTTGTTTTGAAGATACAGGGTTGACAAAATTTGCAACAGTTACAACATTTTATTATCAAAAACTACATGTAAAGTTGCTGAATCTACAATCAATGTTTGAAATAACTTCCTCCAGCCTGGATACAAGCATTCAATCTTCTTGCCAAACTCTTTCAAACACACAAGAATTGTTTCTAATTGAGTTATACCCAGCAATTATCCGATTTCACAAGTCGTCCAAATTCTCCACTGGCGTAGCGTTAATTAATGGTTTCAGATAGTCCCATAAAAAATAATCCAGGGGGTTTAAGTATGGGGATCGAGCAGACCATGCGTGTGGCCCACTTCGACCAATCCAGCAATTTCCGTGTGTTGCTGTTAAATAATCACAAGCAACCAAACTGAAACTTAGTGGTACACCATCGTGCATAAACCACATTCCACAATTCTTGTTGCCAATGGTACATTTTTCAGAAACTGAGGTAGCATGTGTACCAAAAAGTTGCGATACATCTCGCCGGTAAGTCTTCTTGGTAAAAATACTGGTCCAATTAGAAAGTCGCCCACAATTCCAACCCAAACATTCAAAGAGAACTGATGTTGAAAAAGATTTTCACATATCTGATGCGGATTTTTATCTGCCCACACATGGTTGTTATGGAAATTCTTTATTGCATTTTTTCAGAAACTGGCTTCATGAAAAGAATATGTGTCAGAAATTGAGGGATTAAAACTAATGTTTGCAAAAGCCATTGACATAACGCAATACGTGAAGTAAAATCAGCAGGTAGTAGTGCCTGAACACGCTGAATGTGGTATAGATACAACAAACAGCCCTTCAAAATTTTTCAATGACTCTCATTTAAAATATTTACAATTTTTCGCGTAGAACTACTTAGATCTTCTTCTATCATGTCCAGCACATTCTATTCCAGTTGTACCGTTCTTACTGTCATTGATCTTTCTGGCCCACCATTTCGTTTCAATGTGCCTGTTTCTCAAAGACGTCGATGAATGTTTTCAAAGATTTTTTGGTCGGGAATATTACGGCCAGAAAATTGTTCAATGTACAATCGTCTAGTTTGTAATGAATTGACATTAGCAAGTCTATACATGAATTGCATGTCAGTCATTTCGGCGTTTGTATAGTGATTCATGGTAGAGGAATTCATTAACTATTAAAGACACGTCAAACAGCCAAACGTCATTCAATCTAAACAACTGCGACCGATACATGTGATGATCAATGACGAGACGCATTCAAATAATATCCACTTGTACATTTGTAGATAAAACTGCCGTTTCAAGTTATTGTTAACAATTTTTTTGTACTTGATTAATTCATTAGTTTTTTTACATTAAAAATTTCAACAAATATCAAATATGATTGTTGCAAATTTTGTTTACCTTGTATCTTCGAAACAAAGAGTTTTTTTCAGAAATAAGACAAAATATTCTTAGAATAGGCCAAGGAATAACCCCTTGAATTTTTGCCTCATGTTTACCTAACACCCTGTACACAAGAGCCGATTTTAATTTTAATTTAAGAAAACTCTTTTTCTCAGACAACCAAAAATTTTTAATGATCTCTTAGTTGCAAAGCTTTAAAATTCTACAATTTTTGTAGCAAAATCTTTTATGTTTTTCTAAAACAGTTTTATTAAGTCTCAAAATGTTTAGATTGACGTTCAGGTTGTCATTTCCAGTAGCTCTAAAATATTTGTTTTGCTTTTTGCAAAATTATTTAACATTTGTTATAGTATTTTCCGGAGTAACAATATTTTAAGAGCTGTTATCATTATTTATAATTTTGAAAATATATTTATCAAAGTTTTCTAAAGTTTTCTAGTGTTTTATTACACATTTTGAAGTTTTGTAAAGTTAAAATAATATATCAAATAAAATTTAAAACATTTTAAAATAGTTAAAAAAACGGATTGGAAAAAGAGCATAGTTGTCTATGACTTTTTTAGGTTTCTTGTATTATACTCCAATTTTTTTAATCCCCGATAGTAGTATCTTTTAAAAACTCATTTTTAATTTTTTTTTATTAGTTCCAACAAGATTTTAGCTGCACTACCAAGCCGATTGTTGTACACTCTTTGCATTTTTTCTTGTCTTGTTTTCTATCGGTATCAGTCCTCTCTTCAGGAAATCACATACATTATTACACAATAATGTTAGCTTTTTTTTTCTGCAAATATTTCAACAGCTCTAACTGAATTCTATCTACTGAAGCTTTTTCAACCTTCAACATTTGTATCGCTGATATCACTTTCTTTATCAAAATGCTTTGCTTATAGTATTTTTACTCACAAGTTCCTACCTTTCCACATCTAACTCTTCTGGTTTTTTATTTACTTTATGAAGATCTTCCAAGTATCTATTTAAAACCTTTTTTATCTTTCAATAATTTCCCTCACTTGTCTTCTATTTCTATGCTGTTACTTAAGATTTTCTTTAATTTTTATTTCTATTATACACAAGATCGTGCCTACCAATCCTCACAATTTTTCTATCTTACTACACTAATTATCAAACAGTTGCTTTCTGGCTTTATCTGCTTTTTTTTTAGTTTTTTATTTTTTAAGACTTTCATTTTTTTTTCTTCTTTTGTATATGGTATATGGTCACTGTATGTATTTGTTACTAGTAACCCACATGCTGTTTTTACTTTATTTTTAAACCTACATTCAATATACAATCAATTTGCTTCCTGTATCCGTCTCCAGGTCCCTTCCAAGTTTTTTATGTAGTTTGTAAACTACGTGATTGTAACTATCAGACTCATTTCTTTGAAGAACTCAATCAATCTTTTGCTTCTACACTACCTTTACACCCACTTCCATTCTATTCTTCTATCACAATATTGCAATTTTTTTTCCTCCTCTTTCTACTCTGTTATATATTATTTTACCACATCATCTTCTTAACTGCTTGTTGACATATAATCTTGTATGCGTATTATAATATTTTGAGCCGCGTTAATCTTTAGTGCTACTACCCTATCGCTGTTGTATATCACTTTACTCACACACTTGTATGTTTTGCTCTATTTTTTTCAATAAAGCAAAACATTCATCATCAATTCTACTATTTTTTTGCAAAATCAAAAATCCATTATAAATCTTTTAAAAACTAGCTAAGGGTTTAATAATTTCTTACTAGCCTATTCTAGTTCTTCATTTTTTATAATATTCAGTAATTTTTGAAATGTTTTTGAAATATCAAATAAAAAGTTAGGTAAAAGTTCTCACACTCTTTCATAATTTCAAAAAACTTTAAATCAATTTTCTGAGGCCTAAACCTATAGCAATCAATTATATCATAGGGAGTACTGTATTTTGCCCATGCAATGACACAGCTTTTTTTTAAATTAGCGTGTTCTATAGCAATTGTTTGATCTCAAGAAGCATTAAGTATATATTTACTATGAATAGTAGGATAATAAACACGTCTACTATAATCCTCGAAATATCCTTAAAAACTATTTAAGTAAAATGGTCCAAAAACTGGTCAAATTTATTAATACTCTCTAGTTTATGTTTCTTTGGAATTACTTACTTTTTTGTTAAAATTCTTTAAGATTTTTTAAGTATTTCAGTTTTTATATTATCCTGAAAATATCTATTTTTTGAGAATCCCAAAAATCACTGTTAAGGGAGGAGAATAGTTGCGCTATTATAAGGGTTTACAGCATCCAACTCAGCAAGAAAACTCCTGAATATAATTGAATAAAATTTTCACACATTGTAGAAGAAAGTCCAATCTGTGTCCTCAAATTTGTAGAAATTTGATGCAATAAATCGTTTCTTTGCAAATAATATTTTAAAAATATCGTTTAAATTAGTTTTTTATTAACTTTTTACTCGTTAAATCTTTAAACAAATACATGAAGACATAGAATATTGTCTGGTAGTTCAACATATAAAAAGAGTGATGGCTAAAATCTTATCGTTTGGATATTGAGTTGGTTGGCGTTTTGTTTTATAAGAACCAATTTTAATTTAAAAACATCGTTGTACGTGTCATTATTTTTCTAGAGAGAAAAGTTTACCGATATTTTTGTAGATGTGATAGGATTTAATATTTTTCCATAACAATACTACTAGTGGCACTACAACAGGACGGAGCAACTAAACCCGGCAATTCTCAAGCGTTAAGTTAAATTTAATGAGTTTTTCAAAGTTTTTGCAAATTTTAAAGAACTGCTATTGTAAATTTATGATTTTGGAAACTTTTCATCTGAAGTGTTCTTATATCCTCTAGTCAGCTCTATGCCAATTAAAAAAAAAGTCTTTCAAAATTTAGTAAGTTGCTTCTGAGTGTCTCAAAGTCACAAGCCCTGAGCAAACTTCTAAACTTTGTTTTTAATAATGTGAAAATGATTTAAAGTCTCTGTTTTCTTAAAGCAGTCAAGGTTTTCTAAAACTTTACCAGGCCTTAAAATGGTTCAAGGTCTCTTCGAGTGGCTTACAAAATATGCTATGATTCTTGTAAAATCCTACTTAAAGTCAGTTAAATTTGAAGCGTATAAAATGTGTCCAAACACGGTCATTTCCGTTTATCAAATGTTTGTTCCGCCATATTTGGGAGCTGTCATGTAGAAACATTCTCTTTCGCTATCATAAGCTTAACCGAGAAGCTTAAACTGACATTTTCAATTAAAGAGCGCTTAGCAAATTAGCAGTCCGAAATTTGACAGCCAAAGTATGACTAAATAAAGTTTTTTATCCAGTATTCAGAAATTACTTAATAAACCGTTGGTACCAACAAACTACCTCTTCAAACAAGTCGTTAGATTTCTGGGGCAATGTAAAATAGATGTAAAACGCATAGATAAACAAAACTGCATAATGAGAGAAACCGTACACGTTGTCGCCCCGCAAGTCTACCAAAAACATTGCCGCCATGTGTGCCAGTGTTATATAACAATCAGACATCTCTATCCGGCATCGCGACTAAGAATTAGGCATCACTTGCAGTACTACTCTCCAACAAATTTTGAAAAGAAATTTGCACATTTATTGGTAGAATATTGACTCAAAAATTAAAACTGGCCGGTCATGAACAACGGCCCAGAAAGTTTTCCAACTAAATCTTTGATCAACAGCATGTTGCATTCTATAACAAAATCATCTTTAGTGATACAGTTACAGTTTAGTGTAGTATGCGAGCAAAAAAGATCATTGGATTTCATAGAAAATAATAAAGATGCATCATCAATGGAGTTTGGAACCGTGACATGTTAAATTAATGGAATAAACGTGAATGACAAGTAGTTTTAGCATGACGCTTTATCCAGTCCCATTGCACGCGCAATTGTCATTTCTTGTTCTGAAGACCAGAACTGGGCTTTGGAAAGGTGTGATTTGTCTTTTTTTAGTAATATTTTTGACACTACCAGAAAATACATATTGCATATCCTTTTCTGGACTCATTTTTTTTTGTTTTAAGTAAATGCAAGAGCCATAATTGCTGTCTATGACGTTTTTGGATTTGTTAGATTAAAATAGTTTCAGTCGACGGCAAGAAAAATTTATTATTGTAACTTAATAAATAATTTAAAAAATATATATACATGACATCTGAATATTTCCTGCGCTGGACTGGAAACCATGACAATTACAAAAAACTAAGAGTCCAAAACAAAACAAAAATTACAAATGTCATGGAGCGTGTAGTAAGTATCAAATGGAGATGGATTGGATACATCAAGGCAGACCCAAGACAGATGGATTCATAAATTAACAAAATAAACACCACGAAAAATCAAAAGAAGCAGAAAAAAATTAGTTGAGATGGATAAACGACGTCACAAAAATACCCGGTAAAAGTAGATGAAGACAGTACAAGATAAGAAAACATGAAAAAATTATAAGAAGTTATATTCAATACTGGTTACTAAACACAAGGCTAATGAAGAAGAAGATAGTATCTTAAAATGCAATATGGTCTTTCGAGCTTCTTTAAAAACCGTCAAACTTAGAAGCTCATAAATATATAATTTTAGCAAAATCTTTTAAGTATTGTCATACTAAAAACACGTTTTATAATCCTTAAAATCTCCGCTTATATTTTGCAGTTTTTTTAAGTCTTTGACCCCTGTTTAAAAAAATAATAATATGCACTTTATAGCCAGAAAAAATAATACAAAAAATTAACGTTGTATTTTTTCATCTAAGTTAAAGTTGCAAAAGCCGTAACATTAATTGAAGAAGGGCACAAGACAAATTTAACAGCTTATCTTTTATTGTATATACAGTTTGGAATTGTCACTAAAAGACAAGAAGTTAGGGTATTCAAGGTTGAAAACGTGTGCCAACCCTCAAGAAAACAATATTTTGCGCAATTGTGCGCTTAGACAACACATCTACTGCTAGAAATCTGCAAAATAATCTCAGAAGTGAAGAAGTTTTTACAGAAGCCATAATAAAAAGTTGTGCAAAAACAATATAAAATTCAGGAAGCCAAACCGGAAGCCACAATTGGTTCACAAAAGGAATAAAAAACATGCAAATGAGAAGATAGCGCAGTATTTCTTAGTTTTTTTCATAGACAATTTTAGATTTTGTGTGACACGTTGTGATAGTCGTTTTCAAATTTGAGCACGTATAGGTACACACTATTGTGTAAACAGGTTTGGAGGAAAATCTGGCATGATATGACATTTCTTTTAATACTCAAACCGGTTTTGTTTTTATTCTTGGACAAATAAATGCTGCCAGATTCATAGAGGACGTTTTTACAGACCATGTGGTACCTGCTAGTGCTTCTATAGGTTCCACTTATTAAATCAGATCTAAATCCTAAGCATATATGGGATTAGCTAGATAAGGTTGGATAGGAAGATCAGAAACCGCTCTTTCCAGAAAGTTTTTAACAGCTCTTAATAGTTTATTGAGAACAATGCGACAAAGGTCCAGATTGTCATTTGATTTTTTGGATTTCATACACGATACTAGTCTTAGTTGTTATAGTCATTAGTTGTAGTTCTGTAATATTTAATAGTTTTGACAATTTGCTTGTTCGAATCGTAAATAAAAGTTTGGTTTGTTATTTACTTATCTTAAAAACAAAATACTAAACGTACTGAGTTTCAATGTTTTTTAAATGAAAATAAAACTATCTTACTTAGTGTTCTGCTAATAATTTGATATAAATTAAAGTGAAAATTAAAATTAAAATACGAAGCGTTGCGCCCCTTTCTAATATTTCTCGACTCAACGTAAGTTTTCCAGTGCCACACATCTTACTTTTCTCATATATTTCCCAATTACTTCTGGTCCCGTCAATAACACCGTAAGTTAAACATTTTAATGGTTTAAAGTTTTTTTGTTAAAAAAAGTACAAAAATATTAATGAAAACATTTTTCATATTCTTTCACAATTTTACAATAACGCAAATGTATAAGATTAGTTTTATTAATATTTATTTGCAATTTTGTATTGAAATTTTATTTATCTTTATTTATTATACTTTTTGTTGAAATTAGTGTGAAAAAAATAATTGAAATTGTTAAATAAAATATTTGATTTGAATACAACATTTCGTAAATAACTAGTTAAACATTTCAGCTTCTTTAAAAAAAATAGACACAGTGTCTGATCAGTTTATCAGTTATGATTAAAACGTAATTAAAGAATATTGCAATTAATATGATGATAAATTGAAAGATTATTTTTAAATTAATATTAATATTTATCCATAAATATAAATCAAATTTAAAAATATTTAATTAAATTCTACCTTATAATTAAATTATTATCAAAAAACAATTTTTTTCTCAGTTTACAAAGTACAAAAAGAATTTGATTAACTTTTCACTCTGACTGTATTAATATTTCATTAATCTTTATTTATTTATACATCTAAAACATCATGAGAAACCTGCATTAACTTTATGAAATTCAAGATTTGCAATGTAATTGAAAAACCGTATTTCAATTTACTTGGTTGGCTTCAGTACAAGAAATGCGGATTAAAATGAGATTTCTGTAATGCATTTGAAATCCAGAGCAGTGCCGCAGTGTAGTGAGAAAAACATTTGATTACATTAAAAGTCTTTTAGGTTTATGCATTTAAAATAAAATTCGTAAAAGACACTATTATAACGATTTTACGTTAAAGAAATTGATTAAATTTATATTAAGCTCAGATGAATTTAATCACATTCAATCTGTCGTTGCCAAGTGAGATTTGAATTGTTTACTTATTAACTCAGTCTTGAATTAAATTATTAACACCGGAACAAATTGATTAAATTTTTTTTATATAAAATTTCGTATTTTGAGCGGAACTTACTTACTTAATTTTTTGTACGAATCAACAATTAGATTTTAATTTTTAATTTTTTAATTTAATTCCATAAACAAAATATTTTTTTAATATTATATTTTAATTTTTATAAAACAGTAACATCGCCAATGTGTATGTACTTTTTACAATCAAGATTACTGCTGTTTAAAGGTATTTTCAGAGAGTGTTTGACAATTTTTGTGGCTTCTAACGTGCCTTTAAACGCTGTTAAAAGAGAGTTAATAATAAATACCTTATGTTTGGATGTTTATCCAATATCCGATCCAAACATCTGATTTAAAAAATCTGTGAAATAGTTGTAGTTGTTTTATAAATTTATGACAAACGACCCATATAGCAGATTTGTGAGAGAGGTAGCAGGTACACTTTTTGGCGTATAAACGCAACAA
The DNA here is from genome assembly GCA_963932245.1 of Tachinus rufipes. Classification (NCBI taxonomy): domain Eukaryota; kingdom Metazoa; phylum Arthropoda; class Insecta; order Coleoptera; family Staphylinidae; genus Tachinus; species Tachinus rufipes. The sequence continues at coordinate 24,736,037 of OZ010747.1, read as the reverse complement.
TACATGGAACTTGAGAAAAAATGTTTTAATTTTGACGTGTCAGTAGTTATGAAATGAATTAATAATTTATTCAAAATCAGTCAATCGAATCACAGCGGCCAAGGGTCAAGCATAGACAATTGTTTCGGTTCTACAAACCTCGTCAGTATGCCTTGTACGACCACGGCATCGCATGATAGCGAAGACAATTTTGAATAAATATTTCGGTGCTTATGAACACAATTGATATTATAAATAATCAAACGAAAGACTAGTTTGCCATCTAGTTGCAATTTTTAATACTAAAATGTCCGCATTAATCGGTATCATTTTTGCATTTATGCAATTGGCAGTCATTTCGCGGCTATAACGATTTTGAATCGCCAATAAATTATGAAATGAATTAATAATTTATTCAAAATCAGTCAATCGAATCACAGCGGCCAAGGGTCAAGCATAGACAATTGTTTCGGTTCTACAAACCTCGTGGTCGTACAAGGCATACTGACGAGGTTTGTAGAACCGAAACAATTGTCTATGCTTGACCCTTGGCCGCTGTGATTCGATTGACTGATTTTGAATAAATTATTAATTCATTTCATAATTTATTGGCGATTCAAAATCGTTATAGCCGCGAAATGACTGCCAATTGCATAAATGCAAAAATGATACCGATTAATGCGGACATTTTAGTATTAAAAATTGCAACTAGATGGCAAACCAGTCTTTCGTTTGATTATTTATAGTGTCAGTAGTTTTTAAAATGTTTTGTGAAGTTATTGATTGTCCTGACTTGCTCAGTTTAATTAGTGTTTATATCCCACCTCAAGTTTTACCCAATAACTATTTATTTCATATACCGTATAAACGTACAGATTATGGGCAGCAATCTATTTTTACATGTATTTTGCGGCCTTTTAAAGGATTCTTTTAATACACGTTTTTTTATGTTAAATTTATATATTTTCTAAGTTGTAGGTAGACACTTTGTAATGAATTCCGTTGATAAAGAAATAAATAAATGTTGAAATTGGCAACTGCTTTGTTTTGTTGACAGTTTATATGACAAACTTGTAAAATAGTTAATAATTGCTTAGTTGAGTTAGCGTTATTTGACAGATTTCTGAAAGAGTTGACATATGCTTAATAAAATTGAAACTTTTGTAAAATAGTTGACAAAAGCTCTAAAATATAGTTGACAGGACATATGTCTGAATGCAAACACTCAACAAATGTTACGCTGGTATCTTACTTACCACCTTTCTCATCTAATTCAAAACAAGTTGTAATAAATTATTGCAATATTTCGCTTATTTTTTATATTTTAAAACTGCAAGAGTGTAATTTATATTCAATATATATTCGTTTTGTATTTACAACATATTTACCATTTAGCCAACGCTGCTTTGTAAATATTTACAATAAAGTTTCCTAATTTGCTCAATCCTTTTGGTTTTATATTCCGTTTACATATAAAAACATTTTGTCAGCATTTTATTACCTTATTAGAAGATACATTTGCATATATAATAGTACTTTTAAAGAACAATTTATTTTTATTTATGTTTGAGTTATTTATTTGCTTTTAATTGAGCACAGATTAGAAATATTTTGCACATACATAAATCTATAAAGTATATCTTTCAAAAATAGCATCCATTTATATATTAAATATTATGTAGGCGATATTAACTGGCAGCATTTTTATCTGAAAACTTTTGCTAACATTTCACAATATAGCGCAATAATAAATCTCACGGATTTAAGACAATTTATCATTCTTTATGTGAGCTGCAATATAATATTCATACATATTATCATCAAAAACAATCATCTCAGTTCAGCATGGTTTCAATAAAACGATCTCATTTAATACATAAATACATTGCGAGATTTAATCAAACTTTTATAAATTAATTACAAATTTAATTAAAATATTTCTATAGCAATTGTTTAAAGGTTCCTTTTGTTTAAAGTTAAACTGAATCAATATTTGTTAATTTAATTTAATCAACAAAAATGGATGTCATTACAAATTTGTATCTGCTAATACTCTTAAATTGTTTGAAATTTTTATTTAAGTTTTAAATTATTTCTTATTCATCGTATAGAATATAATTCTGTTGTAAGCTGTAAATTTCTCTGATATGAAAATTAAATTATTAGAATTTTTATTTTATTTGTAATTAAATTACACTAGGTACAGTGCATTCATTTCAAGTGTCAAGTGGACACAATTTTGGTCAAATAAATATTCGAGTACGCGCGAGGAAAATATGTTTTGCCTACTCCACATCTCTCGTTGAAATGAATCCACAGTACTTTTGTTTTTGAGTTTAATTCATCAAACGTGTATATTTATAACTGTTTTATTCCATTTAAAATCCTTTAAATTTAATTAGTGATGTCTAAAGAGTACTTTACAAACATGTGCCTTTGTAACTGTTTAATTATGTAGTTCTAAACTATTAACTAATTAAGTGAAATAACGATTAATGCAAACTGTCCCTTTCATCATACGTGTTTTGGCTCTTTAAAGAGAACATGGTTATAACATTATTATAAATATACTACACCGTTTTTTTATAGTAGTTTTATTCAATAATTGTTAGTATCTATACAAGGTAATTTTTTTTATCTACATTTTTGATAACAAAAAAAGTTTTGTCTCCATTTCATTTTTTTTTCTATGAAAATTTTCTAACTTTTATAAGTTCTAAATGAAATCTTGTCCTTGCTCTGGACAGCAAATTATTTACATTTATAGTTTTATATTATTATATTTTTGGTTTTCCTTATAATAATTTATCTACGGTATCACTATTTACTAAATAAATATAAGTAAAATGTGTAAAATGTGTGCAATAAAAAGTAAAAAAACAAATAATTTAAATTAAGTTTACTTCACAAATTTGTATTTTGGTTTAGAAAAAATATGAATGACTTTAAGTACATTAGGAATACAAAAAAAAAGAAAGGTTATTTTTTTTAGGGTGCGTGGTTTGTTCAATGATTAATTTGAGGTAACTTAGCAAGTAAGAACAGTCAATATAATATCAGTGACTTCAGAAAAAAACTTATTCTTGTAGTCTTATTTAATGTGTTTTAAACAACAAGCTCATCCACCCAGCCTCCACAACTAGCATTTATGTTATTGATAATAAATTGCACTTAAATTAAACTATAACAATTGTTTTTTTTCATAAATTTGCAATTATACGGCGTTTATTTAAGGATGTTATATTAAGCATAGCTGATATTGCAATAGAACTATAAATATTACAAGAAACTGCCAGTTTGTAAGCTGTATGTAATGTAGAAGAGAGCGTGGCGTAGTGGTTTATGCATCCGATCGCTGCACCGAAGATCGTGGGTTTGATTCCCATATACCGTGATATACTTTTCATAGGTTTATACGCTTTCCCACTCCCCAACCCGCTTTGCCAGCGTGGTTTTTACGGCTAAAAAAAACCTCTCTGATAAAGTGATGAAATCTCGCCAGTGGTTCGGAATCCACTTAAAACTGTAGGTCTCTTGTAATCTAAGTTGCCAGCATTTTGTGCAGAAATAGAGACCTATATCCAAAAAAAAGGATATAAAAACGGCTGATTAAAAAAAAATGTAATGTAGAAACTGGTGATGGTAACCTCATTGACTGGAAACTGAACAATTTAGACATTCTAAATACTTTTGCTGTTTAACTAAGGATTGTCGTTATATGTTTAGAAATATTAAGTTTAAAGTCAAATAAAACTTTTAAATCTTTAGCTTTATTGATTACTTCTAGTACAGAACTATCAGTCATTTAATTATTTTAAAATGAAGTTTGAAATCTATAAAAACTTATTTTTTTGGCACTTTGAAACGTTAAAAGATTAATAATTATTGCTACACCAGCTTTTTCCTCATGAAGTGGTTCATCTGGCGTCCTTGCACTGCGGTATCTTGATCTTATTTTGCATTTTTAGTAATTTTAATTCTATAATAAAATTCAGAAAGTTGGATCATCAACACTTAGTAGGGTAAGCAAAATCTCTAGCCCCGCCCACCCATCCGACTGTTTGTTATCAAGAAGTTGGATTACCAACACTTGGGTAGGTGGGCAAGAACTCTAATTAAAACTATTGTCCCAAAATCAATAATCTGAGTGCCCCGTTCACCCACCCGACTGTTTGTTATCAAGAAGTTGGATCACAAACACTTGGGCGGGTAAGCTGGAACTTTAGTTGTAACTATTGTTCTGCAATTAATAATTTCAGTACCCCGCCCACCCGCCCAATTGTTTGTTATCAAAAAATTAGATCACTAACACTTGGATAAAAACTGAGTGCTCCGCCCTCCCACCCGACTTTTTGTTATTTATTTTAAAGATCACTTACACTTGGTTGGATTGGCAGGAACTCCAGTTAAAACTACTGTCCCGCAATCAATGATTTGAGGGCCCCGCCCACCCACCGGACTGTTCATTATCAAAAAATTAGATCACCAACACTTGGATAAAAACTGAGTGCTACGCTTACCCACCCAACTTTTTGTTATTTATTTTGAACTCCAGTTAAAACTACTGTCTCACAGTCAATGATCTGAGTGCCCCATTCTGTTTCTGGTGTTTCTGCAGATACAACTTATGAAAGATTGAATGTCAATTTTTATTAATCTAGAAGAGGAGGCAGACACAAAATATTTAAATATCATGGTTTCTATTTGTGTTTTTTACGTTCTAGAACTTAGGTTATATGACTTTTTACGTTCTATTGATTGTTGTTGAGATTTTAAACAAGTGAGGAAAGAAAAACTTTTTTAAACAGTTTATGGGGGCGGTTTTTTGGGTGTCTCTTTTTTAAAATCTATTTTTTGCAATGTAATTTCTAGTGTCATAAAATATACGACTCCAAAATTGTCAATTGCTTATAAAATTGTAAATTTTTTGTCAAAATATTTGCTTAAACTTTATGAATATTAGTTCATTACAACCAACATTTAGTAGATTTTTTGTTGTGCTAAAAATTTTTTGTCACTTAAAAAAACATCTTTTTAAGTAGTTTTTTGTCATCAAAACCTTTAGTTTATAAAGGGTGGTAGATTTAGTGGTCACTTTTTAAAAATTCAAAAAAATTCAAAAAAAATATTTTTTTTGGTATATTATTGGTTTATTTGAAAGACTAAACATTCCCATTATTTATGGAATACGATTTCATTCATGTGGCTACCTTGGCTGGCTTTGCAGAAGCGCACCCTGTTAACCTAGTTTTCCAAAACCTTGGTGACGGTTTTTGGCTCTATCTCACAAATGGCTTGCTTGATGTTTGCCTAAAGGGCCTCAATCGTTGTTTGCATAACATCAAACCTTCACGGCACCCCACAAAAAAAAAGTCTAACGGCGTCAAATTGCAGCTCAGAGATGGCCAATTGACATTGCCGACAAGGCTGATAACATGATTACTGAACTTGGCGCGCAAAAGATTGTGGCATGGGCTGTGTGGCATGGCGCGCCATCCTGCTAAAACCAAAGATTGTCCAAGTCCATGTCTTTAATTTTTGGCCACAAAATATCGTTTATCATGCCTTTGTAGCTTTCACTGTTGACCAAAATTGCGTTTCCAGCAGCATTTTTAAAGAAAAATAGGCTAATGATGCCACAGTTCCAAAATCCGCACTAAGTTGTCTCACTCTAAGGATGCATTAGCTTCTCAACAATCAAGTGCAGGTTTTTAGATCTTCAGATGCGACAATTTTGCTTGTTAACATAGCCGCCGAGATAAAAATTCGCTTTGTCAGAAAAGATGATTTTTCTAGCAAAATTGTTGACCATTTCGAGCTGCTCTAAGGCCCAAACTGAGAAGCGATAACAAACCAGTTGGTCGTGTGCCTTCAATTGCTGAGTCAATTGGACCTTATAAGCAAATAATGCGAGTTTTTTGTGCAAAACTTGCATCAGGATGATGCGTGAAATGTTGAGTTGTTGAAATCAATGGCGAGTCGATGTTCCAGGACTGAGTCGCACACTCTCGGCTACGGCAGCCAAGTTCTCGTCAATGCGCACCGTACGACGGCAAGGATCGTGTGTGTTGGCCACTAGCATGCCAGTCTCACTAACTTTTTGCACAAACTTGCACTTGCAGTGGGGGCCTCATTTCCGTTTCAATAAACACACTGTTTGGGCTACACAATATTGACTTTGGAAATAAGTTTGCAATATTTCCCAACGTTGTTCAAGCGTAAAGCGATTTATTTTGTTCCACGGAGATACGATACTGACTTTCTGTCAAGATAGATAACTAAACTATGCAACTAATGTGCCTAAAACGCATTTATTTATTATAAATAACAAAATATAGTTTGCTCCTTTGTATTGTATTGTTGAAAAAAATAAATCAACTATCAAATTAATGTAGAAATAAGAATTACAGCTAAGTTACTGTTGTTAGAAAACTGGAAACTAACCGCGCAGTAAACATTGACCTACTTGAAGGTGTATTATGCATTCTTTCAAATGTTATTTCTTTATAAATAAATGTTACAAAAATCGAAGAAACGTGATTTTTATTGTAAAAAAAAACACAATAACTGTCAAAAGGTTAATAATATTGTTGTACTGTAAGTTGAACCAAAAATTTGTCAAAAAGCACCAAATTTTACCATAAACTGCTATAAAGTGTAGTTTTTTATAAAATTTCAAAAATCCGTATAAAATATTGTTAGGAAGCACCAAAATCCGACCACAAACCTGTTAAAAAATGTAACATTTTATTCATAAAATGTCAAAGTAGCAAAATCCGGCCATGAAATATAAAAATAATGTTGAAAAAAAATAAAATGTAGCCATAAACTGTTAAAAAGTATAAAATTCTAATTATAAAACATTGAAAGTTCTAAAATCCGGTTATAAAATTTAAATATTGCCAGAAAGCACCAAAATTGATCCATAAACTGTGTAAAAATGCAAAAAAAAAAAAAATGTCAAAAACACCAAAATCTGAATATGAAATATTAAATTATTCTAAAACTGTAAAAAAATACTGTTGAAAAGTGTAAAGTTTTAATTATAAAATGTTAAAAACAACAAAATCCGGTTATAAAATTAGGTTAAAAAGAAGAAAAATTAACAAAAAATTAAAATCTCATTGTCAAAGAACACCAAAATCCGATCGTAAACTGTTTAAAAGTGCAAAATCCTATTCATAATATGTCAAAAATAGCAAAATCCGGACTTGAAATGTCAAAATATTGTCAACAAGCACCAAAAGTTAGTCTTAAACTGTTAAAAAAGCAAATTTCTATTCATAAATAGTCAAAAATAATTAAATTTGCTCATAAAACATTAAAACATTTTTAGATAAGATCAAAATAGACCAAATACGGTTTAAACATTTTATTTATAAAATTATAAAGCACCAAAATTTGGCTATAAACTGTTAAAAATTTTCATAAATCCCAAAACTAGCAAATTTTTCGTATAAAATATTTGTTAGAAATGGCAAAACTTGGTAATAAAAAAAGATTACAATATTGTCAGAAAACTAAAATCTGCTAAAAAATGCAACATTTTATTTATAAAATGACAAAACAACAAATATTCTTATAATTATTTGAAAAAAAAAACTAATTATGTTAAAATCCGGCCTAAAAACATCAAAATAATGCCAAATACTGTTGAAAAATGTAAAAAAATCATAAAATCTTAAGAATAGCAGAATTCGGCTATAAAATATTAAAATATTGCCAGAAAAAGTTAAAAATAGTCAAAACCAGTCAAAAGTTAAAAAAAAACAAAAGTTTGGCTATAAACAATAAAAACTGCAAATTCTGTTGATAAAATATTTTCTAAGCATTTTTTGTGTTTTTAAGCAATTTTTGTTGAATTTTGTGCAGTTAATAGTTTTTTGTGCGATTCTTTGTCATGTGCTAATGGAAAACATTATTTTTTTGCAAGACTTCTAATATTTTATGCAACGTAAATCTAATTTCTTAAAAGTTTTATTAAAATTTAATTTAAAAAAATGCGTTCTTAAAAGTTTTAAATAAATTTAATTAAAAAAATGCTTTTATAGATAAATTTATTAAGGTAAATAAATGTTTCATACTAAATGTTATTAATAAATTTTAACAGTTTAAAGGTTTAAAAAAAAAAATGATATTTTTTTGATAAAGTTAAAAACTAACTAAGTTTTCTGAGCAGATTTTTTTTATTATCTTTAGTTTGTAACTTGTTCTCAATGTCTTTAGACAGTGCCCGATTTGACTGTTTAGTACTTTGTTATAAAAATCCAACTTTTATTTTTCCTTGTAAATTCAGAGTTTTTAAACAAGGGAAATATCGATGACATCGCATTGAATTCATAATGTACTAAAAACTGCACAACTTTAACATTTTTACTTATTATTGGTTGTTTTTTTGTTGTTTAGACTGTTATTTAGATTTTTTTTAGTTTATTGTCATTTTTTTTACGATAAGACAATGCTTAAAATGTTACTCTGGTAAAACCTATGTGCAGTTTGCTTTCTATGGTTTTAATTTTTTTCCAGACGTTTTTATCTATAAGTAGGACATGTTGAGTACCTTTAGGTTCTGATTTTGAGTTTACTACTGCCAGGTTTTAGTGTTTAAATTGTTCTGCACTTTCAGCTTGTTTAATGGGGTGTCCGCTTTTAGTGTGGCATCGGTACCCATATCAAAACCTTTCTTGATTCTGGAAGTTTCTTCAGACCAATGGTCAAAAGTTTCTTGCCTTTAAGAAAGCTTGTTTGCTGCAGAACTACTTTTTAGATGGCTTGTCGGTACATAGCATTTTCAGAAATTCTTTTTTATAGAAAACGAGTTAATGCTTGCCTTTGATGGTTTTTACCTTTTTGACATTTGGATACTTTTTTGGTGTTATTATTAATGCAGTTCTGGTAATAGCGTTTTTAAATGTTTTTTTTATAAAGTTTTTACGTATTTTTTTGCTTCTTTTTGCTTTTTGTGACTCAAGACTAATTTCGTTTTTTAATTATTTTTTTGGCAGCTTCTGAAAGTTTTTGATTTTTGGGTGCTATTAAATAATTGTTTTCCTCAAAAAAATTCTAAAGCTGTCCGGTTTGTGATTGGGGTAAGATTTTGCATTGTTAGTGCTATCCATCTACAGCATCTTGTTTTTTTTTTACGCTACTAGCAGGCTTTTAGTGAAGATATTATAGATTTTTGGCTTGATAGCATAAATGGCAAAAAATGCTTTACATGAGAAAGAAGTGGAAAAAAGGTGGTAGTCTCATTGCCAAAACTAGACTAATTTTCTTATCCGTCACTTATAGACGCACTTGGAACAGGTTTCTACCATAAGCTATCCTAAAGTTATAAAGTCCAGGCTATAAGTTTTTAGCTTTAGTCACTGTGTTTTTTGATTAACTTTTCTAAAAACCTCCGTTTTATTTTAAACTTTGCCATGATGATAGTTCTAGAGATATCTACATGGATCTTTAATGCAGTAGTTTCTCGCATGCTTTCTGCATTCTTACGCCGTTAATTGCTTTAGCAATTCATCCGTCTTTAGAGCCGGGTTTTCAGCTCATAGGCAAAAGAGTGCCCTAACAATTATCAGCTCAGCCACCCTAAACTGTTTTGGCATATGAATTACATTTCCTTAATTTTCATTTTAATGGTTATACCGCCATGACTCGGTCACCAGAGCCTCGTTAGTTATCTAGCAGCGGGCACCGTGTGCAGGAGAGTTTGACATTTGGGTCGGTCTTACTTGGTGGTTTTTGCTGTCACTCTTTACCCACGTGACATCATAAAAATTAACCAACATCGAAGTCTTTTGCAAGATGAAAAAAAGATTGTAAAGTTGTGCCATCCCTGAAGAAAAGAAAACTTGAATATCTAGGTCACGTCATGAGAGGTTCCAGATATGAACTTTTGAGAAGAATAATTTATTGAAATTTGTAAAACCAAGTACATACATTGTGTAAATTATGTTAAAATATACATTTTAAAATTTACATTAAACTTGTTACATGTACAAAGTTTGCTAGACAAGTACAAAGATGACTAACAGAAGAGACATAGCTAACATATTAAAATACAATATTAAAAAAATCACTAATATTGTTCAACGTTTCCAGTATCAGTCTTCTTGTTATCACAGACTTACATAAACTTGGAAGCATTTCCCTTATTTTTGTTGGTAAATAACTCTTTTGAACTTTGTTCAATCTAATAATAATAATAATAATAATACTTTATTGACGGTATAATCTTACCATTTACATCTACATCAAATATACATAAACAATGATGTTATACAATACAAAAATAAAGAATACAAATATACCATTCATAAAAGCGCACATATTAGACATTAGTCAGCATGACTTAGCTGACTTCTGAACGTAGATTTAGAGACACAAAATACATTAATATCAGTTGGTAAATTATTTGCAAATCTACACATTCTACCGAGTGGATTGTTGAAACCATAATTAGTAGAATGAGTAGACTCGCGAAATAAAGAAGAATGTCTGCTATGTCTATTATTAGGTGCTACATGGAATGGAAGAGTACCAAGTAGCTCCGGACAATCAATCTCAGACATAATTAAATTACGCAAGAACGACAAATCAGCTCTTTTGCGGCGAATCTTCAATGGCGGTAGATTGTACAATAAAGCAATGTAGCAGTAATCATAATTTACAGATAATATGCCGGATTTATAAGACAATAAACGACAAAACTTTTTTTGAATTCGTTCAATACTACGGTTATGAATTTCATAAACAGGACTCCAAACTGACGGAGCATACTCTAAATGCGAACGCACCAAAGCACAATATAAAACTTTAAGTGTACCGGCTGATAAATCCGCGGACATTCTATATACAAATCCTAACATTTTTATGGCACGATTGCACATGATGTTTATATGTTCAACAAATGTAAGTTTATGATCAAAAATAACGCCTAAATCTTTTATTTGTGTGACTTTGTTTAACACTTTAGTGTCAATTATATAGTTAAAAGAAATTTTACTTAAAGTTCTATGGAAACTTACTGAAAAACATTTATCAGCATTAAAAAATAATTTATTAATAAAACACCAAGTATTTATAGAATCCAAGTCCAGTTGTAAAAGATGGCAGTCATTGAGAGATGATATTCTTCTATACATTTTTAAATCATCCGCAAATAAAAGAAATTACGATGAATTGATATACTGTGAGATATCATTAATGAAAAGCAAAAATAAAATTGGTCCACAATGAGATCCTTGAGGAACACCAGATGAAACAAGAATGGGCTGTGACAAAAAGTTATTAATTTTTACACACTGCGTGCGATTTTTCAAAAAGCTGAATAACCAGGAAGTCACATCATGATGAAATCCCAGAGCACTGAGCTTGGCAATCAAAATATTATGACTCACACGATCAAACGCCTTTGAAAAATCGGTGTAGATTGAGTCAACTTGTACTTTAGATTCAAATGCATTTAAAATATCATTTTCATAACAGAGTAAATTAGTAAGTGTGGAACGACCTTCACAAAATCCATGCTGCTCTTCTATTAAGATGCTTTTGCACATCCATTGCAACTGACTAGTTACAATTTTATCGAACAATTTAGGTATAGCAGATTGAATGCAAATGCCTCTATAGTTAGTGATATTCTCTTTGGCTCCAGATTTAAACAAAGGCGTAATATAGCTTTGTTTCCATATTTGAGGAAATTTAGTTTCATTCAATGAAGCATTGAAAAGTAAGTGCAATGGTTTTGCAATAGAATAAATGCTCTTTTTTAACAGTAAAGAGGGAATGCCGTCGGGTCCAACGCTTAAATTACATTTAAGGTTTTCAATTTCCTTAAAAACATCACACAAACTAATAACAAATTTTGAATGTATTACGTTATTATTAAAATTAAACAATGGAGTTGGATGAGTTTCGTTATCATAGACTGAAGAAAAAAAATCTGCAAAATTAGTTACAAAGTCATTCCCATTATTACAAGTTTGATCTTTATAATGCATTGTGGCTGGAAAACCATTAGTTTTTTTGTTTTCATTAACAAATCTCCAAAAATGTTTTGGATTATTTTGAATTTTACTTTCAGCTTGTAAAATATATTGCTTGTATTGATGAGCACTGAGATTTTTGCACGTAGTACGAATAGATTGGAATTCATTATAGTCCGACAATAGTTTTGAAGATTTATAACGTTTGTGTATAGTTTTCTTGAGTTTAGTAAGTGATATCAATTCTTTGTTGAACCAAATAGGAAAATTGCTTTAACGCCATAGTTTTTTAGGGACAAAACAATTAATAACATAATCGATTACAGAGTAAAATACATCAAGACACATATCAATATCACAGTTATAAAATAGTGCAGTTCAATCAACTTTCAACAAATAATTATTGATTGCGTTGTAGTCGGCAAGTTTAAAATCATTAAAAACATAATTACAATTTAAAATATCACAGGTAGTATCACATTTTTTAGTTAACAAGTACGCAGTATGGTGTTGGCTTAAATTTAACAAAACATTTACAGCTTCTATCACAGAAATATCACAATCGTTAGTAAAACATAAATCTAAAAACACACCCTCACTATTAGGAATAGAAATGCATTGTACACAGTTTAAGAACCCAAATGAATTAGCTACTAAATGAGCAGGGTAACTATCATTACAAATTACTCCTATACCTAAATCATCGTTAACCCAAGAGGCTGCAGGTAGATTGTAATCGCCCAATAAAACTAGTTTACTGCTTGGAAACTCGTCGGCAATAGATTCGACGGAATAACAATGGTCAAGATATTTGTCACTAGTTGAATTAGGTGGTAAATATACCGCACAAATTATATAAGACACAAGATTAAACTTAACAACTACAAACAAATGTTCAACACTAATAAACGTGGGGTAAAGTAATACAGATTTGAGGTGAGTTTTGATAGCAATTAAAACACCCCTCCGCTTTGTTTAGGGCCTGTAAGGGCCGAGCGATCACACCTAAATAAATGATAGCCTTTTAGATTTAATTCAGAGTCACTGATGTCTGTAGAAAGCCAGGTTTCAGTGAAAACAATCACATCGTAGTCTGATACGGCTACAGCTAGCAAGAATTTTCTGAGTTTAGTTTTTAAACCCCCAACGTTCTGGTAGTAGATGGAGAAGCCGTTATCATTCCTGAAGATGGGTCCAAGCTATTGACAGGATTCAGGCTCCGAAAATCCATTGGAGATGAAGCAGGAACATTTTGTGAACGACCATAACTCACAAATTTTTTGACAGCAATGTTAGCTGGCCAAAAGTCTTTGCAAATAATAGCTCGAACATGGTCGGCTGGAACCGAGACTTTAAAGCTACTGTAGCTTCCAGATTGTACAACTAGATCTACAGCGTCAATTGATATATTGGGGTATTTCAATTTAATGTAGTTAATAACATCAGATTTTTTAGTTCCGCGTTTAAGTTTTAAGACATGTATTTAAGAGTTTGGCACATATGCCTGCAACTTATCGTTACTTGGACCACAACCAAAAATTGTTGGAGTTTTAGGTTGAACTTTCTGTTTAGGTTTTGTTTGAGCAGTAAGGGTTGCAAAAGAAGAAGAAGAATTATTAATTACAGAATTTATTGCAGATGGAAGCAATTGAATTTCCTCATTAATAGTTGGTGTAACTACACAAGGCATAGATTCTTGAATACGTGTTTTGTATTCAAGTATTACCTTATCTTTGTCTGCAATCTTCTCTTCAAGATACAATACTATATCTAATAGCAATTTATTGTTAGACCGAACTTCATCTAACAAAACTTGATACAGTACGATAGTCTCTTTATAAAGCCTGGGAAGTTCGGAATCGTCAAGTTCGAATGACGTACCACAGTGAAATTTTTTATGGCGAATGGCGCAACTGTTATGAAATATAATTCCACAACTACTACTTGTTACGCCAGATTGTGCAACACTTTTGCATTTGCACGCTTGACCGGACATAATAAATTAAAATTTAAAATATAAAAATTTAACTATAAAAGTGATTAAATATTTAGGAATAAAAAATAATACAAGGATGATACAAGGATACACAATTCACACCGGTGCGGTCCGTCACCTGGTGACTAACTACAAAACAAACAAAAGCAGACCACGGTTGGGATAACACAAGAAAACAAAGGAGTGTTTAAAACAAGCTTAAAATATAAAATCACAAATTAAAATTTAAAATCACAAATTAAAAGAAAGCAAGTTACGCCACTGGTAAGAATATTGGTTTGCGCTGCGCGGATGAGAATGCGCGAGCGGCGGCTATAAATTTAGGTTAAGTTTTAATAAACAAACTTTACCATAAATTTACTGAATACTGATTAAGACAGATAGCACAAACAATCACAAATATAATTACCAGTACGTTAGGTAAAACTTCACAATTAAAAACACTTATAAACACTTATAAACACTTAAAATTAAAAGAGTAAAAACTAATAGTTAGTAGAATTATGTTGGAGTTAGTTCTAGTGTTGTAGCTATGAATATCTTTCTATTTAATTTTTTCCGAAACTTTGTCCTTGGTTTGTAATAAACAATTCAACAAAAATCTGGCTGGTACTGTTATTACATTTAAAATCTTGAAATAAGGATGGCAGCTAGTCAGTTGTGATACAGAAACAATAATTCTAATTGCTCTTTTTTTCACAACAAAAAATGCAAGTTGATAATGGAGAAGTTCCCCATAACAATATGCCATAAGTTAATATAATATAAATATTTGCAAAATAGCATGTTCTGGTTACATCTTGTTTGGTATTTTGTGCAATTTTTCTAAGCAAATATAAGTTTTTTGTTAGTTTACATGCTAAACTCTCTATATAAGATTTATCATTTTAAACAAACTGTTGATGGCAAACTGCATGGAGAGAGTTTTGTTTGTATTTATTACAATTTTATTTGTTTTTAACTAAATCATTGTTTTATTCAGTCCTTGATCAACACTAGAATTTATATCTGTTATGTTTTGTAATAAAGTTGTATCATCAGCTTACAAAAAAGTTTTAGCAGATGTTATATTACTGTCCATGTCGTTGATATATATTAAAAAATAAAAGAGGACCCAGGATTGAACCTTGAGGTACCCCATCAGTTACTTTTGCCTTTTCTGGCCAACTATTGTTAACCACAACAAATTGATCTTTGTTTTCAAGATATGAATTTATAAGCATTAGCGTATTGCTTCTCATTCCATAATGTTCTAATTTGTTGATTAATATATTGTGACAGACACAATCAAAAGCTTTACTCAAATCAATAAACAAAGCATTTATTTTTTGGCAATTTTCAAACGCTGTATAAATATCTTGTATAAGTGAATAAATTGCTGTCATTGTTGATTTTCCTTTTCTATAGCCATATTGGGAATTAGTTAATTTGTTCTCTATATAACAATACAATCTTCTACTTAAAGCAATTTCCCATATTTTAGCTAATACTGGAATGATTGAAATAGGTCTGTAATTAGACACTTCATGTATATTGCCGTTTTTGTGAGTAGGTACTACTTTGGTTAGTTTCAGTTGATTGGGATATTTGCCCTGCTCAAACGACAAATTTATAACCACATATCTCGGAAGAAATAGCTTTTATTATAATAGAAATAATACTAAAAATATCTGCACATTTATATTGTTCAGTGAAGCTATAGTTTCTTTAATCTCTATAAAATGTAATAGTTCTAGAAAAAATGATTCTTTTGCTCTAGGAAGCGCTGCTGTTAAGAATTGCATAGACTGCATACAATTTGATGTTGAACTTTCAGTAATAGTATTAACAACATTACAAAATTATAATTGGTAGTTACTTTGTAATATAGTGCAATCTACTGGTGTTTTTTTACCTATATTATTAATAATTTTCCACATCTCACGCGACTTATTTATGGAATTCAAAATTGTTATAATTTTTTTTGCATTTTCAATATTCTTACTATAAAATTTTCTTAAGTTATTTTCTAGTTTTTTAACTTCATTGCAAGCTATACATTTGCATATGGTACTGACAGTATTAAGCTTTCGTTTTTGTTCTTGAAGTTCTTCAGTATACCATAAGTTATTGTTTGTTTGATTCGTAATGTTATTGCGACAAAATGGAAAACAGTTTTTAAACGTGTCTAATAACTGTTCATGAAATATAGTAAATGCTGTATTCGTATTTGTATTGTTTTCTACTATTGACCAATTTGTTTGTCTAACTATTTTTTGAAACTTTTTGATATTCTTTGCAGAAAATTACCTAAAAAGGGTTTCAGTTTTTTTTTGCTGTGTGTTTTTTAATTTATAATTTGGCTATGATACCATAGTGATCAGAAAAGTTTTTTTTTTTTAATATTAATCAGTTTGAAATACATAATAAAATAAAATCTTTAATTTTAATAATATGAATACTTATAATATTGTTTTTCTAAACTTTCTACATTAACATTAATATTAAAATCACCCACAATAAAAATTGTTTTTGTGTACTTGTCCAGCTTACTTAACAATTGAGAAAACACATTAAAAAAATCATTAAAACTGCCCAGCGGCGTACGATACACAGATATAAAAATAACAATAGACATCCAATTTTAAAATAACAAACATTCGGGAAAGTGAGTAGGTTTGTGTGTGGGTGGTTTATATTGGTGAACCCACTCAAGTGTTTGTGATAAAGAGATTGGTTTTTCATTCCATTTTTGGCGTTTCTGCAGATGAAACTTATAAATGATTGTATGTCAATTTTTATTAATCTAGAAGAGGGAGCAGACATAAAATGTCTAAATATCAAACACTTTAAAGTTTAAGTTGAGCGGGTGGTTTCTATTTGTGTTTTTTAATAAGTGATTTTTAATGATAAAAAAATACAATAACTGTGAAAAGATTAATAATATTGTTGTGTTGTAAGTTGAACCAAAAATCTAAAGCGCATTTTACAAAAAAAAAAAAAAAACAAATATTTTTTCACATTTTTTTTCAGTTTTTTATTGGAAGTATTCAAAAATAACAAAATCTAGCTTTGAAAATCAAAATATTATCAAAAAGCACCATATTTGGCAATAAACTGATAAAATGTGTATTTTTTCATGAAATACCAAAAATCCGGCTATGAAATATTAAGATATTGTTAGGAAGCACTAAAATCCGGTCACAAAACTGTTAAAAAATGTAAAATTTTATTAATAAAATGTCAAAATAGCAAGATCCGGCCTAAAATATCAAAATATTGTTGAAGAATAAAACAAAATGTGGCTATAAACTGTTAAAAAGTTTAAAACTCTATTTATAAAACGTCAAAAAGCACCAAATTTAAGTCATAAACTGTTTAAAAGTGCAAACAAATTTTGGTTATGAAATAACAAATTATCATAAAACTGTAAAAAATACTGTTGACATGTGTAAAAATTTTATTTATAAAATGTTAAAAATAACAAAATCGGGTTAAAAAATATTAAAATGATGTCAAAAAGAATAAAAAAGAGCAACAAAATCCGATTGTAAACTGTGTAAAAGTGCAAAATCCTATTTATAATATAGCAAAATAGCAAAATCCGGCTTGTCAAAAAGCACCAAAATTTAGTCTTAAACTAAAAAAAAAGCAAATTTATATTCTATTGAAAAATTAGAATTTTGTTATAAAACAAAATCATTTTCAAACCAATTCAAATGGGCAAGAAACTTTATTTATAAAATTAAAAAAAAAAAAACAAAATTTGATCATAAACTGTTGAAAAACATAAAAATATTCATGAATCCCAAATCGTCTTTTGCTAGATTTAGGATTGGTCATAAAATATGAAAATATTGTTAGAATTTTTTTAATAAAAAGTCAAAAATAGCAATATTTAATTATAAAAAAATGTTACAATTGAGGCTATTCTCTATGCATATTGTTATAATGTGACAGGTCATTTTGTTAGCAAGCAAGATTTGTTGAAATGTACATAGAGAATAGCCTCAAATTGTTAGAAAAAACCAAAATCCAGCTATAAACTGTTTAAAAGTGCAAAATTTTATTTATAAAATTATAATATACATACTAAAATTATGTCAGAAAATACAAAATCTAGTCAAAAACGGTTAAAAATAGCAAAATTCTATTTATAAAATATTAAAAATCCAGCCTTGAAACTTGAAACTTTGACCATAAACAATAAAATATTAAAAAATTGTTAAAAAAACAAAATTTTATTTATAAAAATAGTAAAATTTGGTTATAAAGTCTTTTTCAAAAAAATCAAAATTTTGGCCAAAAACGATGAAAACTGCAAAATTCTTTTCATAAAATGTCAAAACAACAAAATCCAACTTTAAATTTGAAAAAAAAAATCATAAAGCACCAAAATTTGGCTCTAAACTTGGAGCCTTGTGCTGGTGTTTATGAGCACGTGAAAGATGTGGGACTAACTCTTTTTTTCCCTAAAGTAGGTCGGAACGTCGTTTGTGATCCAGGCTTCAAAATAAGGGCGCTACTTTATTTTTACTAATTTACTAATTCACTGGTAAAGATCCGCCACGCGGTTTTATCGAGCCCTGATCCGCATATAGCGCTGGCTTTCTGTCGGCTCTTGACCACCTGAATTCAGCGGACATCCCGCGCAGAAGACATATTTATTTTCTTTACCGGTTCAAATTAACGCGCTAAAAATAGTTAAAACCAGCTTTAAAAATCAAAAATATTGTTAAAAAACCAAAAGTCTATGAAATCTCAAAAATAGCAAAATTTAGCTTAAAAAACAAAATCTTGCTATAAATTGTCAAAAAATGTCAATGCGTCGAAAAATAAACTTAATCTTTTTCTTAAGATATTTGACCCACCCAAATATCGCACGCAACCAGAGTTTGGGTTGCGACCAGAAATTAAAAACCATTGGTTTAATGCGAGTACTGTTGAGCGTCTCCTTTGCAAAGCAATAGCAAAATATTTACCTAGTAAACCCTTCTAGTGGTGTGGTTAAAATTTTATTTTAAACTGTAGGTTCCGCATCTTCTTCTTTAGGTGCCTATCCGATTACCGAATGTTGGCAATCATTATAGCTATTTTTACTTTGTTCACAGCAGCGCGGAAAAATTTGGTAGTTGTACTCCCGAACCACTGTCTTAGGTTCTTGATCCAGGATATACGCCTTCTGCCAGGACATCTTCTTCCGAACTCTTTTCCTTGCAGAATCAGTTGTAATAATCTATATCTTTCTTTATTCCTTATAATGTATCCGAAATACTGCAACTTGCGGGCTTTAATAGTATTAACTACCTCCAGTTCTTTTCCGAAACGTTCAAGGACCCTTGCGTTGATGATATGGTCCTTTCACGAAATTCTTAGGATTCTCCGGTATATCCACATTTTGAAGACTAATAGTTTTTTGCAGGTATCTTTAGACATGGTCCATGCTTCCATATCTGACAAGTCTCATTTTTGGTTTTATATTTAAGTCATGACTACGGAACACATCTTTCATCTTTATGTAAGCTCCCCTGGCTTTTTCAATGCGGCATTTTATTTCTACCAAATGGTCCCACTGATTGTTAATTATGGTACCAAGGTAAGTATACTTTAAGACCTGTAGTATTGCCTGACCTTCTGCTTTGAAATCGATGTTTTGAATTGGCACTTTGCTGATGAGCATATACTTTGTTTTTTTGGGATTCAGGGTCAATCCGTAGTTTTTACTTACGTCCACAATGTTGTTCATAAGTTCTTGCAGTCCCTATATGCTATTTGCTCACATCACAGTATTATCAGCATATCTGATATTATTGATATATTCACCGTTTAATCGAATGCCAGTATTTACCTCATGGAGCGGATCCTTAAATATTTCCTCAGAGTATAGATTGAAGAGCATTGGCAATAGTATGCACCCATGGCGTACACCACGTTGTATGTTAATGTACTCGGCATCCTGTTTGTCGACTTTTACGAACGCCAGCTGGTTTCAGTATACGTTACTAATCACTCTAATATCTTTCTTGTAAAGTCCTATATTTTGTAGAATTTTGATATCCTGATCGTCGACTCTTACGGACGCCAGCTGGTTCTAGTATAGGTTACTAATCACTCTAATATCTTTCTTGTCCAGTCCTATATTTTGTAGAGTTTTGATAAGTTTTGGGTGTTGAACCTTATCAAACGCTTTCTGATAATCAATAAAGCATGCAAACACATCACAGTTTACGTCTCTACATTTTTGAAATAGGAAACATTGTGCATTTCTAAAACCAAACTACGTTGAGCTAATAATATTTTCACATCGTCTATACATTCTGTTATGGATAATTTTTAGGAATACCATCAAAATATGACTCATTAAGCTAATTGTTCTATAATATTTTGTCTGTATCTTCCTCGCTTAGTACTTTAAACACCTCTGAGTGAATATGATCTGGGCCAACTGCTTTCCCGTCTTTGGTTTGCTAGATGGCTTTTCTTACCTCCTCCTCAGGTTCCGCATATTTGTGTATAACTATTATTGCACACCACAAACATACAAGAGGGGTACTGATGCTTGTAGCAAGCACGGGCACTATAAGAAGATGTCGCAGGAACAATTTCATTTGCCATCGAAAAGCAGCTTTTTTGCCATTTATTTTTGTCAGGTTTCTCCAAAATGTTTTCATTTGTTAAAAATAATAATGTTTTAGAATAAAAATTAAAAAATAATTGTACGTACAAAACTGCAAAAATACAAACATTTATCCAAAAATTTTGAATTTTGGAAAAAAAGAATACTTAGATTCATACTTATATTGATAAAACTAAACTTTCTTTTAGTTGTGGAAGAAAAACTATCCTGGACATAGGCTTCCTCCAAATTTTTCCACATTGTTCTGTTTAAAGCAAAGTTGCGTCCAATTTTTTCCCGCTGTTATTTTTATATTGTGGTTTTATTTGATTGGGTCATGTCTGGCAATGTGGCCGGCCCATCTACACTTAAGTCATGCTACACGTTCCATGACGTCTGTCACCCTTGTTTGTCGTCGGATAGTTTTGTTTCGCACTCTTTGTTTTAAGCTTATGCCTAACATAAATCTTTCCATTGCTCTTTGCGTGATTTTTAATCGATTTGCCGCGCTCATTATAAGTGTAGCAGTTTCCAGACCATACGTCGCTACGGGTAAAACACATGCCTCGTATACTTTGAGGCAGCCCAGCTCAGTCCAACTTTTTTACTTATTTTGGCTCTCTGATTTTCTTTGCCTAGTGTGATTTTATTCCCGAGATATATGTATTCATCTACTTTTTTAATGGTGTTCGTTCCCACGGTAATATTACGGTCGTCTTTAGTTATAATCTTTGTTTTATTAAAATTCATTTTTAAACCTACCCGTATTGAAGCTTCATGCATTTGTTGAAGCATTTGCTGTAGTTTGTCGATATTGCTGTTGATTATAACGATGTCGTCTGCAAATCGTAGGTGGCTTAGGTATATACCATCGACACGTATACCTTTGTTCTCTTATGGTAAAGTTTTAAACACGTCTTCTATAGCTGCTGTAAATAACTGTCAATATTGTATTGCCTTGGCGGACGCCCCTATGTATTGGTATTTTGTTGGTTTTCATGTCGTCCTAAATATTCACCTGGAGTGTAGCATTTTTATATATCTATTTAATAATATTTGATTATTGCGTTATTCAATGCGTTTAGATTGTCTAATTCGGGACCTTGTGATAGTCAACAAAAACCAAGTAGATGGGTATATTGTATTCGGTACCTTTCTCAATAAGCGTGTGGATAGTTTGTTGATGATCCATAGTGCTAAAACGTTGACGGAAGCCTGCTTGTTCTACTGGCTGGTAGAAGTTGAGCTTCTTTGTTAGATTTTTGTAGTCAGTTTGCAAAGATGCAGCAAGCATATCGGGTGATAGTTTTCAAAACTAGTGTTATTACTTTTTTTAAACAATAGAATGACTTCTGCGCTCTGCCATGTGTCTGGGATCTTTCCCTCAATTAAACATTTATTGATAAGCAATCTTACTGCTTCTCCGCCGGTTTTTATCGATCTTCTTCCTGTGCTTTATTGATTTTTAGATGTCTCAAAGCTATTTGTGTTTCGGATCTATTTACTTTGGGGATTTCTTTTGAGCCCAACAATTTAGATATTTCCTCTTGTGATATTAGAATTAGGATTCGGAATACTAGAGTTATACAAGGTTTGATAGAACTTTTGGATTATGTTCACGATTTTGTCTGAAGTAATGTTACCTTGCTCGTCTTTTAGTTTGTAGATCTTTATTTTTCCTTCTGCCATTTTTAATCTTAGAACTTTCATGTTTGCGTTTTCTGTTATTACGTTTTGGATAGTCTGTGTGTTGAAGGTTCATATGTCTCTGCAAATCTCCTTACTTATTCTTTTGTTGAATTGGGCGTATTCTGCTTCTGCTCTGTTTAATGTTCTCCTATGTTCTATTAGTTTTTAGGTGTTCTGACTAATTTTGTTGTTGTTTTGCTTCTATTTTATACAGATTTTTTTTGTGGCTAAGACGATGGTAAGTCAGACGAATCAACAGATAGCTCAGAACAACAGAGCTATCTAGAAAGGAAAGTACACGCATAAGTACTGTACAATGTAGAAAGGCAACGGGAAACCATCTCTATTAGCATTCCCAAGAGAAGCACATGATGACTACATTCAAATCAAATCAAATTACCAGTTTCTCATTTGGATCTCCGGAAGGAACGGACTTGAATGAAGCCACAATATCAAACATACAAAATAAAATCAGAATAGGAACCTGGAACGTACGAAGCCTATACGAAGCAGGAAAACTAATAAACAGAACCCAAGAAACAAAAAGGCTTAACATAGACATAATAGGCATAGCCGAGACTTGGCTGCCCGACTCAGGAAAATGCGCAACTTCGGGGTATACCCTGTACTACTCGAGTAATCAAGACAGGAACCACAGGAAAAGAGTCGGATTTCTCATCTCTAAACCTCTCGCAAGGTGCGTCACCAATTTTACCCCCTACTCTGAAAGAACAGCATTATTAAAAATCAATGCCAAGCCCGTAAATCTCAACATCATTCAGGTGTACGCTCCAACGACCAATGCAGCAGAAGAAGAAATAGAATCATTTTACTTTGAGATAAAAGATCTACTCAAACTTACAAAAAAACAGGACATAATCATAGTAATGGGGGGTTTTAACTCAAAACTGGGGAATGAGAAATTTGAAGATCTTGTTGGCACTTTTGGATTAGAGATACGTAACAAAAGAGGAGACCGACTCTTGCAATTCTGTCAAGAAGAAAATATAAAAATAAGCAGCACATGGTTTTGACTGTACACGTAGATATTCTCAGCAGACCAACCGCATAATATAATCAGAAATTAAATAGACTTTATACTAATTAATAAAAGGTTTGGTTCATCTATTACAAAGGCATGTACCTACCCAGAAGCAGATGTCCCATCTGACCATACACTACTGATGGCGTCGATCAAGAACAAACTATCAAAACCTAGCAAAACAACTCCTAAGCGGAAGATGGATCTTGCTAAACTGAAACAGAAAGATATAAAAGCGGCAGTAACAACGGAAATTAGCAAGCAAATCGAGGGCAAGTTATCTAAAAATATAGAACAAGAGGATATAAACTATATATGGGGCCAAATAAGAGAGATTCTATTAAGCAGCACACAACACATAGTTGGATATAAAACACAAGACCGAAAACAAACATGGTTGACAGAAGAAATTTTTACACTAATGGAAAAAACGGCGAAAAGTTAAGAATCAGATCAACAAATATAAGTGGATACAAAAGCAGGTTTGGAAAAAGATTTGAAACGAGTGGCTGAACCATGAATGTAGAGAAATTGAACAACTGCAAGCTCTACAAGATGACTTCAATCTTCATCTAAACTAAAGGAGACAGCAGGAACTTTCCGAAAAAATAATACCTCCATGTTAGTAAATCGACAAAATCAAATTGCAATAGATATACAACAGAAAAAAACATTTGGGAAAACTACATCAAGGAACTATTTGCAGATGACAAAAGACAACATAGGGCAATTGAAGAAGCCAACAACTTAACAGGTCCTTCAATTAGCAAAAATGAAGTAGTAAAAGCTATACAAACTGCAAAATCAAACTCCTGAATGAAAAAGGTCTCTGCACAATGGCTCACGTCTACGTTTATCCCTCTCCCAAAAAAAAAAACGCCAAAAAATGTGAAGAACATAGACTGATTAGCCTTATGAGCCACACGTTGAAACTGTTCCTAAAAATCATACATCAAAGACTCTACAGAAAATGTGAAGACACAATGAGTGAAACTCAATTTGGGTTCAGGCAAGGCTTGGGTACAAGGGAAGCAATAACCGCAATACAAATCCTCGGGCAGAACTGTTACGACCAGAGGAAAAGTGTATACCTAGGCTTCATAGATTACGAGTAGGCGTTTGATCGCGTTTAACATCACAAGCTCATCGAAATCTTTAAAAACCTAGATATTGACCAAAAAGACATCAGATGTATTAAGAACCTTTATTGGAACCAAACAGCACAAGTTAAAATTGACAACAAAATAACCAAACCAATACAGATTTGTAGAGGACTTCTATCACCTCTCCTGTTTAACCTATACTCAGAGAAAATATTCCAAAAAGCACTTGGCAATATCGAAAAAGGCATTAAAGTTAACGGAAACTGGATAAAAGACATTCGATATGCGGACGACACAATACTGATAGCCAAAAGCATAGAGGATCTACAACAATTAGTTAATAGCGTAGGAATACATAGTAGACAAATGGGATTGAACATCAACACTGAAAAAACAAAGTTTATGGTAATTATCAGAGACCCAGACGCAACGAGGAATGACAGATTAACATTTGACGAGTTAATTGAACGGGTGAACAAATTTAAATATCTGGGTACATGGCTCACTAAGGAATGGTCATCGGACATCAAAATAAAATGCAGAATTGAAAATGCACGTAGCGCATTTATGAAGTTAAAAAAAGTCTTAACCAACACTGACTTTAATATCAGCTTCAAGCTACAGCTCGTCAAGTGTTATATATGGTCGATTCTCCTTTGCGGTATGGAGGGATGGACAATGAAAACAGCATCAATGAACAAACTTGAAGCCTTTGAGATGTAGCTGTACCGCAGAATATTTAAGATCTCATGGACA
The DNA here is from genome assembly GCA_963932245.1 of Tachinus rufipes. Classification (NCBI taxonomy): domain Eukaryota; kingdom Metazoa; phylum Arthropoda; class Insecta; order Coleoptera; family Staphylinidae; genus Tachinus; species Tachinus rufipes. Next base: position 24,710,890 of record OZ010747.1, on the reverse strand, counting down.
GCAAGAGTCACAAACGAAGAAATGCTCAGACGAATTAACAAAGACCGCGAATTATTAATTACAATCAAAAGAAGGAAAACTGCGTACCTGGGTCACTTAATGCGCAACCAAAAGTACCACATACTGCAATTAATAATTGAAGACAAAATTGATGGAAAAAGGGGAATAGGAAGGAAGAAGATGTCCTGGTTGCGGAACATAAGGCATTGGACGGGACTCCGAATTATAGAAAGTTTGAGCTAGGGATCGAGTAGAAATGAAACAAGTGGTCGCGAACATCCATTAATGGATATGCGCAGGACAAGAAGAAGAAAAGTTTTACTTACAATAAAATTTGTATATTAATGTTTAGTTTTTCTCGGAAATATATCGTTATTAATTGTTTGCATTGATGCTTTAGCAGCCTGCAATAATTTTTGTATATAATAGAATTTTAAAAAAAATGCTTATCGCTAGCATTTATAAAATTAGGAATTTAAATAATACAAAACACGTGACATCATAAAAATTAACTGACTAAAATGTAGACTAAAGAAAATAAACTACATAATTATAACAAATTAAAGCAAAAAAATTAATATTGAAAAACCCATTTGATTTAATTGACAAAATCCGCTGCATAATTGATTATTATTATCTCTCAACGATAGTTAATGATATTAATATTAAAATAAACTATAATTAAACTAATTATATACTATTATATTGGGTATTATTGAATTAATAATAGTCAATCATTCTATAAATAAGCTACATAAAAATAATTATTGATAAATAAATATTAATTTACCATAAAATGATAGTAAGCATGCGGTCATAAAAATTCACCATTAAGATTTATTGGTTATATATTTCACGCCATATTTAATATAGCCTTAGGATCTATCTGATTGGTGTATGAAATAGTTAATATAATAATAAAGAAAATGATATAAAAATACGTTTATTAATTAATAATATAATAATGCAACCAGTTTATATTTGACATAAATCAAATATAAAATAAATTTCAGGAAAAACAATGTACAGTAATAGAAAGATGAAAATATGTAGTTTGCGAGTAATCCTCACTTCATGTCTGTAAAGCTGGTTTTATTTCTCATAAAATATTTTGTTGCTATACATAAAGGATGATATGAATGTATAAAGTTTCAAGAATATGATGCGATTACAATATCAAAGAAAATATGGTTTATTAAATATAATTCTATTATTATTATTAAAATTTAATCAATTTATGTTTATTCTTAAAACAATATAATTAATTAAGCCAAAGTAATTAGATTTGTGTATCATTGATTTTAATAAAATATAATTGAACTTGAACTTGATTTCGTTGAGTGAGACGAGCGCCGGTCGATAAATACACCGACTATCGCAGTTTCAGTTGAGTAGTCCCAACTTGAACGAATTTAAAAAATACCCTCGCTTGGAATATTAATTTAGATTTTATTAATCTTTGTGAAAATAGAAATACAAACTGTATAGACGTAATTACATTGAAGTTACTTGTTATCAAGGAGTTAATTAAAACGTTTAAATTGAATGGAAATTAATATTCAGTAAACAGAAATATTGATTGCATATTATTACTATAAAACAACAAACAACAAGTTTTTACGTTATTGATCTATTATAATATTCTTAGAATCATCAGGAATTTATAAATTAACTAGAATCTAAAAGGTTGCATTTATTACAATAATTAAAAATCAATCATAAGCACACATTTATGAGAAATTAATAACTACAAATAATTTGTATCTATTATATATGTATTTTACAAAATTCATAAATGTTAACAACATCCTCACACAATTCAATTATCGTCTTTCTACTAAAATTTCACATTTCCCCCTTTATACCTTTAGTCTTTACATTTTGCAAGTGTTCCATCTGATTATTATCTTTGATTACACAACCGCCGGTGGCGGCGCCGGGTTTATTCTTGTGAATTATTTTCATACGTCGTAACAACAACAAAAAATATATACGGAAATAAGTTTCAGGATTATTTTGTTATAATAATAATATATTTGTTATTCTATTTGAATCGATCAGCAATGTAAATAGACATAAAGAAACTTTGTTGCAAGCGTTGCTGAAAAAATGTAAATAATGTGGGAAGGAATGTGAAGTGTTTTGGTAAAGTTTTAAGTTGTTTGAAATGTCTGAGAATTTCATAGTAAGAATAGTGTGATGAAGTATAAAACTATTAGTTTTTATTTCTTGCATGTTAAATTAATATTTAAAGATTTACTTATTATATTATATGTTTAAAGTTTTATTGTATTCTAATCCATGTTTTAATTTGTTTCAGATGGAAATTGAATTGTGTAAGTAGGATTAAATTATTAAGTTGATAGTATATTTTGGTTTAAATAATAAGATATTTTTAAGGGCAAACGTAAATTGGTTCAGTTAGAGCAGTGACATGTATATGCACACGAGACTAGCTCTGTAATGGATCAACAAAAATACAAATAATATTGAAACACTTAATTGAGTTGATTCTAATAACAACGGTTGCTTGTTTAGGCCTCACTAAAATACACCTCTTGAGCCCAATTGCACACCCAACCCAACCAACATCTTCTCTCTAATTTATAGTCCTTCTAAAAAAAACATTTTTGTTGACAACTTTAGGGGTTGCAGATATTTATTTTATCAGTGGACAAATCAATTAAACACTCAACTTTGATGTTTTTCTCGTACATTTAACAAGTTTTTAATTATTTTTTTATTCGGAAGTCACGTATTAAGCTGTTGGTCCCATCAAACCACTTTAAACAAGTCGTAGACTTACTGTGGCGATGCAAAATAGCCGTAAAAAGCGTAAAGCACTTAGAAAATTTGGAAAAAATCCAAAATAGTAAAGTTGTTGGGTATTAACTGTTTCTTACCTTTGCCCCTGTCATTTCTACAAAGACCCGTTAAAAATAATAAAAAAAACTATTTTATAAACAAGGTGGATATTTTTATGATTTTCTTAAAAGTAATTCAATAAGATGCAGGAACCAATAAAAACATAACTAATGATTTTTTTTTACTATAAAATAAATTTAATAGTACACTACAATAATTATAATTTAGTCTACAAAAATTTACAAAATGTGAAGTTGATATGTTCTATGCGTAAGCAACAAAGGGCGATCTCCTCTCTCTTGCTCAGATCTATCTGCAACTATTCCGTCGCCGAAAGGTAATCTTTTTTTAGTTTATTTTTGAAGTTGTTCTATGCTTATTGCCAATCTTTGATAATCTTTAAAATGACATTGCTTATAAGGTCAACGAACTTTATGGATAAGTTGTCAGTATAATGTTCGTCTGACGCTTGATGGGCGACAGTGGCATAGCTACCGTTAAGCCAGAGTCTGCAATAAATGCACAAGCATAGGCCCCTTCGACGTTTGTTTATTTACAAACCTCTGAAAAGGTTTAAAAAAGTGACAAAATTTTAATGCCATTTTCAATATTTTTCGACGGGGCCCAAAAATTGTAGCTACTGAGAGATAGTTGTCCCTAACACCCACATGTTTTGGCGTTCAAACAAAATCATCTTTGTTCCAAATCGGGCTTAACAAAATACCAAAACTTGTTCAAGTTTGGCCATCAAATTGGGCTAGTACATAGACAATATACTCATGATGTCTTTAACTAGTCGGAACATAAGACAAACAAACTTTGAGATGATGTTTCTTAGTATAACTTTGTGCAACGTAAATAATACTTGGTGTACACAAAACAGTTTTTTGGGAAATGACTAGAAATAGGCCAGACTCTTAAAGACAAAAGCACTTGTTTATAAACTGCTTGTTACAACCGCAACGAGTAGGTATTTTGCAACGATGTAAGGTTTTCTGCAAAAGCAAAAATGCAAATTTTTGTTGTAGACACAAAAATTTCTATTTTTACTGTTCACTTTGTTTATGGTAATGCTACGTAGCTGAGCGATGTCAAGTAAAATCAAAAGCAACCAATCAAGACCCAACAGTAAGCAAAAATTTACCAAAAAAGATCCACCAATGAAAGCGTTCCAAATGGAAAATATCTGGCGTGTTAGAGTTGTTTAGTTGTCGATTTAGCAAGTCCATTGCGGAGGTCCGTCCATACAATTTTTTTGCAGAGGTTGTCATCGTTTATCCGTTTAACGTTTGGGTAACGGACATGTCTGGTTAAACTTAAGTCATGTTGTCTTCTGTTTGGATTTGGCTTAGAATTTTTTTGGAAAGCCGATTTAAACATTCCGAAGACTCCTCTTTATCTGTTGTCCAGTTTTGTTAAGTGCACCAAACCATGCTCTTAGATTCATCTATGTGCTTTATGAAGATAATTGCTGTGGTCACGCGTGATCTAATCTCAAGCGCATTTTGATTTTATAGGGTTGCAGTGCAGATTTTGCTTGGTTTAGTTGACATGCTGGCAGATAAAAAAGTTACCGTAGGTTTACTTGCAGGTGTAACCAAACAGTGCATTGGTGGACTTTCTGGACCCGGATCTTGAATAGTCTTCACTCTGATTGGCTGGTCTGTTTGGTATTGTTACTTTAGCTGGTGTTTTGCCTTAACACATTATTGACGGTAAAACTACTCGCTGGCAATTGTGATCTAGAGTGACGAACCCACCCACCCAAGTGTCATCAAAAATTAGATATTATTTCCTCCTCCTGTGACTAAAGAATTTTTAACACTTGCAGAAAAGAAAAACTTTAATTTTATTGTTAACAAATACTCGAGCAGGTGGGTGTGCACTCCAATTCTAACTACTCGCTGATAAACATGATCTTGAGTAACCCACCCAAGTGTTAGTGATCAAGAGAGAGCCTCCTCTGACTAAAAGATTTAAACATTTGAAGAAAGAAGGTTTATTCAATTCTTTGTAAACAAACATTTGGGCGGCTATGTGAGCACTGCAATTTAAATTACTCGATAGTAATCATGATCTGTAGTGACCCACCCAAATCATCAAAAAATTAAATACCACCTCCTCGTCCTCTCGCTAAGAGACTTCTAACTCCTGCAGGGAAGAGACACTTCAATTTAATTATACACTTGAGCGGGAGGGTTGTCACTCTAGTTTCAACTATTTGCTGGTAATCATAAACTGGAGTGACTCACCCAAATGTTAGTCATCAAAAAATTGGATATCACCTCCTCCTCCTCTGACTGAAAGACTTCTAACACTTGCAGAAAGGGATTGTTTTCAATTCTTTGATAACGAACACTGGGCGAATGGCTGGTCAATTCAGTTCCAACTACTCGCTGATAATCATGATCTGGAATGGCCCACCCAAATGTTAGTCATCAAGAAATTGGATATTACTTCTTCCTCCTCTGACTGAAGGACTTCCAACACTTGCAGAGATAATTTGTTTTCAATTTTTTGATAACGAATACTTGGGTGGGTTCAAACTACTCGCTGATAATCATAATCTGGAGTAATCCAACCATCCGCCCAAGTATTGGTCATTAAAAGATTAAATACCAGCTCATAGACAAAGAAACACTTGCAGAGAGGAGAAACTTCAATTTTATTGTCAACAAACACTTGGGCGGGTCAGTGAGCTGGTAACTATGATCTAAAGTGACCCACTTACACGCCCAAGTATTAGTCATTAAGAAATTAGTTAACACTTCCTATTTCTTTGACTAAAGTACTTGTAACACTTGCAGAAAAGAGTTGTGTTCAATTCTTTGATAACAACACTTGGGCGGATGTCAGTTTTAACTACTCACTAGTAATCATGATCTGAAGTGACAGTAATGATGAAGATGGTCTACAGGAATGGTGTGATATTCAAATTAACCAACTTCTGGAATCTAAAATGACCGGCAAGTGATGATTAATTGCTATGCGACATTTGAAATGCAAGGTGGCCGCTAAACATGCTTTTATCTGTAATATAAATTTTAAACAACTTTAGGATGAAGGGGGAAAAGGAAAAGCAGGCAATATAATAGTTGGCCGTCCATCCGTCTTTAAATGCAAGATGGCCGCTAAACATAGCATAAACGTTTGATTTATCAATAATTCAATTCAATTCAATTCAATAACCTCTTAATACCGTTAGGTGTCGAGGTGTCGGACACACCGAGCCACAGAGAAGACATGTGTGGATGCATATATGAGGTAACGGACCCATATTTTGAAGAACGCTACGCTCGGCATTACTTTGGGTTCACCCATCCAAGTTGTGACCAGAGCGGCCGTTGCTTAACTTTTGTTAGCGCTGGTACTTGTACATGCCTTCTCTGCCGTACTGCCAACTTTATCAATAATTTGTTGCAAAATTATATTTAAGATAGAAGATGGCCGCTAAGAATGATTTAAATTCTAAAATAACTAATTAACTGTGAAATTACATTTGCAATGCAAAATGGCCAACACCATATGTAACTGCTAACTTCTGCAAACTTTTTATTACTTTCATATACTAAACAAGTCTGTGATGGTTTTGAAAAAGATCTAGTTTATGAATGGTTTATTTTTTATAATTTTTGGTCCAATGTTACCAATTGGTTAATCATTGCAATAACTGAAGACGGTTGCATGTCCCCAAAAGCCCAACCATCTGAAGTGACTTCTACGTTGTCAATCATCTTTCTCCTTCTTAGGTAACTGGAGAAACGTGTTTTCCGTTCTTTGATTTAAAAGTGGCCAAGAGTTACCATCGATTATCTGCTGTGTAGTACGGTTTCTTCAACATTTTGTAATCAAACTCCCGGTTTTCTCTTCCATCTTGTACTTTTTCTGCTTTTTTTCTAATTTATGCCATTCAGTTGTATCTTTGGGTTACATAATAAATATTTTTGTTGGTGTTCTTTACGGGTATTGTTTGGGGTCGTAAAAGCACTATGGTTTTGTTGTGCCTCACGTTGGGCGTCATTTGTTACCGATCTGGAGGCCAATAAATACTCGCGGGTGTGCATCATCTTTGTGATGCTTTCTTTTCCGCAAATTGCCACCAGGTCTAGAGGATAGTAATATTTAATCCAGAGAGTCAGTCAAATCAGAGACAACAAACAACCAACATTATCCCCGAATAGGCCACTACTCACACCTACAAGCAAACTAGAACAACTGTTTTAGTAGACTCAGAACTAAATCTACGAGAAAGATAACACATAGCTTTTTTTGGCCACACACCACAGCCGTAGGCAAGATGTGGTAAGTGCTAACTGTAAAACTTTTCCACTGGGCTTTATAAAATCAAACAAACAAACTTTTACTACAAACCCACAATCAATCTTTCAGAAAAATAGGTCTCCAACAAACATAACTCGTGGTATATGGAACTAGAAGAAGATGGAAGTTGGACCAAAAAACGGAAAACCCCAAACTAAAAAGAATCAAGCAATTGGAAAAGTCTAAAAAGATTCCCAAGAACTTGATCGGAAATATACTTGAAAACCAACCCAAAGGATCAAAGCTTTAAAGCAAATTAAAGCCACAGTTAAGAGTTTAAAAAACCGCTTATTCCATATACGGCTATCCGGCAATTATTTTGACTGACACCACTCAGTTTGTCAGCAAAGTTTTTAGCAATGCCGTGAAGAGGAGAAAAATAATTCTTCACACGATCTACAGGCCAACCCTGTAAAGAATTTATAAAAGAAAACACAAGAAAATCAACTTTACCAATTCCGGCAAAGGTCCACGCAAACGGTTTCCGGCCGCCACCAACTTCCAATAATGCCTTAGTCAGAAAAGAATTGATGCTACGTGACTGGGCGTTGCCAAGTGACATCCAAAGCAACCAATCAATTCTCTGCAGCAAGCTTAACCCGACAAAAGAAATTCACAATTGAGACGTCAGATGAGTCCAAGTCAGCAAACAACTAACATTACCCTAAATAAGCTACTAATTACACACAAAAGCAGACTGGTCTTCACTGGACTAAAATTTGATATAAAACCGGAAGAAGCTTTAGGCTCTACACTCATCAATCAAAGAGTCTCACAATCAAAGCGAGAAGACTTAAGGCCGGATAAACAAGTACTGCCATCAACTATATTAACAAAATTTGAACAATTCATAAGTAACAGTAGCAAATAAGTGAGAAGAAAATCCCGATGGTTTGGAACAAAGCTCCAGCATTACCAACAAATCATGCTAAAGAACGTCACTACATCATCGAAAAGATGTAAATGGTCTACGTTAAGGGAGATCAAACCACCTCCTCAGCAAGCAGGTATGGCTCACATGGAGTGATCCCTTGGGTCGTTCCCATGTCTTTGGCCTTGCACTAAAAGTTTTCTAGATGGCACGGGCTACTTCCCTAGCGGACCATACAAAAACAAATAAACAAACCGGAGTTTTACAGCCACACCAGCCGACAAGAAAAACCTAATATGGCAAAAATAGTATAACATTTATCACAATCGACGATCCTTGGAAAACACCGTTCTCTAAACATAACGTTTTTGAATTAGTAATTACTCTTACTTTAAATTATGGTTTTGTTTAAAACCTGCTTAGTGTTTAGCTAGAAAACCGCGACTTTTAGTAGTCAACCGGGTGTAATATTAGTTTTGGGTTACTGCACTATTGTTGAGAAATGGTAATAATAATAAAAAACTGTTTACAACAAGTTCTACTATAAATCTTTTGTTTTACGAAATCTATAAAAGGTTTTATCCTAAACTTACGCATTTGCTTTGGTTGGAGGCTTTGGAAGCAATTGTTCTCTAAGTGGTGTAAGTGTGTAAGTTCTATTGCAAAAGTTTGTTGAAGTATATATAGGCGCGTATAGCGTGTAGCTTCTAACGCCGGTAAGCACGTTTTTTGCGTCAATGACGCAACGCAATGTAATGTTTATCATCTCGATTATTTTTAGGTCCGTGTTAAGTTTTGATCAACTGAGGTACGCGCATTTCTATAATAATAAGCATTAGTTGTCGTGTTGCTCAGCTCTTCCTGTTCCCATAATCATACCATACCTCTAGTACTGTGTTTCAACCGTGGGCGACGTATTTCTAGATATAGTTTCACTTTATGCTTCTTGAATATGAGTTCTATTATTACGTCAAATGTATCTCCTTTTGTCACGTGCTGTAAAGTGACTAAAACTGTAAAGCAGCTTTTTTGTCTTCAACTTTGTAATTTACTACTTCTACGTCGGTCAAGCTTAAAGTTTGGTGATAGATATCATCTTGTGTTGCTTTGCCGAGCAGGTTGCAAACCGATCTGGAATTGCCAGTATGCTTTTGGTAGCTGTTTTCCTTCATGCGGTTTTCTCAAAGTGTTTGATTGTATTTGCAGCATTACGCAAGTAGTTGTTGGCATAAAAGGCTAATCCATCTTTAAAGTAGAGATTTGGGTCTTTGAGTTCTGTTGCTACTTTCCAGCTCTCTGGTATAACAATGTCTAGCATTACTGTGTTTGCCAAGCTCGCTTTTACTTCTATCACTCGCTCATGAATCCAATCCAAGTTTTGTGCAATAACTTTTGTCCCGTCGGTGATTGATTGTGGTGCAGGGTTGTCATTTTCCGGTTGTTTCTCCTGTTCAAGGGTGATTATGGTGTAACCACACAGGTAACTGAGCAGTGTATGGCACTGAAATATTGTTGATTGTAAATTATTTGCAGCTGCGGGCGGCCAAGATGTTTCTGTTAACGCTTCCTGTTGCGCCCAGGAGCCATGATGTTCTTTAACTTTTTTTCTCATTCAAAATGTTAAAGCACAATAGTTTTAATTATACCCTCTAGTTGGGCGCTATGTTTAGCTATTAATAGTTTTTTAGTTAAAGATCCAGAGCTATCACAAGTCCTGGGGATTGGTAAGGTTTACTATAGATGTCAATCTTGAAGATAAAGATCAGGGTTTGCTTGTTTGTTAATATCAATGTAAATATATTTGGACTTGATCTTGGACTTTTCAAGTGTTTGTTAAAAACGGAATTCCGGTCTTTAGTAACAATATGTTGTCTACGAATGATGCAGAAAAACTGCTTGCGGAACACTCAAACATTTTTTTTAATTATCACTGTTAGGGTCGAGCGTCTCGCAGACTGAGTTGGTTATAATTCTAAAAACTACTCCCAGGTTCAAATTTTGTTACCAATGCGTCTGCATCAATGACATTGGATGGGAGCAACACAAGGAAAGTTTTGTCGATACGTCGATCACCTTCTTTTTATACACTTTGAAAGTAGAGAGTTTGATTGTCATTTTTTAAAAACATCAAAACATGTGTTTTTGGTATAACAAATTATGTGACTTTCTGATGGTTAAGATAAATGTGGTTGTTATTGCGGCAAAGCAAAGCAAGTTTTATTCCTTGTGTTCCACTTTGTTATTTTAAAAATTCCTTCTGCAGTTATTGTCAGAATTATTTAAAATTCTAAAATATATTTTTTTGATAATTGGTGGTGCAAAGTAGTTTATATTTTTTTGATTAATTTTTGTAGATCCAAATAGCAGAATACATGTAAATGCTTAAAAACCTATGTTGCATAAAAACACAAAGTTTATAAATAAATCCGAACTCATTTTTATTAGATTGCTAATTACTTCTCTTGTACTAGCAAGTAGAAATCAAATTTATAAGATTCCAAACTGATTTAATTTTTTAGAAACAAATCCATTTGACAAGAGTTATTAAAAGTTATTTTATAATTTAAATAGTAATTATTGAATTAATTCATATAATTTATTAATTTTCATGCAAAAAGTGTGTTGGCAAGACTGCATTCAGAGCAGTATGAGTCACCGCGTTTTAGCAATTTGTATTTTCACTCGAAAAGTGTACAAAGAGATCGATTTGAGTGTTATAACTTGCAAAAATCTTAATTAAGTGTGTGTTTAGTGATTTTGTGATATAATATTAGCCGGGGATGATTGCGCGGAGTTGGAATCAGTGTGTGAACATTAGGTCCGGCCGTGGATTAATGGCGTCATATCATATGGTTGCAAGTCGGGCTAGATTAGAAATCAATAAGGTTTGTTGAATTGTGATTACAAAATAATAATGCTTAAAATATAATATAGTCAACTACATTTAAAACATAAGAGGTTACGTTTAATTTTTTTGATATACGGTATAATAAAATGTTTTATGATTGCAGTACAATACTGTTTTCTAGAAGCAATTAAAGTACATAAAAAAATTATTGAATTATAATTATGATTTAATAAGCATTATTCAACATATAATTTTATTATATTTGATAACTAGCTATTGCATATTATCACGAAATGATTACATATTATAACATAGCAGTTAAACTAAGAAGCAAAGAAAGATTAAAACTTTAAGCAAAGTATGGCATAAAATAGAAATTATATAATTTAAAACGTCAGCAAATTTAACTTTTCAAGTTTTCAAGCTTTTAGTTAGTAACCTACTTTTTTATTTTACTAAAAATTCAACGTTTAACTTTAACAAAATCATCCAAATATAATTAAATAAACAGACTGAATTAATTCATTTTAATTACAAACATTCGTACATTCCCTTTCATTAAAATTACTTTTTATTGAGAGTGAGCATAATTAAAAACATCTCTAATTAAACAATACCGTATAATGATTGCAATTATTAATTAACCTTCAGAGGGATCTAAATCAAGCTGATTATGCCCTTTTATAATTCCGCTTTAAAAACGAGAGATTGGAGAAATGATTAAAATAGAAGCAAATCTTATTGTGGGTGTAATGTTAGTAATGTAAACCATCAAGATGAGAAGTTTGCGTGTACTTTGTGTCTGTTATACTAAGATATTTGGAGTTTGAGAAATTTGCATAATGTAAGTATGTTATGTAACGTGGTGGCTGAATTGAGGTTGCTTTTAGCAGTTTGGTATTAATAATAATAAGCTGGAAATATAAAATATTATTGTAAATCAAATTAATTTTTTGTTATTTGGTCATTTAATATTTTGTAAACTAATGATTATTTAAATAAACTGTTATTTAACTGAATAAATAAAATTAGAAAAGTATTATTATACCACCGGACAAACATGATTTCCATAAGAAAACATGAAATTTGTATATGGAGTGGGAGTGAAATTATGCGACAATACGGCAAATCGCAAATAATTTTTTTGCTCTCCTATGAAATAGTTATTTATGTTACAAGTTGTAAAATGATAGTGTTTTTTTAACAAGTCGCAAATTATAGATCGAGTTCGAAGAACGAGATCTATAATGCGACGAGTAAAAAAACACGCATTTTGCACGTGTAACATACACTATTTTTTGCAATTTTGGAGTATAATCCGCAAGTTTCTGATAATTATTGTTTTTTTTTAATTTTATTAGTAGTGAAAAAAAGTGCTTACTTTTTTTCACTAGTGAAAAAAAGTAAGTAGTTATAACATCGAAAATGGCAACTGAAAAGTCAATATTATAGTTCAGAATTGCAAAAAAATAATTAAATTTTATTAGTAGTGAAAAAAAGTAAGTAGTTATAACATCAAAAATGGCAACTGAAAAGTCAATATTATAGTTCAGAATTGCATAAAGGTATTTTTAAATTTTGTCATAATTTTATCTACAATAAGTAAATTGTTTTTTATCCTAAAATCGGCTGATAAATAAACTTTCTGTAATAAAAATAATCTTCTTTTTTTTTAATTTTAAATAACTCGACAAATTTGACTCAGGGGTGGCTTTAGTTTCCATTATTTTATTTATTTTTTTATGCGCTCATAAATATGATTGTATGCATTTTTGAATTATTAACTACAAATATTGGGACGTTGCGGTCCTCATATTTTTTTAACCAACTGTGGTAATTGATTCAATCATTTGTAAACTATTAAATTTGCAGAAAATTTATTTAGTCAATTATAATGGAATTTATATTTTTTTGAATTATTTTCTCGAATTAGAATCAATATAACGGGGATGTTTTGGAAGTATCATAGTTTTGTAACCAACTACAATATTTGATTAAAGTTTGAACAATTGCCTTTAAAAAATCTTAAATTTTCAAACATTTTGCATTACATCAAAATCATATTGAAAAGATGCGTTAAAAGTCTCATATCTTTATAACAAATAACTGATTAAACTTTCAGCATTTTCTTTTGAGTATGTTTCATAAATTTGCAATAGTGGAACTCAAATTAAATATTAAAAAGATCAAAGTATTAGTAATAAGCAGAACAATATCGCACCTAACATGACAATTGAAGATGAGTTCTTAGAGCAAGTAAATCAATTCAGATATCTTGGTAGCATAATAACAACGCTGATAGTAAAACAGAAGTAAACTTACAAATTGAACAGGTTCAAGCAACTTTTAATAGCATAAACAGAATCTTGTGTTGTTCAGATTTTTAAGTTAGTTTAAAAAATCTGCTTTTTAAGATGTTATGTCTTTTACAACCTGATTTAAAAAGTACAAACAAAAACGACTCAAAACTTTTTAAATGTGAGCTTACAGAAAAATATTAAAAGTTTCATAGACTTTTCTGTCATCAACGGTGAAAAGCTCAAACGACTGAATAAGTCCACCATTATTTTTACCATCATCAAAAGACGTAAACTGAAATATTTTGGACATGTTATGATGAGTGGCCAAAAACACTGTTTATTTCAGAACATTATGCAATAAAAAATAGCTGGTAAACAAAAGCTGCAAAAAAACATTATGACTAAAAAATTTGCGCGACTGATATAAAGTTGATTCAAGTACGCTGTCCAGACTTGCCATCATTGTATAGTCTGCATATCTTATGTTATTCAACTTTTATCCATCCCCTCTAAGACCTTTTTAAATATTTGCTTCAAGTATACAAGGTAAGTCAAAATTTCTTAAATAATTCTCCAACCGTACTAAATTTCAAAAAAAGTTTCAAACAAAAGTTGTTTGATTTTAAACAAACTATTAGTTTTTTTTATTTCTAAGATGTAATGTAAAAATATACAGGGTGTTTGTTTAATTATGAACATTTGATTTTTTTAATTTTTTTAAATAGAACACCCTGTATATTTTTACTTTTTTAATGATTGAATGATTGTTTTGTTATTTGTTTTCAATGTTATTGGTTTGTTATTTGATTGGATGAAATAAATGTGTATGTTTGTAGGGAAATGTTCTATTTTTGAAGTTCAGGAAAAAATGATGCATTTCATAAAAAAGTTATGTTTACAAAAAGTACTCAAAATTAGTCTTAAAATTAAAAAATGTAAAATATACAAAATATTCTTAAAAAAAAACAAATTTATAAAATTTCCACAATAAAATAAACACCTTGTGTACTAAACATATTTTTAATAAATAGTTTTTGAAGTTATTTAGGTGCTCCGGTAATTTTGACTAACCCTGTATGTTGAACAGTATTGGAGATAGTATGCAACCTTGTCTTATTCTCCGTGTTATTTAGATTTCTTATGTTAATTTTTTATCTATCCTAAGTGCTGCCCATGTTGCTGCCTTTTTCGAGTATCTTAATTTTTTTTTTGTACTTTAAGTTGTTTTTCTTTATCTTTTTTTCCATTAACTTAAAAAGTTTGTTTGACATCCATTATGTTAAACACAAGCAACAATCGATGAAAACATTTGAGCTTAAAAATAATAATTTTATAAGTTTTAAAATAAATATGTATATATTTTTGCATGCTCACTATGAAAAACAGTTTTTCCGCTCGTATTTTAGATCGGAAAGTGATGTTTTGGCGCGCTACGGTTGTAGAATTCTTTAACGACCACTGAAGGTTTTTTTTTTTTTTAACGTAGTGAAGTGTTGGCACCAACAAGTGGCCTTAAGAATGACTTACGCATGGCGATACCTTCCGGTTTTCTTCTCTGCGTAAATCCTGTTGTTATATGTGTTGTTATTGCCTCGCGGATTTTTACACAGAATCTGTAGCACGCATGCTGTCCCCGGCACTCCTATCTCCCTATAGCCCCTACCTTTTTTTGTCTCTTTTGTCTTTTTTTTTATCTTTTTTATCTACATTCAAATCTAATCTGTGTGTTATTTATTCTAATTGTTTGGTTTGTCCTCAGATGAGTTCTTAATTTTCTTAAGTCTTTCTTCACTTCTTCTTCATTGTATCCTCTTTCCTTCTTGAATAGTTTATGAAGTTCCATTAGCTGTATTCCTTTTTGCAGTCCTAAATTTGTTAGTTTTACCTCCAGTGATAACCTTGTATCTCCATCTGGGATTACTTCTTTGTGTCCTCTCGTTGCCAGGTATATTCTGACCATCTCAAAAGTTGCGTTATCCGTCAACCTTGAGATAGCGTACCTACCATTTGGTATTTGCCTTGTTATTTCTGTTATTCTGCATTATTTCAGCATTTCTTTTCTCTTTCTCCTTACCTCTGCAATTTTGTTTGGTATCGTAATTTCTGTAAATGTTCTTCTATTTTCTTCTATTTCTTGGTATGCATAATTGTCCTGACCTTCCTTATTTTTTTCTGTTTAATCTTTTTCTCTGTTTTGTTGTTTCCATTTTGCTTCTCTCGTTTCTCTCTTTTTTTTCTATAACTTTTATTTTGTGTGTTTGTTTCCATTGTTTGTTTGTTTTCTTTCTATATTCTTCCATTGTCAAACTCCTCATTTTTTTTCTTAGTACTCTTGTTGCAAAGTTTCATAGCGCCCTCCATTTATTTTCATCCTTTAGGCATTTTTTAATGATGTTGTTGTTTTATCCACTTTGCTTTCCAGTATTTTTTCCAGTTCTTTTCTATCTTCCTCTCACGCTTCGCATTCTACTAGAGTGTGTTCTGCATTATTGTCTGTTTTTTCCTGACAGAATATACACATTTTCAAATGTTCCAAGTCCGGTCAGTATTTGTGTTGTATAGTAGCACGTCTCGGGTTTGTTCTCCACCCACTCTTTTATTTCCGGGATTAGTTTTCTTGTCCATTCTCCCTTTTCTCCTCTATTTCACTGTCTCTGCCATCTTCCCATTGTCTTCTCTCTTGCTCTTAACTTAGCATCCTATTTACTGGTTCCTTCTTTTATTAGTTTCTTTATTTCTATTCTTTCTTCCACCATCATATCCGCGGGAGGTGTTGCCGCAATCACCTCTACTGCCTCTTGTGACACCGTTCTGTAAGCCCTGCAGATTCCTAACAAACTGGCTCGTGTAGCTCCTCTTATTTCATTTCTGTTTTTTTTTTGTCTTCATGGCATCTTCCCATGTTTCTGCGGCGTATAACAATTTGCTTCTTGCTGCTGTTGCTATTAACCTCTGGCTTCTTCTCCTGGACTTGCGTTGTTTGGCATGAGTCTACCGAGCTTTCTCTCCATTTCCTTTGTTCTCATGACTGCTTCCTTAATCTATCTAATTCTATCCCATTGCTTCAAGTGTCACCCCAAGGTATTTGATTTTTTTTCCTATGGTTATCACTTGGTCTCCTACCTGTATCATACTTGTTCCTCTATAAGACCTCTTAGTCGATAGCTAGGCCGTTTCTGTTTTTTTGTGTTGTTAATTTTAAACCCATATTTCTCATCCATAACTGTATCATATCTATTGCCAGCTCTAGTCTTCCTTTTAGTATATCCATTTCTACGTCCCTACCTACTAGTGCTACGTCGTCCGAAAATGCCGTTATTGTCACGCTTTGTGGCAACCTTATTCGAAGTAACTCATTATAAACAAGGTTCCATAGTTTTGGTTCTAGTGCTGAGCCCTGTGGTACCCCTCTCGTAAGTTTGAATCTTCCGTTCTTGGTCACTAGGTTTCTACCCTGTAAGTAGCTCCATATGATCTTGATTGTTTTCTTCTACAGTTATCTTTTCTTTGCCGCCTCTATAATTGCTTCCCATAACACGCTGTTAAACGCGTTCTGTATGTCCAACGCTATCATTACACAGTGTTGTCTTTTCGTCTGCGTTCCTCTGTTTGCTTCTTTTGCTATTGCTTTTACTTTGTCTAGGTTATTCTTCCTTGGTAAATCCGTATTGTTCCTTTTCCCATCCTTTTTTCTTTTCTATTTTTTGTTCTATTCTCCGTACAATAACTTTCTCTTTAGCTAGTGTGTTTATTAAGCATATTGGCCTGTATAAAGTTGCTTTTCCTACTTCTTTCTTTTTCTCAATCAGTACTAGGGTGGCTTCTTTCCAACATTCTGGAAAAATTCCGCCTTTCAAGCATCTGTTGATTATTTGAGTTATTTCTACCTCATTCCCGTCTAGAGCTGCTTTACCAATCTCTGTTGTTATTTCGTCCGGACCTGGTGCTTTGTTGTTAGACAATTTTTTTATGATTTCCTTTATCTCTTCCACTGTTGCCATGACTGTTTCTTTTTCTTCTTCTTCTTCATTTTCTGGTTTTTCTACCGGTTTTTCCTTGGGAAACAATTTATTAATTATTACTTCTTCTCCTTTTTCTTCTTTTATGTAGACTTCCTTTTTTCTTCCTCCCAGTTTGTTTATCACTATTTTGTACGGTTTTCCCCAAGGATCACCGTCTATAGATTCCATCATTTCTTTCCAGCATCCCCGCTGAGAGTTAAGCTTTTAAAACATAGATGGGGTTAGTTTAAAAATAATCATAAGCACCACGGACAAGAAAGCGTTTGCAGCACTTTGCTGTCTGCCGCCCTAGATACTTAATATACTATTTAATCAATCCCCAAATTTCAATGAATAAGTGTTGTATTCTGTTCATGAATTTAATAATCAAAAACACTAAATCATATCAATCATATTTTGGAAACTAAGTGCAGGAATAAAATATTAAACATTCTTGTTTCAATATGTTCTGATCAATTCAAACATTTTCAAAAATGGTGTCTACTTATCCAGAGGCATCCTTACTTACCACAACTTACTGGTGGCAACAACTAAAATCAAAACTAAACCAAGATACGTAAAAAACGATACAACAAAACATAGATCTCAAAAACAAAAAAACTAGAAAAGACAAAACAAACAAGAAAATTTAAGCTATAAATGCAAAGAAGATGCAGAAGACATATAAAATAAAAAAAAAAACTTGGTTTTGTAAAACAAGAAGCAGAAGAATAAAAGATGACAGACAAAATCCTTAATATAACAGAACAACCGCACCCTTTCAGGAATACAGTACAAAAAAAGGAACTCTGAAAATTACTGTTACAAATTAGGTCCAAAATAAGAACAACAAAGAACTGGCTAAAACAACAGTGCAATTAAATGAAAAAACTTCAAAACATACACAAAAACTTTAACTTACATAAAAAGTTAATGAGATGGCAGGAATACGGTACAAAGTAAAAGTGCCCCTAGACGATCAATATTATTATCAATAATATTGAACAATTTATTGCACAATGTATTGCTATGACTACCTGCACGTTGCAATATAATTGCGCAAACTTTTTGTTAGTACGCACATTTCTGCAGTTAACATGTGAAATAAAATACAGTTGTGTGACCATTGCTTTAGTTATAGCTTTAAAAAATGCGCAATTTATGAAGGAATGGTTAAAAAAAGAAATAAATACTTTTTGATCAGATTGTACAATAAATATCAAACTTTTTCTAATTAACTCTATATATTGTGCAATCTTTCAATGTGAACTACAGAAGGTCAATATTATTGCACAGTATCAATTATTGTGCAATATATTGACTATAATATTGAATATATAATATTGATTTTCATATTCATAAAAAAATATTATAGTGTGTACTAGGGTGTGGTTTAAAACTTTTTTTTATCAAATTTTGGCGCCGATAGATCGAGTCTAAATTTGTGCCGCAAGGACAAAAACTATCAAACAAAAAGTAAAATTGCCCAAAATTGGTTCAAGCGACAAAAGATGTCTTTGTTAAATTTTTAATATATCATAAGCTTAAGAAAAATATAAGCCAATAATCTAAAAAAAAAAAAAAAGTAAAGAAAAAATGTTGTACAAATTTTTTTTTTCTAGTTTAGATTTTCGATGCCAGATAAGCACGACACTGACTGTTTTCTATGTAGAATTGTTTGGAAAACTCTGAAAACTGCTAAATGTGTATTTGTAAGAGTTTATGTTGTTTGCTATTGTTGTTGTAAACTTGGAGCACTGTAGTGTTATCTAATAGTAGATCTCCTTCTTTGACTATCTTTGCTCGTACCATCGTTGAAGTCAATTCTTTATTCTTAAATTTCTCAACGCACCCCCCCCCCCTCCCTGCTCTGATTCGTTCGAAATGGAATTGCGCATATTAAATATGAAAAATCAAATGTCCGGCTGGTTGGCTGAAATCAATCTTTATACAGGTTTATCAGCTTGATAAACTACACATTTTTCTAAAAATACTGCACCAAAGAATATTTAATTTATTTGCAAACCTGGTATTGGGAAGACACAATTTTGTTTTAAAGAAAGATTAGGGACAAAAGAAGCACTAACCGCAATACAAGTACTAGTCCAGAACTACAACGACCAGCAAAAACTAATATGTCAAAATTCCCAAAAAAAATTTCTAGATCAAAACAATATAAGATGCATTAAAAACCTGTTTTAAAATCATATAGTAGCAAAAAAGTACGACAAGGCTATGTACATCTCCGCTACTATTTAACTTGTATTTTAACATCATTTTCAAAAAGCACTGGCATCAAAGTTAATGGAAAATAGATTAACAACATCCGTTTTGCATGCTGATATCATAGCTGACAACATCAAAAATCTCCAATACTTAAGCAAGTAAGCAAATTTAAATACTTAGAAGTATAGTTGCACAACGAATGTAATTTGAACAAAGAAATAAAATGTTGTACAATCATATATTGTCAAACAGCAAATTTGACCTAAATCTTAGAATACGTTTGGTCAATACTGCTGTACGGAATGAAAGCTCGGACAATGAAAGTTATCACCATGAATAAATTAGAGGTGTTTGAAATGTGGATTTTTTGCGGAATACTAAAAATTCGATAAATGACAGAATCACAAACATAGAGATATTGGCTAGAATACATAGAGATTAAGAACTCTGTCCAACATAAAACAAAGATGACGGAGTATATGGACCACATAATGCGTAACCAAAATACAACATCTTACAATTCATTACCCAGAGAAAATAAATACAAAAGAGGAGTAGGACGGAAGCAACTATCATGACTGAAAAATATAAAAGAATGAATTGAGCTAAAGACTATCCAAAAACTTTTCTACGCAGCTGAAAAAAGAAGAATCAATAATCAAACTATTTTAAAATTTTCAAATTACGATCATAAGAAGTGGTCAATCCTGTCTATCCCCATATTTTGCAAATTAACTGCAGGAGTTAATGAACATTTTTAGCATTTAATTTTTATTATTTATCATATTTTAAAAATGAAAATAATGGCAAGTTTTTTTGCACTTGCACTTGTTTTTAAAACCACACTTCTGTTTATACCCAAAGTAATGTGTTGTCGGCAAACGCAACAGCACTGAATCTCAATATACAGCCATATTTAATAACAATTGCAATAACGGATTTCTTTGCTTTAAATCTTCTACTACTCCGTACCTCTACGGGTGTTTTGGTAAACGTTTAAGTTTGCGACTTATTGTAAGTAAACTTTAATTAGTCTACCGTAACAGCTGGTATGCTGTTGTTTTTTGTAATCTCAAGTATCAACTGATGAGATGATGAGTCAAAAACCTTGGAATTATTTAGTGACTCAATATGGATTGTCTTCCGCTTTAAGGTTGCCACTTTTGGGACAGTTTTCAAAAAGTTTTCCACTATTTCATCAACTTTGATTTGAAACGCTTGGTGTTAGACATTAAACAAACTTGCTATGTAGCTGATATCTGGTAGTTTTTATAAATTTTGAGATTACGTTTGGGTTTGGAGTAGAGTTTTGGGTAAAACAAGTTTAACAAACAGCGTGTACGAGGTCTGTCCAGAAGGTATCCGACCTTAAATTTTCCCGCGCATAGTAGTGATGCTAGATCGGCACCACTTTGCACAGTAGAAGGAGACAGTAATGCGCATGCTTGATTTTTACCCAGAGTTTTGGTGCGTCAGTTGCTGAGGTGCTGTTAAACGTGCTTGTCAAATTTTAATTTTTCTTCAGATGACAAAACGAGTACTGCATAAAATGTTGTCAAAAACTTGATTAATTTTCAAAGCAAAACAATTTGTACGATTTAGCAGGTTTTTAGAGACGATGCTATGGGAATAACACAAATGATGCATATCCGATTTTAGATGTTTGCGATGAGCATGAATATCTTCATTTTATTGGTTGCTATTTTAAAGAGCTTCTTTGGCGTCTTCCCGTACTACTCCCTAAGATTCTGCAACCATGATATTCTCTTCCGTTCTGGTCCTTGCTTGCCGTGAATCTTGCCTTGAATTATGGCTTGTTTTTATTCTTCAAATGTGACCAGGTATTGAAGTTTGCAGATTCTGATAGTGTTTATAATCTCCGTACATTTCTTCATTCTGCGGATGACTTCTATGTTTGTTACTCTGTCCTTCCTTTTTGTTGTTTTTGCTTTATTAAGTGTCCAGAACTCGACTCCGTATAGTAGTATTGAGAATATGTAGCACCTCAACATGCATATTTTGGTATCAAGGTGGAGTGGTTTTTGAAGAAGTTATTTATTGTATTGAAAGCGGCTCGAGTTTTCCCAATTCTATTTTTTTATTTCTTGACTATTCTCCCAGTTTTTGTTCACAATTGTGCCTAAGTATGTTATCTGCCTCACTCTCTCTACTTGTTGATTGCTTATGACCATAAACTTTGTTTTGTTGCTATTGATATTCCAATTTTTTTTTTATTGTGTTTGAAGTCCTTCAAGAGAGTCAGCAAATATTATTGTATCGTCGGCGTATCTGGTGTTGTTCAGCATAGCTCCGTTCAGTAAGATGCATTTTTCTGTGTCTTTTGAGAGCTTTTTTAAAAATTTGTTCGGAGTATACATTGAACAGAATCGGCGAAAGTATGCACTCCTGTCTTATCCCTTTCGCTATTTTGATGTTTTCTACTTGTTTATCTTCAATTTTCAGGGATGCAGTCTGTTTCCAGTGCAAGTTAGTAATGATTTGGAAATCTTTGGCGTCGATGCCTACTTGTTTTAAGATTTGTGTCATCTTGTGATGTTGCACTCAATCAAAAGCTTTTTGGTAGTCAATTAAGCATACGTAGATATTGCAGTTTACGTCTCTGCTTCTTTGGAAGAGCACGTGTACTGAGAAAATTGCTTCTCTTGTGCCTACAGCGTTGATGAAGCTAACTTGGTTTGCTGAGATCTGTTCTTCTCATTTGTTGTAATATTTCTTGTGTAATATTTTAAAGAATATTTTGAGAAGATAACTCATGAGGCTGATTCTTCTATATTTCTCATATCTTTATGCATCTACTTTCTTTGGTAATACTATTAATTCCAATTTTAACCATTCTTTTGGTATGCTACCCGAGTTGTATATTCTATTAAATATGTTTTATTTATCTTCAAAAAGTTTGTTGTATTTTCTTCACGTGTTCTTCTTGTCTAAGTTTATGATGATCTTTCCCTCATTGTTCTTTTTTCTTGTTTTTTACCAGTCAATTTTCTAATTCTAATTTTGGTGTACATTAAAAACGTCATATAATTTCTGCAGCTCTTCTATATCTTGACATGCTTTCGTTCTTTTTCTTTCTTTTGCCTTTTCGATTTCTTGCTCCATTAAATTTATTATTTCATTTGTCATGCATAATTTTTTCTTTTTTTTTCCCTTTTTTCATATTTGTCTTCTTGATATTTTGGATGATTTTATTCAAAACAGTTATTTGTTTTTCTACTGACTCGGTTTTGTCCGTTTCTCTACTGGTTTCTTTTTTTGTTTATTTTGCTTTCTACTTCTTTTTAGATGTTAGGATCTTTAAGTATTTTCGTTTTGCATTTGTGTAGTTTAACTGATTTAAAAATGGGCGGACATTGGTGGAGAGTGATCAGCGTTCTTGTAAACCACAGTCTGTTCAAAATGCAGCTATTGTTGAGAAGGTAGAAAATTTAATAATGTCAGATTGTCGTTTGACCGTACAAGAAATTGCCAAAGAAGTTGAGATCAGTAAAGATTCCGCACATGCAATTTTGCATGAATATTTGAACACGCAAAATTAGTGCCCAAGCTTTTGTCAGTAGAACAGGAAAAATTTATAGAACTTGCTAGTTACTACCAAGACTAAACTTGAGTTTCTAGACACCGTCGTAACTGGAGATGAGTTATGGATGTACAAAACAAAAGTACATTCATCGCAATAGAAGCATCCCTCTTTGCCAAAGCTTAAAACGCGATAGGTGAAAAGCAAAATTAAAGTAATGGTAACAGTGTTCTTTAATATCTGTCGAATTGTGCATCAAAAGAGTACAATCAAGAAATTCTCTTCCTACTACGTGATGCAGTTTGTCATTCATTGCACCTGATACAGACTTTCTTTTATAAAATTCCAGTTTTTTGCCAATTTCCTTGCTGTGTGTGTACTTACATGGCTTCTTGCAACTTCTGATTGTTTCCAAAATTGAAAATGCCATTGAAGAAATCACCTCATAGGACGTCTAATGCAAACCAGTCGTCACTGCTTCGATAAAAGCAGGCATAGCGCTTTGCTGAAATTGATCAGTTTCAAGACGGTACTAGACAACATTCAGAACTAGAGCAGTAATGCAATAGTTTGGAAGCTGTGGAGGAACAACGTGCTACATTATTTTTCGACAAGATTGTTGTAAAAATAGTATTGCTTTAGATATTTAAATGGTTTATAAATGTTGGTATTTGTTTTTGCCATTTATTTATCTGTATAAATTTCGTTGTCAATTAGACTAGGCCTTGTTTTACCAATTTAATTGTATCATAAAACACGTTTGAAATTATGAGCAGTTTATTTTTAATATTCCTACTTATTTTCAAATTAATGGCAACAAAGGATTGGTGTTAACTAATACAAAACTAATTTTAAAATTACTTCAAACACAAGTTTTAATCACTCTGTTAGCATTGCATAGTGCCTCAAGGCATAAATATATTTAAAATTTAATTGAACCGAGCAATATGAGCATATTTCTGTATTTTTGTGTCTTTGTAGCTGTAAGTATATAACAGGATTCATTTCAATTATTAAATCTGCGGCTTTATACTTGTGTTATCATATTACAAGCAATTAAATAACAATATTAATTGCTCCAATATATTATTATAAAATATTGATTACTTGTTTCTTGAGTAATATAAAATTCGTTTGTTTAATATAACAAGACATTTATTTCTACTGGTGAAAGTCTTTAGGAGATGCCATAGATAATTGAACGTTTTGTTTACGGCTATAATAAGTTTTATGCGTTTTATGGCTATAATCGTGTACTAGTAGTAGTTTACCGGTGTATTGAGTGCACACAAAAAAATGCAACCATTTTACTAAATGGGAAAACTTCCTTAAATAGTTCAATTTTCTCGTTACAGTTTCTCCTTGTAATTATAATAAATCTTACAAGATAAGCTTTATTAAAATTATGTCACTTTATAACTAAATTAGATTAATTTAATTAAATTATTAAAAAACAAACTAATTTTTAAGTTCTTTATAAAAAACTACAATGAAACACGACTATATTTCATATTTATATCCCATACAACCTTGATATATAACACAATCATGTCTAATAAATCAAGATGAATATGAAAAGGACTAAAGACATTTCCGCCGTAGAGAATTCTATAAAACAATGATACATAACTATTGAAATTTTATCGGTGTACATAATAATATTTTAAATTATTGCTTAAGATTGAAGGACTTAAATTAAACCTGATGTTTAAACCAACATTTTTCAATTCAATCGAATGTCCAATTTAATTTGAAAATGTACACATACTATCAATCAATCAATCAATCAATCAATCTCTTGTTATCTCGTCTCCATAAA
The DNA here is from genome assembly GCA_963932245.1 of Tachinus rufipes. Taxonomy (NCBI): domain Eukaryota; kingdom Metazoa; phylum Arthropoda; class Insecta; order Coleoptera; family Staphylinidae; genus Tachinus; species Tachinus rufipes. Next base: position 24,686,099 of record OZ010747.1, on the reverse strand, counting down.
ACATTAGTTACCATTGATAAATGTACTGCACTTTTTTATTCTTTTAAAATTAAAGTAACTGTGTTATTCTATGAGTATTACATTTGTTGTAAATAAAATCGCTTTTTAAAATTTGTAAAATATGTAATTTAAAATACTGTTTTGTGTTTAAACAATTATCTATATATTTAGTGGGTAATTCCATTTTAAACGGACCAGAGCAGGGGGGGGGGGAGTGCATTGAGAAATTTTCTTTAGTATTTTTTTAGTTTCTATAACTTATTAGTAGTCTTTTGATCGGTTCATAAAAGTAAGAAACCCTTAAAAAAAATTCTACAATTTTTTTTAGTTTTTTTGTCGTTTTTTAACTTAATCGCATTTTTTGTTTAAAAATCGCAAATTTAACTCAAAAAAAATAAATTTATACTAGTGAAATCAATCAGAAATTTTCCGTAGAATCCAAATCTGGCGCAATTTCAAGTCTATGCCCAGTATATAAGCCGCAAAAGCCATAAAACCATGTTTTTGTTTTCATTGGGCTGGGCAAAAAAGAGCATTTTTAAATTTTTTTTAACAGCCAAACCAATAACGGTATTTTGATGTAAATTAATTAGAAAATATAAATTTGTCTTTGCCTTTTAGAGTTCTGTTTGAGGATCTCAGTGATTTCATCAGGTCTCATTTCCAGTTGCAATTCTATAACAGTCTTTATCTTGGGATAAAACAGTCAATTTTTTTTGCAAATTTGTCATCTGTACAGTTTATGTTTAAGACTAAGCAGCTCTAAAAATAACTAAAATTTTTACTTTATCAACATCAAATCTTCAACTTTTTTGATGATTTTGTCAGTTTGTACTCCCAGAAATTTTCCACCCATTGGGCAATCATAAATAGTTGTGATTGTAAAGTAAAATTAAATTGTGGGAAACTACTAGCACAATTAGATAGCACAAAATTTGAAAAATTTGTTGATCTTAGTCTGGACAAGATTATTATTGGTCATCTTGAAACTCTTGACCACTTGCAAATTTTACAACTAATTATAGAAAAAACAACAGAATATAATGCACCAATACATCTGGCATTTGTAGATTACTACACAGCTTTTGACAGCATCAAAACTGACTTTTCTTTCCACAATCGACGACGCCAGAATCAATTCAAATATTTAAAGATTATCAGAGACATATACGTTCCATGTAAAAATTGACAAAGAAGTTATTAGAAAAAAAATACTCCTCGGTAGACGACTCAGGCAAAGGGATACAATACAATGTTGCCAAAACTATTCACAATAGCACTTGAAAATGTGTTAAAAACTCTACAATAGATCAACATAGACTTCAAAGTACACGGCAAATCTATAAACATCTAAGATTTGCCAACGGCGTAGTAGTAAGAAGTAACAACATAAAGAATAACAAATCATGACAATTAAATCTAAAAAGACATTCTCAAAAGCCTAAAAAAAAAAATGTATGACGTTTTTATATTACCAGTATGCACCTATGGACTAGAAACAATAGCCACCACAAAGAAACCCACCCAAAAGTTACAAACAATACAACAATCTATGGAAAGAGCCATGCTGAAAATATTTCTAAAAAATCAAATAAGAAACACAGAAATTTGAGATATTGCAAGAAATAGAGATGGGCCGGATACGTTGTAAGAAAAACTATAGAAAGGTGGACACACAAAGACTGCAAATCCAATAAGAAAATTACAAAAAAGAAGTAGCCAGAAAACAATAAATCAAAAAAACACATGGAGAAATGAGAAGAAGCCTTTATTATCTAAAAATAGCTCAGTTTTGGTATCAGGCAACATAGCAATGGCAGTAGGAAAAAGCAATGTAAAAAACAGTGAAATAAATTCCATCAGCAAGAAAACTTTGTTAAACACTTGAAAAGTTACAAAAAATGGATTAAGTAAATTTGGACACTATAGAAGGGCAATTCCACGTCAAGTGAGCAGTCCATTTCACGCGACCCTCTCCGATTTAGCTCAAATTTTATACCCAAAATATGACTTCATGCCAAATTTCAGACCTGTAGGTCACATAGTTTGCTTCGTAGAGCCAATTGAATTTTACGGCAATTTTTAAGTTTAATTTTTAACTTTATGTATCTTAATTGCATTTCAACCTGGAAAAATTTTGGAATAATCATAACCTATGAGAAATTTCTCAAGGAATCGAATGCAGCGGTCAGATTTTTGTTATCTTGTCCCGCACGCGCAGAAAACTCAAAAAAACAGTTTTTTTTTCAAAAATTCATTTCTTAAAAGTTGCCACCGATTTAGACTCCAAATTTTAAGAAAGGCAGCCAAAAGTATGTACTTGAAGATGCTTAAATAAAAATTTCCCACACTTGTGGTGGTTTTCGCTCTAGAGTCTCTTGAACGCACAAAACCATTTTTTAATCAAAATTTTAGCACATATTGATTAACAGGGTGTTAATGAATAGGGGTAACTAACTTTTAAGGTGGGTAGGGGGTTTTATTTGAGACACTTTTTAATCATAAACTTATAGGCAGACATGTTCACCCTAGAAGCTGCACTTCAAAATTTTTTTGTTTTTTTTTATACAATATTCGAAATATCTCTTTTAAAAAACTAAATAAAAAAAAAACAATAAAATATAAAAATTATAGGCAATTAAATTGTCCAACTTTTTTCAACAGCATATCTGGATCTATCTCTAACCGTACTTATGTCATAAATTAAAGAATGATTTTTAAATTTTTTTTTGTTGATTTTGTTAAAAATTATGTTTAAAAGTCAAAAATTAAAAAAAAAAATCAAAATTTGAAATTAAAGGCCATTCAATTGCGCATTTTTCACCTGATAACATGTTTTAATGTAGCTCCTACGGATTGTGTGCTATTAAAGAAAAACTTTAAGCATATTTTAACCTTACTTAAAAAAACATTAATAGAATGTTACAAATTTGACAAAATAAAAAAAATATGTTCAATACGTCATTTTAATAGTTTTTTAAATTTAAAAAAAATTATAGGCCTAAACCTTATTAAATTCTAATCATTTTAGTTTACGAGTCTAATTTTATGTTCAAAATTTAAAATATAATAAAAATATTATAATTTAAAAAATATATATACAGAGTATATTGATGTAAAGTTTCATGTGGAACCTAATTAGCAAGTATTCATTTGCTTTTTTAGGGACCCAAAGTATGCATCTGACTCAAATCTGGAAGCTAATGATACTTATTAAGTATATTAATTTTAAAAATTCAATGGTAGTGCGACACGTGTTCTTTTGAATCTTAAGGTTTGAAATTTCTCATGGCTTACTTTTTTTGTATAAAAATTACTTTCTGAGGGTGCACACAAAGAAATTCCACAAAAAAAATTAAAAACCAGTCAAATATCAAAAATTTTGATTAAAAAATGGTTTTGTGTGTTCAAGAGGCTCTAGAGCAAAAACTACCACTAGTGTGGGAAAATTAATTTAAGCATCTTAAAGTACATACCTTTAGCTGCCTTTTCCTAAAATTTGGAGTCTAAATCAGTGGCAACTTTTGAGAAATGAATTTTTGAAAAAGAACTGTTTTTTGCGTTTTCTGCGCGTGCGGGACAAGATAACAAAAATCTGACAACTGCATTCGATTCCTTGAGAAATTTCCCATCGGTTATGACTATTCTAAAATTTTTCCAGGCTGAAATGCAATTAAGATAAATAAAGTTAAAAGTTGAACTTAAAATTTGCCGTTAAATTCAATTGGCTCTACAAGGCGAACTATGTGACCTAGAGATCTAAAATTTGGCATAAAATCATATTTTGGGTACTCAAATAAGTGTATAAATTTGAGCTAAATCGGAGAGGGTCGCGTGAAATGGACTGCTCACTTGACGTGGAATTGCCCAGAAGCTTTTCAGTAAATATTTTTGCTGTTGTTCCAGTAATTCTTCCCAATAGACTGAATGCAATTTCCAATACATCTCAGGCCCAACATGTTATACATGCATGACGGTGCTCAGAATGCCCAAATGTCAAGACATTAGTTAGACAAAAACTTTCCAAATAGGAGGATTAGGCGTAATGAACCAATATCATAACCAACAAGGCCTCTAGATAAGAATCTTTTTGACTTTTTTGATAGGGGTTTTAAAAAAATGTATACGCAGTACCTCCAGCCTATGTACAAAAAGTAATTAATAAAATAAACGTTTCTTGAATTCTCTCTCTGGTCACCAGTTTCAACATAAGATAGTCTATTCATAATTAATCCAAAAATCGCTTTACTTGAAATTTATTTGCTATTTTCTGACAAATTTTTATAAAGGTGTTGGCTTTAATTATATAGGGTTTTATATCCAAAAGTTTATTGAGAAAAAGAGACAGAGTAGATGAAGGAGTGCGTAGACAGTGATTCTTAACCTTGGGGTGTGACCTAAATTTATGTCGCGGAAGGTATTTGTCGTGGGAAACCCTTAAATATCTTTAAAAAAAAAAGTTTTATTTTAAACGCATTTTTTATGATCACTTATGATATAATTTTAATCGATAGGTTATCACTACCATTTATTTGCAGTTTGCAAGTTGAGAGCTGTTTTTCTTAAAACAGAATTTAAAATATTTTTGACAGATAAAAAACACAAATGTGCTGATTTCTTTGAGTGATATTTTCTACCACCAACTCAGTTGAACACAAAAATGCATGGATTTTAACCTACTGTAGTCGACATGCACAAAAAAAAAATTGCGAAACATCAATTGGTAGCATTTCCAACATTGAACTTGTTTTTGGAAAACTTTAATGACAATAATATTTTTGTGGGGATCGTGCCTATTTTTTAGAATATTTAAAAAACTTATATATAAAAGAGAATTTATTTTTTATTAAAAAATATATTTGTTGAAAGTGATTCAGATGAATAACAAGAAAAATTGCTTAAAATGCAAGGATTTGCCTAAATGAGTTTTACGAACAAGTGACGTAGGTATATGTAAGCAAAGGTCTGCAATGCAGTAAGGCCTACAAACATATAGAGCTTTTCGACGTCTATTTTAAAATCTAGGGTATTTTGAATTAACAAAAATTTTCATATATTATAGCTGGATTTTGCCATTTTTGAGTTTTTTACACTTTTTGAAAATTTATGTTGCTTTCTGACAATTGTTTAAATTTTATATATAATCTAGACACACCGACCCACAAAGAAGACATTTGTATGTTTGGATGCTTTTATAAGGTAACGGACCCATAATGGGAAGAACGCTTTGCATCACTTTGTGGGTCATCCAAATCGGATTTTAGGGTCAAATATTAACTTTTTAACAGTTTAGACCAAATTTTGGTTTATTAACAATATTTTTGATAATTCAAAACTAAACTTTGCTATTTTTAATTTTTTTTTAATTACACTTTTTAAAAGTTTATAGCTGAATTTTGATGCCGTTTAAACATTACATGAACAAAATTTTGCAGTTTTTAATCGTATTTAGCCAAATTCTTGATTTTTGGACTTTTTATAAATAGCATTTTGCATTTTTAACAGTTTATGACAAAATTTTTATGATTTCATTTAATATTCTTATATTTTATGGGCCGATTTTGCTATTTTTGACGTTCAATAAATAGAATTTTGTATTTTTTGACATATTATGGTCGGATTTCTAATTTATTACACTTTTAACAGTTTATGATTAGATTTTGGTGCGCTTTGACATTATTTTTATGTTTCAAAAACTAATTTTGCAATTTTTGACTTTCTAAAAAGTTTTCAACTGTTTTTGGCTGGATTTTAGTTCTTTTTTAAATGTTTGTTCTTTCTAACAATATTGTAATATTTTATAACTGGATATTGCAATTTTTAACTATTTATAAATAGAATTTTGCACTTTTCAACAGTTTTGCTACTTTTAACTATATTTTGATGTTTTATGGCCGGATTTTGTTAGTTTTGGGATTTCATAAACATTTTTACATTTTTCAACAGTTTGTGGCCGAGTTTTGGTACTATATAAAAAATATATTGATGTTAAACATCCGATTTTTGACATTTTAAGAATAAGATTTTGCGTTTTTAAACCATTTTTGACTTTTTATAAATAGAAATTTGCATTTTTAACAATATTTTGTTGATCTAATCAACTGTATTTTGCTATTTTTAAAATTATATTAAAAAATGTACATTTTTTAACAGTTTATTACTGGATTTGATACTTTCTGACAATATTTTGATATTTCAATACTGGTTTTTGATATTTTTGACTCTTTATAAGTAGAGTTTTGCACTTTTAAATAGTTTATGACCGACCTATAAAAAAAATGAATAATTTTTTTTCAATAACCGTAAAGGGGCTTTTTTAATCATTTGCGGTGAGGTCCAAATATTCTAGCTTCATCACTAATTACAAAATTTACTATCCTGTTTTGCTGTCATGATAAATATTTACAATAATAGATTTTCAGAATGACATACGCTATAAACTTTTTATATACTTAACACATTGTTTTTGTCTTCTTTGCTTAGAATAGTCACTAATTAATGATGCTGTAATGCAATAATAAAAAAAAAAATTCTATATTAAAACATCTCATTAAGGTAATTAATTCTACGTTAGTTTGAACAAACGTTTTCACATCGACATTTCCGATTTTGCTCAAATTATGAACACATGTTTGGGGTATCAAAATATGACGATTCCTAATAATTTAGATTTCTAAGTGCAATACAGTTTAAATGGCGGCCAATTTAATTTTTTAGAAATATTATGTCTTTTTTCAGTTTTTTGCTGTAAATAAGCAAAAAATAGTCAAAAATCATATTTAAAAAGGTGTATCTTATAGGAAATTTTTCGTAGAACAATATCCCGCCCTTGGTTTTTTGAAACTTCTCGCGGAAAATAGGAAAACTAACATTTTATTGAAAATTTGATATCTTTGATTCCGCTACACCTGAAACCCAGACTTGAAATTTGAATATGATACTCTTGAAACATAGTACTTTTGATCGCAAAAATTAAAAAGTTAAATTCACTTGCCCTAAGGTGAAATATAACACATAATTGCTAAAAATGGGTTACTTTTAATGGATTTTCCGTAATTTTCCAGCTTATTTCAGAAATATTTAAAAAAAACGAACATTAAGATTGCGCTCTACAAGAAACTTCATTTTAATTACACTAATTAAATATTTTTTTTACTTTTTTTTACGAAATTATGAAAGACAAAAAAATAATTATTTTTATCATAATTTTTTATTCTTCAATCTTAATAAAGGTCAAAAAAAGTAAAAAAAAAAAATTGAATTAGTGTAATCAAAAAGAAATTTTTTGTAAGTCGCAATCTTTATGTCCGTTTTTTAAACTCTTTTGAAAAAAGCCGGACAATTAGTAAAATTAAAGGAAAACCCCTTAAAAGTAACCCATTTTTAGCAATTATGTGTTATATTTCAAGCTAGGGCAAGCAAATCCAGTTATTTTTTATTTTTGCAATCAAAAGTACTATGTTTCAAATGTATCATATTTAAATTTCAAGTCTCCAAGTCTAACAAAATCAAAGATATTGAATTTTTAATAAAATAGTATTTTTGAAAAACTAAGAGCCGAATCATGTTTTACAAAAAAAAACTTATAAGATACACCATTTTTAATATAAGTTTTGACTATTATTTGCTTATTTTTAGCACAAAAACTGAATGAAGACAAAATGTTCCTAAAAAAATAAAATGGCCACCATTTACGCTGTATTGCAAATTTTTATATTTTGGTACCCCAAACATGTGTACAAATTTGAGCAAAATTGGAGATGTGAGCACTTTTGTCCGAATTAACGTAGAATTACCCATTATGGATATATATATTTTTTATTTGTTAACATATATTTTATACCCTACTTACCTGTATAAAATACTTCAAACTTCAAACTTTAAAAACAACTTTTTTACAAAATTAGCAAATTTTTGCAAATTTGGCAAAAAACAATGGTACTCAAAAACGTTATAGAAGTCAATTTTATTTAGAAGATTTATCATTTAAGGATAAAATCAATGACGTATTTGTCCCGTTAACCAGTGATGTACTTTTAAATAGTGCGTTTAACAAATATATATATATATATATATATAGGTGCCACTGCTCTGAAACAAAAGCTTACATCATTACTATAGAACTGAACTTGTTTGAGTCCTTCACTACTATTTTATTCACTTTTGCATAGACACAAATTTTGACTTGAAAGCAAAAATTCAAAAATAAGTCTTTTTTCTAAGCCCTCTAAGCACAAACACAATGACGCGTCTGCCTCGGTTAATTAGTAGTGCACTTTCAAATAATGCATTTAACAGATATATTTATACAGGGTATTCCAGTAAAAATAGTACATACTGTAATATTTTGTTATAGTATTCTTCATTTTGAGCAAAATAATATACAGTGTATCAACGACAAGAATAGACTAAAGCATTTTGGCCTAAGTTATATAATATGTTTTTGTCTGTCCAAAATAAAAATATTGTTTCACTAAATTTTAGTGTTTATTATAATCTGTCAGTACTGTCAGATTTTAAGGTATGACGTCGTATGCAATTGCAATTTACAGTCAATCAAATATCGCAAATGACTTTTTTGACTGCCTCTACCAAAATCATCTGTTTTGCTCCAAAAATGCGGGCCGAAACGACAATTTAGAGGCCCTTGGGACTTTTGCGGTGTTTGATTAGCTGTAAGTCAAAATTTTACATTACGTCATACCTTAAAATCTGACAGTAGTGACAGATTATAATAAACTTTGAATATTTTTGAAACAATTTTTACCGTTTGCAATATTTTGCTATCAACTAAAAAAAATGTTCCTCTGTAATTAATTAATTAATTAACAATTTGGTTGTTAGCAAAGTTATCAAAACGGGTCTATCAAAAACCTAAATCTATGATTAGATAAGAAATGTGTCAAAAGGTCTGGTTAACATAGCATCAAAAAAACATGTTTGGTAGGATTTTAAAATTTTGATACCCCCTTCCCCTCTTTTTTTTTCATAGAGGGCAAAAAATAGCATTTTCTCATTTTTTTTTCTTTAAACACATTTTTTTTCAACCCCTCAAACCTTGTATACAACTTTTCAAAAAATTCCAGAAGGGTTCAAATTTACTTTTGGTTATTTAAACCTTCGATTGCATGGAATTTTATTTTTTAACTTTATAAGTAATTGAAAAATCTACATTCATGGTTTTTTTGGAATTTTTGCAAGTGGTGCGCCACTATTAAAAAACGATTTTTTTCACTTTTTTGCCAATTATACTGTTTTTTTCTGCTTTTGTGAATCTGCAAAGCATTTATAGCTTTCAAAATACCAAAATTTTCATCAATTTGTAATCATTTGACTGCTTACTTGTAAAAATTTTTAAAATACATGGATGTAAATTTTTTAATTACTTATGAAGTTAAAAATAAAATTCTGTGCAATCAAAGGTTTAGATAACCAAAAATAAATTTCAACCTTTCTGGATTTTTTTTAAGGGTTGTATAAAGGGTTTGAAGGGCTGAAAAAAATTGTGTTTGAAGATCACCCAAAATCCTACTTCCATGATTTTTTTAGAATTTTTTATTCAATAGATGAGGAGAAAAAAAATAAAAACAAAAAAATGCTATTTTTTGCCCTCTATAGAAAACGGGAAGAGAATCAAAATTTTTATACGTTTTTTGATGCTAGAAATGTAATTTTTGAGGTAATTTGGATATTCGTGATAAGGAGCATTTCATCTATGTTACCCGGGGAGACCCTTTGGCAAATTAAAAAAAAAATATTAAAAATTCATTCTTTATCATTCACAAAAAGTGTATTTAAATTTAACAACTAATTTTTAAGACAAAAATTAACAATGTCAGAGAATTTGCATTTACAAAAAAAGACGTATAAATAACATTTTATGAAAAATAGAAAAAGAAGTTTTATCAGCATAAGTAATAAGAAAATGTTTGGAATTTTTTTAAGGCATTTTTAACAATAATCGTAATCTGTGAATTCAATGGCGTAGCTAGGGTTTGTAGCCTTCCCACGCAAAATATTGATAAGCCCCCTCCCCCCCCCCTAGAGTTAAATATAGCATGTATTTTATACATTTTTTTTTAATCCCCCTCAGGTTGATAAACCGTGGCAGGGCCCCTTTGTAGGTTTGGAGCCCCCCTGGAAGGCCTTCATTTTTGTTTTCTAAAAAGTGGAACAAACAAGAACTTGTGCTATCAATTTAATAGTATTATAAGCCATGTTCAACTTTGTGTACGTCAACTTATATTAGTTACTACTTGTCTGAACGCTCTACAGATGACACATTATAAAAGACAAAGTATTATGATCTCATGACAGAATTTGAGTACGCAAGGTCAACAGTAGTTTTGGATCTGGTATATCTGGTTTCCTATACATACACTTCTGTAGACACCACTTTTTAAAAGCTGGGTCTGTTCATTCTAAAGCAGAATCCCGGCTTTGAATACCAGATCCAACTTTTAATATTGCTCAGCCAATAAAAGATAAAAATGATAATCAGAATTCAAGCAACTTGAATCTTTATTGTGCTGTCAGTTTCTTATGAGGAGTAAATTTTGAAAGTATACTGTTGTAATGTTTTGTTTTCTATTTTTCTATTTGAGTTAGCAATCATTGCAATAGTAAATTAATTAGTTAAATTAATAAATGATTGTATATACATTGCCTCTCCACTCAGTATGAGACACATATACTAGTGTTTCAGGGTATGTACTCTTCATTAGTGTGTCTAGCATCTGGTCATAGAGACAATTTACATAAAATCACAATAACTATTATATTACCACCTCTCTTAACGTACTATGTTGATCTATTTTGCCGGCCTGTGGATTGATGCAACTTGCTCCATTCAAGACTGAACTCTGTATTCATTACATTCAGTGCAAGCATCTAATGAAACATTATTCGAGTTAGTGTTTTTGATTACTTGTTTTCTGGCATCCTAAAGAGAGTGCCCGTTTACGCATAACATTAATTAGAACAAGTCATTATTTAATATTAGCGCGTTTTATACCTGCAACCCAGAAGGATTATTAACTTTTATTACTGCAATAGTGGTTTTATGTATTATTTCAATTTAATGCATTTAAAAATATTTTTATTTAAATACTGCATTTTCAAACAATATCTAATGAATAAAACTGAACTTTAATGAATATTAAATTACTACATTGTTTCAAAAATTGATTCAGTAATAACATTTGTAAATACGAGGAAATTCAGACTTAAAATTGTTAATTGCAAAATTCAACGATTAAATTAGTTTAAATTTTGTTCATATTATTTTATAATATATAACATAAATTGAATTTAAAGAGTATAGAGTATGATTTTGAATTTAAAAAAAATAGTTTGCTATGTAGCCAGATTACACTATGATATTTTGCAATGTAAATTATTACAAAAAAATCCAATCCAAAAGGGTCAATTCAATTTTAAAATTCCCGTCAACAAGGACACAAATTGTATTGAAAATCAATGACAATGTTTTTCAATGTCATTTGGCGTAGATACAGTCCGAAGTTTGGTCCATTGTATTTTTTATAAAATTACTATAAGGAAGAGCCGGAAAATTAAGCGACAAACAAAAAATTATTTTAAAAATATTTTGTCTATAAATTATATTTAAAAATAAATACATTCAAGAATATTATTATAATACTCTCTCAATATTTTGTCACAAAATCTAATATCAACAGTCAGATGCAGTTGCTACTTCAATATGCATATCTTTCAGCAATCGATCAAAAGATAGTTACTGCATGTGGCAGTAATATCTTGCTATGCATTTCTTAAATTATTTTACATAGATTATTATAGAGATATAATTTTTAAGTGGAAGTATTATTTCTAATAAATATTTATATCAAGTTAATATAATATTAAAAAGTTTCGTCAATAAAGTTAACAAAATATTTATAAAGTTTATTAATAATTATGTTTATTAACATTATAATTATTTTTCCTTGAATTAATTCTGCAAAAATAGATGAACATCTTTAAGCTATTAACATGTTAATAAATTAAATTATAAAACGACATCTAATTAACAAATGATATATATTTAAAATTTTATCAAACGGATAGTATTTCTTTACAACTTCCTAGACATCTTTAAACTTCACACTTGTAAAAATAGGTCCAATTAAATTGAAAACATAATAAATTTTTCAGCATCAATTTAATTCACAGCAATAAATTAGTTTAACTGCGACATAAATCGCGAAAACAATATAAAAATAACACTTATATTAAAAACAAACAAATATAAATTAATTTCAATTTCACTTACTTCATAGAAATAAAACGAGTTTATATTTCCATCAGTTCCATTCGTAATATTTGCATCGCTTTCTTCCTCAACGGCATCCATTTCAGTAAATTAATTAAATTAACATAATCACTTAAATAATTATTAATTATATAGGCCAATTAATACGCGCGAGAATATTATAAACATTGCTAATCGTCCGAGATGATAACATGACACTAAAATAAAAACGATGTTAAATTGTAATTGTTTATTTAATGGGTCCGGTTCGCGATGTGCGAAACTGTTTAATAATATACTGTTGCAAAATCAAAGCGATTTTTTATTATATATAGGAGAAGCGCTGCTAACACACACACACACATACACGCGGCTCGGATACCGGCAAACATGCGCTCTGATCTTACCGCACGCGTTTTTCATCTGAAACGGCCGACCAACTAACTTTGGCGAATTATTTTGTAAATGTTCGCGCATGATATCTCCCGCAAAATATTAATAATTTGGCGAATGGTAAAGTGTGATAATACGATTGGGTGTCATTCTTGAAGAAAATTAATGGAAATATGAAAATGTTTACATATTTTATTATTGCTAGTCAAAACGATAAATTGTAAATGACAGAATACAGTTTAAGTTATCTAGTTATTTTATTAATTAATAATACTTTTAATAAAAAATAACATTTTTTTTATAAAATTCTTAGAATTAATAAAACAATTTTAAATAACAGTCTACTAAACTAATCAATAACCAATACATTAATTAAAATATTTTTAATTTGCAATTGCACGAACTGCATGCTATAGTATAATTACAACATATTAATCAATAAATAAATACCATAGTAAATTTGAATAAAGTACAGTCAAGAGACTATTTATTTACGTATCCTATTAAGATAAATAAGTAAATCTGTTAGATTGTTTATGTTAATATTAATTCAAAATAATTTATTTAAAATTTATAATTAATTCTTATACAATTTTACTCAAATATTGGGCATTATATTCTAAATACTACAGATTTTTATTTAAATAAAAATTATCTTCCTTGAAGATTCTTATTAAATAAGAAAGTATAATAATATAATAATTTTTTTTTATTGGTGCTGTTTTGAAGTTGAGAAAACCTTTTCTGCAAAAATATTTCATACGACAAATTAATTTTTTTTTAAATTTTGCAAATTGAATTTCTGATCAATTTTGCGTAATGAATTGATTTGCTTATTTATAAACTTGTAAGACTCAAAAAGCGCCATTTTGCAATTTAGCGTTTTTTTTTTGGTTTGTTTGGCAACTTTACAGTATACTACTATTGACATTTTTCTGCTTCTTTCTTTTTAGTTAGGATTAGATCCTGTTTTTTCTTCAACATTTATAGTTGCAGTTGGGACGCTGAGCTTGAGCTTTCATACCATCTTGTTAGTGGTCTTCTCGGGGGTCTTTTTGATCTCGGTAGATCCGTTCTGGCAATTTTTGGCAGTTTGGTTTTGTCCATTCTGTCCACATGGTCTCTCCACTCCCGTTTTCTGTTTTGGGCCTATTTTACTACGTCTTGAATGTCGCACTTTGTTCTGACGTATTTTTATGTGGTCCCGGAGATTGCATTCTACCATGCATCTTAAGGTTTTCATCTCCGTTGTTCTCATGAGTTGTTTTGTTGTAAAGTTTTCTGCTCTGGTTTTGATTGCGTATGTCATAATAGACCTGACACAGGTTTTGTAGATTTTTGCTTTGCTTGATACAGGCATGTGCTTGTTTTTCCATATTATATCTCTCAGGTACCGCGACATCAGATCTGCTTTTGTTGTTTGGGCTTTCACTTCTTCTTTTAGGTTCCTGTTGCTTGTTATGTTGGCCCCCAGGTATTTGAAGTGCATGGCCTGTTTGACGCTTTTGTTGTACATGGCGAGCTTACATCTACGTAGGATTCTAGATATTGTGAAGAACTGTGTTTTGGTCGTGGATATCTGCATGTTGAACTTTGAATGAAGCGGTTTGTTCAAACTTGTAGAGCATTTTTTGCAAGCTGTCTTCGTCTTTGGAGATTAGTACTACGTCATCTGCATAGCATACAATTTTTATCTCTTAATCTCCCATCCTGTACCCCTTTTCAGCCTTATTGATTTCAGTAATCACTTTGTCCATTATAGTATTGAATAAGGCTGGACTTAAGCTTTTTCCCTGCCTTATTCCGATTGATACGGCTGGATAGTTTGTCTGCTACTTTTATAAAAGTATAGTTGTCAGTGTTGAGTTTTGTGATGACCGCTATGATATTGAGATGTATATTTCTTTTTTGCAGGAGCGGCACCACGTCAGATAGCAGTATTTTGTCAAAAGCTTGGGTTAGGTCGACGAAGCACATATAGGCTGTTTTGTTGAATTCTTTAGCTTTCTCGGTAATTTGGCGGATATTAAATATTGCGTCTATAGTAAACCCGTTTTTCCTAAACCCTTGTTGTTCTTTGCATATTCTAGAGTTGGCTACTTTCTCCTCAAAGACCTTTATGACGAGCTTTGATATTGTGCTTAGCAGACCAATTTCTCTGTAGTTTGATAGGTCAGATTTCACTCCCTTTTTAAACAACGGTATTGTTATGCTGTTTTTCTATTCCTCTAGTATGTCCTTCTTGTGCAGTATTTTATTAGTCTAGTAGTATTTTACCTCCGTGTTTGATCATTTTGTTGGATATTTTGTTCATTTCCGGCGACTTCTTATTTTTAGTTTGCGGGCAAGTTTTTCCCTGGATGTGCTTCACGTTTGATGTGTACTGCTATCTTTGTTGTTGTCTTTACCGTATAGCTCTCGGAAGTATTTTTCCCAATTGTCGATCGTGTTATTTGCTATTTGTAGATATTCGCTTACTGTTTTTTTTTTTGTTTTTGATTATGTTCTATACTTTTTTTTGCTCTCCGTAGAGGTTGTGTTCCATACCTTTAGTGAACTTTTCTCAGTAAGCGGTTTTGATTATTTCTTCTTCTTCTTCTTTTTCTCCTAGGCAGCACTGCATGTTTATTTCTTGATGCCTCTTGGTCCTATAGACCTAGTTTGTTGTTCCATCTCTTCTTTGGCTTACCTATGGATCTGCGGCCCCTTGGCGACTTGTCTCTGGCTATTCTGGTAGTTTGGTTTTCTTCCTTTCTGTCTATGTGTAAGTCCCATTCCGTGACACTGGTTATTCCACATCTTCTTCTAATTTCTTTGTTCGAGATTCTGTCCTTCAATGTTTTTCTCTCGATCCTGCGTAATATTTTTATTTCTGCAGTTGTTACCATTTGCTCTGTACGTGTTGTTTCTGGGCGCGTTTCGACCATGTAAGTAAGTATCGGCCTGACTACTGCCTTGTATATTCTTACCTTCATTTTGTTTCTTATGTGTATCCTGCTAGAAGTGTTGCTTTTTTGGCTTGCATTTTGACTTTCTCCTTCAGTTTGCCGTATCTGGAAAGAGGCATTCCTAAATATTTGAATTCTATTACTTGCTCGATTATGGTCCCATCGATTTCGAGTTTGCATCTTGTTGGGTTGCCTGCTATGACCATGCACTTTGTCTTCTCCGCTAAGATCTGCATGTTAAACATTTTAGATGTTGTGTAGAATGTATGCAGCATTTGTTGGAGGTTGTCCTCGTTTTGCGCTACGAGCACTGCGTCGTCGGCAAAGCATACAATCTTCACTTGTTTTGTCCCTATTGCGTATCCCTTCTTCATCCTAACTTTCTTAATTATTTTGTTCATGATCAAGCTAAAAAGCAGCAAATCTCTTTGTCTTACTCCATTTCCGGCTTCTATTGGATCAGTCATGATGTCATTGACAGATGCTTGAATGGTATTGTTTGTGTATATGTCTTTAATTGTTTCTACCAGATCCAAGGCGATACCTCTTTGGTGTAGTATTTCCAAGACGTCTCGTAGCTTTACACGATCAAATGCCTTTGTAAGATTAATAAAGCATGTGTACGCTGGCCTGTTCCATTCTAGAGATTTTTCTCTGATTTGCCTAAGTATAAATATGGCATCTGTACATGATCTTCCTCGACGGAATCTTTGCTGTTTTTTGCGCAAAAGGGTTATATGCGCTTATTTTACGGTGTCCAAGTGCTTCTGCTCCCGCTTCTTGGATGTTCTTTTTGATTTTTTCCTACATTTGATCAACATTGTCTTCCGCGGCTATCGTGTTGTCAGAAATTTTTTGACCTAGGCGTCTCTCATATAGGTTCTTTGTTGATTCATGCTCTAATCCTTCAATCTTTATTGTAGTTCTTACTATTTTCTTTATTTTTATTACATATCTATTCAGCTTAGTCCCAAATTTTAGCTTGCATAGCACAAGGTTATGGTAATGTCTGCGGCTGCCTACCATTACATCTAAAATAGTCTCTGGCCGTATTTTTCTGTTGGTTAAAATGTAGTCGATTACAGACCTGTGCCCGCGAGTATCGTTGTACGTGAACTTGTGTTGTTCTTTGTGTTTATGGAAGGTATTGTTTATTCTTAGTTCATTGATGTTGCATAGATTTACTAGTAACTCTCCATTACTGTTTTTATGTGGCTTGTTGAAGCGTTGTTTTATGCCGGGAATTGTACGATTTCCAACTCTTGCAGTGAAATCGCCGAGAATGATTGTGGGGATGTTCATGTTTGTTTTGTCAATAGTTGCTTGCAGGTTGTCATAGAATCCTTCTCGGATTTCTGCGGCTACTTCCTCTTTTGGTTTAGTGATGTCGGGGGCCTAGACGCTGATCAGATGTGTTGATGTTGTACCTCTGAGTTGTACTGTGACTTGTAGGGTTCTGCCGTTGATGTATTTTGTGTGTTAAATTTTTTGTGTTCTTTTATTTTTATTCTTACCGCTATATATGAAGAGATATTTTTTGTACTTTCTTTTACTATTTTTTTTCCTTTCTTCTTAGTTTTCAAGAGTGCGCAGATGTCGATCTTGTGTTTTTCTACTTCTAGAAGGATTTTCTGACCTTTGTTGTTCAAGGATGTCACGTTCCAGCATCCAATTTTTAGTGCTTTGGGTTTTCGAATTTGTTGATTGCTTTTCTTTGATGGTTTTGTGTTTTTCCTTCCAACTCTTTTTTTTATCCGGTCTTGGGACCGGCTGCGACTCTAATGGGCTACTCAATCCACCCAACTTTGTTACAAGCAGAGTTATTGACATTTTAATATAATGAAATCTTCACACTTAAAACAGCAGATCGTAAAAAGTGACCAAGTATAAGAACTAGTTGTCTTTGCGGTATTGCAATACCCAGTGGTCTCTACATACACAGATTTTAAACAAATGATGGTTATGTTGTACAAAGTTGGCATCATTACCATAATTTGGCCTAGACTTTACATTTTGGGAAAGTTGTAACCTTTACCAAACGCGTCCCCAACTTAATCTAAAACCTCTTTTTAAACTGTCCTTCTTTGGTCAAAACTTTTAGGTCTAATCTGAACCAAATTTTTGCTTCTAATGTTATTAGGTATTGAGGCTTAAAAGCAAAAAAATAAACATTTTGATCTTAGATTTGATTTAAACAATTGCTAAAACAAACATGCCAAAAGGTATAAAAAGAAAGAACTTTATTACATGATAATGAATAAGCTTGATAACCAAATATGATGCCCCAAAGAAGTACTGGAAACGAGAAATTCTCTACTGGTAAAGTAAAGAGAAAACAAACAAATGACGATACAAGCTATAAAAATGAACATTAACTTGGAAAACAACAGCGACGAGGCATTGGGAAACAAAAAAGTCATAGACAAATACTCAATTGAAATCAACAAAGATTGTTTTTGCGAGAAAAAGAGTCATGAATTGATCACCATTTTAAAATATTTTTGCTCATCCAGTTGGCACCCTAGCTTTAATGTTTGGAAAACCGTAGAAAAATATCGAGTTTATTGAGCAGCAATAAAAAAAAACAAAAAAAAAAGAATTCAGACAGTAATGTAAACCAAAACGCCAATTCAGTAGACTTATCAGAGTTACAGTCTCTAGTTAAGCTAGCAAAATACAATTATGGCAGTCTTAAATACTAAAGCAAATATAAAAAAACGTAGCAGAAGTTAAACGGTTTACAAAAGTATTTAGCCACAGAAGCTAAGAATGAAAAACACTGTTGGTTTAAAGATCCAAAGTGTTAACTATGTCTTTGGATAAAAAACAAAAAAATAAATACCCAAAACTGAATAAATACTGACCTAAAATTTAAAAAAAAAGCGGAAATAAGGAAACCTAATCTTACTCTAAACCAGAAAACCAATTTTAAAAGGTTTTCTAAAGTTTTGAACGAAAGCTGGAAGTAGTTTAAAATCTCTAAAGTCAATGGTGGCAGCGTACTAAATGTCAAGTCCGAAAAGGGTATAACTCTCAATATTTACACAAAGTTGTTGATTTCAAAGACTTTTTTTTGTGGCAGCAAAGACTGATAGAAGGACAATAAGAATTTATAAGCTGTAAACAGGAGATAAAGGAAACAAAACAAGGACTTTGTTTAAGCTACCGTACAAAGCAAATGGTGTAAATAATATCTCCACAATGTATGACTTCTTTGAAAACTTCAAAAGCAAATAACACACTTCTTAAGAAATGTTAAAATACTGCTACTAAGAAACCACAAGATTGAAGAAATGATGTACGTTAAACTAGTTCTATCAATAAAATAAAACGTAAACTTTGAAAAGGAAGGCGTAATTATCAAATTGAGGAAAATAATATTTAAAGAAGATCTTATACTTAAAGTATTAAGAATCAAAAATAAAGCTAACAGTTTTAAAGAAACACACAAAAGTATTTGTTAAAACAAACAATGCAACAACCCACATCACATACATCTAACCGTAGCAGAATCGAAACCGTTACGTTTCAATGAGAAAGCATCTTACCAAAAAACTCGTACAAAAAGGAAAAAGAAAAATTGGCTACATTTATTGCAGGCTACAGTATGAAGTCAACGTAACCAGATGCTACAATAGCTTAGAATTTAAGCACAGCATACTTAATTGTACAGGTTTGGACAGATAGAAGAGAAGCTTCTGCATGAGGTGCAAAAAAAAAGATCATATTGCAAAAGATTTTAATGCAGTTCAGTACTGTCAGTACATGCAGAGAGAAGGTTCACGTGTAATTAACTGAATGCCAACGCTATTAAAATGCACCAGAAAAAATCCAACAAACTCTTACAAATTAAGATAGGAGAACGGTGGCGCATGATTTTTTATATGCAATTTTTATTGACATGAGTATAGACTTGATTGTGGTATGTGAACTAAATAAAGCAATAACAAAAAAAGATGTTGGACATACAAAAATATTGGCATGCTCACAGTAAAAGAACACAGTAGATTCTTAATAAACTTTAAGGACTTTTTAATATACTGCTGCGCAGCTATACCTCTCTAAATATACAACTGACTGAATTCAAGAAATTTGTGGATAAGATCATGACTGAAATAAAAAACAATCCAAACAAAAATTTGGTTTTGGAAGACGTAAACTGTAAGTTGCTAAAATTGACCTCTTCAGTTTGGGACTACTAAGGCAAATACTGGTTAAAATGAATAGCCGAAATAATAACTTTTATGAAAGGGGCAGTGCGTTATACATACATCATATGTATCAGGCAGAAACTTGACTAGCAGAATTTTGGCTAAAACATTTTGGAATAAAAATTATTACAAATACTTGAACCTTTGTTAGGAGAAAAGACAAAACCGGTTTTCTACTAGAAAAACTTTAGAGCAAAGATTTCTAAAAAAGCAAGGAAAAGCTGAACACACGTCTTTAGAATCAATCCCTTTGATGAGCAACACTCGGGTGGGCGGCTGAGTTACTTCAAAGCATGATTCCAATAGTTTACATTGGAGTGTCCAGCCCACTTATCCAAGTGTTTGTCATCAAATAATAAGAGTTCTTTACTGCAAAAGACAGTAATTACTAAACTATAGAAGATGATAGTGAAATCTATTCACTTGTAATCACTCCAGAGCATGATTTCAAGTAGTAGTTGGGATTGGAGTGTCCCATCTACCCACCCAAATGTTTGCCATCATACACAATAAAAATGTTTCTTTACTGCAAACGTTAGTAATTACCAAATTAGGGAAGAAGATGGTGATATCTAATCATTTGATGCCAGGCAAACTTGGGTAGGTGGGGCCGCTTTACTCCAATTTATAAGTTTGAATTAAAGTAATCTAATTACTAAACTATTTGTTATCAATGACTACAATTTTATCCAAATTAGGAAAAAAGATGGTAAAAACAGTAAACAACTGCAAAGTTGTATGGAACTTTTCTGTAGTTTGGAACAAAAAAATGAAAAGAATACGCAAAATCCAACAAGAAGTTTACCTGTTTGAAAAAAAAAACTACAATTTCTTGCAGATTGCCAAATGTAATTTCAAACAAAATACAAAAGTCTTAAAAAACAGATATCAAAACTAATACTTAATGACGATCTAGATGAAGATACCAAAAACTTAGTTACAAAATACTAACAAAGTGCACAAAATAAACAAATATACATTTTACTTTGGAAAGAAAAAAATTAAATGTTAAAAAACTTTTTTTTCAAATGCATGAGTTTTCAAAGCTATTAGTTAATAATCTTTTAAAATCTAAAAAAAAATTAGCCTGTAAAAGACTGGTTGTTAAGTGTATTTCAACTTTATAAGTAAGTTGTACAAATTATTATTATTATTATTATTATTATGCTTTTTACGGCTATTTTACATCGCCACAGTAAGTCCACGACTTGTTTAAAGTGGTTTGATGGGACCAACAGCTTAATACGTGACTTCCGAACCACGCTGGTGGATAAAGAGCAAGTTATCATTTCAGTCATATTTCGGGGATCGAACCCCGGACTGCTCGCATGATATGCAAGTGCTCTACCATTGAGCTATCACACCATATTAATTACTAATCAAAGTCAGAATCAAAGCGGAGTTAGCATAAAAAACGGTATATTTGATAACCAGTACAGTTTTTGAAATGACAAATTGATCTGTGGATGCGGTCAAATAGGTTACTACAAAAGGCACTGCTAAAGTTTGCGGAATCAAGTACTACTTGTATTGCCAGTGTTTTGCGATTGTTATATTTGTAAAACTTGACAGTTGACAGTTCGATTTCAAACTGCCCGGTTTTAATTTAACAAAACTTAACAAGAGTAATAATTGTGTAAAAAATGGAAATTTCTAATCGTGATGATTTCATATGATTTTTGATACGGTTGAACACCGCAGCAATGACTGGAAAAACTTAGTTTGTTATCCAAAACTATGGTTTACAAATGGTTCGCAGAATTCAAGCGTGGAAGACCACCGTTTGATGACGATTTTTGCAAAGGTTGTCCATGCACCTCTGCTGTCACAAAAAATATTGATGCTGTGCGTGAAATGATTTTGTCAGGTCGACATGTGACCTATAGTGAGATAGAGGCATTCTTAAGCATTGCAGCGAAACAAATACATACAATTTTGCACGATCATTTGCATGTCAGAAAGCTTTGCAGTCGTTGGATCCCACACAATTTAAAAGAAGAACAAAAACAAGCACGTGTCAAGTAGTGCAAAGAAATGCTAAAGAAACTTGAAGGGGGTCGTTCAAATTTTTTATATAACATCGTAACAGGTAACAAATCTTGGATATATTGATATGAGCCTGAAACTAAACAGCAATCGACTGTATGGGTGTTTCAAAATGAACCTAAACCCACAAAAGTGGCGCGTTCACAAAGCGTTTCAAAAAGAATGATTGCTTGTTTATTTGGAAAAACGGGTCATGTTGCAATTGTTGCATTAGAGGATTGAAGGATAGTTAATGCTAACTGGTATACTTCAATTTGTTTGCCAATAATTATCGCTGAAACCAGAAGAAACAACATAAACCGGCAAATCATTGTTTATCATGACAATGCAAGCGCTCACACAGCACGACAAACTGTCGAGTTTTTTACCAATAGCAACATCTAATTAATGACTCATTGCTTATATTTGCCTAATTTATCGCTCAATGGACTTCTTCCTATTTTGACATATCAAAAATTAAATGCGTGACTAGCGTTTTTCATCGCATAAAGAAGCCGTTGAAGCATTTAAATCACTTGTTTTGAAGGTGCCTTGCTCAGAATGGCAAAATTGTTTTGAAGATTGGTTTCATCGGATACAAAAGTGTATAGATTTTAAAGGAAATTATTTTGAGAAGCAAAAAAGCGATCGTACACTTCTGCAATAATTAAACTGTCTATCAAAAGCAACATTTAACAAAGTTTAACTTGTACAACAAAGTACAAAGTTTTGCAGGAACTCTTTGACCCCTAAGTTGATTATTTTTACTTTAGGATTTGAACCAATTATTTTTTTAAACTCAGCCAGATGCAAGCGGTAACAAATGTAGGCCAACAAAAAACATAGTGTTCTTAGTCTTACATTTAACCTTTAAGACAAGATTCAAGCAGAAACTAAAACTACTAATTGTTTACAAAAAAAAAACAGTTGTTGAAGAGTACTTGGCAGATTTTGATAATTTCTCATTTTAAGATAGTTGTCTGTGGAACTTTATTAAGACTATATTCTACTAGGCACACTACCCACCCGACCACGTCACGTCAACTGCAATGACAACAAACTATATGTTGTTGAGTCAAAAAACCTGCTTTTGTAAAATTGTGACTCAAATCAGTTTGGCACCGCTAAGCACCAAAATATAAGTAAACTTTGATTAAGCAATCAAAAAATATCTGATCAAAAATCTAGAACAAGACTAGACATTGCTAGACATTTTTTAAACTTAATCTATTGCCTCAACGTCAATATTATAGTTACCAACAAAATTAATTTCAAAAGTTGCTTTTTTAAAATGATACTATGACAATATGGTAACAAACATTACGAAAAATGCCGCGTGCTTAGTGAAAAATTTGAAAACTTTTAGATGTGTTTTATCTAAAATTTAGGTACCTACAAAACCCTTTCCAAAACCTGAACTACGTAAAGTTTTAAGGCAAACCCGTGACAGCAACTCACATTACAAACATTGCGTCACCAAAGACTAAAAGTTAACACTTTTTTTGCTCAAACATTAATGACCCATATTCAAACGTCGATGATACTTGGACACTACTACCTTCACCTGGATGGAATTCAAAAACTTTGCTTAAGAAGATAGGAAAATTGTTGCAACAAATAAGCGAGGTCAGTCGAGTTTCAAAACCCAAACTAACAACATTAACAATCGATACCTCATGCCTTAAACTGAAATTCCATCTGCAGCACCTTGTGTAACTAGCTGCAGATAGTTACACAAGGTCTTTAATTTATTTTAATTTTATCTTAAAATTGTATATCATAGTTTAACTATTCAACAGATTTTTGGTCACGTATTTGGGTAAATAAGGTCATTAAAATGTGTAACTAAATTAATAAATTAGCACATAATTTGTTAAACTTATCTACATAATTTATTATTATTGACACTGTTAAATTACAAAGAAAAAACTTTATTGCATCAAATTAAATTGGCAGTTGGTAATCAACATACTGTTATAATATATCATTATCGTTTTATGTGCCCCAAATACCAACACAATCGCCCGCCCCACTATACAATTACATAGTTGCATAAAATTTTATTATAAATTCTAAAACACTGCAATTCCGTGTGATATGATGATTAAATGAGTTTGGTATAATAATTTTTAATTAAACTTAGTTTAATTAAATAAATAATTAAGTATAAATCAGAAAAGAATTAAACAATTTAAATATTATGCAATTTGTGCATCGCAGTTTTTCTCGAGTTTTTTTATCTAATGGTAAATAATAAAACGTTAATATATTCCCCAGCGTGAGCTTTCTCTTATGCTCGGCTCCGTGATACTTGTCTGAGTAATAATTGGCATTAAATCTCATGAAGAAACTTTGCACACTTCCAAGAGCTTTTTTGGATCAAATTAGTTTAGTTTAAATTAAACATTGACGGGAAACTTTGATCCTCATGGACTTTAAGAATTTAAATATAGACTTTAAAAATAGATTAGAGATTTAATTTTATAACATTTTGTGGAATGCAGAGAAATATTAAATATTAATGTACATATAATATTGGTAAAATGAATGCGTAATGTTATATTTTATTGAAAAAAATATTAAACAAGCAACTTATAATAAAAACTGTATTAGTGGGGCCTTAAATTATTTGCAAATTTTTCTAATTGTAACTCATAAATCCAACTTAGCCAGCGTATAGCAATGCAAATTTTGTAAGTTATGTACATAACTCAACTGTTATTTGCATAGCTACTTATCAAAGACAATATGCCTAAAGCAAATGCACATGGAGAAATACATCAGATGCGCAATACAATAGTTTGTTACTGTATTGGTTAATTAAACATAAAAAAGAAGAAAAGAGAACGAAATTAAGCAAGGAAATCAGTTAGTTGCTGTTTTGTAACAAGTAATTTTTTATTACCGGAGAATTTTAGAATTAAATAATTGTAAAATTTAAAGATTAAGTGGAAGATCAATTGCTTTTTTTCTGTATGTACTGCGAGAAATATATATAATATTATTATTATACATTGGACCACTGATTGAATATAAACGCATTGATGTATTTTTGTGTTTGAGTGTACTCAAGACACAATTCTTAGTCGCAAAATGACAAATAAAATTTTACAAGTTTTTAGCTACGTATATGTATACCGTGATACAATAGACAATGCAAAGCAACAGAATATTATTAGGTTAGGTTAGGTTATGTTAGGTTAGGTTAGGTTATGTTAGGTTAGGTTAGGTTAGGTTATAGGTCATAGTGATATAACTACTTATTTACAAAGCTGCAGATGAGTGTGCACAACGCATCATAAATTAACTTTTATGTTAATCATTAAACAATAATAAAAATAATCAAATGTAAGAATTAGGTTATGTACATGTTGTCAATTGCAATGTGACAAACAAATAAAATCCAATATTACAATACAATACTTTTTGTATTAAAAAAAAAGGTTATGCATGTTTTGTGGTTGTTTGTCAATTGTGGAAAGACAAACTATATGCATCATTTTGTAGGTTATGTGTAAACAAAAAAAATCTAAAATATTAAACAATACACGTATTGCAACATTTTTAGATTAAGTGTATATAGTGATCAGATTTTTAGGTTAAGGCTGTGACACAATTATCAATTGCAAAATAATAGATAATGTAAAAAAGTTTAAGCTATATGCGTACCATAAGCTATATTAAAAATGTTTTAGGTTAGGTTAGGTGATTATTAATTGCGAAGCAATCTTTTCAGGTTATGTGGAAACATGGTTAATTGTAATGCAACCTATTTTTAGGTTATGTTGTGATACAAACAATAGACAAGTGTGAAAAAGTAGGAGCTATATTGTACAACGTGTTTTAGATTAGATTAAGCGTTTCCTTTCGGCACCTGTCTTCGGTGTGTACTGAGGTACAAAGCGTTTACATTGTATAGTTAGCGGAAAGACACATAACTTGCAGCAAAGATTTGGTATAAGACTCGTCTAGGAAGCTGAATAGCATATAAGAATGTTGAACAGATGAGTATATAGTGCAACTAGTCAATTCTGAATTGAACCAGAGTTTTGTACAGTCGTAGAAGTACTTTTTTTGCGTCTCTCAATTTATACTGGCTAAACACGTAATCACAAAGTTTAGAACTCGTAACTAACTTTTAGGATATGGACGGTTTTAATACACCTGATTCTTGTACTTTGCAAAAAAGAGAGATGTTGCGCTGAAGTTGCCTGAAGCACGCAGAAGGTTTTTGCTTTTTATTGACTTAGTATCTCAATTTACTTTAACTATAGTAGAATCAGTGGTAAAGATCATCAAATCGTTCAGATTGCAACGTTGTTTACGGCTATATCAAAGAGAGTGACGTTAATTATCAACCCTTAAAAAACAATGTTATTTAAACACAAAGTTTTTGAAAAAAACAGGTTTTATCTTAGTTATAAATTATTGATCTTGCGCAAAAGACTCTACAAACAGAAACAAACTATCTCTGAGTAACCATACTGTACACTTTCTTCAGTTTAAGAAACACCTCTACAAAATGTTTTCTTTCCAAGAAGGCGTCTTAAATATTTTTTAACTATACCAATTAATCAACGTACTGTGGTACTTTTTTGAATTCCGCCTGGTGCTTTTTTAGAAAACCGAAAGTTTGGTTTAACTACACCAAACGGTTGTTGACTAAAAAAACTGGTGTTACTAAGTGTTGTTTTTACAATTCATTTAAAAAAAAGTAGAATTGTATGGCAAAGACTTTTGTGAAGAAAAATCTGGAGTTACTTACAGATTCAAGTTGCTTAGCTATTTGTGATTTTAACTTTATTGGCAATGTTTATGTCGACTTTAACAAAAGGTGTACAATAAAAAGTTGTCTTTTTACCGTTACCAATGTAGCAAAGACTGCTACAGATGTAGCGGTCTGAACCGTTTTGCGTTTTTTGCTTCAAAAATTGCTGAAATCTATTGCTTTACAGCTATCTCTATTTGCTTGTAAAATGATTGTTGCTATGAAGATTATCTTAAACATGCCACAAAAGACGTAAGGCAATACAAACAGGCAAAAACATTAGATCAATTGATGGAAACCTGGACCATTAAACACTAAAATATGTAGCAAAACTTGTATTGAATAGAACTGCATCGCTTTGCTCAAGAAACTTACAATTCTTTCTAGAATTTTCACCCAGAAAAAAATGTGGGCATTAACATAACCCAGCAAAATTTATGGCGGTAGAAGCAACCAACTCTTCCAAATTTCAATCAAAATTAAAGGTTGTAGACTGTAATTTTAATTAGAAAAAAAAAATTGAGTGGACCTTTTTGCAAAAGCCTTCACTTGCTTTGCTTCTATGTGCTACTAAAACCGGCGGTCTGCTACAACCTATTTTTGCCTGCCCCGGCCCAAAAATGCTGTCTTAACCGACGTTTTAGAGGCTCAAGAGTTTGCAATTTGTAATGACGTAATCCAAGCTGTTAATAGTAGTATATAATTCCAAACTGTCAAAAATATTATAGATTTGTTGAAAAATGTATCAACATATTTTCAAGTTGTTAGAAACGTTTCCAAATAATTTGCAATATGTGATAGCGTATTATAAGCTGTCAATAGTATTTGCAAACTGTCAAAAAGGGTTCTCAAAGTGTCAATAAATTTTTCAAAATATTTTTAAGTAGTTAAATATGTTTACATAAAAACTTGCATTAGAAAAATAAATGTGGCATAAGATTTATTTTTAATAAATCTCCAAAAATTAAAGGAAAAAAATTTCTGCATACGCATCTGAATATCAATTAAAGAGAGTAAGGGTGGCTGAAGATGAAGCTTTTTACTAATTATATCTCACACGTGTTTAATAAGGATAACTCTGGAGAACGAGGTCATGAAAACAAATCAACACTAGCTAGTAGTTTGAGAAAATGTGTAGTAACCCAGCTGTATGAGACTTTGCGTTGATAAATGGGTTTTTCTAACCTTAATGTTGGTTCTAAAGGAAACTGTATTTTTTTTAGTTTTTATTGGCAACGTCTAACCTTAGACCATATAAACTTAAGTGTATATGGTTTAAACGTTTAACCATCTTCCACCATCGCGGGCATACAAACAAAACTTTTGTAGTAAAGGTTTTCCAATAAAAAGTTTCATTTTGAATAGCAGGCTATTTGGACAGCTGTTAATTTTGAAGCTATTATTTTTTGACATTTGACAAGTAAAAACTACGCCATTATTAAAAATGGAACGATACACGCTTTAACAACGCTTTGAAATTATTAAAATTCACTACAAAAATAGTGAAACTTTTTCAGTCAGAGTTCGCAAAAGTAAACCTGGTAGAAAAATTTGAGCTGTTGGGACAAGTTTGTAATGTGCATTGCTCAAAAACACATGAGAATATTGCTGATGTAGCCCATAGTGTTGAAGAAAACCCAGGTTTGGCGATTCCTTGTTGATCTTTAGAATTAGACATTCCACAAACGACATTACACCGTATTTTGCATAAAAACTTAAGTCTTAAGGCTTTTGAAGTTCACACAAGAACTCAAACCGGTCAATTAATATAAACGTCGTATCTTTGCTGATTGGGTCCTTCAAATCCATCAAAATGATCTGTTATTTTATTGAAAAATCATCTTTAGTAATGAGGCCCATTTTTACCTTGGAGGCTACTTTAATAAGCAGAATTGTTGCATTTGGGGCTCAGAAAATTCAAGAATGATTGTTGAAAAGTTTTTGCATTCTCAACGTGTCACTGTTTGGTGCAGTTTTTGGGCTGGCGGTGTGATTGGACCCTACTTATTCAAAATTGAGGCTGGTGCAACTGTTACGGTAAATGGATGGCACTACCAAGCTATGTTTAATGGTTTTTTATGGCCGAAATTGAAAGTTATTGATGTGGACTACGTTTATTTTCAGCAAGACGGCCGGTACACACAAGCAACGAAAGAATCACAATTTTGCAAGAATAGTTTCCTGACCGTATTATTTCTTGTAAAGGTGATCACAATTGGCCACCGAGATCTTGTGATTTAACACCTTTAGACTTTTTTTCTTTGGGACTACGTAAAAGATAATAAAACTATGCCAATGCTCCACAATCGATTCAAGACCTTAAAGATGGAATTCGTGAAGTTATCGAAGACATACAGCCGCAAATGTGCGAATTGGTTATGGAAAACTTTATGAAAAGAATGTGGTACTGCAACCGTAACCGTGGCGGCCATTTAATTGATATTGTTTTCAAATGTTAATGGCGTACCCTCCTCTTTACAATGAAATAAACATTTATTAATTTCTCTTAAAAATACCCGTTTTTTTTTTATATCAAAATGAAACTTCTTATTAGAAAACCCTATATTTTATTATTTTATTCCAGACGGTACTTTTCATGGTGAATTAATAGTAAACAAAAGAAAGGGCGGTACGAGTTGAGACCAAATGATGATGAATTCTTTGGTAAACTGAAGTTAAACCTCTTCAGACACCTTCAATTGTTCTTGTTGTTGAAAATTGGTCCTGGAAAGCAACAAGTCAAATAGTCTGATCTTCACGTTTTGTAGTGATTCTAGGGCGCCCGGGTTGTAATCTCCGCTGTTGTACTGTCCCTTAATCCATCTACTTACTTTTTCTAAAATTGTTAAAAAAAGTCATATTGGCAACTTTGTTTTTGATTTAAATGAGGAACTAATCAACTGATTTTTACAAAATTGTAATGTCACTTCTAGGTAAATTAATGAAAACTTATTTTAATTTTTTATTAAAATTTTAATAATTTTTAGTGTGAATAATTTACCTGAAATTGTGATAAAAATTACTACGGCTACGGGTTTTTGGTGCATTTTTATTTTTGACGGATGAGTATACAATGGTTTTGAGCTGGCTGTGGGGCATACATTAATAGTTATTATTTGAGCTATAGTTTTTAATAAGGAGATTTAAAAATTCTTTGTCTTTATGATAAGAACTAGGCGTATATAGGCAAGCCTTGGCAAGTTTAAAAGTACATAAAAGCGCCATGAACCTAACATAACATTTTAAAATTTTAAAATGCATGAAATATTGGTTTGTCGTCAAAGGGTTTTAAAAAACCTTAGTTTAATAATAGACTTAAGTAAATTTTGACAAAGTAGATGCTTATTAAAGCCATGATTAGAGCTTAAAAAAGAAAGTTTTGTAAAACATTAAAAGTATATAAGCTTAAAAGAGTTCAGAATTTCCCATGAATTAATTAAAAATTAAACTAGCCTTGAATGAGCTATAGAGCATTGGTGATCATTATGAGGGTTCTAAATCAATAGTAATGGTAAAAAACTTTTTACCTTAATTACGCGTTAGAAAAAAAATCTTAAATTGCTTGGAGCAGATAGAGATCCTTATCTAATAATGGACTTAAGTAAATCTTGGCAAAATAGATGCATATTAAAGCAATGATGATGGTTTAAGAAAAAAAGTTTTGTAAAACAGTGCTTTGATAAGCTTAAAAAAGTTTAGAATGGCTCATGATGCGTAGTTAATCTAAAAAGAGTTATTAAAAATTAAAATAGTTTTAAATAAGCTATAGAGCACTGGTGATCACTATAAGGGCTTTAGATCAATAGTAATTGTAAAAAGCTATCACCTTAACTACAAGCTAGGAAGAAAATCTTGGATTGCTAAAAGTAGATACAAAAATTGATAAAAACTTTGATAAACTTACAAAAACTTAAAACAATCTACAACGCGCAATTAATATAGAAAAAACATTAAAAACTAAGATGACCTAAACAATAGCTTTGCAATTAAATTAATAAGACTCTTAAAATAATTTTTAAGCTGCACTATCAATAAAAAAAAAATTTGCTAAAAACAAACACTTCTTTATCTTTATTATCTTATATTAATTTACTCCTGGGCTTTTTTTAATTTCTATTCTGTTGACCTGTTTTGTGCTGGGAGAATACAGTTAGTCTTGCTATCTTATCATGGGTTTGTCAATGTTTTTCTTTGTTTTTTATAGTTTTTACTGCAAAAATATTTTTTGTTCATTTTGCATCATGAAATGCCCAACAAAAAACACAAGAAACAAGATCTCCAAAATCAGAAATAAGAACAGACAACTAGTAGAAGATAGATAAGGAATAATAAAGGTAGTCCAGGGCTTCTACGAGGACTTACGGAAAGTACTAAATGTCAACTCAGAAGACATACCGGAAATTACACCAGACAATATCAAAATAGCTTTAAAACATTTGAAAAATGGGAAAGCAGCAGGAGAAGATAAAGTGATACCGGAAATGTTAAAAGGTGGAGGAGAAATACTGATAAAGCAATTAAGAATATCATTCAACAAATGCCTAGAAAACGAGGACATATTCTAGGATTGGACAAATGCTCTTGTTATAATCATACACAAGAAGGGAGATACCGAAAATCTGGAAAACTACAGACCAATCAGTCTTTTATCACAAATCTACAAACTGTTCTCAAAAATAATAAGCAAAAGGTTGACTCCAAAACTGAACTTTTACTAGCCAAAAGAACAGGCGGGGATCAGCACCACAGAACATCTACAAACAGTGAGAGTGCTGATAAAAAAAGCAGTAGAGTATAATATAAACTTATGGATGGCATTTGTTGACTTTCAAAAAGCTTTTGTTACAGCAAGCCTTAAAAAACGCAAGAGTTGACCACAGATATGCAAACCTAATTAATCAATAACATCTACAAGAACGCTACATTGGATAAGGTTAAAATAAACAGAGGAATACGCTAGAGTGACACAATGTCACCCAAGCTGTTCAAGCTTGCCTTAGAGGATATCTTAAAAACAATAGATTGACAGAATATTTATATTAATGATAAACGGCGAAAGACTAAACCACTTAATGTTTGCCGACAACTTAATATTCTTCTTCTTTATTGCGCTTTTTTACAGCTATTTTACATTGCCCCAGAAGTCTTACGACTTGTTTGAAGGGGTTGATGGGACCAACGGCTTTTTAGGTGACATCCAAATTACCCCGGTGGATAAAGAACAAGTTATTATTTTTAGTCATATTTGGGGATTGAACCCCGGACTGTAAGCGTGCTACGCTAACGCTCTATAACTGAGCCATCTTACCGATATTAATAGGCAAATCCAGAAAGGACTTAGTCATACAAATCAATGACGTCTACAAAGCAACCAAGCGCATAGGCTTTGAAATTAATTATAGTATATGACAACAAGCAAAGAAGACAAACAACAAATAACTCTGGGAATAAATAACATCAAGAAAGTAACCAGATACAAGTATCTAGGACAAGCCATAACAACAGGGAAAGCAAACAAAGTAATGAAAATAAACAAAAGACTAAGATAAACATGGACAGCACATAGAAAAATAAAAGACATTTTAGCTATGAATATCCCCTAACTCTAAAAACAAAACTTTACAACCAATGTATCTTTTCACCTATGGATCACAAATTTAAGTACTAACAAAATTAATAATTGGAAAACTGAGAGTTAACCAAAGAGCAATACAGAGAAGGTTATTGGGCATATCCGTAAAAGACCGAAAAACAAATGCCTGGATAAGGGAGAAGACGGGGATAAAAGACGTAATAGAACATATTGGCAAAATAAAATGGAACTGAGCCGGTCACATGGCAAAAAACCAAACTAAATGAAGTGGGAAAATAATTAGATGGAGACCATGAAGAAACAGTAAAAGCGCGGTACGGCCGCAGATGAGGTGGAGCAACAACATAACACGTACGGCAGGACTCAATTGATACTAAGTGGCCCAGAACAGAAATAAATAAAAAAAAACTTAAAGGAGGTTTATACTCTGAGGGTAGAAACCGGATAAAAAAAAAAGTTTTTACAAACGTTTTCTTGTACTAGAGTAAATTAAAAAAAAAAAAAAAAATCACCTTGTATTATCCTTCTCTGTATTGGGTCTTGAGGTTGATATATCCTAAGTCAATCTTTGCGTTACTTTTTGTCTCTAGCACTGCCCAAAAGTTTTTTAGTAACTGTAAAGGGATTTTGTACATTTTACACTTTTCAATAAGAGTCGCACCGTTTGAAAGTAGTACTATAGCCGATTAGGAATCCGACCTGCTCTACAAACTGGTAAAAATCAAACTTTGTTAATTTTGATAAGAAGCTTATACAATACGGACAAAAGACTGATCTATAAATTTCGATGTTGATTTGGTTGCCTTTCTTGAAGAGCGTTTTTTTAGATATTAGCAAGTTTGTCCTCTTTCAAGCGTCTGTTGAGAAGAGTGATCAATGCTTTTTCCAACTTTTTTTTCTTCAGTCTATAACATTTGTGTTCTAAGACAATCTTTTTCTGTAACTTTTTAACTTTGAAATATTAATTTCCGGGATTTTTTTAGAATTCATATTTAGGATTACCTGATTTAGACGGTTCAGATAGCAAGTAGTTGTAATGTAGAAACTTTGATTAATGAATGTAATGTGATTTTTCTCGGTCACTACTTCTTTTTTTTTTATTAGAGATTTTTTACTTTTACATTGTGTTTGATAAATTCTTGTATCATCTATATGTTATGAGATTTTAGGTTTTTTTAATTGCTTTTTTACTTGTTTGTTTAGCTTTTGATATCTTAATGAGTTTTTGTCAATGTTTTTGCGTTTTGCTAGGAGATTGCTTGTGCTCTGGCTGAGTTTTGTATTAGCTTTTACTTTTATAGAACTTACTGATTTCATACTTGAATTTAATAATAATTATTCTCATATTTTTTAGACTTTTAGTTAATTCTATTTTTTTGGTGATTTGGGGATTAAGAATAAGGATTGAACAAACAATTTTTTTAATTTGCTTTTTTCTTTCTATGTGTGTGTTTATCTTTGTTGTGGCTTGTACGAATTTGTGGTTGCTTCCGGTATTAAAACTGTCACATTGGTACAGCTTTGATTGTTTTTCTGTAAGTCTATTTCATTCTTTACTGCGCTTTTGGGTCTTCTTCAACAAACACATACAATGCATTAAAACTAAAGCTGTCACAAGCATCCGGATTGTATCCAGGCAAAGGAAGCAATAATCATAACAGAATATTACTTGCTTCTAGAAAAAATCTGTAAACCAAATAGGAATCTAAACATATTTAGCTAAAAAAAACAAGCAAAACTCAGAGCAAATTAATTTCTTTTTAAAATCCGTTTTTGTGTAGAAAATGGAGTTTCTAGTCTAATAAGAGATAATAACTTATTAAAGCTAGATAATAACTTATATTATTCCTACAAGGAATAATAAAGGGTGGGTCATCTAAATTTTGGAATTTGTTCAATAGTCATGTGTCGATTTTCTGATTTTCAAATGCAACAACTTTGCTTATTGACATAGCTTCTGAGATAAAAATGAGCTTAATCAAAAAACAAGATTTTTGATAAAAAATGCTCATCTTTAGCCAAACGATCTTTAGCCTATTGGACGAACTGAAAACAAATTGGATGATCATGAGGCTTCATTTCTTGAACTAATTGAACTTTGTAGGTTTTCAAAGCAATGTTTTTATGCAAATTTTTTCTCAAAGAAGTGCGAAAAATGTTTAGTTCTTGACAACAATAATGTATGTTCACGCACACTCTGAGCAACAGCATTATTTTTTTTGGCTGAGCGCACTGAACAAGAACGTGAACATGTTATTTTCGCTTTACAAATTGGTCCACAAACTGCGTTGAAGGCACTTCCTTTTTATCAAATTTGTTTCGTAAATTTCTTACCGTTTGAGTAAAAGACTTATCACTTTGGAAGTAAGTTTTCATTATTTGCCAATTTTGTAAATGTCAAACAATGATATTATACCTTTAAAAAGAAAATAAAAGGTAGTTCAAACTCCAAACGTTACATGGCTCATCCTTTAGATATTATTTCTTTTTGTGCAATAATCAGATGCTAATTTTAAAATAACCGAAATAAGTTCTGGTGTAACATGCAACTATAGCAAACTAATTTGTATATTTTTTAATTTATACTTGCTATAATGATTATGATTACTTCAATGCATAATATATTATATTTATATTTAACTGTTTGAAAAACATGCACTATACGAAATAAAATACTCAAAGCTTAGGCTGAGGTTTGTATAAGTTTATATTATTAGTACATAGAGATTTAATATTAATTTATAACACATTAAAAAAACTCTGAAACAAATTATACAAACTTCAGACCCTTTTATAAAAAACATTATTCATTGAACAGCTGCGAGTGTCGCAAATTATTTTATAATTCCACCCCATCAGGAAATGTCTCGGCCGGAAGAATCTTGACCCACACATTTTTTTTTTCATCGTTCATAAAATTGTGTGGAAGATGAAATAAAAAAGTAACCTTCATGCTATCTCATTTCTAACATTCTTTTATATATAGCATATTTTGTGTGATATAATATTTCACGTTCGTCGTCTCGAAACTAAACGTGCCTTTGTAGTCGGGTTCTAGAATAATAAGGTTTCCATTAATATTTTCGCGAAGATAACATGTGAATAAAATAAGTTTTTATTGTGCTAATGTTTATATTTTAATGGGTTATAAGATATTTAAAAAAATGTTGTTATATGACATGGACGATTAATTTGATGTCAACCGTCTCCGTTTACATCATTTTGGGTATGGATTTAATATAAGGACCTATCCTAATGTTTGCCAAGGGCAAGTTTATAGTCCTTAATATTAAAATCAATATATTTATTTGAATATAAAGAAGTTTTATTTAATAGAAGTTGAATTAAATGTTAGTTAATAATAATAAATATTGAAACATGAAGGTCGACGATAAAAAAATTCATTTTGTTTATTTCCAGCTTCTAGTAAATTTATGAATCTTTTTATTGAATTTCTTTCTCTCGAATTTTTAAATGACAAATGACTTTTAAGGCAATATTATATTTACACAATATTTTTTTGAATAAATCAATACTAGTATGTATAATGTACACATTGCAGGTAAATATCAAAAAAATCTTAGGTCGGTAGTTGACGAAGAAGCATAGAACTTCTGGTTCTTTTGTTTAATTTAACACATATTTGATTAGAGATTTTTATTATGATTGAGCCTACAGCTGATAAAACTTTGTTGAAAAAACTTAATTTTGCTTAGTATAATATTGATTGGAAAACAATGTCTTTAGTTAGTCCAGCGGCGTACGTAGAAAATTTTACCGTGGGGGCAAAGCACAAACAATTTTCCAGATAGTGCAAAACTTTAAAAAAATCTTTTTTTTTGCTTTTTTACATATTATTGTCTACCAACTAAAACAATCTAATTTCCAGAAAGACAAATGCTCGCTCTGTGGACGTCATTGATGAGGGGTTGAATCACAATCTTAAATTAGTCTATTCAATTATAATATGAAACACAAACTCGTGTGATTTAAGCTTAACAAATGACAATTAAGCTAAATAATATTACAAAGTATGTAATGTATTAAATCTATCTGGTCGTTAAGTAAGAGCTTCATAAACTATTGAAATAATTTATTTTAATTTAAAATTTAAGAGCTTTATGTTTATGTAGTTGGTGAAAGTTTACACGACAATAGTCTAAAATAAATTGTTTAAGGGACCTTATCAGCTTATTTAAAATTAATAAATGATTTAAATATTTTATGTAAACATCTTTATTCAGTAAGAGACATATACTCTTGTGTTTCAGGGTATGCACCTATCATCAGTGTGCCTAGCATATCACTGATCGAAAAGATAATTTACATAAAATCACAGTAACTATTAAACAGTTTATGTTTAGTAATGTATCGAAGGTGGTAACGTAATTCTTCCTATTTGAATAAACGTTGAACTGTTTGTGTGTAAAGGAGAGTTGTAGTACAGTTAAATCCTCTAGGGACAGGCAACGGTATTTTTGGGGCGTTTTGTTTGAATTAGATGACGAAAACAAATTTATTTATTCAGTAAGAGACACTTATCTGCTTATATTTGATTGTTGCTCAGCGCCTAAAAAAGTGAGTTGTTCTGGACGCAGCCAATGTATCACTACAAAACGGGGACATATATTATGTTTACTGTATAGAATTGAAAAGCGTCTCAGTTTGTATTGAATTGTAAAGTATTTGGTATGTGTCTTTTTTAGTCAACACGGAAGAAAAATTATATTTTCTGAACAAACTCGCAGCTTCTATAAACTTGAAATACCTTGGGGACCTTGTTTTGATTTTCCATCACCTGCAATTTCAAGAGGCAAATTACATTTTGAAGATGCACAAGTTTTATATACTATTTATTATTGCATGCATAGTTTTATTCTGAGTAACGGTGTAATTATTTTTTCTATAAAATTTATTAATATCTACGGTGCAATATACGGTTGTTTAGTTTATACATGTTTAGAGGAATATATTATACAGGGTGTTTTAAAAGGAATGGTACATACTGTAATATGTTAAAATTTATTTTGAGCAAAAAAATTATATAAACATGTGTTTAATTTTCAATGATAACTGAGATACATCCAATTGAATGAAACACAAATTTATTAAATTTTGAGTAAAGTTTGAAAATATGTATAATTTTTTGAGAAACGATTTAAAAATATTACCGTTACTGAATTAATAGACGATTTGTATTTATCTATTCATAAAATTCTAATCTCTTCTTAGTTTGAGTTGCATTTGTTGCACGTGATAAAGATACAAGCTTTGCTCAAGCAACGTTTGGCATACTTTTACATGAGAATGTCTAGTTCTACCGATTGAAAAATGTCTTTTGTTTTATTTAAAATTTAGTGAACTTTATATTCAGAATGAAAACGACTATTTGGAACAAACAATACTAGTTTTTTGAAAATTGTTGAATGTTTGAACAAATGTTTTTGAATCTGGTACTATTTGGGTAGGAAATTGTCTCTTATATTCTGTGCGGAGAGCACAAAATCCAATGTTTTCCATGCTTGCAAAAATACGATGAATTGTCTGTTTTCAATGGCTGTCAAAACTGAACTAAATGACAGATCTATCTGTCTGATTTTAATGTAACGTAGTGGCAGATGGTATTGACAATTAGCATCTGGAATTTTACTTACTCCGCTCTTGTATCAACAACAAGTTGGTTGCAATTAATTAAATAGTTTGTGCTTTAATATATTTAGGTAGCCAGACTACATTTTCTTGCTATTTTTGGTATATTACATTTTATTTGTGGTCTTTGAGGTTCTTGATTTTGACTAATGCCAGCAAATCATTTTATTGTCTACTGAATGGTTTAAATTTTGTTTTTTTTTTAATTGATTATAATTTGAGTATGCATTCTAGTTTTTCAAAAACCGCCCAACAAAGTTTGTTTTGCATTATTATTTCTATAAAAAAATACACAAAAAAATTAACAATTCGCATGCACTTGCAAACTTTAATAATGGACACAAGTATTTTACTAAAGATACAACATATTCTGCTTTTTTAAATTTTCTTGTTTAGTAAAAATGTTCATTTTTAGTTAATATAGCTTACATTTGCAGAATTAAGGCCTGGTTACACAGTGCGAGCTGTCCTAGTCAGTTACTGCAGTGCAGCTGCTCGCATCATCACAAGTTACTGTCATGTGCAAGTCTGTACCTAGCAACCGAGTTACAGTAATTTTTTTGTTTTTACTTGCCACTCGCAGTAGCTGTCCACTGTCAGGTCAGCAACTCGTATTCTGTAACTTGGCCTTTAGGGTGGAGTTTAATTTTTTTTTGTAAAATTTAGATAAACGTTGGGCGGAATTATGTTATAAAGAAAACAAAAAAATAACATTTTTATATTTTATTGCCAATATATTAAGACTAAATAGTGCAGAAACTACTAAGTAAAATTGTCGAAAATTAGTTCTTCTTCTTCTAAAATAAGCATTTTTAATGTTTGGTGTACTACAGGTTTAAGAACAATATATTTAGAGCACTGATGGATGTATATTGTGTACCGCCTGTGTTGAAATGTTGCGTATCTTGACCTACGTCACAATAAATTAAAAGGTAAATTATAGGAATCCGACAAGTGACTGTGTCAGGGTTTGGCAGAATCAGGATTGCTTCCAGTTACATTTGTCCGCAAAACCTTATCGAAACTGCGGATTTTGATATGGTTTTTGCTAACCTGCATCCCACAATAATTGCGGGATACTTCAATTTGAAGCACGGATTGTGGGTCAAGCTTTGTTTAATTACGTTGAGCAAAATAATTTGCAGGTCCTAGGTTCGGACAAACCTACGTTTTATAGCGAAGTGGGCTACAGAATGTCCCATATTCTTGACTTAGCTCTGACCACAGCCCAGTACTACTGGAGTTACTTGGAAAGAAGTACAGAGATGGGGAAAAATACAGACTTTCTTTTTTTGATAGCATTGGTAGCTTGACCTCAGTAAAAACAAATCTTTTACGGAGGACAAAAATTTGATGAAGAGGATCTTTACAACCCTTAGAAGCAGACAGGTTCTGATTTCTACCACTCACGGTAAAAATAGATTTTAATACACAATTGAGAGAAAAGTCAAAGCATTTGCAGACAGGCTCAAATTTTAATGTGCCAATCTGTACACCACCGATTACACGGATCTGAAGCACATCAAAAAGATTTGAAAGAAAATCAAACATTTTCTAAGAACCGCTGACGATGACACTACACCAGACAACGTTAGACCTTCTCGAATCAAAAAAGTTATTAAAAAATTCAAATCTCGGTCTGCTTCTAGTTTGGATAAAATTTTCAACAAAGCTCTATAATTGTTCTTTTATAAAGCAATAATGGCTCTAACCAATATTGCAAATGCTATTCTTTGCACAGGGCACTTTTTGACAGTTTTGAAAGGCTCACACGTGGTTAACATTGCAAAACCTGGGAAAAACAAGATGAAGTCACTCCAGCGTCCATCAACTCAACTAAAAAAAGACCACTGGAGTAGTTTTTTTTACTTCAAAAAAGCCTTTGACAAAGTCAAGGGACTGCTTTTAAAACTAATCAGACAACAATTTCCTTTGCGTATAATAAGGCTGTTAGCCTCATATATAAACCGCAAAAATCTAAGTCAAAAATTACATCACGGCAGATTAAGGTTGTAGTTATTTAAGGCTTTATTCTCTCGCCGCACTTTTTAACCTGTTTGTAGCCGATTTGCCTTTGGGGAGCATGTACGGGGTTAAAATGGCTTAGTATGCTGACGACACAGTACTTATCTACTACTCAAGGTCAACCAAATTGGTCACCTTACGTTATCAAAAAGCTACCTTTGATCTAAAAAGTTGGTTGGACAAATGACATTTTAAAGTGAACCCAGAAAAAAGGTCGTTTTCTTCACCCGACAATGGTCATTCACTCTTTATAAGAACGTTACTTTTAATTACGTTCCCATACTGTTGTTTAACACTACCAAATACGTTTGGGTAATCTTTGACTTTATTACAAGCCTTACATACGGTCTATACTAAACAAAACCAACATAGCCAAAAGTTTACTACTTCCCATGTTACGTCGAAATAGCGGCATGTTGCTCCGGAACAAATCCCGGCTTAACACTTTGATTATCAGACCAATGATCACCCACTCCTTCCACATTTGGGGTACGGCTGCAAACAGTTACCTCAATCGTCTTGAGGCTTTTCAAATCAAAACTTTGTGCGTGCTTACTTTAGCTTTATGGTTTGTTCGAAATCTGAACATTCAGTCCGACCTCGAGATTTTTCTACTACGACAATACATTAAATCTTTGGCCAAAAAAGACTTTAAAAACCTTGCGGTTCATTTCAATCTTGATCTGGCAAGACTTGCTACTTTTTACATAAGTGGGTAAATCCGACACGTTCTGTGAACAAAGAGTATTTAGAAGATTTTCCACCCACGCCAAAAAAAAAATGAAATCCTACAGTCTTCTGTAGTAGATTGTTCTTGCCACAGGTAAGCATTAATTTGCTCATCAAGTATTTTTGAAATGTTTATTTGTTTTTCTTTTTTTATGTGCCGTGTTTGGTTTTCCTAACGTTGGCAATCAATTTGACAAATCCTTGCCGTTTAGAGGCTAGTCTAAAAAAATTTCTCGCGCATTGGATCCTAGTCTATTTGCAAATGTTTCCTAGCCAGAACTTTTGCTAGCTGCCGATAAACGTCGGCTGTCAATTTTTCTTTTCAATATGAGTTGGAGGAGATGGTACTTCCCTCTTAAGATATGAGAGGAGTTCAAAATGTGCATTCCCGCTTTGTAACACTCATTATTTGTTACTTTATCTACCAATTTGGAGCATCTTTTTATGCTGTCACATTTCAAACGCTTCTAGGCGGTTTATTATATTTATTTTGAAAATTTACGTCTTCATGCCATATTACAGAATAGTCCACACATAGCATTTTAGCACACTCAATTTGGCATTTCATTCTTGTATCCGGGTGTTGTTATGAGGCATCCCAGATATTTAAATTTGTTACCTCTTTCTATGTGTGTGCTGTCTAGGTGGAAAGCTGCACCCTTGTGATTTTAGCGGTTAAATACCATCAGTTTTGTTTTGGGTATATATAAGCCTAATTAGTCTCCTATATTGTATAATATATTTTATCCGAAAGTAGCTGGAAGTCTTTAATGCTTTTGGTCAAGATGATAGTATTGTGCGTACTTAACTGTATTGATTTGTATGCTATTAATTATTATGCCAAGTTATAATTCATGCAGTGCTTGCTTGAAAATTTATTGTTG
The DNA here is from genome assembly GCA_963932245.1 of Tachinus rufipes. Taxonomy (NCBI): domain Eukaryota; kingdom Metazoa; phylum Arthropoda; class Insecta; order Coleoptera; family Staphylinidae; genus Tachinus; species Tachinus rufipes. Next base: position 24,644,603 of record OZ010747.1, on the reverse strand, counting down.
TATATGTTAAATAAAAGGAGAGAAAGAATACAGCTTTGCTACTATTAAAAAATTTCTAATTCTGACTTACGTTTGTTGACGCCAGTAAATTTTTTTAATGATTTGAACATCTTTACTGTCTAATACAATTTCTTAAAGTAGCTCGATTAGTCGATTATGCTGAACCCTGTCGAAGGTATTCTCATACAAATCATGCAAACACTTCTCTTCTCTTGTAGCCGCGTTTTTGTAGAAAGAAGTTAAGGCTAAACAGTGTCTTACATGTTCTAACCGATGTGAAGACTAGGATGACCAAAAAGCAATTGCTTGCTTATTAATTATCAAAATATAAATAAATATATCATTTGATGTAGTTAAAAATTAATTGTGATAGATGGCTTAATTAATAAACTTATGCCCGTATTCATAAAAGCTGATTAAATTTAATTATTATTAAATGTGACAACATAACCTCACAATTCGATAAAACGTCAAAACTATTTTAATAAATTTGATAGAAATACATGTTATTTATTTTACGTTATTATTAAATATTATTTTTTATTCGTTTCTGCCAAACTTGTTTTTATGGTAGAATAAGTATAAATAATTTTGCGGTTGTCAAATTCAACGATCCGTTACTGTAACTGACTTTTATGAATACGGGCATTAGACTTAATTAGAAAACTGTCATTTCAATATTGTAATTTTTTTGTAAAAACGTACTTTACAACAAATAAAAACAACATACAAAAAAAAAAACGTACGTACGATACAGTCACAACATGCAAGCCTAAGCAGACTAAGACTGTCAGTCTGATTCACCAAACAGTTGTCTGTGAGATAATACCATAACCATAACATAACCTGCAAGCAGAAAATACAATCAAAAAGTGCACAACGACGAGTCTTGGCCTCTGTCAACATGCAGCTGTGAACCAAGTCAGCCCTGTACCACTTCCGCCAGACGTAACAAAACCTATTTCACACAATATGAATTGGATTCACAAGTAATGATTGAATTGAAAGCCGGCTTGGCAAACGCATAGATGTGATTATTGTTTTACAAAAAAGTTATAATGTTGCAACAACACTTAAAGGCTCTAATTTTTACTGCAATTACTGGTTAGCTTTTTTTTGAATATCTTCTTACTTTGGAGAAAAATGCAGAAGTAACAAACAGAAATATTTTGTACGCAACAATCTATAAACAAAGCGACGCAAGGTTATATGCACCACCAAACTACCTACATTTATGATGAAAAAAAAACTTAGCACCTCAACTCTAAACTTGCAAATTAACCGACGTAGAGTTCTATAACTAGAGATTCCAAGCCAGCAATTTGGTATATCTGTTCTTGTCGCACAACACTATACCCTCTCCCTCTCTCTACTAATGATCGAGCGGCTACACGTTGTAGTTGATAGAGAAACGTCATGGTGCAAACAAAGACGGAGATACCGAATAGTACGGCAAAACGCTGACTTGGAATCTCTAGTTATAGATCTGCCTAGCCTAGGCGCATTGAAATATAATAGAAGTGACAGCGACGGAGAAAACGATTTGCATTGTCGAAGACAAAAGCTACTTTACAGCTAAAGTTACTCTACCAAAAGTAGCAGAGATACTGGACGTAAATGAAAAAGATTGTCAGGTTAATCACCACCAATGCATAACGAGCGACACTCCGACTGAACATTACCGTCAGTAAACAGAAACCCATGTGCTAATAGTTATTAAAATAGACATTGACAAGTATGGAAAGAAGAAGAAGAGGAACAAAACACTAGTGCTGAGTATTATACAAGTGCGAGCTATTTAATAGATTAAGTGCAAAGCAACGCGGCAAACATAATAGTGCATTAATAGACAGTTACAAACTTGTGCAAAATAATTGTGTATCACCTGATGAACGGTTATCTCCAACGCCTCTGTGAAACTTGAGTTCCGGATAAAAGCTGTGCTGCAAGTTTTAAGACTTTTTTACCGTGACACAAAAAACACATAATGAAACTTATGGTGAACACGTTGTTTGCTACTTCTCAGTACAATTCAATAGAACTAATTGTGATATTCGGGTAAGGCAACCAGGAACATTTACTTTTCTTACTTTGTGCGTAAGTAGTGGGAAACTGTTACGGCCTTCAGGCGGCATTGACATTTATAACACATGGCTACTCCGCAACGCGCTTTACAAACGACGCGCGATCCAGTTGCATAAAAGGAATTTGTTCCAGAATTTTGCATTGGTTTCACTGTAACAACAGAAGCAGTCACATTGTTATTAGAAACTGAAAGTTTGTTCTAACTAACGCAATACTTCTGCAACCGCTTTTAGCAAATTCTTTACGGAAGGACAACGTTATCACAAAAAACCCCGTTACGACCGCATTCTGGCATTAAGAGTCAGACTGGTCAACCACAAAAAAAAAATCTTTAGCATGCGACAGGCTAAAACCACTCTTTTTAAGACGCTTGATTTTGGAAGATATCTCCGACGATCTCTGCCATGATCTAGTGGTATCCTAAAGCCTAGAAGGTAACCGCTGTCTGCAGGCTGCAGTTTACTGAAAAGACAGCCATCTTTGCAACAGTTATCTTAACATAACTTAACTCTGGAGGGTATCTCCTACAACCTTCTTCAAGACCTGGTGGTACCTTAGAGCTTAATAAGTAACCGCAGTCCTTATCTGCAGAACTCAATTCTCTAAAAAGACAACCGGTTTCACTCATAATTGCAATTTAAAAAAAAAAACAATAGCCAGAAATCACACATAAATTCCTACTTTTTTAGACATCAACACCAGCCCAGTACGTAACGGACGACATAATTGCACACAAAAAAAAGGCTTTTTTCCTCTCATTCTTGAGTTTTTTCCGTTTCTTTTGTTCATGCAAAAGCGCGGTAACAATGCATATACATTTTTTTTTAATATTTTAGTTTTTTAATATCTAAAAACATAGAGACAATATATTTGTAATTTTTAGGAAGACGCCATAGTAGGATACATGTTTGCATTATATTTAATGATGAGAAGATAGTGACTTCCTGTTTGTGGTTCTTTTCAGTATTTTCTGAAAAATATATCATGCCATTTTTGTAGGGAATTGGCCCGAATTTGGCCATGTTGTTTTGCTGATATCAACGATACTTAGGTTTGGTCTTTCTATTTTATGCAGGATTTTATACATTTTTTTTAATTTGAAAATGCTTTTTACGTTTTATTTATCAATTTTTGTTTTGTTAATTTTTGTTATTTTGCTTGTTGCTATTTACATGATTGAAACTTCATTGTGTTTAGTTCTCTACTTTATTTTTGTATTTGCATTTAACTATTCTTTCAATCACGTCTTTTAATAAACAATAGTTTCTTAATGCATGCTCTACCCATCTGTTCTTTCCTCCCTTGCTCTTTTTAACATTTTTTTATTCCAGATCTATGTTGACCACTTATTGCTTATTAATCTCCTCTAGAGCCACATTTTGATTTCTATGGATTTGTACCTATTTTTTTATTGTCACAAGTTTCACATTTGTTTAAGAACACAGAACAAAACATTTTATTATTTTTTGCACGTTTATATTTAATTTGCTACTCAAAATTTTGATTGAAAGGCTTCTTTTGCTATTTTTTCTCGATTTTCCAATTTTCTGTAATATTATAACTTTTGTTTTGTTTTTGTTTATACATTGATTCAATTTTGTCAAGTTCTTTAACTGACATCTCCATTTCTTCTGTGCAAATACAATCATATCATCAGCAAATCGAATAGATTAATATGATTTTAGTCAGTATGACCATAAAATTTTTTGAAAGTTGTTTAATTATACCTTCAGATGCAAAAAAAACGGGTAATTTTTGTTTTAACTTTTAGTGTTTTTCAATTAAAGAGGCTATCAGGATGTAGAAAAAAAACATATGTAACATAACAGTTTGTTTAATAAACATTATTAAGCAAAAATAAAATTTAAAGCTATGCGTTCTTTACTAACTATTGCTCATTTGACATTATGCACAGAGGATTAAGGTGGCTACTAGGTTGACTTGTTTGTTTTCGATTAACTGTCATTCTAAGGGCAGATTGATGTGTTGATTATGGTTCTAATGCTGAAGATTGTGCAAAAGCTGTTGCTCTTGTGGCAGATGAAAGAAGCCAGCGGTATGTGTCCAGTCCAGATTCCTTCATATCAGTTTTTCTACCGTTCAAAGAGCACTAGAGCGGTTTAGAAAAACTGGTTGAAATACTCGGGAGGCCAGAATCTGGCAGGAAACAAAAATTGACTGCTATTTGATGACCGATTTATTATTTGTACTACTCTACGGAACCGTCATGTGACTTCAGTAGAGACCAGAAACCAACTTTGTGAGGTTTGTGTTACAGCTGTGAGTGTGTGGAAAGTTTGTCTAAGGTTGTAAGAAGCTAGGTTAAAATCTTGTAGACCAGCAGCTGGACTTAAATTACTCCCACGTCACCGAGTAGCCAGACTCCAGTTTTCACGCAATTATTTGAATTGGACATTGGAACAATGCAGAACTGTACTGTTTACTAACAAGTCTAGATTTTGCCTACATTTGCCAGATAGAAGAGAACGCGTATGAAAACGAACGGGAGAACAATTTGCGGAGTGCATCTTTAAGTCCCGGCTTAGCCATGGTGAAGGTAGTATTGGCAGGAATATTAATGGATGCCTCCGTCAAATTGATTGTCATTGATGAAGGATCGCAGACTGTACAGCGGTATATTGAGGAGGTTTTGGAAAATTACGTAGTCTTATTTGCACCATTTATTGGCCTTATTCTGATGCAAGATAACGAGAGACCGCGTTTTGCGAGGTGCGTTACAGAATACTTGGTTGTAGTTAGAATAAAAAAAATCAACTGGCCTGCATGTACCCCAGATAGAAATTCTATAGAACGGACATGCTGGACAGGCGTGTTACAGGACGTGCACTTGCACCAACCACAATAAACTAGCTTCGTGTGGCACTTCAGGAAGAATGGCAGAATATTTCAGAAAATTATATTCGAGAGCTCATTAGTGGCATGGGCCGCCGTATGTAGGCAATAGTTAAAGCTCGAAGAGACAATACAAAGTATTGAAATCTTACTGAAATTTTCATTATTAATCTCTGTTAAGTTTATTTTGCAGAAATGCATTTTCTTTTGTGTATACGTTCATTACCGTATATGTTTATTAATGTTCATTAAATAAACTGATAAGTACCATATATTGTTTTTTCTGCATCTTGATGGTCTCTTTGATTATAAAACACTAAAAGTTTTATAAAAAAAAATACCCGTGTTTTATTGCAAAAAATTACTCAATGACCCGGTTTTTTTACATCTGAGTGTATCAATAACAATTTCAAAATAATATAAGTAGAATTCATTGGACATGCAATCTGAACACCTTGTTTCTCAGTATAAAAAATATGTAATAGCCTTCTTGTAACTATTAGATTAGTTACATTACTAACACTTACAATTGCATAATATATTTGTCGCTTCCCACTTATACTTATACATTATTTCTCTTAAAAACTTTTCAATGTTTAATATATTCGATTCCGTATACAAATTAACTCTTTACATTTGAATAAAGTGCGTAGTGAATTTACCATTTTATGTATGCATATTTAGAAAGTACATTTTTGTCTATATTGAGTTCAAAATCATTTATCCAACATGAATGGCTAATAAAATATATAGTTTATGTACGGATACATTTTATAAGAAATTAATATCGAATTTAGATACAAGTGGGAAATACAATATTTATCTACGTAATGAAAATTTTTAATTGGCTTGAGTAAATATTTGTAATTAGTATTATGCATCCAATTAACAGTAAATTATTTTGTTAGTTAAATAAATATTTTAATGACTATGCTTTTTATAGAATTCATTCATAGTTCAACAAACGATTTGTTGTACTTTAAGTAAACAATATATTAATTAATTAAAATTGCAAATATTTTAATGTTTTCCTTTATAACCTTCCTTTGATATTAAATCGCATTTACATACAGTTTTTGTTAATCTGACTTTATTATCAGTACCAAAAGTATTGGGATCGCATTAAGCGTTATCTCTAGTTCCGACCCAGTGAGATCTCAGTTCGTGCGGTACTTGACATTGAGGCGGTTCACCTGTCGAATACAGACAGAGTTGTAAATTGTCGTGATTGTTAAACGTTTGTGCTAATAAATTGTGAAAGTGTAAGTGATTAGGGACTGTTGTTGTGTCCGAGGCATTCGAACGGAAATTGTTATTTCATTGCTAACGTTTTGGAATGGAAGGAAAAGCATCGGAGCTTGTTGAAAATTGTAAGTGTGCTTGATTAACAGTGTGAATTATTAATATAATTGTTATGTACATAAAACTTATTGTGCTTTAAAGTGCAATATCCCTCAATATTATAAGATTGTATGTCATATTTTTGAGACCAAGTTCCTTTATGCAATAACTAACTATTTGTTATCTTCATAATCTGTATAAATATATGAACAACAATAAGAAGATTTCCAATGCACAAAACTTATAATTTTACAAAAATATGACAGAGTTTTGCAATATTGAGGTTACGATATGTTTAATCGGATTTGTTAGTTACTACTAACGTTTTCCTGTGAATTGTCAATGCAAATTTAAGGAATGGAAAACCTTTTGTTTTGGGGTACATTTATTTACTATGTATTATTATTACAACTTAAACAAATCAAATTAAATTGCTGGATAATACTAATCATAAAATTTATTTATGAAATGATATAACTAAAACGTAATCCAATGTAGGTAATTAATAATGTTTATAAATGGGTAAACCAATTACATAGAAAATCATGTTCTTTCGATTTTAATTTTTAACTAGTATATGTGGGCGGGCTAACAAACCTAGGCTTTTACGCATCGTGGCTCGGACACCTTTTTTCTAATGGTCAATGATAATGATGCTGGTTGTTTCATAGCTAATACCCAAAACCGTATCTAACGAGAGTGTTGGAGGTTCAACCCTATCCCTTCCCGAAATAATACAAAACGTGGTCTTTGGTGTTTTTTTGTTATCAAAGACTTATTGAACGTCCAGCAAAATTTTGATCTTTGAGCAGTGGTCATTGAAGACCGGAGAAAGGGTCTTCAAATTTTGTTCTAGAAACGGTCATTCTAATCCTCATTGATTATTGAGAACAAGAAGTGATATCTGGTTAAAATAAGGACAAATGACTTTTGTTATTGAATCTGTAGTTAAGATACAGTGTAGGGGAAAATTTTATATATTTTCTGTAACAATACGAATGATTACCAACAGAAAACTTTTATTATTCCTTGTCTTAATAATATAGAACTTAGTTTTGCAAGTCTGATTATGAAATGAAGTGGAGTGTACATACATATAGTCAACTGAGAAACAATGTTTCTATAAAGATAAACAAATGTGCAGAGCTTTCATTAAATAGACACACTACTAAATGATAGTAAGTTTGTAACATTTTTGGAATAAAATTATGTGGCAATTGCCGTGAATCAAGCTAATTTATCCACAACAGTCAATTGAAATTTTAATGGTCTACTTTACTATTTAAAATTGAAGTCTAGCGGTGCCTTTCTGTTTGAGATGAATTATATTGTAACAGATGCAGGTTTGTTTATAGGGTATCGTGCTTTCCACGTTTCTGGTGTATGTGTCCGTGTTGTTCTGGGTACTTCTGGGGTCTGGTTCTATGAATTTGGTAGACTCCAGGGCGCGGTAAGCTGTACCTCGTAAGGGTTTGACTGTAAATGTCGGGTTTTTAGCTTTTAGTTCAAAAACTAGAGGTTGAATATGTTGAGCCCAAGTGTTTGGTGGCTGCCTCTGCATTCTTACTTCAAGCCCTTTCTAAAAATATTGGTTTTGTTTTTTGGTTCGATTAGCTTGGGGATAGTATATAGGGATGTAGCATGTTTGGCAACTTCAACGTTGGCACAACCATGCTCATTTATACGAACAAAAATGAGGGTTGTTGTTGCTGTGTTTTATTACCCAAATTGGTGAAACACTTATACTTCTAAAACGCTACCTGCATTTTAGAAGTACAAGTGTTTTTTTTGTCTCATTCTTGGCTTGTTTTATCACAAATGTCTTAGTCCGTTTTGTATAGGTGTCAACTAGAACTAGATGTTGTTCTTCTTCTTTGTTTTATTGTCTCAGGTAGTAGTTCACTTAAGTTGATGGTGATGTGCTGAAGGAGCTTTGGTGGTACGGGCTCTTAGCGGTACGTGCGATTGTCTTTGCTTGCGTTTTGTTGTTGTGAAGATCAGGCATTTAACTTGCGGTCATCTCTATATTACTGGTTAAAGTAATATCGGTTTTTGTATTGCTCGTTTTGTTTCATTGCGACCTTGGTGAGTTGCTTTGCCGTGCATGTCGTAGTGGTTGCGTAGTTGCACTCTCTTTGACACGTAGGTGCAAATGTTCAGTTAGTCTATTGAGCTTTTTTGTAAAGGACTTTGTTTACTAATTCTACGTGTATTTTGTATTTTTATACTTGGGGTGATCTGAACCCAAAGGAGGAACTCTGGGATTCAAATTGCGTCGTCGTTCTGTTATTGTGCCAACCGTATTTTTTTAAACATTGACTACTAAATCACGCATGTTTTCTGAAGTAAATTGTTTATGTTTAGGTAGGTTGGTCATCCGGGTCCTTGCTTAGCAAATCATGTTGGCTTTCTATTAAGGGATTCTAGATTGAGCAAAAACAATTTATAAACTCTGACTTGGCCAAACTAAATAAAATCAAACGTTAATACTATATAAACAAACAACGATTTTTTACTTTGGTCTAGATATTAAAAAGATACCGGCTTTTACTAGAAAGCTGACATTTTACAACTAAAACGGATTCCCAGGCACTCACGTTCTTGTTTAGCAATCAGGCAGTTGATTCTGCTTTTCCAGGTAGTGCGCTATGTTGAAGTTGAAGGACGAATCTGTTTTAGTCGGTTTTTTAGTAAGAGCCGATGCTTTTCTAATGTCTAGTCCAAAGCGAAGCATTCTTTTTTGTTTAGGTGGTATTTAGTTTGACCAAGATTTATATTTTTTGTCTTGTGGAGTTTATTTGGGAGGCATTTGCCTGGTCTTTAATGGGCCGGGCCGGTGGAATTGGAAGGGTTGCGGTTTGACAAATTTTATCCATGGATGGATCTATTTAAAAGCATTTATACTAGCGGTTAGTTTGTTAAGTGGTTTAACTAGCACTGCAAACTGGGAAATGTATTGGCGTACTCAGTAATTGATGCGTAGGTATCTTCGTAGCTGTTCCTGAGTTTTTGGCAGAAGGAAGATTTGGTGCAAGTATATTGTAAAGTACCAAGTAACGGCGTGGATTTGGTTTTAATTTTCTTGTTTGGAACTTTTTTTTTGCAGGTGCAGGCAGTTCGGTTATGGTCATAAGACCAGGCGGCCCAGTTAGATGTTTAGCGTTTTTTTTTTTAATGTTTTTTTGGTTCAGGGTGTAGGTTTTTTTTGCCCAAGAAGTAGGCGTCACTTGTTACAGGCAAAATTGATGCACAATCACTTATACTAGTGTTGTGAACAATGTTTAATGTAAGGGCATATTTGCTGGTAACACAGCACGTGTAGCGCCAGTGGTTATGCAAAGATTTTTGATCTAGTTTGATTTTTTTTAATTTGTTGTTGTTGTGGGGACGACATTATGGTTATCTACACGGACTGCATACGAAACACCGATTGAGAGGACTTCTTGATAGTGCAGGATTTTGTTTTGGCAACAATCTTTGACAACAAAGTTAAGGTGGCGTCCGGAAGGTGGTCCGTCATCTTTTTTTTAAGGTGGTCCGATTGTTTGGGGAAAGGACTTTTTGTTATAGCGGTCTCGGAGTCTTGTGACATTGTTACCGGTGTTCTTATAGAAGTGGAGGCGAGAGGAACCGGTCAAAGTTGATGCCAGGTGTTGCCATTGATTGTTCTGATATCAATTGTTTGTTAACTGTTACTATTGTTGCGGGTTTAAATGGTCTGAAAGAGAGTTTAAAACTGTTTATAGGTTCCACGTTTTGGCGATGGTTTCCGAGATTTTCTGTACTGCAATAGCATATCTAGTTCTGCGCATCAAGGCCCACCGAGGGCAACAACCTACGTTGATCAACACAACGTAGGTTGTTTTCTTTTTCTTTTAACAAATTTGTTTACCAGGTACAGGTGTTATGGTAGTTTTTTTTTTTTGTTGTATTAGACGGCAATGACGAATGGACTACACGTTGAGGGCATTACAGGTTAATCCGGTGTGATCTTTTTGGATTCCTCTTGAAGATCAGATACGAAGGTAGACGGTAGAGTCACAGATGTTGGTAACTGGGTTGTGGTTGTTTTATTTTGTCAGGGACTAACTTGGGTTGACTCACTATTGCTACCTAGTGCATGGTTGCATGTAATCATAATTACATGTAATATGAGAGTGTGAGTGGAGCAGATACTAGGCCTCGTCAGTAGCTACAGTGCCTCTATTCTCTGAATTAGCGGGTTTGATAGTATATATATATGTGGTTAATTTCAGGTAAATATTTAAAAGCAGCTGTGAGGTAGTAACACAAGCGTAAGCTTTAAACTATTGGCTTTAGCAACAGATTTTGTTTAACAGAGGGGCCTTGATGGTAAAAGAGCTGTCTACTATCAAGATACTCTTTAATTTATCCTTGGCGCGGCTTTTATTCCGAGATTGCAACCATTTTTTTCTCTTACGCGACAAAACTTGGGGCAACGTGTTGAAGGTTGGGGTGGCGTCTGGCTAGCCATCCTTTGGAGAGGCCACTTTGTTTGTTTTTTTTATGAGTTTTTGGGGTTTTGCCTGTCTTGCCAAAAAAAAAATCTAATTTTGGAACTTGAATGGCCTTGCAGTTGATGTCTTTTTTGTTGTAATTTTTTTGGTCTCTTTTTCATACTTGGAATATTCCTCTTTTTCTTGGTGTTGGTTTGCGGTTTTTGCATGCAATTTTGTTTGCCGGGGATTTGGTTGGTTTGTTGGTTACAGGTCCCATTTGGTCGACTTGCTTCTTTCTTTTTTTTTCTGGAATTTGTTGATTATAATTAATTTTTATCTTTTTTTTAATATTGGCCTTTTGCAGGTGACATTGTTTGCTAGGAATTTTTCGTTGGTTGTTGGTCAGGTTAGGCGGGTTTGCATTTTTTTTTTTTTTTTTTTGGGTTTGTTTATTTTTTGTCTTTTTTTCTCTTGATTCTGGCCTGCAACGTTTACAGGGGACTTAGCTTGTCGGTAATTTTTGGTAGATTACTGGTCTCGTTTGGTGGGCTTGCATGCTTTTTTGCTGGCACGTGGCTACGTGTTGAGGTAGGAGTTACAATGCTTTTTGGAAATTGCTACTTTTTTTGCTTTGCCGGTTAATTCATTTGCTTATATAGATGTATCTGTCTTTTTCACATACTAGCTGTCGACTATTTGCAATTTTTTAGGGACTATTCCCGAGATTTGAAGATTAAGGACAGTCCTACTTTAGTTTCATTTTTCAGGTCCTGTTTGTCCTAGAGGTTTGTTTAACATGGGTCGAATGGCTTTTTTTATTTTTTGTTTTTTATTTGTCCAGGTGCAGCTGGTAAGTCTTAGCAAGGTAAATCTTAACGCAAAATTTGGTTTTGGATATAGGCTGGGATTCTACCGGCTCTAGACTACTCTTCTTTTATGGTTTTTTTTAGTGGCCAAAAACAGATAACCTTTGCAAATCAACTAAACCAGATACAACAAAAGCCGTGCCTGAATATAATAGATCAAATGCAAGTAACGCACACTGTACTTATGAAAGCAATACTCTGTCTGTACTTTTTGACATTTACATAAAAAAGTGGCAACATCAATGGCACTGCGCCTGAATGCATATGAAATCCAGCAGACTACAAAAAAGTAAGCAAACTTTGATCTCTCTTAGAAGAAGCTATTAAGAAATACCTGTACCCGGAACAAACATTTTGCCACTTTATTTTATATTTTAAAGATTTTCTTGTGTACACGTCTCGAAATACAATAGTAATAGTAATAGTAATAGTATTTATTAGTGTTAATATACATAGTATTTACACTCGTCACAAAAAAATAATGCATATCATAAACCAATCTAAGAAATTAAAAGTTAAGTATTCTGAAAAATTATAAAAAGCATTGCTGGTTAACAATTTTTTTATTTTTATTTTAAATTGCAAAAGCGGTAGTACATTAAAAAAATTTATTCCATAGAAATTGGCCCCATCGCGCGTTTTGTTTATACGTTTAAAATCAAAGCGTATATTGTTTCCTTGTCGTGTAGGGTAAGAATGAAGTGAGCTTTGTAATTGGTAGCTGTCTATATTAGTCCTTATATATATTTTAAGCACTCGAGGATGTATATGCAAGGAACAGTTAAAATTTCATATTCTACAAATTTTTGTTTGCAGTCTGCAGAGTAATTTAAATTACTGATAACACGAATTGTCTTTGGATTTTGAAGATGTTAGTCACAGATGGAGCATGACCCCAATTTAATATTCCATAGTTTATAATACTATGAATATTAGCATAATATATTGTTAACAATATTTGCTGAAATGTTAAATGTGATAATTTCCTAAGCAAATAAATATATTTTGTAATTTTATTACATACATAGATGGTATGTATATCCCATCGAAGTTTAGTATCTATCATAACTCCAAGAAATTTGACAGATTTTGGTTCACCAGCTCCCGTTTTAAGAGTAAATATTAATTCTTCCGTTTTACTACTATTTAAGCTAAGTTTATTTGCTAAAAACCACTGATTAGCATTTGATTGCGCAAGTTTAGCCGATTCTTCCAATCCAAAGTTCCCGTTTGAACCAGTAATAGTAGTGTCATCTGCAAATAAAGTAAAATGTGCGCCAAGGTCGCACATTGGTATGTCATTAATAAATACAAGGAAAAGAATTGGACCCAACACTGAGCCCTGTGGAACACCAATACTTGTTGCAAGTTAGATACTTGCGAGTTGACACTAACATACTGAAATCTATTAGATAAATAGGATGATAATAACTTGATGCTAGAAGCATTAAAACGTAGATACTTTAGTTTATCAAGAAGAATAGGGTGTGACACGCAATCAAATGCTTTACTTAAGTCACAGAATAAGCCATATGTATAACCTCCATCTTCAAAACCATTTAATATAATTTCTGTCAAGTTTTTGACAGCTAACACTGTAGATTTCTTATTTCTAAAGCCATACTGGTATTTATATAAAACATTATTACGTTCTAGATAATTAGTTATTTGCATAGAAATGCATTTTTCATAAATTTTTCCAACTGTGGGTATTATAGAAATAAGACGATAATTTGCTAGTTCATTGTCTCCTTTTTTAAAAACAGGTATAACTTTTGCAATTTTTAAAACATTGGGAAAATAATTAAAATTAATTGATTGATTTATTAGTTTGGTAAGAGGTATTAATATTAAATTTGAAATTGTTTTAATTATAATTATATAATTATATTTCAGATCATCTTGGTGTAAAATTAGTCTCGTGTTTAGTCAATTCATTACCAAATAAGCCAAGAGTAAACTATAGACCTATTACAGAAAATGGATTGTTTAATTTATACAAAGTAGTTGAAAATGTAAATTGGGAGTTTGTGCATAATTCAAACATAAAAGCAGAATTTAAATTTCAAATATTTATTGACATTCTTACATCAGCAGTTTGTCAAGCATTTCCTGAAAAATGCAAAATACTAAACAAAATCAATAAAGTCAACTGGTTTACTCCTTTGCTACATAATATGAGGCAAAATATACTTGATTTAAGAGTTTTAAACAAACATGTACACTCGCAATTAATATCTAGTCAAATTAAAGAACTTACAAAACATTATAAAACTGAAATCAAGAAATCTAAAAAACAAGCACACGATAATTACATAAAAAACTCTAAATCTCCTCATAGAGCTATGTGGGAAATAATTAGATCGCATCATAATAATAACAATAGCATTACTTCTACTGCTAATACATTTTCTGCAAACCAGTTTAATAACCATTACTGCAATGTTGCAACTCAAATAATAAATAATTTACCAGCAAGTACAATGCATTACACAGAGTACATGAATGAAATACCAATGTCAAATCAATTTAGTTTTCGAGAAGTCACATACATCGAAGTACGAGATATAACAACAAACTTAAAAAACTCTAATAGCAAAGACTATCTTAATTTAAATTCGAAAATGATTAAAACCATAATTAATTTAATATTGGTACCTTTGACAAAGTTAATCAATGAATGTATAAAATCAAATATTTTTCCAGACATCTTAAAAGTGGCTAAAGTTGTTCCCATATTTAAAAAGGGAAACATTGAATTAAATAACTTTCGACCAATATCGGTTGTTCCAATATTAGGTAAAATATTTGAAAAATGTTTAGCTCTGCAAATAAGTGATCATCTTGAAAATAACAATCTGCTCTCTGAACAACAATACGGGTTTAGAAATAAGAAATCTACTGTACTTGCTGTGAAAAATTTATTAGATGTTGTAATTAATGGTTTTGAAAATAAATGTTATACGTCTGCTTTTTTTTGTGATTTAAGTAAGGCTTTTGATTGTGTATCCCATGATATCCTGAAAAAAAAATTCATTTTAGTAATTCATCGATGGATCTTTTAATATCCTATCTACAGCATAGAATGCAATACGTTACCGTAAATTCTCAAAATTCAGACATACAAGAAATTAGCTTGGGTGTTCCACAAGGTTCGGTTTTAGGACTGTTACTATTCGTAACCTACATCAACGATATACCGTTTTGTGACATTGAAGCTCAATTTACATTATTTGCTGATGATACGACGGCTTTAAGGTCTAATAAACAACTTGATGTTTTGGTTCAAGATATTGAAGAAACACAGTCCAAAACTTACCAATGGTTTTTAGCAAACAAACTTAGTCTTAACACAAATAAGACTCAACATATACTTTTTTCATTAAAACCTGGAGATAATTCAAAAAAAACTGTAAAATTTCTTGGGTTGCAACTAGATCCTAAACTTACATGGGAAGCACACACGACTTATCTAAGCCACAAACTTTCAAAATATATTTTTTTGTTGCGAAGATTAGCTGAAGTTACGTCTCAGTCACTAATGCTGTCTTTGTACATATTATGCAAATATACATTCTTCAATTCATTATGGAATTTTAAACTGGGGACATGCGGCAAGACTAAGTAATGTTTTCAAAATACAAAGAAGAGCTGTTCGCATAGTAGGTGGTCTAAAATATAGAGATGACTGCAAACAGAAATTTATTGATCTTAAAATACTAACTGCTCCGTGCATTTATATATACGAATGTCTTATTTTTTTAAAAAACAATATTAACATGTATACTACACAGCAATCCCTACATGACTATCCTACTCGCAAGAACCATAACTTAAGATTTGATTTTAAACGAATTAACAAATCTAGAGATGGTGCAAACTACTATGCTATTAAGTTTTACAATAAACTAACCAATGAAATTCAACAACTACATGGAGATAAATTTAAAGTAAAAATTAAGAACCTGCTTACAGCCAATGCATTTTATACATTTAATGATTATCTTGAACATGTTTTAGTATGATTCTAACTGTATTATTAATGTACATATTAATATCTATCTATCATATTGTATTATTGACCTGTGTAAATACTTTGTAGTATAAACAACACCAATAAATATTATTATTATTATTATTATTATTATTATTATTATTATTAACTATGTTTATGCCATAATAATCTTTTGACTTTGTATTTTTAAGGTTTTTAATTATGTCTCTAAGTTGACAAAAAGATATTTCATCAAATTTAAATTGATCTTGTTCATCAATTTGAGTTGTTGATATATAATCAGAATATTTAGTTAATGCGAAGGGTATGTTATGCGATATTTGAGTGGCTATATTACTAAAATAACTATTAAACTCATCAGCCGAAAACTTATTATCAGTTTGAGTCTGACTGTTAATACTTTGAGATATTATTAAGTTCCACATAGCTTTTTGAGAGTTGTTACTTCGACGTATAAATGTTTTGTGGGCATTTTTTTTGCATTTGTTATTTCTCTTTTGTAAGTGTTTCGTAAATCTATTAATTGTGAGTTAATTTCATCACTAGGTTGAGTTCTTTTAATAGACGTTAGTAGTTGTAAATTTTGTCTGAGATTATGAAGGTGTGGTGTATACCAGTTAACAACATTGGAGTTTTTATTTAAATACTTCGTTTTTTCTTCAAAACATGTAGACATTGCTAATGTTATGATGTTAATAAATCTGATGAATTTAGTTTCTATTGACAAGTAACTACTGTCAATAAAATTCCAATTAACATTTTCAATTGTATTATATAATTTAAATAATCCATGTTCAGTATAAGGTGTATAACTTATTCTACAATGCTGGTTTGTTATTGGCGTTGTAACATATTTTAAAGAAACACCCAAATGGTCAGAAAATCCCAAATCGAGTGCATTTATACTGTATTCATTTTCAGGCAAGTTGGTAAACATATCAAGCATATTATTGTTCTAGTGTTATCAGTCAGTTTTGATTACAAACCAAATGAGTTAAATAGTCCAAGAAGTAGCAACGTATTTGTATCATTTTTGCAATTAAACCTCACATTAAAATCTCCTGCAAACACCACAATTTTATTACTAGTAATTATAATTTTCAATCATATTTTAAGCCGAAATAGCCGGGATAACCTATTAGGTGATAAAAATAATAATTTGGAAAATATCCTGTAAAGATATCTATAAATAAGTCTAAGATTACATCTTGGCTAATATTAAAATGTCATTATGTCTTTATTTTAGCAGTTTGCGTAAACAATGTAGTAGGAGGTCTGATACTTAAAGAGTTAACCTTCAAAATGTGTTAATCTGAACCATGCTACGTGCTCGGTTTTTGCCTACACTAGAAAGTTGATCTTTGATTACGGACTTGACAAAGAGGAATCTTGGCATACATCAACCACATAGCTTAATTGAGCTTATGAGGTGAATAAGGCAATTTTAAATGATTTTACCTTGCAACTTAAATTTAGAATTATTCTTCCACTTTTTCCAAAACTTCTATTATATTTTCTACTATAATTTTCTTTTCAGATATCTTGTCTTTAAAACAAAATGTTACACATTCCTTTTCCAAATTTTTTTACAGCGCTACTTATAAGCAATAATTTATTAGATGGGTTTTTTGATCTGCAATCTGTCAGTGTAGTTTATAAATTTATTGGTTTTGAAATTAATTAATAACTTAACTCAATTTCAGTTGGATTTCAGAATTTTATTGGTACTTGTAATGTGTTTATATTAATTATAGTTTCACATAAACTAAGCAAATTATTATTCAATTATTATATATTATCTTCTCGCTTGTCATTTAATTAATAATACAATACGTTCTGCTTTTAACAATTTAGTGAATAATGGCAAACAAAAAAATAGTTCTGACAAACTTTGCGAATAAAACTATACAATTATTGAATTATCTTATTAATCAAGATGTCCTTTACACAAATTAAATTTGAACCTAAAGCAATTAACAAGACTTCAATATAATTGCAATTAAAATGCTTTATAGAATTGATTTATTTTATTATTTAGGTATTATGATTGAATTTACATTAATTAAAATGTGTTTTAGCTTTAGTTTTATTATGCGAACTGAAAATTTGTTTAGTAAACTTTTATGCAACTTTTTTACATGTTATTATAATAGATAATCAATTGTATACCAACTATTTCCAATAAATGTCAGAATTCTACTTAATTTCTTCTTCAGGATGGTTTTTAAATGTACCACCAAATATGGTGTCGTTTACCACACATCCTATAATTTGTTCTCTGTTTTCCAGGATACCAGCACAAAATTCTAATAAACTGTTTATTAATTAAATCTTTAATCGACATATATGTTGAATGCAATTAAATGTGGTTTTAAGCAAACTATTTGTGTGGTGACAACCGCATAAATTCTGCAGTCTAAATAATTGCCAACATGCCATAACATCAATTTAATTTGATTTGTTTAACAGTAGACAAATTTAATTTTGTTCTTTCAATAAAAAATATAACCACACTTTCAATTAGAATGTTAATTTATTTTAAAATTGCTTTAGATACAATTTACAAACTTTTATGATTTCAAATATGAATTACATAATAATAATCAAAAAGTAACATGCCGTTTTGTTCATAGAGGAATGTAAATAATTATTGCCGCAACGCAATAAAGCATTCCACATTTAGATCGAATTAAAAATGCATATGTGTACAGAAGCTATTCGAGCAATTATAAACAGACAAATAATAATTCGCAACCCACTTTGTGTAGTCAGTCAGCCAAATAAACTAAATAGTCCGTATTATAGATATGTATATTTTCTATGAATAAATTCTCTTGATACGGACTGAACCCATATAACTAGGGGATTGTATCCGAAGCTTATTATAAATATTGGAATGAATTCAGATAATACAAACATTTCATGCTTGAAAAATTTTCAACATTACTTAAAACAATAATCATTATTGTTTGTGTAACAAGCAAAACTATTATTTTTATTGGTGACTATTTTAAAGTTGTTATTATCTTTAAATTTATTGGTATGGACAATGAAAACAACTCTCACTCAACATAATTTTACGCTAAAATATTTAATGCCACAAGGGACTAATAATTCTAGCGTTTTAATATTGTCAACTAAACCTCGCGGTGACAAATGAAGTAATTAAACTTCTTCATTTGAATGTCGACCTGAGTGAGTACAGAATAATAGAATACGTTTTTATATTAATCTTGTCGTTCAATTAAAAGTTCTTTAAGAACATATTTTTAAACGAATTTTTTCATTCATTATGAGGAAAAAAGTTTTGTAGTACATATAATTATAAATTCTGATTACATTTTATAATTAAAACTCGTTTATAATATAATAATATTAATGTTTGTTTACATTATAATTTTAAAATATAGATCAATGATTCCGAAACGCACTCTGCAATATTATGAATCTGAAATCGGGAGATTGAACTCAATTATAAAAGTTTTTCTGATAAATTAACGTTATGTTTATTATATAATTGTTGCCATTTTATATTTTATTGATAATGTAATGTACAAAAGAATTGACGATATTCTAATGACTGAAACGGTTTGTGCTTGCTTATATAATATAGTCTCTTAAGTTTGTTTTGGTATGTGCTATGTTTAAAGATTATTGTTTTTTTAACTTTTTTGTGTAGTTGCAGCAAGTCGTGTTTTTTGTTCTACTTCTTTGATTTCAGGGCATTTTTGGGAGAACTATTCTACTTTAGCGAATCTTATTTTTCCTTTAATTTCTCTAATTTTTACGCTGTTTCCCCTTTTCTATAAGATTCAGTATCTTTTTCTTTATTTATTTTTGTTTTGTTTGTTCTGTATTAGTTTTTTCTGTTATTTTGTTTACTAATGTTTTGAAGTTTTTGCACTTTTTGTCGGCCGATTAGTTATGTTTTGTATGTTCATCAACTAATTCTTTTATTAATCTGTATTTATTTCTTGTTTTGTGTCATTGTCTTTGACCTATTTCAAGTCTAGTTTTTGTTTGTTTGTGATTTTTGGAGTTGATTTTAGTTGGACTCGAATTTTTGCAACTAATAGAAGATTATGATGGGATAAATGGGATTTAGTCGGTATGAGCTTACCAAGTGTAGATACGGCGTTTTAAAACAATATAGAATGTAATTATGAAATTACAGCAACCTAGGATTACGCACAGACAATTGTTTCTGTTCTACCTTGTCAGTGTGCCTTAGTTCATAATTACTAATTCATTTTATATTTAATTCATTGACGATTCAAAATTGTTTAAACTTTGCAAAATGGCTTTTTACATATTAGTAAACATACATTGTTTAATAGTTACTGTGATTTTATGTAATTTGTCTCTTTGACCATTGAGATGCTAGGCACACTGGATAAAAAAGCAATTTACATAACATACATTATTTATTAGTTTTAAATTATATAATATGTGTTTGTGATGTTTAGGTCGTTCTCTGTACAGAATTCTACAAATCTTCTCTGTCTTTGTATAGTATACGGTACGTTTATCAAGTACGTGCTTTCCATTGTTTGGCCATCTTATTTCCGATTTGACAAGTATGGTTATGATCAATCTTGCTATTTGTTTGGTAGTGTTGTTGATCATCCTACATACTGTACGTTTCAGATTTCTATTCTTCCAGTTCATTTTGAAATTCTTTGCATCTCTGTCTCTTAAAGAGACGCTTGTACTTTGTTTAACTTTTTAGCTATTTTTATGATTGTCCTAGGTGTCTCCTTGGGGATATTTAATGCATTGACTTGTAATTAAGAACGATTTTTTGTTCTTGCGGGAATATGATGCTCTTACTCTTACTAATTCATCCGCCCGAAGCCGTTGATCAGCAAAAGGGATCTGCTTATTCAGTGCAGAAGAGGTTATCTGTTGTGCATTGTTGCTACCACCCCTTACACCCTTAAAATACTTCATTTATTAAATTTAAATAAAACAGTTTTTTAAACTTTTAAAAACTTCTTCTTCTTTGAGTTTTGCTCTTAACAAAGATTGGAAACCATCATGACTATGCGGACTTTGTTGGCAGCTGCTCTGAATAGTTCAGCAGAGGTACATTCAAACCACTCTTTTAGGTTTCTGAGCCAGGAGATTCTTCTTCTGCCAATTGACCTTTTTCTTTTAATTTTTTCCTGAATAATTAATTTTAGGATGTTATACCTGTCCTTTCTTAGAATATGACCAAGGTATTCTAGTTTTGCCTTTTTATTGTGTTGGTGATCTCTCTTGTTTTATTCATTCGGCAAAGTACTTCCTCATAGGTGATCTTGTTGGTTTGTGAGATTTTGAGCATCTTCCGGTAGCACCATATTTCAAATGCTTCTAGGTTTTTGATGTTGTTTGTCTTGGTGGTTTATGCTTCCATTCCATAGAGGAAGCTCTACTTTTATGTCGCGGTTACAGAGAATTTCCCGCATATTTGTGAAAGCATTGCGAGCTATCTCTATTCTGCTTCTGATTTCTTTTGTGTATTTTGTGTTTTTGGTTACCCATGTTCCCAGATATTTGTAACAGAATACCCATTCTATAGTTTTGTTTTTGATATATACCTGGGGTCTATTATGGTGTGTATTTATGTTTATGTTCTTTGAGGTGTCATGACTTTGGTTTTCTTTATGTTGATCTCTAGACCGTATAGCTTGCAGTGAGTGTTTACTTGTTCGACTTGGTGTTGTAGATCTACTAAGTTGTCTGCAATTATGCTGCTATTGTCGGCGTATTGTATGTTGTTTATGGATTGTCCGTTTATGACGATACCTCCCGCTGTTTGTGTTAATGCTTTTTCAAATATCGCTTTACTATACAGGGTGTCCGGAAAATACGTGTACAACGTTTGACGACAGACTCCTGACGTCAAAATAGGTCGATCTAAGCCGACTTAGTTATATCCAAAATTGTCTCGTTTAGCCGGTAGAGGGCGTCAAAAATTTGTAAATATTAAAAAGAAATTACCTGTAACAATAATTTTTTAAGTGACCTTGTTGCTATGGCGTTTAATAATTTGACAATTATTGACAAATTGTTACCAGTCTATGAAATTTACTCAAGTATACGATCAACATTCTTGAATTACAAGTTTATTTTACCATTAAAAATGGAAAATTATACAAACTCTCAGAAAGTTGACATGCTCCTGGTATACGGGTTTTGTCAAGGAAATGGGCGTCAGAGTGTTAGGGTTTACATGGAGAGGTTTCCTAACCGTCGAATACCAAACCACCAAACATTTGCCAATATTGAGCGTCATCTTCGGGAAACGGGCAGTTTTGAGAAAAAGTTTGAAGGCAGGGGTCGTATGCGAACAACTCGAACTGTGGAAACAGAAGAGATGATTCTGGAAAGAGTTGAAGAAGAACCAAGTACCAGTACCCGTCTCTTAGAACGTGAGTTAAATGTTCCTAAAACGATTGTCAATGAGGTTTTAAGAGAACAGTTGTTACATACTTACTACATACAAAAAGTCCCGGAACTTTTACCGACTGATCCCCCCATGCGGCTTACATTTTG
Source organism: Tachinus rufipes (assembly GCA_963932245.1). Classification (NCBI taxonomy): domain Eukaryota; kingdom Metazoa; phylum Arthropoda; class Insecta; order Coleoptera; family Staphylinidae; genus Tachinus; species Tachinus rufipes. The sequence goes on along the minus strand of OZ010747.1, from coordinate 24,622,443 downwards.
TCAATTTATTAGAAACAAAAGAATCCTTGTTCCAAATTTTTGTAGAAAAATTATGTTTACTGACGAGGCATGCTTTACAAGATCTGGGGTAACCAATCTGCACAACGAACATATTTATTCCGATGAAAATCCACATGCCATTAAAGTTGCACATCATCAGCATCAATTTAAAATTAATATTTGGGCAAGTATTATTGATCACTACCTTATTGGTCCCATTGTTATTCCAGACAGGTTAGATGGAAATATTTATTTAAATTTTTTGCAAGACACATTACCAATTCTTCTGGAGAATTTGCCCCTTTTACTTCGGAGGGAAATGTGGTATATGCATGATGGTGCCCCGCCCCATTTTTCCGTTGCCGTTCGGCAATACTTACATCATCAATATCCCAACCGATGGATTGGAAGAGGCAATGATGCACCAGTAAAATGGCCACCACGTTTTCCTGAGTTAAATATGTGTGACTTCTTTTTGTGGGGCGCTATTAAAACAGAAGTTTACAAGACTCCGGTAAACACACGCGATGATTTATTGCAGCGGATTTTAAATGCAGGCAACCATTTTAATAATCCCGAGACATTAGATAAGGTCCAATATCATTTTTTAAAGAGTGTTAATAAGTGTATTCAGCAAGATGGCGGTCATTTTACACATTTGCTTAAGTAATGTTTTTGTTTTACTTAGTTTCTTACAATAGATACTTTCAACTTTGTTATACTTTTGTTTTTTTTTTGACGCCCTCTACCGGCTAAACGAGACAATTTTGGATATAACTAAGTCGGCTTAGATCAACCTATTTTGACGTCAGGAGTCTGTCGTCAAACGTTGTACACGTATTTTCCGGACACCCTGTATATGTAAGTTAAATAAAAGAGCCGACAACACGCATCCTTAGTTTTTTACCGACTTTTGCTGTTTGATTCCAGTAGATGTTGGATATTATTTGTATGTCTCTGCTATCAAAGTTTTTTTTTTTTAGTAGTTTATTGTGTTGGACTCGATTGAACGCCTTTTGAAAATCAATGAAGCATATGTACATATTGTGGTTTATGTCTAGACATCTTTGTCTCAATACGTTTAAACCGAAAAGAGCCTCTGGTTCCTATGCCTTTTCTAAACCCCATTTGTGTGTCGCTGATTCCTTTTTTTAGTTTTTTGAAGATGCGATTATGTATTATTTTTAGAAAGATTTTTAATGTGTGGATTATCAGGGCAATGATCCTATGGTTGGAGCATTCTTTGGCTTCATTTTTTTTTGGGTAGCGTCACGAAAGTTGAGGTTAACCATTCGGTTGGTAAGTTTCTTATCGCATATATGTTGTTAAAAAGTTGCAGTAGGGTATCTATGGAGTCTTTATTCATAAGTTTTATTAATTCGACGGGCACTCCTGGTCCAGGTGTTTTTCCGGATTTGGTGTTCTTGATAGCGTATTCCAGCTCTTCTTTCAGAATTTCTGGGCCAGTATATTTTGTTTTGGTTAGATTTTGTCGGTTTTGTTCGATTGTCATTAAATAGTTCTTTTATGTATTCGCACCACTTCTTAAGTTTTTCTTTTGGTTCTATGATCAGGTCACCATTTTTATTTAGTATTACTTCTGGTTAACGTATTCTCGTTTTTCCGCTCATTTCTTTTATCTTTTTATGCATGTTAAAATAGTCATATTTGTTTTTATAGGTTTCAATTTCTTTGCATTTAGTCGTTAGCAATTAAAAAAAAATAATTTAAAACCAACATCAGTCAAGTTTAAATGATTTTGCGTTTTAAATATTCATGTATTAAGTTTATATTAAACGAGATTTTATGTTTTCAATTTTTTAATCTTTAGAACAAGGGTTAAAGAAGGTCAGTGATGAAACAACATGTGTTAAGAAAACCTTTAGAGAGTCGCACAAATTGTGTGTTTTATACATTTTTTTATGTTTTGTACAATAAATGGTTTTAGTGCATTCAGCTACTTAGCTATTTAGCGTTTTTTGCAGTAATTTTCCGATTTTGCATAGCATATTGTAAAATAATCAAACCTTTCCACAACTAAAACAATTATATGATAATTATAGAAGTTAGTTGGCTTTACAGCAATGTCCAGTAGCCATTACATACACCAGATTCTTTTTGATCAACAACACTCGTCGGTATGCTTGTCTGAACTATATTAAATGTCGAGAGCTTGATTGAACTAGGCTCAACGTTGACAGCTTTGCTAAACAGTATTGAAAAGAGATAAATCATTTATACCAATCTTATGGAAGTTTTCAGGAGAACTATAAGAGTAGCAATCAAATAGAACGAACCTTAAAACCATCAGAGCCTGTTGTCTACTGGAACGTGGTTGGTGTTTGGGTATTGATACCTGCTCAGCCCACAATGGCAACCTAGAACATCCAGAACTACCCCGGGCCCTTTTGGAAGGACGGAGTCATCAATAAACGACATGTCAGGGCAGTTTAAAACAAAACTGCTGGTTATACTCAATTATATTATATTATATAGATATCTTGCTCTACAAATAATGTCATCGAATGCAAGGTTTGTTTTTGGTTTAAAAACTTCAAAAGGCCAGTTGTATGACTTTCTGAAACGGGCGTGAATCACGGCGTTTTGACTTGGAGCTACGACGCGAGCCCCGTTCCGACATTAGAACGTAGAAGTGTTAGGCACATTTACTTTTAGCAAAGTTTAATAAAGCCAAGAACTCAAAGCTTTTGTTGTTTTGACTAGACTTAATGACACAAAATGTGCAACCTTGCTTAAGAGCTGCAGTACATCGGTATTTTAACCCGAGGTGTTGAACATAATCAGCTTTTATAAGTCAAAGAAGAATTAGAAGTCTGAACCCCTTTCTACAACTAATTACTAGTGGACAATACAGAACCACTTCACTTATATGAACAGAACTATGCCACTTGTAAGAAACCAAAAAAAAACACTGCAAGGACTCACACCTAAAGGCAGGCAACTTTGCACGTGGCTTGGTCTTGCAGTTTGACAAAACTAACAACGCTCTGAGATTTTTCAAGAGAAAAACTTTGTGAATTCTGTTACTGCAAAAATTGCAACGCCAAATTTTCCTTTCATGGACTAAAATAGGACCAGAATTTTTGTTTTTTACCTTACTTTGAGGACTTAAGATTATTTTCGTAAGAATTCCTAGAGCACTATCACTGCAATCGTAGTAGTACCAAAATTTATAGGCATTACTATTATTATTAATTTTGACGTAACTTTTTGTCTATTACTACCACATCTAGGCCAAAGGAGCAAAGCTGTGACCGTGATAATCTTAGTATTTTTTAGACATATCTTTAAACTGCAAAATTGTATACTTTTTCAAAACCGTTTCTGAATGGGCTTTTCTCAATATTTTGCGGTGGGACCCAAAAATCTTAGCTAAATGCTAAACATCATTATTTTTTTATAATTTATCGCAGTTTTGATTAACATATGTCTATGTAGATTTATGGTTTAAGAAACAAAATGCAAATAATTTTATACGAAGGTATAAACTTGGGTTCTGGTTTCTTGTAAAATTAATATTTTTAATATACAGGGTGTTCAAAAAAGAATGTAAAATTTTAGCAACGGTTTTGGAGATATGGAACATTATTTGTTTTTATATAAGAACAGAGTAGAAGATGTTTGAAGTGCCCTCCTTCCATTACCAAACAGGCATGACATCTTTGTCTGAAGGACATTCGTACTCCTTCTAAAACCCCCTCATTGGCTCGGATTTCTTGGCATTTTTCATTAATTTTTAACTGCAGTTCCTCGAGGCTATTTACAGGAGTAGCATACACTAATGATTTCAAATATTCCCAAATCAAGAGGGTTTAAATCAGGCGATCTTGCTGGCCATAAAACTGGTTCGCCTCTTTGTACTCATCTATGTGGAAAAGTTTGGTCTAAATGCTCTCTAACAGCAATTGAAAATAAAGCTGGAACATCATAATTGCCTGTGGGTCAAATGTCATCCAGAAGATCATACTTTGTGTTCTGCAGAAAGTTGAAGTAAGCAAGTTTAATGAAAAACGATGAGCATTATGAAAATTAACAACTCCATTTCGTGAGAATTTGCCTTCATACGTAACATTTTTTTTGGCAAGAAACTGCGAATCTTCAGCATCCTTGCGTAGAATCCAGCGACAAAAAACCAAACGTGCCTGATGATTAGTTAAATTTAAGGCTTATACTCGTTGTATATGGTATGGATAGAGCAGCTGCTCGTGGATGGTTCTCCAAACAAGAGTAGCACCAAATCCTACCTTGGCTGATATTCTCCGCACCCTCGTCTCTGGATTATGCTCTATCCGTGCTATAATTTCTTGTTCTGCTTTAGCAGTAGATACCGACCTTGGTCTGCCGGAAAAATAGCACTGTTTTTGAAGTGAACCGGTATCTCTCAATATCTAGTGAGTTCTTCCAAATATACGATGTGAAGAAATCTGGCGATTTGGATAAGGTTCTACATAAAGACGTCGCGCTTTTGTGGCAATTCTATTAGCACGACTATACATGAAATGCATGTCGGCTAGTTCTGCTTTAGAGTAATCAGCGATAGCAATGAAAATTTGTGCACAAACAACAACTGTCAAATACTGAATGTTTATTTCACAAAACATCGGCCAACTATGATAAGAAAATGCACGTTTTTTTTTAAATAAAAAATGGAGGGAAAAAAAAATAATAAAAATAAATAATGCTATTGCTATGACAACCCATGTTTATTATTTTTTTTTGTTTGTTGTGGTTTGTAATACCACCCCATTAAATATTTTACATTATTTTTTGAACACCCTGTATATTAACGTAAAAAATATTTAGCATTTTATATACAGATGACAGCTGGCATCTGGGACTGCTATTGAGTTGCAAAAACGCATTGAATGATGATTGAAGTACAGAATTTAATGATTAAGGCATTCTGAAAGCTACCTTGATTTTCACTATTTTAACAAAAGCAGCAACTTTTTATTTTTATTTCTACATATAATTTGATAAATGATTAATTTTTTGACTAGTACATTAAGAAAGGATCAAACTATATTTTGTTAACGTACATATTTTAGTCAAATACAAATTCCGCCATATTTGGCTTGAGAGTAGTCTCTATTTGATCTTTTTTTTAGTAATTTTTTTTTTAAATTAATTTAAAAGGTCAGTTACAGAAGACTATTTAGAACTGCTCCCATTGTTAGTAAAAACGTTTTATATTATGACTTCTCGCTACAATTAAATCTTTTTATATTTTTTTTGGTAGTAGACGATATTTGTCCAATTCCAGTTATTCGATTAGTAATGGTATTCAGTATGTAGGATGTGGAAAGTCTTATCCAATTCTAGATGTCCATGCACTTAACAATGTTGTCCAGGCTATTGGCAATTTTGGTCTAAAGACTGCTTCAATGTTCAAACTATCTGCAATCCTACCGACTGCGCCAGTTATTATTTATAACAATTAAAAATATTTAAAGTTTATTTGATTTTATTACATAAATATTAACTTTTTTATGAGTTTATTAATAATGAATAATGTTACAATTAATATTTTGTTTATATACTAAATAAAATGCTGACGAAGTGTCTAGACTTATTTATAATTATTAATATGTTTGAATAACATGTTGTTTTAGGGAATGTTAACATTTAAAATTTTATCGAAATTTAAATTTTATAAAGAAAGCAGAAAACGTATTAGTTAACCTACGTAGAAGCAAACGTTAAAAATTGTGTGAATCAAAATTTGCAGCATTTTTCAACAATTTTTAAATGTCTATTTTAATGTAAACGTTTTTTAATTTATGATGCATACGCTTTTGTTTTATTATTATTAAGTTATAATTTATTTGTCATAACACTTTAATTAGCATGGTATGAGTTTAATGCTTTTTGTTAATAATTAATTGTTATTGTAAAAAGTTTGTTATTATCATTATAAACAAGGCAAAATTATTACTATACTATATATTATTTTATTCGGGGTTTGGTTATATTTTTTCACCCTCAATATTATTAAAAAATAGATAATATTCTCTCTTTTATTTTCAGGATGCTATCTCTGAATTTTTCATGCTGTGGTATGGGAATACTCAATCCCTCCCTCCTGACATTGACATTCAGTGCAGCTTCGCTACGAAATAAAGGTAGGTCAGGATGCCAGGCCATATAAAAAAAATATTCTTTATGATTTTCATTTCGCCCTTTTATGTATGGAATGAAATAGACCCCGAATAGACCTTATTCATCATAAATATATTTTTTATATAGTCATATTGATTATTATCAACAATAGCTTTGCAAAAAACGTTTCAAATATATATTATAATCTAGCGTCTAATTAATTTTCTTCTATATAATTACATTTTCTTAACAAAATATATTTAAAAAAATAATCATTATTTGATTTTTAGAATCTTTTTATCAATATTTTGACAGTAATATACATATTATATTATTTTCTTATGCTAGCAGGAAATTTGATACATCAAATGAAAAGAACATAAATCCATCTCACAAAGCATTGATTACAAACAAACAGTGCAAAACATGCCATTAACACAAAATAACACATTTATCACAAATATATCTGTTTGAAAAGAAGAGATTTCAAGGTCCATCTTATGATAAATTGATCTTTGCTTTTTCATATACTTATAATAATTGCGTGAAATAAAGACAATATTATCTCTCAGAAAAACAATTTCTGACAATTTATTATTAAATATATTCAGAAAAACAATTTGTTATTTTCGACATAATCACTTCAGGAAATAATAAAATCCGTCTGGCCTTTTCAGCAGTAAATTTTTATTTGTTCCATTATACAAAAGAAAACTTACGATTCCACATATAAAAGAAATAAAATGTAACCACAGGAATCTTTAGTATCATTTAATAAATTTCATTGATGAAAAAATAGTAAGAATGTTTAAAAGCTTTTAGTATTTTACCTCGATATAAAAATAATCATAAATTCGCATTGATCGGTTAGTACTTTAATTACTAACTGCAAAGTAAGACAGATATAAAAGGTGTTTTACCACTAGTGTGCCTTATAAACTTTTTTGTTTAAATTGACAATTTGCCTGAATATTAGTATACGGTTGCAATATGTCGCAGTTATTGAGTCATGTCCTGTTGTCCTAATCAACAACCTAATTGTCTCTGTCATATAACCTAAAAATTTAACTAATTTGTTTCTTTACGGTTAAACGCGTTACGGTAATTACATACCTAACCTAAAAATATATTGATATCTAATTTGTTGCTTTCCAATTTGCATATGTGTTACGGACCAATCATAACCTAAAAAAGTTGACAAAATGTGACGCATTGCGATTGATAAATATGTTACTGCACTCGCTTAATCTAAAAAAAAAACAATATTTGGTTTGTTGCCTTGCAATTAACAGTATCAAAATATATTAATATCAAATTTGTTACTTAGTCTTTAATAGCTGACAAGTTTTCCCTAAATAATGACTGTTGGATTTGTTAGGACGCCTGAAAGCATAATTCTAGTTGAGAGCAAGAAAATCTCAAGACAACTTGACAAACATTTTCTTCTTTGACCTCCTCTCCTGCAGGTACTAACAAACTGAGAGCAAAAAAACTAATCCACGTTGTTTCTGCATCTTAGACTATAATTACCAAATGTGTGAAGGCCCACAACCTGCAAAAATGTTGTTTTGTGATTTTTGTCTCACGTTACTGACCTAACCTAAAAAACTGTTGACACAATCTGTTATTTTATTATTTGCTTGTTTTGCGGTACGGATTTACATAACCGAATATACGTTGATGTTTAATCTATCAATCATCATATCACTTTACGTACATAACCTAAAAATAATTGACACTCAATTTGTCGTTTTGCAATGATTGTGCCTGTTCTCTCATATTATAGAAAAAATTATATTTAATCTTTTCTTTTGCAATTCTTGTGTCACCTAACCTAGAAAAATATCTACTATGTCGTTTTGCGATTAAGAGATGCGTCACGGCACTCACATATCCTATATGACACAATTTGTCAATTCATTCAAAAAACGTTGATATCTATTGTATTGATTGGCATATTACTTACTTACAGACATAACTTAAAAAAATGACACTCAGTTTGTCACTTTACGATGTTGATGTCTAATTTGTTGTTTTGCAATTGACAGTTGTACTTGCATATGCACATTATAAAAAATATTAATATTTAATCTGTCGTTTTGCAAATTTTGTGTCAATCAACTGACTAGAAAAATATATCTAATATGCGGTTTTGTTATTGATAATTGATGAATCCGTTATGGTATATACCTAATAAGTAATAACTATTGACGTTGATTTGTCGCTTGTTGAAGATTTTGTTTGACAGATTTACATAACCCAAAAAATTTTTACATTCAATCTGCAGATTCTTTATTATTACATCACGCTATCTATTGCTTTATGATTGATGCGTTACTGCGCGCACATAACCTTAAAAATCTCTTGTTTTGTTTAAAACTTTTTAGCACGCACTTAAACGTCCGCATTTTTTTATGTAGATCAGTAAAAATTCTTGCAGTTCTACGTTGCTGTTATATATGGTTTGAACCGTTGCTATCAGAATAAAAGTTCTGGAGTTTTTTTGATTCTAGAAAACTATTGCGCTCACAGTCCGGGGTTTGATTCTCGAATATAACTAAAATAATAACTTGCTCTTTATCTACCGGGGTAATTTGGAAGTCATAAGCCGTTGGTTCCAGCAATAAAAAAAGAACAAATTTATTGAAATTCTGGCGTTCTGCAGCATAGACAAACAAACTTTTTAAACATTTTTAGGTGTTATAACGGTCCTTTCATTTCTTTAGACACATTATCTGTTTTCTTGAGAATATCCACTAACATTAAAATTGATTTCTGATTAGGAGCATCGTCTACATAATTAACCGACGGGTTTTGCTTATTTGACCCAAAAGGAGGTTTCATATAAATTATTTTTTTCATTTTTCATGTAGGAAAGCATTTCTATTATCGAACTGCTTCATATTATATTTGTTTTGGCAGCAATTGCTAGAACTGTTTGGATAGTATCATACGCAGATGGTGAGAAGGTTTCTTTAAAGTCAGTTTGTTTGATTTTGACTGTAACTTTTGCTACATTTTTTGCGTAGGAAAGTGAAAAATCTTTAAAAGACACTGGGCAGCTCGTACAGTTCAATAGTGTCAGGTTTTTACTGACTAGAAAATCTACCTTCTTTTTTGCCTTGAGGTGGTTTACTTGACGCTTCTTTCACTGCGGTAACATTGGACCTGTTGTACACCTCTAAAGTTTTACTCCTTAAGCAGCTCCGTCTCTTCGATGAAGTGCAATACCTTTATCCAATGTGTTGTTTTTAGCATATCTGCGGTTAGGTTATGTTTGCCAAAGATGGTTATTTGTTGCTGTTTGAAGATTTGCATTCATTCAGCAAGTGTATCGGAGTCTCATCTTCTTCTATACACCCACGGCATAGAGGGTTCTTTCGAATTTTTTATTGTATGCATGAGTTTATGGAGTCTACAATGTCCGATTATCAACCCTGTTAGCCTTCGCAGTCTAATGTGATTTATTTGTGTTACCACCGTTTTGATATCATGTGATGGTCCAGTATTCTTATTTTTTACAACCCTTCCACAGGTTGCTGTGTTCTACCTCAAGTTTTGCTCTAGTGAATGTCTTTTTTGCTCTTTGTTTGGTAAGCTGATTTGCCGTTAGGTTTCTTTTTTCTTCTGGCTTTTTGGTATTTATACCACTCGAACTTTGCAGGTTGTGGCTACTGCTTTCAGACTATATATGCAGCTCATAACCCGTTTGGATTTTATTACTGGCGATTGCAGGGGCTGCAAAGTTGCTTGACTGTTTGACATGATAGTTATTAGTCTGTCAGGTTTTAGTTCTTTCTCGATTATGTTTTTGGCGCATCACTCGATGGCTGTTACCTCTGTCTGAAAAGTTGAAGCATATTTACCCAGTTTATTTTCCTTTGTTTGTCTTCGTAGATTTGAGCCCCCGTGTTCTTTTGGTCTTTAGCCTCATCTGTGTACCAGATAGTTTCTTTGACTGTTTCCAGGTATCTATTCTTTATACATTTGTTTTGCTGTGGTGTTATCATATCAAGTTATTAGAGTTTTTTCTTCATTCAACACATTTGTTATGTTAGGTCTGTGGGTCTCAAGGTTTACATTATGTTTATTTATCCGCAATCTGTATGCTGCTTGTCTTGTTTCTGCCATTACCATCAAGTGAAGTGGCGGTACTGCTAGTAGTACTTCTATAGCTGCCTTGGGCGTCGTTCTCATTGCCCCGTTATTAGCAGACATGCTAGCTTCTGAACTTTGTATAGTATTTCGGTCGTACACTTGAGAGTGTTTTTTTTATCTATACAATTGTTCCGTATGTGATAATGGGTCTTACCACCACCGTGTATAACCATCTGGTCATATAAGGTGTTAATCCCCACGTTCTACAGTGTTTTCATATAATATTATAGTTACAGTCCGGTTCTTGAGCATGGAGTTGACCTATTGTTGGACAAGGGGATCTATTCCTCGTCTTTCTATTGCTTTGCAATGGATTTGAAGGTAGTATTGTCGAATGCCTCCTCAATATTCAGAAATGCTTTCCAGCTACTTGGTATTTGAGAAAGTGCTAAGCTTGCTTTGAGGATCTCGCATTGAGGCTCTTTTAGCACTGACAACCCTTTCTGAAGCATGATGAGACAAATTTCATCGGCTCCTGGCAACTTGAATGGTTCGAATGTGTTGTTCCCTAATTTAGGTTGCCCTGATTAATTATGGTCTCTGCGTTTTTGCAGCCCCTTTTATTTGCCATTTTGGTACATATCGCCATCTGATGAGTTTTTTACACATTTTGTTTGTAATTTTTTTTTTCTGAAAGCGTTGCGACACAATATGAAGGTTTTTATTTTAATTTTAAAAGAAGTATAATTTTTTTATAAAAAGTTTTGTTTGTTGAAATAATAATAATAATGATATAGATAGAAAGTAGTGGTTGGATATACAGGACGCTTAAAAATAATGAAAACGTCAGAATCGCTGAAGAGTAGTTCAGTTTTCAAGTTTAGGTAAAAATTACATTAAAGTTTATTTAAGATTGTAAACTAGTATGCGATTTGAGGTTATGTAATTGTTTTTTGTTACTTTGGAAGTGGTTGGTATTGAAATTTAAAAAAAAAGAACTTTTAGTTTAAAAAAATTACTCTTAGGCCCGTTTGTACCAACATCGCTTATATCTTAAACTGCCCTTAAAACGTTAAGGGTGGCTTATTTTGTTGCACCACATATTTAAGGTAGTTTATGGCTTTAAGGGACCCTTAACTTAAGCGGTCAATATGTCGACTTAACCTAAAAATATAATTCAACGTTAAGATTTATTTTTTTGCAGTGTTATTTTTGCTTTATTTCCGTTACTAAGCAATAATATGAATTAAAACGTAAAAAAATAATATGATCTGACTGAAACACGCTATTAAATGTTAGGTTTTATGTTATATTTGCGTTTTTTACTAAATAAATTGACACAACTATAAACAGTTTTCGTAAAATGTGCAATGTTGCCATGTGTTATCTATTTTAAACTTCTGTTTGCTAAACTACGCTTAAAATATGTTGGTGCAATGCAATGAAAATTTCCTGGTGGGTGGGTCACTCGAAATTATAATTACCAGCAAATAGTTTAAACTTGTTTAAGTTTACACGTATCCGAGTTTTTGTTATCAAAGAATTGAAAGTTTCTCTTTTCTGCAAAAGTTCTTCAGTCAGAAGAAGAAAAAGTTATATTCAATCTTTTGATAACCAACATTTGGAAAGGTAGGTAGGTCACTTCACATCATACAAAGTCTGTTTAGTCTATCTAGTATCCAACTTTTAGCAGGAAAAAATTTATTGTTTACATAGCGGGATTAGGACATTAATCCCTTTCAAAATAAGCCCTTGATTCTCCACACACATAGCCCCAGAAGTTTTTTTTAGAATGGTGTTCAACTCCGCCGTTGCGTTCTGCATTGTCTTTTTTCTACTCTGAAGATGGAATCCTTCAATTTGGAAATCAACTAGAAGTCGCAAGAACCTGACGCGTTTTTTTTTTTGGTTTTGATGTGTTGATTCAGTTGTACCCGGACACCCATGACTTATCTTCAGTTATGACGGTGTCCAGAAACTCAAGTTCAGTGTTAGTAGTAACCAGCAAATCCTGTCCAACCGCAAGAGAAAGTTTTTTCTGTTCCACCAATAAAAGCTTGAACATGTTTAAATCTTCACGGAAAATTGCTTGTGCGGAATCTATACTGATCTCAACTTTTTTGACAATCTTTTTTACGATCAAACGGCAATCTCCCATTATTAGATTTTCTACCCTCTCAACTACAGCTACATTTTGAGCAGATTGTAGCCTTCCAGAACGCTGATTACTCTCTATTTTTGAATTGGTTGAACCACTCCTTAATTTGTGTTACTCCTATGGCATTGTCTTCAAACACCTGCTGAATCTTACAAACTGTTTCACTTTGAGAATGACCAAACATTTGTCAAAATTTTATGAGTAATCGTTCAGTTATTTTAAGAAAAATTCTAATCCGATAGACACGAATAATAGCATTTTAATTGACGGCTGCTAGTAGGCAATAACTGACGCATCAAAACAACGAGAAAAAAATTAAGCATGCGCATAAAACTGTCTTTTTCCGCAAAGTGACGCCGATCTAGCATCACTACTATGCGCGGTAAAATTTAATGTCTGATACCTTTTAGACAAACTTATATACCATTGAGTAGTTTAGACTAAAGTGCCCATCTGTCCACCTGCCCAAAAGTTTGTTATTAAGAAATTAAAAGTTTCTCCTCTTTTCAAGCGTTAAAAGTCATTTTGTCCAAAAAGATTATATCCAATCTCTTAAGAAACAACACTTGGTTGGGTAGGTAGGTCACTCCAAATTATGATTACCAGCAAGTAGTTTAAACTAGAGTGCACACTAACTCGTCCGAGTGTTTATAAAAAAAAATCAAAGTTTCTCCTTTTTGCAAGTGTTAGAAATCCTTTAATCAGAGGAAGAAGAAGTTATATCTAATCAGTTAACAACAACTACCAAGTCAACTTTCCAAATTCTGTTTGCAGCACTTCGCTGCCTGCCGCGGATAAACAGCGGCATGCTGCAAACAGTGCTTTCCTGCCCTTGGTACTTAATGTACTATAGGGAAAACACAATGAATTGTGCTACAAATTAAAGTTTGAAGTTAATTTAAGGGGAATTATTATGAGTTATGCTACAAAATGAAGTTAGTAATTATTTTAAGGGAAACAATGAATTGGTTTACAAAATGTCGTTCATACTTATCCGATTTGCGATTTTGTTTGTCGTAACTTAGTGAGTTTCGTATATTAACCGAAGTCACCGTCCGCTAGGTTACGGTTATGATAGGTTGCTGAAAATCTTGATTGATTTATAGAACGGCAGAGGTTATGAAAACGTTAAAATTTAAAACTGTTAAACATTGCTCATGGATTTATTTATCATTATTTATGGTTTAATCTGGTCATTATAGTTAGTGTATTTAATTATTAATTTGTTTTATTTAATTAACATCTCTCAGCAGCTAACAAATAATATGCTCAATCTTTTTATTTGTTATAGTTATAAATGTCTGTAATAAGGATATATTTATTAATTAGCTATCTACAAACTTTAATAAAATACATTACGCTAAAAATATATTTTAATATTATTATGTTGACAGTTTATTAGAAGTTAGATATAAATGCCCTTAAGCTTATGAAAAGTTTAATTGCTTTGGAATTTATAATTAAAAAGTGCAAACAACGTTACAATCACTAGACCCAGAAGACACTAGACTAGTAACATGTGATGCTTTTGTTCAACTTAGTTTGCATTTCAAATTTACCGCCATGAGTAACCACAATTTATTAAAGTTTACCGATGTTATTTTAATAAAGCATTTTGTTTTTAGCAACTGACGTCTTACGTCACAAGGTACTAGCCTATTTGGTATTAAATATCATTTCAATCTTCAAGCGCGACTGCGACATAGGTCCATAACCTGTTATAATTAAATGAGTCTGACTGAACACTTTAATATACTTTCTTGAAAATAAACTAAATACAGTACAGTATTACAAAGCGGTTGACACACTTTACAAAAACAAAAACATCTAATCTACTTAACAACAAACAAACAACAACAAAACAACAAAATCAAAACATATAAACATTCAAAGCACTCTGTTTTGGTTTAAACTTTTCAAAATCCTGCTTTAACATAAAGACGTTTTTGGTAAAATTTACTTTAAATAGTTTTTATGCAATAAATTAATATTCCAATCTACTTTTGATATGCGAAAAATTGATATTTTCAGTTTTTTATTGTTTAAAATTAATTATTTTTGCACAGTTTTTGATTTAAAAAAATTGAAATATTGTTATGAGCGTTTTTTATAGATTTTATGCTATAAACATTATTTATGCAGAATGATTCTAGAATTTTTTGTAATAAATTAATTTGATGTGTTTTTTTATCAATTTTAGGAAGTAAATGGCTTTATGAGCAATTTTAGATAAATTTTGTGTTCTAAGTTGAATTTTGATCTGAAATTTTATCATAAATAAATTTTAATTATATACTTTTTTGTATAATTAAAGTTTTTGTGTAGCTTTTCTAAGCACTTTTTACATTTTTTTTTTAGTTTTTGACAGCTATCACTACATTTCTTTGTCATTATTATTTTTTATTAAACAAGATTTTTATTAAAAGCCGCTTAGGATTAGTATAGCTTTAATCAGTGTTTTGGTTTATTTTGCTTTAATTGTATCTTGATCTCTTATTTATTCTATTTGCATTTATTTGACATATTCTTGTATATGCTTCTTCTTTTGCTGGCATTCTTGCTTTGCGTACATTGCTTTTGTTCTACCATTTGATTTATTGGCATTACCGATGCTATACGACCATGACTGTAAAAAAAGTTCTGTATCCTTCTGTTATTTTTAACGCAATAATTTTTCTTTGCTGCGGAATTAGCATATTTTTATATTTTTTGAATTTTAGCACTCTCTCCCAAAGAGTCCTCCCGGTTAACATAGATGAAATGTCCCTCATCACAAATATTCAAATTACCTCAAAAATTACCTAAAAATTACTTTTCTAACATCAAAAAAACATGTTTGGTAAGGTTTTAAAATTTTGATACCCCCTTCCTCCCTTTTTTATAGGGAGCAAAAAATAGCATTTTCTTGTTTTTATTTTTTTTCTCTGCCCCTAATGAACGAAAAATTAAAAAAAAAAACATATCCAATAAAAAAATAAAAATTACAAAAGTTGAACCATTTAAAAATGACGGCCAATAATGTGAATTTCATGTTTTTTTCTAAAAAGAAGGGTTGACATTAAAAAAACGATTAACTTGATAGATTTCATTCTTTTGAAGATGATGGAGTTTTTCCAGTGTCTCTATTACTAACCGTTTTTGAGTTTTGATCATTTTTAATGCAAAAAGTCTTAAAATTGTGAAAAAAGTTTGATATCGGCTGGTAAAAAATTTTGTCTGGTAAATAATACGATAAATTGTGTTTTGAGCAGTCAAATCATTGCAAATTGATGAAAATATTATACCCAGGATACTTACTCGATATAAAATTTTTCGTAGAATCCGAGTTTTGGTATTTTAAAAGCTTTGCGGAAACACAAAAGCAGAAAAAAACAGTATAAATGGCAAAAAAATGAAAACATCGATTTTTAATAGTGGCGCACCGCAAAAATTCCAAAAAAATCATGGATGTAGATTTTTCAATTACTTATAAAGTTAAAAAATAAAATCTATGCCAACGAAGGTTTAGATAACCAAAAGTAAATTTTAACCATTCTGGATTTTTTTTAAGGGTTGTATACAGGGTTTGCTTTTTCCGTAATTTTATTAATTTGTTTCTTCATTTTTAGGTTTCTGCCCATTTTTTTATTATGTACTGCTATTATGCCCACGTTTACTTTGTTTTCTATGGCATTCTTGAGAAACAAATTTATGGCTGGTTTTCTTTTTCTGTTTTGAAGGTTATTTTTACCGTTATTACTTTTTTTTCATTTCTTCTAGCATTTTTTTTTTGTCGGGCACCTTCTCTTGTCAGCTCTGTGTCCTTTGATATGACAGCTCTGACACATTGTGTTTTTTTGTGATTTTCCTACCGCTTAGGTGGTGTAGTGGTTAGCGAGTTTGAGTCTTCTATCTGGAGGGTCAATTTTTCTGGTAAAAAAAACGTGTTGTGATGAGTACGCGTTCGTTTTGATAAGAAGAAAAACTTGAGTAGGTCTCGTGCACTTTAAAGAATCTAACAATTAAGGTTGGAATTCCTGAGTTTGCGGCAAAATTCCCAGATGTGGTAGTCTTAACCTCTGGTGTCAGTGATTAGTCCTGGCAGCAGAAATAGACCGACGTTAAATAAATGAACTAATCTAACCTAACCTGTGATTTTCCTTTCTGAAATTTCTTGCTTTGTGACCATACTTGAGATAGTTGTAGCACGTTAGTAGAGATACAAACTTTTTGATCTTGTTTTTTATCTATTCTTCTTTAAGTTTGCTTATTTTTAGCAACTTATTTAGCTTTGTTGGGGGTAAAATTAACATAGCGTATATATACCCATTTTCATTTTAATACCATACTCATTTCAGGTTTGTTTTTTTAGTGCCTCTCTTACTTCACATTCTTCTGCTGTTTGGTGTAGATTTATCAAGTTACGGGACTTCTTACCTTTTTTTATTTATTATTTCTTTACAGTTTTTGAGAAGTTCACTTAGTCATTCTTGTCCATTGCTTATTTTTATATTTTCTTTCTTTGTTTGGAAGATTTTATTTACTTTAACCCGTGTCTTGTCGATGTCAATTTTACTTTTTGATTGTTTTGGCGTAGGTTTTATTCTCACCCTTTTTTTGTTTAATTATTATAGTTTTGTTTTTGGTTTTAATTGGTTGCTGCAAAACTTGCTTTTTACTTTTTTTTGTATTGCTTATTTTAATTTCAATTTTATCTTTGGTTATATAGTCATTTTGTCTTTATTCACACTTATAATAAAGATCTTTTTTATACTTACAGTAGGCAATTTAATTTCTTCTACCTTTAGTGTAGTACCACTTCTAGGGCTGTCCACCGTTTTTATTCAACCATTTTTAGCTAAGGGTTGCGTTTTGCTACTTTATTTATTATTTTGTCATCTATATTTATTTTTTGGTACAGGAGTAGGATTATGTACTCTTCTTCCTTTTCTAAAATTTCTTTTATACTCGGAAGTACAACCTATTTATTAATTTATTTATTTGTGTGTGTTTTTTACTTCTATTGCTGTTTCAACTATGGCTGATTGGTTTATTTTTATTTTTGTCTTTTTACTCTATTCTTCTTCTTCTTTCCATGCCTTATCCGTTGCGAATATTGGCGATCATCATGGCTATCTTCACTTTATCCACGGCACCTCGGAACAGTTGTATTGAGGTCACTCCATACCACTGGTGCAGATTTTTAAGCCAGGATATTCTTCTCCTCCCCGGACCTCTCTTTCCCAGCACCTTTCCTTCCAGAATAAGTTGGAGTATTCTGTACCTTTTCTTGTGCCTCATAACATGCCCAAGGTATTCTAGTTTTCTAACTTTTACTGTAGTCATTATTTCTCGATCCTTCCCCACTTGCCGAAGAATCTTCTCGTTAGTAACATGATCTATCCACGTTACCTTTAGTATACGTCTGTAGGTCCACAACTCAAACGCTTCTAGCCTGCTTTCAAAATCCTTGGTAAGAGTCCAGGATTCTGCGCCATACAGAAGAGTGGAAAATACGTAGCATTGTAGGATTTTGATTTTAAGTTGTAGAGTCAGGTCTGGACTGGTGAATATTTTTTTTCATTTGTATGAATGATGCTCTTGCTCTCTCAATTCTGCATTTTATTTCCACAGAATGGTCCCATTATTGGTTTATGCAGGTACCTAGGTATGGATATTTATCTACCTGTTCGATAGGCGTATTGTCAAGAAACAGGTTCACCGGTGGCGGGTTATTTTTGCTCACTACCATATGTTTGGTCTTTTTTATATTTAAACAGGTTCCGTATTTCTCACTAGTGGATTTGATCTTTTCCATCATAATTTGGAGTCCTTCAGCACTGCTGCTCATTATGACGGAGTCGTCTGCATATCTGATGTTATTGAGTAGTTCACCGTTGACTATGATTCCCTCCTCTACACTCTACACTATCCAGTGCTTCTTTGAAGATTTGCTCTGAGTATATATTAAATAGCATAGGCGAGAGCACACACCCTTGCCGCATCCCTCTACATATTTTTATTTTCTTAGTTTTGTGGTCTCCTACTCGAACTTCTGCTGTTTGTTGCCAATATAGATTTGCTATGATACGGATATTTTTGTCGTCGGCTCCCGTCTTCCTAAGTATACTGATCAGCTCTTCATGTTTCACCCTATCAAATGCTTTGCTATATAAAACATAGATATACATCGCAATTGATGTCTCTACATCGCTGAATTAGAACGTTTAATGCAAAAAGTGCTTCCCTGGTACCTACGGCATTGCGAAATCCGAACTGCGTTTCCTCGATGTTTGCTTCACATTGTTGGTATATTCTAGCGTGAATGATTTTTAGAAATATCTTTAGTGTATGACTCATTATACTAATAGTCCGATATTCTTCACATTTTTTTGATGTTGGTTTTTTAGGAATAGTGACAAATGTTGAGTGGAGCCAATCCGTGGGTATTTCTCCCGTATTATCCACCATATTATACAGGCGGGTAAGAATGTTTATTCCTTCTTCACTAAATAATTTTAGGATCTCTGCTGGTATTTTATCTGGACCTACATCCTTTCCATTTTTCGCTGTGTCTATTGCTTTCTGGACCTCTTCCTTCGTAATATACTCTATTATCTTGGGTTTTTTTTATTTTTGCAACATTTGCCTTTTTTGTCCATCTGCCTAGATCAGTAACAGTTTCCGTAGTTTCACTTCTAGAGATTTTACTTTTGATTTTAGTCAATTTGCTATGTCTTTGCCAAACTACATGGCATTTTTATATTTGATTTACCACTAGTTTTCAAAGTGGGGGCATTTATTTTGTACATTTTTTTAAATCAAACTTAACAGTATTTGTTCATACTCAGTAAAATTAACCTGCACTTTTTCTTTGTCTAGTTCCTTCTTGTTCTCAGTTATCGGAGGGCTTCTAGTCACATTTTTACTTACTGTATTAAGGAGTTTTATTTCGTACTTTGTAAGTTTAATCCGTCCGAATTTATTCCATTTAGATCCACACCCGTCACTTAAATTTGACGCTTTATAACTATAGACGACATTTTATACCTGCTTTTGCTTTTTATTCTTTATCGAAAGGCTTATAGCAAAAGTAGGGAGGTTCCTACCGCAGGATTACTGAATCACCTTACAACGTTATAGGATGTTTGGACGATTTTGAACAACAATGTGTAATAATAGTTATTGTGATTTGATGTAAATTGTCTTTTTGACCAGTGAGATGCTAGGTACACTGATGATGGGTGGATACCCTGAAACACATACACTAGATATGCCTTGCACTGGGTGGAGAGGCAATTTACATAAAATACATTATTTATAAATTTAATGATAAATTTTGTGTCGGTCATTTGATTCAAATGAAACGCGCCAAATGCCGTTGCATCACAAAAGTTATCAATTTTTCTAGAAGCCTAGTAGTTTGTAAGTACTTATCTTCTGCTTCTGTTTGGTGTATTTGTTTTTGATTTGTCTAGAGGTGATGCAAAAGTTGCTTTGCATAATATTAAAATCCAATTGATGTTGACTATTACTGATAAAAATACATTTAATCGGGCTGAAATATGTTAAATTCACTCTTTAATTGTGTTATTCCGGTCCTGAATTGACTTAAAACTATGAAAATTTGGCCTTTAAATGTTAATATTTAATTTGAGTATGTCTCAAATATTTAATTTTGAAATTAAAAATTAAAATTTGGTTTTAATATGTCAAAGTAATATTAGAATTTAACTTTTAAATGTTAGAATTTGGTTTTGTTCTGGTAAAACCTGTATGAATATTATTTAAATATACAAACCCGGCCCTGATATATTAAATTTAAATTTTCATTGAAATATTAAAATACGTTTTAATTATGCTTTAAGTATTAAAATCCGGCCGTTAAACGCAAAAACAAAATTTAATTTTAAATGTTTTAATGATAAAGTTATTATAACTTTTTTTACAAAATTTTGCCTGAAAATGGCTTAAAAGTTAAAGTTTGAGCTTTAATTATGGTATAAAAATGAAAAACCAAACTTTAAACGTAGAAATCAAATTTCGGAATGTTTAAATATCAAAATCCGGCTCAATTATACTTTCAATATTAAAATCCGGCCGTTAAAGGTAACAATAAATAATAATAAACAAATTTGGAATGTTAAAATAACTTAAAAAATAACAAAACCCGACCTTAAAGTATGTTGGTTTAAAAATTCAAAATTTGAACTTTTATTGTGAAAATCCGGCCTAATTATTCTTCAAATATTAAAATCCGGCGATAAAACGTAGAAATGGAATTTTAGAATGTTAAAATAACTTTAAACATACAAAATCCTGCCTGAGTGTGTGAAAATTTAGATTTTATAAATTCAAAATTTAAACTATTGTGGAAATATGGTTTTAAACTGTTAAAACAAAAGGATTTTTAAGTAGTCTTGGTTAAATGTACCACAAATACCAAAAGCAAACAAATCTTATTCGAGTATCAGTTAGTTTAAAAATTTAAACTCAAAAAGGATGTATATTGCATTTTAAAAGTACTTTTTGTTCACAAGAAACCATGCAATAAATAAGAAAATTGAAACAGAGTATATATAAAATTGTCTGTAAAATTGTTTCTCATTTCTATTGTATTATTATAATCAATAACTGATAACATTGATGGATGTCCAATATTAACAGCCAACTAAACTAATGCAATTGTAACAAATAAAAAGTGTTTTTTGCAAACGCAGATGATTACCCACAAATATCGGTATTATTGCATTTTTACAGCTCGCTTGACTTTCGGTCTTTGTACCCATCATTTAGAATTTACTCTCAGAATTTATTTTTATTTTTCTAGCAACTATGCGCTACCACCACAAGATTTCTATAGGTAATTTTGTATTTTACGGGATAGTAATTTCTGCTTTACGTCGACTTATTTTCTATTGTTGAAGGTTAAGAAAAGAAGTTTCCATCCGGTATTAACCCTCGCACAATGTATAGACAGTTATACGTAGGTCAGAGATTTATACATTTAAGCCAATATACGAGAACTGAATCCTTATTTGATAATCATTAATTAATACAAATATACAAACCAATTATAGTTTGAAAACTTTTAACATGAATTTATATTTACAGATTTACGATTATTTCAACTATTATTTTTTTAATTGTAATTTTGTGGGTCAAATTAGTCGTTTAACTTTAAATTAGATTATTGGTATGTTTCCAACTTCATAAAAATTGGTGATAAAATATAGATGGTGTATTTTATATGGTTGCACTTAATTGTGCAAATTGAAAATTGTTTTATGAGCGGTGTGTTTCCAATTTGGCTGAATGAGCTGTAAAAGATTATTTCGATTTCGGGGCGTTGATCTCTAAAGAGAAGCTATGTTATTATGATGGCTCCACACAACAATAAAAATGTATTTATAATGTTTGATTTCTTTTAAAAATGGATTTGATTGTATATTGTTCAAATTTCAATAGACAAATGATTGATGAATCGGTTTTGTTTGATTTAATGCAAATTAGTTGATGGATTATTTTAGTAAAGTAAAGGTTTAAAATTCAGAAATAAAAGGCAGCGTGGGTTAGTTGTTTAGTTGCTTGGTTTTTATGCTTTTATATGATTGGTATTGAATCCTGCTCTGCTGTAAATTATTTGTGAATTTGTTCAAATCTTTTAACCGCCTCGACATTTGTGATTTCAGGGACAACCAAATTTACAAATATTAATCACAGCATTGCGCCTCATTTCACCTTTCATACGCGAAAGGACCGTGGGTCTGCCAGAACCAGGTCGATAGAGTATAAAAACGCCAATTTTATCTATTTTTAATATTTGTACATTATATAAGATTTAAAAACTTACTATAACTTATTATATCTTAAGATTTATTAACATAGATACAGTTTTTACGTTTAATCTGTAAAAAAATATTTCCTATAGATTTCTAGCTTTAAAAAAACCATATGCGAGTACATACTATTTATAGACTCTTTAATTTATTTTTTGCTCGTGTTTTGGATTGGAAAGGGATGCTTTATTTCCCTAGGGTGGTAATTTTTTTTTGCAATAAACTAAAAAACGAAATTTAAAAAAAATAGTATTTGCTGCACTTGTCTGTCATTCTTGCTTTGCTTGTGCAACAGAACATCGGCGAGCCGCAAACAGTGCTTTCCTGCCCTTGATACTTAATACAATTTGAGATTTCAAAAATCTTTTAAACATCATCAATTCTTTTTTTTATTTTAGGTAATCAACCTAAACTTTGATAAAATTGCAGACACAGTTCTTCATACTTTTTTGTCATCTCAAGAATTTTTACTACTAGATCTGGTTGATAATTTACCACACAAATATTTGATTTAATTCTTTATTTGCGGTATTTGTCTGTTAGTAATACGAGACCACGTGGACGCATTTTTATCTCTGTACTACTACTAAAGCTTTCCTTTACAAAAATTTTGCTCAATGTTGGCAAGTTTCTTCTAAGAACTCTGGCCATTATTTTTTGCTATAGTATATTAAATGCAGGAAAGTATTGTTTGTAGCACGCCGATATTTGGGCTCACGAGCAAAGCGAAGACGGTAGACAGTGAAGTGCTGCACTTTTTTGCACATAGTGTTGTAAAATACGACTGGAAAAATTGTTTTTGTTTACTTCTCTTCATCAACCTTTTATTGTCTACTTCTAGACGTATCTCTTTTTTTTTTCTAGGGATGCTATGTTTTTTTTTGCGCTTCTTTAAAGTCATTTAGGCATTTTTTTGTAATTTTTCTACTCTTTGTTTATTTTCTTTGATCTCTATGTTGTATTTAGCAGACTCTTTATTTAAAGTTTTTCTTTATTTGGTGAGTTTTAGGGTATCCGTAGTAATTTTACTATATTAGAATCTTTGGTTTTGTGGCATATTTTTTGTTTGCTGTTTGTAAATTTTTGATGATTTTTTTTTCAATAGTTTTTTTAGTCCTAGATTATGTAGTTGTAGGTGGACTTTAGTTTAGACGCTAGTTCTTTTATGTTATAGTATGTTTTTGTCTTTTTAGTTTTGGTATTTATTTGTACTGTTGGTGGTCACTTTTAGTGTGCATTTCATTGTAGAGATGCTGATAACAATGTGTTTCTTGTATGAGAGAATAAAATCTATTTTGTTCTTTAGTTTAACTGTTTGGGTTAATTCAAATCGACTTGCTTTGGACAGATTTTTGGAAGAACCTGTTTATGTAGTATAGGCATTTGTCTTGTCTAGTCCAAACTTTTCAATTTTGTTCTTTTTGTCTTTCCTATTTTCATAAAATTGTTTTATTTCAGATTATTTCGCTTTACTAGTTGATGCATATCTTTGATAACTTGTAGACTATATCTATCTGATATCTGAACAGTAGCACAAATTACTTGGTTTGATATGGGTACAACTTTAGTAATGGTGTTTCAGTTTTTTTATGCACAAGGATTGAAATTCCGATTTGTTTTCAAGTTATTTTAGAACAGCATATGCTCAAATTTTAAAATATTGCTCTTTTCTTCAATCTAGTTTTGAATAAACTTACTACGTCACATTTTGTTTGTTTTAGTTTTTTTTTGGAATTTTTTTTTGCAACTTGTAGTTTTCCCGTGATGTATAGTACTCTTGACATGGTTTCTTTTCTGTCCATTGCCTTGATTGGCGAGTTGCGGGTTGCTAGAAAGTGAGGGTTGCGGTTCTATTTTGTATTTATGTCAAGTAAAATTATGCGTTATGTCTTGATGAGTTTGTGTAATGTAATGTTTTATTTTTTATTATATTCAGCAAGTAGAGCTGTATATGCTTAGGCTACCGCTCCTACTTGCTAATTTTTGCTATATCTGGATACCCTGGAAGAATTACATTTTTTTTTAATTTTTGGCAGAATGGTTATAGTTTGTTAGTTTTCTAGCAGCGGGCATCGACGTGCAGGAGAGGTTGACATTTGGATCGGTCTTATTTAATGTTTACTCCACCGATATCCCTTACTCGGAGGTATTAACGCTACATTTTGGAAAGTTTTGTGTATTTTTGGCCTCGTTTTTAAAAACATAAGGCGTATCTGTATTTTTGACAATTAATTTGGAAAGTATTAGCTTTTGTCCTGTTTCTTTGTTCATTTAAAATAGTTTTTTTGTATGTAAATAGTAGCTTAGTTGGTTGTATTATGTTTTTAAATAAGTTGGCAATAATTGAAAAACAAAGTTTAAGAAACGCTAACATTTTTACGTAATCGGTTACAAAACATAAACTAATAGGGTGACTTATCAAAATTACTAATAATTGTTTCTTTCTGTTATTTTGGCCTTGAAAATTATACAAATAAATGTCATCTGTTTCATACTCTTCAATTTTTGGAAACAAAAATTTGTTTAGCATGGCACTGTAACTTTTGTTATTGACGGTAACGGCGGCTTTTTGCTCATTTTTGAAGAAAAGTGGCCCAATAAATAATATAAACGATTAGCTCATTGGGCAACTGAAAACGCATCGGATGGTCATGAGGCTATATTTCTTGGACTTATTGAACTTTGTAGGTCTTCAAACCGAGGTCTTTATGCAAAATTCTCTCCAGAGAAGTGCGAGAAATGTTCAATTCCTGAGAACGATGAAGAGTTGATGTTGATGCATGTTTACGTACACTCTGAGCAACAGCATTATTTTTTTTATCTTAGCGCACTGGACGAGAACGTGAACTTGTTGTTTTATCCACTAACAATCCAGTTTAGCAAACTTGCTTAACAAATTGGTTCACAAATTGCGTTGAAGGCACTTCTTTTCTATAAAGTTTGTTTCGTAAATTTGATACCGTTTGAGTAGAAGACTTGGGAAATAAGTTATTAAAGTTAGTAAAATTTAAGTTTTACTGAATTCATAGCTTGTATTGCTTTCTTGGATTTGTATTATAACCTCAATACGTTCTGGCATTGACTTTACTTAGTTTGTTATTGTTTAATTTTTAAGAAAATTCCATTCTTGATGAAGAACAGTAAACAACTTGACTAAGCTGGCTGGGGCGGAGATACGAGGTTTAACTTGTCTTCCTATCATGTCTTAAAACATGTTTGATGCAATTTAAGTCGGGATTTTAACAAAATAATCGAGGAGATTTATTAACAACTCTGGAGTTGTGTAGTTGTGCACTATCATGCATTAACACAAAATTGCCGCCAATGAATGGTGCAATAGGTATCACATGGTTTTGAAAAACATATGTAGTATAATTCTATGTGCGTTAAAGACAATTCTATTAACCAAACCAAGGTCTGTACGCGCACGCGCATTACAGATTTTTTTTTTTACTATTTGGCGTTTGTAAGCAAAAGTTCATAGTTCTATTGCTCCTTAGTCCAATCAATATGTTTAAAAGCGAATGCAAGTCTGGTAAGCTTTGTATTATGTGCAGGTTTTGTTGCTATTGGACCAGCTTTATTAACAGCGTCGGTATAGACTTTGACATATCATAGTTTAATTATTTTTAAATGTACTGGTAAAAAAATAAATGGATTATCAAAATATTTGTAGAAGCAGCGATAAAGCCAAAGTTGTCGTTTTTATTAAAATACTACAAATCAAGGTAGCGGTCGGTATGGTCTTAAGGCGTCTCTTGTTTGTCATATTATTTATAAACACATTTTGAACTTTTGCAATGCGGCCATCTTGAATCGTTACAATGCTCGGACTGCGTCCAGTTCATTAATTGTCATAATTAAATCTTTTAATGAAAACGTTAAAAGAAGAACAATTTTTTTCAGAAAACCAACTACAACACAATATGGATTTCTTTTTATTGCCGTTATTGTCAACTTTTCTTTTAGAACCTTTTTTATTCTCATTTGCTCTTGTCTCATTTTATTTCATTTTTTTTAAATGTGTTTTATATTTTTTTTAGCTTTTTCACACATTTTTGTATTGTCTATCAAAAATGTAAAAAAAATATTTATTTTTACATTTGAGTCCTGCATCATTTTTTTTTTTTAACTTTTTTAACTGTTTAAGTACTTTGGTAGTGCATCAGCTATGATGTACATAATTTGCATTGGATTTAGATTTATTTAACTATGTTTTTTGCACTTATATATCACTATCTCTTATTATTTATTATTTTTTTCTACACTGGCATATTTTTATCTGCGTGTTTCCAATTTTTAACATTTTCCCTTCATCTTTGTAGTATTTTACATTCATTTATCTTTCTTTAATCTTTTTTTCATACTCCATTACACGCATTCCTGCTTCTACTCTTAATTTATCCATGTTTACTTCTACCATTGCTATGTATGCTGTAGTTTCTTTGTTTGCCTATAATATCAATTTTTAGTATTTTATTTGAATAGGCTTTAATTTTTCTTGCTTTTTACATCTTCAAATTTCTCAGTATAATACCATACATCTTACTAAACTAACAATTTTTTTTTTAAAGTTTGCTATACTTGTTGTGCTCAATTTTTTATTTTTCTTATCATATTTTCTTTGTGTTTGTTTTTATTATTGTTTGTACAAAAAACATATCTTAAATATTTAAATGTTTCTACTTTTTCAATTGCTTTTCTATTTAACTTTTTCTGAAAGTTATATATTTTGTTTTATTTGCATAATTTTTTTTTTATAATAATTATTTTATATTATATATTATATAATTTTTGAGGCATCTAATCATTTTGTTAATTTGTTTTGCCACAATTATCATGTTGTCTACATAAGCTAACGCCCACTTTTTTCTTTGGCCGTCATACTTGGTAACTCTTCTAAATCTGTCTCACAATTCTGTAGTTAAAAACTTATCACTCATTTTTTTATTCACACAAGCTTACTTCTTTTTCTTTTTCTCAAATATATTCATAATTTTTCTCTATTCAGTACAATTTTATTTTTAAGAATAACGCATACTACTTTTTCTTTGTTTGTTTCAATATCTTAGTTCTTTACTCAGTTTTTTATTTTACTTTGTTTAGATTTTGTATGCTGTACTTAGTAACGTTATACCTGCGTAATTTTCTGCAAGGTTTTTTTTCCATACTTCATTTATTGTCTCAATCAGATCTTCCGTACCATATATCCATGCTTTATTTTGTATTCTATTCACAGTTGGTGCCTTCTGTTCTTTTTTTTTGTTTTTGTATCAATTTTTTTATTACTTTATCTACATTTGGTTTTCGTTTTTGTACTGTTTTAGGGTAAGTACTTCTATGCTTTATCAGAACTTATTTTTTATGTCTCTTTTTATTTTTTTATACATTGCCTCAACTTTTTTGTGGGTTCTGATATTGCTGTTTTAATATTTTTATCGTGGTGTGAGTGACTTAAACTTTGATAAAATTGCAGATACTACAGCTTTTCAGACTTTTTTTGTCACCTCAAGAGTTTTTACCATTGGATCTGTTTGATAATTTTTCACACAATGTTTGACATATGGCGCCAGGAAAAGTAGTTAATTCTTTATCTGCGGTGTTTGTCTGTTAGTAATACGAGGCCACCGTGTACTTTTCTAATGTTTTCTGTGTTTTTTTTTTACTTTTTGCTTTCAGTCTTCTTGTAATATGTCTCTACTTAGCAGACTCTTTATTTAAAGTTTATCTTTGTTTAGTGAGTTTTAGAGCATCCATACTAATTTTACTATTATTTGAACCTTTGGTTTTGTAGCATATCTTTTTGTTTACTGTTTGTAAAGTTAGATATAGTCTACAAGTTATTCAAGGGTATGCACTAACTAGTAAAGCAAAAACAAATAGATCAATTTTATAAAGATATAACAACAGCTTGGAAATTCAAAAAAGTACTTTTATTGCAAGTTATTGGTGAATTTAATGCGAAAGTGAGCAAGACAAAAACAATTAGATTGGAAATTTTGGACTAAGAAAAAAGTGAAATGCTTCTAAACTATCTGCAAAACAAAGACTTATCTATACTGCATAAACACGTTTTTCCCAAAAACCTGCCTAACACAAATGGGTTTAAATTAACCCAAACGGTTAAAGTAAAGAACAAAATAGACCTTATATTCTCAAACAAGAAACACATTGTTATAAGCGTTTTTACCCTGAAATGCATACCGAGTGTGACCAAAATAGGAAGAAGAACAGTAGGAATAAATACCTAAACTGAAAAGACTAAAACTTACTATAATAACATAAAAGAACTAGCGTCTAAAGTAAACTCCATCTACAACTTGGAGAATCTAGGACTAAAGAAACTATTGAAAAAGAAACATGTTAGTATCGGACTTTTAGAATTTTTTTTTTTATAAAATGTTAAAAAAATTATAATATCCGAAGATAAACTACATGGTCTTTAGACTTGGTGGTGGTTTGACATCTGTCCGAATAAAAAAAAATCAAAATACTGAAGCGGGGGCCAGTAACCAAGAATAATCCCATACAACAAAAACTAGTGTGTCAATTTTAATTAAATTTGGGAGATGTTGCTTAAGATAATAAAATCACAAGTATTTAATATTTTGAGTTTCTAGTTTTATCAAATTTACTAATAATTGTTTGTTTCTGGTTTTTGTCTTGAAAATCATACAATTTGATGTAACTTAAATAAAAAAATGTTGATAAAACTTTTGATTGGTAATTGTTATTTAAGTTTTTATTTTGTAAAAAAAAATGGTCAAGCAAGAAATTGGACAAATCAAAAAAGAGTTGTTAGATACAAAAAAATGTAAAATTTAAGTTTTACTGAATTAATAGCTTGTATTGCATCATCGCATCCGTATTATAGCCTCAATACGTTGTGGCATTGACTCCATCAAGTTTGTTTTGGTTTTATTTTTAAGAAAATCTCTTTCTTGCCGATAAACGGGAAACAACTTGACTAGGCTGTTTGGTGCGAAAAAACGAGCTTTAACTTGTCTTTGTATTATGTCTTAAACATGTTTGGTGCAATTCAAGTTGGAACTTCCTGCGGGACACTATTGATACCATGCAGTCTTTAATTAAGTATTTAATATAACAACTCTAGAGATGTGTGGTCGAGCTTTATTATGCATAAATACAGAATTGTTGTTAATGAGTGGTAAAAAATGATTTTGAAAAACATGTGCGTTAATAACTTTCCTATTAACCAAGCCAAGGTCGCGCGTTAGCAGAAAACTCTTTGTCGACTATCTGGTGTTTGTAAGCAAAAGTAATAAAAATTATTTGGTTTAATAGCTCCATAGTCTAATGAATATGTTTATAAGCGAATGCAAGTCTAAGCTCTAGGTCAGGTGTAAGTTTCTTGCTATTACACCTGTCGCTTACACACACATTTTGAATTTTTGCAGTTTACGATTTTTAATTTCAAAGGCTGTCAAGTTTCTGTTGGGCAGTATTATCAGAGTAAGAAAATGGTCATTTTTGGCGGTTGTACATTTTTGAACTTGTTTTCCTTTTTCAGGCTGACGATTGCAAGATTCAGTTTCCAAAAAGACTGCATTCAGTTTATTAATTGCTATTAAATAACAAAATGTCGAAAAGTTATCAAATTTTTTATCAGTTTTGTTTAGAGTTTATCATCATTTATTTGATTCCTTTATTATCTTCTTGTAGAACTTTTTTTCTTCCTATTTGTTCTTTTCTCAACTTATTGCATTTTTTCAACATGTGTTTTATGTTTTTTCTAGCTAATTTTTGTTTATCAAAAATATGCACACTTTTTCCTCATTTTTATTTCATAATTCTTTTTTCATAACTCTTACACTGTCTATGTTCTTTAGTAGTGCAGAAGCTATGATATGTAGAGGGTGGGCCATCTAACTTTTGAAATTTGAATTTGCTATAAATAAAAAACTAATGAATTTTTTTCAAAATTATGAGTTTATTAGAAAGATTGGACATTTTTATTTAAGAATGAAACACAACATCATTCAAATGACTGTCACGGCTAGCTTGACAGTAACCAATCCGATTAACCTAGATTTTTAGTAAATTTTTGATTGTTTGGGCTTCAATGGCACGAATGGCAACTTCGATTTTGTGTTTCAAAGCATCAAGTTTCTAGGTGGTTAGCGTAACACTTATTCTTAAGGTTTTTTTACAAAAAAAAACTAACGAAGTCAAATCACAGCTCTTAGGCGGTCAATTGACATCAGCATTTTGGGTGATAATTTGATTTTTAAAAACAGTGCGCAAAAGATCGATGGTTACGTTGGCTGTATGACAAGTTACCCCGTCTTGTTTAAACCAAATGTCATTCATTTCATACTTTATAATTTTTGCAAACAAAAATTTGTTTAGCATGGCTTAGGAACGTTTGCTATTGACGGTAACGTCGGCTTCTTGATCATTTTTGAAGAAAAATGGTTACTCGTTGTGGGTGCATAGGCTGTTCAATAGTCATCTGTGGATTTTCTAATTCCTAATTGCCACAATTTTACTTATTGACAGCCTCCGAGATGGAAATGAGCTTCATCGAATAACACAATTTTTTTATGCTCATCTTTGGCCAAACAATCCTTAGCCTATTGGACGAACTGAAAATGCATCGGATGGTTATGAGGCTTTATTTCTTGGACTAATTGAAGTTTTTAGGCAAAATTCTCTTCAGAAAAGTGCGATAAATGTTCAGTTTCTGAGAACGATGACGAATTGATGTTGAATCATGTTCACGCTCTCACACTCTGAGCAACAGCATTATTTTTTGGGTTGAGCGCACTGGACGAGAACCTGAACGTTTGTTTTATTTACTAACGATCTAGTTTAGCGAATTTTCTTTACAAATTGGTCTACAAACTGCGTTGTAGGCACTTCTTTTCTATCAAATTTGTTTCGTAAATTTCTTACCGTTTGAGACTTTGGATGTGAGTTTTTATTATTTCTCAACTTTGTTCAAGTGTAAACCGTCCCATTTTGTTAATGTCAAACATAAAACTAAATTTCTGTTAACTCATAAATGTCATTATATCTTTGAAAAACAAAATAAACGGTAGTTTAAATTCCAAACGTTACATGGCCCACTCTTTATATACTTAAATTAAGTAATAATACAAATTTTGTTGGTATAACTTTTTATTGGTAATTGTTATTTAAGTATATCTTTTGTAAAGAACATCGGACAATCAAAGAATTAGACAAAACAAAGAACATTTTAATAAAAATTACCAATGTTAAAACACATAAAACGAAAATTTAAGTTTTACTGAATTCATAGCTTGTATTGCTTTCTTGGATTTGTATTATAACCTCAATACGTTGTGGCATTGACTGTACTAAGTTTGTTTTTGTTTAATTTTTAAGAAGATTCTATTCTTAATAAAGAACAGGAAACAACTTGACTAAGCTGGCTGATGCGGAGATACGAGTTTTAACATGTCTTAAAACATGTTTGATGCAATTTAAGTCGGGATTTTAACAAAATGATTGAGGAAATTTACTAACAACTCTGGAGTTGTGTAGTCGTGCCCTATCATGCATTAATACAAAATTGTTGC
This sequence comes from Tachinus rufipes, assembly GCA_963932245.1. Classification (NCBI taxonomy): domain Eukaryota; kingdom Metazoa; phylum Arthropoda; class Insecta; order Coleoptera; family Staphylinidae; genus Tachinus; species Tachinus rufipes. The sequence goes on along the minus strand of OZ010747.1, from coordinate 24,590,686 downwards.
CAATGAATGGTGCGAAAGGTATCACAAGATTTTGAAAAACATGTGTAGTATAATCCTATGTGCGTTAAAGACTATTCTATTAACCAAACCAAGGTCTGTACGTGCACGCGGATTTCAGAAAATTTTTTAAATGTACTGGTAAAAAAATTAATTAATTATCAAATTATTTGTAGAAGCAGCAATAAAGCCAAAGTTGCCGTTTTTGTTAAAATACTACAAATCAAGGTAGCGGTCGGTATGGTCTTAAGGCGTCTCTTGATTGTCATATTATTTACAAACACATTTTGAACTTTTGCAATGCGGTTTTTTACTTGAAGGGCAGTAAAGTAAAGAAAATCTTGGGCGCTTGTACATCTTTGGAAACCTGTTCCAGGTTGTTGACTGAAAGATATAGTTTCCAAAAAGCGACTCCACGTTTTGAGAATACGTTACTGCGAAACTCAAAGAACTTGTGCAGTATAACGTTGAGACCGGCTATCCTGAATCGTTACAATGCTCGGACTGCGTCCAGTTCATTAATTTTCATAATTAAATCTTTTAATGAAAACGTTAAAATAAGAACAATTTTTTTCAGAAAACCAACTACAACACAATATGGATTTTTTTTTATTGCCGTTATTCTCTACTTTTCTTTTAGAACCTTTTTTATTCTCATTTGCTCTTCTCTCATTTTATTACATTTTTTCAAAATGTGTTTTATGTTTTTTTTAGCTTTTTTATACATTTTTTTTGTTGTCTATCAAAAATGTAAAAAAATGTCTTCATTTTTACATTTGAGTCCTGCATCATTTTTTTTTTTAATTTTTTTAACTGATTAAGTACTTTGGTAGTGCATCAGCTATGATGTACATAATTTGCATTGGATTTAGATTTATTTAACTATGTTTTTTGCACTTATAAATCACTATCTCTTATTATTTACTATTTCCTTCTACACTGGCATATTTTTAACATTTTCCATTTATCTTTGCCTTACGACACTCTTGTAGTATTTTACATTCATTTCTCTTTCTCTAATCTTTTTTTCATACTCCAGTACACGCTTTCCTGCTTCTACTCTTAATTTATCCATGTTTACTTCTACCATTACTATGTATGCTGTAGTTTTTTTGTTTGCCTATAATATCAATTTCCAGTATTTTATTTGAATAGGCTTTAATTTTTCTTGCTCTTTCCATCTTCAAATTTCCGCTCAGTACAATATCATACATCTTACTAAACTAACAATTTTTTACCAGTTTGCTATACTTGTGCTCATTTTTTGTGTTTTTTTTATCATATTTTCTTTGTGTTTGTTTTTTTTTATTGTGTGTACAAAAACATATCTTAAATATTTAAATGTTTTTATTTTTTCAATTGCTTTTCTGTTTAACTTTTTTCTGAAAGTTATATATTTTGTTTTATTTGCATAAATCTTTTTTTCTAAATATCTTTTGAGGCGTCTAATCATTTTGTTCATTTTATTTGTTTGATTTGCCACAATTACCATGTTGTCTGCTAGCGCCCACTCTTTTTCTTTGGCCGTCATACTTAGTAATTTTTCTAAATCTGTCTCACAATTTTGTAGCTGAAAACTTATCACTCATTTTTTTATTCACACATGCTTACTTATTTTTCTTTTTTTTCAAATATATTCACAATTTTTTTCTATTCATACTGTCTCTTTTAGGTTCAAGAATAACGCATACTACTTCTCCTTTGTCTGTTTCTTCAATATCTTATTTATTTCCAGTTCTTTACTCCGTTTTTTATCTTACTTTGTTTAGATTTTGTATGCTGTACTTAGTAACGTTATACCTGGGTAATTTTTTGCAAGCTTTTTCTTCTATACTTCATTTATTGTCTTAATCAGATCTTCCGTACTATATATCCATGCTTTATTTTTTTCTTCTGTTTTTTTTTGGTTTTTTTTTATTTGATTTTTATCAATTTTTTATTACATTTGGTTTTAGTTTTTGTACTGCTTTTGGTTGTTTATTGGTTTCTCTGTCAGAGTCTTCTTAAAGCCTTAAAAGAGTATTTTTCACTTTTCCTTTTTTTTTTCTACTTTATTTTAGGGTATGTATTTTTATGCTTTCTCAGAGCATATTTTTTATGTTTTTTTTTTTAATTTTTTTATACATTGCCTTAACTTTTTTGTGGGTTCTGATACTGCTGTTTTATTATTTTTCTAATTTCGCAGTAGTTTTATTTTTGTTAAAAATAACAAACATTCAGGGCTGATTTTTCAGGTTAAAAAATAATACTTTTTTTTACTATACATTTTTTTCACTCTCTTTGAGCTAAAGTGAAAAGAAAAAAAATGAAAAAAATGCGTCTTGTTTCATTACATTTATTACAAAACGGATAAGTTTAGAAAATTTACAAAACCGCTCGAAATGCTTCTCACAATTTTCAATGCAAAGCTGACACCTACTGAGTTGGTTACACGGCATTCTGATGTTATGATCTCTCAGCTGCTTGAACAATCTCTTTTCGGAGGGCAGCTTTGTCGTTGACGGGCTCCACATAAACATTTTTCTTCATCATGTCCCATATAATAAAGTTCGAAGAACACATGTCCGGGGGATTCATCTTTCCGGACAATTGCTGTGCAACCATTGCTGGACTGGTAAAATGTAGTGGGCTAGACTTTTATCTAATTGGAAACATGTGTTTACTTTATTATTTAAATAAGATTAATTGAAAACCATTGAGTATATTGATGCACAATCCCATCCAAACGTTGCACGAACATTGATACTGATAACGGCATGATGATTTTTATGCTTCCAAATGGTAGCGTTATGCTGATTTAAGATACCATTGCTGGTGAAAGATGCTTTGTTGTTCGAAATTACTATATGAGGTAAAAACAGCGTAATTTGTTGATTGCTGCAAGAACTATTTGAAAAAAATCTCTTTTTTGCGCTGGGTCATCAGGTAACAATTTTTTTGCAATTTATATGGATTACGACTGTCTGCTCTTAAAGTTTTGTTTACAGTACTTTGCGTTTATCCTGCAATTGCAAAAATGCTTCTGGAAGACGTTTTATCGAAGTGCTTTATCTTCTTTCAACCGCAATGAAGTTGATCTTGTCTCATTAGGGTATTTTAATTATAGTTTAAATGTTTAACTTAGTTTATTTTACATTGTTTGATTAAAATGTTAAATGTATTTTAAGTTGGTAGTAAAAATCTCTGAAATTTATTTTATTTATGACATTTTATTTTGTAATGTTTTTGCAGCTAAATGAAAAAAATAAAAAATTAAATTACGTGTTTGAAAATAATTTTAATTAAAAACATGTAATACTGCGTACACACTTGCAACAATCTGCTGTACCGCAACATCGTCGTGTAACATCCACGCGCAACATCACCCTGCAACAGCGTCCCATTGCTTGTCGGTTTTCTGCCGTCGGATCAAAGAAAATGTTACGCGACGATGTTGCGGTACGCAGTTATGTTGCGGAGTGATGGTACGCGAAGATGTTACGCGACGGTATTGCGGTACGGCAGATTGTTACGTAACAAAACCTATTATCGCAGTTTTATTTTAAATTAAATTTTCCGATTTTCACTCACAACATGATACATACATAGGTATAGCTTAAACTATTTACAAATCATGTATATATGACAGATTGCATGTTTGAACTGTCATTTTTTTAATTACAAAATACAAAATTGATTGAATCGAGCTTAAACTTTAAGCAGAAATTGAAAACATTGATCTTGACAGGCAATTTTCTTGATTTTGATTAAAAATACGCAAAAATACACTTAAAATGCACTACAATTTTAATTAATTAATTGACTCAAAGAAGTGTCAATGGTTGTCAAAGTTTGACACATACAAACAAAAAAAAAACAAAAATGAGAGCACGCATTTCAATCAACAAGAAGCATTTTTCTTATTGTTTTTATTTTCACTCCAGCTGGGAGAAGGTACATTTTTGGAAATAAATTTACTTATAAACTAGAATAGCCTTATTTTATCCTACAAAAATTAGCCTTGAACGTTTGGCAGTCAAACTATGAATTACACTGTATACTTCTAGTGGCTTAATCGTTAAACTTGCCTATCTCTCGTTTCTTTATTTACCAATACGTAGTCAATTACTTATCTTTTTAATTTTTATTTTTTTGGTTTTTGTTTTTTCTTATCTTTGTTAGCTTCTGACTTATTATTAATTAAATTAAGTTACTACTTACACAAAATATGGCCAAATACCTATAACTAATAACTTCAAAATATTGATACAATAACATGGTTTTTGCATTCTTTATAAATACAAAAACTAATTGTTTGTAAATGAGCCAAGCGATCTTAATAACATTTGATGATTAATATATTAAAAAAATAAAAAATTGTAACGTTTTTTACGATCAAATCAAAACGAGGAAATTCTAGATCGGTTAAAAAACAAAAAATTCTTGAGTAATTTTAATAAAATTTGCTAATTGTCAGCTTAGATGTTTTTAAAAATTAACAAAAATTGCAAAACAGTAAAATTTGTACTTGATCCCTGTAGAACCATGTTTAGCAGCCGGTATCATCTATTTTCTAAGACCTGCTCTAAAGTTCCTAAAGTAATGAATTTAATTAAATTTTACAGGAATTTATACTTTATTATGAGCAGTTTTAGTTTTTAAAAATTACTTTATTTAAATGGTCTCTCTGAGCACCGATGCAGTACTACAACCTTTGTCTAAATTTTGCATTACTTTTCTCAACAATTCTGGTCCAAGACTTTTTATTAGTCTTGTATTGTTTGTGGACGACTTTTAAGACTTGTTGCTTCAGATATTTCCACAGAAAAAATTGGGATTGTTATGTTGTCACCAAACGTCGAAATTTAAACCATAATTGGTTTTATCTAAATCTGCGTAATTCTAGCTTTGAAAATACTTCCAGCATATGAATGTAACGTTTAGAATTAATGGCAACCGTTTGATCATTTTCTTAAAAATATATGGTCTTACGATTCTAAATATTGAAACATTGCACCAAACAGTGATTTTGCGATCATAAAGTTGTTTTTTATGAAGTTGGTGTGGATTTTCTTTATTCTAGTTGCGGAAGACATTATCCACTAAGATGGAAATGAGCTTACCCTGATATCAATAAAAAAATTATTAGATTTTTATCATTTTTTTTAAATTAGCTTGTGAACAACTTGAATTTCATATGAGTGAAAGTGCAAATCAGAATGAATGCAAAATTCTTGGTAAGCATATTTTGACAATTTGCAATGCCTTGTTGCCGATTGTCTTGGATTTTTTTCTACAGCTTGTTTGATGCGTTCTATATTTTTGGGTGTTTTTACTGTCTGTACGTTATGAAAACGAAAGTCATGATAGTTGACCGGAAAACACACATCTCCCAACATATCCAGCAGTTGGCCGGTTTTGAGGTGGTAGATAAATTTATATATCTTGGGTAACTAATTACTAATAATGGAGGCAGCGAGGACGAGATAAGGCTAGCAATAGCAAGAACAGCCACAACTAAACTAACGCGGATATGGAAGGATACGGCAATTAGCAGAACAACAAAGCTAAGGCTGGTCTCTACATTTATTTTTCCAATCGCAACATATGCATCTGAAACCTGGACCATTAAACAAACAGAGCGCAGAAAAATGGAGGCCTTTGAGATGTGGGTGTATCTATATTAGAAGATTTAAACATTAAAGACCGGCTCTCTAAGAGAGTAAACCGGAACATTTTGCGTTATTTTGGCCACGTATTTAGAACATCGGATATTCTGGAAAAATTATTGGTTCAGGGAAAGTTTGACGGACAAACACCACGAGGAAGATTGCCAACTCGGTGGATCGACAGTGTTACTAGGCCTGTTGGTCATATAATGCATGAGGCCACAAAAATGGCACAGGACAGAAAGGCATGGAAAGTCGCTGTTGATATGATACTGCTACCAAACCCTCACGAAAGGTACAAGGATTGAGGAGGAGGACTGTACGTACGCCTTCAGAAAATTTTGAGTCAACGACCTTTTTAATTTAAAATTTTTGCACCCACCTTGTTATAACTTGACGTGTTGGAAGTTGTTCGTGTCTTCTAACATTAAATTTGCGAGTGTTTACAACTGAAGTTGAAGCTTTTGACCACGTATACGCGTTGATTAATTGAAAACCCATCCATGATCAATAACCCAATAAGACCAGTTTCATAATATATTACATCTAAATTTTTATTTGTGGTTATAAAATGAATCAGTTTCTGATTAGTGTAGATGTTCTTGTGACACGGATGTACTACTGTTTTTTTTATATTTGGGGAGGGGGGGGGGGTTCTTAGTTGAAGAAGTTGTACAGTATTTGCATCAGTAAATTAGAAGATATATATTGTCGGTTTTAGAACGTCTGTCAACGTTGTTCGATACCCAATAATTCTCTATTATTCTACTGTCTTTCTCAAAGGTCTAGCAATCATTGCTTTTGTTATTCTTTCTTTCCATTGTGTTCTGTTTTTTTTTTTGTGCTGGGACCCGTTTTATTGCCCTGTTTGGTAATCGATTTTTACATATTCTTTGAACATGGCCGTACAAGTTAAGTTGTTTTGCTTTCACATTTATGTACACTGACCCTTTAACTACCATTCGGTTGCGTATTTTGTTATTTCTTATTTTGTTTAGTCGTGAGACTCCCACTGATCTCTTCATCACGTCTATCTCTACTACCTGAAACCTTTTCCTATTCCTCTTGGTTACCCGCCATATGTTAGAGTTGATTTAACCAACGTGTTGTAGATGTTATACTTTCTTTTCTTTCTAATTTTTTCACTCCAGAATAATCAGTTTAGGCATCCAATTAATTTTATTGCATGTGTAATATGTGCTGTTATTTTATCATCGTCATTTTCTTTGTTGTTAAAGATAACTTTTACTATTGTTTTGTTGTTTTTTATATTTCGTATTGTTGTTGTAATTTTCTTGTCATGTATTCAGAGTGTCTATGTCGTTGGCAATTATTACCTAATCGTCGGCAAATTGTAATATAGATAAGCATGTTTCTCCTATTTTTATACCCATCTTATTGCGCTTTTTTTTATTTTCTAAGTGCTCTTAACACATTTTAAATAAAGTCGGTGATATACAACATTCTTGACGCAATTCTTTTTTTACAAAAAAAGCTTCTTGATACATTTCTACCGATCTTTACTCTAGATTTTGAGCCTTTGTACAAGTTTTTTACTGCTTAATTAATGTATCGTTGATGTTTGTTCTTTGCATTATTTTCCAAAGCATTCCTACTGGAACATTATCGTAAGCTATTCTAAGGTTAAACGTCTTGATTAGTATTTGTTTGTTTTTCTATGGTTTGCTTTAGTGTGAACACGTTATTTGTGCACGTCATTTCCGCTCTAAATCTTTTTCTTAGTATTCTTCTATAAAGTCGACTTAAAGTGCTTGTTACTGAAATTTCCTTGTAGTTTAGTGCACTTCTTTTTACTATCTTTTTTATGTATTAGTGATATACAGGGAGTTTATAAATGAATGGGATTATGTAATCACATTAAATGTGCCGCTTTTGTTAAATTGTTCACTAAACTGTTTGTTTTGACAGATCAACTTTGACAGCTGTCAAGCAAACATATGAAAACATATGTAGTATAGTGGACGATATTAAAAAAGCGGCATATTTAAAGTGATTACATAATCCCATTCATTTATAAACTCCCTGTATATGCCACCTTCTATTTTTCCGGTACAAGATATCCATTTAGGTATAGGTTGTATATTCTTGTAATTATTATGAAAAGCTTATGTGTTTTACTTTTTAGTAGTTTGACATATATTCCTCCAGGTCCTGGGGATTTATCGTTTTTAAGTTTGAGCACGGCTTTTACCACTACGTCTATTGTGATTTCTATTGGTTTGCCTTGTATGTCCACCTGTGTAGGTGACATTGCGGTAAATCGAGATTTGTCTTCTGTAAGCAGTTTTTTGTAGTGTTCTACCCATTTTTGTATTGGTATAAGCTGCGTGTTCAAGCCATTATCCATTGTTTTTAGATTTTCTAAGAATTTCTAAATTTTGTTTTTTTTTTCCGATATAGGTATTTAATTTTTGGTACTTCTTTTTTTTTTTTCTTTATACCATTTGTCTCACTTTTTTCGTCTATTGATATTTCTCTGTCTTCTTGATGACCCATGCTTAACCATGTTTTATACCGCTAAGATTATTATTTAAATTACCTACACATAGTATGTTGATCAGTAATAATATTAATTGCTTCTCTAAAAACAAAATAGCAACAAACAACAACAAAATTATTAACAACAAATTAAATTATATTTGTAACAATAATAGCTCTGAAAATGGTTCTAATGAAACCAATGTTGGTCAATATGGAATTTTATTGTTAATGTATATAGCAACTCTTCTATTTTTTCTTTGTGATCGATCATGCACTATTAAATTATAATCACCTTTTTTTATACTGTTATCTCAAAAGTCATCATTTTCTCTAACTTGTCTGTTCTCCGAAGTCCGCATAAATTTCCACTTTCCAAGTAGATGAGAAGAAATTGAAATATTTTTTTATAAGAGTTGCCATCATTCCTCATTCGGCTCTGCGCATGCTGTTGCAACTCAGCCGACTTCTCTCTCTCTCCTAGTTCAGTGCGAGTCTTTTAACAGTGCGGATGTGTTTAACGTGTGGAGTGTCTAGAAATGGCTATGGTTAATATTTTTGGTGTAATAATTAGTGCCGGATGATGGAATGAATGCAGGATAATTTACAGGTAGAGTTATTGTCAATAAAAACAATATTTGTTGTTAAGGGTTAGTAAGAGATGTAATTATTGTATCTAGATTTTAATTAAAAAAGCTTAATTAGCTTTTAATATAAAACTTGTAATTATGTTTCTTTATTTTATTATTGAGATGTTAACAAGTTAACCCTCTATTGTATCAAGATGTATATATCATTTTCAACATATTTATAACCGTTACCCCGATTCAATACGTGTGTCTTTATGTTTCTACTCTTAGTGTATTCGAGATTAAGTTTGCAGAAACATTTGGGTTTATAATTATTTTTTATTGTCGTTCAGTAATAATTTCAACACAGATTAAATTACTAGTTTTGGTTTTCTGTTTATGGTATTTGTTCTCTCTGACAAGGGCAGCTCAGGTGATTTGGTTTTGCTTATAATTTTGTTCCTGCTTTTATTAAATTTGGGAGATAAATGTCAATTGTTACTAAAAAAAGAAATTGAATTTTTTGTACTTTTACCAACATTGTTTCAGCAGGCCAAGGATCCTTCTAGTATGAGTGATGAAATAAAGTGAAAAGAGTTACTAAATTAAAACAAAGAAGTAGGCAATTAATTCCTCGGTTAAGCGATTTCTGCCTGATTGAATCTCAACAAGAAAGATATTGATTTTTTTCTTTTACTTTTGGGGTATTTGTTACTTTCACATTTGCAAAATGAATGTCAATTGTTATTAAGTTAGAGCGGATGAGGCAGACAATCAATTCCTTGATGACAAACATTTTGAGAAGTAATTGATTCTTGCCCAAATGTATTTCAACAAAAGATAGAAACGAGATTTTTTCTATCTTTTACTTTTGGTGTTTTTGTTATTTTTGCATTTGCAGAATGAATGTTGATTGTTGTTAAACTAAAGCAGACGAAGCAGACAATCCATCAATTAGTTTTTTGATTAGAAACATTTTGGCGAGTAAGCGATTCTTGAGCAAATGTATTTTATGAAGAAATAGAAAGAGATTTGCTTTTTTTTTTATTTTTGGTGTTTTTGTTACTTTTAGATTTGCAGAATGAATGCCGGTTGTTATTAAATTAAAGCAGAAGAGGCAAACAATCAATTCCTTGATGACAAACATTTTGGCGAGTAAGTGATTCTTGCCGAAATGTATCTCATCGAGCGATTGAACAAGATTGTTTTCTTTTTTTTCTACTTTTGGTGTTTTTGTTACTTTCGCATTTGCAGAATAAATTTTGATTGTGAATTAAAGTAGACGATTCAGAAAATCAAACGAATCAATTTCTTGATGAGAAACAATTTGGCGAGTAAGCGATTCCTGCCCAAATGTATTTCATCAAGAGATAGAAGGAGATTGTTTTTTTTTTTTTTTTAGTTGTTTTGTTACTTTCACATTTGCAGAATGAATGTTTGTTGTTATTAAATTAAAACAGACAAGGCAGACAATCAATCGAATCAATTTCTTGATGAGAAACAATTTGGCGAGTATGCGATTCCTGCCCAAATATATCTCAACAAGAAAGAGATTAATTTTTTTTCTTCTTTTGGTGTTTCTGTTACTTTCACATTTGCAGAATGAATATCAATTGTTATTTAATTAAAGCAGAAGAGACAGACAATCAATTTCTTGATGACAAACATTTTGGCAAGTAAGCGATTCTTGCCGAAATGTATCTCATCAAGCGATTGAACAAGATTGTTTTTTTTTCTTCTACTTTTGGTGTTTTTGTTACTTTTGCATTTGCAGAATAAATGTTGATTGTTATTAAACTAAAGCAAACGAAGCAGACAATCCATCAATCAATTTTTTGATGAGAAACATTTTGGCGAGTAAGCGATTCTTGCCCAAATGTAGTTTATCAAGAAATAGAAAGAGATTTGTTTTTTTTTCTATTTTTGGTGTTTTTGTTACTTTTAGATTTGCAGAATGAATGCCGGTTGTTATTAAATTAAAGCAGAAGAGGCAAACAATCAATTTCTTGATGACAAACATTTCGGCGAGTAAGCGATTCTTGCCGAAATGTATCTCATCAAGCGATAGAACGAGATTGTTTTCTTTTTTTTTCTACTTTTGGTGTTTTTGTTACTTTTGCATTTGCAGAATGAATGTTGATTGTTAATAAACTAAAGCAAACGAAGCAGACAATCCATCAAGCAATTTTTTGATGAAAAACATTTTGGCGAGTAAGCGATTCTTACCCAAATGTAGTTTATCAAGAAATAGAAAGATATTTGCTTTTTTTTCTATTTTTGGTGTATTTGTTACTTTTATATTTGCAGAATGAATGCCGGTTGTTATTAAATTAAAGCAGAAGAGGCAAACAATCAATTCCTTGATGACAAACATTTTGGCGAGTAAGCGATTCTTGCCGAAATGTATCTCATCAAGCTATTGAACAAGACTGTTTTTTTTTTCTTCTACTTTTGGTGTTTTTGTTACTTTTGCATTTGCAGAAGGAATGTTGATTGTTATTAAAATAAAGCAAACGAAGCAGACAATCCATCAATCAATTTTTTGATGAGAAATATTTTGGCGAGTAAGCGATTCTTGCCTAAATGTAGTTTATCAAGAAATAGAAAGAGATTTGCTTTTTTTTCTATTTTTGGTGTATTTGTTACTTTTATATTTGCAGAATGAATGCCGGTTGTTATTAAATTAAAGCAGAAGAGGCAAACAGTCAATTCCTTGATGACAAACATTTTGGCGAGTAAGCGATTCCTGGCGAAATGTATCTTATTAAGCGATTGAACGAGATTGTTTTCTTTTTTTTTCTACTTTTGTTGTTTTTGTTACTTTTGCAATTGCAGAATAAATTTTGATTGTAAATTAAAGTTGACGAGGCAGACAATCAATCGAGTCAATTTCTTGATAAGAAACAATTTGGCGAGTAAGCGATTCCTGCCCAGATGTATCTCAATAAGAAAGAGATTGATTTTTTTTTTTATTTTTGCTATTTCTGTTACTTTCACATTTGCAGAATAAATGTCAATTGTTATTAAATTAAAGCAGAAGATGCAGACAATCAATTCCTTGATGAGAAACATTTTGGCGAGTAAGCGATTCCTGCCCAAATATGTCTCATCAAGAGATATAAAGAGATTGATTTTTTCTTCTATTTTTGTTATTTTTGTTACTTTCACATTTGCATAACAAATCTCAGTTATTATTTAATTAAAGCAGAAGAGGCAGCTAATCATTTCCTTAATGAGAAACATTTTGGCGAGTAAGCGATTCTTGCATGTATTTCATCTACTTCTGGTGGTTTTGTTACTTTTATTTTTTATATTAAATTAAAGCAGAAGAGGCAAACATTTTGGCAAGTAAGCGATTCCTGCCCAAATGTTATCTTATCAAGAGATAGAAAAAGATTAATTTTTTTCTTCTACTTTTGCTGTTTCTGGTACTTTTAGATTTGCAGAACGAATGTCTGTTGTTATCAAATTAAAGCAGACGGTTGTTATTAAATTATAATAGATGAAGCAGACTATCAATCCGTTGATGACAAACGTTTTGGCGAGTAAGCAATTTTTACCTGAATGTATCTCATCAAGAGATATACCGATTTTTTTTTAAATATTTCTGCTTTTTTGGTTACTTTCACATTTGCAGAATAAATGTCAGTTATTATTAAATTAAAACAAAAGAAGCAGGCAATCGATTCTTTGATGAGAAACATTTTGGCAAGTAAGCGATTCTTGCCCAAATATATCTCATCAAGAGATAGAAAGAGATTGATTTTTTCTTTTACTTTTGGTGTTTCTGTTACTTTCACATTTGCAGAATGAATGTCAATTGTTATTAAATTAAAGCAGACGAGACAGACAATCAATTCTTTGATGACAAACATTTTGGGAAGTAAGCAATTCTTGCCTAAATGTATTTTATCAAGAGGTATAAAGAGATTGTTTTGTTTTTCTATTGTTGGTGTTTTTGTTACTTTCACATTTGCAGAATAAATATCAGTTGTTATTAAATTAAAGCAGAAGAGGCAGACAATCAATTCCTTGATGAGAAACATTTTGGCGAGTTATCGATTCCTGATCAAATGTATCTCATCAAGAGATTGATTTTTTTTTCTATTTTTGTTGTTTTTGTTATTTTTACATTTGCAATTTGAATGATCACCCAGATGAAAGCCATCTGGGTGCTCTTTGACTGCAAAGGCTGTAGTCACGTTTTTTAGATAAGTATGAAAGGTTTAGTGTCTAGCTTGAGCACCATAGGAAGTGTGGCTCCATACATTTCTAGATTATTTAACTCACTTTTTGACAGTGTTTGGTGCATTGTGCATTGTGCATTCTGTTAGATACAGTTTTTCTTTTGCTTACTAGGATAGTGAGGTCATTGGCTTAGCATAGGACAAAAACGACCATGTTGTTTAATATTTGCAGTAGGTTATTTATGACAAGGCTACTTTTCCTCTTACAGTCTTACTATATAATGTGATTGATGCAGTTTGGTTCTTGAGCATAGACCCAGTATCAAACGAAAAGTGCTATTTTTCTATTCTCTAATGCTGTGGCAATATATGTAAAGGTAGTCTTATCAAAGCCCTCTTTAATATTTAAAAAGGTTTGCAAACCAATTTTTTTGCAGTGTATAGTTTTTTCACATATGCTAACTAGCTGCAAGATTTTCTTGGTTAATATACATTTTGGTATCCGTGTAGAGGTAGAGCCTTTAATGCCCCCTACCTGTTAAGTACTTTTCTAATTGTTTTAGTAAAAACTCAGGCTGATTGGTCTGTAGGATTTAGTGTGGGTTTTCTTGGCTTTGGCAGAAATAACTATTTTAACTACTCTCCAGCAGCTTGGTATATATGAAAGTACTAAACTGGCTTTAGCGATTTCACATAATTAGAGCACCCAGGAGAAGCTTGTAACATGATAAGATGATGCTCTTGGTTACTTGAATGGTTTAAATGTATGTATTTTTTGTTTGCTTTTTTGATTAGCATATCAAAGTTCTTTTGGTTGAAAGCTTGTGCTATTGTAGAGCCTCTAAAGTGTGTATGCAGTAGCTCTTGCAGAGTTTTTTTGACCGAGTCTGTATAACTTCCTTTTCTTGTCTGAAGGGATTCAATGTTTGCAATGCGATTTTTGCTAACAGTCTACTGGAGGCGAGAACATGTGAGTATGCTTTGGACGCTCTCACAATATCTCTTCCAGGAGTCATTTTTGGAAATAACAAACATGTCTGTCAGTATCATTAGCTTTTGACTTGTTCTCGCTGTCTTAGGACAGTTTCTAATTTGGACAACTATTATTTTGTTATATGCATTAAGATAGTTTTTTTTGGTTTTCTATGTTCCTGAATCGAATATATGCGTGGTCTGAGATCGAGAGCTTTTCCGACACATGATACTTTTTAATCACTTTATTTGCTAATGTTTGGTTATGGGCAAGTTACCTTTGTTCATATTAGCTTGTAAAATATATTCTAAAAGTTTTTCACTTCTTGAGTTAATATTGGTGCTCTCCTATTGCACCTAAGGATTCGCGGTGTTTTAGACTACTAATTAAGTTTTGAATTCATTTTGGTGACTGAGGACCGCTGATCCTAGGTATGTTGATCCGAGAATAATCTCTCTCTAGATTCTTTTCCTTACTATAGCCACATGGCATTAGCTTTAGTTCATGTTTTGTTACGATACATTTACAGTAATTCCATGAGGGTTTGGTTAATATGAGCTGTTGATCCGGAATGCTTAGCTTTTCCTGAACAGAGCGATACCAATGTAATGTTTCATAATGTACGCGCTTAGGGCAGCGGAGGATGTCTTGCAGTGATGTACATTGTTTTGCACAACAATCATTTTACTTACCGTCATTTTTTTAGTCGTCATTTGGCAGTTCTTCTTCTTGCTTTGCCTATTTGACAAGACACTCTTCCAGTTTGTTTTTATCCTACTTAAAATGGAACAGTGCCTGGAGAGATATTCTGGAGATAGTTGGACGCAGTTTGCTTTTTATGGTTTCTATTTTCTCTTAGCTCTCTTTGTCTATGAGTAGGTCGTGTTGGGTTTCTTTGGGGTCTGATTTTGAGTTTTTCGTCCCAGTACCTACATCAAGATTCTTTTTGGGTCTGGCAGTTCTTTTTGCATGGATGTGCTTTGAAGTCAATCGTTTGTTGGCTTGTCTGCACATAAAATTTTTATGAATTTACTTTTGTGGGTGCATTCCAAAAAATGTATGCTTCTTCTTTAGCTTATCAATCTTGTCAAAATGGAAGATTTGATAAATTCTGCCTTTTTGGCATCGATTGAGCAATCGGGGTACTCGTTTGGTTTAATTGTTAGTGCAATTCCTGAAAGAGTGCTTCTGAAGGTGTTTTTTGCTGTCCTTTCATTTTCATTGCTCAATTTTACCGATCGTTTTTGTAACGCCGAAGTACTATTGCTGGACAGGTTTTACTTTTGTGCCCCTGTCGTGCCTGTAGGTGGTGTCGAGTATGGCTCTTGCGTTCTCTGTTTGTACATCTTTGTGTATGCTTGCGTAGGGTTACTTGTCCTGGTTGCCAGTCCACCCTGGGCGTTTTTTTTTTAGCTTTCTTCTGGATGCTCCCGATAGCTTAGGCTTTTCCGTTGAAGTTGGGTAATTACTTCTCACAGAATTCTAGTAACTGCCAGGTTTTTGATCGGGGTGGGGTTCTGCACTTTTAGTGTTATGTTTAAATTTTATGCTTAGATAGATTTTTTGATTCTCTAGCCCTCGTTAGCTAATAGTATTGGTGATCAAAATGGGGTCTAGATTAGACCGAAGGGAAGTCGACAGTTCGTAGAGGAAAGAAATGGAAAAAGTGGTAGTCTCATTGCCAAAGCAAGACTACCGTGCAATGGTGTTGTTCCGCGTGTACAATACTCTTATCTGCCACTCGGGGACGCACCTGGAAGGGGTTTTTATCATTCCCTGGCTCCAAATTATAGAGTACAGAGAAGCATGAATTAAATTATATTTGCAAAACTCAAAAGTATCTAAAACGCATTTATTTCTATATTTTGATATTCATTTCAGCTATTTCCAAACTATAATTTGACTAAAATACTTTAACAAAATATATTTGGATTCTTTCTGAATGTACTGGTAAAAAAATAAATCGATTATCAAATTATATGTATAAATATAAAGGTGGAATGCTCTTAAACAGTAAACAATAAAATTGGTCTTCTTTTTATCTCCGTATAGATTTAATTATAATAAACAAAGTGGTCTTTTATATGAAAAACAAACACAAAGTGCACATCAACCCACATAATATATAAAAGCCAGCAATTTTTATTCTCTCAGCCATACAATAATTTTATTAAAATATTATCCGCCTTCCTTTGAATGATAAAAAGACAGTATGAAAGAAAAATAATTAGCTTTATTAAAAAAAGGAATATTTTGAACCATTTTAATAAAAAAATTCCTGTGTAATTATGATCGAAAAGAATAGTATAATTTAATTTACATTTAGAACTTTCATAATATAATTGTGCAATATCTGTATACATTGCAAAACAAATAATTCACCTTTTCTAACGTTTCGCACGGTAACCACCGAAGGAATATTAACTAAACGATATAAATCTCCACCGAAGCTATAATAAAATGTCCATGTGGGGAATCTATAAAGGTTTTTAATAATAACGTCCCATAATGACACTTGATTACTAGTAAGATCACGCGCAGGACGAGATATTGAATACGGAATGGGACGGCAACTCATTTCGATTAATTTATAATCGACCGGCATATGTTAATGGTCCTTTTAAATGCTAAAATGAAATTTAAAGTGTATCTTATCGGAATGGAACGTACGCATTTGGGTTATCTAAATAGCGCTTCCTCCATGTCTGCGTGTGATTTTTTTTTCGCGCGCTGATTACCGAGGTAGTTTATTACAGTTCGTTGACAATTTTATTGGAATGAATAGGCTTAGATAAGACTTTAGTTTCAATAATATTTTTTATAAACAATTATTTTGATTTGTATACGCTTTTATTGAGTATGTCAGTTTGCTTTCATTGCATTATCAAATTAAAACTTTATTTTAATTTATGATTTAGATATGATTATATGAACATGAAAAGAAAGGTAGTTTTGCAAATATAAATTATTTTTTTAAAATCTAAATGTTCAATCAAATCGAGGATAAAAGAAATCTAACCAGTTACTACATTCCATTGGTGGAATAACTGATATAATCAATTTAAAAAAGTTTTATTTTTTTGTTTTAATATATAAGAAAACGGGTAACATTTATTTCTATACAATGTGCGACGACCGACCTGGTAACTGCGCTATAGATAAAACATTCTCATTACTAGTGAACTAATTCCTTGTTTTGATCATGTTTGTGTAGATGCTTTTTAGATTAGGAGTAACAAGGATGCAGGGCCGGCCAAAATGTGGGGGGCGGGAGGTGCTATGGATGTGCGCAAGCACTAGGTTGCGGTCTACAAAAGGGTTCCCCAAAAAATCAGAAGTGTACATTTTAGTATTAATTGTGTAAGAAAACTTTTATT
This sequence comes from Tachinus rufipes, assembly GCA_963932245.1. Classification (NCBI taxonomy): domain Eukaryota; kingdom Metazoa; phylum Arthropoda; class Insecta; order Coleoptera; family Staphylinidae; genus Tachinus; species Tachinus rufipes. Next base: position 24,573,436 of record OZ010747.1, on the reverse strand, counting down.
AACTGATAAAGAAATGTTTTTTGTTGTTGTTGTTGTACTGGTATAGGTGTATGTTTTAATTTTATTGGGGTGTATTTTTTTCCGGGTAGGCGTATATTCCTTAGTTCTAGGATGTTCCATTTTATCTTAAATAATGCTTTCTCAAGTTGTTCTAGGTGTTCAGTTGGTTCTTATGATGTGTATGTTGTATGTCGCTATAAGTATTTTCCTTCCTTGTTGTTGGATTTTTCGGTTCTGTTTTTTGTGTTCATGAGACTGACTCATTCTAAATCAGTGAAAGATTCAGAGTTTGTTCTACTCTCCTGGGATATATCGTTTTTTGAATTTGATCTGTTTCAAGGGTGCTTAGCATTTAAAACGCCACGCATGCCAGGCGTGTTTGCGAGTTTTTTATTCTTCCGCTTCTTTCCATCGTTGAGATTCTTTTCTCTTCTTCCACTTCTTGCGGTTTTTGACCAGTTTTTACCTACTCAAAGGTAATTAATGGGTGTTATCAGCCGGGCCAGCTAAACCCATGTTTTTAGCGAGGTGTTACTCTTTAATCAATATAAACTCTCAATTTGACAAAGTGACTGTCAACTATGTAAATACGATATGCACTTTTAATTTAACAAATTATTATTATTATTATTATTATTATATGTCTTTATTTACCCAAAACAAAAATAATACAGATTCAATATAACAATATAATCAGGCAAAGTTCAGTTTTACCGCAGAAACGGCAAACCTGCTCTTCCACTTAACCTGGAAAATTAAAAATAACAATACATATTTGAAATTAACAATAATCATTAAATAAACATAAAAACACACTTAAACACTAACAAAACTAATTTTAAAATGTATGCCAACAACACATTTTCAAAACATATATATCTATTGGTTTTCAAGAAGATATTTTTTAAAAACTTTCTTAAATTTTATTATTGGTAGAGCTTTAATCCATTGAGGTATTGCATTATACAACTTTGGAACATTATAAGAAAACGATCTTTCATAAAATGTTGTTTTATGAGCTGGTGGAATTATCATACTATGAAACCTTAAATTTAAGTTATGAATGTCAGTTCTAAAACGAATTTTGCGGTAAAGATATTGAGGCGTTTTGAGAGTTATAATTTTATGATAAAGTGTACAACAATGAAGTGAACGTCGATTAGCCATATTTAACCAGCCCAGCTTGTACATTCCTTCAGAAGTTCTGCATGATCTACGTAAGCCAAATATAAATCTAATAATCTGTTAATAGTTTTTGTCGACAAATTATTTATATAATTTTCAACTTTTACAATTTTTTAACTGTCAACTGTCTGAAATATGAGCTATTGGACTTATACATGAATTGTCTCACAAATAAATTGTCAATTAATAAATCTGTTATGTGAATTGTCAACCGTTAGTATAACAAATAAACTGCTTTAAATATCAACTGTTAACTGTTTTAACAAATTTGTCGTTTACTTGCTACTGTCAGTTTGACAAGTTAGTTATCAGCTTTCTGAGAAAGAGTATAACTGTCATCATCTTTCTTTGTGACAAATCTGTTGTTTAAACGTTTAGCAAATCTATTGTATAAACTGTCAGTTTGACAAATCAGTTGTCAACTTTCTTAGAAAGTGTATAATTGTCTGACCTAATATAAACTGTCAACTTTTATCTGGAGTAAATCATACTTACGTTTTTATAGTAGTAGTAAAAAGACCGGTCGGCACGGATGTTGTCTTGCTTGGTTTAGTTGTCGCTTGGAATTTATATTGTCATCTGTTTTGATTTGTACTTTGCGTGATTATACCAATTAGGTAGGTTTTGACCAAGGAATAGTTGATTTGGTTTCAACTTTTTGGTGCACTTGCTGTGAAATACAACCAGGTCAAAAAATTTTTGAGTGTTAGTGATGCACACGGATATTTTTTTATAGAGCTTTATATTCCCACGTTGTGACTAGAAAAGAATTTCAATCAAAATGAGGAATTTCTTTCTTATGGTTTAATATTTATGTGCTATTTTGTAATTAAGTTGTTTGGTAATAAATATTACTTTAAGCTTTAAGATTTATATTTTTAATGTTTGTGTTATTTGTGTTATTGTTTAGCACCACAGGTTTTTGATTTGATGGCGATTATTACCTTTTTTTAGGAATACGGAATATTACAAAGTTTTTGCTTTGCTTATTAAGCATTATTTATACTAGTGTCTACTCTTGGTAGTGATCCTGAGGTATAATTTCAAATCCTAAACGTTTACAAATGTTTTAAAGAACAAAAAAAGTAACTGTTTGTTGTTGACTAGGATGTCGTGTGACGGTTGGATTTGTATTTGATAGGTCTTAAACTGTTTTATGTAGTTTCTAAGGTTGGAATCTAAACTTAGAAAGAATTCATGAAGGTAGGTTTTTTTTATGTTGACGGTTAGGTTTATTTTCAGTTCAGCTAACTGCATTTTTTTTTTTTTATTTATAGTCTTTGTTGATAATGTAGTGTTGAAGTACAGTACTAGTTTTTGTACGCAATTGTTGTTGCTGCTAGAGTCGATGCGTGAGCTCTGCTGGTGAGGTGATTACTATTGGTATTGTCGTATTGGTTGCTTGAAGTAATTGAAAGGTCTGGAGTCTACTAGATCCAATTAAGTGGTGCGATGTGCTTGCTACGCTTGGTTTTTAGGATTACCATATCAGTCGTGTGGTAACTATGAATAATGTTCTGCAATAGGTTGAGCAAGTGTTGTCATGCTGCTTGTCTGTTTTGTCATGATGATGTTTCAATCAAATGCGGTTTGGGGCTGCAATCTTTGATGCTAAGATATCGGTGTTTAATGTTAACTTTATGGCTGTTTTTCCAGTTCTGATACCGAGGTAAGCTGATTGTTAGTTTAACTTTTTTTTAAGACTTTTGTTCTGTTTTTTGGTGTTTTGTTCTTATTTGTGACCAGTATTACTTTCAACCCTAATTAAATAACTGGTATATTGTCTGGATTATCCTTTTTCTTATCACTTTTAGTGCAAAGAGCGACGTTAGAACTCAGATGATGCTGACGGGCATTGTGGTAAGTTATCAGAGTTTAAATATACTGGATATGTAGACGGGTAAAAGTATTTATAATGTTTTATGTAGTTTATTGGTTGGGTCAAAAATTTCCAAGCGTAACCAGATAATTTGTTGGACAGCGTTGAACTAGCATGGTATTATCCTGGAGACCGAGATTGTCAAAATGGATGACATCGTCCAGTCAGCGGGAAGAAATTGGTAGCAATTGGCACAGGACAGACTTAAATAGAAAGAGCTTATGGAAGACTGCTTTTGGAAGTGGACTGATAAAAACTGAGAAAAAGAAGTTCAACTAGCCAGGGGTAATATTAGCCAAGTTTTTGTTTAAAAAGGCAGTGGTAACGCTTATAACATCGGAGTCGATGTGATTTTTTGGACTATTGTCAGAGTAAATGATTGCTGGTTTTGTAATTCATTTACCATATATACATAGGAAGTTTTCCTTGAAGCACGTTTGTGATTGTTTTTTTTTATGCGGCGTAGTTGTTAACATTTTGGTGAAATACTGGTTATGGTTATTTTATTGGTACGTAAGCCATATAAAACGGATGTACAAGTCATAATTACAATACAAAATAATAATTACAATAAAAATAATAAAATACACAAAGTTAAAAAAACTATACATTAACAATATACATATATTGACATACATTAACTGATTAAAATGTATCACAGAGATATTCATTTAGTGTATAGTAAGCTTTGCCTGCAAGCAAGTCTTTCACACTGTTTTTGAATTTATTAAAATCATGTATGTGTTTTAATTGTGTTGGTAACTTATTATACATTTTTTTTCCAGCGCATGAAGGTGCTTGTTCGTATTTTTTTGTGAAGTGTTTTGATGTCATTAACATTTCAGAATGCCTCGTATTCCAGTTATGATTGTTTGCGTTGGTAGTATAAGTATTTATATTACGTTTGATTAATAGTAAACATTTATAAATGTATAAACTGGGAAACGTAAGTATTTTATGTAGAATAAAAGTACTTTTACAAGATTGTCTATAATCTAAATTAAAAATTGTTCTGATTATTTTCTTCTGACCAATAAAAATTCTTTGTTTGTCTGTTGAGTTTCCCCACAATACTATATTATAAGACATATGTGAGTATACTAAAGAATAGTATACGTTTAAAAGTCCTTTAGTATCTAAAGTTGATTTCAGTTGTAATATAGCATAATATGACTTATTTATTTTAGTGCTCACATTATCTACTTGTTTTTCCCAATTCATGTTGTTAAGACTGGAGAATGCTTTGTATGACAGGGCATTGTGAAGATTCTGTTGTTTTATTGCACATCAGAAGAAGTACCGTTTCTTGATTTGTTTATGCATACTGGGAGATAATAAGACAATTTTTTATGGTTATTTGCCGGCACAACTTTTTTATAGGCTATTTTGCTGCTGTTGCTCGAAGGCAACTGGTGAATCTTGCATTTGAGTTTTGAATTGGATTCTTGTGTGGTTTGTTCTGACTCGTTGTGTTGCGGTGTCTTGCAGTTGTGAGTGTTTCTCTGTGTAGATTAGAGAAGCAAATTTTCAAACTTTAAGTTATGGATTGTTGGACTTATTCCAGTTTGGTCCGACGACCACGTCGCGTCGCGCGTCGGTAGTACCTACCGATTAAACTTGTTTTTATGGATATACTTGGAAGTTTGGACTTTTTTAACCTTTTGTTTGGAGAAGTATGGAAACAGCGGAATTCTTTATAGTCTATTAGGTGTGGCTGGGGCTGCTGTTTTGCTTTTTTTGGATGAGTCTAAAAACTGTAATGAAAGATTTTGGGTCCCAATCGTTATATTTGTCTTATCTCAGTTGGATGTGCTGTTGTGTGCAAGTGTAATTTGAGTGTGTATAGGTGTGTATATTTGTCTAGTAAACCCTTCTAGTTGTGTGGGTAGAACTATTATCGCACATCACAAGCATACGAAAGGGGAGCTTACGCTCGTAGCGAGTACGGCACTATAAGAAGAATGGGTGTGTGAGAAGAGGAAATAATATTGTAGATATTGTTACTTTATGACGTTGCCATTGCATCACCACAATATCTAACCATGTATGGCGCTTCTTTAAAGCAGCTAAATCATCTGCTAAAGTTTATTGATTAGGAGCGCGGCCAAGTTTTATTGAGCATTAACTTGTACATTTGTTTAGGCCCAGATGGTGGAAGGCGTTGAATCTGTCTGCGTTAGTAATTGATTATCAAAAAAGTTTGTTGGGCAAAAGTTTCTAAAACTCTCAAACAGTAATGTATTTGATTGTATTTTATAACTTGCGTCATTAAAAGCATTCTTGAAGGCTTTAGTTATTTTTATACAAAACTTAAAAAAAGACTGTACACTCTTGAGTTATTTCAAAACGTTGCCAGAACTGTCAAAATATGTTCTAAAACGCTCAAAATTTTAAAGTATATGTTTACTGAAGAAAACCTGCTGATTTTAATTCTAAGTATGTTTAAATCGCACAAAGAGCTATGGAAAGAGCAATGATATTTAAATCAAGAGGAGGCCGATACCGAAACGATAGAGTTAGAGCAATAACCAAAGTCACCGACGTGGGAGAGAAAGTCGCATCTCTTAAGTGGAAATTTGCGGGTCACGTTTCAAGAAGCGATATATTGAGATGGGACAAAAGAATAATAGAGTGGAGGCCCTACAAACATAAAAGAAGAAGAGGAAGAAAAAAAATCATCAACAAGTTAATTAAAATTGTTTTTTTTTTGTTTTTTGGGGGGGAAATTATTTACGCACATTGTGTGGGGCTTCAGGTTGCTCGTATTCCCACTTAAATCCTGAATTTTTGTATTTTCCTAGACTTTCGGAATCACCGTTGGGGTATTACTTCACAAGTCCAAAACACTTTTTATTTCGACTACCACTCATTATTTTCTCCTCTTTTTCTTTTTACTATTATTTTTCTTATTCTTTTATCAATGGCCCTCCAATTGCTTGTACTTTCTACCATAAGATTGCTGATGGTTATTTCCCTTCCGACTTTAATCTGATGTTTTTCCAGCGAAAGCACCAGTTTATGTTATGTTTTGTCTGTTTTGCCACAGTAGAGGCAGCCATCATTCACCGCAATGTATGACTTAAAGCGTTTATGTCCTGTAAGGATCTGTGTATGTTGATAGTTTAGATGTTCATGTTTTCTGTTTACTCACGGTGTCATCATCAAGGATATACAAGTCTGCGTCCATTTGGCCTCATCTTCTTTGATCTCCCATTCCTTTTTTTCATTTTATTATCGTTTTTATTTTATTGGTTTTTTTGTTCAGTAGTTGTCGGTTCGCTCTTTGTCGAGGAGGTGTATAGGGATTGTTGTTGTTATTGCCTGTATAGCCTTAGTCGAAATTGTTCTGTAAACACTTGCTTTTCTGATTGCAATTCTTTTTCTGGCTGTTTCTAGGATTTTTCTGTATTTTTTAATGTTACAGCTTTCTTTCCATATAGGTGCAGCGTATAAGAGTATCGAGTCCACCGTTGTCCCCATTAATTTACGTTTTTTTGTTGATTAGTTTCAGAGCCATTACTAGTTTCTCTGCTTTTTGTGTTGCCAGCTGTAAGCCCAACTTTTTGATCCACTTCCTAATCATATAAGACGCCCAATTAGTGCGGAAATATGGTAAGATTGTTCCCATATTGTGGTAACTTTGTGTGGCATCTGTACTCTGAATAAACCATTATAGTAAATGTTGTGGCACCCTACAAGTCATATCTAGAGTTTCTCCGGAGTTGCACACTATAGTTCTATCCTGTAGGTAATGGCATATTACCTTCCTGATATGTGTTGATATTCTCCTTCTCTCTAGTTTTCCTATTAGTCTCTTTCATGTCATAGGTGATCAATACGGCGTACGTCGGTATGTTTTGCCTTCATCTCTTTTAATAGATTTCTTGATTAATACTAGTTTTGTCTTTTTCCAGTCTCTGGGAAAGATTCTTTGGTTGACAAGTTTGTCAAATACTTTTACACAGAGTTGAGGTTTTTGTGACGCTATCGCTTTGATCACTTCCGGCGAGATCATCTTGGTACCGCGGGCTTTCTTTTTTTTTAAATTTTGCCAACTGCCACTTGTATTTCATCTTCTGTACATTTCGGTATCATAAACACGTTTACTCTTAACTCTTTTTATGTTGTTTTGCTTTGGTTTTGAAATAGTTTCATTGCTTTGGCTATTACTTCATTACCTTTCAGTGTTATCGGGGATTTTTTGTTTTTTTTATTAGTGACAGTTTTGTACCCTCTGTCTTACATGTCCGACTTTAGTTCTTTGCATAATTTCTTTCATGCCATCTTTTTGGAGTCTAATATTACTTTTTTCCTTTTGTCTTCTTTTCTTTATTGCTTAATGTCCTTTTGCAGGTTTTAATTATAGTTTCCTTTAGATTGTCAGCGGTGTGAATTGTTTCTCTTGTGTATTGGTCCAAGTTTTCTAATAATTTCTTCTCTTGGCTACTGCGGAAGACCTAGCCTTTGTTTTCTCTTTTTATCTATCTTGTTTTTTTTCTTTTTGGACTCAATTTCTATGTGTATGTTTATGTGGTTACTCAGATTCTTTTCCTTACCCACTTGCAAGTTTATAATTTTTGTTACTATTTTAGTCGAACACAAAGTGACGGCTATGTGTGATTTCATCACGTTTTTTTTTTAAGTTGGTACTGGTCTCCTATTTAGGATTCAGAGCTTGTTTTCGTTTGCAAACATGCCAGACTTGGCATTGAAATTCCCGCTAATAATCTTGTTTTTCCTATGTTTTTTTTAGTTTTTGTTTAATTTTGCTAGCTATTTTTTGAATAGCTCGGAGTTTTTATATAGGGAGAAGTAACAGGAGTACAATCCGTGACTCCGCTCAGGTGAATTTTTTATTACATCCTGATTTTGTTGCTTGACATTTTGTACTCCCTGTGTGCTAGGCATTCTTTGGTTCTATCTCTGAGTTGTCTTTCTTTCTCTGTTTCAGTTGACTCCATTTGCGTCTCTTTGTCCGCCAAGCAACTGGTCTATGTTGGAACCTTGGCTCTCTTGTTTTTCTATTATTATTTTTTTTATCGGTCCGCATGAGCCTGTAGTCTTGCTTAGTTTCTTTAAGACTTGCAACTCTTACTGAAAGTGTGATAGCCATTTTTATTTTTTTTGTTTTTTTGTGATTGAAGTGCCTGAGCATTTTTTTCTGCCATCTTAGTTTATGTAGCAGGATTATGACTTTGCTTCTCTGAAACCTTGGATCAGTTTTTTTTTCCTCGTTCTTGCGCTCCTTCTTCATCTGTATATGCAGCCATCTTCTGGCCCTTAGGTGCTCTTATCTTCTTTAATTCGGGAGGGAATCTCGTGATTTCTGGTCTTTTTTTTAAATATTGTTGCTTGGTCGTCGTATGATTTTTTACTAGCTGTCAGATCGTTGCTCACCTCAAAATCCGTGGTGTTGCCTGTCTTAGCAGTTGAAGATTGTGCGGAACGGAAACGTTTACGGTATTTCCATTTGGGAAGAAAGAAAAAAGAACATAGTTAAGCATGTTTTATGGGTACCTAGTCTTCGATACCTAATAGCGTCGGCAACCGAAAAGTGGTCAAGAGTAGACCGAAGAAGAGTTTGTAGTCTTAAAATATGAACAGTCCAAAACTATTTTCTTTATAATATCTATAAATAATGCTTTGCTGTGAAGTTATAGAAAAAGGGAATGCCCACCATACTTCTTGGCTGGACTGCTCAAGTTAGATTTAATTTTAGAATCGTTTTTAGATTTGTTCCTTGTTTGAAAAGCAATCTGAGTTTCATTTATGTCATGCAAATGAGTATATTTTCGATAATTGCTCTTTGCAGTAAATTTACAAAAGCAAACTAATAATAACACCTTCCCCGCGCGCTACTATTACCATTAACATTTAACTGAATTAAATTTGAACTTAGTTATAGACCACCTTATATTTATATAATAATAATACTCATTAAAGTAATCGCCGTCATTTAATTCCATTAAAAGATGCACAAATTATTGTTAACAATATAATCAAAATTGATGTACAAAGTAAGCAAAATAAACATTAAAATCATTACATGAAAGGTCATTGGCTATTGCAATTACATACCATAAAAAAGAATAGAAATATATTTCTTTCATAACCACCGTTTTGATTGATTGAATAATGACAAAAGGACAATAGACGTTTCACAAATATATCATATATAGAGAGGAAGCAAAGAATAGAATTATGAACAACTGATTCATTTTTCTTAGAAATTGATAAATTATACAATTTACTATAATAGGAATCAAAAAACGTTTACTGGCTGAATTGTTATTAAATATTTGATAATAACACAGTAAAGCCTATTATTATGGATTACCACTTAGTCCTTTACAGTAAAGTCTGTTTTGTATTAAAATAGGAGCCGTGATTTATACTCGATCGATAGTCAAACCACTTACTTAGCATAGCTTACTATTTTAGACAAAAACTCTAAATTCCCAGTTGAATTTGCAAAGAACACAATTTCTTAATATCGAACGCTAACAGATCCTGACCTTCGCGATATACCAACTTAGAACATCACAACCCCCTAACAACCTTGAACGTCGAGATATCTTAATAAGGTAATTGTTGAGCCTCCCCTAGAGAAATGAAGTCGAAAGCGGAGAGAGATTGATACTTCTGTTTGTGATTCCAGCCCTTGACTATCCAACAAACGAAATATTTAAAGTATTATGCATCATTTTATCACAATATACTAAACTAATATTAGTATTAGCTCAAATTTTATGTGTTTTTTTATTTATTTTAATAGGAATCGATATACTATCTAAAATTTACAATGTTTGCTTTTATTATTTCGAATTGTATTTATGCAAAAATTTGAATTCAATTTGTTAATATATAAAACCTCTCCACTGTTATAATTATTGTTAACAAGAAAGTGGCAGGATGGAGCTGTTTGTAGCCTCAAGTTACGCACCATAAGTGACTCCCATGTTATAATAACTAACAATTACTGGAAGATTTAATACATTCCAATTATAGTTAAAGGTTAAGCTTTGAATTTATTGTAGCGCCGAAAGCCAACCGGTTATATCCTCATTATTAAATTGCACTTTTACCACTAATAATAATGATCGGCGCGAAATGGGAGTAATGTGTAATTGATTTATGTTTTTACAGTCGACAGTTGTATATTTTTTGTTCCTGACGTGTTAATAATACTGTAGCGCTTAAAAGTTCACGCTTTATTTATTTATCTGGTAATGCTAGATTTAACAAAAAGGTTACAATCGGAACGGGTTTTTCCTTTAATGTCAGCTATTATTTATTTTTTTAACGTGCATACGTCTTAATTGCTTTAATAAAACAATGTTTTGCTGATTTTTATTGCCGATTTTTATTTCCGACTATTATGTTTAATGTTTTACAGCGAGATTAAATCGGTTTTTTGACGCGAGGCGTTCTTTTGTTTATTATTTCTTGTTTTATTTTTAAATTATTTAATGGGTTGTAATTTCATGGTTACATTTGCTTTAATGAATATAATTAATAAACAATTGAGTACAGAATTCAAACAAATAAAATTTTATTTGTTGATATTATATAAGAAATGTATTGTTAGAGAATCGCTACAAGGGATTTCAAAAGGAATTGTATATGAAATTTAATAAATCTTTGTGTATCTATAGAAAGCTACTGTCGAGTTGAATCTTATTTTTTATTTAAGGTTTCAATATGAACAAATACCTTATTTTTTCTAATTTTAATCAATGTTAGACTTATTTATAGCTTTTGTATTAAATGTCAAATGTCTGATACATGCATGCTCAATTGGTTAAGCATGAAATGATACCCATTTTCTACGAGTAGGTAGGTGCAATACTATCGAGCGCGTGCACTCAGCATTCTGAAGAGTATGCGCACCTTAGGTCATTTATACAGGGAGTTTATAAATGAATGGAATTATGTAATCACTTTAAATATGCGGCCTTTTTAAAATCGTCCACTATACTACATATGTTTGCTTGACAGCTGTCAAAGTTGATCTGTCAAAACAAATAGTTTAGTGAACAATTTAAAAAAAGCGGCACATTTAAAGTGATTACATAATCCCATTCATTTATAAACTCCCTGTACTTATAGACGAGCCGTGTGCTATATTTCGCATGGTGAAGCCAACATAACAGCATTATATGCCCATAGATGACTTCACGCGCTAATTGTGGGCATAAGCTATACGAGTAACTAAATTTTATTTAACAAAACAAAACCTTATGTGATAATTTAGCGACTTCATGCGCCAAGTGCTCTATACAATATACATGGACATGGACGTAAATTATGTACATAAAAATGTGTTTTTATAGACCCGTTTAACACCAACTTCATTGCTATAAAAGCACTTTTGCCCATAACTGACGTCACCAGTCATGTTGGCTAGTTGGCAAAATGCGTGTTTATAAGTGTATATGGTCTAAAATACGCACTCTTAGGTGTCGAGCATAAATTGCAGTCCATATCTGAAATCATTGCATTTGAATCTGTTCGTTGTTTAACATAGTCACTTTCTCTTAATTAGATGAAAAATTTTTATGCTTAAGTTGAAATGTTTTTACTTACGAAAGCTGGAAAATGTCATCGATGGTAGCTAGATAGGGGTTGGATGGGAGTGGATGTGACATTGTCTCTCCTGTCCATAGTTAAACTATTGCATTTATTTAGGTGGTTGTGGATCATCTAGCTGTTATTCCCCGTAGTTTGAAACAACGTGGAGTTGTATGGGTAGCCATACGCCGAGTGGGCGTGTACTCCCGGATTTGGCCTAGTGCTGCGGTGCAATTCTTCAGATATAGACACTTTTCGTATTAGCGTAGACGCTAAATGTTGAAGAAGTGGATGGTGACTTATCACTTTCTCAAGGATACATTGGTTTTCTATTGTAAGACCGGGAACGTAGAAGTTGCCCTTTGCAAGTGCGTTGGTATTGGGGTCAAGTTCTATCTAAAGTAATCTATTATCGATGCAGAAATTGTTTGTCGTAGAGGGTCCGTGCGCATAAAGAGGGTCAGATAGTTTAAACAGTTGCAGTAGGTGTGGTGTGGCAGTTTTTAGTTTACGGCCAAGAGGTTAATAGTTTTATGGACAGTGTTAATTGTCAACATTGTGATTCACAAGAACCAGCTTAGAAGCTACAACCCAAACCAGAGAAACATACTGCTGAGAGACATTTCTTGGGCTGGTGGTGCATTCTGGAGATGGCTTAGTGGTTACCCTCCAGGGTACTACGAAGTTTTGATGGGGGTCGTCGGAGATACCCTCTCTCCCGGTTTATGCATTTTGAAAAAAGCGATCTTGGCTTTAGTGGTTGATTACTTCAAAGTCTTGGCACAAGTTGTTGATGATACCTTCTAGATACGGGCGACCTGGAACAGATGATCTCGGCCTGTAGCTTTCTCTTAACAGTGATTTCAGAGTTTGGTGAAAGATGAGATGCTGTTGTGTTCTTGATGCTGGCGGTGGAACTGGTTAGCAATTTCTTTGGCTTTGTTACGTGTTTGCAATAAAAGTTTAGCAGGCTGTATAAGCCTGCTCGCGACCTTGGTGAGTTTTCATTAGTTGAGTAATACTTTGAAAATGGGGTACAATATGCTATCTACAGAAATTCCTAAGCATTTGCAGACAACCTCAATCTCTACTGCTTCTTCTCAATCACCGAGGATACTGATCTGGAGTACGTCTAAAAGGTCCACTAACCTTCTCGAATAAAATTAATTATTAATAAACTAAAAATTTGGTCTGGCATGGACAAAATACCTAATAAAGACATTCTAGCATAAAGCAGTAATGACACTCACCAATATTGCGAATGCTATTTGACTCAACGGGCACTTTCTTACAGAATGACCGGAAATTTTCCCAAAACTATCGGCCATCTACGCATCTTAAATAAGGTTATAAAGAGGGTGATTTTGGACATAATCTAAGACCACACGAAAGCTAATAATCTTCTCTTTGCCTACTAACATAGGTTCAAAGCCACCGCTAAACTTGAAGACTAGTTGAACGACTGGCGAGTCAAAGTGAATCCGAAGAAAAGCAAAGCTTTTTTTCACACGGCGACAAACTACTCTTTATTAGAAGGACTATCTAAACGAAGTTACCATCCGTCCGATGCCGTCAAGTATTTGATGATAATTTTTGACAAAAGACTCAAGTACAAATTGCAGATGCAGTCTATTTTCATAAATCATAAAGCCAGAATGGCTAAAAAATCTTCTTGTTCTGATGCTACGGCCGAACTGCAACTTGTCGTTCCATAACAAAACCCGGCTTAAACTTCTACCGCAAACTGGCGTCTTAATTGCTTCTCGGAGGTCTATAGTTTGTCTGAAACACGGAAATTCAGACCGATCTCTGGGTTTCCAAGCTACGCCAACATTTCAAAACTTTGGCCGAAAAATACTTCCTGATCAGGCCAGATTTGCTGAACCAGACAAGGCAGTTTTTGCCAGTAAGCTACCGGTTAACCAAACCCAACCTAACCTAACCTAAAACGGCAACGTTCCATGAGGCATAGTGTCTTGAGCATTCAGGTATTCAAAATTGGGGGATGTTAGTAGACACTTTCCTCATAAAGTGAATCCGACATGTTGAGTCTTTAGGAGATTTCTCTTTCAAATTACAAAAAAATGGTGATGCTCTGCTTGTTGATACATTGTCAGCGGTAGTAGTTTGTCCTATTGCTTTTGTGGATGTTTTCTAGAAGTTGGTGAACAGACTCCTTTAACTGCGCATAGCGCCGATCCACGGATGGACTACCTTCTACTTCTGCGTAGTTTTTTTGAACAGTTAGCTAATACACTGTTGCCTATTGTCTGAGAAAAGTCTTCGGGTACCTTTTTGGATGTTCTTTTAATTGCGTGGATGACGGCTTTGCTATCCAACGCATGCACAAATCTATGATATCCATGATGATCATATTGTTGCCTACCTGCTGATGTAGGAATAGCCAATGAAATGAATTGGTATCTTAGGTTGCTGGTATCTTGGTACGAGAACACCTTAGACAACATCGAGTAGGTGACACTTTTTTTAACGCTTCTGGAGCATTAGTTTACCACTTTGGAGCGCAGGTTTGAAACGTACTGGCTGAGTGCTAGGCTTGATTTGCAGGTTTGGAGTATGCTTTGCTTTAAAAACATCTATATGTAATAAGTGTCAAGTTTATCGGAGGCGTTTAGCGATGGAGATAGGGCTACGAGTCTTGGCTTAAAAACCTTTCCTGTTTATACGTCTAAGAACAGGCATTCTTGACTCATTGCGACCGGTAGATGTCTTCTCATTGGTGGGTACTACGAGGTTTTTGGCGAAGGTTGTCTGAGATACCCTGCAAAGAATGGGCGTTCTGGAATAGGTTTTAGTCTTTCAGCAGTATGTTTGTCTGATATTGGTGGAAGCAGAGTTGTTGTTATGGCGTTAAAGCTGTTGGTGCAGGTTGGAAGTTGTTCAGATGGAGTTGGAGACTTGAACTTGAGGTGGTCTTTTAACTAATGCAAAAGTCTTTAGGATGATACATTGCCAACGGTATTAGTTTGTGCTATTGCTTCTGTGGGATTATTCCTAGAAGTGGTGTGTTTCTTAAATTCTTCATAATGCCGTTCTATCGGGCATTTTTGAAGAATTGGCTGACACACTGTCGTCTATTGTCTGAGAGTAGTATCGTCGGGTAACTCTATCAATTCTATTGCGTGGATGCTGGCTTTGTACTAGCAACCTAGTATGTATTCCAGATCTTTATTGGGTAGTTTGGGTAAGCCTCTCGGCATACCATCGCATGATTTCTTGAGTTTGTGAACATTCTTATTGAGATGGTGGACCAATTTGTTTTTTTATGCAATGGGTACAAGCTGGTAAGTTTACGGATGAAGTAACTAAATGGCTTTCCTAGTTCATTGGTAAGACTTCTACCCAACCTGTGCACAAATCCATGATGGTTAAAGTAATATTGTTTCCCGTTTTGGTGGTGTCGAAAAAGCCAATGAAATTTATGGCAGCTCGTTCCCAATGTTTGCCTGGATGGTGTTCTTAGTGTTATCCTTTAAGTTGTTGGTATTTAGTGATGGTACTGTAGCACGTCTGGCAACGCCGAATATATAGATAGATGCTCCTACCTTGGGAGGTGGATATGAGCTCTCTGTGGTTACTTTGTCTGTATCCCAGATTTCTATTACGTGGATAGTCTGGGTTTTCTAACCTTTTGTGACTTTGAGGACATTTCCGTTGACATTGTCGGACCAATTTGGCAAATATCTTTTCTGAAAGTTTATTCAGATTTCTTTCTGCAATGGGTGCAAGCATGCAAGTTTACGGATGAGGTGGCTGAATGTCGGTCGTTTGCTTGTCTCAATTGATAGCCCTACCATTTTGTCTCCCGAGTTTTGAAAGAGGACGATCAGCAAGATATTTGAGCTTCTCAGTTAGTTACTTTAGATTTTTGGCATATCAGTCAAAGAAGACTACTAATGCCGATTTGAGCTTCTCGAGGTATGTTCTACTCTAAAGGTGAAGTAAGGATTAGCTTTTACTTTGCTATTTACGGAAGGTTTTGTTATCAGTTTTCAAGGTAAATTGTTTTTTAAGTAAGCTCTAAATTTCTTTACCGCTCACACAATCGCTTTGCATTTCAATTTATGGATTTTTTTGTGAGAGTCTGTCAACTTGGCAGTGGCGTATGCTACATGTTGTTACTCGTTTTTTTTTTCTGATATAACACGGCCTTGAGCCCATTAGTTTTAAGGGTTAATTCTGATTGATGTGGTTGTACGGCTTTAAAAGTGTGATTTTTGACTTTGGTTTAGATGATCAGTTTTTTTGAATCCTGGAGTTCCATAAGCGGACAGGTAATTTTAGAAAAGTGTGGGACATACTTTCGGAGGCAAAGTTGTTTTTGTTGTTTGGCTACTGATGGTCTCAAACTGCAGCTAGATGGTGAGGAAGGAGTTAATTTCTTGATCTGGTGGATGCTCTAAATATTCTACGGTGTTTGATTCAAACTCACATTTTTGCATGTTACATTTTAGGCTGTATTCCTATAACTGATCAAAGGTTTGGTGGAGGTTGTGAATGTGTTCCTCGTGTGTTTGCACCGTCCAAAAGTTTGACTGTGCGTTAGTCACCATGCTTGAAGGCCGAGTGCTAGACCGACAAGGTTTGTCTCGATCGTTGTAGCTGTTTTCACTACTTATTCAAATGTTTTCAAAGTTATGTTTAAGGACTGCTGAATTCTTTTTTGATGTTTTGTTTTGCCAAGCGCCAAAGCGTCTATCCACAATAGACGCTTTGGCGCTTGGCGATGTAAGTAGCTTTTAATCAGTTCCTGTTGGTTGTGTGTCTAAGTAGTTAATTTGCTGGTCAGCCTTACAGTAACTACTGGATCAGCATATTGTCTTAGGATTTGACATTTTGAATTTGCAAAAATTATTATATTTTTCTTTGAATACTCGGGCTATTTCATTAAACTGTTGACATAACACTTTGTCATGTGTAGTTCCGGGCATCTGATGGTCGGTAATTTTGTTTAGGTTTCTTAAAAAAGATTTCTGTATCTTTATAAAGCTTATAGGTTTTGGTGGATACAAACGATTTTTTTATTTGTTGTTAACTTGAAGTGATTTTACAATCACGACCAGTGCCTGTGCTTGCGTAGTTATTTTTTGAGCTCGCAGTTTTCATTCCCAATTTTTTTTTCTTTTTTCATTAACTTCTTTTTATTTATAGTTTTCTTTTTGTTTTCCTTTTTTTGTCCATCTTCATTGTACCAGCGCGTTTTGCTAAGTGCTTAATAGATCCACGTGTTATGGAAGAATATACAGTTAACTAATAAAGACTTACTTATTTGCAAAACTATATAGGTTGATAGATATTAACCTTTCATTGTATTGGTATATATTTTTTAACAAGTGATGTTTGTTAAAACAATGTTTGTGTTCCATATATAGGTAACCTAAGCTAACAAAAGTAATATCTATTTTTCAAATCAAGCTTTTCTTTGATTGTTGAAGAAAAACCATTTGCCTAATGGACTTTGGCAGAGCATTAACCGCGGCTAGTGCCTAACCGCAGCAAACGACCACGCCTTCCTCTGTAAAGCTGATAGCTTTTTATATTATAATAGTCACACTGTTTGGTATTTAAAAAAAAAAAGATGGAACGTTTCAGATATCGGTTCTCTGGACTCACGGAGTTAAAATTTGAGAAAAAAGTTTCTAAAAAAAAACAAATCAAAGTGATTATAGTATTTTTATTGTAATTTTACCAATTTAAAGCTTGCTTCAGCCTCAATCCGGATATTAAATTTATGAATACAATACAAGCGCCATTTTAAAAAACTACCTGACAGAGCTCTTGCATGGTCTATAAAAAGGAACAAGTTACAGTGAATAGATTATATCATATTATTTATTATGAATTTAAAGTAAATGCACAATCTTTTCACTGCATCTCACATTTAAATTTGATTTAGTGAAAGTTCCTAATCACAAAAATAGCTACTCTTATTACTTAAACATTTGCAGGGTTTTATTTTCCTTAATTCAATCCTTTATGATATAATTTTTCAATCATAACTGATATAGTATTATTGAAAAGGTCAAAGGGGCCCTAGAATGTATTGCATACCAGCTGATATAATTCATTTCATGATTCATACGTAGTTATAAACACCGGTTTGCTTGCTCGTTTGCTGCTGGCTGACTTACAATTACATCCAATATTGATCACGTGGAAGCAAGTTTATTTATTTCAATTGTTTCAACAACATAATTCAATAATACGAGTTACAATCAGCAATAAGAAACAAGGAGCTCTACATAATATTGTAAGAATTATATTTTATAATATTGAACAAAACCTAACCTAAAATAATATTTTAATATAAATAAATTATGTGACAAACAATTTTTAGAAAATGTAATATAACAATTTAAATTATTTAACAAGTTGATTTTAATAGTATTTCAAAATCATTGCAGAATCAAAAAAATAATTATTTAATAAAGTTACAGTTTCCTGTAAATTATAGATAACTGTAATTTATGAGTCGCGGATCAAATTTTGGTTGGTAGTAACTTGGGGAATACCCGCCAGAAATTTTGAATTTGTTTTTATTAACTAGAAATTGCCATATCAAGATAAAATGTATGAGCTTGTATAAATATTGATGTTATTACTAAATATTTACCTAATTCTTTTGCGTTCTCATAAGTTTGTTTTGTTATTGTCTTATCTAATCAGTTATGTTGGTTTTATTTATCTACTTAACAAACATTCAACAGGTACGAAGAATAATAATTCATTTTGTGTTTGTGTTGTTCTTTCAGACAACAAACATGTCTTACAGAAACGAAAAGTATGGAGAGGAACATCCAAGGAATTTAATTCCGGAATTGTGTAGACAGTTTTATGATCTTGGATGGGTTACCGGAACAGGTAATCATTTTGTTGTTGTTATTTTAAGTATACATTCGTAAATTATATATTTCTAGGTGGTGGTATCAGCATTAAACATGAAAACATGATTTATATCGCACCCTCGGGGGTCCAAAAAGAACGTATTTTGCCGGAAGATATTTTCGTGCAGGATATCAATGGTAGCGATATCGAATTGCCTCCCCCAGAGAAGAAATTGAAGAAGAGTCAATGCACGCCTTTATTTATGTGTGCGTTTACTGCACGAAATGCTGGCGCCGTTATTCATACTCATTCAAAAGGTAAGTAAATTATGTTTAACAATATTTTACTATTTACAACGAATTCGTTCTGTCCTGTTTTAATAGTCTATTCAAGACCAAGGTAGAGCACGCGAAAACAAACGTTTAGCGCTTGATGGGTTGTACATGCTATCCATTATTGTACTTACTTTATTTTCAGCGGCATTGTTGGCAACAATGTTATTCCCCGATCGTGAGTTTCGCTGCACCCATTTAGAAATGATTAAGGGTATTAAGAACCAGAAGCTTGGTAGGAATTACAGGTATGATGAGGAACTCATTGTTCCCATCATTGAGAACACGCCGTTTGAAGAAGATTTGAAAGATAGATTGGCTGAGACCATTTCTCAGTATCCTGAAACATGTGCTGTTTTAGTTAGAAGACATGGTGTAAGTATGAAGGGTTCTTTTTGCGTAACTAACGTTTCAATGACACATTATCTTGTTATATTAAACTAAAATTTGTTGTAAAACAATGATCTGGTAGCTGATATTACTAATTAGCGAAATAAATGAGAAGAACTCCTATAGTTTATTGAATACTAAGGTAGAGCGCGCGTAAACAAACACGCGTGATCTTCTAATGCAATTCGTGTGTAATTGTTTTCCTGCACCCTACCTTCGGAATAGGCGTATTTCACTTGTTAATTATTATTTTTTGCAGGTGTACGTATGGGGCGATTCATGGCAACAAGCAAAAACCATGACAGAGTGCTACGATTACCTCTTCGATATCGTCGTACAAATGAAACAACTGGGTTTAGATCCTAGTTTAACTCCTGAAAAATACGAACTTAAGATCCAAAAAAATAACCAAATCTAAAATCAATAAAACTTCATTTTTGATTAAAATAAAAATATGTAATAGCCTTTTATAATTCCTTCATACAACATTGATAGAATCACAATTACATCGAAATATACATTTCTTTTTTAAAATTTATTTAGCCACAATATTTCAATTATTTATCATTAAATTACAAACATTTAATCCTATGGTAAGGATAACGAAAACAAAGTACAAAAATATAAACAGTTTTCGAGGAACATATTTCGATTAGGAAAAGAATATTAATGGATATGGTTTTATTTAAAACACATCTATAAAATGTTACAAAATGCAAGAAGTAAATGCATGCTATGTAAGTAGCTTTATGGTCTCTAAAAATAGCTGATAATCATTTTCTCATTTCTCAATTTATTTTTATTATATTATGGTGCCAGGTATTATATATTATTTAAATTCTGCCGAACGAGATCTCGTTAACTACCTAGCTGAATAATGTGATTATTATGATTTGCCTAATAATGATGTTAAAGCTGCACATTCAATTCATATTTAGGGTATTTGAATATTTATATAGATTACACAAATATATGTACAAATGAAGAGTAGCTGCTTCATATTACCTGTCAACTGCATTTACTAAGAGTATTATAGGATTTTGTCAAAATGTCAAATATGTAATCAGCTTTGATGCCAAATTAAATAACAGATATGGATCAGGTACAGATTTGTTGGTAAGTAGAATCATCGTTACCAGATAAGTTATATATTTTAATAATGCCGTTTGTGTAACATGTAATTAATTGAGTGTCGTTCTCTTTCACAACATATTTCATATATGAATCCGAATTGTGCTACACCTTCTACATTATTTTTCAATGATTAAAACTACTTTAATGAAATATTTAATTCAAATATAATTTATGTATTTCTACTATTTCTGTGTGGTTGGTAATATAAATGTCTATATTTTAATTGGTGAAATGAGAAAACAAATTTAATAGGATATTTACCCCTTCCTTAGTTTGTTGGAATTGTGAATGCAAGCAAATAATGTGTTGGAAAATAAATAGAAAATTTAAATAAAAAATTATTTGTTAATATCACCAGGAGAGAACAAAATTAATAAAAACCCTTCTAAATAAGTAATACAAACGCTTTGCAATGACCGACTACTAATAATTTTTCTTTAAAACACGCTCATGTTGGTAGTTTTTTCGTAAAATAACATGTAAGCTGTACTTTGGAGAACTTCATCCATAGTAACTTCTCTAATTTCTACATCGGAAGTATAAAACCATCTGAAAATAACAAAATTTTTAATTAATAAATATTTCTAATTAGTTATCAATATCATATATTTCAATTTCATTAATGTGACAAAAATTTGCATATGACCCACAACAGATGATTTTAGGTAGTGACGCTAACATGCCGCGAATTGACCAAATCGGGTCGAGCACGTCAGATGATCTACGTTGAACTGCCACCAGTTTTTTTGTTAACATAATCAAAAATCATAAGAAAGATAATTTGTAGATCGGGACTGATCCTAAGCCGGCTGGTGTATGCAGTTTATTTGACGTTTCCCGGAAAGTTACGATAAACATTCAACATCAAAATAAACTGCCAAATGAGACAAAATTGTCAAAAAGCTGATTATATATTTTTTTCAGATAGGCAACGTACAGGAAGGCCGGAGCGGAACGCTACATTTGTAGCGGTAACCGTTACTACCGAAATTAATGAAATATCACTTGCCGCTACCTATTTGCTACAACTAATCATATTAATCGCAAACATGTCATTTTTTTCATAATTGACATAAATCAATTTTATATTTTGGTTGGGTCTCAACGAGCGTGCAAATGCTCCACCAAGTTAACCTGCACCGCGCTTTAGAAGTGCTAACTAGCGTCTTGGTAGTAATTTCGCTAGCGACGAGTTTTCACTGGCACTGCTTCAACCAATCTCGTGCACAAACCCATTATCGTCAGTACAAATTTTTCCGACCTGATAGTGTATAATGAAAACCTACGTCCAGAAGTGGACTGACAAAGGCTAAGAAAAAGAAAGATCAATCACTATTCTCTCCCAAGTGTTGCTTTTAGCCGAGTTTTTGGCTGTAACCCAAATCCATGGGTAAGCCTTCTGGATTTTCTGGACCGTCCATTCGCTTGCGATATCCCCGGACGATGTTCATTGTGCTCGTCTGATTAAGTCGACTCCTTCTTTGGTTTGGTTGTTGCAAGCAGCCGAGTTAATTGTAACGTCGGCTTCTCGGCTGGTAAAAGTCTTCGGTCTTGAAGTCAACTTTTTCCAACAAAAGTGACCACCGTGTAAAATTAGTTTTTGGCGTCTGTTGAGTTTTGAAGTCAGACCAAGATTTTGTAATCTGTGCATAGCGTAAGGGATGATGCTCCTACGCGTGCAACTAGACCGCACCTACGCCGGTGTTGCAGGCGTTTGTCTGAAGTACAAACATTAACTTCAACAGCCTTGTTTTTATTCTTGGGTGGGGCTTGCTCTTTAATCAGCTTCAGGTGATTAGTCGGGGTTGATTCCCTAATTTCATGTCCCAGATATTCTACTGAAATTCTGCCAGATTCACTTTTTAATACAGCATATTAGTGCGTACTCTTGCAACCTCTCTAGGAGTTTTCAGAGGTGCACCACATGTTCCTACTACTTCTCGGAATATCAAAATATTGTCCAGGTATACGAGAACAATGTTATCTACAGGGTGCGGCAGGAAAACTTGCTGATTTAAAAGGTCAATAAAAAAAAGTATTCACATATCGATTTAATTCTTTTTTTATCGTATTGTACACATCCTGAATTTTTGTTTAGAGTGGTTTTAAAAATGACATCGGACAAATGGCGGCCCTCATTAACGATACACTGATCTTTTGAAGTTTCACTCCACTCTTTCGAGCATATCGACGGGAATGTTGGCGATTTCTTGGTGAACGTTGTCCTTCAGGTGTTGCAGGGTCCGTGGTTTGTCATTGTAAACAATGGATTTGAGATATCCCCATAAAAAAGTCACAGGGAGCCAAATTGAAGGAGCGCGCCGGCCACAGTACGTCACCCCTCAAGGAGAAAGGCGTTCGTGGAAATGTTCCCTCAAAAGTTCCATTGAAATTCTCGCTGTGTGTGCCGTGGCTCCGTTCTGCTGGAACCATACGTCCCCAAGTTCCATTTGTTCACGTTTTGGGAGAAAAATACCTCAATTATTTCTTTGTAGCAAACTGCATTCACAGTAACAGTGTGTTCTTCATCCTCGAAAAAGTAAGGCCCAATTATCGCATCACTGAAAAACACAAGGGCGTCGTGAGGCAAGTTAAGGAACGCTTCACATGCAGTTTGGCGAGAAACAAAATCGCGTTCACTGAGCTCTTGCACCACAGCAAAGTTTGTAGTGATGAAACTTGAATTCGTTGTAAAGAATTCGTCTCACACTGCGATCAGAAATCACCAGAGGACCTGTTTGCGCGCCGAACGCCGGGGAGAGTGCAAAAACGACAGCTTTTTTTGCCACACTGCCACTTTCCCTGAATACGTCCACCCACGAAACGATTGATTGCCGGCAGGAACTGGACCCGTGGGATGAATATAGAACCGAGTTCGGAAAGCACGTTGGGTGGCGACCACCGAACGACCATTGGAAAAATAGACCTCAACGCATGACGACAACTGGCTTGAGCAGTAACAAAACTTCAAGACCCCTCTTTCGAATGAGACCCTCCCTACCCCTTTCTGACCACGTCTCGCTCATTGGCACCCAATTCAAATCAGCAAGTTTCCCTGACGCACTTTGTAGTAAGCCGGAGAGCACTAACTAAGGTTTTGAAACGTCGCAGGCGAGTTAAGGCCAAAAGCCATCACTTTGAAGTGGTAAGTCTATTGCCTGTCAGATACTGGTTTTCTGCTATTTAAGGTTCAGATCTATCTTGCTAAACACTTAAGCTGGACCAAAACATTTAAAGTTTCATAAAGTTTGGGTAAGAGCAGCTTCCTTTGTTCGACCCGCAGCAATTCACGCAAAAGCGCGGTATGCCGACTTTTTTTTGACAACCACCTGACCTGTTCGAATATCATGGCCTCTTTGTGGGCATTGTATACGTATCTCCCCGTCTGTACTGAGCTAAGGTCTATTAGTTCGATCAACTGTTTAGACAGTGTGGGTGGTCAAGACTTCTTCCCTAAATACTGTCGGGAAGTCTCTAACTACCCATTCAAATTCGGCTGGCTCCAGGAAAGAATGTTTAGGAAGCGTAGGGTTGTGCTTGCTTTGTTTCGGAATTTGCCAGTATATGGTAGATCGCTAATTCTTGTGAATGCAGTGTGTGGAGTACAGTAGGCTGGCGTCTTGGGCGTTTAGCGAGGGGCGGTCGACAATTAGCTTTTCTCCTAACAATAGCGTAATAAAGATCGGCCCTTTATAATAATGTCGGCTAGTGTTGTCTTTAATACAGTCTTCGGGTTCGCTTGTGTAACTATGATTTCCAATGGATGGGCGTCTGGTAGCCTCAACTGTGTAAAATTATGCCTCGCTTCAGACTCCCGTTAGGGTCACAGTAATGCGAGGTCGGTTTCCTGAGCGGTGATCTGCCTTTCGTTGCATGTTTGTTTTCACTTTGTGGATGTGGTGGTGATGCTTGCTTTTTTCCAGACAGGTCCTTTGTGCATTTACCGAATTGCAGGTTTAATAATAATACTAGTTTCCGGTTATCCTTGGTTGGTTGTTAGACCGACTGGCTTTCCTGCGTACTAAGTTTTCTTCTACATTCACGACAATATCCAAAACATGAACTGTTTGTTAAAATTCATGGCTCTATTAGTGTGGCCAGCGTGTTTCCCATCATGTCCGGGGACTTGTGCGGCCAGGTGGCGTGGACGAAAACATTCCACTGGTTCCTGTGGTTCATTAATGAACCCTTTAATCTCGCATCTACAGTTAAATCTCCGTAATGTTGTAAAATTCTTCGCTTGGTAGTTTCGTAAGTGGGATACGGTTCTTGTAACTCTGATACTGGAATAGCCTTCAGCTGGTCGGTTACAGCCGTTTGAATGTTTTCGAGTGTTTCAGAATAAGGAAGCTTAGAAGCCAAGGAATGTTTTTATTGGCCAGAAAGTTTTTTATTGAATTTGCTGTGTTACAACGCGCATTGTCGTGATGCAACACCCAATTCTTCTTGATGTTTGATCTCTCATGCATGGCCCATTTCGAAGTTTTTCAAGAAGCTCTCGGTAAACGTGTTGATTGACTGTTTGGAATTGAGGCACAAACTCATTGTGAACGATTCTCTGGCTATCAAAAAAAACAAATTTGCATTTGATCTTCGGCTTGCTCATTCTTGCTTTTTGGGCCTTGTAGTGGTTTAAGTGTTCTATTCCTTACTCTGGCGCTTGATTTCCGGATCGTACTCAACCACCCAAGACTCGTCACCAGCAAATGAGGATAATTTTCAATCGATTGCAAAAAATATCGACTCTCTTCCCTCTGAAAATGCCTTAAACCACCGAAAAACCTAGGAACTTGACAAAACACTGTCTCCGTAGACTTGCTGATGCTTTGTAAAAGTTCCCGTTGCACTGTGCCCAAATATTAAGCAAAACCTGATAGCTCGAAATTGATGAACTTATTTTTGGAACGCACTAGAAAAAACAGTTTCACGAAAAAAATCGCTATGGACAACCAAATAACTCTAGCGAGCTCAACCACGTACTGAAGTTGTATCACATGTTCACCTGCCGCCTCTCCCTCGTCCCAACTGTTAAATTTTTGCAAAAAAAAATTGAGGGATAGGATTTTTCTTATCGGACGGAGTTTTATTCGAGCGAAGCACCCCTTCCCTATTTTTACTGCGAAGTGTCTCTCTTTCGGCCGTTTCGACGCCGAATTCCAATCCGCCATTACGTTAACTCAGTTTTTTTTAAACACCTCTCCCTCTTCCACCTCTTGTGTTGTTATAAGCGGGCAGAAGCTGCTTTCAGCGCTGTGGCGTTCGACAAATGGGGGTCGTCTATCGTAATTTTTTTTTTAATTTTTAGAACATCCCAAAATTGGTCTAGTTTTCCGCGTAAAATCGTTCCCAAGAATAAGCTCTCGAGCCGCGGACATTAATTTTTTTCGCCATGCTAGTTCCTACTGTGACCAGAATTTCATTAAAAATCGGAGTATTGCGTTATGGCTTTTAATATTAAAATTAGATTCACGTAAAAATTATGCAAAGATAACAATTGTTTTTAACATGCCTCTATTCGGTAAACTCGATGCAAGTTAGCATGCCTAGCAAGTCACTGCCTAATCGCAAACCGACTTAATGGCGTCACAAACAGTAGCGTAGCCTGGGTAGCTAAGATTTTTGGCCCGAATGCAAAATATCGAGTAGATCGCCTTCAGAGACGGTTTTGGAAAAATTTCGTCACTTTTTTTCCGTGGAGAGAGAGGAAGCCTTCGGCATTGCACTGGTAACAAAATGAGTAGTACAACTTCTTCCAATTTTAATGTACAAATCAGGACAGATGCATCTTTCTACTCTATCTTGTTCAATTTAAAGTCAAACCTGTTTCTCCAAAACAACAAATTGCTAATCTTATTTATAATACTTACTTAGATGTTTGATTACCACGTCTATATGTAACAAAATGTCCTGAATACGCATCACCAGTATGCACAACAACTGCTGCTAATTGATATACATTCCGCCACTCCTGTCCCATATCACTTAACGATCCTGCATTCCATGAATGGGGCATACTATTTGCTAATGGGCTGCCACCTTCACTAGTACTTGTATATATCTGCAAATGCTAAAAGTTATGAATAATTGAATGCTACTTTTACATAATAATTACATTTGAAGATACTCTTCGTTGGTACTGTGATTGTATGAATGTATATGCAGCCAATGACAACCGCATCGGAAATTGAACGTAATCCTGACGTTTCGATATCCCACTCGATTGCCATGTGTTTCTTGATATATGTATACACAAACATACAGGCAACTAAAATGAAATAAAATAATTATCATTATATAAAAAATTTAACAATAATTTACCTTTCCAAAGTTTAATATTTTGATTTGCTTGGATAATATGGGTGGATCGGATGAACCCTTATCACGATTGCAGTATTCGCACTGCACATCCGGTATCATCTCTGGTGTTACAAAATTAGTTAATAGTTGATGCAACTTATGTCTCCCATAACCCAAATCACCCATACCCGTAGGTAAAGCTAAAGATAGACTTTCAAACTTATCATATCTTACACTAGACTGAAAATATACAAAATTGTTACAAAACCATATTTTATTCAAATTTTAATTTCATACCTTATGTCCACACTCTGTACAACGTAACTGACTAGTAAGAGTACCACTAAAAGGATGTGATACCGGCTGAGGAGGCGGTCCAGCTATTTGTAATGATCTGCACGACCTAGATATCCAACGGTATCTATGTCCACCAACAAAATTCAAACTTAATGGTCTACCAATATCATTTAAGGACATGACACTGCCTCTAGGGTCGTAATCAGAAGGTACCGGACTAACAGACCGACTGTCACCCAAATTGAAAATTAAATCATTCAAACCTAAAGCATCCGATAAACATCCAGCCTAAAAATGTATTATCATGTGTCAGAATGGGATAATTATAATTAGTTCCTCAGTATGCCTCAATTCTACTTACTTTTCTAACCATTTTGGTACTTTCTTCATCTAAAGTAGTTAATATTACATTTAATAGTTCATGAGCATCTTGTTCTCCAGCAGGAATTACCCATCCTAGTCTTTTCAATGCATTTATTACAGCAGCAGGAGCATATGTCTCCTGAACGGACTTGTGAGTACCATTAACAACTAAAACAAAACCATTACCATATAATCCATGCTTAAGATATTAAGATATTTGAAAATGCAGCTATCTGGTGACAGATTTGTAAACTGCCAATACAAAGTTTTGTTCAATATTGCTGGCTGCACAGTTAATATTATTCAATTTTATGACTATGCATGTGCACTATATTTCATTTTATTAGGAGTTTTGGGGTATGAAGTTAGAGCTTATTCAATTTCTTAATCTGATTGATTAAAATTACAATAACCATAGATGCAAACAACATGACAACAAATCGAAACAAAGTGCCATAGCGCACAATCTAACTATAGAGAAAAAATAGAACAAGTTCTAATTATTTCTTACTATAATTGTGACCTTGAAATTAGTGTTTTATAGGCAATTATAATCATGTTAATATAGTAATTTTTAACATTTCTATAATAAGAATAATAATAAATCCGTACCTGATAGCACAGTAGCAAGTGTCGATCGTAAACTGGTCTCCTTAGCTAAACGATCCTGTTCTAGCCAAAAGGCAAACTGTGGACATGCAGCTAGTGCATGTAAAATAGCATTCAAAAAACAAGTCTTTCCTAGATTAACTAAACCGGCTAGTCTTCCACGGCCGCTGCTTCCAGTCGATGGACCCCAAAAAACAAAGGCTCCTACAACTGCAGCCGCTGTCAATCCGGCAGCTACTAAAAGCCTTTCGGACTCCATAATAATATTAATCTAATACATTACTTCCTTAATTGACATAACCTCAGATTTATTCTACCAGCAATAACATCTGCAACAAATATTAATTAAAAATCGTAATACAACATATTGTTTGATTATAAATCTAATTCAATATTTGTAATAACTTCAGTATTATTACCTGGATTTGGAAACATCTCAATTTATTTAGTAATTTAGTTTTGTTAACTTGGATTTGTCAGCAGTGTTTGTCAAAACAACCTACTGTTGGCAAACATGAGTTTTTGATGATCTTCAATAGAGGGGAAGGTTCTCCCACTACCACAAAGCATTTATCAATTAGCTTAACCAAAATGTTGTACTAGCTGTCTGAAAATAGAGTCAAAGCACCGAAATGTTTTATTTATTTTTAGATATTTTTTTTAGTTTAAGTTTATTTTTAATTATAAAAGAAACATTTATTTATTCTTAAGTAGTACACATTTCTTTATTTAAATTGAAAGTTCAAACTCTGCGATTACTTGTGGAAAATAATATTCAGTAAATTCTCATCTCAATTCTGTTTGCAAAGGGTCATTTTTTTAGTTTTGCAAGACATCTTGGACAACTTAGGTTCTATCTGGCAAATACCAGCTTGAATATTGCCTTTGAAGGCAGGGCATTAGCATATTTTCTTTACGTAGCCTTAAGAGGATAAGAGGACTCTATACCCGTAGTCAATGTATGGAATTACATGTACTTACACGGGCGCAAAGACAATACGAGACCAAATTTAGAAAACTTAAAAAATTTTCAACAATTTGATCGAGGGGTTTTAAGAATAATGTTGTTATTAATTTGTTATGATAGATAAAGCTTGCATACATTTTTAATTTTATAAGTTTTAATAAGTTTAGTAGCGGAAAAACAATAACTTTATAATAAATATAAGCATAATCTGGGGTTTTAATAGCAAAAAATAACTTTACAATATTTTAATTCCATAACCTTAAACATTGTTATATTTTTATTCATTATGTAAACCAACTTTAATGCGCCATTTTATATAAGCTTATAACAGAACCTTAGATGTCTCTATTGACATCATTTATTATTTTGTCAGTGTTGGCAACTATGAGTTACTGTTTATTACTAACTTCATGTTAATAATCTTACCTCCCCTCCGTCAAAATATTTTACAGTTGGCAAACCTGAGTCAAATTTAAACACTGACAACTGTCAGAATTGTTTATTTATTTTTGAAACTTACAATTAAAAACATGGATGAAAGCACTAAAGAATTAAGTGTTTACGAATTAATAACACGGCTGAGTGAGAGAATTTTAACTAAACATAAAATTAATCCAAGTAATAAGATTGTGAAACAATTACGTAGAAAAAGTTATGAGATTTTGTTATCGAAAAAGGTGTATAAAAATGGTATGAATATTATTAAGATTTTCTTAATTATTTTGATTTGTTGTTATGTACAGATTCCTTGGTATGTTTGGAGAATACAAGAAATACGTCTGATCAATTGCTTGCCTGGCAATATTTATTGATACAAGAATACAATTTGCGTGATCACGCTGAGAATATTGGAAAATGTGTGGAAGCTTTGAATCAGTCTACAGTTTTTAATAAACAAATTCTGCAGGATATATTGCATGTGTTGTTAGAATTGAAACAGGTTCCTGATGATAGTACATTTTTATTGGTGAGTAACTTAAGAAATAAGATTTGCATTATATTATATTTAATTTTAGGAATCAAACATACACGATACACAAAATAAATTCTTTAAACATTACGATGCTAGTAAATTTATCTTACCAGATCTCCTAAAAGAAACGAAATACAAATTTAGTAATACTTCATTATTTTCATTACATCCAATCAAACCCAACCGTAAATCTATAATTAAAAGTTTAGATACGATTAAGTTTGAAGGTACTATTTCTGAATCAAATACAAATACCTATTCGACACCAGAGGAATATACAAAACGTGATGAGGGCTATGAGTCTCCAGGAAAGTGTATGTTGTTACTGTACTTAGTACAATAATACAATTTTTAATTTAATTATTAATAGATATTGAAGATAACATTTGGGAAATTGCATCAAGATCAGCATTCACAGATCGTAGAACATGGGAAACTCTTGGTAACCCAACGCCAGATAAAGAGCTTCCATTTTTAACAGAAGTTGATTCTGACATATCGAATCTTGTTCATGATTTACACTCATTAAAAGAAGATGCTTTAATATCAAACATTGTTCAGAAAAGAAAAATAATTACACACAAACAGTTTGTTAGGGATGTGAAAAATATTTTGGGTAATTATACACAATTGTAATGGAAACAATTATTTTATATTTTTTATTTATAGTTGGGATTGTTTCAAATACTTTCATTTATGATGTGGACCATAAAATTATATTAGCACCTGGTGTTACAACAGATGGCATATCATATTCAGCAATAGAAACTTATTCGAAATATATGATTTTCTGTGGCACTTGTTATAAAGCATTAACCGATATGATTGAAGTGAATCCTTATACTGGAAAGCATATACAGGATGGAAATATTTTTGCTGTAAGTATGATTAATGTATTATTGTTGTCTTTAAGTTTATAAACTGATTTATAATACATTAAACCACATAAACTTTTATATAATTTTGATCTTAACATGTTTTAGGACATAGGGTATGCAGAATTTTTTTGTTGATGGAGAAAAAACGATTAAATAAAATAACACCTTTTTGTTTAATGATATTGTATTATACCCAGCTGAGACAATCTCAGATACCATAGGGGCAAGGGGGGGGTGCAAATTCTGATTCTAAATAGAATATCTGAGCTCAGATTTGGTGTGTACGAATCTCGAATCTCCGAATCATGGGATTCCATTAAAAACTTAACACTCATATTTAAATCTCATTTGGAATTTATTCCGTCTGGAAATAAAACGGGGCCTGTTCCATTTATTCCTTACGGGTAAATTCCGAATAGGTTTTCCGGGTTCTCTTAAGCGCGTGTATTTTAATGATATCATCCGGTTTTCTAAATTGTTAGTATTATGGATTTTGATAATATGAACACAAATATAAAATCTCATTATTTATTTACACAATAATTCATAAATTAGTTAATAAATTAGTTTTATAAAAAATTATAAATTTGTTTTTTGTTATTAAACAATATTGTTACTATATTTGTCAATTTTGTCAATTTCTATGCGGCAATTGCTTATCAAACTATAATAAATATTTTATAAAAAGGTCCGTTTTGAGAAAGGTGTGGCGCTATAAAACAAGGCGGGATTTTGAATGCTAAATTCTGTACGAGTTTATTAAGATCCGGGAAACCGAAAGGTGTGTCACCAGTCTTATAAGAATTTCTTTGTTAATTCTTGGATAAGTTTGTTCTTAAACATTGGTTTAGGTATCTACTATGCACTGGCTCTGCAAGGTGATTGGGTTTAGATTAGGAAACTGTGCGCTTTAATGTAACACGCTTACAGTCTGCAGTTTGATCTCCAAAATATGACTAAGCAACTAGCTCTTTATCACCCGGTGTGATTCGGAAGTCACCCAATAGTCGTTCTTCCCATCAACCCTTTTTAACCAAGTTGTAAGACTTCTGGGGAGATGTCAAATAGCTCTAAAATCCACAGATTCCTGCAGTACTTATGTACACTTATGACTAGACTGCCACATCACCATTTGAATTACAGCTATGATCCTTGCAATAGATCTAGAAAACTCGGAAAAGCTTTTTGGGTAAACAGGATCTGGCAATGACATTTAATATGTTTTCAAGTCTGAGATGTAATTTGATTTTAAATTGATCTTTGAGGCTGTTGGGCAAACTCTCCGGTTAGTTCTTAGCTGCTCACACACGCTCAGGCGGTGGTTAAACTCAACGTAGTTCCCATATCCGAGTAACTCATTAGCGTTGCCGATATTTTTTATTGGATATGAGATGATTTGTAGCAAGCGCAAGACAAATTTCTTAGTTTTAAGCAAAGCTTAACACTATACATAAATATCGCAAAGGTGCCAAAATTTTCACGTCGTCTGTGACAGCTGTAAGTATTTGAAATTGCTATTTCTGTTACTGTCTTTGGGACCTGAAAGTAATTCGTAAAGAACGAAACATCCCGTAGATATACAACTCCGGAAAATAGGCTTTGGTATGCTAAAACTTTTTTGATTTGGGTGGTTGTGTCTGCCGGTTCGTAGGCGACTCGTTGGATGGGAAGGCCCCGGTTTGGTCGATGGTGACCTGCTGGTAGAGTCCCTTTATGTTCAAGGATTATTGTTTCTAGTGAAGGATTTATGCATAAGCGGCCGCCTTTCTTGATAACCAACACTAGGGTGTGCGGGCGGAGCACTTTATGAAATGTTTTTGTCTACCTGTCAAGTGTTCTCATTAACGAAATTGGATGTTATGTTCTCTTGCCGCGTTTTTGCAGCTTACGAACATAAGAGAATGACTGACAGATGTCATTAAGTTAAAAAAAAGCGGACTAAAGCAATTCTTTGATAGGATTTGTTAGGTATGTCTTGTCATTAAGAAATTTAGTGTTACTCGTTCTTTCCGCTTTCCTGCAGCTTATAAACATAAGATAATGACTGACGGATATCATTAATTTAAAATAAAACATATAAATCAATTTCTTGATGAACAATACTTGAGTGGGTGGTTGGGGCACTTAGTTTATGAAATGCTTTAGAAGTGTTTAAATAAATCCGATAAGGTATTTTTCATTATTCTATGTAACCATTCCATTGACGGGGTTGTTGGATTTGTAGTCGGTATCTGTTGCAGTCACTTTTGTGACATTGCCTTCTTGTATATCAGAAGCTCATTATGGATTTGTATTGCATATTGCATTTACTGTGCCTCTCTTCAGGCGTTGCTTAGAGATATTTAGAGTTTTGTGGCGAACTTACCACATGTAAGTCGGGATTTCAGACGGACATTTGTCTGAACATATTAGCCATCAGGAGCAGGTGCCTTACCGTTGTCCTGGCTGTTGCGGCTAGCTCTCAGTTTATGGTAAACCGGGCAGCCTTTGTAATTGGCGGTATGCGGTGCATTTGACGCAAGTATAGGGTGCGTTGCATCGGGATGCCGTGTGGCCGTAGCGTTGACAAAGGTGGCATTGTGCTATTTTCGCGGATTTCTGTTTGTACTTGACCGTAACGCGAAACCCGCATATCTCAGTGAGAGACAGGATCTTTTTGCAAAAGCTGAATTTACAGCATTGTGAAAGTTTTCCTGTCCCTTTTATTGCGTGTAGTTGAAGTAAGATTGAGCTCAGCATGAATTTTGATCTATCTTTGTTGCAGTCGGGTACATTCCCGATAACGAACTTCATGGTTTTTATTGCCCCTACTTGCTAAGTGTAGTGAAAGACATTTTGTTTGTACAATGGTCGATCACTGCACGGAAATTGACATGCGGTCGATGGTTATGTTCATTGATTTGAAAGTTGACAACAGCCCTTCGTAAACGAACGGGCGCCAGAACGTATTGTGAGTGCTGACGGATTTGATGGGTTTGAGGGATGATCTAGCTAGGGTGTTAGTAGACGAACCGGAGTTGGTCGACTGCACCTTAAGGGCTGGCCGTGTTGAGGACCCTTTGGCCTTGGTGGCGTTGAAGGCACCTGGCGTGATGGGCTGGCTGATGGCCTGTTAGAATAGCTAACTGAAGAGGATTTACCTGTTTTCTTTCTCAATTTGTGTGATTTTTGTTGTTGTTGTTGTTGTTGTTGCTTACCAGGGTGAATCTCTCCTCTATGGGAGTGGCTTTGTGGTTCTCCAGGTGAACTTCCATGGTTCCTCTTCCTCAGAGGACAAGGGGTTGGTAGGTTTTTTGAGGGAGGCCTGGGGTGGACAGCCCGCTCGTGGCAGGTTTTAAGCTGGCATCTTTATCTTGTTTCAGGTGCAGTAGTGCCTACTCGGCAAATTGAATTAATATTTTTGCAAAAAAGTTGTTGTACGCCATAGAAATGAAGTAACCAGCGATTAAAGATATAGAATTGGTTAGTCTTTATAAAACGAAGAAAGAAGTGCGTGAGAATAACGCTTTTGGTTGTTACGACGCGAAATTTGGATTTGCCGCGCCGGTTTCTTTCCGCCATCTTAGTTTTTACAAAATCGAACATCTTCTCCCTGTTTTTGCCGTTTGATGGTTCTACCAGCGTACTCAAAAATTATGTCACATTTCTACTCTACTCCATACTTTTGCATATAGCCAATTGAGACGGTTCATATGAAGTCTCTTATTCTCCCGTTGTTTGACTACTATTCAAAACCAACAAGCAAGTTAAAAAAATTGAAACTTGCCCAAGAATTGTATACGAATAAACCGCCGATTGGTAATAAATTAAACACCTTTTGTCGCTAAAAACCAAAATTTTAGCTCGTTCCGATGCGGCTTTTTGGGTAGTGTTGTCTCAAAAACGTCAATTAAAGGCACGAAAGCACTATCGGGAACCCAAACGCTGTTATTGGCGGTTTTTGACCAAACCTTATTTTGCAGTAAAGCATACTCTTCCTGCAGTTTTCGGAATACCAACATCTTAATTTCTTTTGTCTATATCTGTTTAAAAAAAAAAAAAACAATAAAGTTTGTAATTTTTTAGGCATTTTTCAACACAAATATGATAAGAACGCCGGGAAAAACAATTTTAGGCCGTTTCGAAAATAGGTTTTTTTTCGGATCTTTGACGAACCACCAGTGTCGGTTTGTTATTTTTACAGATATCCAAAAATTATAAGAATAATAAGGGAACATAAGCGCTTTGTAGTGAATGACTCGGTTAACCAGTAGCGTACTTTCGAAAATCTTTTAAAATGCCATTTTTGGGACATTACTGGTCGAAAATAAAAGTCTAAATTAAAAAATGTTTTAGCAAAGAACACTGCTTATTAATAGTTTTTTTTTAGGCTGATGTGCCAAAAATCTGAAGTAAAAAAACCTTCTACTGCTAAAAAGTTTTTTCGTATTTTTGAGCCGATGGGTCTGTTGTCAGTCGTTTTTGTTCATTGCAAAAAAACGATTCTTGAATTTCAGCGACAATTTTTTTATGACGCTACTAGAGCTTTTTATGGGGTTCACTTATAATAAAGAAACGTTTGGTGGTTCTCCAAGCATTCTACAATAAGAACTGTTTCAGTTATTACCGATCTGCTATATAAAAGAAGTTACGGCGTTGACTTGGAATCGAAACTGGTGCTTTTTTGTTTGGGATAGAGGTCGCAATAGGGAAGGAAACGTTTGCAGCAACCCGCGAATCTATGCTTCGTTTGCCTCGGGAATTTTTGCTCTCCCGATCTCGGTAAACAATGGTAACTGATGTTGTGGGGGAGTGGGGTTTATTTTAGCATCGCAGTTATCAGATTTGCCCTTTTTATAGGGTTCGCAATGTTGCAATTAGTCTGAAGGATTTTTTCTAATATTGCTTTACTTGCCCAATCCAAATTTGGCGTGACACTACATCTGAGAAAGGTTTTACATTTTGAAGAATTTGTGGTACATCATTTGCTGCTTGGATGATTTTTGTTATACATTTAAAAATTCTGAGATGACCTATAATGAATGATATTTTTTATCTTTTTTTAGATTTATATTATTTGACAGATTACTGGTAATTTATGTTATTAGCGTGGTTTTTCTATTTTGTGATGATTTACTACAGTAACAAAGTTCTTGGTTTATTGCAGTAGATGTGTACTTTGATTGCGTTATCGACGAATTTTGGCACATAAGTGGATCTAAACGACGAAATCAAATGTAGAGTTTGAAGTGGCCCACAAAATATTTTTTGAAGTAAGTTTTACGAGGTATAGTAGTCCACTTGTCGTTAGAGTTGGCTTAGTGTTTGGATGAAGCTTTGGAGTAGCGTTGTTTTTTGTTATATGAGGTTGACCTGGTGTTCAATGTCAATCTTAATAATGCGACTTTATTGAGAGACGTAGTCTGCGTTTAACGGCTAAGAGACAAGAAGTTTATTAGGTTCGATGAGTAGGGGGACTAGTCGTGATCCAATTAGATCAATTGGGTCACGACGACGGCATGTCAGCTTTTGAGACCTACGGGCTGCTTGGAGAAGATTTTTTGTCGTTCTTGAATGGATGGTCTTTAAGTTAGAGGCCTATAAATTACGTCAACATTACGTTACTTTGCTATACTTATGCTTATACTTAAACAAAATAGTAACGCAACGTCATATTGACGTCATTTTGATTCGGTTGCGATTAGATTGGCATGGCGGAGTGTCAGCTTTGATCTTTCGCTCATCGCTCCGATCTTGAAGCGAGGGTACCAAGTATGGTTGGAAGTGGTGTTAGTTTGCTTTGTTGTTGATGTAGTCTTAAGGTGGATGGGGTCAGCTTCTAGGCCGCATTGTACTTTGTTTCCGATGTTGATATAAAAACATGAACTGCTATCAACGTTGAGGTTGATTATCGGATTATATATCCTAGTCAGTAGGTCGCATTCTTTCTGTTTATATTGCTTTCAGTTGACTGATTCTAGACTTTTTGTTAGCTTCTTGGTATTAAAATAACTTAAAACGGTTATTGCTTCAGTCCTGTTTTTTTTCTTCTAGAAATTGTATTTTGCATTTGGATTATCGCGTAAAATTAAGGCTAGGTGGTTTATTCAAGTGTTTGGCACATCCTAAGTTTTTGTCATCTTTTTTGTACTGTTTGTGGTATTTCCTATTTACAGCTAGTCATGAGATAAAAACTTCGGTAACAACTTCGTCGTCGGATAATATACGTCACCGACAAAATGTCCTGTTACTGTAAAAAATGCTACATCATTTGACATAAATAGATAATTTATAATTTTGCGCATCCATACAGTACTTTTGGTTTGTTAACAACAAAATTAACTAATTATTTCCCAATTAATTATTTTCAGGAATTATGCGACAGCATCAAAAGATATTTATTATACTACCGAGTAGCCGCACTGTCATTACCTGAATCTCACGGCATATTAGCCCTTCATAATCACATAAGCAAATTAGCTGCACATTTACACGCATTATCCAGTATCTGCAAAGTAGGTCCGTTTGCCGAATCTCAGCAAATACCACACGGCGTTGCATTATTAAATTATTTATACGAAAAAGTATTAGGATTAACTAACAAAGATGTTATTAAAGTATTATATTCAGTGTTGTACCCATGCTTACAAGTCTATTTCAAGTAAGTTGTATAACTTAGCCTAACTTTATAAGCAGAGTACATTTAATTTTGTTTCAGTTTATTTCTAAGGCAATGGATTTTACAAGGTTGCCTTATAGATCCGTATAATGAATTTTTCATAACGTTAGATCCGAAATATTTATCAACAAGAGGTCGAACATATTGGGCAAAATCGTTCAAAGTGAGGGAGGATATTATTCCTATATTTATATCAGATCTACAAACAAAAATATTAAATTGTGGAAGAGCTATGAATTTGTTGAAGTTGTGCGTTCCAAAGGTATATTTTTCGTCATATTCTCATAATTTATAGTATATTTTTGTTTGAACGTGTTTACTATTATTATTACTTAATTAATTCTAGTCGCCAACTTGTAAATATTTAAGTGGAAAAAAGCCAAATTTATTACAATGCTGCACTACATCTGAACAATTAAAAAGTTTGGAAAATAACGTCTGCAATTATTATCTAGAAGTGATTGCTGAAAGTGGGCCTAGATTTTCAATGCAGAATTTGATTAGGCGTTCGCATGATGAAGAAAGAGTATTTTTGGATTTAGTTACTGCTAAAAGGGCGACCACTTTGAAAAGGATTGAAAGTAATTTGTGTTCGTTTTATTTTAATGAAAGTGTGAGTAATGTTTGCATTTTTAGTGGAGAAATTGAAGAAGGTTAAGGAATGCAATGAAAGAAAAAGGAGAGAAATGGAAATACTCAAGGAACAATATGAACAGGCTATGAAGCAAAAGGAGGCTGATAAGGCTTTGGAATTGGAGAAGGAGTTACAGCATACTGAGAGTATTGTTAAGTTGCAGAGACTTGAAGAACAAATTATTAAAGAAGAAGCGTAAGTTTTAATATAGGATTCTAAAAGTAACTGGAACTGATATTACGTTATTTCTATGATAAAAGTCACAGTGAGCGCTGTAACTTTTATCGTAGAAGTGACGTAAAGAGACAGAATGCTACTTCGATTTCACTGAATTTGACATAATTTCTATGACATAAGTCACCTAGATCAGAATCGGTTCCATGTTGTAGTCAGTAATTAGCAGAAATATACCGAACGTTAAACAACTGAAATAATAAATTATCTTCGCCTGCGCGGTTGTCGTTTCATATGTTATTTGAGCCGGTTTCCAGCTTATTTCCAGATTAACTTTGATTGTTTAAATTTTTGTGAGTTGTTTTGAGGTTATGCTAAGTGCACTATCATTGTGATTCACTCACATGTTTGCATTTGGACACAATTATGCATTTAAGATGTCGATTGCTATGACGTTTTGCGACATAACTTATGCTCTTAAATGTTATTTAATATCTGGTGAATGAGATTAAACGAATTACGTTTCGAATAACGCTTTCATCTTGTACGCACTCACTCGGAGTGCTAGTTCCGCATAAGAACTAATTGTTGTTTGTTTTGTGGATTGTCGTGAAAGTTCATACAGCAGCTATCAGTGGTCGTCTTATAGCTCTGGCGTGGTGTGCAAGCAAGGGCTATTGTTTGAAGGGTTCTTTTCGGAATGCTTTAGGTCGCCTAGAAGCTGCATTGCTGGATGGTGGCAGCAGACAAAGGCTTTGGTCTATATTGCGGCTAGCGTTGTCCTGACCTGTCTTATGCTGGCTGTTTGGGCCCCGTGACTCGGTTGACTGAAATAACCAGCATTGTCCCAGGGGTTGATCTGACGGTGAAGTTCCTCAGGGTGCAATACATTTTTGTGGAGATGGTGGACGTAGATCTGTAAGTATATGTATGTACCTATGGTCTGTGTGGCTGCGCCTACCGGTTTCTACAATGCCTTCCAACTCAGGAGGCTAACGTCAACATTTGGTTTTTAACAATATTGTAGGAAAGGGAAGTAGTTTATTGTTAAAAAGTGTTTACAGAGGTTTCATTAAGTCTGGGTGCGTGCCAAGTCCAAGTCTCCACGTTTTGCGCACGAGTGTTTCTATCTAGGTAGGTGGTTTACACTGACTTATTTTTTTCCCTTTTAGGATTGCTCGCAAATCAAGTGTATGATGGTTGTCTTCATCAGCGGTAGTGACGTGCACGTGCCTGACTGGGGTTGTCTGCAGAAGTTTCCGTTTATTTGCTTTCGACGTCTTCTTGATTGAACGGTTTGAGAAGAGACTGTTCATTTCCAGTTTATGTTGCCGATTTCTTTTGAATGCAAGGTAGTATGTTGTCACGTTTGGTTCTTGGACCTTGGCGGATTCAGTCAATAGCGTCTTGTTCAGGTGGGTTGATGAACTACTGCAGTTAGGGCCATGCCAAAGCATTCAGCTTCTTTGTAGCACTTGGTGTCGATTTTGGCGATATGAGTATCTTGGATGGTTGTGATCGGCTGAGTGAAATCCTCTTTGATCTTTTTGGTAAGCTCGTATTGGATTTTGAATGTGTCTGGTTTAAGCTCCAAGATTTCATTGACTTCCATAGTAGTTTTGCAGATGGTGGCGGTTCTGATTTGGAGCATTCTTAGCCGGTTCATCTTGCTTATCAGGTGCCTTACTATTTCTAGCAGGCATCTGCCTGCTTGGAACGTACGTTTTTTGTCGTAAACATAGTTAGGGTCCTGTACCCAACCTATTATCTGCCTGGCTAAGTAGTTTTGGTATGGAGGAGTTTGTTATTTTTTTTTTAATTCTGTCCTTTGCAGGGTGGCATCATGCCATTATTTGCTTCATGTTGGGCGCTATTTGTTCCCGGTTCCCGTCTCGAATAGTGATAGGTGGGGTCGGTGGTTATGGAAGGGGTGGCGTGGCCCTTCGCAAGGTTGTAGTGGTGTATTTCTGGTGGGTGACCTTGGTTTTCTACATGGTTCATTGATGCTTGATTTTTCGTAGGGGGTGGACACGTTTGTATTTCGTTCAATAAGTGGTCGTAATTGGGATACAACCTTTGGTTCACCTCATGCAAGTGGTGAGGTTTTCTTGGGACCGAGAACGCACAGTAGCTATGGGTAGTATTTCTATGGACTGCTGACTTAGTGCGACTTTGTTAGGCACATAGCCACAGCCAGGTGTGTGCACGTCTCATGGTGTCGCTGATTGGGAATTGATCCACCGCGGAGTGTTCTATGCCGTGGTTCAGTTGGTTTCTGGGGGAAGGTTAGTAACTTTCAGAGTGTTTGTAGGTGTTGACCCATTTCCAGAAGAGTAGTCAAAGGGCATAGATAGCGGTGGTCGTCGGTAAGAGTTGAAATGAATTATCTGTAGGGGTTGGACAGGGCAAGGCCGTAGGTCGAGTGCAGATTCATTTAATGGATATAGGGGTGGTTTATTTGTAGGGCAATAGTTGTGGCTAGAGAGTTGCATAGTGCGGTTTTTGGGATAGACAGATGACTCTTTGCCTGATCCGTACTTTCTAGTTTTGGTCCAGTTTGTCATTCTACTTTTCATTTCTTTATGGTGAGCTTTTTGCCGTTTTTTTCTGCTCGGTTATTTGTAAGAGCGTTCCAAAGCGGGATAGTTCCAGCAATGACCGTTATAGTCTTGGTCACAGACGCTATGCATATGGCGATCTTTTTTGCCTGTGTTTGAGTATGTCCCGGTACTTTTCTTGAGCACCTATTAACCCCGTACTGGTGCTTTGCTTTTTTTAGGTTCGCCTATGTTGGGCATCAACCTGGCTAGTCACGCAGCTGTTTTTCCGTTCTTTTTGCAATTTGGGGGTTCATATTTATGTTATGGTCAAATGCCCCCCTGGGGGGTTATTCTGGCATATATCGCATATCGCAATTAATGGAGGGGAAGAGTGACATTTAAATCATAAATTTACAATTAATAATACATATTAACGTTAAAAAATACAATTAACATGAAGCTTGGTATTGAGTTTATATTACTAGATGGCCCTGTAGTACGAAAAGAGATCACCGGCAGATTTTTTTAATTAATGATGACGTCATTAACTGCGATAAGCGATACATGCCAGAATAACCCCCCAGGAGAGAGTATTAATGTGTCTTCTGCCTGCTGGGATGACAGTTTCTGTCTTGTCGGTTGCAAGTTGAGTTTTTTTCTGTCTAGCTATCTTATTGGCTCTTTTGCGTTGTTGTCGGCAATAACCATTGCGATTGTCTGCGTAGCCTATGAGCATGACATTTTTATCTATGGGACGCCGTTGTAGTTTACGTTTCATAGTGTCGGGATCTTGACTGATTATTGTGAGACTCAGTGGTCACTTCTATTTCAATACTGTTGCCTATCAGGAGGTTGCAGTTTTTCAAGAAGCTGCAGATAATCTTAATCAAAACTCTGTAGTGATTCCACTATGTTGCTCCAAAGTGCTGAGTTAAAGGCATTTTTGAAGTTAAAAGTAGCCAGCAACATAGTTTTTTTCTTGGCTCTACATTCTGTTACCAGTTCTTGCATTTTCTGAAGCCGAATTGCATGTCTGACAAGCCGTCTTTCTCCTCGAGTTCATCCAGCAGACTCTTGTTTAGGATCTACTCAAAGAGTTTGCCGATTGCGTTGAGGATCCTCAACGGCCTAAACGACCCATCTCCTCTTTTTGTAGGCTTCTTAATCAGGGTTAGTCTGCTTGTTTTAACTCTGAAGATACTCTTGATCAGGAGAATGTTGAGGATGGTCTGTAGGGCTTCTGAGCACCTTTTGGCTATTACCTTGATAACTTCAGGTGGACCCTCCACTGTTTGCGTTTTGACTTTTTGGAACGCTTCCATAATCTCTTCTTTGGTGATGTTGGGTATGTTTTCAGACTTATATACGATACGATACGCAGCCACGCTATTTTTGGGTGATTGGGAAACGTTCTTTTGCTACCTTCACTTTCTCTTCATTCGTCTGATGAACAGACGAGTGCATAACGGCTTTGGTTGTTACAATTTTTTGACCTGTACTCGTGCCCCAGAGATCCTTGTCTACGTGCTGGGACAGGGAATCACACGCATTTTTTTTTTGCTTCTGGTATTGCTCTGCTTGTACGTTTCCGCCAGTGAGTCTACTCTCTTCTGGTAGTTGTTCATGAACTGTGTTCCCGCCCTTGTTATCAAGAAGCTGGTTACGTCACCTTCTTTCTTCTAACTAAATGACATCTGCCAATCATTCTCTATTTGTTTGTTAGGTGCAGGAACACGGCAGGTGGTAGTAACATTTAATAATTATTATTAATAATTCATGGATAACAAATACTCGGGCGAGTGGGCGGGAACACCTTTTTAAACTACCATCTCAGAACTCACGATCTGGGACAAAATAAATGTATATAGTAAACATGATCACCATGTATATGCAACGTGGATAGGCAAGCGTGAAATTTGAATCTTGTTTGATCAACAAATAAAATAATATTCAATAAATCTTTTTAAGCATATAATACATAAATTAATATTATTTCAGTGAAAATATGATAAGGTATTACGATAAACTATTTGAAGAATCTGATAAGAAAAGGGAATCAATTAAGAAACACATTGATGTATTAAACAACATTAATTTAACTGACAAAACAGACAATGAAATTCCTAAACTATTGCAAAATAAACCAACAGAACCAAAACTACCCAGTTCAAAATCTTTGGATATCATTAATGCTAATGTGGGTTCTGAGGAATTGAATGATAATTTACCATTAATGAAAAAACTTAGTGAAGCACAACGTAACAAAATAAAAATATTAGGCTCTGATATTGCTAATTATAAACCAATCGAAAAGGTAATTGTTGAAAAACCAATGAGTGATTTGGAAAAAAATAAACGGAAAGTAATGGAAGTAGAAATGGGAATTTATACTGGTGCGAAAAATATTAATAGGAATAATATTTATGATGAGTCTATTGGTGATAAACCTTTATCAGACGCGCAGAAAAATAAATTAAAAGTTTTAAATCAAGAAATGGGATTTGGATGGGATCCTATACATCCAGTTAAGGAAACTAAAACGGGACCTTTAACCGAAGCACAAATTAATAAATTAAAAGTATTAAATCAAGAAATGGGTTTTGGTTGGAATCCTATAATTCCTATAAAGGAAATAAAATCAGGACCTTTAACTGATGCACAAATTAATAAATTAAAAGTCATGTCAACAGAATTTGGTACTGATTTAATCACTACAACTAAACCAAATAAAATTTTATCAACATTGGAAATAAATCGTAACCATAACATGGCCAGCAATGAATGTTTTTATGGACAACGTACTACAATTAAAAATGATAATGATTTTATTAATGAAGATACTGAAATTGCAGATGAGTTAAACGATAATTACATAGTACCATCTGTTCAATCAAAAAGGACATCACATTTAAAACTTGATTTGAATATGAAACAACCAGATAAATTTAGCAATTCGGTATTTGCCAGCTTTTATAAAAGTCCGAATTTTGAATTTCACAAACCAATGTCTGTAGATTCAACTCCTGCTATTGAGTTTTCACCTATTCCGAGATTTTTACATACTTTGGATACCCTTTCAACGGCGGCGAGTAATTATACCGATGAAGGATTTAATTTTGAAATACCGGTTCAACCAACGTTACGAACTATAAATATGGAAATATCCAAACATGTTTCGAAATCTGAAGCCGAAATGTCAATTAATTGTGTTAATTATTTTATCCAGCAAAGCATATTGGTTCCAATAATGGCACAAACCGAATTAGCTCAAAGTGAATTAATGAGTCATTTCATAAACGAACTTAATTATTTAAATCATTTGAAAAGTTTAAGAAATTATTTCTTTCTATTGGATGGTGAGTTTAGTCGAAATATTACTGAAGGTTTATTTGAACGCTTGTATGATGTTGATATGCCTAAAGATTTGATTAATATGCGGACTTTAAAGAGTTTGATAAGTTGTGCTTTGGATTCAACATCGAAAAAATGTAATGGTTCCAATTGTTTAAGCTTTAAAATACATAATGTACCGCAAAGTTTTGAACTTGGGACAATAAACGTGTTGGATTGTATTTCTTTTACGTATAAAGTAACTTGGCCGCTTAATATATTGCTGCCATCTAATATGATTATAAAATATAATGAGGTTTTCAAATTTTTGATTAAATTGAATCGAGCCAGTTGGGTTTTAAAGAAAATTTATATGGTAAGTTTATTAAATATATGTTGTTTATGTTGTTAATATTTTTTTTAAGGAATTGAAATTGTTGGTTAAGGAATCGGGTAAAAGGGAACCTTTTCTTATGTTGTCTCCACAGTATCAAAGTCTGCAGCAGTTTAGACATGTTATGATGCATTTTGTGCAGACTTTGCAGAATTTTGTGGTAGCTGAAGTGCTGCAACCTAGTTGGGCTAATTTTGAAGAAAATTTAGTTACTGCTACAAATCTTGATCAACTTTATGCTTTTCATAATAAATATATCAAGAATATTTTATTTATGTAAGTAATTATAAAATATTATTAAAAATATTATGTTAATAAATTTTGTTTTTAGGTGTATGCTG
Organism: Tachinus rufipes; assembly: GCA_963932245.1. Lineage (NCBI taxonomy): Eukaryota > Metazoa > Arthropoda > Insecta > Coleoptera > Staphylinidae > Tachinus > Tachinus rufipes. The sequence goes on along the minus strand of OZ010747.1, from coordinate 24,528,644 downwards.
AATAAATCTTCTGCACCGTTGCTTAAATTAATCAACAACATATTTGCAGTAATATTAAAATTTTATGATTTTTTACGGTCTAGAAAATGGGAATTTGATGAGAATGTATTCATACATCCGAGTTTCTTGAAGCTTGAAGGCATTTTTAATAATTTCATTAAGATTGTTTTGTTTTTGTTTAAAACTGCACATAAAGCAGCTCAAACGGGATACCAACCAAATTTAGCACAGTTTTTAGATATGTTAGATATTAACGATTATTATTCAAAATTAAGGAGACGTTAATTGTTACTAATATTGTTAAACTTTAAATCATTTATTTATTATTCAGCAAACGGTCACATGTTTATAATTGTTATCATGTTATCACAACATAATGTAGTGCCATTTATTTATAATAACATTTAAGTTTTCAAATATTGATATTTAATTACTCCCGTTTCAATTACAGGAATAACATTAAATTATAGGTCCGTTTTCCGACCGCTGAAGCGATGAAGGACATGGCTGGGCATCGCTATAGTTTTAAGGCTCTTATTAATGTGATTCTTTGTTCCTTCTTTATTTTTTCTGTTTTTTCCATATTTGCTCGTTTTAGAAAGTATTTTGAAAAGTACGCCGACCGCTGATAATACACCATTCATTTCATTTTTGCTACTTTTTGGCTCCAAAATGATGCGCCTTCTACATTTTGTATTTGGGACAAATTTATTTTTTCTCTTTCAACTAGGACTAGTGTTACTAAATAGCGCACTACTGCGTTTACTCACCGACTGGAGTCGTTCTTCTCTGTTTTGTTTAGGGTCTTCACTTTGTCTGCGTGGTTGTACTAGGTGCTGTTAGGTTTGCTCCCAAATAGGCCGGTCGCTTCATTGGTTATCCGCTGATGTTAGTGTACAATCGGTAACATTAGCTTCTCCTAATTGTTCATTGAATTTTTGTTACCAAGGTTTTTTTTTAGCTTCAACATAAATTGTAGGCGCAATTTTGTTTTTCTTCAAGTTGTGTTGTAGGCCTATGTAATCGGCCGCTATCTGTTTGCAATGGCGATTGGCACACTTGGAGAAGCAGGGGAGTTCGTTTTCGGATAGCGCTGCTTTTGACTTTACCGCATGTGATGCACGAAGATTTGTACGCTCCTTTTTGGACCAATCGACTTAAGGTTCGTTTGTCTTCAGGGTGACAGATGGCGTCTTCCGGTTAGGTTCTATACACCTTTACGACCACCAAGCATCCTAGTTGTTACAGCTACAATGTTGCTGTGCGAAATTTTTTTTCTGGTAGGTAATGGCTTCTGGCGTTTGTATGAAGTAGAAAGTTGGGTTTTGGCTTGTTGAACCACACCATCATCAGCCCCTTTTCACGCCATTCCAGGCGCATTAGCTCTAGTATACAGTTTTAAGTGGAATCTAAACCACTAGAGAGATTATTAATCTGCTCCGGACCAGAGAAGGATTTTAGTCATGAAATCCTACGCTGACAAAGCGGATTGGGAAGTGGGAGAGCGTATACATGTTTGAAATAGTTTTTTTTGAGCGAGTCAAACCCGCGATCTTCAGTGCGACAGTCTGATGCTTAGACTACTGAGCCACGCTCCAGCACAGTTTAGTCTAAAGCAGTTTTTGCTTTTTGGAATGTTTCCAGCGGAAAGATTTGTTGTCATTTTGTGATACGGTCTATGCTTGTTGGAGATGGTGATTGACGACGGTTCTTGGGCTGGTGGTGTTTTTTGAGAAATGTGAAGGTGTGGATTGTGCGGGACTTAACTTGGTATCTTTTTATAATTCTGCAGGGAGTAGAAACTGTTGCAGGGGCGGTTGTCCTCACAGGAAATTTTGTTTATGTATAAGCATGCAACGCTAAGTTATATTGACGTCATTTCACCAACCGCCAGACTAGGGTACTATAAGGTCTTGACTGAGGTTGATTGAAATTTCTTTCGGGGGTTTGCGAATCACTTGCCTACAACAATCCTTATTCTCCACATTTGCGAATTGAAGGTATCACGGAAAGGTTGTCCGCTATGTATTAATGTCTTGCACTTGCAAGGGAAAAGAAATAAAATGTCAATCCATTTGGGAATCACGTCTAGAAATCGATCACGTAGTATTGGGCTTTGCGTTCAAGGTCCGGGTGCTGCATCGTTATTGAGTTAGTGTTGACGACTGCTGTCTGTCAACGTTTCCCGGTTTGGGGGAGTAGTTCTCGTAAGTGTTTAAGCTTTGGGCTAAGGTCAGTGCTATCTCATAGGATTCAAGTCTTTGTCTAGTAGTGAGGAAACCATGCTTGCTCATGGTGGTTGATTTATGCTAGTTTTGGGTTTATTTTTTGGGTGCTCTTTTAGTTTGCTATAGCTGGCAGATTTTAGCTTGTTTTTTCTTGCTAAAGTTTCTCACGTTCAAGTCTGTGTCCGACCAACCGGGTGCAATGTTGGTCACATACGCTGCATGGGAGGAACTTTACATAGCTATGATAACAATACAATATTGCGAAAATTTCTTATCCCAAGCTTCTGTGACTTTTTATAATGTTCTTCCATTGCTAGGTTGCTCCCAAAAGAGTTATGCCGGTGGTTTTGTTGCTTATCCGCTATTGTTAGTGTAGCAATAGAAGCTTGTTCTAATTCTTACTGCAAAAATCCTTATTCTCCACATTCGCAACTCTGTTTTTATTATCGAAGGTATTACGGAAAATAAATAATAAAAGGGAAAATAAATAATAAAATGTCAATCCTTTTGGGAATCACGTCCAGGAATGGATTACGTGGTCTGGCTCAGTTCCGGTTTACATTAAATCATGTCCGATCGGGTTGGTCATGGTTTTGACCCACTATATTACTGAGTCTTGCATAGCGCGCTTGCGTCCAAATTACGGGTGCTGCATTGTTGAGTTGGTGGTGACGAGTGCTGTCTGTCAACTTTCCCGGTTTTTGGGACGTAGATCTTGTGGGTGCCTGAGCTTTGGGCAGGCTAAGATTATTCCAGTGCTGTCTCTTAAGGTTCAAGTCCTTGTTTAGTAGTGAGAAAACCATGCTGGAACTTTGGTGAGCTTCCTATAGCTAGCAGATTTTGGCTTGTTTTTTTTTGCTATAGTTTTTTACGTTTCAAGTCCGTGTCCGACCAACCGAGTGCAATGTTGTCACATACTCTGCATGGGAGGTACTTTACTTAGCTATGATAACAATATAATATTGCTAAATAAATTTATCCCAAGGTTCTTTTTCAATCGCTTAACATTAGTAATTTTTATATTATGAAATAAATTAATAAACTCAATGTAACAATCACAGCGGCCAAGGGTCAAGTTTAAAAATTAGTGATTTGCAACGCAAAAATGTCATCAAATTTTTATTGAATGAAAGTAGTAACACCAAGATTATCTATGAGGGAATGGTGGTTTAAATGGGACAGGGAGTCTATTTATAATGACAAAGTGTGGGAGACCTCTAGAAGCACAAACAGCGGATTACCAGTTGCTTTTCTTAAACCCACTTTAGTTTGAGAGGTGTCCAGGTGAGTTATTTCTTAAGAATCTTGTGCGCTGTTGAAGTTTTAACCAAAAACATTAAACAAATTTTGCTTGGGGTCACATTATGTTGCGTGAGATAGATATAAAGTTTTTTTTGCTGCAAGTATTCTCGCTTATAATAGTAAAACTTTGACTAGATTTTTTAGGTAGCTTTTTTTTTAGAGAATTGAGTTCTGGAGAAGAGTAAAGTGGTTACTCTTTAAGGTACTACAAGGTGTTGGCAGAGGTTGTTGGAGATACCGTCCCGGTTTATAGGTTAGGGATTAGGCGATCTTGGCCGTTAAATGTCTCCCAGTGGTGATGATGTTTGGGGACTACAAGGTCTTGGCGGAGGTCGTTTAAGATACTCTTTAAGGAACAGGTGTTTTATTGTGGCCGGTAGATGCTCTGAGTAGTTATCTTGCTTGAAGTTGGTGGAAGCAACGTTAATCTAGTAGGTTTAAAGCTGGCGGTGATACTAGTTGTTGCGGCGAGGTTTTGTTGACTTTAAGGCTACACCTCTTGCGGACTACGTACCTGCAGCAGTCGTCATTTTGGTAGGCAGACTACTGCTGCGACGTACCATATTTTTGTTGTAATTCTGGTTATCTGGTTAGGGTAGCCATATAAACCCACGACTTTGAGCTGCCAAAAGCTTCAATTACGTCTGTTTGATAACTAGCATCAACTTTGGCTATTTGTCTATTTGTCAACTAGAATGCCCTTAAATTAAAGAGATTGTGCGGAGATTTTATGAAATGTAGGGGAAAATTTGGCTTTTGAATAAAAATGACTCGATTTTGATACTAGAAGTTGATCTGCGGTTTGCTATTAGTGAATGCTGAGAGTTGCGTGTAAAGTTGAAGTGCTAGTTGGTTGAGGTTTTTTAGGTTGTCTGGTTGTCCGTGATGACGTTAGTTTTTTTGGTCACGTGATTGATGGTTAAATTCCTGTAGTAGAAGAGATCATCATTTTAATGCCTGGTTATTAGCTCTATATAAATTTTATACTTTTTTACAGTCCACTCAACTGCTAACCATTTTAGTTTGTTGGAGTGAAAACGTTGCTATTGCTGTGTGAACATGCTGCTGTTAACTTTCTGGTATTTTCCTGACAAAGAACGGTTCCTAAGCTTAGTCTATTGGCATTTGTTTGAAATATGAACCGTTTCTCTGGTTTGACTTGTTACGCTAAGGTTGGTTTTGGTAATAAATATGTTGATGCAACGTGCCATTTTCTTGTTGTTTTGTCGAGGAGTTAGAGTCATTTTAATTCCAGATGTCTTATACGTTGCGCGCAATATGCTGCAAGTTTGTTTCTTGTAGCTTTCAACAGGGTTCTATCGATGGTCCAAGTGTTTTACTGAAGCGTCAAGAACCATGTTGAACCACGGTTCCTGTATTGGCGGGCGCAATGGCAATGTGGTTCTTTGTTCTTTTTTTGTTTGTTTTTGAAAATGATACTTTGAAAAAGCTTTGGCTAGAGTGGATTTTGCTTTCGAACAGACTGACACTTTTGGCTTTGTTGTGTTTCCAAAGGTGCATTTTTTGCTAATAGCTCTTAAGATAGTGAAGGCGCCCGTGTCAAATCTTCCAAGTGCAGATATCTTGATTTCTAAAAGGGTTGCCATGCCCGCAACAAGTAAAGTTAATAAAAACTTGTTAAACAGTTTAAATAATATTTTTTGATTAAATTTATTTTTATTAAATTATATAAAACATAATTTATTTTTGTTTTTTATATTTTTATAAACACACACTTTTTATAATTATATTTTAAATTATATATATGTAATTATAAATAAATTTTTAAAAGTCTGTAAACTGCACAAATGATTATTCATTTTATTGAAATTGACGCAAAAAAATTACGTTTTAAAAATATACTTATTATACAAATGCCATTGTTGACATTGTACGTGCATGCGTCAATTAATAATGAAAAACTAAAACATGTTCTTAAATTTTCAATCAACAATAAAATTGAAGATCAATTGTTTATTAACATTAAATTTGCTCTATAGTTTATAATTTTTTGAGACTTTCTCGTATAATAATTTTTTTTTATATTTATGCTACTCAACGATCATTTGTGTATATTTGATTGCGTAGTATATAACTGTGACATAACCTCAAATGTAAGCAATACATTTTCAAAAATGTTTATAAAAAATATAATAAAATGTGGAAATATAGGAATTTTACGATTTCAAAGACGTTATGCAAGCAGAAATATATTACAATTGAAAGAAAGAGGAATGTTTCAGGATATATTCCCAGAAAACTCATCGTAAGTACGATATTAAAAATCTACTATTCAAAACTAATTTTTTCATTTTAGAGGTGATGTACGTGATATTTTAAATTCTTCACCACAATGTGTATACGCAGGTTTTGATCCTACAGCACCTAGCTTACACGTTGGAAATTTATTAGTTCTTGTTAATTTATTACATTGGCAACGAGGAGGCCACGATGTCATAGCACTGGTAAGATATAGATTCTTAGGTAGATCCAATTTCTATTACTATAATATTTTAGATAGGTGGTGCAACAGGTCGAATAGGTGATCCTAGTGGAAAAAATACAGAAAGAGATAAACTTAGCGGTGCATATATAGATGATAATTTAAAAGGCATTCAAAATAATATAGAAAATATATTTAAAAATCATGAGAAGTATTTTTGGAAGGATGAAAAGAAATTGGGAAATTTAAGGTAAAATTCAAATTTAATTGTTGCATTAAAAATTAATTAACTATATTTAGAATTGTCAATAATGAAGATTGGTATAATAAAATGTCTCCTGTGGAGTTACTCGGAAATGCTGGTAGATTTATGCGAATGGGAACTTTATTATCAAGAACAAGTGTACAAACAAGAATGCAAAGTTCTGCAGGAATGAGTTTAACTGAATTTAGTTACCAGCTTTTTCAAGCTTATGATTGGTTGCATTTATATAAGGAGTTTGGTTGTAGTTTTCAGGTATGTAATGAACCAAATTTATTGTTTAGAATAAAAAATACACAGATAAATGATTTTAATTATTCTAAGGTAGGCAACCAAGTATGCAGTTGGCGTAAATTGTTTCACCATAGGCGTAACATGATTGTTATATATATATATATATATATATATATATATGATAACTTGCTGCGAAATTGTAAAAAAGTAAAACCAAACTTTTCGGACACAGACTTTCAATACGTAAAATAATAATTAATCTTTGTTTACTAATTTGAATTAAATCGGTTTACAAATGCATCTTTGTGTTGCATATTCACTTTCTAAGTTTTCTTCTTTGTCTAATGGCTGTTGTCGATGAGTTACACTCAATGTCATGCCGAATTTAGTGAATCATGTTGAGTGGTTTTATATTGTGTCTAAAGTAATCTATACTTTGACATTAAAAGTAAATCTATGTTTAACTCAAGTAGTGGTCTTAAGTGAAGAGACCGCGATTTGCTCCCGCCTTTGTAGACGCATCCAAAGTGTTCATCAGTTTGAAGTCGAAAGTTTTCTTTTTATAACTAATACAACAGATTCAAAACTGAGGCTACATTCCCCGTATATTCTGTTTGTAAGTTTTATTTTTAGTTGCGTTTAACATGATAATAAGCATTATTGTTATTCACCAATTGATTATATTTAAAATATTTTATAGATTGGAGGAGGTGACCAGATGGGTAATATAATGTCCGGACAAGAATTAATAAGTAAAACGTGCCGGAAGCAAGTTTACGGTAATAATTTGAATCCTCTTAAATTAACGAAAAAATAATTTATATTTTATAGGCCTCACTTTACCATTAATAACAACAGAAATGGGTGATAAATTTGGAAAATCTGCAGGAAACGCGATGTGGCTTTCAGCTGATAAAACATCCCCATTCAATTTATACCAATTCTTTATACGAATGTCTGATGCCGATACCGAAAAAATGCTTAAATTATTTACGCTCGATTCAATCGGATTTATAAAAGATACAATCAGACAACATTATGAAAAACCTGAATTAAGATTAGCGCAAAAGAGGTTAGCTGAACAACTTACTATGTTAGTTCATGGTGAAGAAGGTCTACAAATAGCACAAGCTGCATCCAAAGCTTTATATGAATCGGATGTTACTGCCTTAAGCAGTATGAATGCCAATGAAATTGCTCAATTATTTCAAGGGGCCGAAATTGTTGAGTTGTTAACAGAAGGCGGCATGAATGTTTTGGATTTGTCGATGAAAACTAGGTGCTTTCCTACAACACGTATGTTGATTATAGTTTGTTAATTATAATTGTTATTAATTTTTGTTCTATTTTAGAAGATGCAATTAGGATTATATCTGCTGGAGGATTTTATATAAATCAGCAACGAGTTAAAAATCCTGAGGAAATTTTAAGTGAGACTGTACATAGGTTATCCAATGATATTTCTTTATTGAGGGTTGGAAAGAGAAATTATTATGTTGTTAAATGGTTACAATAGTGAACTATACAATAATATTTTTCAGAAAGAGCAACATTTGTAAGATTTTAAAAGAAAAATAAACGTTTTTTTGTTAGATTATCCTTCATCCCTTTTGTGAACTTAGTTACAAGTCGCAATATTTTAAATTGTTTTGGTACAGTTACTGCTTTGAGGGCACACGGTACATACGTCGCGAGTGATTCGGAAGTTACCTAATAAGCCGTTGGTCCCATCTACCCCCTTCAAACAACTCATAAGACTTCTGGGGCGATGTAAAATAGCTGTAAAATGCGCAATAAAGAAAGAAAAAGTCAAATCAATCTCATACGCTTAAAGCAGTACTCGCATCTGCAAGTATAGAGCAGACGCGTTACAATCAAAATCGAACAGACGTGCTGCTTCCAACGCTGATTTGTGGGCATCGCTTTATGTTGCCGTAAAATTGTATTTCAGCTTTTAAGGACAATCGTAACCCAGGTTTTTAGGTAAGTATCTTCTCTGGTTTCAAATTACATATTCTATTGTTAGTTATGTTTGTAAACAAATAAACTTGGTGAACATATTCTTATATGCGTTTTTACGTCACCGATTCTTTTTCTGATTGACACAAAGGGCATATGTTGGTTACAGTCGAGTTGAAGTGTTTCTGTGCTAGTGTAACTTTAACCCTCGGTTTTGTTGGAAAGCCAGTGTAGCCGATGAACCGGTGCTTATCTTTATTTTGGTCCAATGTAATAAATACGTTAGCTGAATAATTTGACACCGTGTAGATTTGCTAATCGATTTTTGTATTTCATTGGCGAATTTTATTACCTAGTTTCTTTTCCGATTTTTTGTATTTTATGTAAGTATACTGACGAACCTAGCTAACTGCTCTGATGCCCTCTCTAGATGTGTGTTCAGGTGTGAAAAATTTATATTCTTAAAAATTTTAACTTGAATATCTAACAGGTGTATGCGGTACATGCCTGAATGCCTTGGTTCTTGCGTATTATTGGGTTTGTTCGGGAGTTTCGACAATGGTAGATCATGAGAAGCTGAAGGTGCAATTTGCTACTTAAGTCAGCAGTGATGCGCGGTAGTCAGCTTCAGAGATAAATTCTTTTTTCGGTTTATAGAATTTTATAATTTTCACATATTATGCATGGTACTGATGTGTGGTAGCTAATTTACGCACATGCTCGTTTTTGTTTTAACGTTCTTTCGCGGTTCTCGCTACACAACGTGATTGAAGTTTTATTGTTTGCCAGTTCTTCTTGGTGAGACCGCCACCTTTAACACTGAAAAAGACGGGTACATTGTATCAGCTACGCAGAACGTGGAATGTCTGCAAGAGGCAATAGTTTTGAGAATGTTTTAATAAGCCTGAGCGCGATCGGAATTTGAGTATGATAAGACTTATAATAATGCATTATATTTTTCATTAAATTTGAAAATACTGATGAGAAAGGCAATAATTATAAACGTCAATTATGAGATGTGTATCTGTTCGTTTAATTTTTTTCCATTTTTTGCTTCAAATTTACAGTTCATATTTCTGGTTTGCTCTTAAATTTGGAATATTTATAAATAATTTATACTGTACACATTATTTTATTTATGAATTTTTTTGCTTAAAATAAATTTATTAATGTAAATTAAAAACAAAAATTTAGGTCAAATGAAACGTAATTTTACGGCGCATAATGTTTATTTGAAGCATTTTTTAATAATTACTTTTATTAAATATATTAATACATTGTTTCAGAATTGACTTCTCACTCTGCGTTGAGTAAGCGATTCAGATCAAGCGTATTTGATGGAGGGGGTAGACCCGGACCGACCGTCGTCAGTCACTCGTGCGCTCAGTTCGGTGCGGGATGTCTTATCGGTAGCATGTTCTCGCTGTGTATGTGTGTGCATAAGAACGGTTAAATGTACAAGAAAATTGATTTTACTGTTTAGAGTGTTGTGACTAATAGTGAATTATTGTGTTAAGATGTTGGGAGGATGTATTGTATGGAATTTAATATTTTGGTGAGAAGCTTTTTATTTTGATCAGTTTTATGTTAAAAATGTATTTAAATAGAAACCAAACAGTGTTCTAGCCTAGTCTGGACGTGTTTAACTTTTAGTTTAATTTGTTTATGATAATGAAACAGTTTTGATAATAAATTAATAATACTTACATATATAATATAATACAACAATATCTTATAAAATAATTAAAATTCAGTATTGAATGAAATATTAATATGAAGCCAACAAAGTTTAATAAAAAAATATATTAATGCATTTTATTGTATGTTTTAGGATGGAACTGAGCCGGCATTTTGTCCAATTCAGTGCGGTATTCCAACGTAGTAGGAGTAACAGCATATGCTCCTTGTGTGTGTTCTTAAATATAAGTGTTGTGCTTTTTATATTGAACTATTATGAAAATTGTTAACTCAGTTGTTGGAATGTTAACATCAACCTAAACTTACATTTCTAAGGCGGTCCAGCAGTGTTTGTGAATCCTGACGATTGAAGATATAGGCGTTCTAGGACGAAGGTGGAAATGCATCCATTTAAGGAATAATAGGTAAGAATTATAATCTATAACAAAATTAAACATTTAAAACAAGTAAATTTTATTTTTTTATTTTTTTATTTTTTTATTTTTTTTTAATTGTTTTAGATCCTTTTCTGGCTGAAGATGCTGAGTTGTAAGTTTTTTGATTTTAATTAGTTGGTGATGTTACTGCTGGTAATATTGCACCTCAATTTTTGCTTGTAGGGTGGATGCTATGATTGTGACTCATTTTTATATAGTAACACTACGCATACGCGGAAGCCTACAAGCTTAAACTGTTGTATAGATGGTGTTTAGTGATTAGTTATGGTTGATACTTGCTTCCGGATCTGTCTGACCAAATATTGGGGCAGCTAAGGTTTCAAGTAATTATGGTAGTTTGCCGGCGTTAAACTTCTGGGCATCGAATTCAGTTGGATTAAACGCGCAGGTTGTAGTTGACTGCTTAGTGTGCCCAAACATTGCTTCTAGACGAGTTGTCTTGTATTGACTTTCGTCATCATTGTTTGCTAGTTTGGGTTGTATGAGGTAGGCTCTTTACCAACGTAAGGAGGTGAGCAGTATTTAGTGCGTTTGCCATCAATTGCTCGATTGGTGGTTGCGTGTGGGGTAACGTAGAGTGTACGCGTCTGTATGAAAGCCCTCTATGATAGGAGCTAATTTGATTTAGATATCCTTCATACTGCCTTTGCATATTGTGGATAACTTTTACAGGTCGGTGCCGTAGGGTAGTTAAATTCTTTCTCTTCTTAAATCGATGCTTTCATTTAGCAGAAACTGACCGTTCCTTGGAATGCTTGCTAGTCTGTTATATTCATGATTGTTTTCGCATAGATGTAGTGGTATTAGATGATGCATTGTTTTAATGTATCTTACATTGCTGAGTGATTGTGTAATTGCTGTACTGACGTTTAAATTGCTTGCAATAGTTAGTAGCCAGAATTCAACACGATTGCAAGGTGATGCTTGATTTGGTAGTTAGTTACTTATAGCTAGTTTGAGTATGGTTTAAATATGGTAGCCTCCAGCAGAGGTGCCATTTTGTGAGCTAGTTTGGTTAATACTTTTTAGTTGCTTTTCTATTTTAACAATTTCCAAAGTACCAAGTTTTTTTAATTATATAATTTTTTTTTCAAATATTTCTTAATTTTTAATTATTTGCATTTTTTTAAATTAATTTTTAAATCAAATTTTGCTTAAACAATTTTTTTTTTAATTTAGTATTACTGATGCAAAAATATTTTATTTTAAATGTAATTTTATAAATTATTCCACCTGGTTACTTTAAAGCTTGTGTAGTATTAGAATTTCTTTTACTAATAATATTTATACTAAAGTTAACAATGATTCATTTTGTTTTTATAAATGTTTCAGGTATTTTATATCATAACTCCAAACGAAAAATCTGTTGACACTAACGTTGCGCATACCCATTCGTCCCTGCCAATTTGTCCCCATCAACTTGTACCAAATACTTTGAAAGTTGTAATTTCATTTTATCACTAAATTTCATCATCAATTTAAAATATTTTATTATTTATTAAATTTTAAAATGTAAATTACAACAATTATAAATCAAGACATAATTTTGATTTGAATTATTCATGACATGTTTAGGTTAAACGAAAGCCCAACGTAGTCACATTAGTGATGATCTGTAGCCTGACCAAGGTTTAAGGTTTGATCTAGTGTAAGAGTCGACGCCGGCTTAGTGAGTCCCCACCATTCCAGTTGACGCTTAACACTTTGAAGAGTTTGGTCACTCTTGTCAGTGTTATGCTATCAGCAGTTGGTCTAAAAAAGGGTAAACCCCTCATGCTCAGGGACACCTTCCTCTGTTGCTATAGGTGGTTCGACCTTGGTGGCACAGGTTAGATGAGACTGTTAAAAGACTGTAACATTTAAATTCACTGACTTTGTTTTTTCAAAACTTAAAATTCTTTGTTATTTTGGCGTTTGATTATATTTGGTATTGGTTGCGAATTTATTTATAATTCTAAACAAATTTTAATATTATTAATAAATATACGATTTCTGTAAAATATAAAGCTTAAATTACTTTTTAAATAAGTTGCTGGTACCTAAATTAACATTTAAACAATTTTTTCATCTTTTTTTACTTAGCAAATTCAACAAGCATTTCTTTAAATTGAAATTGCGTGCGTTTTCATTATTCATAAATTTTAATTTGTCAGGCAAATATTAGTTATTACTCGTTTTGCTAATAGATGACATTTAGTTCAATTAATCAAAGCAGTTTTTAAATTAAACTTTCAGTTTGTTACAGAAGTCAATATTACTTTTCCAAAAACATTAGCATACGTGTCCTTCTTAACTAAAATTACATGTAAAAATATTTCTCTTGATTAAAATTACAAACTCAAATTTATAAATATAATTTAATTAAATTGCATTCAGTTTTTATTGAAAATTCTTTGATTTAGTGAATAATTTAAACAATTTACATGTAATATAGTTAGTAATTTTTGGAGAAAATGTAAATAGGCAGCGACGAATGGGTATTACAAATTTGGCAAAAGTTAATTATTTTATAGTACATGCTCCGAATTATACGATAAGTTGCAATTTTTATATTAAATTTTAGTTAATTTAAATTTGTCGTGGAATCAAGCTCAAGATATTTTTAGTTCTTTGCAACTATTGGCATTATTTTTGATTATGTTGCATTCGTCGCAAATTTATGTACGCGTTACAAAATGTTGGAGCATGCAGTTCATATCCAAGCAACAGAAAATGGTCAATTACTTTGAAAGGACGGAAAGAGACCAGCCAGAATTTTGCAGAATATCAAGGACACCGAAAGATGTTACTCACAGTTCCTGTAGATGCATGATAGTCTAAGAAAATGGAAAATGGAACAGTTCCAAAGAAGAGTTCTCTAACCAGAACAGCTTATTAAATTAAAAAAGATATCGTTTCAAAAGTTGGTTGACTTATCTAGCTTTACAAGTACATACATTTTGCGCCGAATGCAACACACAATATTAAAACATCAAAATGTAAATTTGCCAAGTTTAACCAAACGCAACTTTAGATGTAATTAAAACAGATTTTTTCTTTAGCTCTATATTCCGGATCGGAAGTTGCACCAACGCAGTCGGCTATTCTTCTGTTAGTTATTTTGAGGTACTTACTTGTACTTGAATTAAGGAAAGCATGTTACGTCGAGGAAGTTGTTTGGATGACAATCAATCTTCTTAAGACTTATAATGTTTTACTTGATTTGAGACTTGAGTAGACCAATTAAGTGCTAATTATTTGATTGCTGATTGTGTTGGGGTTTTAAGGAGTATTCCAATCAAGGAGTACTTTCTACGTTCGGTAAAGTTTGTCGTAAAAAGGCAAACTTTTTTGGACTTGGAAAGTATTTGTTGATTTGAAACTCTGAAAGACTAGCTGAAGTCCGAGAAAGGAATTAGATTGCAAATTTTGGGTGGTAGATTAGAACCCGGAGACTCTGGGAGTCTACCGGAAGGGCTAAACTAGAAAAGTAGGGGAGCCCGTATTGCCCGTGGCGAGGCGTTGCGGTCGGTACCCGCCTTCGGCGGGTACTAATTAATATAGCCGCCTTCGGCGGCTATATATACCCGCCTTCGGCGGGTATTTATTAATAGCCGCCTTCGGCGGCTATTAATCCGCCTTCGGCGGATTAAATCCCGCCTTCGGCGGGAACTAATTAATTATAGCCGCCTTCGGCGGCTATTAATACTACATAACTTACCTTGACAAACTTAAAAATAGCAACATTCCTGTGATGGGGAGGATTCCCCTGTAAAAGGGGTATATCTTTGGGGGTAAGTATTGTTGGGGGAGAGATTAGTAAGGTGATAATTGATATATTTGAAAAGTAATAATAAAGATGAAACCCTCCCTAAAATCGTTGATAAAAAAGGAAAATAAAACAAATATATTTTTTATAACAAGTTTATTCATTTGATAAGAAACAACATACATAACACAACATATCATTAACGCTTTTTCTTAAGTCTAAGGTAGAAACGTGAGCAACACGGTATTCCCGTGTAGTTCAGTTTTTCCCTAGACTGAAGGCAAAGAGCAGAAACAAAATAACTCTGCCCCTGCTTTCTAAACTTTTTGCTTTCCCCAAAGTCTAAGGTTGAGAACGTGAGCAACACGATTTTTCCGTGTAGTTTTGTTTTCCCTTAGACTAAAGGTTGAGAGCAAGAAGCAACTCTACCCCCGCATTCTGGATACGTACGGTAAGTAAATCACCCTCCTTTAATATTCCTTCCTATCTATTAATAAAACAAAAACAAATAAATAAAAATTTGTTTCAACACACAATTTCAATTATTGTTTTTCAAACAGTTTTATTAATGCACACAACAAAGTTTCTATTTAGGCAACCACACATCATTTTGTTTGAGTGCATAATTAAACAATTTGAAAAACAATCATTGAAATTGTGTCTTTAAACAGACCTTTTACATCAAACATTATTTAAAATGTTGACTAATGCAAAGCGTACTAGTGTGTTCAAAATACACACAAGCTAATGACATTTAAAATATCTGGACCAATTTGGAACAAGACAGATAAACCGCATACACGAGCATTCCTTGTAATTATTCTTAATATTCCTTTATTCAACGCTTTAAATCTATAATTAAGAACGTGAGCAACGTGGCTCACTTTTTCATTAGACGCAACAATGAATACGTCAAATGACAGTGAACTAAATACGTACATATACTGTCAGCAAAGTAAGTAAACCTACAACCTTTAGTGTAAAATTTTAGTTTAGTTATGTAATGTCTCTTAATTAGCATTAATTGTCACAAACCGTCTTAATTATTGTTGCAACTTCCACAAATTGGCGTTAACAATCAATTGATCAAATGTTGTTGTCAAATTATTTGCATAAAATATGTTCCATGCATTGTTAGTTTATTATTTATTAAAGTCATCGGTCACTTGCTTAGTTTAATTGTTAATGTCTATAGTTTTCTTTTAAATGTCAGTAATTATACAGTAATCCCAACACAGTTTGGCTCATAGAATGTGTGAAATACGAGCGCAAGAAAAGAATGCTAGACAACAAAGCAAACAATATTTTTGTGTACATTAAGTTGCCTATTACAGAGGCCAAGCTATACAGAGATGACTGTAGTTTGTAGATAACTTAACTTATTTTGTCAACAATATTTATAAATTGTTTGTCATAAAGTCTACTCTTACTTAAAACTAATTACATTAAAAATTCAATTTAAACTCATTACATACAATAATTAACTATACATAAACAAATATTTCTTTTAAAAATTAAATTACCAACCAATTTAAAAACTGATATGATAAAACAAATTTCTACTTTTAATACAAAAAAACATTCATATATGATAACTGAATAATAAAACATTTGCACCTTTCTCTGCAATAGTATATATAATGTATCAAGGGCCAAATATAAGCTTTAGCAGCCCACCGCTTTGCCCATTCGTGCTGCTAAAGCAAAAAGCTGCTAAAGCATTTTTTGGCACTCTATATTTTTTGCCTGCCCTAAATATAAACATTATTAAAAAAAAATTTAATGTTAAATATGACCTGTCACTACTGTCAGATTTTAATGTATGACGTCATCATATAAAATCGTGATTTACAGCCAATCAAATAACGCAAAAGTTTTTTAGGCTCAAGAGTCTCTAAACAAGTGGTTTTGGTAAAAGCAGACAAAAAAATATATTGTGCTTACATAATTATTGCCATTACTTTCTAAATTTGCTGTACTTAAATTAATAAAATTATCAATAAATATCTAAGCTACAAGATTCAAATTAATTATAACTATAAAATGTAATAACTTATAAATTCACAACTTTTATAAAATAAAAGCACACAAATTTAGCATTATTACTATAAAATCAAAACACTAAAAGTTCTTATTTTCTACAATTTATTACAGTTACCTGTTGTTATAACTTAAGTTGTTAATGCAAGCAAAAAGTGATAAACTAAAAAGTAATTTAATAAATAAATAAAAATATTATTAAATTTTGTTTTCTTGACCCCTTTTTGATAATAAAA
Organism: Tachinus rufipes; assembly: GCA_963932245.1. Lineage (NCBI taxonomy): Eukaryota > Metazoa > Arthropoda > Insecta > Coleoptera > Staphylinidae > Tachinus > Tachinus rufipes. The sequence continues at coordinate 24,512,057 of OZ010747.1, read as the reverse complement.
TTGCTATGCCTATGCGTACACAAGATGCCGTTTGTTGAAAATATTAACAAACTATTTAGATCAGTTTACCAACTTATGCTAAAATAGCGCCATATTTGCAATTAATAAACCTAATAAAACAAACATTAATTAATTAGCTTCAATAACATTAAAATAACATAATTAAATGAGACATCTCAGTGTCTCACCGGAAAGTATACGTTGCTTCGAAATGACGCTAGCTGCAATGGAAGCAACAGCACATAGGCGTAGATGTTTTTAATACAAAAAAGGGTTCAACTATGACTCAATTATTATTATTGTTATTATTATTGCATTCTTTATTTGTCATTAAAATGTACAAAAAGGCGAAGTTCAGCTCTAAAGTTGTTCTTCCACTTAACCCTATATTTTTACAATAAATTTATAATTTAATAAATTAATACCGCGTTGGACAATTTCAGCTTTTCCATGGTGTCCATCTTCTTATTAACCTTGGACTTAGTTCTTTTTCCTTTCTAATTTTTTCCATTACTTAATAATTTTATTAAATAAAAAATATGCCAATATGACATTTAAACGCCAAAATTTCATTTTTAAATTATAAAAAATTATCATTAACAAACTAAATTAAGTTTTTCTTAAATTAATTAGCAATCATACTTATTTATTATTATTGTTCCTATTCATCATAGTTCCTATCTACTTCTTCCCTGCTCAACAATCGGTTATTTGAATTCCATTCGAAAAGTGTAAAAGATGACTTGGTCTGTAAAAAATAAAAATAATTACTAAGTGATTACTAGAATACAATTATTTATTTACCTAAAATGTGTTCCTAAGCACAAAAAAGTTTTTTGCTGTCTGGCATGTAAAAAATTGACTAGAACTGGCTGTGGCTGGAACTGGTTGTAGCTAGAACTGGCTGTGACTAAAGTTAGTTGTATCTGGAACTGAATAGAGTTGAAGCTTGAATATTTGTAACTGGAACTGGTTGTAGCTTAAACAAACATAGTAACTGCGTTATGGCCAAGCTGTAAAAATAAAAATTTACTATAGATTAAAATTTGTATCACATATTAAAATAGCATTTTTCTAATAACAATCAAGTATTTTGTAATGCATCTTTAAATCTTAAATTTAACATATTTAAGTTAATTATAAAATGCATAAAAACTGTTTAGAAATTTTGTATTTTCTATAAAAAAAAATTATTATTTGAAAAATTATAAAGTTCAAAATGTTTTGCCCCTTTATAGAGAAGGCCCTCTTATCTATAAAAATGGTAATAAACAAAAAAAATTAGTGGCATATAATATACATTTTCAAAACTTCACAAAATACCAAAAAAGTTGTTATCAAATTTTTTAGTAAAAAAATTAAGAAAAACCAATTTTCAGAAGTTTACAAATTATATATAAAAAAAAGAATGTGACATTTTACCAATATGACATTCTAGTTTGTAGAACATTTGAAAAACGATGCAAGTTTTACCAAAATAAAAAAATAAATTAGTTTGCAAATTTTACTAGTTTTAAAATATCAAAATCTACTTCTAAACTAATAAAATCTTGTTTCAAATCAATAAAGTTTGACCATAAAGTACAAAATTTGGCCTAGAATAATAAAATCCGACATTGAATAAAAAAGAAAATAATCCGGCAATAAAATACAAAAACTTAACAAAGTTTACAAAAATGTAGCTCAAATGTTCAAATCTGACTATAAATTAATAAAATCCAGTTTAAAAACAATAAAATCCAATCACAAAACACAAAAAGTTGATTGATAATGCCAAAATCTATCTTAAATGTTAAAATCTGGTCTCAAATTGATAAATTCCGGCTTTAAATTGATAAAATCCGGCTTCAAAATAATAAAATACGTCATTAATCTGGCTATGTAAGAAATTTGACTGATAATGCTAAAATCTGACACAAATGTCAAAATTAAAATATTATAATTCAGCCATAGAATACAAAACATTAATAAAACTAAAAAAAATGTTCAGTTAATAAAATCCGGTATCAAATTAATAAAATCCGGTCACAAAATAAAAAAAAGTTGACTGATAATAGGTCTGTTCCAACATACGATTTGGACAGTTTGCAAACCGTTCAAACTATGCACACAAACAAATTACTGAGTATAAAAGATTGATTAAGGATGACAAATATTTGTTTGTGTGCACAGTTTGAACTGTCCAAATCGTATGTTGGAACAGACCTATAAATAATGCTAAAATTTAGCTTAAATAACAAAATTCGATCACAATTAAGTAAAATTTGGCTTTAGTTGTTAAGTTTTTTTATTGTGTATAGGCTTTATAAACATTTCGGCCAAATTTAGTTTTTAGCCAGATTTTGTCTTAACATTTTTGCCTCTTCTCTTACATATTTTATCTTTAAAAATGATTTTATTAAAATATGTCACTCAAAATTTGACATATATATATAAAAAAAACAAATTCCTCGGAGTGACACTTGAAGCAAAGAGATGGAATGGACATGTTAAGGAAGCGGTCATGGAAACAAAGAAAATGAATAGAAAACTTGGTAGACTTGCTAAACAACGGAGGTCCAGGAGAAAAAAACAGAAGGCTAAGAAATTGTTATACGCTGTACAAACATGGGGAGAAGCCGTAAAGACAAAAGAAAACAAAAATGAAATAAAAAGAGCACAAGAACCGCTCGTTAAGGATCAGCAAGGCTTACAGAACAGTGTCACAGGAACAGTAGAGGTAATTGCGGCAACACCGCCTGCGGATATGATGGTGAAAGAAAGGATAAAAATAAAGAAACTAATAAAAAAAGAAACTAGTAAAAAGAAAGAAAAGTTAAAAGCAAGAGATAAGACAATAAAAGGATGGCAGAGACAGTGGAATTAAAAAAAAAAAAGAACGGACAAGAGAAATAATCCGGGAGATAAAAGAGTATTATACAACACAAATACTGACATGAAGCCTTTGAAAAGTTATTGCAAAAAATTAAAAAATTCAAATCAAAGACAAAAAATGTATATTCTGTTAAGAAAGAACACAATAAAGCAGAATACATTCTAGAACTAGAAAATATACTAGAAAAATGGATTTTCGCAGAGAAGAAAACCGGAACGTATTGCCATGCGTAAGTCATTCTTAAGAGACAAAAAATCTTAAAACTAGACATCGATTTAAATAAACTCATTCATTCTCAGTTTGTGTTTCAAGCTTTGTGGTGCCCCGGAGAAAGTTATAAGTAAGGCCCCAAATTAGACAAAATATAAAAAAAAAATATTTACAATTTTATAACACTTACGATGTCTTGCATCCGCAGACCTTTGTGGTCGGCGCTGGGTTAATTAATAATATAAAATTTTATGTCTCTGTTAATAATAGAAACATAATATGATTGATTAACGGGTGCAAAACAATTATTGATAACATAAATGCTAACAATAGAAAAAGAATAGACAAAATCTGAAATCATCGATTAAAACTTTAATATAGTATAAGTAACTAAAAGTAAAAAACACAGTTAAAGACTTTGAATATAAATCAAAATCTAAAATTACGCAACTATTAGTAATCTTAGTCAAAGATATCAATCATTAAAATATATTGTTTGCAAAAGATTTTTTTAATCAATTAATTATACTCTATAATTTGTTTTTAAATATTTTGAAAAACATTAAAAATTCATTTACATTTTGTAAACTAGGAACATTACACCCTATTATTAATCTAAAAAAAAATATTCTCTAAACACTAAATAATCTATATAAAAAACTAATTGCAAAACATTTGAGTGTAAACACCTGTGTAGTAGATATAATAACTAAAATTTTACTAGCAGAAAACAATAAAAATTGTTAGTACACCAAACTTAAATAAATAACTTTTAAGATCTTCTATTTTCATCTAAAATAGTTGGATTGTTTTGAAAAATGTTTGCTACATAACACAGGGTATTGTGTAGCAAAAATAAATGTTCTATTTTGATTAGTAAAATTCAATTAAATTTATGCTTTAAAACGTAATAAATAAATTTGTGACCTTTAACTCAATTTTCAGTTAATATTAAGTTAAGAAAAATAGAATTGAAAATATTCCTACAATACGTTCAAACTAGGAAAAAGTTTTAATTTCTCTGTATTTTTTCAGAAGAAAAACCAGAAGTCTTCTTAGAGGCAAATATGATTGCCATACATTGCATATTTAAAATGCATATTACAGAAAAAGCCAATCGATTACCTTTTAAATTAAAATAATGAAATATAAAATAAAAATTAGAAAACAATGCTTTGGATTTTAAATAGTTCTCAATGGACTAAACATTCATAAATTATTATACTTTTAATTAATAATTATTGTTATCACGTTAGTTTGACAAACTGGACAATTTCAAACACCAACTGCTAATTTGACAGCTATCTAATAAGTTAAAACAACAATTAGTTAGCTTTCAAATTAAGAAGTTTAATTAGCTGTTAAATTAAAGTTTAATTTTAATCTCCACAAAATAATAACGTTTGCTAACTGTTAGTTGAAGTAGAAAAAACTTAAATTTGTCAAATAATTAACAATTAGTTTAAAGTAATAAGTTGGCAGTTAACGGCGCATCTAATCTTTAACTGTAAAATTTTCCAACACTTTCGTTTACATCATTATCAAAGAGGTACAACATAAACTTATAATTTAGAAAAAAAAACTTACCAAAAATATAATCCTGTTTGGAAAATCAATAAACTGCATCAATCCAATTAAATACTGTAAATAAACTGACACAATAATTTACATGAAATTAATTTCACTTTACGATTATAATTTATAAACCACTTGCACACACGCACAGCAAGCACACGCTACTAACACGACACTCCGCACCGAACTGATTGATATGAACGTCGGCTCGCTCGATACAAGCCGCCCGGTCTCGATACATGCCTGAGCGAGGTGGGGGTAGATTTATCTTATAAAATAAAATATTAACGTTCGTAAATGTTTTATCATAAAATAGTTCAAATAAATATTGTACTCCTAAAAATTATCTTTTACTTGATACTAAATTTATGGTTTTAACTTACAATAATAAATTTATTTTAAGTAAGTAAGGTATAAATTAATTCTAGATAAGTTAGAGAATATATAAAATTTATACCGAGAAATTTTGCTCACTATGTCTGGACTGTATTTTTGGTAATAAATAATAAAACAGACCGCGTTAGTAGTAAAAGAAGGTGCGCGCTAGGGCACCTCCCACCACTTTTTTCAAGGTCAAGGCCATTGCCATAGCCACGCCTCCTCAAGGTCATCACGCCCCTCCAAGGCCATGACCACACCCTTCCAAGGTCAACAGCACTTTTTTCAAGGCCAACCCCATTTTTCATGATCACACGTGTTCAATTTTACTTATATAATGTTACTCAGCTGCATTTTAACTATTGAATATAACTTCAATTATAAAAGGTAGTAGTAGTAATGGATGTCATTAATTATTTTTATAAAATTAATATAAAATTAATATCTAAATTAATAAACATTAATGTAATTAAGAATGAAGATATAAATATTTTAAATCAAGTTCTTAAATTAATGAAGTGTGTATCCGGGTACTGGTGTATTTGTGGAGGATTTGCATCATATTTATTAAACCGAACAAATTCCTATAAAGATATTGATATATTTACAAACACAAAAGAAGCACATTTAGTTATACAATATGCAAAGAGTATAGGATTTAACTTTACACCAATTGAAACAGAATATTATTCTGGAGAAGATCAAATGAATAACTTTTATTTACAATGCAATGGACACATCGTATTCAATATAATAGTTAAAACAAATATGGAGTTTGGATCACATGAATCATTTTCAAATTCAATTATACGAGAATTTGATATGGGTATATGTATGAGTGCTATATATTTTGAAAATCGGAAATGGTGGTCCATATGTCGTAAAAATTTGTTACACAACAACAAATTTATTAAGAAAATGCGCATTCAGAAATATCATAATAGGATTATTGAGAAACAATTCCAACCACTTTCCCTTCGTATGTTGTGTTTAGACAAAATTATTATGTGATTTTTGTGTGAAACACATTATTCTTGTAATCCGACCTCTTACAAACCAATCGGTTAGAACTTCTATAAGTTTTAAAGTAAATTTTATACTATTCAGTTCAACGTTAAGCATCACTACATCAATGTCTTTTGAAGAAGTTGCATATTTACCTCCTGTAGAGGTTCTTATTATAAACAATGGTGTAGAAATTCCAATGCTCCCCAATATTGCAACGGAATATTTTCAACAAAAAGCATACATTTTGCTTGGTATGATGAACGTGGATTTACAAGCCTACGAAGAAATTATTGTGGAATTTACTGATGAAGACTTGAACAATTTGGAACTAGACCCTAATCTTATTGTGTATAATCATAATTTAAAAATATTACGGTTAAAACTGTATGATGAGTGTTATAAAATCCACATTGTAATAATATTAGATGATTTTGAGAAAGATATATTAAATGAATATATTTAAGAATAAATAGTTTTATTTTTATTATTAGATCTATAAACCATATTGTAAAATGAAACGTGTACACTTTGTAGACAAAAACAAAATAAAATATATGTATGTTTGGAACTTTGCACATCAACAAGCTAGAAAAGGGGTTTGGATGCTTAAAGCAATAGATAGAAGTAGATTTGCACAACGTATTGAAAAAATAGATAAAATCATATCATCTGTTTTGGATGAAGGACACAGGAACAGAATTTACCTTGAACGATGTAGTGGTAGTGGAAAGTGTAATTAACGTTTTGATGGTGGGGGAATATAGATATAAATGAGCAGTATTACCTGAATTTCTAGAGTTTCAACCATGTGGGCTGCATACGCTGAGATGAACTTACCAACACCAACAGATTTAAAAAGTGCAATAGAAACTTTACATAATCGGTTTTACATTTTCTGTATGGATGCTTGTCGTGCCCAAAATCGACTTGATAGTTTTGAAAGTGATGAAGTTTATCAAATGAGAGAAACAAAGTATGGTTTGGGGATGAAGATTTGTTACGATTATCATCTCGGTATAATTTCATTAGAAGAGTTTTGTGAGCAATTATTAAAAATTGACATTTTATATGATTTTATCTATGATATAGAAGAGTTTTTACCAAACCACATAAAATGCAACATTCGTCAAAAAAATGAATTAACACCAGTGGATTTATTTTCGTCAATTACTAGAGTAATGCATATATTAAAAAAACTTTCTGAAGATTGTGATCGAATGCGAAGAAGTATAGAAAATGAAGATTTGAAAATGGATTTAAGAAAAATTGATGATATGTATACACATGGGGTGGAATTGTGTCAAAAAGTTTTAGAACATCATATTACATTAAAACAATTTTGTCAAAAATTTGAAAAGTCCAATGTTTTATTTAAATATTTAAAAGAAATAAAAAAATTTCTTCCAGATGATATTTTAAATCAGCCCAACATGATAGAAGTGAACAATACAATTGAAAACATACATAAAAAACTTGAGAATTTATCCAAGGATGCTGGTCGGTTTAATAATAGGATTATACACCCATTTTTTGAACAAGATGTAAAAACTTTAATGAAAAAATATGAATATGGGATAAATACTTGCACAGATTTTTTAAATGAATTTATTTCATTGAATTGTCTATACACCAGATTTCAAGAAGTAGATGCATTATTTAATTTTGCTGCTGATATTAAACTTTACCTGTAATTTATGTATTGATGTTTTAATAAAAAATATATATTACAAAAAATGTTTTATTAATTCATTACAAAATCATTATACAATTGATAAACATTTGATAATGCACACATAGAGACATGTTTTGAGTGATATAAACATTTTGATTCCGTTAGAGTTAAAGCTGGATGTTCATCAAATTCTTGTATAGGTATTGTTGTAAATTTTTGTAAAAAAATAACTTTTTCTCTTCCCTTAACATAAATCGTATCATCTTTGATGTCTTGTAGTATATTTTTAAATTGATGTTGTGGTGTAAATCCTTGACTCCAATTGATGCAATGATGATTATTGATTAACCATATAGCTTGCTTTTTAAATTCTGCTTCCAATAAGTGGAATGGAAAGGGAGGTTTGAATACATAGTGGGCAATTTGAGTGCCATTAAAAATTGCCAATTCTTTCGGTGAAAACTCTTTAGAACCAATATTAAATCCTTGGACGTCAATAACTAACATTTTATTTTCAATTTAGAAAACTCTTTAAAAAGTTTATTTTTAAGAGAGTACAAATGAATTTGTTTTTTTAACCTCTTTAATTTTATCTTATGAATAATTAATCTTTTATTAAATTCTTTATCCATTTACAACTGTCTGACCGCTTTGGTGAATGGATTGTAACTGATCATCTTATCGTGAAGAATGAGGCATACAGCAGAAGTGTTGGCTTTTGTAGGTACACTTGTGTCAAATTCAATTCTAATTTCAACAGCATTTGATTGTAATGTTTCGTTTTGATTACTACAATCGATGAGTACTATTGGTGTTGTTTCCTTAAATTCCTTGCGATTAAAAAGAGGTTCAATTTCTTTGTGATAATAAGATTGTTGAAAATTTGCATACATTTCATATAATTGAGCAATTTGATTTGTTTTGAAATTTAAATTTAAATTATCATAAGGATATCTTTCAGAATTTAAATAAACTCGAAGATTTGTGAGTTCATTATCATCAAATTGACTCATATCCTTAAGTTTTTTGTTTTTACGATCAGTCTGTAACCCAAAAATTATATATCTTGGTGTTTCTAATTGAGTAGCTGTTTTCACAGCCCATGTATGTCTTGTTGTTTCTGGCAACGCAGGATATTCATGTAATTCCCAAGATCTGAAAGCTATAGATAAATCCTCATTTTTTCCTAACAATTTTGTCAATCTAAGTTGTTCAGCCAATCCTACAGAAATGTGAGGAACTTTCCAATTGATTTTATTAATTGTCACCTTAACAGCTTCGTCTTCAGTAGATACAAGTGCATCAAGATCGGTATTACTGCGTATTAAAACCAGTTCTTGTTTGGTATTTATTATAATTTTCTTATAATCCTCAGCAAAGCCTAATAACATTTTAAGTGGTATGCAAACATTGAAATTTCCATCCGTATCTACCATGTCATCTTGTTCTGTAGCAGTTTTTGAAAACCATCCAGCGTTTTGTAATTTTTGATTAGAATTGAAGGATAAGTAACCTTTCAATGTTGATGTTAAACCAACATTTCTAGTAGAGTCAATAACAACACCATTTAATTCATAGCGAAGTTCACTAAATAAGTACGCAATACCGTTGTTAATAAACTTTGTTTTTTTTGGTTTCTTAGAATCATCAGCTTGCAATTTGCCTTCTATGTAAATGTAGCTTTCACTTGGCAATGTGTACATATCTTGTTGTTGAATCGGAATTCTGATTTCATCATTGTTGTTGAAACTTGTTGATGCATATGGTTGATGAGTGTGAAATTGAGAATTTGCGATTGAGTTGTCGATAAAGACATTTTCTTTAACATTAAGTATACTCATTATTTAATATAATTTAAATCCTAAAGACTTTAAAAATATAATGTTTTCTGATGTTAATCTACTGCGTGCGGATTGTCTAATGATGGAATTAGTTGTTGTAGTCAAGTTATATTGTAAGTTTTTGTAACCATAATTACGCATACTATGATATTGCACTACCATATTTAAGAATTTTTTTTTAAATGAAGTCCTACTGTGATGGTCTCTCCTCTGAAATTGATTATATTTCCGTCTTGATCCACTATTTTAAGTGTTATGTTATTAATAGTTGATGTATTAATTGGTAAATATATAACCGTCTCAGGGGACTGTACAATTTTATAACCTGGTGGTACCGTGGGAAAAAATTGAAACAATGTATGACCCAATCTTCCGTTTCTATAAGAGCTGGTTGTTATACTACAATCCACACATAAAGAATTTATTTTTAAAATATCTGTTGAAAAGTCTGATTCATTGGAAATATCTTTTGGTAAAATTCTTTTACTAAAACCCAACAATGTTCCAATTGAATTTTCTTTAGTAAAATCAATAGGTTTTGTACATTTTATATGCACTTTTAATGTATTATTATTTCCTCTAATTTTGATATCTTCGTCATGCTTTTGAAGTTGTTTTTGTAAATATGTGTTTAAATCAGTAATTTCATAAGATCCTACAGGAATTGTAATTTCTTTATTGTCACCATAGTAAAATTTGTTATTGCTTTCATCTATGTTTGCAATTGAATAAAATGATTCAAAATTTGTTAGGCCCAAGACAAAATTTTCATCTTGTTTTAAATATAAAGGTGGGTTGAAATCTGCCTCTAGGATTGAACTTTTGCCAGTAAAAGTAATATTATAAGACATACTCGTTTGACATCAAACATACGAATGATGGATTTTTCATAATGTATTTTCATATAAAAATATTAAACATAAATGTCCACAATTATAAGTGTTATACTTTTGAAAAGCATCATGATTATATAAAATATTCTTTTTACCATCTTTATAAAAATATCTTACTAATTCTAAAGGTGGTTTTAAATTACCAAAACTGTCAAAATATTTAATATTATTAGCATTTCTAATATAAGCTACCCAATGAGAACCAATTTTTGATTTTGTTTCTAAATTTACAATACCACATTCTTTTGCATTCATTTTAGTTGGTAATTCATCTAGCATGTATACACCTCTAAAATATGGAATGTTTTTTGCATATTTATACAAGTCAATATTGGTTAATGCTCTTTGTGGTAGCTTTCTTATTAGTTTTTTTTATAAGGATAAATGTAAAGACCGTGACCACGTTTATATGGTTTCACATATAAACCATCACCAATTTTATAACCCTCTTTGCTATTTACTTTGGATTTTAATACATCTTCTTCCACTTTGTTATGTCGTTGTTGTTCTTCTAGTTGTCTTTTTAATGCTCTTTTCTTTATTATAGCTTTTGCAATTCCGATAGCGCCAGAAACTATAGCTCCTAAGAAACCCCCGCTTTGTGGTATTTTAATAATCCTTGAAGGTATTTTTCTTTTTCTTATATATTTTGTTTTACGTTTACCACCTTTACCTAATTTAATTTTTGCTGACATTACATTAGACTTTGATTTTGAAATTTTTCTTTTTGAAGTTTTTTGACGTCTTAGACTCATACCTAATTTGGTTTTTACGCGCATAACACCAGACACACCTAGTGCAGCAAACTTTTCACCAAAACTAGCGTCAGGTGCTTTTAATCTTATTGCAGCTTGTCTGGCTAGTAATCTATCCGCTTCGTGTCGTTTAGAAATATCAGAATATTTTGAATATGCAATATCGTGTTGTTTGCAGTGATCGTCTAATACGTTTATACCTTTATCACCTCTTTTGAGTCTTTTTTCTAATTTTGTTCCTGGACCACAAAAATTGTATCCCGGAATATGAAATTCCCGTGTAGTTTTATTAATTAATTTGTTGACAAATCCACGTCCGTTAATTTTTTTGGTACGTTTAGTCTTTCTTTTACGAGTTAACATAATATACTAAATAACAATACAGAATGTAGGTGTACTTATATATTCTATGAAGTATTGACAAATTGATCAGTTTAACTACAGATTTAGAAGCATAATGAGAGTTGTAAAACAAACTCAATCTTTACCAATTAACAATCAAGATGTAGATTGTTCTGAGAATACGTTTCAACGACATAGTGAGTTGCTTAGTGGTGGTTGTAAAAGAGGATTGATTATTGGTTGTTCTGGGTGTGGAAAAACAAATATTATAATTAGTTTACTTTTACATCCAAACGGTTTAAGATTTCAAAATGTTTATATTTACTCAAAAACATTACATCAATCAAAATATCAATATTTAAAAAAAGTTATTGAACCTATAAAGGGTATGGGTTATTTTGAATATGATAACAGTGATCAGATTTCATCACCACAAGAAACCAAAGAAAATTCAGTTTTTATATTTGATGATGTTGTATGTTGCAATCAAAGCATAATGAGGGATTATTTTAGTTTTGGTCGACACAATAACATAGATTGCTTTTATATTTGTCAAACATACACTAAAATACCAAAACAACTTATAAGAGATAATGCTAATATATTGATTATATTTGAGCAAGATAATACCAATTTAAAACACATTTACGATGATCATGTAGGTGTAGATATGTCATACCAACAATTTAGAGATATTTGTTCCTATTGTTGGAAAGAGAAATATGGATTTTTAGTTATTGATAAAGAAAGTGAAATAAAATCTGGACGCTATAGAAAAGGATTTGATTCATTTATTTATTTATAAACAATATATAAATATATTGTATGTTTGAGTTCCAACAGTTTGCATCTACATGTAGTTTAATAAACATCATGGACAAGCAATTAGTCAAGCAGTTATTAAAAACTCGACGTATTGTAAAAAAAAAGTTTCAAGATTTGAAATCTGATTATGCACAGTCGCAGTCACATATGCGATCGGCCTATCAACCAATAACCAAACCAATAGAAGACCTTATTGCAAATCTCAAAGTTAAATTGGAACCAAAATTTGAAAAAATTGAGGAAACTGAAGAAATTAAAAATGAAACACCAAAAAAGAAAAAGTATGGTAGAAGGTCATCCCCTATTAAAATGGAAGAATTTGTAACACCAACTAATACTACCATTGATACAAGTATTCTTCCACAAGTTTACGAGCACACCCCTTCTACATCCAATACACAGCCAATAGTCGAAGACCTATATGTTGCTGATAATGATGATGATGATGATGATGATGATGATGATGATGAATATGCAAATGTTGAAGTCCAAACTAAAAAGATGAGTGATTTGGATGAATATGTAAAACAATTTTCCACATTACCTAAAGCCTACATTTACGACATGATATCTGATACAACGAGGGCTATGGATCACACATATGGAATAAGAGTGGTACCAACTGAAGATAGAGACAAACATAATTATGCTATTGGTAATGGAGTTGTTACCTTCAGAGGTGATGATGTAGTTATTAAAACAGTTATAAATGGGCAAATTTTTGAACGCATATATACAGGTACACCGGGTTTGTATGAGTTATTATTCAAGAAGGTACCAACAGGATTTAGGAGTGTGGATGTAACTAATTATATGGAAATTGTTAATAAAACAAATGCAGCAAAACATGGTTATATACCAACCGGTAAATTAATAGGAACTAAACTACCAAAATATAATAACATAATTGCACCTTTGCTTGATAGGCGAAAAGCAATTCCGGTTAGACTCACACCTCAATCATTTCGTACAGGTAAAGCACTACTTGAATACGACAATAAGCCATTAGAATTTATATATTGGGACAATCCTAATGAATTAGTTAATCGTCTGCGCCTTCTAATTTCTTCCCAAGCTGCTGGGCATACTGGACATAATAATGAAATTACTTCAATAATTGAAGAGTTGCGAGAAGCAAAAATTATTAAATAATGGTAACATAGATGTAAACTCTCATTAACTGATTGAGTTTTAAGAAATAAACATGACCATTGATAAATTTGGTAGAACACTATATTCGAAACATAACGATATCGACATAATACTTCAATCAACATCACCAAAAAAATACAGTTATACAATTACACTAAATTTTTTTAGTGATACAACGCTCAACAATAGATATCTTTTATATAATACTTTATCAAATTACATTTTTCCACACAAATCGGCTACAATTGTATCGGCTTTCATTAGTAATAATTCTCAAATAAGAATAAACGGTTCACCATTCTATGAGAATGCTTTACGTAATTTACCTTTAAAAAGGGGGGATACTATAGAATTTCCAGAACAATATGTTGGTGGAAATATGGTAACGTTATATGCTGAGTTAGTACTTAAATGTCCTGTGGAAGAAGAATATAGTCCAGTTGTTGAAGAAAATGGTTAAGAATAAGATAACAAATGTTAAACAAGAAATTGTTGAAGAAATTCACAAACCAGCTCGTAAAAATTTCAAGCGAAGACATGTTATAGTAAAAGGTCTTAAAGATTTAATTCAAGCAGATTTAGTGGAAATGATACCCTATGCTAAATTCAATAAAGGATTTAGATATATTTTAGTAGTTATTAATGTATTTTCAAAACTTGTTTGGGCATTTCCAGTAAAAAGAAAGACTGGAAAAGATGTTTCATCTGCCATGGAAAAGATATTTCTAATTAAAAAAAATGTTGTAAAAAATGTTCAAACAGATATGGGTACGGAATTTTACAATAAAGACTTTCAAACGTTAATGAAAAAATACAACATAAATCACTATAGCACATATTCAATTCAAAAGGCGTCCGTTGTAGAAAGAGTTAATCGAACTTTAAAAAATAACATGTGGAAACAGTTTAGTTTACAAGGAAATTATAAATGGTTAGATATTTTACCAGAAATTGTTAACAAATACAATAATACCAAACACAACACTATTGGTATGAAACCCATTAATGTTGACAATAAAACAGAAAAAGCTGTCTTACAAAATTCATACAATCATATAAAATTAGTTGACCCTAAAGCTAAGAAATTTCGTGTCGGTGACAACGTACGTATAAGTAAATATAGAAGTGAATTTGCTAAAGGATATACTCCTAACTGGTCAAATGAAATATTTACTATACATAAAATTCAATCAACATATCCAGTAACATATTTATTAATCGATCAAAGTAAACAAGAGATTAAGGGTGGTTTCTATGAATATGAACTACAGAAAGTAAAATATCCAGATATATATTTGGTTGAAAAAGTAATAAAAAAAAAAGGAAATAAAGTATTTGTTAAGTGGTTAGGATTTGACTCATCACACAACTCTTGGATTTCAAAGAATAATGTCCAATAAACATCTTTTCCCATGTCTAGCATATAAAAGATTTCAAACGTACACAACCTTAGTGTTCGATAAAATGTCTTTGGATGATGGTGTTTCTCCTACAAGGTTTTCAATATTTGAAGAACGGTTGCTAACATTTAAGAATTGGGTTGGAGTTATAACACCCAAATCACTTGCCGAAGCTGGTTTTGTCTACTTACAACACATGGACCACGTTCGTTGCTTTTGCTGTGGAGTCAGTATTGTACGTTGGGAACCAACCGATACAGCTATGGGAGAACATATAAGATTGTCACCAAATTGTAAATTTGCGAAATTACTTAGCAAAGGAGAAGAAAAAAAAGAAGATCGAAAAAAGTTTAAGAAAACATCAGAACAGATTTATCATTTATTATTACTTAATGTATTACAACAATTACAAGAATAAATTTTTTTTTCTATTACTTATCTTTCCAAAATGATTCAAAATAATTAAATAAACTACATATTACAAAATTAAACATTTATTTATAAAACTAAAAATACAAAAAAAAATATAAAATTAAACCTATAAATAAAAATATAATTTTTTTAATCTTTTGCTGCTGGTGGTGCTCCACGGGTCCTCAGTATAAAGTGGGGTATTGCCCAACTCATCTATTGCTGTTGTAGAAAGTGTATTGAGGAATCACAAAATAATTAAATAAACTGCATATTACAAAATTAAACATTTATTTTTAAAAGTATAAATACAAAAAAAATTAAATTAAACCTATAAAAAGTATAAAAACATAAAAATTCAAAATTACAAAATTATAAAATACAAAAAGAAATATAAAAATACAAAAATAATTACAAAATTAAACATTTATTTATAAAAGTAAAAATACAAAAAAAAAAATTAAACCTATAAAATATAAAAATATAAAAATACAAAAAAAATATAAAAATACAAATATAAAAATATATAAAACTAAACTTATAAATACATATATAAAAATATAAAAACATTTTATTCCTCTTCTGGTGGTGGTGGTGGTGAAAAATTTTCTGCTGCTGGTGGTGGTGTAGTGCTCCAGGGGTCCACGGGAGTACTTGACAACTCAGCAATCAATGTTTCTGGAAGTGGATTGTTTCCAACCAAAAACGAATCCAACTCCCATGAAGCCATTGGAAAATCCTCGAACTCATGCATCCCTACCAATCTTAAAATTTGTTCAGGGATGTACCTGACTGCCCTTGATAAAAATGGCCGGATCATCGGATAAACACTCACTTGACTGACAAACTGCATCATGCAGATATCTTCTTCCAGAAACTCGCGACAAAAAATTGTCGCAAGTTTGAATGTTTTAAGTTGGTTGTTGGTCCACTGCAACACATAAAAAAACATATATGTTAAAAACAAATATAAACAAAAAAAAAATCATAAATAAAGATAATAAACAAAAAAAAAAGTAACAGTAAAATATACTTACATCGTTAGATAATTCTGGAATGAGGCTTCTCTCCTCTTCCCATAATGAAATTTTAATGTCTAAATAGTTGAGGAGATAACCAATCTCAGCAACAAATTGGGGGCTATCAGTGAAGCATGGCATTTTTATTTAACTGTTATGTTTTATTTGAACTTGCACTTGCACTGTTTGCAGATAAAATGCATACTGGTAGTGCAAGTATTTATACTATATCAATCCCACTATTTTTCTTAGTAGTGGGGAAAACAAAGTTGATGACCATGAACAAGTGCAGATGTGCAGTTCAAGGTCACAACATATATTTTACGCACAAAAAAAAAAAAAAAAAAAAAAAAAAAGAAGTCACAAATTTATTAAAACAAAATTACAAATTATCAATTGCTTCGGAAATAATTTCATTTGCATTAATAGATAATTTACGCTTTTTAACATCTTGCTCCAATAAATCAGGAAAAATATATAAAAGTTCCTTTATTCCATATGCATTTTCGTTTGCATTAAATGGTACCATTAATGCCTCAATGTTTTGCAAACTATCACCATTCATATTAACCAAATTCCAAATTAAATTGTTGTAAAACGTTGAAAATTGTTGCCTCTTCAGTTTCTCTAGAAGATCTTTTACCAGGGGTAGCAATTTCCACAATTCCATAACTGATTCATTTGCTAACATTACAAATGAAGTATCTGTTTTAGAAATTTCAATAAATTTCTTGTTTTTATAACTTTTAAAATGGAGTGTGAAATTTTGCATTGAAATTGGATTCCATTTTTCATTAATAGTGTTCTCTAAATAGTTGGTAATAATACCTTGCAGATCTAAGAACTGTATCCATTCAGGGCAGAGCCCCCCCTGGTCCGGGGGCGGCGGGGGTGGCAGGGGGTGGGGGCGGCCGGGGGCGGTGGGGGTGGGGGCGGCAAGGGGCATGGACTGTGAGTTGGGGCAGGGGGCTGTGAGTTGGCGGCTGGGGGCAAGGTGGTGTTTTACAAGGTGATCTAGTCTGCAAATGCATGCAATTAAAACCACATTCCAATACTTTTTTTTATTTATTGCTTTACTACCTATCTGTATAAAGGCGAAACCACATTCCAATACTTTTTTATTTCTTATTTTACTTGTATAAAACCGTGTATATTTTCAATCTTTAAGATAGTTGCAAAATGAATTCTCAAGAAGCACCTAACTCCATCTTACGGGGATTGTTAGAAACTCCGTTAAGGCGCGATGGGTGCGACTACGAGTTGAATGTTGATAATCAACCTCAACTTTATGAATTCTTTTTCGGGCCACCCCCTTTGCCTGAAATTTTAAATATTTCTAGTGCTGTAACTGTTAACAGCAATTTAACTAATATAGTTTTAACCCCGTGTCCACAAAGTATAGTGAGTGTGTGCATGGATCAAGAAGGAATCAATCCATCATCTATTCTTCAAGAGGGATTAATGGATTGTTCATATAGTGTTGACAGCATTATTATGAATGTCATTAATCCCAATGACGGTTCTTCTTCCCGTGCCTCAACAACAACATCAATTGACAATTTCATATGTGTTTCGTGTGATAGTGATGATAGTGATGATAGTGAGAACTACAGCAATTTTGAAAATGGAGTTAAACGTTGTTCAACTCCATATCAAGGGGACAACATCTACGGCACGACTAGTTCTTGGTGCGGTAGTGATTTTTCTAACAATAAACATAAGTGTAGTGAGTCTCTCCTCGCGATTACTATAGACAGTTCTTCGTGTAGTGACTCGGAGATTATCCCCGAAGTCATATTAATTGACAATTCCTCGTGTGGAAGTGACTTTCCTCCAAATAATTTAATGTGTAGTGAGTCGGAGATTCCCCCCCCAAATTTAAATCCAAATACTATCGATTTGGATCTAAGTATGGGTTCTATTGAACAATTTAATCCAAGTGAAAGTTTTAATACTTCCTTAATAAACAATGCAATGGACACAGCTATAGTGCGTGCGGTTAGTGATATTGATCGAGAAATGCATGCTCTCGAAAATTCAATAGACAATCGAATAGTTAGACATCAAGAACTATCTGATTTAAAAGAACGTTTAATTAAAAAGTAGTTTCCTTTTTATTTATAGTAACCTCCCATCAACCCTTTCCATTATTTCCTATCATTCCTGACAATGTGCTGACACCTCCCCGTGGTATTGTTGGGTAACGCCAAGATCAGCTTCCTTTAAATAAAATTCTCCGAAGAAAATAGAAACATTCAGTGTGCATCTTTCAAACATAATACACATCATGAACTGCTTTAAGTGTAATAAATTATACAAAAGTGAAAGGTCGCTAAAAAGACACTATAAAGAGAGTTGTGGTTTAAACAATGATTCACCTCCGAGCAAACAACAAAAAACAAATCCAGGTAAGTTTATTTTTTTAATAATTTTTAAATCTATTAAGTTATAATATTGTTCAGATAAGTTTTGCAATGATTGTAAAACTATCATTCCGTCACGTTCATACAACAGTCATCTAAAAAGCTTTCACCATAAGAAGAATTGTTGTCTGGCTATAGATGATGGTGTAGAGTTAATAACAACTGCATTTAAAAGCAGAATTGTTACATATAGAGTCAAATCAAACCGCGACTATTTAAATTTAACTAATTTTATGAATGAAATTAAAGATAAAGTAAATAAATTAACAAACAAAGTTGTAAATAAATTTTGTGCTGTTAAAATAAGTTTTGAATTATTTGGTATGTACACAATTAGTGAAAAAGAATTATTTGAAATAAAATCGTTCAATACTGCTAACAAAGTTGCAACTATCTCTACATCATTTGAAGAGTTGTATGATACTTTTAGACAAATTATCGACACAAAAATGTCTGAATTTCAAGAACGTGATTCAGGTAAGTGCTAAGTTGTAAGTTATATATTATTTAACTTAATAAATATATTATTATAGGTTGGGCGTTAGAAAAAATACTGTTTTTAGAAGTCAACTTCAACAAGTATAATCCTCTCCGTGCTTCATCATACATTCCACTGCCTACAGAAATTAAAAGAAAGCAAGCAATTGTAAACATTCAAAATGAAGATGATTGCTGTTTTGCATGGAGTGTTGTTGCAGCAGTACGCCAACCGACTGGAAACCCCAGTAAAACTTCATCATATGAACATTATAGTGAGGTATTTAATTTTAATGATATAAATTTTCCAATTAAGTTAAGTGATATCGAAAAATTTGAAAAAAGTAATAATGTGTCAATTAATGTTTATGGTTTAGAGTATTACTTTAAAGATGGAATCAGGAAATATGAAATTGTTGGTCCTATGCATTACACAAAATTAAAAAAACCTATTCACATAAATTTGCTATTATTCAGTGATGATGATGGTATTAATCACTACTGCTACATTAAAAACTTATCTAAATTAGTTTCAACTCAAATTTCTAATCATCATCAAGCAAAACACTTTTGTGATGGATGTCTACAATACTTTAAAACTAATTTTAAATTATTAAGACATTTAGAAAATCATTGCAATTACTTGTATACACAAATTCCTTGCACGGAAACAAAAATTAATAAATTTGGAAAATCAGTGCCAGAAAATATATTAGAATTTGAAAATTTCCAAAAACAATTATCGGTACCATTTGTTGTTTACGCTGACTTTGAATGTGCTTTAAAACCAATGTTAACTTGCTCTCCTGATCCAACAAAGTCTTTCAGTACTAAAACATATGAACATGAACCATATTCTTTTGCATACTATATTAAATGTAATTATGATGATTCATTATCAAAATTAGAAATGTATCGTGGTCCCAACCCCGAACTAATATTTATTGAGAAATTAGAAACTGATTTAAAAAATATATATCACAAACATTTGAAACCAATAAAGTTGATGATAATGACGATGCAAGACAAAAATGAATATCAAAATTCAACAGTTTGTCATATTTGTGATACAACCTTTTCTGATAAAGATATAAAAGTAAGAGATCATTGTCATTTGACCGGAAAATTCAGAGGTGCCGCTCACTCCAACTGTAATTTACAATATAAAAATCCAAATCATATACCTATATTTTTTCACAATTTAAATTATGACTCTCATTTGTTTATTAGAAATTTGGCTTTAAATAATGAAAAAATTAATGTTATTGCACAAACAAAAGAAAAATATATATCCTTTACAAAACAAGTTCTGGTTGATGTAATTAATAAAGAAAACGTACACATTCAAATGAGGTTCTTAGACTCTTTTAAATTTATGCCACAATCATTAGAAAAATTATCAAAAAATTTAAGTCCTCAAGAATGTATTGAAGTAAAAAAATATTTTAAAGATTCAAAACAATTCAATTTTATAAGACAAAAAGGTGTATTTCCTTACTCCTACATTGATAATTGTTTAAAATTAAATGAAAGAAAACTGCCTGCAATTGAAGAATTTTATGATAAATTAAGAGAAGAAAATATTTCGATAGAAGATTACCAACGAGCTTGTGATGTATGGGATTTATTCAAATGTCAAACTATTGGTGATTATGCTGACATATATTTAAAATCAGATGTTCTAATTTTAGCAGACGTTTTTGAAAATTTTCGTAAAATTTGTTTGAAAAATTATAAACTAGACCCGGCACATTACTTTACTGCCCCTGGTTTAAGTTGGGATGCTATGCTAAAATTTACCAAGGTAAAATTAGAACTACTAACTGACATTGATATGTTACATTTTTTCAAAAAGGGTATCCGTGGTGGTGTTAGTACATGTGTTGGTAGACAAGCTGAAGCAAACAACAAATTTTTACCAAACTATGATCCCACTAAACTAATCTCATTTTTAATGTACCTTGATGCAACTAATTTATATGGTGGTTCTATGTCTGAATATTTACCCGAAAAAGATTTTAATTGGTTAACACCTGAAGAAATAGAACAGTTAAATGTATTTGATATATCTGATACATCCGATATAGGTTATGTTTTGGAAGTTGACTTAGAATATCCATCTGAATTACATGATACTCATAATGATTTTCCATTTTGTCCAGAAAACATAATTCCACCAAACAGTAAATTTGCAAAATTGATTCCAAATTTATATGATAAAAATAAATACATTATTCATTACAGAAACTTAAAGCAATGTTTAAATAATGGTTTAAAATTGAAAAAAATTCATCGTGTTATTCAATTCAAACAATCACATTGGCTTAAAGGATATATTGATTTAAATACTAAGATGCGAAATGCATCAAAAAATGATTTTGAGAAATTATTCTTTAAACTTATGAACAATAGCGTATTTGGGAAAACAATGGAAAATTTAGACAATCGAATTGATATAAAACTTGTTAGCCATTGGAGTAAGTTAGGTAAACAATTCGGAGCAGAAGTATTTATAGCCAAACCAAATTTTAAAAATTGTTCAATATTTTCGGAAAATTTAGTTGCAATTCAGATGAATAAAGTAAAAGTGTATTATAATAAACCAATATATGTTGGATTTTCTATATTAGATTTATCAAAGACAGTTATGTATGATTTTTATTATAACTATTTAAAACCAATGTATAATGAAAACGTGTCATTATTATATACGGATACCGATTCACTAATATTAGATGTAAAAACTGATAATTTTTATGATGATATGAAACAAAATTTAAATTATTTTGACACATCCAATTACAAGGATGGTAATATTCATGACATACAAAGAAATAAATCTATTTTGGGTAAAATGAAAGATGAATATGTTGGTGAACCTATTCAAAGTTTCTATGGTACCGGAGCAAAGGCATATTGTGTGGTAACACCGACATCAGTAACAAAAAAAGCAAAAGGGGTTAAAAAGTGTGCTATTGATAAACAATTAACGGTGCATGATTTCCAAAATATTCTAAAAGGTAATAACAAGTTATGTAGAATGTTTATTTTTCGGTCACATTTACACAATATGTACACTGAATTAAAAAATAAAGTAGCATTGACCAACTTTGATGATAAAAGATATATAATTCCTGATTCCATGAAAACATTAGCTTGGGGGCATAAATTATTAGATAGTGACCCTTGGAAACAAAATATTGATATGTTTTTTGAAGTAGCAGAAGAAATTGAAAAAGAAGAATCTGAACAAAATGTAGAGACATTATTTAGTGTAAATAATAAATCACTTTGGCAAAGTAATATAGATCTATTATGGAAAGTGGTTGAGAATGAAGCACTCGTAACTTTTTAAAAATATTTATTAATAAGTAATATATTTAGTGTACATTTTATTTGTAATAAAATATAATATATAAGTAAGAAACAATGTTAGAATAATAATTGATAATATGTTAACAAAATTGTACAATGTTGAATTATTAAAACTAATGGTATTTTGAAAACTTGCTGTTATGTTTGTATTATTTTTTAACCTATAAATGATGTTGTATCCTAAATGGTTGTTTGCATTTATTGAGGTTTTGCATGTTTTTGGATGGTAAATATAGTCCATATCCATTTGTTTCCATGTTGAATTTTTAATTGAAATATAACATTCGTTTGTATTTTTTGGTTTTGACACATACAATGTGTTGTTTAAAATTGTAGAGAGTAAAATAAAAGTTGATACATTCATGGCGACGGCAAAAGATACAATAATCAATGTTGTTGTGTAACATTATATAAGTAAATGTTTTAGCCTGAGAATCAAATTGATTTAAAAAAAAGTGGTGACTATGACAGGTGTAGCTTTAGAAAAGTGGTATTGAAGAAGTGTGCCAAGTTGGCCTTGGAAGGGTGTGGCCATGACCTTGAAAAAGCGTGGTCATGGCCTTGACCTTGGAGGGGCGTTATGGTCTTGAGGAAGCGTGGCCATGGTCTTGACCTTGGAGGGGCGTGATGACCTTGAGGAAGCATGGCCTTGACTATGGAGGGGTGTAATGGCCTTGACCTTGGAGAGGGCGTGATGGCCTTGACCATGGAGGGGCGTGATGGCTTGAGGAGGCGTGGCCATGGCAATGGCCTTGACCTTGAAAAAAGTGGTGGGAGGTGCCCTAGCGCGCACCTTCTTTTACTACTCGCGTTTTATTATCAAGTCAAATTTTTTGCCAAGATGAGGAATGTTCTATTAACAAACATTTTCTTTCAACTATCTTTGAGAAAACTTTATACTTGGATATCTCTAACCCATAAAAAAGGAAAAATTGTATAAAAACCAGATCGATTATGTTCTCATAAGAAATTGATACAAAAATGCTAAAAGACCAAACAACAAAGTAGATACTGAATTATTAAATAATAAAATGATACGCAAAACCGTGCAGAAACAGAAGAAAAGTACAACAACGGAAATGATGTGTCAAGATGCCGAGACAAGATGGAATCGTGTTCAATATGCACTCAAAGAAATTGTTAAGAAAAACTTGTCAAAAAGAGTAACTGAAAAGAAACTTTGGATGACAGAGAATATCTTTGACTTGGATTACAGCCAAACGTACAAGAACAGAAACAAACAATAATACATACAGAACCGTACACAAAATAATTCAAAGGCAGATTTACAGTTAAAGTAGAGTGTATTCTTATACAACGTAAAAAAATAAATATACACGGCAAAAACTATGATAGCTTTTATATGTACAAAACAATTAAAAATATGACAGGAGCTAAAATGAACATAAACGCGTTTAAATAATGTAAAATAAAAATTATGCACAAGATTTTTTTAACGATGAAAAAACACAACCGGAAGAAATAAAAAGATTAAACCTAAAACAATTAAACATTAACTAAAATACGTCCGGCCCAACAAAATCTTAACAGAGATATTAAAGCTATTTGATAAAAAATTTAATGGATGGTTTTCTGGATCTCTTTAATACAATAAAACACACGTATTATTCTACAACATTAGTTAATGTTTTTGTTCTAATTTCTAAAAAAACAAACTGCTAGAGTATGTGTAGAGTACAGTATTACTGCGTTCATAGATCATGCTTTTAAGATCTTTCCAAAGATCATTCATAGAAGGATTTACAAAAACATTGAGAAGGGCATAAGCATACTCAATTTGGATTCAGAAAGAGTGTTGGAACAAAAAACGTTTTATTTTGGAATAAATGTTTATCTTTTTCAGAGATGATTTTCAAAAAGCATTCAACACAGTTACGCATGACACTACAAAAACTGATAGCCAAAACAACATAAACCAAAAGAATGCCAAAATAATTACTAACTGAAAACTAATTGCAAAAATCAAAGTAAAAAATGAGCTTACTGGCAAAATGCAAATACGTCGTGACATGTGACATAAATGTATTCTGTCTCTTCTTCTATTTAATACTTATAGTGAAGCCACATTTGAAGAAACTATATTGAAAAAAGCATAAAACTTTAATATAAACGTAGAATACATAAACAACATTAGATATGCAGACAATACATTGCTAATATCAAGTAACAAAACAGATTAGTAAAACATCAATTTCTATAAAATCAAAATAAATCTGAATAAAAACAAAAGTAGTAGTAGAAATTTTAATATAAAACTACAAATAAGAGTACTTTACTGTTACTCGTTTTCCTCTCTATTATATAAAGTTAAAGCTAGACCCTGAAACAACTCCAAGTTAAAAAGATAAAAACATTCAAAATGTAACAAAATACCTTGAACTGATAAAGTCACCAACAACAACGTTCTTAAATAAATAAGATGTCTTCTCATGATTTATTACGCAAACAAAAATAGAAAAAAAACGTTGTGGCTGAGAAACCTGCGTGATTGGTTTGTTTGTACTAGCACAGAATTATTCAGAACAACAGTAAATAAGACAAAAATGGTCATGCTAGTGTGTAACCTACAATAAAAAAAGTAAAATCTATTTTATTACGGACTCAACAACATTACAAAGATAATCTAATTCAAAAACCTTTTAATAATAAAGCTTATACATTTTCTTTATTCAAATGACGATGACAATCTAAATGTTACAAACAACTGATACGCAACATTTAGTAGACAAACCCGCGTTACAAAACAAAACAATTGACAAAAACTTTCATTAACAAAAGCAAAAATTAAGCACTTGAACGTGACTCGGTGACAAGAAAAACAGTATTTAAACGAACAGATACACAACTAATACTTGACGTATATAACTACTTCTTTCTTTATCAATATTCTTTGAAGATGTGAAGATGTGAATAATTTGTAAACATGTTTGATTATAATAAGTTTTATTAATCTAGTTACCATCCACTGCTTTCTGTCTTTAGAAAGATATTCAAATCTATATTAAATTATAAAATCAATTTAGCTTCCGTGAAAACAAGTCAACATGCCATCTACTCACAATTGTTGCATCTAACTTACAAGAGGGAAAATGCTCGTAGATTACCTGCAAAAACAAGGTATGTACTGCCATAACACCTTCTTTAAGCCCGCCAAAGGAATTGGATTTGAAGGAGCCCAGATGGCCACACTAAAAATGAGATCGACTACATAATCACAAATAGGCGAGTAATATGCAGCGATGTAACAGTACAAAACGGATTCAGCACAGGCAGCAATTACAGACTAGTTCGGGCAACTATTACCATCAACACCAAGTTGGAAAGAAACAAGATGATCCAAAACAAGAAATACCTAACAACAGAAACCCTAAAGGAAAATGAGATCAAATATTAAGACAGCGTAAAAAAAACACTACCAAAAGTAACAGACCTAGAACAAATGGACATAGACCATCTATCAGAAAACATAACAAACAGCATAAAAAACGCAGTAAAGAAAATCAATTACAGAAAAGGTTCCAAAACAGAAAAGCTCAGCTCAGGAAACGCAAACCGACTCATCGCAACGCAAAGATCCATAGAAAGAGCGATGCTAGGTATCAGCCTCAAAGACCGCGTTAAAAACGAAGAAATCAGAAGCAGAACAAAAGTCAAAAACGTCACCAGGAGAATAGCAGAATTAAAGTGGAGATGAGTGGGCCATCTGGCAAGACCAAATGGAACCAAATGGACCAAAAGAATCATAGAATGGCGCCCAAGGTCAACAAAAAGAAACGTGGGCCGGCCGGCTACAAGATGGCGAGATGATATACAAAAAATAGCAGGAAAAAACTGGATCCAGCATCGCAACCTAGAGAAATATAAAAAACGTTAGAAGAGGCTTACATCCAGAAGTGGATAAAAACAGGCTGAAAAAGAAGAACTTAAAAACAATTTACTTTAAAGGCACGCACTCAAACATCTTGTTTATAGATATAAACAAAGCATTTGATTTTATGTAGCTCAAAGATTTAATTTTTAAACTATTTAATTTAAACTTATCTAATAAACTTAATTAACTAATTCCTAAATAACCAAACTTGTCAAGTTGGCATACGTTCTTTTTATATTTAACTCTTTTTATATTTAACTCTTTTTTTATCCTAGTTCAATGTATTTGTAACGTAGTATATGTAGTATATAAAATATAGTGTTAAGGTGTATATATTGTAAATATTATTGTATACTATTATAGGTGATTGTTTGTTATATGTAAATATTATTTAAATATTCGCGCTTATGCGGAATGGGAATATATCCGGGAGAATGAGGGTCGTGAGGACCGCGTGCTCCGAGAGAAAGAGGAGAAGGCTCTGAACCACGGGTGTGGAGACAGAGAGCTAAGAAACGAGATCCACGTGTGTGGTTGTTAACCGCGTATGCGGACATATGGATTGTATTGTATAATTAGTGTTTATGTGAATAAAGTTTAAGTTCAACTTTGGTTTTTAATTTGTCCTTTTAAACAAATTAGTAGAGCCCTTAAATTCCTCCACCCACGGATCCACTAATTATCACCCAGCCGGAAGCATGCCAGTACGCGTGGCATATTTCTTAAGACTTTTCCTTCTCACCCCTTTTATACAATTTTTTTTGTCAACCTTGCCGCATCCAAATCTCACACTTTTAGTTTCTTTAACTGCATTAAGAAATGACTACCTAACGACCACCGTAACTTTACTCAAGACACCGCCTCCGCTTCACTCAACTATGCAGCTACTTTCCAGTACGTCTCGGAACTCGGACTCCTATTTTGAAGGCAGCGTAAGGTAAAAAGTGACGGATTGGAGGCTGCACTTGAAGACTAACATTATTGTACGATAGCTTTGCCTTGGCAATAAAACTACCATTTTTTTTTCTTTTCCTCTACCCGTTTCTTCTATGAACTACCGACCTTTTTTGATTAAACTTTTTGGTCTACTTTTGACCACTTTTTGGTTTGAACAATACAAGCACTTAAAAACGTCAGCAGTCTTCCTCAAATTCAGGAAAAAACAACAATCAAAACAAACAAACAAAAAAAAAACCACGAGAAAATTGTTTACAAAAATAAACACAAATGACACAACAAACTTCAATCTGTTCCTAAGAAGAAACTTGATAGCAAAATTACTAATAACTACAACCAAATCAGGCAAAGGAAAACCCAGATCTGGCTCGACTGGGAGTTTAGGCTTAAAATCAGAGACTGTTACGCAAGACTCATAAAGACCAAACAAAAATCTCTCCCCAAAAGCCAAACAAAAGTAAAAGAAAAAGTGCAAACATTAGCACTGTAGTCCATAGTAGATAAACTAGTAAAACGTATCAAAGAGCGCAAATATAAACTATTCCAAAAACAAAAGCGGAGAATAAAACAAGTACAATGGTTGCTGGGCGTATTCTAGAAATGTTAAGATATATAATAAGAATAGAAAGCAAAAAACCAGAGGATTTAGATTCATTAAAGTGTTTTTAGATGCAGATAGAGAGCCGATAAATCTAATATTGAACAAAAGCCAAATATAGATACCCAAGTAACATTTATAAAAAGAAAACAAAAACAAATTATCAATAAATTTGCAAAGTGGATAAAAATAACTGTTTGTGAATGTATGGTCTAATAATCTTCTTGCTAACTCACTAAAAACACAACTTCTCGGTCTTTACCATAAAATATTAATTAATTCTTCTTGTATTCTTTAAGTCAAAAATAATTTCCGCTTGCCCACATATAAAAACAAAGCATCAGTATGAATGGGCAGCATACATTAACAAATCAATTTGTCACCCTCTACTTAATTATGCTTTGATTTTATTTTTAAATTTCACCCATTTCACACTCTAAAACCTTATGTCGCTCGCTGAATAATTCTATCACTAAAGTTTGGCATGACCATTTACATAGCTTACACAATAAACTGCTGTACAAAAAAACAATTTTAGACTTTTTAACCAAAGATTTAAAAAAATCAAATTTGCCAAAAAACACAAAAATCATAAAATTATAAACAATTTAATCGTTCCCAAAAATCCATATTTAAAACACTAACCCAATCACTTTACAAAAATAACCCCAGCCCTATTTTTGACATGTATTATTATAAATTGATACCAGAAAGTGTATTATTTAGTCAAATGATTTGATGAAACTTTAAAAAATCAATACTCAGGAATTTCAAATCGCACATTTAATCATGCATTTACAACTAGTTGCAGAATTATAAACAATGTTATTAAAAAAAAATAACTTATAACACAATAAAAAGTCTACTAAATTTGATGTTCAATGAAGTATGACTCTTAAAGTTTAACCAAATATCTTGACAAGAAAATTACAATTAAATTTCAAAATTTAATAGACAATTGAAGGTTTTGAATTTTCATACATTTCATTAGGCAGGAAATTTCATTGTCTACACGTTCGAAAAACCCGATTTTAAAAAGAGTTCTGTTCGTAGTTTTATGACACTCTCTAAACCGCGCCTTTAACTAAAAGCTTAGCTGATAAACGAGAATACAACGCAGAAATAGTTACAAAAACATTTTTCTTCATAAATGTTTTGGTGATAAAATAAATATGTTGATTACTTTTTTTATTATTACAATTTCAATACATTCTAGAATAAACTAATTATAATATTAATAGATTATTTTTAAATAAATAACACAATAATCAGGTACTAAATAGTATGTGGTCAACAATATATCAAGTATTAAATATATAAAACAATATAAATATGATAAATAAATTATGTTTAACACTTGCATTCTAGAATTATTGTATAAGATTAGGATAATTATTAAAATAATTATAATATAATATAGTACATAGAAAAAGATACATATTAAAAAATAACAAATAATACATTTATATGTTATATAAAACAAATAATAAATAAAAAACTCAACAGACAACAGCATTAAAATGAAAACTTCGGTGGTGCAATTACATAATAAAATCTAAAACTAAAATCACAGTGTTTGTTCGTTTTGTTCCATCGAATTTTTCATTAAAATTCATTTCAACTTCTGTTTGCTTTATATAATATATAAAATAAATATAGTACATTATTCCACATCTTCTGGTTCATCCAAATTAAGTTGTTTGGGTTTTAGTAGAGCAACTTTGTAATATTTTTCGGTTTGATATTTGCTTTGAATTGCCGTTTGCGTTTTAGTTGGAGAATCCCTAAAAGTCCGATTCTGACGCTGAACTACAGGGCTCAATTGCTTGAAAGTGTAGCCGCTAGCCGTTTCCAATTTTATTGGCCACGGATCTCGTTTTGATAATGTTAAGCGAGCTAAAGCAATCGAAGCTGCTGCTAGTTTAGATGGCATATAATGTAAATAATCTTCACCTTCTAATAAAATCAATTCACTTAGGTACTGAAATAGTTAAAATAATTAATTGGATGTAATGGATTTAATTGATTCGCTTACCATCGATAAATGCATTGTTTTCTTGTCTAATTTATGTTCAGCACACAATTGTTGAATGAATGCTAGCATTGTGGGTGGTTGCAAGTCGAATTTTAGTACTTTGAGTAATAGCTGCTCCATCTTTTGTACTTGCGAGCTAGTGTAGCTATTGCCGGTTAGGTATGCCCATTCTTTGCTGTCTGGTGGATATACGTCTTCAATTTTTCCAGCAACCATCATCGCAGCAGAGCCTAATAGTTGAAACTTTTCACGTACCTAAAAAGTGCAAATGTTATTTGAAAACGTTTAAAATCGGTAAAAAATACAAGATTACGTTAATAAAAGTAAAGTAATCAACATAGTTTGCTCAGTATTAAATACCGCTTTTACGTCATTACGTCACTATCGAATGATATTCGTTGTTTGTACTAGTAACCCAAAACGTTAACAAAATCTCAAACTAATTTTATTTTAGAACATAAAAATGTATTAATAACATATTAAAACCACATTTTTGTTCTTCAGTACAAAAAATCAAAAAGTGTTGCAGAATAAGGCCTGAACATTGATTTTTGTTGTAATAAAGCAAGACTACGTTGGTAGTAAGTAAATATGTTTGATAACATTAAGTATATAAGAACATAATTTTGTTGCTTTCTATAGCAAGCCAATCAACAAATGTTTTTGTTGTTAAACTTGGTTTGTATAAAGGCTATTACAGATTATGCAACTTGTGTCAAGCGTAATATTTGCTAAATGTCATCATAGCTTTTGGGTAAACTCAGTGTTCCTGGTCACTATGAAGTTCATACTAGTGCCTATTTGTTTACGTAGTTTTTGTGTAAATAACATGACAGATGTTACGTTACTAAAAAGATCTTCCATAGCACCGTGGAGCGCAGGTGTAACTCTCCCCAAGCTTGGGGGTAGGAGACTAAACTAACTAAACACCATTTTAGCACCTCCTTTTGTGTCGTTCTCTCTCGAACAAACTTTTAAGCTTACCTACTTACTTACGTCACCCTTTCAATTCTCAATGCTATTAAGTTTTAATTTTCCTTTTTTTGAAACTAGATACCAAAAAACAACGGACACGACCTACCGGAAGGGAGAAAACAAAACAAACAAAAATGTTAGGTAATAAATAAATAAATAATTAAAATATTCCATGGAGGTACCGAAAACGGAAAATCTTTCTTCGCCTCGGCAGACTCTCCATGGATTTTAGGAAAAATAACAATCTAACTCAAAAACAAATGATTTGCCTCAAGTGGGTAGCACCGTTGGTGCAGAATCAAACCCGGACAAAGTCCCATGAATTCTGGGGGAGCACACCTGCGACTAACTACAACAACACAACAATGAAACCTGAAAATAAAATAGTAAAAGAAAACCATACTGATAATAACTGCGGACAAAAAAGAAATAGTAGGAACTGATATCTTAAGCGGCAGAAATAACCGTTGTAATAGTATTAGAGCACGGAATGACCAAAACAGAAACAACATGCGTACAATCTCAACTCCGACTTAGTAGCGGACTAATTGAAGTCGAAAATAAACCTATGGGAGAGAACAGACTAGTAACAACTACTGCGGATAACAGAAAATGCGAACTATCAACAAAAGCTGTTAAAAGAAAGCAGACTTGCACTCCAAATAAAGAACCGTCACCAAAGCTAAACAAATTCTTAGTACAAACAAAATACAGCATTATGAAGCAATTAGTCTGATACGCAGACTCACAGGAGACATAACCAAATTAGTGGACCAAGTCGAGAAGGTTCTAAACACAAAAGACATGAAACTCATAATAAGCGGAATATCCAGACCTTCAATAAAACCGTTTCCGCACTAGATTTCATAGGTAAATTAATACAAATATTCAAGAAACTGGCAAATACAAAAAAAAAGATAAGCTAAAACCGCAACTGCAGAAAGTACCAGCAAAAAAACGACAAAAAATGCAACTTTTTGCACATCTAGAAACCAGATTAGTAGAAGATTTAGACGACAAAAAACTGAAAGAACTAATTACATTAAAATAGCCAAAAAAGGCTGGAAACCTTTATAGAAGAAAGATGTGTTAAACAAAATACAGAAAAACAAAAAAAAAACTCACGGTTCTTTCAACTGTAGAAGAAGACCATACCAGCAGTACAAATGTGGAACTCAACAAGATATTAGTAAAATAGCTACCATCGCAAAAAAAACAACAGAAAAGGTTGCGTGTGTACATATAAAAGTGCTAACTACAAAAACACTAAAAAAATCTTAAAGTATGTAAGTAGAAAAGAAAATTCCAAATTTGTACTATACAAAAGAAAAAAAAAACTATTAAAAAAAGCTTGAGCAGATAGTGTGTAAAAAAAAACTAGAAGCACTGCAGAGATGACAAATACTTGCTAAGTGTGGTGAAAAAGATTACCAGGTAAAAAATTGCCGAAATCCACAAAAATGCTACATGTGCAACAAAACCAAGAGGATGTGCAGCCCTACATACATGGCTATAGTCAGAGCGCAAAAAAAGAAAAAAAAGTTCATCAACTAAATTTCTGTAAAAATTACTAAGCACAGCCGGAAGAAAGTTTTAGAAGAAGAGAAAACTGACTTTGTGAACATCAGCTATGACGCAAAAAGACACTTTAATAGGCTACGCAGACAACCTATACATAACCGTAGGCAATACTAGCAAATAAGAACTAGTTGAAAATGCAGAATAAGCAGCAGTTAACATAATACGGTAGATAAAATGCAAGATCTAAAGCTAGCGGCCAACAAAACCAAAGCCGTTATCTTAACAAATAATAAAAAAATAAAAAACATTGGCAACACACTTAGCAAGGGTGCATATACGTTGCGATAAGTATCTAGTCTTTCAAATGTTAAGAACATCATGGCAATGGTCGGGTAAAGTTTGAATCAATCAATTATTGTTAACAGTTTGTCGTCATTAAATCGATGTCGGGTTGTTTGAAAAACTGCTATGTATGCTGGTCATGTCTCGACTGGCAAATGTTAAATGCGTTTTATAGCCAATTGTAAGCTCTTCTACCCTTCATCTTTTCTGTTGGGCAAAATTTGGTGACCACTGCAGTGCGCCAATAATTACCCCCTGCCTGTGTGATGTGCTTTGAGTAAAGATTTAATTTGCTACAGACCAAAAAAACGTCAGGCAAAACTTAATGTATAATCTGACAATGACTCTGATTCCTATAGAAGTGCAAACCAGAACCTTAAAAACGGTTCTTCCAAGATTGAGCACAACAATAGAAAACCAACGCAGTTTAAGATACTGAGCATTATCTTTGGACACAAATAAACAGAGGCTCGCACATTCTAAAAACCGCTAGCACGTCTAATGCCCAACATTGGTAAACCTGCGGGTGCAGCCCAAGCTAGCCCAAGAAACGTCCTACAAAAGCACCATTGTACAACAAAAGCTAGTAAAACAACTATAGATAGATGGCAAGAAGAATATAATTTTTACCAAAAATAAACTCGTAGATTAACGGAAAGGATGGTTTCATCAGATATTGCCTGACACAATCCTAACAAGGCCTGGCTGTTAAATTAAGAAACAACGTCGGATGTATGTACTGTGGAGAGAAATACACATTAGAACACACAGTTCTACACTGCAGTAAGTGGTAATAAAAAAACTTGTTTGGACACATGCTCAAAAACGATATAGTAGAAGTAGAACTAAGCAAAGCAATAAAAAAATTCTGAAAAAAAAGAATAAGTAAAAACAGTGCTTATAGAGGAAGGAAATAAGGCTACCAATACCGCAGAGTAACACCGCTGGTGTTTATGACAGACAAGCGGAGGTTTTAGTACACATCCATGTCAAGCATTACTTCCGCTCACAAAACACAATACAATTGTAAAATAAATTTTGGTTGGGGTTCGATGTTGTCAGCACTAGATTGCGCTTCAGTAAGAGTTAGATATGTATACCAAAAATTCCGTAATAAAAAAAAATCGATAACGGGAACCTGGGTGAAAGCCAGGTATTCTAGCCACTAGACCCTATCGGTTACGCATTGCAAAATATTTAAGGACCCAAAGGTCCCCCCGGTTTTTACCATCAAAAAAACATGTTTGATAGAATTTTAAAATTTCGATACCTTCCCCTTTTCTATAGGTGGCAAAAAATAGCATTTTTTTGTTTTTATTTTTTTTCTCTGCACCTATTGAATGAAAAATTCTAAAAAAAATCATGAAAGAAGGGTTTTGGATGGTCTTCCTACAAATTTTTTTTCAGCCCGTCAAACTCTGAAAAAATTGTTGGAAGACCACCCAAAACCCTACTTCCATGATTTATTTTAGAATTTTTTAATCAATAAGTGCGGAAAAAAAATGCTATTTTTTTGCCCCCTATGGAAAAAAGGGTGATATAAAAATTATAAAATCCTACTAAACATGTTTTTTTTATGCTAAGAAAGTAATTTTTAAGGTAACTTGGATATTCGTGATGAGGGGCGTTTCACCTATTTTAACCCTTTTATGGTCCTAGAGCTTAGCTTTATAAAAATGTATAATATTATAACTTAAAAAAATAAATATGTAATCAACAAATTGATCATTCTATTAGTTATTTTCGCAAAAAAGTAATTATAGATTAATCTAATTACTAATAGAAACAATTCATTGTCAAAACATGATTACTAAAAATGTTTATTCAATTACGTAAAGCTTCAAATTCTTGTTAGCATTACAAGAATATTTGTACTGTATTTAGTTATTTTTTTTTCTTTATTGTGTGATTTGCTGCTATTTACATTGCCTCAGCTTCCAAAACATTCTGGTAGATAAAGAGCAAGTTATTATTTTAGTTATACTAAAAAGATATAATTAACTTAAATACTTGTTGTAAAAAAAATTAAAAACTTATGCGATGGCCGGGAATCGAACCCGGATCAACTGCTTGGAAGGCAACTATGCTGACCATTACACCACCATCGCACGTTGACTCAACGCCGAATTTGACTGTTCACTTTGTATAAAGATTTTACTGTCTATTAAAACAGTAAAGTAAACGTTGTAATTAACACGGTGTAAACATTTAAGACTGAAATAATTACTAAATACTAAAAAAGATGCGTATGTGTGACAATTGCACGGCGCGTATTAAAATAATCCCTAAAATTCCACTTTAACTTCGTTGACATGCCAAAAAGTACATGTAGACAGAGTGCTGCTCATAATCTGTACGTTTAAACGGTATATAAAATAAATAGTTATTGGGTAAAACTGCAGCTGAGACATGAATATCAATTGAACTGAGCAAGTCAAGGCAATCAATAATCCCGCAAAACACTTTAAAAACTGGTGTCACGTAAAAATTAAGAAAAAAACTGTCAACAGTTTAATTATCATTTCTTTAATTATTATTTCCTCTATTACTATTTTCTGTGTTATTTTTTCCTTTATTATTGTCATTATAATCACTGTCTTCATCATTACATCTACAAGTTTCCCCTCCTTCTCCTTTACTATCGTTATTCTTTTTGCTTCCTTCTGCTTAACTACTGTTATCCATTTTGCTACCTTCTCCTTTATTATTTTTTTAAATAGTAGCTCTTAAATCTCTTGTTGCTAATGTTGTGTTTGATTTCTTTGATAATTTATCATTGCTGCCGCCGCCGCAAGCACAATCTTTTGCTTGCTTGGACATATTAAAAGAATTTACTGATGATTTTGATGTATGCTAATGAAAGGATGACTAATGTGTTCTTTTATAATGATCTTCAGTTTTTAAACATTTTGAATGCTTTCTGCTAGTTTACCATTATGTTTATTATTATATTATTATAATTATTTAAAATTTTATTCTTTAGTTTTTAAAGAATTAATTTTCAGCCATTTTCTTTAAACTTGGAACATTTTGATTTTTTTTGTTATAATCATGGTCTTTTAACTTGAAACATTTTAGGAACTAATGTGGCTATTTAAAATTATTTTTGATGACTACTGTATTTAAAACAATGTTTTTAAATTTTTAAACATTTTGGAAACTTTCTACTCTTTATGTCTACATGATATAGATATCTGTGTGCAACTAGCTTTGCAGCAACTTAATAGTAATATACATAATTTTAATAAATCAAAACTTGTATAGAAGCACGGGCTCTATGCAAGTTTTGATTTATTAAAAAAACAAATCTTTTCCATTAATGATCTAATACAATAATATCATTCATGTGATTGCATCAGATGGCACGGCAAAAGCCCATACTGCCAACTCATTTTTTTAGTACATTTTTTATTAAAACCTGTATCTCACAAACAGCTTCTTGACCAATATTATGCTTAAGTGCCTGAACCGTTTGGTGGATTGTCCGTATAACATCAATCTTTAACGGCACCCCACAAAAAAACCAACTCAGTGTGCAGGACAATTGGCATCACCAAAACAACTAACTACACAATTACCGAACTTTGTATGCAAAAAAATTATTGTTTGATGGGCTGTGTGATCTCCTCAATTTCTGGGCACAATAATTGGTTATCATGCTTCTGTATCATTTTCGAAAAAATGTGCTATCAATGCCACATTACAAACCACACCAAACAGCCAAACGCTGAAGATCTCCAAGATATTGTGTAGATTTTTCCACCTACAACCAGTTTTACTTGATTACGTATCTTCTAAGATAAAAATGCGTGTCATCTAAAAAAAATGATTTTTCAAGCAAAATTATTGTCAACTTGGAGCTTTGACCCAAACTGAAAAGATAGTTTTGTACTTTATAAAGAAATAATCCAAAATGTTTGTGCTGTAATCTTATCAATAATGTGCGTGTTCTATAATTTTTCTTTTTCTTCAATTTTTAAACATTTTGAGTACTTTCTGCTAATGTACAATCTTGTTCTTTTTTGGTGAAACATTTTGGGAACTACCATCTTAAACTATTAACAGTTTGGTACTACTGCGGCTATTTATAATAATGTTCTTCAATTTTTAAACACTCTAAAAACTACTGTTACTATTTAAAACGATGTGTAATTTTTTCTCCAAAAAAGATCAAAATAAGATAATTAAATTTAAAAATTTAAGCAGTGGCTCAATCTCGATTGATTGACTCCTTTTTACCATTTTTTTTTCTTCAATTTTTTTAGTTTTTTTGTTTCTCAAATTGTAGTTGCGTTTTTACTAAGCTGCACATTGAATTGATACTCCTTAAATCAACAAGGCTCATTAGTAAAACTTCCATACAGGCCCCCGGTGTACATTTATGTTTATTATACTTAGAGGGTAAAGAACAACAAACATACATTTTTCCTGCTTAACATATCTAGCGTACATGACATTTAATGCAAAATAAAACGCCGAATAAAAAACAAATAGTATTACCATTTACCCTCATATAAATCGTTCGCTCTGAACGTACCTAGTCAACTTTGTAGCGCGTACTGTCAGACAAAGCGTCCAGATGCAGTGCGCCGCCACTGTCTTTTAATTTTAAGAAATAAATTAAATAAATAAATATTCTACTCACCACTGACATCTGACTCAAAAAACGGTCGACAAAATTGACAGAGAGGTGCAACGTTTGCTCGCTCAAACTGTACTCATCAGCAACAGCTACTAGCCAATCCACCAAAACGCATCTCATTCCTTGGGAGAGATGGGGCTGCTTTGTCATGTAATCGGCTCTAGGCCATTTCACTTTCTTTTCCATATTAATAAGATAAGACCAAATATCCTTAAAAAAACGAAAATAGACAGTTTAATTAAATTGAAAAATAAAAACTTTTTTGAAACGTAATGGTGAATGTAACAGAATTTTTTTAAGATACATTTAATTAAATTATATCTATAGTTTAAGATCTATCAATAATGAATGAGAAATGTTAAGTTTATATTTGCTTCCATTTTAAAGAATGTTTTTATGTCAATAAACATGTATAAATTTTATTAAAATAATCGTCGATGTTTAAAAAAAATCATAAAATATTATAAAATTCCAGTTTGTTTTAATTATTATTTCTTACATACAATTTTTTTTTTTTAAATTTGAAGCGCATTATATTTGGCGTAAAACAGAACTATATCAGCATTAAAAAATATATTTTTTTAATTACAAAAAAAAACTACGTTTTAAAATAAATGACAAAAACTTACTCTTAAATATTCCGCATGAAAATCTAAATCCTCTACAATCGCATATCGTTTCTTCAATACAACATTAGTATTAGACCGTAGATCTTTTATTAAATCTTTGCAATCCAAATCAACATCTTTTTTGATTTCTTTTTTGACAATCTTTTTAACTTCATTCTTGACTATTTTCTTATCAACCTATTAAAACAAAAATAAATTTAATCTAAAGTCATAATAATATAAATTTTAAATTCTTACCACAATCGTAACATGTTCCTCGCATAATTTCGCTCTTTTACTAACCTGTTGTATTCGATTATTAATTGGCTGCAAGGCGGTTCTGCTGGTAATGTCGCGTTTCTTGCCCTGCAAGATATTTTGATGATCGGATTTGAAAACAGTGTTCTTATCCAATCTGATTTTCTGCATGTGGTCTTCAAGAATTTTAAACGCAGCCATGTTTACGTTTAATTAAAGTACAAATACGAAAACAAATTTCGTTTGGATTATGTTCACGACCCAAATACACGTGAACGTGGAATAAATGTGTTTGCCAATGCGAAGTTAAAGCCGAAACGTGGTCTATGCCGAAATTTTTAAACCGGATACTGTCATTGCGAAGTTTTTGTCAATATTTTTTTCGCGCAACTTTGATAATCCCTACTATTTTTAAATGTACCAACCAAACAAATTAAAAATTTGAAATATACAATAAATAAATACAGGGCGTTCAATTAAGATATATATAAATATAAAGTACGCTTAAAAATATAACATGCTTCAGTTTTTGAAGCTACATATATGGTTATTTATGTTTTAAACAATTTTAAAGTTTGATCTATAATTATATCTATAATATATAATATCTATAATATTAGAGCGCTGGAAATTATGCTCGAATGCAAACAAAATAACATTTTTAAAATTTGGTGCCGATTGATTAAGTCTAAATAGTGCCGCAAACGCAAAAACTACAAAACAAAAAGTAAAATTAGTTCAAGCGACAAAAAACTTTTGAAATGAGCTTTTTTTATTATACGAAATGGTTTTCTAGATTTTATGTTTCTAAATTAAATGTCACTAACTAGAAGGTTATACAATTGTGTAGAAAAAAAATATTGGGCAATTTTGCGGCATCATTTAGACTATCTATCAGCAACAAAATTTAACAATGTTATTTTTTATGATACTCGAACGTAATTTACCCCGGCGCTTTTAAAATTTGACAAAAAATATTATGCCCCACCCTAATAATTATACATAAGAGGTCTGTTCCAACATACGATTTGGACGGTTTACAAACCGTTCAAACTGTGCACACAAACAAATATTTGTCAACCTTAAGCAATCTTTTATACACAGTAATTTGTTTATGTGCATAGTTTGAACGGTTTACAAACTGTTCAAATCGTATGTTGGAACAGACCTAATAAAATCAAAATTAGGCAACAAAATAAACGTAGTTGCCTAATTTTGATTGAGATCTCAGTGGAATTAATAAATGTCAGTTTAATCCTCAAACCAGGAAAAAACTGACATTTAAGTTGCTTGGAGTTTTAAAGTCAATCCAACTAAACTTCTAGAGGAAGTACTAAAAAATTCGACAAAACAAAAAACTATCTTAGAATTAAAATAAAAGAAGAATTAAATAAAGTATAGGGCTAACGATAGAAAATTGTATTAACAAAATAAACTTAAACCTAAAAATTACCATGTCAGACAAGGAACACGCAACAAAACTGTTTTGTTGCCACTAGATCAACTACTAAAGAAGAGCTAAACGTAGCAAATCATTACAATCACAACATAACCATTTCAGATATTATCTTGAAATGCATAAACAAAGACATACCTATATATGTTGGAGTATGAAACATTAATAACACAAATGTATGGTATGCAACTTAAGTTGCATGGCATGCAACCCAAGTTGCATGCTTCTATATACTTTATACATATAACAACCTTGTTTTTAGTTCTGTATTAACCACCGTGCGCAACGGTTTGATATAAGTTACCTGAATAAACGTTATAATTAAATCTATAAACATCGCTTAATCTATCTACCCAATACATTTAATATCCACATGGTTCAACAGGTTATGGGCACAGAACGCGTTACGGTAGAACATTAAGTGATTATAACAAAAACACGTGCTTGTTTGGTTAATTAGAAACACGTGCTCGTTCGGTTAGTTAGTGTACAGCAGCAAAAGTGTTTAAGATAATGGATCGACACAGTATAACAAAGCTCAACGGAAACAACTATTTCAACTGGAAATTCTGCATAGAAATGATACTAAAGGAGCGAGAAATATGGGATACCATAATTAAAGATTCCCCGGATCCAATAACTGAAAAATGGTCTAAGTCTGATTAACAGACAATAGCAACAATTGTTTTAAGTATTGAGTATGAACAATTGCAGTTAGTTTGGAGTTGCAAAACAGCACGAGACGCATGGAATGCGCTTAAGCAATTTCATGAAAAGGACACCCCGAGTACTCAAGTTAGTATACTCAGAAGCATTATGCGGTGCAAAGCGGACGAGACGTCTAATATTGAAAAGCATGTCAACAAAATCAACGAACAATTTCAGAAGTTACAAGCTCTGCGGACAGAAATCAACATGGAATTTTTGATCAATGCAACATTGCTTAGCTCCTTGCCGAGCAGTTATGACAGTCTTATTACTGCCTTGGAAGTTCAAAAGGAGGAAGAACTAAGGTCGCAAAAATAGAGATATTAATGATGGTGCAATATTGAAAATAGTTCACAACAATGCCACATCACACACACAGAACAACCCTACATGCTACTTCTGCAAGAAACCGGGACATGTAAAAAGAGATTGCAGGCGGTTTGCCCGATGGCAACAAAATAAACAAAGCCAGGCCAACTTTGCAAAGAAAGATAAAGAAGAGTATTTATTCTGTATAAATCTAAGATACGATGGATGGTTGCTTGACACAGGAGCGACATATCATATATCTGATAAAAGGGAACACTTCATAAGTTTTGATGAAAATAATGTAAAAACTATGTGTATTGCGGACGAAAGAATCCTTTCAAGTTCTGGAAGCGTTTGCAGGTAATGAATAATTCCACTGAAATTACAACAATCACATTGAATAATGTTCTCTATATTCCAAGCATTGCGGGAAACTTGATATCAATTGGAAAACTTACCAAACAAGGGTGTGAAATCAAATTCAACAATACTACATAAGAAATATACTTTAGCAACAAACGCATAGCAGTTGCAAACCTGCACGACAGTCTATTCAAGTTAAGAACAATAAATGACCAAGAAAGGATAAATTTTGTAAAAAACCAGAACTCGTCTACGATTGGCATCAAAGTCTAGGTCATCGCAATTTAAGTGTAATAAAGAAACTAGGTGAGTGCAACAAACTTGGAACTTCAAAATGCAACAAACTTAAATGCAATCAAGTATGTGAAGCATGCATCAAAGGAAAAATGGCAAGGCAACCCTTCCCACAACAATCGACATATCGGGCAACGGACATTCTACAACTCATTCATAGTGATATCTGCGGTCCTATGGAAAACCCTACCAAGTCTGGATTTAAATATATTCTCACATTAATCGACGACTTCAGTCGTTATTCAACTATATATCTACTAAAGGAAAAATCTGAAGCACTTGAAAAATTTAAAATTTACTTTAAAGCAACAAGAAATAAGGTCGATAAAACAGTTAAAGTAATTCGTTCAGATAGAGGCGGTGAATACTTGAATGCTAAATTTCAGAATTTTCTTAATAAACACGGCATCACAAGACAGATGACAGCTTCATACACACCGCAACAAAATGGGGTAGCAGAACGTCGCAATCGTTACCTGATTGAAACAGCGAGATGTATGCTATTTGATTCAGGATTGGAGAAATCATTTTGGGGGGAAGCAGGGATTCAAAATCGTTTACCATCACAAAATATAAAAAAAAACACCACACAAACTATGGTTCAACAGGAAGCCAATCTATGAAAACATTTACCCTTTTGGAATAAAATGCCTTACAAAATTACCTAATGCAAGAAGAATAAAACTCGACCCGAAAGCAGAAGACGCAACTTTACTTGGTTTTGATTCAGGCCTAGCGATGCTACGTTCCACATAGAGAAAATGTGATAATTTCCAGAGACGTAATATTTTGTAAACATAAAAGAAACAAAGCAATAACAAAAGTACAGAAACAACAAACGTCCACTACCCACTCACTCAAGAGAAAGATAAAATAGAGGACGGGATTCAGGAGGAGCAAAATCAAGAGGAAGAAGCGGGCAGTGACCGTGGTGAGTATTCAAAATTGAATTTAAATAATTACGATAACGAAAAACATGAAATGCCTGACGAGCACAATATTATTGAGCCTGCAAGAATATTGGCAAGAAGTAATAAAGGTGTACCACCACCAAAACTGTCAGACTACCACGGTTATCTAGTTACGGATACGGAACCACAGACTTATAACCAAGCCAT
Organism: Tachinus rufipes; assembly: GCA_963932245.1. Lineage (NCBI taxonomy): Eukaryota > Metazoa > Arthropoda > Insecta > Coleoptera > Staphylinidae > Tachinus > Tachinus rufipes. The sequence continues at coordinate 24,469,350 of OZ010747.1, read as the reverse complement.
AAACAATATCGACAAAGACTTATGGATTAATGCTATGAATGATGAAATTAAATCCTTAAACTATAATAAGACATGGTCAATTATAAATGCATCAAAGCATGTAGACAATATAAGTGGCAAATATACAAAGCACGACTAGTAGCTCAAGGATTTAACCAAAAATTTGGAGTAAATTACGATAAAATATTCGCACCAGTTGTAAGGCAGATGACATTTAAAATTTTGCTCAGTATAGCTGCTAGAAATAAAATGACAATTATACATATTGATGCAAAAACTGCATTCTTACATGGAGAATTAAACGACACAATTTACATGAAAATACCACCTGGATTAGACCTAATAAACATAGACAACAAGGTTTGCTTATTGAATAAAGGTTTATATGAATTAAAACAATTGGCTAAGATCTGGAATAAAACCTTGCATAATGTTTTAATAAATGCAGATTTGAAACAAAGTCAGTACGACCCCTGTCTCTACTCAATAAAAGAAAGCAATACCATTCTGTACGTGCTCATCTATGTAGATGACATATTGATTTGTTCAAACTCAAGCACAAAAGGAAAAAATTGTTACTATATCAATTAAGAAAAATATATCAAAAAGATGGTGTCCGAATTTCAACTAGAAAACGCAAAAATAAGTACCATACCCTCAATATTTTAAAAACGATAACACTGAACTATTACCAAATAATGATAAATACCGTAAAGCAATTGGTAACCTACTGTATGTATCAGTAAATACTCGTGAAAACATTTCTGCTGCAGTATCAATCCTAGCTCAAAAGATCAAAAAACCGACAACAAAAGACTGGGAAGAAATCAAAAGAATGATAAAATATTTAAAAAGTACTGGAAATCAAAAACTGAAATTAGGCTCAAAAGCAAACGATAATCTCCTGGCATATTCAGATGCAAACTTGGCAGAAGATAAAATTACGAGAAAATCTAACAGTGGGTATGTCTTTCTTCTTGGAGGACTAATAAGCTAGACTTGTCGAAAACAGGATGTAGTTGCCCTTAGTTCCACTGAAGCCGAACTCATTGCATTAGCAGAAACAACCAAAGAGTGCATTTAGCTTCAAAATATTTTAAAGGATTTCTTCATTGTTACAAACATGCCAACTGTAATACATGTTGATAATCAGAGTTGCTTACGAATAATAAAAGAAGAACGGATTAGTGTAAGAACAAAACACATCGGTATAAAATCGTACCATATTAAGGAAAATGTTGATATCCAAGTTATTAAATGTGTTTATTGTCCAACAGAAGATAATATTGCAGATCTATTAACAAAACCTTTTATAAAAACATAGTTCAACAAATTTAAAAACAAGTGTTCACTAGTAGATTTAGATGCATTAGATTTGAAATGTATAGAGTAAGGAGAAGAATCATAACACTTGCTAATTATTGTAATCATTACATTTCATTGACAAAAAGACAATTTTGTTTATGAAGATTTTATATGTTCTATGTTCTTTATTTCTAAATGTTCAATTCTTTGTTAATTATAAGTAAATCATTTATAACATTTGTATTAAGGAGGAGTGTTGGAGTATGAAACATTAATAACACAAATGTATGGTATGCAATTTGGGTTGCATGCTTCTATATACTTTATATACATATAACAACCTTGTTTTTAATTCTGTATTAACCACCGTGCGCAACGGTTTGATATAAGTTACCCGAATGAACGTAATAATTAAATCCATAAACATCGCTTAATCTGTCTACCCAATACATAATATCCACATGGTTCAACAGTATCTACGTTAATTTTTTTTAATGTTGGATGGCAAAAATCAGGACGCTACTAAGAACGCCGCTGTTCAAAAATGGGTAGCAAAACTTGAAATTTGGATATCTTAAACACAGCTTCAAAAGCCCGTCTTGTTAAAAGATTTCTTTTTGGGTTTTCCAAGTTTTAGTTTTAACGACCACCACAAAATATGTCCTTTTTGTTACGACTTGTATGTATGTACAATTTGTGATAGAATAAAACATAATGTCAGTAAACAATCAACAAAAGAAAATTGACTACTGCATTAAGTAGCAGTTCCTTTTTATAAATAATGGGACTATTGCAGCAAAAAATGCTTTGGTTCCAAGCAAATCCACTTTGACAATCAGATTAAAAAAAAAAACCAAAATAGAGCTAGTAGCTTTAAATTCATACAAAAAATTGGATTCTAAAAACGTTTTATATAAAAAAATAGATTTAAAACGTCTATACTACGTGTTTTTGTTAAATTCAAGAAATTACCACACGGATTGAGCACACGGGAAGCACTGTTCCGTAGGGAAAAATATAAAATACTGCAACTAATAATGTAAAAAAAATTAAAGCAAAAAAAGTATAAGTCGACGCCGGATTTTCTGTGTAAATAACCTTAGAGATTGGTTCAGGTGTACCGCAAAGAAACTTTGAAAGTAAAGTCTTTTTTTGACATAACAACTTCTAATGCTTGCAGAAAGAAATAACTTCCAATCTTTTGATGACAAACTTTTGGGCGAGTAGGTAGACATCCTAATTTAAACTATTTGATGTTAAAATTGGAGTGTCTTACCTACTCACGTAAAAGTTGGTAATACCACCTCTTGTTTAAATATATTGACTGCTAACGCTTGCATATAAGAAAAACTTCCAATATTTTGATAACAAATACCTCAGGAAGTCAGTGGGCATTTAACGCTTGCATAGAGATGTAACTTTCAGTCATGTCAAATCACTTGTACGTAATCAGCTACTCACCAAGTGTTTGTTATTAAGCAATTACAAAGTCTCTATAAATGTCTGAAATTATGTAATCACTTTAAAAGTGCCGCCTTTTTAAAATGTTTAACAAACTATTTACTTTGTTTTGACAGTTCACCTTCAGGGGTGCGTTCCTAAAGTACTTGGGCGAGAGTGAGAGTGACCCAAATGATCACCTTTGTCGTTCCTAAAGTAGGGGTAAAGGGAAAACATTTCACTCTCGCCGGCGTTCATACCGTACCCATGTTACCGTCCTCTATGAGCGGGGGAAATATCACACCCGACCGAAGTTAGTCTGTTTTTTATGTTATCTATGGTTTGTTTACGTCGTTATTATAATTTACATTTTGAAAATGGATATTACAAAAATGTCTATTTGTTAACATGAAATAATAAGAACAGAAACAGGAGCAATTCTATTAATTAATCAAGACCAAGTCATGGTCAAAAATAAAAATGATGCATATTGTTCTGACTGCATTTGCTAATGGAACAACAACAGCTAAAATTTTTCTTCTTTTATTAGCTTGTACCATATTAACTAATAAATGTTGTTTATATTTGACGCATTGACGTTTTATTTTTGACAGCCTTACCCAATGAAGTTGGCCTTACCTTAATACCCTACCCTAAACACGCCCGACTCATTCATAAACTATTCCCCGTTTGATCATGTGACATCACACTCACCGAGGTGTCACTCTCCCCTCACTCCGTGTTTAGGAACGCAGCCCAGCTGTGTACAACCACCAAACTATTTCACTAGAGCGGCACAAACGTACATTGGGTAGTTACATACTCCCAAACTTTTATAATAACTCTGTAGATGTCACCATCATCTTCTTTGGCATAAAAGCTTTTAACGTTTGCAGAAAAGAAAAACTTTTAAGTGTTAGTTACTTGGCGGATACTACAATTCATACAATTTGTGCGTACTCATGTTCTGCAGTAAGCCACTTACACGTCCAAGTGTTTGTCATAAAGGAATTAGATTTAGAGTACCGTATAATTATAATACATTTATACAAAAATATAAATTTAAAAAAACCGCAATTATTATAGTTTTAACTCTACTATTGATTCAAGAAAAAATATATGAATCAACTTTAAAATGTAGAGTTGGAAAACAAATAGAAAACCAACTAAAGAAAAATCAAAATAGTACTCAAAACAACATATTCTTTATAAGACAAGATGCAAAAAACTACAACGTTTATGACAAAAAATGTGCATGTGTTTTATAGATGTAAAAATAAGTAAAAAAAGGATATAAAAGACTTTTGGAAGAAACAAAATAGGAAAAGAATATACAAGATATGCAGTTTTGTTAATAAAGTTACAAAATTTAAGTAAAGAAATCTTCGACACTCAATGGGTGTAAAAAAATAGATTATGTATGTACATTAGAGTAAATTTTTTTTTTTTTTGCAAGCACCAGCAGAAGCAGACCACCCGAAAACCCGGATAAAATGGTTCTGTTGGTAGGATATAGTCAGTTGTGGACTATTTCGACAAATATGGTGGCGGAAGATTTCAATTAAAAAACAACGGCGGCATTTTAAGTTCTAGTCAGATGAACTACACAAATCCACCAACCCGCAGGGCAAGCATGGTGGGTAAATGCCAAATCTCTTTAAACTTTAAACATGAATACACAAGGAACTACAATAAGGTTCCAAGTCCCCAGCGATCTGCCGCCTCCCAGCTACGACGACGGCTGAAATAGAGGACATATCAATGGTGCTAAGAATGACTGGGCACACAAAGGTTGTCATGGGAAACGACTAATAATCGCAACGTACTATATAAGGACTATGAGATCAGACAAACACTTGGATGAACTAGAAGAGGAACTCTCACATATAAAATGGGATGTTGTTGGGCTATGCGAAACGAGAAAACCAAGGGAGAAATGTACCACTCTTAAATCAGGACATGTCTTGTACCAAAACAACTCTGATACCAACTTGCAAAATAGGGGTGTAGGAATACTCATCAACAAACATCTGAAACATCTCGTTACAAAAATGAAATCTATCTTGAGCAAGGTTATATATATATATAATGGTACAGATATCAAAAAAGTATTGCCTTCAGATTATCCGTGTATATGCACCAACTAGTACATCCGACGAGGAAGAAATAGATCAATTTTACGACAACATATCAACAGAAAGGAAGGCTGGAAAACCACAATTTTCCATTATTATGGGCGACTTCAATGCAAAGATTGGAGAAAGACAGAACAGCCAAGAAGTAAACATAGGTCAGTTTAAACTGGGAAAAAGGAATAACCAAGAAGAAATGCTCCTAAATTATCTGCAACAGAAAAACCTATATTGCATGAACACCTTCTTCAAAAAACCGGAACATTGTAAATGGACATGGGTGAGCCCAGGTTGCAGAACAAAAAACCAAATAGACTACATTATATTGAATAAAAAATCACTAATATCAAATGTCTCAATCCTAAATAATTTCAGAACAGGAAGTGATCATAGAATGGTCAGAGCAACATTACTGCTAAACACCAAACTCGAGCAAAATAAAATGATTCTGAAACGGACGCTCCTACAAATCGATGACAACATTCCGAAAAATATCAACTCTAGCTACATTCCAAATTAAGTCCACATTCTATAAAAGACTTGGACATAGACTCACTGTCCGATAAAATCGCAGCTGATATAAGAACCGTAAATAAAAAAGTATGCATGAGAGCCAAAACTCACAAAAACAAAAAAATTAGTCTAATCACAATAAAATTAATAGAACAGAGAGGAAAGCTAGACCACAACTCACCGGAATATAGACAACTAAACAAAATTATAAAAACAGAAATTCGCAAGGATACAAGATCATTTAATACTAGAAAAATCAAGGAAGTCATTGAAGATAATGCAAACATGAAAGTATTACGATCGCACATTCACAATGGGAAATCGAAAATCTACAAAATCAAAAATAACACTGGACAAATTGTTAGAGGAAAAGAAAACATTAAAAAAATCAATCGAGGACTTCTTTGCAAAACTATATGCCTCCCTAATACAGGAACCACCAACACTCGCCAGCGGAAGGAAAGAAATCACAAACGTTAATTCCGAAGAAATGCCACATATAAACACAAATGAACTGATGAAAGCTCTACACCAAATGAAAAATAAGAAAGCTCCTGGGACAGACGGAATTACATGCGAAATGCTTGTTTAGAGGACACGCCTTATTGGAGGCAGTATGTACTCTCTTAAATAAATGCTTGGATAAAGGAAAGATCCCGATAGAATGACAAAATGCACACGTAACACTGATACACAAAAAAGGTGACACCACTAATATCGAAAATTATAGGCCAATTAGTATACTTTCCCACCTATACAAACTGTTAACTAAAATCATAATTAATAGACTTACAACTAAACTGGATTTCTATCAACCCACAGAGCAGGCAGGTTTCAGGAAAGGCTTTGGTACAGCAGACTATCTTCAAAGTATCCGTTTCTTAATTGAAAAATCCGTAGAATACAATATACTCCTACACCTGGCATTTGTAGACTACAAAAAAGCGTTTGACTCTATTAAGATGTGGGCAGTATTACAAGCAATGTCTAACACACGTATCGACTCCAGGTATACCAACATTATCAGGTACATCTATGATAACGCTACTCTACAAGTAAAAATTGATGACGACACATTAACAGACAAGGTTCTTATTAGAAGAGGGGTGCGACAAGGCGATACAAAATAAAAAAGGCATAAACATAGATGGAAAACACCAAACTCAAGTGGAGCTGGGCAGGTCATGTTGCCAGGCAGGATCCATCAAAATGGGCTTTAAAAATCATACAGTGGAGACCTAGAATATCAAATCGCAATGCAGGAAGAGCTCAGAAAAGATGGAGGGACAATATCCGCGAAGTTGCTAGACAAAAATGGCAACAAACAGCACATAACAGAAACATGTGAAAGAGTTTAAAGGAGGTTTATGTCCAAAAGTGGACAACAACAGTCTGAAGAAGAAGAAGAAGTTTGACCCTCTGAAACCCAATCGGTTATCACGATGCAGTTGATGTAAAAAAAAAAACGATTAGCATGGCTTTATTTTGACATACTTTTTTTTTTAATTCTTTACAATGCAGTAGTTTTTTTGTGCATGGATTGACTGCCGCTTAGTTTCAACATCGTATTAAAAGTGATAATGTTTTCCATCAATTTAGGCTCTTTATCTAACCTCTTAAGAAAATCTGAGAAAATTTATTGACAGACAATCTTTTAGTCAGGGGTCAAATTTTTTAGGACCAATTTTGCACATACTTTCTTCATGTTCAATTTGTCTTGTTAAATTTTGCTGACAGTTTTATCGTCTCAGCAATTATCTGCAAGCGCATACGACAATCTCCGCGCACAGTTTTATTAATTGCGGACTTGAAACAGAGACAAGTCGACTTACATGTTAGTCATCTTCGGTGCTCTCTCGGTTTTCAAAAACCGTTTATATCATTGGAAAATACGCGCACAAGATGAAGAATTTTTACTATAGGCCTCTTTCAACAACTTATAGCACTCAGTCAAAGTTTTTTTTAATTTAACATAAAATTTCACATTGATTTGTTGCTTGGGTTTTTTGTCATACATTGTTATAAGCACAAAAAAACACGTTTGTTTCAAATCTCTATAAAAAAATACTACTTCAACGACAAAAACGTGTTTTTGTACTGGAATAGTAGACATTTCTATTCAACGCTGCATTTGTTTTTTTTCCTACCCTTCTAGCCCGCTTTTTGCTGTCGCGGTCTTGTTATTTAATAGCCAGACCTCGTATACTTTTTTTGTGTACATTTTTTAGCAATTTATTGGCTGAGACAATTATAGATAAAGAAACAGCATTTTCTACTACATTATTATCTAAAAAACAATTTAATTTAAGACAATGGTAATTAAACAGTAACTATTCTTAAAACCATCAAACCACAAGTTAATAGCAAATTACTATGTCTCAATAAATAAGTCAAACTACATACATATATAATACCAAGAAACAACCAAGAAAAGTAATATTTGTTTAACAATTAATTATATGATAAATTAGGTTTAATAGGCCTTGTTCTAATACGTGCCAAGTTAATCATAAACAGTTATGGTAACTGAGTCAAATCAATTTCAATAAATCTTTATACAACTTGGTGGAATTATGCAATACACTTTACAATTAAAATACAAGAAGGGTTAGTTTTGTCCTAAAAAAAACATTAGTTTTAAATAGAATTTTACGTAATGACATTTTATTTTATATACCTTATCGATGTACTGATTATGATTAAGTTTAAAGTGTATTTTTTATAGATTTTGTCAATACTTTACACCTTGTTTATGGTACGCAAACGTCTTTAATTGTTTTAATTTAATTTTTGTTTTTAGTATTAGTTGTTTTGTGTTGAACTATTATGCTTTGTAAGTTGTACACCTATTTTGTAATGGTTTTTGTTTATTGACTATTAAATATATAAATTAAATAACAATCTTACTTTGCCTTTTATTTAATATTTTAAAACTACTATCCTAGGTATTTTTAATACAATTTTTAGTTTCTAACAAAAAAACGGCAATTTTAGGACACCCTGTACAAAAAGTTATGTTATCATTCTAGGAACGCACTGTATATGTTTCCTCAATTTGAGCCAACTTCTGGGTATTCACCTTTGTATGAAAATTTATTGAAACTGAATTAGCAATTAAATAATTAATAATTACATGCTAATAACATCTAATTATTCTTATAAATATGCTATATGAAAAATAAATATAAAAAGAAAAAATACAATAGAAAGTTGGTAACTTTAATTTTATCACAGTTGGTATATAATGATGCAAACGACGCCATATTTGTAACTAACCACAATTTACAATCCGTCAAATAATTAATTGTAGATATTCGTAATTGATAAAAACAATCTACTATTTAATAATTATAATGAAATGTGTTTAATAAATGTAGTGCTAGTTTAACTGAGGTGAGTTTAATGAAGATCTGGTTTGTAATGCATTCATATTCTGCATATGTAATGGGAGTATCCTTCACACTTTCAAATCATGTTTCATTAAATAAATCGATTATTAACGTTGTTATTATGAAATAAGAAATTAAAAGCTTCTTTAATCTAAATGCAATTATTGATTAAAGGCTTGGTCAATATTTTAAAGGTTATGATTTTCTAGATCAAATCGAACGTTATGTCGGTGCATTATAAATTTAAATCCGCATTAGAGTATGATACGGTTACATTTGATGGATTACATATATCCGTTAAAGATCTTAAACATGCCATTGTGCAACAGAAACGGATTGGTAAGAATACGGATTTCGATCTGCAGGTGACAAATGCACAAACAAAAGAAGGTAAATAATCATTGTTTATTGTTAAGTTTGTATTAATATATTATTTTTAGTATATCAAGATGATCAAGCTTTAATACCGAAAAATACATCATTGCTAATAGCTCGTATACCATTAGCAGTTTCAAATAAAGCTAAAACATGGGAGGGTTACGGTAATGATTCAGCACCGGTTGCTAGATCCGATGAGGGTGGTCCAGCAGCTAAGGCTGTTGATTTATCAAGTTTGGACGCATCGGAGGATGATAAAATCAGAGCCATGATGTCGCAAAGTACACAAGATTATGATCCCAGCAAGTGAGTTTTTTTTAATTACAGAAAATATTATTTTTGCTAATGACGTTGTTGCTGATTGTTTTTTTTATCTTCTTTGCTTACCAAATGAGGTTCATTACTAAGTAAGTGAAATTCGATGTTTTATAAATGTAGTGAGAATGCAGTTCAAGCCTAATTACAAAATTGTTTTGTTGTACGGAATTACTTAATTAAAATAGATGTTGGTAACTATGCTATTAGTAGTTGCCAGGAATTTATGAAATAATGTTAATTAGTTGTATGTTATCTGCGTTATTACTTTTATATTTATGAAATTGTTAAATAAATTGTACATTACATTGTCAGATTTATGTTGAGTGTTGAATAGATTGGTTTTTTATAATAGGAAATGTTACTTAGGAACATTTTTTGTTTATTTAAATTTATAAATATTTGCACCCTCGGCTAACCTTTTTGAATCACTTAGAAACTGTTTTTAAATATGGTAAATATGTTTTTCAAACAATGGAATCAAAATTAATCTAAATTATTGGTAAGTTTTCTTTTCAATATAATCAAATATAATCAAATCTTTTCAATCTAGAATTAAAAATGTGTATTGTGTATTACACTCTATTTTATCAATAAAAAATGCAAAAATGATTATTTGGTTAAATTATTGATAAAATAATTAGTCTTCAAGTAGTGATAAGTCATTTACAACAATCAAGTATGATGAATCCAGATTTACAATGTAGAATATAAAATATATATAAGAAATAAACAAAATTTTATTGATAAAAAGTGCAAAAATGGTTTTTTAGTCAAATTATAGGATCAAATAATTTCATTTAGTGATAAGTCATTTGCATATTTCTATATTTCTAGTATGCTGAATTCAAATTTTTAATCTAAAATTTAAAATTTTAAATTAAGTATGTTATAAACTCAATTTTTTTTAGATATTTTGCCTTGGGCACACGATTTCCTTACTGAGGATCGATTGTTTCTTATTTGTTCTATTAAGGTACAAATTAATTATGCTTTATTTAAAACACGCTTATCTGGTCTGTTGTTTCACGATGAATAACGCTAAAACCACCAAGTCGTTTTTATTTCACCTACGCGGTTGTTGATTTGGACAAGGTTTTGCATATTTATAGTAGCTTTCAAATCTTGTGTTTGATTTTATTCCTATAAAGATTAAATGGAATATAGTTGCTTCATTTTTTTGGCTAGCATGTATTGTACTAGAGGGTGATCATAAATGTTTGGGATTATGTAACCATCTAATGTACGTTTGTGCCGCTTTAGTGAAAATGAGTAAATAAAGCCTATCTTAGGATTCAATAATAAAAATATTTTCATATGTTTACATGTTTGTAATTATCAGTTGTAAACTCTCGAACACAGTCCGGAATAGAATAGAGCCATTCTCCATTATCAAACCGCCCATTCCTAAAGTAGGATTCAATAATAAAAATATTCTCTTCATTTGTATACATTCTTATAACCTTGCTTGCTTGACATCTGTCAAAGTTAAACTGTCAAAACAAATAGTATAGTGGACAATTTTAAAAAGGCGGCATATTTAAAGTGATTTCATAATCCCATTTATTTATAAACTCCTTGTACAAACTGTGAATTGAATTGATTCAGCGCGTGCGCATTAGCTGAGTACACCTAAACTCTCAAAACTCTTGTGAAATTATTTATATTTGTTTTCTTAGGGGCCTGAATTAGATATTTGGTCGTAAGAGCAAGATTTGATTTGTATACTTTGCTGCATTACAAGCAAAGGAAAAACGGCATTTATTTGACGTGTGTGATTAACATAACCATCTTTCCAAATATCAAGTAATATATGCTCTTCACCTGCTGCTTTAGAAAGTGACTTCATCTAAAGAGCGAACAAATGCATTCTAAACTCGGCATTATTTGGCGCTGTATTCTTGATTTATTTTTATATGCAATTTTTCTTAATATGCAGTTTAAAACTAGTTTATAGATGTCTTTACTTTTAATATTTTTGTTAAACATTAATTTGAGCTATAGAGCCACAAATAGATGGTGGGGCAGAATGACCTTCCAAGTTTCAACCAATTATTGAAGAGTCCCCAGAACAGGTAGAAGGGTAGAAGAGGTGCGGTTAGGTCGGGTAATAACGCCAATTTCAGTAGTGACCGACCATGCCGTAGTTGGGAGAGCAAAGCGGCTTTGTTGTGGAGACATTTAAAAAAAAGGGGGGAAAGTGTGGTAGCGACGCAGAGAGCTTTTTGCAGGCGGTTTGGTTAAGCTCGTCACGACAGTTCCTAACCTTAAAACCATTGGGATACTTTGTAATAAAACATTTGGGCGACCCAAGAAAGTGAGAACACCAGAAAACATTGCGGCAGTTAAAGCTAGCTTTTATTGAACAGTCTCAGACCCGTTCTGCTCGGAAACATTACGCTGCCCTTGGGTTTTTGCATAGAACAATAAGAGGAATTTTACACACACACACACACACACACACCTTAAGTTACACACCTATAAGATGGTTATTTCCCAGGAATTGAGCCCACAAGACTGCGTGAGACGTACAGATGCTTGCAATGCAATCCTAACAGTTGTACCGTGAAAACCGTTGGAAAATTTACCAACGGCCACATTAGAGCCCTAATGTGATTCTATAGGCATTGTTGGGCTTTATTTTTCGAAGAGGGAGGCTTAACTGTAACAGTAAATTTCTGCTTTCAATGGCGGGATGTTGAAGAATTTTTTACGGCCCAAAATAGAAAAACATGATGCAGAAGCTTTCTGGTGCAAGCACACGAACTTGAGGCCTTAGTTCTTTTCAGTTTATCTATCCAATGGTCTGAATCGATGGCACCAGGTCGTCCATTGGAAGCTACGTTATATCGGGATGGTGATTCAAGGTGGCGGTGAATCCAGTTTATGATGTACATTAATAGTTTTTTTACGCTGATATACTAAAAATCTAAAACTAGCAGTCTATGAAGTGACCTTTGGTGTTGTTCATGTAATATCTTTTTTGGGGAGAAAATTGGATATTTATAGCGATAGGAAATCTACCAGCGGCGATAGGCCGTGACTTTGATATCCTGGAGGGTGACCGCTTAGTTATTTTAGATTTTTTGCATATCAGCCTAGAAGACTATTAATGCCGATTCTTTCTTCTAACTATAAAAAGTGTAAAATAATACTGTAAAATGGCACATTAAAGAATATAATTAAATAAATAAAAGCACAACCTACATCGCGACTACTTTTTGAGCTATCGGTATAAAGCCAAGTTGCATTTACGTGCCTTTCTAGAATTTTTGCGAATTCAGTTCGATATTTAACTGGTAAAGTTGATGCTTTGCTTATTCTATAATTCCGTATTTAACCGTGGACGTTGAAGGGTTCAAAGGGGGATCGCGACAGTAAGACAGTTGGTAGACATCAGGGAGTTGTAAATCCAGTTAAATACATCAACAGGTTTTTGAGACCTGATATTGTATCAACATCGTCCATTATTATGCACGACAGAAAAAGTCGGAAGCAAGCGTTTAGTTTTTAGTTTCGCGGCTACCTAACAGTCAAGATCTTACGCCGAAGACGGAGTGATGGTTTAGCTGCTTCGCACAAAACACTAGCAATAGGACTAGTGCGGAATGCGCTAAACTAATCTTGTGTGATGGACAGGATCAACAATACGTAATATGGATGGTGCTGCAGAGGCATAGATTATGGAACCATAATCTAGTTTTGAACGCACTAAAGCTTGATGCAAAAGTAGCATTGTTTTCCGATCCGCTCCTCATGACTTTCCACTCAAAGACCTGAGCAAGTTTAGTGCCGGAACACATCTTGATCTCAGGTTTATTAAATGGGGATGCCAAGTTAAAGCACGGTCAAATGTGACACCGAGAGATCGAACACTTTCCTGTACAGGAATAGGTTCTCCCCCAAGATCATTGTCCGCTGCCTCGCATCTTCAGGACTTCATTCCCTGCAACCGTTTTTACTCTTTGTGACAATTTCCAGATTCAGTCAGAAGCCCCGCACAAATCCTAAAATAATAAACCTATTCTTGGGCGTTTAAATCAGTCTAGAACCGTTACTAGCCCACCCCCCGACAATGTTTTACCGCAATAATTGGCGCCCAACGTGGGGAAACTTATAGTAAAAGCGCTCCAACCTCACGGACCCGTCACCACGAGAAGCCTTTAGGAAAACATCATGGCTTCTGGACGCAACAAGAAGACATGTTTACATACGACACGCAGCACTTACAAAGACGTGTACATACCGTACTACGGTGACCCGAAATATCCAGAACCGGACTCTGGCGACCAGTTCGATTCACCGTAAAGTTGGCCGAGGAGTGATACCATAACCACCCCCGAGCAGAAGAAACAACCGGAAAGTGTACAACCACAACTTGAGACCCATGTCGACATGTGGACGGCTGTGAACCAAGTCATCAAGTGGATGATTGAATTGAAAGCCGGCTTGGGAAACGCAGAGATGGTGATCATCGTTTTGCAAGAGAGTTATAAAATTGCAACATCACTTAGAGACCCTAATCTCTACTGCAATTACTGGTTATCCTTTAATGCTAGAAATTACTTGCGTGATGCTGTAGATATACTCCTTGAATACCCAGCCATCCCGGAGAAAGCCGCAGAAATGGAAGCAGCAAACAGGAAAAATCCTGGAAATTCCTTAAAGTTGCCTGCCCCACAAACACATGCAAATCTATGGACGAGTAGACAAATCCCAAGTGCTAAAAATTATTAAACTAGACATTGACAAAAGAAAGAAGAGACATATAGTGCTGAACATTGCAAAAGTACGCGCTATTCATTTGACCGGATTAAGTGCAAAGCAACCGAGAAACACGCATGAAACTATAGTGCGTTACAAATCGACACAAGAAACGCGAAGACCACTTGCAATTATTGCTATAAACATTCGGTTAACGCGCGATGATAGACAGTAACAAATTATTTGTGTACCATCTAGTGAACGGTTGGCTCCAATGCTTTTGGCGAAAATTAGAACTTTTAGGAAGTTTTTTAGCTACATACAGTCGTAACCCTGATTTCTATCATTAAGCTCAACCATCCAGCGAGCAATCACATCGACTCTTGGACTTGTAACGGTCGGGATCTTCCTTAACAAAACTCCGCCGTGGCATAACGCCAGCGTCAGCTTAAAGGCCACAACATTCAACTCTGCGTCACCAGTCAACCACTGAAAAAATCTTATGGTTGTGATGCGCCGAGACTACCCATTTTAAGTCGCTTAATTATTGAGGGTATTTTCGACGACCTCCGCCAGGACTTAGTGGCCTTATCTCTAGGGCGCAATTTCCTGTAGGAACAATAACCAGAAACCCCACATTAATTTTACCTATTTAGACTCAGCCTAGAACGTAACGGACGACACGTATACGCATACTTTTTTGTTTTTTTGTTACTGCTATGGCTAATCACCGACGACAGAGGTTAAGACTACCACATCTAGGAATTTTGCATCAAATTCAGGAATTCCAACCTAAATTATTGGATTCTTTGCACGCAACACATTTTTTTTTACCAGAAAAACTGACCCTCCGGATAGGGGGCTTGAGGTTCGAATCCAAAACCCCTGGTATACCAGTCTCGTACGCTAACCACTACACCACCCGGGCGGTTACCTAGTCACGCCGTTCCTTTTCGGGGTAATAAATCTAGGTGTTGGGAACACCGAGCCACAGAGAAGACATGTGTCTGTTTAGAAACTTATATGAGGTAACGGATCTATATGGAAAGAACGCTACGCTATGCATCACTTGGGGACACCCATCCAACTCTTGTGACCGCTCCGGCCATTGCTTAACTTTCGTTAGCGCCGTTAATTAAACATGTCCTCTCTGCTGTACTGCCGACAGACGACACGATTGCATGAAAATAAAAACGGCTAGTTTCCTCTCTGAGAGATATATGCAATCTTGGCTCTTTCTATTTCCTTTGTTGGTACTATCGTGCGAAAACTGAGTGCATATACAATTTTTAAGTAGTATTTATGTTTTTTAACATAACATAACATAAGACGTAAGGGACATATTTTTAATTTGCAGGGGGCGGCATAATAGTGCCGTCATTGTGTGCACCGTTTACACTGCGGAGTAGTTTATTCTATTTACAAATCACATGTTTGTTGTCTAAGCATAGATTTGTCTGCATAATTAAACAAATTATATTATTTTCAATGTTAAAATAATAACTAATCGGTAATTAACAAAATAATTACCTGAACTCTTCTGGCGGCTGTGAAAGATGACCAAAGTTGTACCACTAGGACACTGGCTGAGAACTTTAAACACTATTAGTCTAAACTTAAATCTAACATTGAACTAATTAGAATTACTATGAAAAAGGATTTTTGTAAAAGCTTTTTATATTTGAACGTTACGCATTTTGCAGCTTTAGCGCATGTCAGCTTACAATTTCTATGTTACGCTTGTTAAGTGTGGTAAGGGTGTGTACTTCGATACGCAAGAGTGTCAGCTACATACCGAACTTTGCGGTGACTTTTATTCTTTGTCGCATATTACCCGAACTCTGGAGTCAAAATTGACGTTTTTTTGTAAAAAAATTCGAGAATTCTGGATGGAGAGAAAAGTTATTCCTAATGACGGCGCTTGCTTCAAGTCAAAAACCGGTGTCCAAAACTGTTTATCTGGCTCCGCTATTTTGTTATCGGAAAAATAATCAAATACCATGTTGGCACTTTTGATCTGCATACAGTTCTCTCTACGGAAAACGTGTCCATGTCGCCCGGGACGCGTATTATCCGTTTGCGTCTTTATATTTTTGGTCATTCGAAGATATTACCGCTCCCCGTTACGATTCCTTCCGTGCGCCAACCTCGAAAAACCAATGAGTAAATCTTAGACCATATGCACTTATAAACGCGCTGTGTACTATTTTCTGCTCGTCGCATAGTGATATCAACATACTACGTTCTATGACCACAACTGACGTCACGTCTTGGCCCTATGAGTAGTATATATTAATTTTACGATTAATGAATTAATATAATTTACAAATTGAAATTGCGTTTGACGTTAAATCATTAACAAATGATAGATATGTACAACGCCCTTATAGACAAATTTAATTATACATTTTTTTTCAGTCATTAATATTGAAAGGATTTTTTTTAGAATCAAATAACGTATTACAAAATTCAATATTTACATAAAATAAATAATATTTGTCAACGTCGTGCATCAACTGACGTCACAATCATGTTGGCTTCACCTCGTCGGCAAAAAGCGTGTCTATAAGTGTATATGGTTTAACCGGTAAAATACGAAAAAGCGGTTTTTGGATCAGACGATTTCTGAATTTTGTCGGTAGGTTCGCCGAAATGTCTCTTACGCCGGTTATAAGGTAGTCCGTTTTTCTCTCCGTCGTACCGTTTCCGTGATATTGACGTTTTTCTTGATTGCCGATTCGAGCCACCGTCGAACGCCTTCTTTGGCCGCCGACTGATCGAGACAATACTACACCGCATAAGCAAGTCAATAGTTTTAGGCGAAAGCCGCGGATATCCCGTTTTCGGGAAATCCGAGCGCAGTGGCGTCCGAGGTATTTAGTGGTTTAGGTAGAAGAATTCAGAAAATAGGCGGGGGCAAACGGGGTTGTATTGTTGCTGTCGCCGGTTCGAACTTTTTGTTTCGAAACATCATTTTTGGAACCGCTATTTTCTCTTTTCCGGACGCTCAGGAGCGCATTCGCGATTTATCGTTTCTAAAACTCTACAATAATAACTGTCTACCGTCCGCAAACGGGTTACTTTTAGAAACTATTAAAACTCGTAGTCCTATGCAAATTATCCGCAGTTTACAATTTTTTCTGCGTCAGGAAAAACAGTTTTTGTTCAAATGGGTTACCGTATGGTGCACTTATTCTGCTTAATCATTTTATAACATATTAAATTGATATTTATAAAAGTAATAAAGCATTATCAATGTAATTCGGCTTGAATTATTAGGAAATTTTTGACGTCCTAATTTTGTATAGTTTTGAGCCCTATTTGTTTAATATTATATAATAATTCCAGCTCTATATAATTATGGCTTTATTACAGCTACATGAAAATACGAGGCGCTAATCAGGTCGGTGCTGTTCCACCAAATTACAGATGCTATAAGTGTCATCAAACAGGACATTGGATTAAAGACTGCCCGTTAGCTCAAGGAACTGTACGTAAAATATACCACCTATTAAATTTGAATTTGAATTTTTATTATTTTATTGTTAGGAACAAATTGAAATCAAGAAGAGTACCGGGATTCCTAGAAGTTTCATGGTTCCAGTGGAGGGTCCTCAAGTGCAAGGAGCCATGATGACGCCGTACGGTTCTTACGCTGTTCCTGTTTTGGATCATCAAACTTATACTCAGAAACCGACGCCCGCTGTAGTTCCAGCACCAGTACTGAAAACTGATATACCCGAAGATTTGCTTTGTTCAATTTGTTCCGATTTATTGACTGATGCTGTAATGATACCTTGTTGCGGTAATAGTTTTTGTGATGAATGCATTAGGAGTAGTCTGCTTGAATCTGAAGAGCATGAATGTCCTGATTGCCATGAACGAGATATTTCACCTGGAACACTTATTCCTAATAGGTAATTAATTTGATTAATTATAAAAAAATCTATTATTGATTATTGTTCTATTATTTCAGATTTTTACGTAATTCCGTTGCTAACTTCAAGAATACAACAGGGTATGTTAAAAGACAAGTTTACAAACCTGCAATTATACAACAGCAACAACCACCACCACCAATAGTACAACCAACAGTTCAACCAGTAGTTCAACCAGTAGTTCAACCACTAGCCACAATTATCCCTGACAAAGAGGTAAACTAAATTTATAAATTAATCATGTAATAGTAAATCATAACAAAACTGTTTAATCAGGAACCCAGTGAGGAAGAAACCATACCCTCAGTGACCAACGATACTAATGAAGAATCTAAAGACACAAGTTCTCCAACATCAGATTTATCAGAGCCTGAAAAAACGGAAAAGACTATAATCAGCGAAGCTGATTCAACTGAAGCACCGAAAACTCCGGTATCAGATGGTGTTAACGTCAAAGAAGTTAAAGAACCTACACCGGAAGCACCACCTGCCAAAGTGGAAACTGAGTTGCCACCGGGTGTTTCACCAAAACGTGAAAAAACGCCGGAGGCACGACCTATAACTGTTAATACGCAACAAAACAGGGAGAGAGATAGGGATCGAGATAGGGAACGAGAAAGAGATAGAGAGCGTGATCGAGACAGGCCACATCAAAGACATGTTAAGCCTGATAGATCTCCTAGAAGACAACACAACAAAACACAGAGGTCGCCGCATTATCAGGAAGCACATATGGAAGAGCGTCCTGGTACACCGACTGTAGATGAACCTGGAATGGGTGGTATTAATAATGGTGAAGGAAATTATCAATCGAATGCGCCTTATCCATCAGGACCACCACCACCTGTTGTAATGCCTACCAATATAGCTCCTCCTCATCACATGCAGGTAGGATTTTAATAATAATTTATAATGTTTCAGATATTAATTGTTATTTTGTAGGGTCCACCACCTGTAATGAATCCTGCACCATCGTATCCACCACCTGTACAGCAGTATCCACCTACGCAAGGGATGATACCTCATGGACCTCCACCTAATTTTAGATTGCCTCCACCAGGTGCTAATCCACCACCCAATTTCATGCCGGGGTAAGTTGACTACTTTAGGGTTTTTTATTATATTTACTAATTGTTTTTCTGTATCATTTTAGCATGTACAATGTTCCTCCAAGAAATATGTTTGATAGCAGACCTCCAATGCAGGGCCCTCCTCCAACATACCCTAATTACCAAAATAGACCTAGGAATAATAGGGAGTTTAATAGAGGGATGCGAGGACGTACACCTCCTGGGTAAGTGTTTTATATAGTTTTGATTATTATTTCTTAAAATGTTTGACACCAACTTGTAATGTAGGTTTGTTCTTGTTTGAATGGTTTTAATTGCTACGAAATCATATTGAAATGATTAGTTGTTGTAGTGGACTTTTTTGTTTATAAAGGGTGTGCCATGTTTTAGTTGAATTTTGCATCACATGTGTCTACCGACGCTGTCAATTTTTGCGTCACAATTACATAAGAAAAGTGTGGTTAGATACCTCCGTAGACATAAGATGCATCGTTTTACTTTGGAGAAAAGTTTTGAAATACTAAAAGTTTATTTTGAAAATGGGTTTCATTTGTCTGCAACAGTGCGAAAATTTCGTACGTTGTTTGGCAGAAATGAAGCTCCATTGATCGAAGGAATACGAAAGTTTGTAAAAAAAGTGCTTGAAACTGGAATGCTGGTAGACAATGCGCGCATCAAGCGTGCTCATCCAAATCGTTCTGCCAAAATTGAGGCTTCTGTGGCTCGATGTGGAACATCAACTTCACGCAGAAGTCCTCAACTCGATATTTGGCGAACCACTTTGAGGCGGATTCTTATAAAAAATAGCCTTGGTGCTCGTTTTTGCTTCGCTCAGTGGGCTTTAAACAAATTGAATGTTGACTCTACTTTTAACCGAAAAATCATATTTTTGGACGAGGCCCTGGTGCGGATTTTGGAGTGGTTGTGTTATTGTGCCATTTTTCTTCGAAAACGATGATAGAGCCAACGTTACTGTTGCCGGAGATCGTTACAGAGTCATGATCACTGATTTAGAAAAGTTTGTTCAATTCTTCGTCGTTACGGATGGCGAGCTGAAGATGACGTGGGATGATACGGGTTTATTTGTTATCTCTGGCTCCGTTACCGGCCAACTCGAGTAATTCAGCTGCCAGGCTCCGGCACCTGTAGACTGTGGAAATGACCAACCAGAAACTGAAGTTCTGCGCGGCTGGAACGGGTTTTTTTTTTAACGTTGCATTCATTTCCTCTGCTTCTTAGCAGATCTTGCAACATGATATGCTAAGAACTTGCCGTGATCGAACGAGTGCTATTGGTTCGGTCGACGGACTATTTTAAGTTTACCTTCGCATGCTACTGGAGCTGTAATTCTAACGCTCATTTAACGACGCGCTGCAAACCGATCTTCTATAAATACATTGACTCTTTTGGTACGCCTTCCGTTTCTTTTTATAGCTATGCTAGCACGCTTTGTTAAAATCGTATTAACTAACAACAGCACTAGTTGCACTTAGTGGTTAAATTGGGTACGTTCAGGAAGGCGGGAGCGGACCGCTACATTTGTAGTGGTGGTATCCGTTGCTACCGGAAATAAACAATGAAATGTCACCTTCCCGCTACCTATTTGTAAAGCGGAACCAATCGGGAGCAATCACTACCGATATAGCGGAGACCGCTACAAATGTAGCGATTTTCTCCCGCTTTCCTGTACGCATTGTATATGTCAACATAAACCGTAAAAAAATGCAAGTTAATCAAAATCAATTTATTTGAATAATTTACACTGAGTGCCGCTAGTTTGCTTGTTGCTTGTCGGGGACAATTCAATCTTATGTAATACATGCTGCAATCAATCATGTTATTGGTTTATTTTGGGCCGATCTATCTTCAGGGGGAATTCTTCTGAGGTATGCTAGGTTCTACCGGGCTAAGATTTGAAGGTATAAGAAAACTGGTAAGGCTGTCGGGGCGATCTGTTTACTTCTCTAACCTGAGAAATCTATGTGAAAATTACTCATGGTCAACTTACCCTAGCTTCCCGAGGACCATGGTTAGTCGCATAGTCCCGATGAAACTCCTTGACACCTCTGTCCAAACTATTTTGCAACTTCCAACCACAATCACCTGGAAAGCTTTATTGCACTCAATACTCGAAAGAAATACAAACACTCCACAACTCTGTTCTGACCCCGATAGTGCCATAAAGCCGTAACAAGCGTGACGGGTAATTCTGATCGTTGTGACTTTTATCATAGAAATCTGTTTGAAGCGAAAAAAACTTTCACTTCACATTTTTCGGATGGTTTCCGGTATTAGGACAGCCAAATGCTGCTGACAAAGTTATTATAACGTGGCGCGGTTTTAAGCGGAGCGATGTATTGCTTCGTTTTACATGTTCTTTGAAGATCCTTGCATTAGCGTTCAATTGCGGAGGAGTTATGGTTGGGTTACTCATTAATAAAGTTACACTCTGCGGCCGCTACTTATACGTATGATTTAATAGTTGCGCAGGCACCACAATACGCAGGTATGACTGCATGTGATATTGGTTCCGATTTTATTAGTTGATCATAAATATTTATTAAAAATTAAATGTACTGTGATATTTTACGCGTATGTTTTATTAAACAAATTTAATTTTGTAAAATCTGTTTCAGTATAATCGACGATCCATTAGAAGCTTTCAATCGAATGTTGGCTGAAAAAGATGCACGCGAAAGGAGGGCCAAGCAAAGAAAGGGCAGGAGCTACAGTCGAAGCTCCTCTCGCAGTTACAGCAGATCTCCGAGGAGACGTAGCAGATCGCCGCGCAGGAGAAGCCGCAGCCGCTCGAAATCTTTCACAATCAGCAGGTAATTACACAACCGCAGCCTTATTTATGCACACCATTTGAAATTTTTTTAGCTTCGTTTAATATATTGAGTAGTCTCTGTAGTTGTGTTTTTTGTTGAGTAGTGATCAGCATGTCCAGTTTTTTTTTGGTTTATTATTATTTTTTTTGAAAAAATAATATTTGAAATTTAGTTTTTCTTTCTTTTGCACCATTGATTGAACAGTTGAAACACGTAGATCTAACTGTTTCAGATCTCGGTCTCGTTCATTTACGCCCGCTAATAGGGCTTCACCCTATAGAGACTACTCACCGCGTAGACGCCCTCCATCACGCTATAGATCCCCACAAAGATCACCATCCAGGTAAGACATATTCATTGATGAATAATAGTAGCAACCGTTGTTTACACAATTAGCACAATGAT
This sequence comes from Tachinus rufipes, assembly GCA_963932245.1. Classification (NCBI taxonomy): domain Eukaryota; kingdom Metazoa; phylum Arthropoda; class Insecta; order Coleoptera; family Staphylinidae; genus Tachinus; species Tachinus rufipes. The sequence continues at coordinate 24,446,930 of OZ010747.1, read as the reverse complement.
ATGAAGAATGATAAAGCATTTTATGTTTAGTCATCAAGCTTTCTAATTATTGCTGCTTTAATATAATTGTCATTTACACACAAAAAACGCATTTTCAGTTGCTTGCGACTATTTTCAAACAAGTTAATTCGTGCATAGCGTCACGTTTTTGAGTTTGGTACATGTGTTTTCCAGCATAGTTGCATGGTTAAAAATTAATGTACCTATCTGATGACGAATCTGTTATATTATAGAGTTAGATATAGTGTTCTTATGACATGAGCTTAAATTATCTCAGAGGATTAATTAATTACCAAACGCTTCGGAGTACTATCTATGACAGTATTCAATATTGTATATTTATATAATATTTTCATCCTTGAATACCGAGGTGTTAAATAGCTTCCAGGTATATAATACAAACATAATTGCCTCCCTCTAGGCTTGTTGGTAATGAAATAATCCGCTGATATAATTTAAATCCATGTCGTAAAGACACTATATTTATAGCTATACTATAAATGCTTTATTTATACCAAACAAATATATGTTGATCGACATGTCGAAGACTAGTCAATTCTTTGTGAATAAAGAATTGGACAGAACTATTCCACGTGTGATGAGATGAAGGAGCGAAACATTTTCTTGAACACAAGATCATATTGATCATATTGCCAAACCTGAGACTTCTACATAACAATCTAGAACATCAATCATGGCACCTGCTTCATCACATCACAAACATTAAATCCAATTTTATTGCAAATGGCGTTGAGAAGCAGTGCTTTGATGGGATGTTGCAGTAAATGCATAAGTTGCAATGCTGCAAGTGGTGAGTGGGCAATTACAGGGCCAACTGAACAATTTCCTTGATTGGGTTGTGAGATGCTTAGTATACGTAGTACAACGTCGATCGCGTGTGATGCCGAAGCCGGCGAGCGGCTGGTCATACGTCGGCAGTTGAATGAAAGTCGTAACGATTGATAAAGTATAAAGCAATTAGCTTTTAATTTAAACAAATCTAGTCTGTCGAGGGTATCAAGATTGTCTGTCTGCGATCCAGATTGTGGGGCGAACAGTTTGGAAAAGCAGAAACCCTGAACATCTCTCTCCTTTTTGCCAGACTTTTACTGCGGTTGGCAGTTCCGTTGGGATGGCGTGGTTTGTTTCTGCAATAGTTGAAATGTTGTTGTTAATTTTTGATATTGCAGGCAATGCTTAATCGAAATCGGTTGCAGAAGGTTTACTTGCGCAAGTGATCTAGACAATTCGAATAGTGATACCATTGGCCATTGCTTTGTCGAAGGTTTAGATTGGAGCTATTTAGACTTGAAACACTTTGTTGCTGTGTCGTAGACTGCCAGTAATCGAGCAGCTGGCTTTTTTTTAAATATCAAAATCTGGCCTTCAAATGCCAAATAGTACAAAAATTGCTTCTTTTATTAAAATGTTCCAAATAGTGCAAAATTGCTTCTTTTGAATGTGATAATAATTAAATCCGGCCATCAGTCGTAAAAAAATTCAAAATTTTGTTTTAAAATATATCAAAATTTGTTAAATTGTGCAAAAATTACTTTTTTCAAATGTTCCAAATACTAAAATCCGGCTATCAATTATCAAGCATGCAAAATTCTGTCCAAAAAAGTTAAAAGTTCAAAATCCGGCCATCAAAAGCCAAATAGTGCAAAATGTCTCAAATAATAAAATCCGGCTATGAGTTGTTGTCAAAAACGCTTTAAACCTGCTCTTTGGCTGGCATTTTTGAACAACGTTTCAGCGCGGCTTATGCGTCGCTAAAAGTGTCGTTTGTGTATAAATATCCTCCGGCAATTGAACGCAATGATGCGTGCTGAGTTTTTGATAGCTTATAGATCTACAGCAAATAGAGACAAGACAAAGAATGATCGTGTACTGTGTAGTGCTTAATCTCTAATGTTTGTACTAATAGTCAGAGATTAAATCTCGGATTGATCTTGGATTCATGATTCCGAGATTTATTTTGCAATTTGTTGATTGGCTCTAAGCCAATTCACGGATATTCTGACGGCAACTTTAGTTGCATTCGGCCAATGTATTCCTCGCTTAATTCTCGGATTATGTTGAAAACTATGCAACCATCAATATTCAAATAATCTTGGGTGGTCCAAAGATTATTTGAATCTAGGATTATATTGACGGTTGCATAGTTTACAAATCGTTCCGCGCCGTCACAATATCCGTGAATTAGCTTTGAGCCAATCAACGACTATCAAAATGAATCTTGGATTCATGAATTCAGGATCAATCTGACATTTAATCTCTGACTATTAGTACGGGTATAAGTCATGTACCGATGCCAGACGACAAAGTACCTTAACGCGCCCAAATGCGCTATCCGGGAAAAAAATCGGAACCTGATTTCCGTCTGCCTCAGAATGAGATTGTAACTTGGCTATCCGATATTTTATATAGCGGAGGGAGCAAATAATAGTAGCTATCTAGGAAGGGCGTTGGTTCCGCCAAGAATAGATAATCTTCACGTCGAGGTCAACCGCGTGGAATTTATTATTTATTTGAAACCGTTGTTTATCTAATCTTAATCAGACGTGCAGGATTACTTTTACAGTCGATGTCTTAGTTGTTGCATTTTGCAACAAAAACTTATCAACGTACTAGTGTAATAAAAAAATTATTAAAGCACTAGTGTGGTAATGAAATCATTAGCGCATTAGTGCGACAATGTTGTTTGTTAGTGACTAAAGTAACAAAAATAGTTTTAAATTGTACAAATCGTTGTAAATGTCGTCTTATGTAAACAAATCTTAAAATCTTTTCAGTAGTGTAATCTCTGGTCCTGTATGCGTTCACTTTTTATCGCGAGGTATTTTCTTCAGAGCTCTAATTCTCTTATCTTTCTCAAGGTATCTTGGTTTCATACAAATTTAAATCAATAAAACAAAAAGAAATAGAAATTTAAAGTCTACTGAACCTTTCTAAAACTTTCTCTTGAATGCGGATAACCCTCTTCAAACAAGTCGTAAGACTTCTGGGGCGATGTAAAATAGCTGTAAAACGCGAAATAAAGCGCATGTAACACTATGTTCCCTTTGTCGATCTTTCTTGACTGTGTTTAAGGGAACAGCGGTTCTCGATTGTTGGTATAACAAACCTGAAGCGTCTCATAAGCGGTCGGTGTGAAATAATATCGTCATTGTATACTATTTTTATTATAAACTATATAGTATTTCTACTATATAGTCTACTTATTTTGACTATCAAAAAGCAAGACATCAATCTTTAATCCTCAGAATTTTGATGTTATAATCTATGCAATCTTGTCAAAAATAGAGATCAGCAATGCTTTTAAAGTACGATATTCCGGGTAGTAGGCAGGCAAAGGAGGAAATCCGAAAAGGGCTGACTATTACTTGAAACTTTTTAGGAAAAATCTGCGAATTATAAAGGGGACCGGACACAACTAAAAAACACATACAATAGTAGGCATTGTAGAGCATGTAGTATGTGAGTACCTGGGGATCGTTGACTTTACATGGCCAGCATAAGGCATGGATTTTTGTATTCATGATAATGCATTATTGTTGTATTAATATATTTGAACATTTTATGGAATCTAATTTATTTTTATTTATTTCAGATATCGCTATAAAGATGCACCAGATCGCACACGCGAACGAGATTTTGAGCGTGAACGAGACAGAGATCGTGACCGTGATCGTGACAGAGATCGTGAACGAGATCGCGATTATGTACACGTGAAACGTGAAAACAATCGTGGCTACAGTCGTGATAGAGGTGGAGGAGGACGAGGTGATGGAGGCGGCGATTACCACTACTACGATAATTATGAAAGAGAGAAAGGACCGCCGCGTGGAGGCACTGGAAAATGGGGCCAACAACAACAACACAATAGAGATGGATATTATCCGCAAGATCATCAGCACCAGAACATTCCATACCATCAGCCCCCGGCTCCAATTCAGCAACATGCCATGCCAAACAGGTATTTTACAAAAATATGTTTTGTTGTTTATTACCGTATTTACTATTGATCCTGTGTGATTGTACAGGCTATACACTTTCTCTATTTTTGATTATGATGTAGTGATGTTGTTTCTTGTAGTTTACAGAGTAAACTAATAGTATATATTTTATTTATATATTTATTGTTATAATCTACAAATATGTAAATGTGGAGTTGTTTTTAATATACTTAATCTGATTACAGCAATACATCTAATTGATTTAATATTATCAATAGTTTGGAAATGTCAATACGTAGTTACATGCGCATAACTTTGCGCATGCGTTGACTTACATAGTTTTTTTAAAATTTAATAGCAATAAGTCATTATATCATATCACATTAATTTTTTAACTATTAATGTATTCTGAACGATAATTTTTTTTGGTTATTTTTACATGGTGTATTGTTGGAAATCAGATTTGGTAATAATCTGTGATAGCAATTGATATATTTTGCGGAAATTTGACTTACATCCTTTAATAATATATTATTAATAATAATAATAATAAATTGTGCTGTGAAAGGTTTTGGTATCCTATACATACCAGAACCTTATAAAAAAACTGTTTGTTCTTTATATACTTTATATATATTTTTATATCTCGAACTCAGGACGAAAAACATATTTTGTTAATTTATGATTAATTATTCAAGACCTGACAAGTTTTTAAATATTTTTTATGATAGTATTAGCATCAAGTATTTGCTGTGATTTTTTTGACGATGAAGAAAGTATTTTAATATTATTTTTAGCATGCAAGGGATTATTAGAGCTGCAGATATTTGTCACTTCAAGGTAAATGTAAATTATTATTTTGTTTTATTTTTATCACTTTCTGGAATTAATAAAATGTTTTTGATAATACTGTGGCATATTCTGGTTTGTGGACCATTTAATATTGGTTTACTATAATTTAGTATATTAAGTTTTCTTTCTTACAAAGAACGCGAAAAGAGTATTTTGTAAAAAATCTAATTGCTACATGCAGTTTGACCCATCAGCAGAGGTTCTACACAGGTATCTCGATCTGTTATATTAAAAGTGTTTGTATGAAGTATAGCATACTTCCAAATAAGTTTTTAAAATGTAACCAATTTATTGAACGATTTTAACGAAATTAAAAGAAACGAAATATGTCGATCAAAATTTAACGAATAATTAATAAATAAGTCCCACAGACTACTACTATTTCTTCTACACTCATTAAAACGTCGAGTCATGTGAGAAATGAAGTTATTAATATCTGTTTGGGGTATTTCATGCCAAGCTTCTTGAATATGACTTCAAGATCGTTACTGTATTATGAGGGACGCTGTAAGTTGCTAATTTTATAATTCATAATGTCCCAGACGTGTTTTATTGGTGATAAGTCTGGAGAACAAAACGACCAGGTCAATAAAGTGATAAAATTAGTCTTGCTATGGCTGCCGAGTGTATTACCCTGCAGAAAATGTGGTTGTGAACCATTTACATCTGTCACTAGTACTGGTTTTGCAATAATAAATTGATAATTTCGACGTTTGTTTCACTTTCCTTGCGATCATCGTAATCCCACCTACAGTACCGAGACTCATAATTGGAGATGTGGGCCCAGTATTTTCTGGCTTCATATAAACCTTGCTGTGCGATGTTGTGAGTGAGAGTTAGACAAAAGAATGGATGCAACAAGTACTGATTCTTTATTTGATACCTTTTGACCAGTTAGTCCCAAGCAATAATTTCAAATTGCACACGATGTTAAAAACCTATCTCTTAAATCTGAAACACGAAGAGCTTGATCTTGATTTGTACGCTTTGTTGTACTTCTTGGACTTCCTGACACCATCTAGGCTAGAAGCCAGGCGAGGCTGAACCTTGTGTGGCGTTCTCCCTGCAAATTTTAAATATGTTGCCTCCATCTTTTGAAGTGTTTAAGAAAACAGATACAAATGTGAATCATTGCGGACCACTAACTCCCATGACGTATTGCGCACCGGCGGTTACCTTAGTTGCCGCCGTCCCTGACAGCAGCGTATAATGGGCGAAATACGAAATATGGGAAATCAAAATCACTTAGCTCGTGATAGTTGCAGAAGCACATTGAACCCGTGAGCGTTTTTTATGTTTTCCAAATAAAATGCCGTATTAGTCTACTTCGTTCAAAGAAGCAGTTATAATAAAAAAATATCATTCTTTTTTAGCCGCATACACTCCACTGCTGGCGCACAGCCTTTTCTCTGACCGTAATGCTAGCAACTTACATGAGATTATTAATCTACTCCGTACCAAAGTAGTCGTAAAACCCCTGACAAGGTGGATTGGGGAGTGGGAGAGCGTATATACGTTTGAAATAATTTTAGTTGTGAGGTTTGAACCAACGATCTTTGGTGTAGCAGTCCGATACCTAGACTACTGCGCAACGCTCCCGAGAAAAAAGAAATCTAAATAAAAACAATTCATTTTTGGTTGAAAGACATATTTTGTACAATTTATCAAACTTTAACGTTAATTTGATTAAAATTGTTAAATAAATATTTGGTGTTCTAAATTGTGTACAATGATATATATCTGAGAAAGAAATTTACGCGAACAGTGCTTTAGCAACGCTTCTGCACCCATATTTTTATCAAGTTTCTGTAACTGAATACTTTATTTATAAAAAATAACATTAAACTATTATTTTAAAATATAATTTTAAATACAGGACTGCACTCGGCGCTGAACATTTGGTGGTTTAACTATGGATCACCCGACGCGCCTAACCAACTTCAAAATCTTACAAATATTTGTTGTAGATACAAGGTTCAATGTATATAAATTAATTTCCAAATAATTCTAATTTTGATCAATATTTCAATTAAAAAAAAGATGTTTGAATTTTAGAACCAAGTTTTAGAGTCGACAAATAAGTACCCGGCGACTTTTACTGTGTATGCGCACTTGTAGAGGAATGTTTGGTGCAATGGCGGACGTTCAATTAGACCAGTGTTTCTCAAATTACTGAACCCAATCTATTTTCGATCAATTAGACTTTGTCGGCAGAAGTTTGAGCATGGTCTATTTTCCTAGAATTATCAAAACTGCCCGTGGAGTTTCTGATCGACCGCAGACTGTATATCGATCGACTTACCTCAATTCCCTAGCAAAATAATAAGATTATTTTTTTTTTATGTTCTGCAACAATCAATTCTCAAATATAAAACACAGTAACCGATCTAAAAAAATAATAAATACGGTACATGAAAAACTTAAAAATAGCTTTTTTGGTCAATAATTGCTTTTTTGATTTAAAATTGATTTTTTGGCCTAAAATAGCTTATTTGGTCTAAAATTGCTTTTTTGACTTAAAATATACTTTACGGATCCAACAAATACCGGTGATGCCGAGGCAGAATTGTGACTGGGTCATTAGGTTGTACTGTACTTAGCTACACTATGGACGTTGCAAACGATGCAAAAGTTACCTTTTCATTGTTACGCACTGGTGGGTTGCACCAAAAAATCGGTCATAACGGAGGGTTTGGACTGTTTTCTGTTGCACGTTACTAAAAACAACGTACCTAATAATCCACTGATTCGAACCAACCATTTTTTGTCGGTTGTTTGAATTACAGTGTGTTTTTAATTTCAAAATCAGCCTCATCAATCGCTTCACGTCGTAGAACAATGACCGCGTTCAGGACAACTCATGCGTACTGAACGCGCTTGATGACTATCGTTTGCTGGCAGCGCTTGTCATTTTATTCATCACACATCTAGGTTTGCTTGAAAAGTAAATTCATCATGTCAAAACCAAACTACATAAAAGTTATGTTTTTAAACGGGTAAAGGAGCAACATAGGTAACTATGAGATTACAACGTAATATTAACGCTGTAATAACTTGGGTGAGAGAAGTAAAAAATGATAAAGATAATGTTTTTAGGTTTGATTATTTTTTATTATTTATTAATTCCTTCACCCAAGTGTTGTATGTTGTAATCCCATATATTTATTAATTACCTATTGCGTTCTTTTTTTGATTTTTTTTAATAATATGTAAATTTATATGCGCCCATTAACTGCTGAGTTGATTTGTCAGCAAGTAAGCGAACCTAAATGTATGATGAGTAAAATGATAAGCGCTGCCAGCAAACGATGACTCGGCGGTAGTCATCAAGCGCGTTCCGTTCCCACGATGAGTCGTTCTGAACGCAGCCATTGTTTGCAACTGAAAAAACACCCGATTACGACGGACCGTTCAAGTCACGATCCAAACCGACCGTTTTGACCATCCGATTGGTTCATAAGGATGACTTCATAATATGTATATATGAGCAAGTACCGCAGCAAGTGTCGGACAGGCGGTGCTGAAACTAAAAAGCAAATTCGTTGAATAAAGTAGGGCTCATATATCCGGTTCATTGGAAAGTGACTATATAGATCTTGGAATATTCGAACAGTAACTAAAATAATGAAAAGCAAATATATATTTAAAAAAAAAAATATTATTAAATATTTAGACCATATACACTTCTAGACGCCTTTTGCCTACGCGGTAAAGCAAACATGTTTAGCACGTGTGACGTCAGTTGCGGGCAAGGGATTTGTATGGAAACACATTTTACGCATCTAATCTACCAAAATTGTCTTTAAAGTTTTCTATAGGACACTTGGCGCATAGCATTCCTGAATCATTTAATTAACAAATATTGTTTGTTTTGCAGAAATATTGTAATTTGGGACGTCAGTCGTGAGTATAGAACGTTGTTCACATAACTTTATTATGCGACAAGGAAAGAGCACATCTTTTCCGCGTATATGGTTTAAGGTTATATCCGAATAATCGTAAAACTACACATTGACTTTAAAATATCGGACAATACAAACAAACCAGTTCATCACGATGCAACATTTCTACTTTGAAGTTAATTGCAAAGCGACTTAAATGTCGGAAAACATGAAGAAGCATATGAATCTGAAATGACGGACTTATGACAGAATATCATAAAAAAATACGCCCTAAAATGTTTGAAAAAAGTCGCGAAGCTACATTAACACACAAATGATAGGATATTAGAAGATATATATGTCAAAAGTCAACTACATATTCCCCCTAAACTGACGGACATTGACTGAAAGTATAAAAAGAAAGGAAAGAAAAATACGTCGAACTCTTAATCGCGAAGCGACATATCTCTCTGAATTAGCGCAAGTTAATAACATAATGTTGGAGGACGAATAATTTTTTTCATATTTAATCGCTAAGCAACTTAAGCGAATACGAATGGTTGAATTTTAGGAAGTTATTTGCGAAGCTACATATTACTTATGAAATTAATCTTCTGCTTTGACCTTGAATTATCGGGGAGACTGATGTAATACTGGACGACGAACATATTTGTCATGAGTTAATTGCGCGCATAAAATGACAGAAACTATGAAAAATTGAGTGTATAACAACAAACGACGTATATAAATTAATTAACACTAATTCATCACAATCAAAGAACGCAATTGCCGTCAAATAATTCGACCGCAACACTTTACTGCGCAAAGGTACCGACCCTCCTTTTTTCGTCCCGCTCTTTCCCCACTACGCTGCGCTCGGATTAATCCGGTGTATATCGTCTTCTCTCATCAGCGCTACGACTAGCTATTGTTCCCCCGCTTCTCCGTAAATTGAACCTGCACACAATTAGTAATATATTCTGTAAAAATAGCAAACATAGAATTTCTCTAGCATAAGACCCAATAGGCCGAAATCCACCTCATAACATCAATACATATACACCTTAATACTAGTCACGTAATTAACAGAACCCCAAGGTATACTCTAATGTAATGTGCCTTGCATTTAATCTCAAGGCCCAACTGGCCTGTATAAGCTTCACAGTCTTTTGTAGTTAGTTTGCAACCCCAAGGCCACAGCTGCCAGTTAATAACATTTTTTTGCAATCCTTCAAGCATGCTACAGCTATCAGTACTTTGATGATCTTACTGCTAATGTCTTAGTATTACACACGTCTAAAACAGAATTAAACACCTTTAAGCTCCCCTAGTCATTGTATAAATAAATCTCTTTCTCTTGGAACTTGTATGGTAAAGATTCATCAAAACTTTTCATCAACAAATATAACAATTTATAACTGATCCATTACTTACCTACCTTTAACAACTCCAGACGCTCTACCTGTACGCAAATAACAATGTTTATGGTACATCAACTTTTATAAACAATGCTAACATAAATTATTGTTAGTATATGCTTCAAAAGTTCACAACGTTGGATGATCAATTGCTAATCCCTAAGCGGCAACATGAATTGTCATATATATTCCTAATATATCAATCGCAAAGCGACATATTGGCTCTGACATGACAGACAAGGACCGATAAGAGTGAAAGGAAATAAATTGTCAGTTTAGAAGCGACCTTGCATTAGCTGGGGAGAATGACTATTGGATGCCGCGTAAAATAGCAGACGGAGAAAATATCATGAAGCTTCATCAGCCACCTGCGCAGCGATATATTGGGCGCGTTTAGGGAACACAATCGTTGACTTGCCAACAATGAATACGTGTATAAATGCAAGACTTTACTCTTTGTCGCATGAGTATCTTGTTCTGTGTAGCCTGAAGATGGTGTCCAAATTGTCTGTAACATAGGCAATATTGTAGCCGCCGACCTATCATGTCACAGACGATAGTGTAGACCAAGACAATATTTACTTTCTCTAGCGTGCACCATTGGTGGTAGTTTGCCCCAGGTTTCGGGCGACAGGTGGTGCAAAGTCACCGATTTAGTCTTCTACAGATTTCACGAAAGGACAGTTTTGTTCCTTTCATGCCGATAATTCGCCCCGTCAAAATCGGAAATTTCTTCAATTTTTTACTGGAGCTGTTTATTTTGCGTGAGAAGCACGAAACAACTGGCATCTCATCATCAAGAGACAATTTTTTAATCTCTAAGTGAAAAGCTTACAATTTTTTTGACAATAACTTTGTTTTTGTCAATGAGATGTTGATTGATTTATACTTACGACGGTCAATGACAAAAAGTTTGAAAAAGTTCAATTGTGAAATAACATTATTGACCTTGAAACAGCGTGTAGAATCTTGGAGTACAATTATATCCATAAATTGATAATTGCGACATTTTATTTTATTTGAATTAAATTTCGAACGTCCGTTTGTAAGGTTTGACATGATTTATTATTCTCAGTTAAACTAAGATTAAATTTTAAAATTTATTTTAATAAGTTTTACACTTAACGGTCATGGCCGTATTACTTATGATAATAACCAATTTAGAGCTTGGAAAACTGTATGGAAATGGGATAGTTTTCATGATTGCGACAATTTTATTTTGAACGGTTGTATAACTCACGATGTTCGATCCACAGTTAAACCAAGATTAGAGTTAAGATATGATCAAGATCATGTAATACTGTCCCATTTTTATACGTTCGTGATTTATACAGGCAATATTTTGTTTGATTTGAATTGAATTTTTCACGGCCCGCGATAAGATCGCAATTCAACTAAGACCAAGCTCATGTAAAGCTTATACTTGAATAAATAAAAAAAAGAAAAATGAGTTGATAGATTATTCAAGCTCAATTTGATGATCACATCGGCGAAGCACAGACAATTGTTTCGGTTCTACAAACCTCATCAGTGTGCCTTATATGACTACGGCATTGTACGATAGCGATAAATTTGAAGAAATAATTATGTGCTTATAACACAATTGATAATGTATTGCATTCGAATGAGACTTCGCTGCTACAACGAGCACTGTACCAAGAACTACATCAAGATCATTTTTGAAATATTGATGTTAAAATTCTAATTTTTAGCTTCAACAATTTGAAACGTATTTTTAGTGAATTTCTACAAATTTGATGACACAGATTGGACTTACTTCTACAATATGTGAAAATTTTTATTCCAATTATATTTAGGCGTTTTCTTGCTGAGTTGGATGCTGTGAACCCTTAGAATAGCGCAACTATTCTCCACCCTTAACGAAACTCGTTTTAAAATACTATTAAAAAAAAATGGTTGAGTATTGTTATTATCATATTTATGAATGTTGTGTTAAATATTAAATTAAAACGACGAATATTCTTATTGTTCTATTTGTTTAAGTATAATTGTCGAATTGTGTTAATTAATAAATATGATTAATACATTAATAAAATATTTACTTTCGTGGTTTGAACTTACTTTAGTTGCTACATTGGAACTACTACCCTGTCTACCACACTGGAATATTTCTAGATATTATACCAGGCGACTTAAAACTAGCTTGTTGGTCTTTAGTTGCACGAATATTTAGTCCCAAATAAAATTAATTAAATGCGCGACTATGGATGCTCGTTTTCTACTCATTTAACTACCAGTTAATTATAACGCTCTTATTTATTATTAGAAGAGTCAACACCGTTTTTGTTGACAGTCAAATGTGTGAAATTTTTTGACTGTATGAGTGGCATTTGAAATTCGTATCAGACCGAAATTATAGTATATAAAAAATGTGGATTTACGGTTTCATTCTCATTTTTATATCCGGTAAATCGCTATTTTATATTATAATAATTTCTGGACTTGAAACTGAACAATTGTTATATGGAAGATACTCAATTAAAGTGTTTTTATTTTATCAGTGTTATAAAACGGACCTAAGTTGTTATAAAGTAATCTAAAGTCTAAAGGCGCGTCGCCTACTATAGTAAATAAGTAGGGCTGTAGTACGAACTACAAGGACAAAGGACAGGGTAGCATTAAGGACCAAACAAGCGTTATTTTATTATGAATTTTACTAACGACCAAAATGCTTACATGTTGGTATTCTACGGCGGTGTTGAATATAGTTTAGTATACGGTATTACCCGATTAAGCTCGTCAGTAACTAAACAATTTATTGTGATTAACCGGCCGCTCATCATTTGAGAACTTCATTCTACACTATGGGTCTAGTCACACAAGGAGGTCAAACGCTGCTGCTCGACTGCGCCAACAAAATATCGCTGATATCACTTCATATATTATCAAAGTGATCAATATTAGTAAAATTTCATTTTTTGCATCATATTATCTAATCTAAAAACTATGTTTATGAGCAGATCAGATTGTAATATTTAAACTGAAGCAATTTATAAAATGAAGTGATATTTGTCAAATGATATTGCAAAACGAATGCAACAATTGACATCAACAATAAAGTCCCTTCAAATTAGACATTTAACAAAGAAATTTTACCCACACCTTAGCGACCTGTATACTTCGGCGTATTTGGACTTTTCACCTAGCGCACGCATGAAAAATGGTGGTTTTGGAGAAATACATATAAATATATAAATTTTCGCGTTTTTTAATTGTTTTTTTGCATTTGTTAGCAAAAACTATGCATTTTGGCCAAAAATGATCTGTATTAAAAGTTGTAGAGCGAAATTTAAAATCGATATAGGTCATTTGAGTTTTCCTATAATTTTCCGTTTTTCCGCTAGAAGGCGCTGAAAATAAAGTATGTATTTTATTTTTTTGCACTTAGAGCCGAATCTATACATTTTGGTGAAACATTACAAGAGATTAAAGTTGTAGAACAAAAAATTTTGGTTATTTGGATTTCCCGATAGTGAGAGCTAAATAATGTTGAAAAATGTCGCAAATTGTGACCTTTTGCTGATTTTTTGGATTTTCAACCAAAACTATACATTTTCTGGAAAAATTATAAGAGACCAATGTTTTAGAGCTGAAAATTTCCGATTCATATAGGTCTTTTTATTTTTCCAATGCATTGCCCGTCAGAGCGAGCAAAATCGTGACTTTCCCGCGTCCTTTAGCGGAAAAACGGAAAATTATAGGAAAATTCAAATGAACTATATCGATTGGAAATTTTGCGCTCTACAACTTTTAATAGAAGTAATTTTTGCCCAAAATGCCATAGTTTTTGCTAAAAATGCAAAAAAAACATTTATAAACGCAAAAATTTATATATGTATACAGGGAGTTTATAAGTGAATGGGATTATGTAATCACTTTAAATATGCCGCCTTTTTAAAATCGTCCACTATACTACATATGTTTTCATATGTTTGCTTGACAGATGTCAAAGTTGATCTGTCAAAACAAATAGTATAGTGGACAATTTTAAAAAGGCGGCATACTTAAAGTGATTACATAATCCCATTCATTTATAAACTCCCTGTATATATGTCTATTACTCCAAAACCACATTTTTTCATGCGTGCGCTAGGTGACAATAGTCTTCAGACAGTCCAAATACTCCTAAGTATACAGGTCGCTAAGCTGTTGGTAAAATTTTTCTAAAACGTCGATTTTTTTTCTAATTTGAAGGGACTAATTTGTATATCTCAAAATTATGGATTAATGTGTTTTTAAATTGTGGATGTAATTATCTATTTTTTGTTTTGATTATACGATTGTTATACAGTTAAAGTCGCCGGGATTTAGGAACCACGGAATGAATGCCGCTGGTGATCGGTTGATTATTACCACAATTGATAAATGTCTAAATACTAAAACATATGTGAACTGGCTGTATGTACCGCAGGCCTTTTGATTGAGAACAGCAAGTGTTGGAAACAATAAGTTATAGTATTCTACTCTAACTAGGCAATACTATTAGCTGCGTTATAGTAGAAAGTTTTAGATCAGTACTAATCTAGTTTAGAATTTGAATTGACTACTGCACATGTAAATTCTTGGCATTGTCAGTAACTGCAGTTCCTCTATTCTCCCAAGTAACGGGTTTGATAGTATATATTATGTAATTAATTTACAGTTACATATTCAATGGTAGTTCTGAGATAATAACACAAGGATAAATCTTAAAATATTGGCTCTTGTACCCGAAAAAAATGTTCTTAACGCAAATATGCATTCGCAGTACAACTCTGAACTAATTCATGCTATATTTATTACTAACAATAGTAGTTTTATTCATATTTAATCTGACGACCAAAGCGGATTTGACATTAGCCATGGAAAATTAGTAAAGTTACCCAAACCCAGCAAACCTTAGACATGACTTATATTGAGTGCGTACAAGAAGGCGTGAGAGGTTTGCTTTTTTTAGAGCGGTTTTTGCTCTTTAGGTAGCGGCCCACTTCCGATCGGCTTGGTTTTCCTGAACGGCTTTTTTTACATTATTACCAACCGTGTAAGCAATCAATAAATAATATTTACCTTGTAATTGTAGGTGATTTTCCCTACTATCCACTTTATATATCTCGTTATATGTATAAGGCAATTCAATAATATCATTTAAATTTAAAAAAGTGACAATTAGTTTTATCAAATTTAAATTAACACCTGATTCCCGCTGCTACTAAACGAGCGCAAAAAAGGAAGCTTTGCAAAATGGCTTCCTTCCGTCACAAATCGGTAGTGGTGAGGTGACATTTTGTTGTTTATTTCCGGGAGCAAAAGGTACCGCACCAAAAAGAGCACTTCGCTGACGCCTTCCTGTACGCTTTCAATAGTATAATTGGATGTCATAATGGAAGAATCGGGTATTAAGCGGCCACTAGACGTTCAATATTATAGTCAATATATTGCACAATAATTGATATTGTACAATATTATTGATGATGATATTGATCGTCTGGGGATATTTTTTTATCTTAATCTGCATAACTGACATTAGTCACATTGACAACCTTTTTAAGAGAGTCACAGTTATATACCAAATGCAAAATATTAGGAATTTTAACAAATATTCACTGACAGTTCAGAGATGTAGAACCGAAACTTTTAAGATTTTTTTAACCGTATTATTGACACATGGAATAAACTTCCAAATTCAGTATTTCCCGAGACTTATAAGCCACTAGTTTTTAAGGTCAATGTTCACAGACTGCTTAAATCTAGGCTTCAATGTGATAGTTTCAACGAGTGTGGTTTCACCCGTTGAAAGGTATTTTTCATGCTGTTGTGACATATTAAGTAATTACTTAATAGTACAATAAATTTTAAAATTAAAAAAAAAGAGGAACGCAGGATAGTTCTCCTAGAGTGCTGATTGGAACATCCATGACTTTTACTAGAGTACAGATTTCGAGGTTCTTTTCTCTCACTTACCATAAGTTTCTGGCTGTTCACTTTAAATTTTATTTGTTAGCATTGCAGGTAATAGGCAGACGGAGGCAGACGGATGACCTTTTCTTTGGGGAAGCGCTACGCTACCACCACTACGAGTCGAAAGCCATTTTGGAAGACGTAGATAACTAACATACCGTGGAACTAGTACTCATGTTGATTTCCGTCACGTTAATTGCGCATTCTGTACCACACGTAGTTTTAAAGTATCTTTTGTATATGAAGTAGTATTGGGTGGAAGGATGCACAGTTTTAGGACATAAGGTTTTATGATTTATTCTATTGTAAGTGCTACGAGAAGTATCCCCTGCATACTGGTAATTGGTTTTACAAGAGTTTTTGTTTAACGATTGACGATATTCTACGTAGATCTAATCTCAATATCGGGGGGGGGGGGGGGGGGGTTCTGGCATGTGGCAATATCTCTGATCGCTTTTAATGACGTCATCATTAATTTAAAAAAAACCTGTAACACCAACAGTGGCTAAAACATCTCTTAATAACAAATACTTGTGGCCGTGTTATACCAATCAAAACCATACACTCACATTCTTTGTGACACGCCCAATTGTTTGTGAACCACAAATTGCTTTTCTGTTCCTGCCTTTCTTTTTTAATGACAATTGACTTTTATTTTTTATCATGTCATAGCTGCAAAAACATCAACAGTAGGTAAAACATTCAATCTTTTCTAAACAGTTAGGTGGGTGGGCGGGGTACACCAATTTAAACAAAGTTGTCCACAATTTAAGTGAACTGCCGAACCGGCCAATTGTTTGTAATCCAGAAATTGGTTCCTGCTTCACTAATTTAATTCATTCTTTATTATGTCATAATTGTAAAAACATCAACAGTTGATGAAACATCAAATCTTTTAAAATTACAAACACTTTGCTGGGTAGGCGTGTTACACCAATTTAAACTACTGGCCACCAATCACAATTTAAGTTACTCGACAACCCGCAGAAACATGTGTGATCTAGAAATTGGTTCATTGTTGCTGCTCTTCTAATTTAATGACAACTGACATTTTTATTATATCATAGCTGCTAAAACATCAGTTGTGGCTAAAACATATAATTTCTTGATAATAAACACTTATATGGGTGGGTAAGGTATACAATTGTAAGCATCGCTTATAATAATGCTATTTTTCTTCCCATTCTTTGTTTTATTATTACATACTATATTTTTATGCTCGAACTAATAGTCTGAGATTAAATCTCGGATTGATACTGGATTCATGAATCCTAGATTTCTTTATTTAAATTTAAGTCAAAGTTTGTCGAGTATATAGTAGTACACGTATACTTCATAGACCTTGTTTGTACATGTAAAACATTTGTAATGGATCGTTTATCAATTTTAGTCATCATTTAATTAAAATTTATTATAAATTGGAACATAACTTTATTACCAAATGTCAGAATTAATAACTGACGCACTAATAAACAATCCAAAATTGACCTTGGGTGAATTGGCTTAAACCAATCAACGATTAGCGAAATAAATCTCGGATTCATGAATGCAGGATCAATCCGAGATTTATCTCCGACTATTAGTACGACCATAGCATCATAATCTCACTCATCGCTCTATCTCTAGCACACCCCCATTGCATTGATCTTTGAATTTATTTATTTCTAAGATCAAATCCGGTGAGGGATGCACAGTGCTATAGGCGGAGTGATGATTTTCATTGTGTTTGCTTTAAACATTAACATAAACATAAACCGCTACTAGAAATCTTAAATTGCAATATGTATCCAGATACAATAATGGTAATCCTTTTAATTGTAACACAGAATATGAAAGGCAAACCGCTTTCTTAAAATTTGATTTAACGTTTCGATGATTTAATTAAAGAAAGAAAGAAATTGGCGGAAAAAATTAAAAAAAATGATGACAATGAAACAATAACAACCGCAAGAATTGAAGAAGAAGCTACATTTAACGAAACATCAGAAGAAGAGATAGAAGAAATAATCCAACAACTAAAAATAAGAAGCGCGCCAGGAGAAGATCAAATAACCCATGAAGTGATAAAAGTCATAAAAAAAAAATAGCACCAATATTGAAAAAACTCATTAATAAAATGATACAAACAGGTGAATACCCACAAATACTTAAAAAACAAATAATAAAACCAATATACAAAAAAGGAGAAAAATCAAAATGTGAAAACTATAGACCAATATCACTTATATCAGTTCTGAGCAAAATTACAGAAAAGGCAATATATAACAGATTAATGACACACATAAACAAACATAATATTATAAATAAAAAGCAATACGCATTCCAAAAAAAATCAAACACAATGGGCATAACAACTGATATAATACAACATATAGCATAAAAGTTGGACAAGAAACAGTATGTTATACCAATATTTATAGACATGAAGAAAGCTTTTGATACCATTGACAAAAACAAATTGATTAAAAAAATGGAGTTATTAGGAATAAGAAACACAAATTTAAAACTGTTAAAAACATATATTAAAAGCAGAACACAACGAACACAAATAAACAACATACTTAGTAAAACAACGGAAGCAGAATATGGAGTACCACAAGGTGGAGTGTTGGCACCAATACTGTATATACTATACATAAATGATATATATAATATAAATCTGACTGGTGAAATATATACGTATGCTGATGACACATGTATTATATATCACGGAAAAAGTAAAGAAGCAATAGAAAGAAACATAAATGCAGACATTAAGAAACTAACTAAATGGTACGACGAAAACATACAAACAATAAATGAAGAAAAAACAACTTTTATGGTAATAAGACAAAAAAACACAAAAGATATTGACATAAAAATTGTAATAAATAACATACCAATTACTAGAACAAAACAGACAAAATACTTAGGAATAATATTAACCGAGAAACTCACCTGGGATGCACATATTAACAAATTATTAAAAGAAAGCGCAGCAACAATAGGAGCTGTCTATAGAGCCAGAAAATGCATACTAAAAGAAACAGCAATAAGTATATACCACTCACTTTATTTAGCAAAAATTAACTATTTAATAAATATATGGGGTGAAACAACAAAAACAAATATACAAAAAATCCAAAGACAACAAAACAAAATACTTAAAATAATACATAAACTTTCAAAGCTAACACCAACAGAAGAAATATACAAAATAATTAACGAAACAAACATTAACGAAAAAATAAAAATAGAAAAATGCAAACTAATATATAAAGTTAAAAATAAAGAAATTAAAACAAATATACAAATAATATTAAACAAAGAAATTCACGGACATAACACGAGAAGAAGAAGTAATATATATGTACACACAACAAGAACAGAAAAAGCAAAAAAAACAATACTAGGAAATGGACTAATCACGTACAATCAACTACCTGAAAATATAAAAAAAACGAAAACTTTTAAAGAATTTAAAACAAAAATAAAAGAACACTACATAATAACAAGACTAAAAAAAACAAATTAATAAAAAAAAGAAGATAAATGGTGCCCCGAATACGAAGCTCTGCAGCCGACCATACATGGAAAGATGCAAAGCAGCAAGTGGGGAGAGAAAAAAAAAAAAAAAAAAAAAAAAAAAAAAAATTAGTACCAACACTTTAATGTAAAATTTAAACCGGAAAAAATATAGAAAACTACAGAACAGTATCTTAAATGAAACAATAGCAAACATTTTTGAGTACTGAATGCTAAATAGAATAATTACCATTCTTAACTTACACAAGAAAATAACTGATTGAAAATCATTTCTAAGTAATTGATCCTTTCAAATGTTTGTGATTTAGAAATTGGTTCACTGTTCCTGATCTAACCAACCGCCCACTAAACCAAATTTGTGTTCCAGAAATTGGTTCACTGTTTCTGCTCTTCTGCTTTAATGACAACAGACATTCATTTTTTTATTGTGTCATAGCTGCAAAGACATCAACTTTAGGTAAAACATCCAACTTCTTGATCACAAACGCTTGAGTGGGCGGGTGGGGTACGCCAATCTAAACCACCTTCCCTCAATCACAATTTAATTGAACTGTCCACTCGCCAAATTGTTTGTCATCCAGAAATTGCTTTACTGATTCTGCTTCTCTAATTTAACACTAGAGAATTGCCGGGTTTAATCGCCGCATCTTGATGTTGCTGGATCACAAACAATTGGGCGGGCGGGTGGAGTACAACAATCTAAACACTCGTGGGGCGGGGTATATCAATTCAAACTATGCGTCCATAGTCCATGATCTATGTGAAGTGATACGTTGTCTAGAAATTGGTTCATGTTCTTCTGATTAAATAACAACTGACTTATATTATATTATGTCATACCTGCAAAAACATCAACAGTGGGCAAATCATCCAATCTCTTGATCACAAATATTTTGGTGGATGGGCGGGGTACACCAAGGTAAAACCAATTGCTTACAATCACTACCTAAGTAAACCGTGAATTAATTTCTCTATCACAAACACATTGGCGGGGCACAGCAATATAAACCACCCGCTTGCAATCACAATCTAAGTAACTTGCCTACCCACCTAAATGTTTGTGATCTCGAAATTGGATTATTGCTCCTGCTTCTCTAATTTAACGACGAGTGACGTTGAGCTACAAAAACATCAATTGTCTCCACAATCACAATCTAAGTTAGCTGCCCACCCGTCCAAAAAAATAGTTTTCTGTTTCTGCTTTTATAATTTAATAACAACTGACATTTATTCTTTATTTTGTCATAGCACAACAACAAGAAAGTTTATAAATGGCGTTATTCATTGTTTCATTTCATTTGCCAATTACCATTTACTAGTCGTAGTCATAGCAATAGTGTTTACTGACAGTAATGGTTATTAGTGGCACTAAAATCATAAATATGTGACTGTTGTTGACTGTTGTGTTATTGATGGTAGTATAAGTCGATTGCAACATGGGGGGCATTCTGGCATGTATCGCATATCGCTTATCGCAATTAATGACGTCATCATTAATTTAAAAAATTTGCCGGTGATCTCTATTCGTACTACAGGACTATCTAGTAATATAAACTCAATACCAAGCTTCATGTTAATTGTATTTTTTATTGTCAATATGTATTATTAATTACAAATTTATGATTTAAATGTCACACTTCTCCTCCGGTAGGGGAAATCTATGACGTGGCCCGAGATCGCAATGAGTGCCAGAATAAGGGCTGATCTGTAATTGTAGAATATTTTGGCGTTACTCACAATTGTAAATTTTTGCAACCTAACCTAACTTATCTGTCATTAGTCATATTTAATAAGTTATTATAGTGATTAGTTACCAAATCAACTATAAATTGCTGCAAAAACGTCATACACTAACGACACTTAAACTAACAAGCTGACTCAATTTACACGAAATATAACATAACAACAAAACTTAGTCATCAGCAGTGCCGTAAGTAGCTTCTGATGCTCCTAGTGCGAGGGCGTTTTTTGCCTCCCCCCCCCCCCACCAAAAATCAAATTGTAAATTATTTTTTATTCAAAATAGTTCAAGTAACTCAAAAATATATAGTAATAAAAAATAAGAAGTTATGTTTTGAGGTTACGGCACTTGCCAATAGTTAAATTTTACACTAGTAATCCCAGAACAGCGTGGCCGGTATAAGAGGCAACTTAATATACACAGAAATTATGTTTGCTCTTAACCTAACCTAAACACCAACTGACAAACTTAATAGTTACAATTTACATTAGTCTACTATAGTCCATTCAATTCCAAGTTAGAGCGAAAGAAAATTAACTAGCGCGTAATCATGCTAATCATTGACGAAAATTTTTTCTTAGTTCATAGTAGCTGTTCATGTAAAAATTGCTTTAATTTTCTACGTTCTACCTTGAAATTGAATAGACTATAGCTAAGGCAACTTAACTGAAATTCCTCATAATTGACAATAATAATAACTTGGTCGTATTTTACTTATAGTAATTATTAAAATCAGTCATACTACTCAATTTAACTCTCTCCCCTCTACCTTTCCCGATTAAAATTTTATTTTATTACTGCTTTGTACTGCCTGCTATTGCCGGTGCGCCATTGAACATACAGTTTACTGTGATTTTTCAGATGTAGATTATAAATTATATTTGGAGTTCACAAAATGTTGAATTAAATTTTAGTTTTATTTATTAAATTACAGAATTGTTTGTCAAGTTAATGGACTCTTCTCCGCCTAATTTGTAACGCTCTTTAGTATTATGTAAATAAATTGTGCGCTCCATGCTGTGAACAACCGAATTTGTTATCGATTATTACATCTTTATTTATTTATTTATTATATTTAAGTTTTATATTTATGTTCACATTTTTTAATGTTAATACTTTTTAATCAATTAATCCTTATTTTATTATTGTTTTATAAGTTTTATTTAACCAGCTGTGATAATTAATCAATGTTTTGTTGTAACTAATATGTACACATACTGAATGGAATTATTAAATAAATAAGTTGATTCAAAATCCTTTTTTATTCCCAAAAAAAGTGATACTAATAGGAAGATCAAGATAAGGAGGCCTTGCAGAATACGATGCCATGCTGAGAAGGAATATTTCAATTGTAGGTAGTACTGTTTAAAAAAAAATCATGAAGATTTAAAAAAAATGACTGCAGGAGGATTTTTATTAACATAGTTATTAAGATTAACACATCACTTAATATTACAAGTCATGTTAATAGTTTATATTAACTTAATTACCATGTGTTTATTATTAATGACATTTGATGTTTCTTTTGTTTAGGTATCCAAGGGAGCAATATCCAACTTACAAATCAGAGCACATTCCGTCTCTAATGCAACAAAACGTTATGCCACCAAGACGATATGACGATGTTGCACCTCCTGGAACCGAGCAACCCTTACCACCAGGTGAAGAATCAGCTCCAAGGTACGAAGATAGATACGGAATGTATGAAAATAGAACTGCTGCTTCTCATCACCTCGAATCACAAAATAAGGAAAGATATAATAGTGTTGATAGGGATAATCATGAGAATTATAAAGATAACAAATATAATGAGCGCGAAAGATATCAAAGCAGAGATAGGGAAGTTGAAGATAGGCATGCCTACAATGAGAAACCACATGAAGAACGTGTGCGTGATAAGAGGCATGAGAGGTATAGCCAATCACCGCATAAAGATAGGAATGAAAGTCCCGACAAACATAAGCGCAAAAAGAGAGAAGATACTCCAGAAAGAAAAGAAAAGAGCACTACTGATAAGGATAAAGATAAAAAGAAAGAGCATTCTGATGATGAGAGAATCAAGAAAACCAAGGAGAAGAAAAAGAAGAGGGAAAAGAAGGAAGCAGAAAAGAAAAAGAAGAAAGAAAAGAAGGAGAAGAAAGAACACAAAAAGGAGGAGAAGGAAAAAGCCAAACATGACAAAGAGAAAACTTTGGATGAAGCCAAACCTGAAGAGCCAGAAAAACCTAAAGAAGAATCAAAACCAATCGAGCCTAAACCTAAAAATGAAGAATTGAAAATTGAATCAATTACACCTAAAAAAGAAGAAAAACCACCCAAGGCACAAGTTGAAGTAAAACCAGAAAAGGAAGAAAAAACAGATCTATATGGCGATATTCTATCCGAAGGTATTGACGACAAAATCGTGCAATCGTATGGAAAAATGGACGAACATCGCAGCAAAAAATCCAAATCACCAATGGAAACAAAACCATTAGAAAACAAAACTGAAACAGAAGAAGATTCCGTCAAACCACAAGAAGAAGACGTTTTGGAATTATACACGGGTGAATTAAAATCAGAATTAGATAAAGAGATGTTGGCTGCTTTACCAGAAAAATCAAAATGGGAATTGGATGAAGATCCAAATATGTCATTAAATGAATCCGAACTAGATACGAAGTCGGATAAATCTAATAAAGTTACAAATGAAGTTTTGAAACGTGCTGAAAATGCGATATTTGCCAAAGCCATCAATGCAATTAGACCTATAGAGATTAAAAAAATCAGTGTAGATCGTGCTAAGCTATATTCCGGTGAAAAAGATGATAAAAAGGAAGATGAACCTAAAATTGAAAATGTTACTTATGATTTTGAAGTTACGATACCTGTAGATCCACCAAAATTAGAAGTGGATTCAACTCCTAAACCACCTGTAAGGTTGTCTGTTAAGGAACGTTTAGGATGTAAAGTTGATGAATTGGATCGTATGGTGCGTGTTGAAAAGACTTATGATAGGAATAGGTCACGTAGTTTAAGCCCACTTGCTAAAAGATCTCAAGATATACGTAGAGATAATGATCGGAGAGTTGAAATTGATGATAAAAGAAGAGAACGTGATAGGACGCATGAGCGGGACAGGCATCACAGAAATTATAGAAACCCTGAAAGGCGAGATGATAATCGTGATAATCGTAGAAGAGATGATAGGATACCTGATAGACGTGATAATCGTGAACGTGATAACCGTGAGGTTTATAGGAATCGAGATAATAGGGATCGCGAACATAGAGATAATCGGAATGTTAAAGATATACGCGATAAAGATAAAAAGGAGCGTTCAAGATCTCGCAAACGTGATGATAAAGATAAGCGTAAAGATAGTAGGGCGCGAAGTGAAGATCAGAAGCATAAGAAACGCGACAAGAAAGTAAAAAAGGATAAACCTAAAAGGCACCATAAGAAAGATGAAGAGGAGCAAGCTGTGCCTGAAAAAACTGAAACTACAAAGCCTGAAATTATAGAGAAGCCCAAAGCTACTGAAAAACGTAAGCCCACAATTGATGAAGAAAATTTTGTTCCTGATTATGATATGGAATCTGAATATGAGGATGATAAAACAAAGGAGGCAAAAAAGCGAACCAATCCTATCTCTCCAGAACAGGACTCCGCTAAAAAACGCGCTAAAATAGAGGAGAAAAAAGAAAGTTCTTCTTCTGACTCGTCTAGTTCAAGTTCTGATGAGGATAAAAAGAAGAAAAAACATAAGAAACATAGAAAGAAGAAGCGGAGGGATAGTAGTTCAAGCAGTTCTGAAAGTGAGAGTTCATCAAGTGATGATGAGAAAGAACGTAAAAAGAAAAAGCACAAAAAAAAGCAGAAGAAAAAGAAGAAGTCAAAACATAAGTAAGAATTATTTATGACTGTTTATATTTGTTATAGATTTGATTGATGATAGTGGAAATATAATAAGTAAGTAAATCCCTGTTTATTTTATTTAATTATTTTTTGGACCTGAATATATGGATTTAAGTAATTATGTCTTTGTTTTATTTCCGCAACATTTTTTCACAAATAATTTCTAGAGCGTATAATCGGGAAGAACGAATAATTAAGGTGAGTAAATTGGATTAATAGACAAATTAATCTATTAGATTGTAGTACAGTCTTGAAGTAAACATAATTTAGTTCATAAAACCACTTCAACTATTGGATTTGTAGTGGTACATCATTGATAAATGCTAATAAAAAGTGATTTTCAAAAATATTAAAAAATAGTTAAATCTAAAATTTTGTAAGTTTGGCAATTCAATCTATTAGCTTGTAGTCTAGACTTCAGGTAAACAACATTAAGTAAACTATTTCTTAAAACCACCCAACTGTAGGCTTTATAGTATACTGCATATATCCTAAGACTACGCAAGTTTCAAACATCCTAAAAAAATAGTTAAAATCCAAATTTTGTAAATTTGACAAATCAATTTATTAGTTTGTAGTCTAGACTTAAAGTAAACAAAATTTAGTTTACTATTTCATAAAACCACCCCTATTATTGGTTTTTTTGTACACTCTTAATAAATGTTTAAACTAAGCAATATAAAAAAAATTACAATTTAATCTATTAGTTTGCAGTCTTAACTAAAGAGGACGAAATATAGTAGATTGTAGTATACCTTTAATAAAGGTTAGTTTTGTTATTTAAAAAAATACTCAAAAAGTAGTTTTGCAAAACCGAAATTTAAATCTTTTAGTTTGTAGTTTGGACTAAAAGCACACTAAGATTAGTGAAGAAATTCGTAAAATTACTCCAACTATAGTATATAGAAAGTACACCTTTGCTAAATGCTAAAACTGAGCAACATTTAAAAATAGTTGATACAAACATTTTATAAATCAGATTGTAGTTTAGACTTAAAGTGAGTGTCATACTCGAGGCATAAAAGAACCTTTAATAAATTTTAAAACTTGCTAATTTTCATAAATTCTTAAACAATAGGTAAAACCAAAATTTTGTAAATCTGACTATTTATTATTATTAGTTTGTAGTCTAGACTTAAGGTAAACCAAAATTAGTTAACAGTTTCTTAAAATCACTCCAACTGTAGGCTTTATAGTACACTCTTCATAAATGCTAAAATTAAGCATTTTTCAAAAATACTCAAAACATAGTTAAAACCAAAATTTGACAAATTATTCTATTAGTTTGTAATTTAGTAAACCAAAATCAGTTAGCAATTTCTTAAAACCACCCCAACTATATGGTTTGTAGTGCACCTTTGATTAATTCTAAAACAAAGCGATTTTCAAAAATACTCAAAAAATAGTTAAAACAAAAATTTTATAAATCTGGTAAATTAGTCCATCTAGTTGTAGTCTAGACTTAACGTAAACCAAGATTAGTTAACAATTTCATAAAATCACCTTAAGTATAGTCTTTATAATACAACCTTGATAAATGCTAAAACTAAGCAATTTTCAAAAATACCCCAAAATATAGTTAAACCAAAAATTTTGTAAAGCTGACAAATTAGTCTAGTCGTTTGTAGTCTAGACTTAAAACAACCCAACTATAGGATTTATTGTATATTCTTCATAAATACAAAACTTAAGTAAATTTATGTAAATCTGACAAATTAGTCTGTTAACTTGTAGTCCAGACTAATTTGTACGACCTTATAAACTCCGACGATTAGAGACGATATTATCGTTTTTGACAAATTCATTTATTATAATTAAACTTGTCGGAAATTGGAAATAATTTTTTTGTTTTTGAAAATTTTGATTAAGCTCTATTTTTCTAAACCTCACCCCAAGAAAGCTCAAAAATCACATATGTTTACGACACTACACTTTTCCTTATCGTGATAAGGCATATAGATTTTCAAATTCTACTACTCTTTAACTACAATTTTTGAAAGTGAACACAGGTTTTTCCAAAAAACGTAGATTTGTAATAACTTGAGAGTTTCGATAGCAGGAAAGTGGGGTATTAACCAAAAACAATTTTTTGTCGAGTACGTTCTCATTCTGAACTCTGAATTTCGTTTATTATTCTGTTTTTTTTTAATTTTACGATTTTACGACCCACGAATGTACTTCTAAACGTCATCTAAGGCAAAAACTTTATAAGACTTTCGAAAGAGGAGGTATCGTAGTGTGAGTTAGGCACGATTAGTTCTGATTGCTAATTTTGTTTTTGAGTAGTAGCCTTCAAAATATTGTAATTAAAGGCACTTTATGAGAGTCCGCCACTAGTTAAACCAAGTTTGTAAAAATATATGCTTAGTTTTGAATGAAATATTTATCGTTTTTCTACAAATTCTTGTTGTTTTTCTACTTCTTTCTTCTTTTTGACTTTATATACATATATATATATATATATATATATATATATATATATGAATATAACTATAAGCTTTATACAGGGTGGAGCACGGCACATGCTATTTTGAGAAGAGTGCTGTGCAGGCCCACGTAGTCGGAAATAGTAAAGGGCGGCCTTCTTGGAAAGGGTAAAATGGATGGTAAAGATTTTGTTCTTGTTTGGCCCGGTCGAAACAATGCAGTGGTCGGTAGAACGCTCATTTTGCGATGAGGCCTATTTTTCAAACGCCCACTCAATTATTGCGGTGCAGCGTGCTTTCTGTGCACAGTTTGCAGTTTCCCATCGTGGTTGTGTACCCAGACGGCAATCAATTTTAAGTTGAGTAATTGCATTTAGAAGAACAGGGAATGTGTCATCAATAAGAAGAGGACCGCAGAGAAAAGTGACAACACCGGAAAACGCTAACAGCAGTACAGAAATTTCTAAAACGATCTGCTCAAAAACAAGCCCTTGCTCTTGGCATTTAAGATGTTCTCTTCACCGAATATTGCATAATGTACTTTATCTGCATCCGTATAAAATGGTTATGGTCCAACAACTGTCAGCACTGGATTATGTAACGCGACAAAAATGTAGTAAAACCATGCTCGCATCCCTTCCCCGAGACGCAAATGTGATATTTTCTGATGAGGATCAAATTAGAAACTGTGAAAATTTGCCAGACACTTTATAAAACAAAATAATTTAAAACTTTCCTTATTTGTGCTAAATGAGAAAAATTAAATAAATATATATTTTAAAAGTTTAATATTTTTTTTTTGATTTTCAAAAAGCAAATTGCCTGTAGTATACCATTTATAAGGAAAATCACTGGCTTGAAATGAAACAGGTTGATTATGTTTTGGGACAACAAGTAAGGTTACTACTAGAGGAGATATAAAGAAACCTCAGTGCAATGAAAATTAGTTTAACTTTTAACACAAATTTAGATATCTAAAGCTGCAAACTGCTGAGAAATTTATGGATTAAGCTTTGCTTAAATAAATAAAGTTTATAACAAAAACATAAAAACTGAAGTAATGATAGGTTAATGTTAACGGTGGAGCTGCTTCCATTAGTTTTGTCTTGTCGACTATTTTCAGTAAAATCTCCGTATAGATAAAAAGCAATAAGGTTAATGTAGACGATCATTAGGAGTGAGTTGTTGTTGGAAGCAGCTGTAGAAGTAGATTACACAGTAGTACAAGTTAACAGTTGGAGTTTTTGTTTATGCGTTGCTGTGATGTTGTTACTGATCAAAAACTCTACAGTTTGTCGTGCTGTGTGAACGCTTGCATTGTCTTGGTGAATAATAATTCGCCGGTTTATGTTGTTTCTTCTGATTTCAGCGATAACTTCCGGCAAACAAATTGAGTATACAATAATAGCAACATGACCCGTTCTTCCGAAGAAACAAGCAATCATTGTTTTCAAAATGCTTTGTGAACGCACCACTTTTGTGGGTTTAGGTTCATTTTGAAACACCCATACAGTCGATTGCTGTTTAGTTTCAGGCTCATATGAATATATCAAAGATTTGTCACCTGTTACGATGTTATATACCGAATTTGAACGACCCCCTTCGAATTTCTTTAGCTGTTCTTCTTTCAAATTGTGTGGGATCTAACAACTGCAAAGCATCCTGACATGCAAATGATCGTGCAAAATCGTATGTATTTGTTTTGCTGCAATGCCTAAGGATGCTTCTATCGCACTATAAGCCACATGCCGATCTGACAAAATCATTTCACGCACAGCATCAATATTTTTTGCGACAACAGATGTGCATGGACGACCTTCGCCAAGATCGTCATCAATTGTTGGTCTTCTACGCTTGAATTCTGCAAACCATTTGTAAACCATAGTTTTGGATGGTGCTTCATCCCCAAATAACGAACTAAGTTTTTGCACACATTGCTGCGGTGTTAAACCGTATCAAAAATTATAAAAAATCATCACTCGGAAGTCACGATTCGAAATTTCCATTTTTCAAACAATTATTACTTTTGTTAAATTTTGTTGAAACGAAACCGAGCCTTGCTACTATGAGCTAATCTACAATTTGTAAAAATAACTTTATTGATTATTTCGTAAAGTATCAATCAGATCGGTCTGAACATTTTATACCAGGTCAATCAAGATAAACTCATATTTGACTCTTTTGTGCCGTTTAATTTTAAGTTAAATTTTCCAAATCTTCTCTCAAAAATAACTTGCGTCCCTGAAGGCATACACGTAGAAAGTATTTCTATTTTTCATTTTACAAACATTTCTTTTTCATAAATTTTTTTTTGATACCAGAAAAGTGCGGTAAAGCATTTTTTCATGTTTGAACTCCAATTTTTTTATCCAGGGGCGTCACAAATTTTTTTTCAATTAAGGTTGTTAAAAAATTCACTTAATTAGTTTAGATTTTTGGCATATCAGCCTAAGAAGACTATTTATGCCGATTCTTTCCTTTAACTATAAAAAAATGTAAAATAATATGCTGTAAAATGGCATATTAAAGAATAAAATTAAATAATTAATTAAATAAAGAACAAAGATAAAATAAATATTCTCAAACTATTAAAGGCTACAGCAAAAATGACTAGACAACTTGAAAAATTCAATTTTACAAATCACAAATGGACCTCTAAACGTCACCTGAGAAAATCTACCCTTTGTTTTCATATAGTTTTTGGATATCTTTACAAATAAACCAGTGACAGTTTGTGATGGGTAAAACAAATTACTTAACAATTTTATAAAACCACCTTAGTTATAAGTTTTATAGATACACCTTTGATAAATGCTAAAACTAAGTAATTTTCAAAATACTCAACAAATAGTTATAACCAAAATTTTGTAAATTTGACAAATTATTTTCATAGTTTGTAGTCTAGACTTTAAGTAAATTAAGATTTTCTACCAATTTTATAAAATCAACTATAGGATTATAGGATTTGCATTACAACCCTGATTAAGCAATTTATAAAAATAGTTAAAACCAAAATTCTGTAAATCTTACCAATTAGTCTGTTAGCTTGTAGTTTAGACTTAAAGTAAACAAAAATTAATTAAAAATTTCATTAAATTACCCTAACTATCGATAAATGCTAAAATTAAAGAGTTTTCAAATGTACTCAAAAAATAAATTCATATTCTTGTAATTTTTAGACTTCTATACAAATAAACCAGTGAAGATTTGTGATTTGAGTCGACAAAAACGCTATTTTGGGCTAAGTTGTTTCACGCCAACCAATAGAAATTTCCAGGAGTTTAATGTAGAGGGTTATGCACAGTTTCATTTGAAAGAGGAAAAGTTAACGAACTATGTTGTATATCATTTTTAAAATTTTTGACCACATTCCATTTTAAAAATTTAAAAATTTGTTTGGTTTGAAAAAACCATGACGAATTTTTGTTTCTGGTATTACAATTAATCAAAAAAATTATTATCATTAAAATGGATGAGCGGCAAAAACATCCCTTTCCCCAAATTGTTAACAATTTTTTGCACTAAAGAATCTCTAACCAAATATTTTTTTAAAAGTGGCATAGCCCTCAACCTCATATTAATCACAGTTGGGTTTAACCGGTAGGCGCCCCCGTAAAGGTTAATCCAACACTTGTGAGGTCGTTAGAAGATTCCCTACCCAACGACACAAAAAAAGCAATAAAAAATTCATAACTGGTTGTAAAGACTTTGGACAAGTTTTCTTAAATAATGTTAAATTTAACACTTACTTTTAGGGTAAAAACTGAAATCGAATTTGTTTAATAATTTCATAAAATTTCTCCAATTGTAGGCTTTATAGTACACCCTTCATGAACTCTGACGATTAGACAACAAATACGTCTTGCTAGGACCTATATTTTAGTATACCCGGTTGTGTTTATTTTGCAAACTTCCAATTAAAATGGTTTAAAATTTTTATATGACGTCAATCAACTCATTTCTGACAAATTTATTTACTATAATGAAATTTTGTTTTGCCTATTTTGAAAATACACCCATCCGCAGCCAAATCTCCTTTTAAAAATAATTTTCATCTTAAGAATTTTTGACAAAAATATCTAATAAATATTTGTTTCAAATATTTTTTGGATTTTCCTGGTTCCGATACACTCTGCTAAGGTTGTATTGTTTTTTATTCACCCTTTAACTTTTTCTAAAACTCCA
This sequence comes from Tachinus rufipes, assembly GCA_963932245.1. Taxonomy (NCBI): domain Eukaryota; kingdom Metazoa; phylum Arthropoda; class Insecta; order Coleoptera; family Staphylinidae; genus Tachinus; species Tachinus rufipes. The sequence continues at coordinate 24,415,088 of OZ010747.1, read as the reverse complement.
AATCACCCATGTTTACAACCCTCTGCACTTTTCTCTATATATACTCCTGATAGGGCATAGAGATTTTCAAATTCTACCACTTTTTATTTACAGTTTGGAAGATTTTCAAAAAAGTTGTGCCGCGTAAGATTTTTTTTCCCAAAAACAATTTGCAATAACTTGAGTTCAGTTTTAATTGCAGAAAGGTATATCTGAATCCCAACATTTATGTTCAGCGGCGTAAAATTTTTTTTTTAATTGAATTTTTGAAAAATTCTTTTTTGTAAACCACCAATAGACCTCAACAAAAGTTATCTGAGACAAACACTTTAAGACTAGAGAAGGAAGCATTGTAGTGTGCATAATGCACACTACAACATTAAGCCTGATGATGACCTTAAGGTCGAAACCGGTAGATATCAATTAAAATAAATATTTGATCTATGACAAATTTATTTTAAGAAGTTTTTTTTTACAATTACAATCAATCTAAATCATCGGAGAACAACCTTTTTCTATTATTCTTATAATTTTTGGATATCTGGACAAGTAAACCAGTGACGGTTTGTGATGGGTCGATAAATACGCGACTTTAGGTTAAACGTAGTTTTACGCTAATGAATAAGTCTCATTCGAAAAAGAGTTCATAATTTCTTGGTTTGCAAATACAAAAATGGATTTCTTTTTCAGACTTACGTTATCGAAATTAGTCAGAAATTACATGTTTGTCAGAATCGGTGATGGTCAATAACACGTCCCAAATAATCAATAAATTTCAATTTTATTGCACCAAAATTGCTCAACAACGTTAGTAAAAGACTTCGGACAATATTATTAAAAATCATTCCTAAATGGTTCAACATTTTTCAATTTTTATATTTTGCTTTAAGTAGTTTATCTACGATGTATAACAAATAGGTCAATTTTTTTCATCAATTTTCAATAATGATCAACAAAATAGTTAAACCCAAAATTTTGCAGACAAATTTCTATTTGTTTATAGTTTGGACTTAATGTAAATCAAGATTAGTTACCAGTTTTATAAAACCACACCCCAACTATGAGCTTTATAGTAGACCCTTAATAAATGTTAAAACAATGCGATTTGTAACCACCGGTAAAGAAGACAAAAACCGAAAAACTTTTAGAAGAATTTACAAGTCAAGTAATGATGAGTCTAATGATTCAAATTGTAAGCTTGAGTGATTTAATTAACAAAAAATATGATGATGGCAATGAAGAAGATAATACTATTGATAAAGATTTTCTTCAACCTAATAATAATAATTTCAAAGATGAAGAAGATAATAGAGAGGAAAAAGACGACGATAAAAATAAAGACGCAAAGGGTAATGTTAAAAAAATAATTAAAAAGCAAAGACAAAACAAGATAATAATAGGAAGATAGACAAAGTAATAACAAACAACTTGAAAGCCCCCAGAAAAAATCACTTGAAGGTGGAGTTATGATTAAAGTTAATCTTAAAGTTGGTAGTGAACAACTTGCAAAACCTGTAAAAATAATTCAGGTATACTATGAAGGTCTTTTAAAAAATAATGATAAAATGTTTGATTATAAATCAAGGCTAATGGCTAAAAACGCAAAGGGTAATGATGAAGAGATATATAATTTGGATTAAAAAAAAGTTTCTAGTATGAATGAAGATAAAGAAACACAATACCAAAGATTAAAAAAACTGCTACAAAAAATAAGCAAAAAATTAATTAAAAAGCAAAGACAAAACGAGATAATAATAAAGAATCAGAAAAAGTAAAAAAAAAAACAATCTTAAAGCCCACAGAAAAAATCACTTTAATAAGATTACAATTAAAGATAATCTTGAAGTTGATAGTAAACAACTCGCAAAATCTGCAAAAATGGTTCAAGTATACTATGAAAATCTTTTAAAAATAATCATAAAATGTTTGATTTTAAAAACATGGGTTTTGGCGTCAAATTTAGACTCAGTGCGCAATAAGTGATTAAGGGATAGGGTTTAGGTATAGCTTGTATGAAAGTTGGAGGTAAACGTCGCATTACCTGTTCACCAAAAATAGCCTATGAAGCGCTAAAGGTGCACCATCAATGATACTACCAATGATACCACAAATGATTCCACCAACCTCCTCACTAATATTTGTCAACTTAAGTTAAAATTAAAAATATTAAATAATGCATCTCTGCACTAAAAAACTGAATTTCACTCATTAATATTTTTATAATGTACTTTAATTTTAAGAATATTCTTGATGTAAATTATTATATAGTATTATTTATTAATTTGTAGCCTAGACTTAAAGTAAATCAAAATTAGTAGTACTAGTAAGTAGAGCATAGATATTGACTAAGAAGGATAATAAAAGAGTAGATAAGATACAGGTAGAAGAACAAGTGATAACCATATGAAAAAAAATCAAATACCTCAACAAAGTAACACTCTTAGCAAAGGGTTAGAACAAACAAAGTTAAGGAAGCAATTAGGAAAACAAAAAAAAAATAAGAAAAAGCTCAGTAAACTTATGCCAAACAAGGGTCGTCCAGGAGATAAAGTTAAAAGGTCAATTCAAAGGTCGCAGAAACATGGAAAAGCCATGAAGACAAAAAGAAACAGGAATGTAATAAGAGAGCAAGCTTGTTAAGGATCAGCAGTGCCTTCAGAGCGGTGCCACAGGAGGTAGTAGAAGTAATTGCGGCAACTCCTCCCGCGGATATAATGGTGAAGGAAAAGATCAACAAACTAGTAAAAAGAAAGGTGGAATAGAGGAGAAAAGAAGGAATGAACAAAAGAAATAATCCCGGAGATAAAATAACAAGTTGAGAATAAACCTGAAACGTGCTATTATACAACACAAATACTGATCGGGCACGGAACCTTAAGAAAGTAAAAAAAAAATAATCAAGGATTAGGATAGATGTATATTCTGTCAGGAAGAAACACACGATAATGCAAAAGAAAGTTAGAAAAAAACCTAGAAAATATACTGGAAAACCATAATACTAGGAACAGAAGATATGTCCGTACGCAGCTATCTCCTCATATTTTTCTTCCGATATGACGTCATAACGTTTGTTTTTCTGCAAAAAATGCAATTTTCTACTTTTCCAAAAAATAAAAATATTAGGAAACAGTGGGCCAAAGAAACCCAACTTTAATACCTGACATGCCATTTTTCATATAAATAACCTTTTTTCTTGTGGTCTGAAGAGTATTTATTGAAATTTTGACTAAAATCGACAGCGTTTTTTAGGACCTGAAAATTACAAGTTTTGAAGATCGCGAAAATACGTGCAAATAGTGGTGAATATGAATTGATTCTATAAGTCTAGTGTGATTACTTTAAAGAAAGATTGAACACAAAGAAATCTAGATCTTGTTGATCAAATTTCTTTAAGATTTGACAGAGTGAGAACGGTTTAAATAAAGCATAATTTTGCAATTTTTCAAATTTACGTTTTTTTTATTAAATGTTTAAAGCTTGATATATCAAAATGACTGCCTCAACATTAAATATACGAATATGGGTTTTAAAGTACATGCAATAAAGAATATTTTGAGCCACCGTAGACCTTCTTATCTTTTTCCAGAGGCCCAAAAATTAAGATACAAAAATGTGCCGTTTGCCGATTTTGACAGGTTTTGAATATTAAAAAATTCTTGATAATGCCCGATATACCATTTCTCATATAAATAACCTTTTTTCTTGTGTTCTAAAGAGTATTTACTGAATTTTTACTAAAATCGACATAGGGTGACAGCGCTTTTTCGGGACCTGAAAATTACAAGTTTTGAAGATCGCGAAAACATGTGCAACTTCCTGCATCAAAATAATGGTGTATACGTATTGATTCTATAAGTATTGTGTTATCACTTTAAAAAGAGATTAAACACGAGGAAATCTAGACCTGGCAAATCAAATTTTGTTAAGATTTGACAAAGTTAGAACGTTTTAAAGAAATCAAAATTATGCAATTTTGCTAAAGTTATGGGGTAATTTGGAATAATGTTTGAAGCTTAATATATCAAAATGACTGCTACGATATTAAACATAAAAATATAAGTTTTAAAGTACATGTAATAAGGAATAATTTGAGCCATCGTGGACCTTTCTATCTTTTTCCAAAAGCCCAAAAATTGAGATACAAAATAAGCTAAAAAAGACGTTTTATTGTAAAATATCTGACCTTGAAATGTGTGTCATTCTAAGGTCCAAAATTTTGGGAATCTTATTTTTGTCATATATGTTTTGATCCCTGAAAATTTGAGCAAAATCAAAGAAGTCGACTTTTTTAAATTTAAATTAGTCGAAAAGTAATGGAATTACCCTTATATATATATATATATATAATTTAGTTTCAAACTTTTTTCTTATTAATTTAGTTTTAAATTTGGGCTGGTTACTGAGCAAATTTGAAATTATTAACAAAATTATACAATTTGGGTCAATTTATAAATTAGCTTGTATAGACTTAAATCAAAATAAATTAGTTAACATTAAACTATTCCCTGTTTATTCGACAATAATTTTGTTTTTGAATTTTTGAATGCCCAATAACAAAAACTACTATTTACATATGTTTCTTATCAAATAGATTTTTTATGATTAATTAAATATTTAATTGCAATATTTTATATACTATTTTATTAAAAAAAATGTTGCCTGGAATGTTTTCATCACAATTTCCAATATAATATTTGGCTAAGATTATGTCAAAACATCTCATCTTTTATATCCATTGTATGTTTTCGTATCGTGTAGTTTCATTTTATTATCTTAAAATATCTCCTAGATCTTTCTCATATTATTTAATTGCATCTGCCACTCTTACGATGGTTTCAACGTCCTGAAATCTCACAAGGGCGGTCTCTAAACGCGAAATGATATTTTGCGCGGAGATGTAATACGTGGCGAACATAAAATGACGCATGTGATATTAAAGATTTAAAGGGGTTTCTTTCCCGAAGCGATAATTCACATTTGAGATGTCAGTTTTAAAATATATGTTTAACTAGACGTTCTATAACTGCGTCAAGAGAATTAAAAGTTTTACTCAATAAAAAGAAAAGGAATTGATGCGGATTCATTTGAATTTTAGTATGTAATATACAGGGATGCTCAAAACTACCGGAACATCTTAAATAATTCTTCAAACCTTAAAAAATTTCAAAAAAGTTTTTAATTTTAAACAAGCTATTGGTTGAAAATATTTTTAATATACAGGGTGTTTACTTTATTATGGAAATTTGGTAAACTATATTTTTTTTCAAATAGAACATTCCTTATATTTTATTTTGCAAATGTAAGAGTAATAAAAACATCGAATGTAGAATCAAAATCAATATCTTAATGACATATTTTTGAGCAAAAATTGCTTTACCGTTCAAGTGTTTGTCATCAAGAAATTAATTGCTTATATTGATTTAATAACAACTGACATTCAATCTGCAAATGTAATAGTAACAAGAACATCAAAAATTGAAGAAAATAAATCAATCTTTTAATGACAAACTTTTGAGCAGAAATCGCTTACCCGCTCAAGTGTTTGTCATTAGAAAATTAGTTGTCTACCTTTTTTGTTGTGAATTAGTAACAACTTACATTCATTCAATAAATATAATAGTAACAAGAACATCAAAAGTAGAAAAAAATAAATAATTCTTTTAATGACAAACTTTTGAGCAGAAATTGCTTACCCGCTCAAGTGTTTGTCATTAGAAAATTAGTTGTCTACCTTTCTTGTTGTAATTTAAACAACTTACATTTATTCTAAAAATATAATAGTAACAAGAACATCAAAAGTAGAAGAAAATAAATCAATCTTTTAATGACAAACTTTTGAGCAGAAATCGCTTACCCGCTCAAGTGTTTGTCATTAGAAAATTTGTTGTCTACCTTTCTTGTTGTGAATTAATAACAACTTGCATTCATTCTAGAAATATAATAGTAACAAGAACATCAAAAGTAGAAAAAAATAAATTATCCTTTTAATGACAAACTTTTAAGCAAAAATGGCTTACCCGCTTAAGTGTTTATAACTAGAAAATTGGTTGTCTACCTTTCTTGTTGTGAATTAATAACAACTTACATTCATTCTAGAAATATAATAGTAACAAAAACATCAAAAGTAGAAAAAAATAAATCAATCTTTTAATAACCAATTTTTAAGCAGAAATCGCTTACCCGCTCAAGTGTTTGTCATTAAAAAATTGGTTGTCTACTTTTCTTGTTGTGATTTAATAACAACTTAAATTCATTCTAGAAATATAATAGTAACATGAACATCAAAAGTAGAAACAAATAAATCAATCTTTTAATGACAAACTTTTGAACAGAAATCGCTTACGTGCTCATGTGTATGCCATTAGAAAATTGGTTGTCTACCTTTCTTGTTGTGATTTAATAACAACTTACATTCATTCTAGAAATGTATTAATAACAAAACATCAAAAGTAGAAAAAAATAAATCAATCTTTTATTGACAAACTTTTGAGCAAAAATCGCTTACTCGCCTAAGTGTTTGTTATTAGAAAATTGGTTTTTTACGCTTTTTGTTTTGATTTAATAACAACTTACAATTATTCTGCAAATAAAATAGTAACAAGAACATCAAAAGTAGAATTAAAAAATTAATTCCTTAATGACAAACATTTGAGCAAGAATCGCTTACCAGCCCAAGTGTTTGTCAAAGGAAATTGGTTGTCTACTTTTTGTTTTGATTTAATAACAACTGACATTCATTCTGTAAATGTAATAGTAAAAAACATCAAAAGAAAAAGAAAAAAAAATCAATATCTGAATGACAAACTTTTAGGAAGAAATCGCTTACCTGCTCAAGTGTATGCCATTAGAAAATTAGTTGCCTACCTTTCTTGTTGTGATTTAATAATAACTTACATTCATTCTAGAAATGTATTAGTAACAAAAACATCAAAAGTAGAAAAAAAAATCAATTTTTTAATGACAAACTTTTGAGCAGAAATCGCTTACGTGCTGATGTGTATGCCATTAGAAAATTGGTTTTCTACCTTTCTTGTTGTAATTTAATAACAACTTACATTTGTTCTAGAAATATAATGATTACAAAAACATCAAAAATAGAAAAAAATAAATCAATCTTTTAATGACAAATTTTTGAGCAGAAATCGCTTTCCTGCTCAAGTGTATGCCATTAGAAAATTAGTTGCCTACCTTTCTTGTTGTGATTTATTAATAACTTACATTCATTCTAAAAATGTATTAGTAACAAAAACATCAAAAGTAGAAAAAAAAATCAATCTTTTAATGACAAACTTTTGAGCAGAAATCGCTTACCCGCTCAAGTGTTTGTCATGAGAAAATTGGTTGTCTACCTTTCTTGTTGTAATTTAAACAATTTACATTCATTCTAGAAATATAATAGTAACAAGAACATCAAAAGTAGAAAAAAATAAATCAATTTTTTAATGACAAACTTTTGAGCAGAAATCGCTTACCTGCCAAATTGTTTGTCATTAGGAAATTGGTTGTCTACTTTTTTTTGTTTTGATCTAATAACAACTGACATTTATTTTGCAAATGTTATAGAAACAAGAACATCAAAAGTAAAAGAAAAAATCAATATCTTAATGACATACATTTGAGCGGAAATCGCTTACCCGTTCAAGAGTTTCTCATTAGTAAATTGGTTGTCTACCTTTTTTGTTTTGATTTAATACCAACTGACATTCATTCTGCAAATATAACAGCAACAAGAACATCAAATATAAAAGAAAAAATCAATATCTTAATAAAAATTGGTTGACTACTTTTTTTTGTTTTGATTTAATAACAACTGACACTCATTCTGCAATTTTAATAGTAACAAGAAAATTAAAAGTAGAAGAAAAAAATTAATCTCTCAATGACAAATTTTTGAGCGAGAATTGCTTACCCTCCTAAGTGTTTGTCATCAAGAAATTGGTAGTATATCTTTCTTGATTTATTTAAATAACAACTGACATTCATTCTGCAATTGTAATCGTAACAAAAACATCAAAAGTAAAAGAAAAAAAAATCTTTTAATGACAAACTTTTGAGCAGGAATCGCTTACCCGCTTAAGTGTTTGTCATCAAGAAATTGGTAGTATATCCTTCTTGATGTAATTAAATAACAACTGACATTAATTCTGCATTTGTAATAGTAACAAAAACATCAAAACTAAAAAAAAAAAAATATCTTTTAATGACAAACTTTTGAGCGTGAATCGCTTACACGCCTAAGTGTTTGTGATCAAGAATTTGGTAGTATATCTTTCTTGATTTTATTAAATAACAATAGTCATGTGTTTTGCAAATTGTAATAGTAACAAAAACATAAAAAAGTAGAAGAAAAAAATTAATCTCTCAATGACAAATTTTTGAGCGAGAATTGCTTACCCGCCTAAGTGTTTGTCATCAAGAAATTGGTAGTATATCTTTCTTGATTTAATTAAATAACAACTGACATTTATTCTGCAATTGTAAAAGTAATAAGAACATCAAAAGTAAAAAACAAATATCTTTTAATAACAAACTTTTGAGCGGGAATTGCTTACCCGCCTAAGTGTTTGCCATCAAGAAATTGGTAGTATATCTTTCTTGATTTATTTAAATAACAACTGACATTTATTCTGTAATTGTAATAGTAACAAGAACATCAAAATTAGAAGAAAAAAATCTCTTAAAGACAAACTTTTGAGCAGGAATCGCTTACCCGCCTAAATGTTTGTCATCAAGAAATTGGTAATATAACTTTCTTGTTTTAATTTATTAACAACTGATATTTATTCTGCAATTGTAATAATAACAAGAACATCAAAAATAAATAAAAAAAACATCAATTTTTTAATGATAAACTTTTGAGCGCGAATCGCTTACCCGCCAAAGTGTTTGACATCAAGAAATTGGTAGTATAACTTTCTTGATTTAATTTAATAACAACTGACATTTATTCTGTAATTGTAATAGTAACAAAAACATCAAAAGAAAAAATAAACCAATCTCTCAATGACAAACATTTGAGCGGGAATCGCTTACTCGCCGAAGTGTTTGTCATCAAGAAAATGGTGATATATTTTTCTTGATTCAATTAAATAACAACTGACTTTTATTCTGCAATTGTAATAGTAACAAAAACATCAAAAGTAAAAGAAAAAAATAATCTCCTAATGACAATTTTTTAAGCGGGAATCGCTTACCCGGCCAAGTGTTTGTCATTAAGAAATTTGTAGTATATCTTTCTTGATTTGATTAAATAACAACTGACATGTATTCTGCAATTGTAATAGTAACAGGAACGTCAAAAATAAAAAAAAATACCAATCTCTTAATGACAAACTTTTGAGCGAGAATCGCTTACCCGCCTAAGTGTTTGTCATCAAGAAGTTGGTAGTATATCTTTTTTGATTTATTTAAATAACAACTGACATTTATTCTGCAATTGTAATAGTAACAAAAACATCAAAAGTAAAAGAAAAAAATTAATCTCCTAATGACAAACTTTTGAGCGGGAATCGCTTACCCGCCCAAGTGTTTGTCATTAAGAAATTTGTAGTATATCTTTCTTGATTTAATTAAATAGCAACTGACATTCATTCTGCATTTGCAATAGTAACAAGAACACCAAAAGTAGAAGATTTTTTTTCTTTTAAGTGTTATCAAGGAATTGGTTGTATATTTTTTTGTTTTGATTTATTAACAACTGACACTCATTCATTCTACAATTGTAAAAGTACCAAAAACATCAAAAATAGAAGAAAAAAATCTCTTAATGACAAACGTTTGAGCAAGAATCGCTTACTAGCCTAACTGTTTGTCATCAAGAAACTGGTAGTATATCTTTCTTGATTTAGTTAAATAACAACTGACATTTATTCTGCAATTGTAATAGTAAAAAAACACTAAAAGTAGAAGAAGAAAAAAATCTTTTAATGAGAAACTTTTGAGCGGAAATCGCTTACCCGCCAAACTGTTTGTCATTAATGAATTGATTGTTTGTCTCTTTTGCTTTAATTTAACATCAACTTGCTGTGATAACAACAAGAACAAAAGAAAAAACAAAATTTAATAAGAATTACACGTGTGTGGGTGTTTCAAAATCAATCACCTGAGCGGCCCTTGCCAGATAAGACAATTATAAAATCATCACAAGAATACGCATCAATTTTATTGTAAATTTTCTCATTTATAGCAAACATTTAACTCAAAACTGGCATTGCTATCAAAATCTCCAAAAGAACTTTTTAATAGAAACTAATTTCCACACATATTAAATTTACCACCATACAATATTTTAAAACAAGAAACAATTATTTAATGCAATGAGCCCTTCTTTACATCCTACAAAATATAATTAAACACTTTAGAATGTCTTCTTTAAAATATACCAACACGTTGCAGCGTACAAGTCAAAATCTGTTAACTTTGCTCTAAACCAATTTGTTGCAATAACATTTTCTGCTAAATCAAAATTAATAAATAGTGTAAAATAAAACCTAAAGTTTGCTTCAAGCCAAAATTATTGATTTTTGCTGAACGTATAAAATTTTGATGCAATAAATGCAGTTAATTGTAAACCCAAACGCTTCTGCAAAACCTCATATAAATATAAGGACACACGTTTTAAATCACCGTAACGGTTTTACATATTTCCGTTCAAATTGATATTCATATCAATATTGATACAATATAGAGTCAATTTGTTAATAAAATGAAGAAACATAATTAGGATGTATTACATTAAAGGCCAATATAGTTTTTTTAATTAAAATCTAAATATAAGAATTACATTTTTTAATCAAATATTATTTTATTGATAATAATTGTACCTTTGAATTATCCTGCAAACGTATCCGATTTATATTATCATCCGGCACTAATTGTTACACCAAAATTATTAATTATAGCAATTCTAAACACATCCGCACTGCTTAAAGACTCGCACTGAACTGGGAGAGAAGCCGGCCGGCTGAGCTCTAGCAGCATGCGCAGAGCCGAATGAGGAATGAGCAACAGCAGTAAAAACGGAATACTAAGAAATAACTCTTCATCTACTCGTAAACCTATAAAGTAATAATTTAAGCGGTCTTAGAGTTAGAGATTATCTAAGGCTATTAAAATAACTGTATTATGATCAAGTAAAGGGCAAAAATACATTTTATCGCCTACATTATTTAATATCAACTCTGATAAGATCTATCAAGAAGCTGTAAATAAAAACCTGAAGGCGTGAAGATTGGAGGAGAAAACATTAACAACATAAGAATTGCAGTTGATACTGCCATAATAGTCAAGAGTGTGGAAGAAGCGTAACAAAAAATGATTAACTGATAAGAACGAAGACTCGGCAAACTTCTGAATGCAATAAGCTTCAAAATTTAAAGCCAAAAAGAAACTATCTTTAATTTGCAAAAACTTTAATTAAAGACAAACGTGACGCCACTATAAACAAAACAAAATGGATTTCTGGTTAACAGATGCAATAGTCCCACATTTGAGAAATGCGGCAAAATATCATTAATAGATACCACCTTATGCTCCAGAGAACTTGTAAATAAAATTGTTGAATGATATGTAAGCAACAAAAAAATCTGAATGATCGTATATACACATGGGGCTAGCTGTTAGTGACGTAAAGCACTAACACACCAAAAAAAGACTTGGGCTTCAATCCTGAGAAAGTGCCTCTAACTCAACAAACTGGTAAGACAAAAAGCTGGCAGTCAACCAAAACGTAGTTTAAGCAAATGACTAAAAACCATAGTCAAGGCAAGCAACAAAGCTTTCTGCAAGGAGAACACTAAACCTGGCAGAAAACAAATTTCTGGTGAAATGTAGAAAAAAAACATAAGTCAAAACTCAAAAAGCTAATCAAAGTTTAAAAAAAATACATACATAGAAATCGTAACTAAAAAATTGAAAACACATAGCTCAGTAACTCTTTCCGATAAAAAGCAATTCCAAATTCCAAAAAATACTATTTTTCTGCCACAAAAAGATCAAGTGGAACCCATAGACCAAAATTTGCTCTAAAAATGAGGTTAAAAAACGGCCAAAAGATCAAAAGCAAGTCTTGATGGCTTCCTCCCTAAGGTCATTAATGCCATCAGCGAAGAAAACAATAAACTTTTGACAACTTTAACCAATTGATTAACAACAGAATTTTCATTAAAGAATGGAAAGTAGCCAGGGTTACTCTTCTAGAAAAACCAAAAATGGTTGGAGCTGAAGGGGCACCAACTAGATCATAAAAAAAACCGAAGCGATGGTTATAGTAGAAAGACAAACTTAATCAGACAAAGTCTCAAGTACCTAGAGGTGGTAATAAAAAACACTTTAATATGAGGTATCACATTCTTCAAACTATAAAAAAGCATAAAACGCAACTTTTGCCAAACTTGGGGGTAGCCAAAGCAGCAGCATAAGAATGTTTTGCGCCGTAATAACATCTATCATACTTTATGCTGTGCTAATATATTATAACTACACCTACTACAAAAGATATGAATAAATGCTGGCAAAAACACAAAAAGAGACTGCAATTAAAATCGCCGGGGTCTATCGAAAGCACCGTTTGAAATGATCAAAAACTTTTTCCTAAGAGTTGCGTAGGAGAAGACTAACCACAAACAAGATTTGGTTCCAATAAAACGATGTAACAGCCTATACTGCAAGAAGAACCATAGACATACTTTGGATTACTCACTGGTTTCATATCCCGGTTTGAAAATGTGCTTTAGAAAAACCCGGATCAGACCTCAGCATCTGCAATTTTGTTCTATGAAGTTATTTAAAATCTTGCGTTTATGTGGACATTAGAAAAGCTTAAAGATGCGATTCGTTTGTGAGACCCAACTAATTTCAACGCAAAATTGCAAAAATGGGAAGGGATAAAGTGTAACAGAAAAGGACAAATTCTTGAAGAGATATTAGCGGCTGTAAATCTTACAATATGCAAACAAGGAAATAAACCAACGATTGTAAAAAAAATATCCAAATCAAACATTGCATTATTATATTAATGCGGAAAACGGCTGGACAGTGACAGAAAAAGAATCGCTAAGCCTACATAAGTACATACAATACAGTAAAAACAGAAAAAGGAAAAAAGAAGACAAAAAAGAAGATGAAACATAAGAAGGATGGACAATGAAATAATAAAAAGAGCTATGGAAGCAGAGAAAGTGACAACAAACAAGAACATAGAAGAAAAATGCAAAAGGTACTCGGAAAAGTTGAGAAAAGCAGCAGACAAATCAAACCCTAAGTACAGAGAAGGAGAAAAACAAGGATCGTACTTGTGGCAAAGAAATCAAGAAAAACAGGAAGAAAGCAATACAAACAGCAAGAAAGGTCAAAAGACAGAGAAGAAGGGAAGAAGATTTTGATAAAGCTGAAAAACTAAAAAAGGACAAAAAGGTTCTGAAGGGACAGTAAGAAAAAATGCTGGAAAGAAATGTTAGTATTCATAAATGGGGATCCTAGGGGAAAACCATACAAAATAATAATGAATTAGGAGGAATGAAGGCAGTTTGCGTAAAAGAAGAAGAGAGTGAAGAAGTAATAATTGAGAAACTGTTTCCTAATGGATGAATTGTAGAAGAACTAGCAGAAATAACTAACAAAACCAAAGCAGTCACTGCAACAGTAGAGAATATAAAACAGATTATAAGAGAACTACCTAATAACAAGGCATCTGGACCGGACAAGATAACAACGGAGATAGTGAAAGCAGGGTTAGAAGAAAATGAGATAGAGATAACTCAAATAATAAACAGATGTTTGAAGGAAAGAACATTTTTGGCTTGTTAGAAAGAAGCAAACCTAGAGTTAATTGAGAAGAAGAAGGAAGCAGGCAAATCAAAGGCATATAGACCAATATGCCTGATCAACACAAACAAAATTATTGTTAAGAGAATTGAACAAAAAATTAAAGAAAAAGGAAAAAGGAAGCAATATAGATTTACAAAAGGAAAATTGACTCTAGGAGCCACTGAAAAGGTAAAAGACATAACAAAAAAAGCAAACAGTGGATCACACAAAAAAAGACAACACTTTGTCATAATAGCGCTAGATATACAAAATACTTTTAATAGCATACTATGGAATGCAATTATAGAAGCTGCAAAAAAGAAAAACTAACAAATAAAACTATCAAGACTATATCGAGTTATCTTCAAAGAAGAAATCTACTGACTAAAAATGGAAAATTTAGGCTGACCAGAGAAGTACCACAGGGTTCTGCACTTAGACCTAAACTGTGGAATTTAGTTTATAATGAGCTACTCAGAATGCGGCTGCAGGAAGGAGTGACAATAACGGCATTTGCAAATGTCGTAGTTCTAAAAAGAAATAAATATCTCGGTGCAAAGAGATGGAACAAACAGGTTAAGAAAGCGGCAAGAGGAACAAAGAAAATGGAAGGAATGCTTAGTAGGCTTATGCCAAACAAGGAAAAACCAGCAGAAAGAGCAAGGAGGCTAATAGCAACGGCGCCTTAAAAACAAAACAAAAACATAAAAAAAATAAGAGGAGCCACAAAGACAAACTAATAAGAATCTGCAAGGCCTACAGGACGGTGTCACAGAATGCACTAGAAGTAAATGCGGCAACACTATCCGCAGATTTGATAGTAGAAAAAAATTAAACATAAAGAAATTGATAAATAAACTAGTAAACAAAAAGCAAAAAAAAGGGCAAGAGAGAATACGATAGAAAAATGGCAGAGCCAGTGAAAAGAAGAAGAAAAAGAAAAATGGACAAGAGAATTAATACCAAAAATTTAAAAAAATGGGTAAAAAATGGACATGGACATGGAGTCTTTGGTAAGTATTTACAAAACATAAACAAGATAGAGAAAGTAGAAAGATGTATATTCTGTCAAGACACGCATGACAACGCAAAACATACGCTAGTAGAGTGCAAAACGTGGGAAGAAGATAAAAAAGAGTTAGAAAAAGTATTGAAAAACAAAAATAAACAAACCCGCAATCATTAATATATGCCTGAGTGACAAAAACAAATAAAGTGCACTAAGAAACTACGCAACAACAGTATTGAACAAAAAGATAGAGGAATTTAAAGCTTTAAGATTTAGATAAACCAAAATGGAAGGAAACACACAGATCAAAAGCTATAGAAGACAAAAAAAGAAACATAAAACTAAAAGGAAGCCAAAAACAAAGAAGGCTAAGACAATTGTGCCTACCAAGGAATGAACGGTGAAAGGATAGATAAAAGAAGAACATTTACTGAAACATTAGTACCAACCGAAAATGCAGAGATAAGAAGAAAAAGAAAAGAACTGCTTAAAGAAAGCAAACTGAATAAATTGACTAAACACTTTCCAAAGTATATCTGGCCGCCAAAGGACACGAAGAATTAACTCCAAGCAAAAATTCTAAAATCTCAATAGAAGTAAAACTGGCAAATCTAGGACTACCAAAGAAGATACACTTAATGAAGCTACACAAAATATTTATAAAAGAAAAAAATAATTGACAAAGACAAAGTTAATAAAGATATAAAAAAACTAAAAAGATACCTAAGGACAAAGGAAATATCTATGCTGAATAAAACAAGAATGAGAGAAAGGAGAGATAGATCAGTCAGTGTAAGAAATAAGACAGAAAAGGAAGATATATAAAGAAATGGTACACGGGCAGCATGTGTTGCCGCATAAAACTGTGTGAATTTTGAAAGGCCAAAACCATGCCACTTTAAACTAGTACTACGTTAGTAACAACGACAAGGACAAATTAACAGCAAGATCAACGCAAAGAAGAAAACCGAAAGGTATTGTCATGCGGGCCAACGCCTCACTAAGTCCTTAAAAAAACTGATTAATCATCAATCATTAGAAATAGTGTAAGAGAAATCCAAAGGCAAAGTGAAAGAGTGTATCGATGAAAGCGGTTAACATCTTTCAGGCATTATTTTCTAAACATAATTAAAATGACAAACATTTCACTACATTTTTATGCCAATGAATAGTTTTTCACTTCAAAATTAACCAAGTAATCTTTTTTTCAAAAAAAAATCCTTGTTTCTCGTAATCGGCTTATATTATTGAAACCAATTGTTTGTTAGCAATTTTTAATATAATAACATTAAACGAAATTAATTTAGAAATTGGTAATATATGTACCACATTCACGAGTTTCAAATCTTAAAACATAAAAAACACCGTTTTAAACCTTGCACTTACAATTTTTTTGAAGTATTCTTTATAGTAAAAATTACGACTAAGCAAGACATTATAAATAACTAGTTTTAGAGTTAAATTAAATTTGAGTAATAAAATTAATGTAAATATATTAATTAAAATTAAACAATAAAAAAATAGACTAAAAACTTAATGTAGATGTAATGTTGCGCTGTGTAAATATTGTCACTAAAAGTTTTACTTTATTCTTTAATTATATTACACTTGTAACATTTGCGATTAAATATTATTTTAAGTTAATTAATATATTATTGTAATTACTTGCTACAAGAATGTCATACTTATAAATTATAACCATATTGTATTTGTTGCTAAAATTGTAATTATTCTTTTAATTTATCAAATTAATAATTCAACTTGTGTGATTAAAAAAAGTACATATTGTGAGTTAATATTGTTTTAAAGTATTCACAACTTGCGTTCATTACTTTTTAGCATAGATTAAATTGAAATTTAATTAAAATTGTCTGAATAAGCATTTTCCTATTGATAGTTGGTTGAAGTATCGATTGACGGAAATTAAAATGTAAAATCCATTTCAGAATTCTATTCTAGTAGTCGCATCGACAATGGTCTACGTCAATCATGCAAATTGTGCGCATGATTTGATTGATACTGACTGAGCTCCGACGATCACCTGTTGCTGCTTTTAGCATAACATATTTTGTTGAATATTTTGATATTTGTTACAGAGATTCAATATTAATTATGAAATAATTAAATAATTTATTTAAACTAAAACTCATCAAAAAATACACCAAAATATAATTGAATATAACACACATTATAAACGAAAAAAAGACGCGATAAGTCGTTTTTCCGCAATTAATTTTTTAAAAGTATCTATCTATCTTGTTAAATATATCTAATGGGTGATCCATTTAGAAGTACTTTTTTCGGTTTTATTAGATAAAGCGTGCGCTGAATCAAACTGTTATGGTATTTTTGTTCAGTAATGTTTGACATTTTATCATAAAAATAATTACTACAAATTATTCAACTGAATTAAAAAAATTAGCGCTCTATGAGGAAAGTGTTTTGTACGCTTAGAGAAACTTATGGTTTACATAATCGGTCTACCGAACGCACAATTTGCTGTATCATTAAAAATTTGAAACTCAATATTCATTATTAGATAATACGCGACCAAATAAACTACATCCAGCCCGTAGTAAAAAAAATATAGCGGCGGTAGCTGATGACCGTGATGAATCGGTTTGGCGCTATTTTCAACAGTTGGACTTGTCGTATGATACAATTTGGCATATTTTACAAAAGAATCTTGGTTTAAAAGCATACAAAATTTAACTCATGCAAGAATTAATACCGGCCAACCTTCCAAATTGTCACCGTTTTAGGTTCTGGGCTCTTGAAAAGCTTCAAAAAGGTCTACTATTTTTGACCAAAATTTTGTTCTGCAATGAGGCCCATTTCTGATTTAATGACTACGCCAATAAGCAAAATTGCCGCATTTAAGCTGAAAAGCAATCAGACGAGATTCAAGAACTGCCATTACATTCAAACCAAAGAACGGTTTGGTGTGGTTTATGAGCTGGTGCAACATTTCTTTAAAAATAAGGCCGGCTGAACGTAATTGTAAATAGCGCCAGTTATCGCACAATGATAACAGACAATTAGCCGCCCAAAATTAAAATCGGTAATAAAAAAAAAAACGACATTTGGTTCTAACAAAATGGCGCCGCGCCACTTGCCACATAGTCCGTGAAACCATGGCTTTATTGCAAAAACGATTTGGTGAACAGTTAATTTTACGCCTTAAATTGGTGATTTGGCCACCTAAATCCTGTAATATTGCACCTCTACAGTTTTTCTTTTAAGACTACGTATAGTCCAAAATCTACATGGATAGAGCCAACTACAATATGGAATTGAAAACCAACGTTACTTCCGTCATTTGCCAAATACCACTCAAAATGCTTGAACGCGTCATCAAAAATTGAAATTTCTGAATGGACAATGTTAGCCGTAGTTAGAGCCAACATTTAAAATATATATATTTTTTTTAAATAAATGTTCAAAATGGTTCTTTAGTATAATCATAAATTAAAATAAAATAGCTCTAAATGGATCACTCTTTACAAATCTTTAACCCAAAGAATAAAGGCATAGAATATTGTATGTAATTCAACATATAAAATAAGTGATAACTGAAATTTTTAGTATGGGTATTGAGTTGGTTAACGTTTTGTCCCATACGAACCAATGTTAATTTATAAAACGGAGCTGTAAGTGTCAAAATTTTTTCAGAGAAAAAGATTCACCGATATTCTCGTAGATGTGTAAAGATTTTAGTATGTAATTTTTGCTAATAATATTTTTTTATAACAATAGTACTAGTGGCATTAAATTAATAACATACATTCTAAAATTAAACTTACTCTTGAAACACAGCAAAATAATCAAATTAATTTCTTATACTTAACCTTAACTCACAACAATAACAAAACTGAATTTTATATACATATTTAGAAAACTGACCAGCGTCAATTCTACAATTTCTTTCAAACTCAACCATCCCATGTCACATAAGCTAGCAGCTTACCGTGTAAGTATATTCATTCCATTATATTAATTTAGAATTGCATACAATTATATCTATATAATTGGTTTTTTAGTAAGTCTAATTCAAAATTTATTTATTATATCAAAACAATTTTATTTGTTCAAAAGTTTCAAATTTAAACAAATATTCATTCACAACGTTAAGCAATTTTAAAAATAAAATCAATTAGTTTTAGACCAAGTTGCAACTTATTAAATACATTAATGCTAAAGATAAAATTAATCCCTTAAGAAAATTTGATGTTTATGAAATCTTATATTTGGAATGCAATAGCGTATAGGTAGGTCAAACTGGCAAAGTTTTAAAACATAATATAGAGCATTTAAAAGCGTTTGTACTAAATAACAATAAAGTTTATTTGCAAATCATATTATAAATTGTAATCAAATTTTTTTCAAAATTAATAAAACTAAAACGTTATACAATTGTACAACAAACACTAAGCTTAATCTGATAAAAATCATAAAAAAATACAAGTTCATGTCATGTCATGTACGGGTGGTAATTAATACACAACGGCAACATTCTTACGTTTTGGATCGAGATGCATTGCTATATTTTAAAAATCTTGTTGTGTTTTAAGATTAAGGCTTAAGTAATTCTGTTTTGTAAGTTAAAAAAGTGGCTTTTTAAATGTTTTGTTTGTAGATTATCTAATTATTTATTAATTCAAATAATATAAAGTTATGTATGAAATAACATAATGAGTAAATAGCCTTCACGGCCTTGTTAAAGTATTAATATAACGCTTAATTTCTTTTTTTAAAACGTGAGTGGTTGTAAACTTGTTGTTATAAACCTAAAGGTGCCCCTAGACAATCAATATTATCATCAATAATAATGAACAATCTATTGCACAATATATTGCTAGAACCACCTAGACATTGAAATATAACAATATATAGACAAGTTGTGTGACCATTGCTTAAATTATACCTTAAAAAAAGGAGAAAAAAGCGCAGATAGATCAAACTTTTAGATCAGATTGTACAATAAAAATCAACTTCTTTCTGATTGACTCAATATATTGTGCAATCTTTCAATATGATCTACAGACAGTCAATATTATTGCATAATATCAATTATTGTGCAATATATTGACTATAACATTGAACGTTTAGTGACCGCTTTAGACTTTAAAACCTCAAAAAAAAGTCCAACGGCGTTAAATCGCATGTTATGGACGGTCAAGTCTGGACACAAAAAACTGGATTATCATATCGCAATAAAGACTGTTATTACCTGATCAGCCGCATTTTCAAAAAAATATCCGATAATGCCTTCAGCCCAAAATTTGTACCAAACAATGACACGTAGATGAGTTTGTTTTTTAACAATTATTTTCAAAACCTCAAATGCAACAATTTTGACAATTAATTAATTAATTATAATACATTCAACAAACTCTTTTTGCTGTGCGTGGTTAGTCAGCTTCTGTTTTTGTGTCAGTTAAACTTTAGTCAGCTTCAGTTCTTGTTTAATTAAACTTTGTAAACATAATAATACATATTTTTTGTGAGAATTTACCGTAAAAGGCCTATTATTCCTTTCAAATTAGAAATTTTTCAGAGAAATTTTACTTTCGAAAAAAACGGAAAATTATAAGAAAATTCAAATAACCTGTATCGACTTCAAATTTTCTGCTCTACAACTTTTAGTAGATATAATTTTTGCTGAAAATGCATAGTTGATGCTAAAAATGCAAAAAACCATTTAAAAAAACGCGAAATATAACATATATATGAGAAATGAAGTAAAAATGAGCTTGTCATATAGCAAGACAAAATACGGAGAAGTGGATGAGAAGAGAACTACCATGAAGTCCGACAATATCTAAACGGAATATCATTAGACCACTAAAACAGCAAGAAGAAATTGGCAGCAATTGGCAGCAATTGGCACAGAAATAACATAAACAAAAGAAATGTAGAAGCCTACGTCCAGAAGTGACAATAAAATTGTCCTGTAGATGCATCGGGATTATCAAGCATACGCTACACGTAGTAAGGTTTAAGAACCAAAGTAGGCTATTGTACAGTGTTACCGCCCACCCCAAAAGAGAACGACGTGACTAGGTATGTATGTGTTTATTATTGTATTATATAATTTTTGGTCGACAAAACGTACCAAACTGTTTAACAATTAAGAGACTAATTGAGAAATTTGGTTGAACTGACTCAACTATAAACAAAAAATCATTAGGTCAACTTTGGCCAGCGCGGTCTATTAAAAAGATTGCTTTAGTAATTGCAAGTGAAGATTCAAACACATCAATTTGTAGACAATTTAACAAAAGATGTTCTTTAAATAGGTACGTTAACACACAAAACACAATGCATCCACAACTAGTCACCGTTTGTAGCAGATTTTAGCTGGAAAAGTAGAGTTTTGTGAAGATTTTTGTCTATGCCAACCAACCAACTAGCTGAAACAACACACTTTAATTAGTTCAATGAAACAGATCTTAAATTGTAATCTTTAATTATGATACCATTAATTCTAAGTTTATTATATATATCTTTCCGAACAATTAAGCTGTTTGCCAATAATGTGAAAAAAAACAATGATGATATTGATAACTAATACAACTTTATAAACAAATTTATTGGAATTGTTTTAATTATTTTTAAAATTGCATGACTTAGCTATAGTGTTACTGTTACTGATAATATGTCGTTTTGCTTAAGTTGCTTAGCGATTAAACGTTTGTATCATTCAACATTCAATGTTAATATGTTGTTTTGCAATTTCAAGTTTTTCTTTCTTTTTTTTATTTCAATCAATATCATTTTAGAGGAAATATGTTTATGCAAAAAGTCCAAAAACATTTTTCAATTACTTCACATCACATCACATCTTTACAAAGCTACTCAAAGCCGTTAAAATAAAATAAAAAATAGTAAGCAAATTAAAATTCTAATACAACAAGGAATATTGGAACCATGCAGATAGCGCCGTTAAATACATCAACCATGATTCAGATGTCAACAGCAACAAATCCGTCCGGCAAGAAGAACTTCACCAGAAACCAATACACTTTCAACACCATCGTTTTAAGTTTTTTATGGTTTCAGTCAGTATTTGGCTTTTTAGGGGCAATATGTTTTTGCAAAAAAACAGCGTTTGTCAAGTATTTGACATCTTTACAAAACTACTTAAAACCGTCAAAATCAATAATTACCCAAACAAACCAGGATTTACATACGCCGCCAATACGATCACTAAAAAGTTGTAGGAATGTTTTAGAAAATACTATCTAGCCATGTAGATGCCGATATGACAGAAAAGACAACAAAAACTTGGTCAGAAACCAATAACTCTTCAATATCATCTGTTATTTTAAAGAAAACAAGTTTTTGCAAAAAGTCTAACAACACTTGTCAGTACTAACATGTTTGCAAAACTACTCAAAATTGTCAAAACTGATAAACATCACTCAACTGGTGCTATATAGATGCCGGCGTAAAATAAGTCAATTATGACACAAATATAGACAACAACAAAGACAACAGATATGTCTGCCAACAAATATTTGGTTTAAAACCAATGTGATACCTACTTTAACTTTTTCATTACAAAATTTCAAATAATCAGATTATAAGAAGAAAATCAATAGAAATGACAAACAGCAGAAAAAAGCGTTTTAATCGGTAAGCATCTAGAAACCGTTACTAAAGAAACGCAAAAAAGAAGAAATACTCCAAAAATAGCAAAAAAACCAAAGGAACCCCAAGCAATAAAGACGTTGACAATAACATTGCCCAAATTGACGTGTAAGTCGCAAAACTTCAAATGAACGAACCTATGCCATAAGATCAATAGATGCGTTTGGTTATCTTGCTCGAGTCACTCTTTTTACTCTTTTTGTTCTACGTCCGTTCGGGTATTGTTTTTGTAGTGCACGGAATCATTTTTTGGCCGTTCGGCTATTACGGAGTGGAATAAAAAGAGCAAACCTATTTACCATACCTCGACTAGCGTGGATATATAAGTAGGCGCGTAGTTTAAAATCATTGCATCGTGATTGACATAGGAAAACGGAAATTTTATATTTGAAGATGAAAGTAATTCTTAAATAATATTTTTATAAAATTCTAATTGCTATCAATATGGGGAAACAATAACTAGGCGACAAAAGACTTAGATAAAATTAGATAGATTTGTGTAATTTATATGTTTTAATTGTATGTACATTTTAAAGTTGTACTCTTCTCTCTTGTAAAAGAAATACAGTAAATATCTAATATTAATATAAATACTAGAAAAATCAAATTATTATTATTTTTAATATTTAGCAAAAAAATTGGTTTTGTATTTATTGATGAAAATTTAAGAAATATATTACACTTTTCCAAACCACCATGAAGAAAAACATAATTTAACTTTTTTGCTTTATTTAGTATTATGTAAATTGTTTGTTCTTTTGTTGGTTATTTGAGAGGTGACACTGACAAACTCCTTAATGCGTTCGGCTAGTTTGACTCTAAGAACACCGTGACAAAAAATCTACTCCAACACTACTCTTACTCCGGATTAATAGCCGAACGTAGCTAATGTAATCAGCAGTTAACACAGATACATTTTTTGCGCTTCTAGCGCCCGCTGAAGATACTTGCTGGAGCGCTTGTTAAAGTGCCGCTCTGTGGCTTTTGGCGCCAGATTGCACAACAAAAAAATAAACTCAAACATTAGATTTGCAGGTTTGAAGCGTTATTAAAAAAATAAAAGTGTTTTAAAAAATGTTTGTGTAAATACACCTATTCAGTCCATAGTGGTCACTTCAAAAGTAAGACAATCAAGTACTTTCTAAATGTTTTTCCAACATCCAGCAGATAATTCCAGGTTTAACCGTGTAAATGAAAAAGTTTGTTGCGGGCACGATGGTAAAATCTAAAGATTCCTACACTAACAAAACATCTTTGTAGCAACATAAAAAAAAGTCTGGAACAGTAACTATTGGGTGCGTACAGGAACATAAGAGCGGACCGCTCTTTTAGAGCGGTACCTGTTGCTCCCGGAAATAAACAACAAAATGACAGCTCACCGTTGCCGACTTGTGACAGAAGGTCGCCATTTTGAAGAGCTTCCTTTTCTTTGCGGTCGATTAGAAGCGGCGGGAATTGGATGTTAATTTAAAATTGACAACAGTAATTGTCATTCAAATTTGTTTGTTGTGAGTTTTTATTACTTAACTTTTATAATAAAGATATTTAATACACAACTTACACAAATCACATAAACAGCATAACAAATATGTTATAATTACTGATTATAATCAAACATTAGGCTTTGGAGTTTTATGTTTATGTAGTTGGTGATTGTTTACATAGTTGGTAACTACTGCTACCTAAAAACCGGAAACTGCACATAAAACCGCTCTTTAAGAGCAGTCTGCTCTTAAAGAGCGGTCCGCTCACAATATCCTGTACGCGCTCATTGTTAGCCGCACCACACAACTACCACCCACAACAAATTTGAGCAAACTTGCTTTGTTACTGAACTTCCGCCCATTTTGTCCTTGCTATAACAAACAAACAACAAACGCAGCTTAAAAAAACAAAATTTATTATTTTATTGCTGTACAAATGTATCACTTTCACAAAAGACGTGATATATCTAATAAATCTGTGTTAAAAAATATAATATCTTGCTGAGCAATTGGTGTAAATACTGTAGTGAATCTTGTGTAGTAGTTTTCTAAAATCAAAAAAATATAGACGTAAATAAGAACTTAAAAAATTAAACTTAACTTTCCTTTGTTCAACAAGCGGTTCAAAGAAATCTATCCGATCGGCCATACGTCATGCCTCATACTTTGAAATAAGTGACAGATCAATGAAAAGAATTCCCGATTAAAATCTTTAATTTCACCCTTACTGCAAGACGTGCAAAACTTTCATGTTTGATTTGAGGATATTCAACAAACAAAGTGCTCAAAATATATATTTTTTTGTATTATACGCCAGATGGCCTGTACTTTATATTTATACATGATAAATTAATAAAAAAATCATTCTTTATGCAATCATTATATCGTTATAAAAATTTGAAATCATCCCGTTTCAATTCCGGACCCTGTATTAGTTGGTCAAATTGAAGTCTGTCAAAAAGTGGTAAAAACCTTACATGAGCTGGAGATAATGACAGACCCAACTCTGAACTTTATAAAACCGCTTAAAAAACTACCCAAGCTTGTTAAATACACTTTCAACAAAGTTACTTAGTAGAACAAAAATCTTGACAGGGCTAGAGCAAGTACTAGAAAACTGTTTAACACAGTCAACAAAATCGGTAACTGCAATACGTATGCAAATAATATAATAGTCTAAACTAATAAGTTAAAAAAAACACGTAATGGAATTATTTGATGATGCAAGATCTCCAAAACATACCATATAAGTGAATAACCCAAACCTAAATATACTCAAAACAGAACTGTGGCTTAAAAACCCGTAAAAACTAAAAAATCTGTTTGTCCAGATCAGATACATATACAAATTAGCAAACTGTTTGATGAAGATCAATATTTTCAACATTATATACAACCAAAGAAAAATCTTTATACAATGATTGATGACTACCTAAACGCAAAAGAATGTTCATATTAGCAAACTATTGCGCTCATAAGTTATACACTGAAATTGTTCTTAAAAACCATTCAAAAAAGAATATACAAAAAATTTGAGATATATGCAACACGCAATTAGGTTTTTGTGCGGGACTAGGTTTTTTCTTTCAACGCTGATTGGATATGAACCAAGATGTACTGGCATGTTACATCAATTTATGGGAATGTGATGTTAAGCTAAGAACGTTTATTTACAGCGTTTATTATGCCATTTTAGCCTCGGCTAAAAATATTGATCTAACGGTTGGATGTAAGGCAAATTTTATAGAAAATCATATAGACAATATGGTGAAAATTTGCATCAGAAAAAAAACCACAAATGACAGGGGTATGCAACTATACGATTTTATTATCAGTATTAACCTAGAAAGTAGGCAGACTGTGATAGATATCACACTGGCAATCTTTAGCATTTCAAATAAAGCCGCATACGTTAACGAAAAACTTTAAAATCTTTGTGTGAAAATGTTGAAAACACCTCGACTGCTAGAAGACTAAAAAAATTTCATCCAAAAATTTCCAACAGCAACTAGGTTAACTGAGCAAAAATAACTGCTTATAAACAGCCAATCTATCAGAGACAACAAAAATACTTCTAAAAATCTACTTTCCAGGTTCTATCGCTCCTGCATAATTCTGGTGTGACGCTGCAACGTTGGAAAACATTGCAAACTTATTTCCATAGTTAATGTTGTGTACTCCAAACAGTGCGTTTATTGAAAAGAAGTTTTGGCCGAAATGAGGCCTTGCAAGCTTGTGCAAAAAGTTCGTGAGACTGGCATGCTAGTGGCCAACATACACGGTCCTTGCCATCGGTGCGCACTGACGAGAATGTGGGGCTGCCGTAGCCAAGAAAGTGCGACTCAGTCTTGGAACATCGACTCGCCATTGATCTCAACGACTCAACATTTCACGCACCAGCCTGATGCAAAATTTGTCCAATTTGTTATCGCTTCTCAGTTTGAGCTTTAGAGCAGCTTGAAACAGACAACGATTTTGTTCAAAAAATTATCTTTTTTGACAAATCCCATTTTCATCTCATCCCATCGGCAGCTATGTTGACAAGCAAAATTATCGCATCTGGAGATCAGAAAACCCGCACGTGATTGTCGAGAAACCAATGTATCCTCAGTGAAAGACAGTTTGGTTCGGATTTTGGAACGGTGGCATTATTGGCATTATTGAAGACATGGACTTGGACAATGTTTGGTTTCATACAAGATGGCGCGCCATGCCACACAGCCCATGCCACAATCAATTTTTTGCGCGCCAAGTTTGGTTTATGCAAACAATCTATTAACGATTTAGGCTCTTAAGGCAAATATCAAGCAAGTCATTTGTGAGATAAAACTAAAAACCGTCACCAAGGTTTTGGAAAACTGGATTAACAGAATGCGCTACTGCAAAGCCAGCCAAGGTAGCTACATGAATGAAATCGTGTTCCATAAATAATGGGAATGTTTGCTCTTTTAAATAAACCTATAATATACCAAAAAAATAGATTTTTGTTCATTATTTTGAATTTTTAAAAAGGGATCACTAAATGGACCACCCTTTATGACAGATATTGCCTGTTTTATTCATGAGTTTACAGTTATACATTTGCAGAACATTATTATTATTTATCTTTAGTTCTTAATACCTTTTTTGGGTGTAAGACTGTATTATTTTATAACTCCTTTATTCTCTTTTTACAAGCTAGACAAGCTTTGACCATTTTTGCTATTTCGCTCCACTCCATTCCTCTATTTTCTGCTGCTTTGTGAGTTTGTTTGGACCAACTCTTTATTTTTGCCTTGTATGTATGTGTTCTAGCCTTCCTAGCTGTCTCTCCTCTATTACTCTTTCTATAGGTTTAATTTTTAGTTTATTTCTTACTTCCGAGTTCTTCACTTTATCTTTTCTTGTTATTCCTTTAATTTTCATTAGAAATATCATCTCCATTGCATTAATTTTGCTTTTATTTCTTTCTGTTGTTGTCCAAGATTTGTTCGAGTATATTAAAGGCTGGTTTTACTACTATTTATATTTCTGTTTTTATTGTTTTTGTTATTTCTTTCTTAACCAAGAATTGCCTTTTGAGTGCATTGAATATTCTTTCTTCTTTTCCAATTCTTGCATCTATTTTCATGTCTATATTCCCTGTTTTTTTCTATTATGTACCAAGGTAGTTGTAATATTGTACTTGTTCAGTTAATTGTCGATCCAATTCTATCTTGTGCTTCTTAGGTTTTGTCGCTACTACTATTGTCTTTGTTTTACTTGTGTTTATTTCCATGCTAATATTCTTTAATTCTTCTTCTTTGTATATTCTTTTGTTTTCTTGTAGTTTTTCTTCTTTGTCTGCTATTAATATTATAGCCTTGTCTATTAATATTGCAGAGAGTATATGGCTTAGAGTCCCCAGAATAATTAAATTATATTCTATGTTTCAATTTTTTACTTCAAATAGATATCTATAGCGAGCCTAAATCTGATATATGGATATATAATTTTATATGCGGCCCGCGGAGTTATGATGCATTTCTAAAGTGGCCCGCAAGATCATTTGGGTTGGCCCAGTTCTAACGGATAGTAAAGTCTAAAACCAGACAAAAGTCAACTTTTAAATGTTACCGTGCTCTTAAAGCTTTTAAAAATAATTTTAAACTGCTTTGAGTAAAAGAAAATTCCAACAAAGTAGTATTTTTTAAGGCAAACGAGCTATCGCGTTAAAAGTCAACCTTCAAGGCATGAACCCTGAACCTCTTTAGCACTCAAAAGCTTTAAGAACTTTCTAAAAATGAACACACAAAACGCATTTAAAAAACGTTGGGATGATACTTTGAGCTGCAGACAGACAAAGATAGCAATAACTGCTCCAAATGCCAAAACAGCCATTACTACTTGCAACTGTTCAGAAAGAACCTGCATACTATAACAGAGTTTTTGACAACTAAGAAAACACATGCACATAATTGCTATTGAAGACAGAGCAACGTGTAGAAGATGTAAAATACAACAGCCACATAGGGTAGTTAAATGCCGAGAGAACAAAATGAGGTTACTACTGGAGAAGCTACAAAGGGCCTGATGACGCTTACGTGCAGTTATCTTTAGTTTATCTTTCTGAAATCATTTCACCCAGTAAACACAAGTTTAGATAATATAAGTTTATTACACGTATATATGGTGTAAAAAGCGTATATGGTATATGTGTATTCGTATAATATACATTTCTTGTACACGTAAGATATGTATATCTGAATATTATACGTTAATATTTTTCTTTTTTTCTACCGTTGATTAATATACGTATATTATCCATTAGAATATATCTATAAATAACCTGCATAATATATCTACGTATATTTAACGTTTATTATTTCTGGGTTTAGTTTGCCGATCAATGTTGTCTTGGATATTCGTACGTCCGAGGCTACCCGAGCGCGTGAATATAGTTTGCAAAGTGTATGTTGAGATGCATGATTCATCTTTTTTTAAATTTTTTTATCAACCATAATGTGCACTTGCTATTAGTTGCAATATCCAATACAGTTTTAAGTTGTTTGTTTGTTTGTTACACCACAGTGCTGAAGTGTTGTTTAATTGAACTGGAAGCGCAGGTTTAGGAGTACTAATATGAAATACCTAATTTGTGCTAAGTCTGAAAATATGCAATGACATTTTTGGTTCAAATAACTTGTTTTTATAGCCATTACAATAACATTAATATCAATTCATCGATTTATTTATTTTTTTTAAATATAAATTTAATATTATTAATTGCTATTGCTATATATAGTATTATAAATACAAATAGCAAACTAGTCAAGTTATTTAAAATAAAGATTACCATATGTGTGTCATATGAGGTTGTGGAAATACACACAGTATATTTTTCAGATGTCACCAAAAGACTGGTTGAAAAATTAAAATGAATCTTTAATTTAATTGTAATGTTCTTTAATATTTATGTTAAATATTATAATGTTTTATTTATTTAGATGTAATACTTTGTATTTTATGTTAAAATGATATGTATATTTTATATTATTATATATTCGAGAAAGTAGGCAGTACGGCAGAGAGAGCATGTACAAATACCAACGATAACAAAAGTTAAGCAACGTCCGCTGCGGTCACGACTTGGATGGGTGACCCAATTCTTCCCAATATAAGTCCGTTATTTCGTATAGGCATCCAAACATACACATGTCTACTCGCCGGATAAAGTTTAACCTATAATACACGTGTATTTCAATTGAAAAAATATACAATTATATTTATTATATTTTTTAACGCATTTTTTACGTTGATAATACGTGTAAATTACACGTTTAAAACACATATAACCTATACGTATATTACACACTAAATATACGAGATATATCCGTTTAGTC
Organism: Tachinus rufipes; assembly: GCA_963932245.1. Classification (NCBI taxonomy): domain Eukaryota; kingdom Metazoa; phylum Arthropoda; class Insecta; order Coleoptera; family Staphylinidae; genus Tachinus; species Tachinus rufipes. Next base: position 24,385,296 of record OZ010747.1, on the reverse strand, counting down.
GCCGGACATTTTTCCGAATAATAAACTTAACAAATAAACAAATATTACACTTAGGTGTAATACCAAAAATAAACGTATCTTAAACGTAACTGTGTTTACTGGGCAGTAATAGAATTATCAATATAATCTAATGTTTCAGGTCAATTTAATTAAGTAAAAGTTTAATTAGTCAAAAATGTTACTAAAAATCAAACATTACTTATAAAATCATCAATGCACAATAATAAAACATATTCTTTCTTTCTTTCTTTTAACAATACAATCACATCAAAGCACATCAGCCTTTGCAACTTATTAATACAGAAATTTTCAGATGTCCGGTTTTTATTAAAAAAAATGAAAATTCATCTCCGCTACTATTCATTCAAAGACTGTTGCGCACAATGGAACTTGAAAAAATCTGTCCCCAGTTTTTAATATGCAGTAAACCCTTTACAATATAAAAGATGCAATTAAAAAGGACGTCATCATGTAAAAATATAGATGTTAAAAAAGGATGCCGCTAAGAGATGTGCGCAAACTCTGGCCGGAAGTAAAAAGAGACGATAAGCATCTATTTCCCTGTAGCACCTGTAGCGTCGCGACGCTCCATTCAGTCGCTTTCCACCCGCTGAGGATTGCGTACAACTCATACAATCCGAACAGACACGACAATAATTGAACGCGTGTGAATAATTTTTTTTTGAAGAAAGTGCGTGGTGCGATTATATTTTTCAGTGTTTTGAAAAAAATTGCTGAGGACAACGAAAGAAAGAAGATGCAGTTTTTTGTCCTTGCTTTGTCACTTCTGGTGATCTCGAGGATTCATGCAGGTAGGTTGTAATAATAATTCTAATCTTAATATTATGCGGTACTTACGCGAAATTACTAAAAGCGGGTAGATACAAATCGGGGGATTTATAAATATTCAGTGGGGTGTAATTTAGACGAGCGCCAGTTTTGTATAATTTTTTCCGGATTAAATTGGTTGAACCTTTAATAATATATTATGAATATTTATCGAGTTTAATTTCATTTTTTATACTCTTATAATTAATAATTAAAACAAAATAAAAAAATATGTGTAAAGCTGATTTAAAGATTATATTTTAGTGAGTAATAAAAAATACACACTTTTAACGATTTATTAAAACGCAAATTAGCACATATATTGCATAAAATGTTGCAATTAATAATTTAAATCATTTATAATCTGCGGCAAATTTTAATTTAAAAAGATTAGTATTAAATTGTGTGTGCTGCTTACGCTACGTTAATTATTTTTTAATTTAAATTATTTCACTTATTTCTTATTACGTGTAATATTAAATTACCTCATATTGCAAAATTATAAAATACTATCTAACCATATCTACGCCAAAATATAGAACAGAAACTGAGGCAAACAAATAAAGAAACATTTATGTTATATGATATGGCACCATTACAAACGAAGACTAATATCTATTACATAACACTTATATGTAATAGAGTATAATTGAATATACCTTTTCGCTTCCAAAAGTTTTAATCTATTTATAAATTATAAAATAATAAGTAAAACATCTTTAAAATGTATTTTTTAGAAAATAATAAATCAAAAAATAATAAGTTTTGAATCAAATTGATTTTTAATATAATTTTAATTTATTATAATCTGTTTTTCATAGCGTTATAGTAGTTATTTTTGAAATAAGATGTTATTGTACCCAACATTTTTTTAAATGTTTTACTTTAGAAATAGCACAGTCTATTATTTATTTTTACTGAATAATTTAATGTTTTTTAATTTGTTTCTCGACCTACTGATTTTAAAATATTTTAAACTTTTTATGACCAAATAAAAATAAAATAATTATTATATAAAATATATATTCGCACTAACTGTTGGTGTAGGCATTTGGATTTATTCAGGGTTGTTACCGCCGTATGGCATTAGTGGTTTCACCTACAAATAAATTCGCATACATTAATCATCTTGTCTCATTTCACACACACACTCAGACAGACCTTTACTAAGTCCAAGGTGTGTAACGTCAATAGACTAAATATCACCAGTTTGTTTGTCAAGAACAAATATTTTGATTTGAGAGGTGGGGAGGGTAGAGGTTATGCCCAAATAAATATAAATTTGAAGGAAAAGGATGAATCAAAATACATAATTAAATTGCAACACCTTATGGTTTTATTTTTTAATATAAATTTGTGGTATGCGGGATACTAAACATTTCTATGCAGTGGCGTAGCTAAGATTTTTGAGCACTACTGCAAAATATTAAATATATATCTGAGGGGAGAAGGATACATAAAAATACATAAATACACAATTTTACTGCATCACCTAATGTTTTTTTTTTGTATATACAAATGCGGAATGCGGAAAAACAAACATTTCTATGCAGTGGCGTAGCTGGGATTTTTGGATCCCACTTCAAAATATTGAAGAGAGTTCTGTCTGAGACAATTTTAAGAAAAAAGGTACATTTTTTATCTTTTTTTACTGGTAACTTATACTACTACAAAATATGTAAGATAAAATAGTAAAAAAATAAACATCGTGTAGAAAAAATTATATGATTCAGAGAAAATGTTCCAATTTATGATTTAATTAATTCTTAAACTTTGAAGCAACATCATTATTATTAATTTTTGAAATTGGTTTAAATATCAGTTAATTGGATAGATAAAATAGCAAACGTATGAACATTGTGCTGAAAAAATTATATGATCCAGAGACGAGTTTTCAATTAATTTAACTAATTGGAAGAAACATATTTTTGTTATTTTTTTTAAATTAGTTTAAATATCAGTCAGTTGAACTCAAGATGCAAAAGTTATATGATTCAGAAAAAAAATTTCAATTGATTTAATTAATTCTTACGCTTTAAATGAACATATCTTATTTATTAACTTTTGAAATGGGTTTAAAATATCTTAGATACAAGTGCAAATATTATTTAAAGTTTGGGCCTTACACGTTATGTTGAAAAGGGTCTGAAGCGGTTTTTGATTATCTGTAAAATAAAATATTAAAGTATTAAAAAAAACAAGAATTTGGCAAAAAACAATCAATTAAAAACTGCCAAGTTCTGTTTAGGCATTTATGGTTTAAACAGCATTCGATCTTGAATTTTCAAATAATTGCCATAAAACACAAAAATCCGGCCATAAACTTTTAAAAAGAGTAAAAATCTTAAAAATATCAAAATCCAGCTTTAAAATAATAAAAACTGTAATTTTTTTTATAAAATCTTAAAATCCAGCTCAAAAATAACTTAAATCCGGCCATAAATTGTCAAAAAATTACAAAGTTTTAAAATAGTCAATGTCAAAATGTACTAAATGCTTGTAGGCTTTTCCGCATTGCAGACGTTTTTTACAGTGTTACAGTTACAGTGGTGCAGCTATATGTTTGCGAGAATCATTCTGGTAAACCATAAGTTTGGGCATTTTTTTGTGCTCCTTCTGAATCATTTTTACATTACATCCAAAATACTAGAATCTCTTCTCTTTTTTCCGATATGACGTCATAAGGTTTGTTAAGTTGTTTCTGCGGCGAGCGCTGTCTGTTTTGCATGTGTATTTTTACAAGCTGTATAACCATTTTTTTGCCTGCCTCTACCAAAACTATCTGTTGCGGCCCTAAAATGCGGGCAATTTAGAAGCTCTAGGGCCTTACAAGTTTTCCCTGTATTTGATTAGCTGTAAATCAATCTAACAGTAGAGTAATTCCACAATAGTTCAAACAAACGTCTTCACATTGACATCTCCAATTTTGTTCAAACTTTGAACACGTTTTGGGTACTAAATATGACAATTCTTAAAATTTTAAATCTCTAGGTGCAATACAGTGTAAATGGCGGCTATTTTAATTTTTTAGAAATATTTTGTCTCCTTTCAGCTTTTGTGCTGTAAAAAAGCAAAAAATAGTCAAAAATCATATTCAAAAGAGTGTATCTTATAGGAAATTTTCCGTAGAAATCGATCCCGCCTTTGGTTTTCTGAAATTATCCGAGGAAAATGGGAAAAACACTATTTTATTAAAAATTTGATTTCTTCGATTCCGCTACACCTGGAGACTTGAAATTTAAATATGATACTCCTGAAACGTAGTACTTTTAATCGCAATAAAAAACTGGATTTGCTTGCCTTAAGGTAAAATACAACACATAATTTCTAAAAATGAATTACTTTTAAAGGATTGTCCTCGCGTTTTACGAAAAATTTCTTTTCGATTATACTAATTCAATTTTTTTTTAAATTTTTTTTTGCAAAATGATGTAAGACAAAAAATACTTATTTTTTATAATAATTTTTTTTATGATATTTATATATACAACATACACTTTTGAAAAAAAAAATTATAAAAATTAATTATTTCTTTGTCTTTCATAATTTTGCAAAAAAAAATAACAAAATTATTGAATTAGTGTAATCGAAAGGAAATTTCTCGTAGAACGCAACTTTATATCCGTTTTTTTAAATTCTTTTGAAAAAGCCGGAAAATTACGGAACATCCTTTAAAAGTAACCCATTTTTAGCAAATATCTGTCTATCCAGTTTTTTTATTTTTGCGATCAAAAATACTGTTTAGAGAATATCATATTCAAACTTCAAGTTTTCAGGTGTATCGGAATCAAAGGTATCAATTTTTTACTTACATAACTGTAATAATAAACAAAATGTGTGCTTCAATTTTGCGTCTCGCCGCAAAATATTGACAAGGAAATTCTCAGACGTGTTTGGTAAAAACGTACACAAATTTGTTTTTTTTTTTAATCCTGTTCTGACACTTCGGCCATTCCGATTATATGACAAATGTCAAAAATAAAAATAACAAAATTTGGTCAAAGTATTGTAAAAACGCACCAGAATAATAATAAACTGTTAAAAACTGTTGAAATGTGCAAAATATGTAAATTTTTTTTATAAAATGTCAAAAATATCATAATATTCTAACAAATTCGGCTATAAATTATTGAAAATGCAAAACTCTTTTTTAATAAAAATCAAAAATTACAAAATCCGGTTACAAAACTTTAAAATAATGTCACAAGAACCCAATACCCAATACCCAAAATTGAAAAACTGAAAAATGTAAAAATTATGATAAAATTTTAAAATAAAAAAAAAATCAGTTATAAAAGTGCAATCAATATTCTAATCATAAAACTTCAAAAATTATCAAAATATTATTAGAAAGAATCAAAATGCAAACATAAATTGCTAAATATTGTAAAATTTTAATTCATAAAATGCAAAAATAAAAATAAAATATAAACTAAAAAAATATAAAAAACACAAAAAATCTCAAAAATAGCAAAATCTGGTTATAAAATATTAAAATATTGTCAGAAAAAATCAAAATTAGGTCAAAATATTGTCAAGACGTACCATAATTCACCATAAACTGTAAAAAAATTCAAAAATAACCAAAATTTGATTCAAATTTGGTTTATTCTTGCTTCAAATCAATTTATATAAATTAGTTTTAAACTGTTTTCTTATTAATTTATGTATTTTGATTACAAATTTATTATCTGCAATTTGAAATTCCTGCTGATTTCTGCGCAAATTTAAAATGATTAACAAAATCATACAATTTGGTTTCAAACTTTTTTTTTATCAATTAATGTATTTAAAATTCAAATTTTTTATCAGCAATTTAAAATTTTTGTTGGATACTGCGCATTTTTTAATTAATTAACAAAATCATACAATTTGGGTTATTTTGGGATAATAATTTATATAAAATAGTTCTGCTGGTTTGAATTTGAATTTTGAAGCAACAAAATCAATTAGTTTTGGTAATTTTGGGACTATTTTTGCTTTGAATCAATTTATATAAGACTGATTCAAAATGTTTTATAATCAATTTAAGTGATCTAAATTCAAATTTATTATCAGCAAATTGAAATTCCTGCTATTACTATGCAAACTTAAGTTTTGGAACCATATCTGCTTCAAAACCAAACCAATTTATATAAATAAGTTTCAAACTTATTTTGTGAAAGTTGTAGATAATTTTACTTTACAAAAAGTTTAAACAATGTTTTTAAATATTTTGACATTATAACTATTGAAAATGCAACATAAAAGTTAAAAAACAAAAACTGTGTAGAATTTAATAAAATTAAATATTTTGACAATTAAGTTATCATAATACAGAAAACTTTCAGAGCTAATTTAATATAAAAGTTAATTATTTATATAAAATTCAAGAACCATTCTTTAATATTTTAAATTAAAAAAAAAAAACAACATATTATCAAATATCTTGCTTATAAAAGCTGGTAAAGAAGTTGTTAAAAAAGCTTTGAAATTTCAAAAGTTGTATCAAAACTGTAACATAAAAATTGTAAAGATTTGCTATAAATTTTTATTAAAACAATGTTCAAAATTGTAACAAACCTGTCTTAAAAAAACTATGAAAGTTAGAAAACAAGTTGATTAAAACAAAAGTACCAAATGAAACCGGTTATGGCAGTAGTTTTTTATAAATATGAAAGTTAACTATTTTTAAAAATTTAATTTATTTTGATAGTTAAGAAACAAAATTATTGAATACAAGTTCTAAGAAATTATATTTTCTACCAAATTTATTAAAGCAATATTTTGTCAAAAATGCAAAAACCTTGCTTTAACATCATTTTTTTTTAAATATTTTAAATTTGGAAAAATTATAAATAAAACGTAAGGTTTTATTAAAAAAATGTTTTTGATATTTTGATTAATTTCTTCAAAAAAAAATTGTCAAATAAAAGTTGTAGGATTAAATTCAAATATCAAAAATGTTATAAAAATTGTTATGTAAAAGTTAATAAAAGTAGTTATATCTACGTTTTTTTATATATTTCGACAATTTTATAAAATTTAACTAAAGGATCTTTTAATAAGAAGTTTCTGTTGGGCAAGTTTGTAATGTAAAGAATCGAAACCGTGTGCATCGCTCAAGAACACATGAGAATATTGCTGATGTCGCCCGTAGGGTTGAAGAAAACCCAGGTTTGTCGATTCCTCGTCGATCTTTGGAATTAGACATTCCACAAACGACATTACACCGTATTTTGCATAAAGACTTAAGCCTTAAGGCTTTTAAAGTTCAGTTTGCACAAGAACTCAAGTCGGTCAATTACCATAAACGTCCTATCTTTGCTGATTATGTCCTTCAAATGCATCAAAATGATCCGAAATTTTACCGAAAAATCATCTTCAGTGATGAGGCCCATTTTCACCTCGGAAGCTACGTTAATAAGCAGAGTTGTCGCATTTAGGGCTCAGAAAATCCAATAATGATTGTTGAAAAGTCTTTGCATCCTCAACGTGTCACTGTTTGGTGCGGTTTTTGGGCTGGCGGTGTGATTGGACCCTATTTTTTCAAAAATGAAACTGGTGCAACTGTTACGGTGAATGTATGGCGCAACCGAGCTATGATTAATGAATTTTATGACAGGAATTGAAAGATATTTATGTGGACGGCGCTACGTGCCACACAAGCAACGAAACAATAGCAATTTTGCAAGAAAAGTTTCCTGACCGTGTTATTTATCGAAGAGGTGATTACAATTGCCCACCGAGATCTTGTGATTTAACACTTTTGGACTTTTTTCTTTAAGGCCACGTAAAAAATAAGGTCTATGCCAATGCTTCACAATCGATTCAATACCTTAAAGATGGAATTCGTAAAGTTATCGAAGACATACAGCCGCAAATGTGCAAATTGATCATGGAAAATTTCATGAAAAAAATGTGATACTGCAACCGTAACCGTGGCGGCCATTTGACTGATATAGTTTTCAAATGTTCCTCTTTACAATGAAATAAACATTCATTGATTTCTCTTAAAAAATACCCGTTTTTTTAAATATCAAAATGAAACCTTTTATTGGAAAACCCTGTACATACTTTTAAAAAGTTTAAATAATTTTTGATAGTTAAGCTACAAAAATATGAATTTGGATTTAATTGCTTCAAATAACTCAAAAGTAGAAAAAAAAAATTATAAATTGTAAAAAACAATACTTTTTACAAAGTTTATAAAAGCTAAAGTTTAATAAAATAATTAAATAAAATAATTTTTTTTCTAAAATTTATAAAAAAACTTTTTAATATTTTGTCATTGAAGCTGTCGAAATGCAGAAAATATGATTTTGGGTTTAATTTCTTTAAATACGTCAAAAGTTGCACATGTTAGAGAGAAAGAGTAAAATACATAAACTTGTAAAAAATGCAAAATCCATGTTTTAAAATATAATAATGAATATCTCAAATATTATAAAAGTTGAAAAATTGCATGGAATAAAATTTCTAACAAAATTTATTAGAATTGTTTTTAATTATTTTGACAATTAACTTATTAAAATACAAAAAATGTGATTTTTGGATTTAATTAAAATAAAATTGAGTAAAAAGTAAAAATAAAATTTTCTACAAAACCTATGAATATTGTTTTCTTATTATTTTAGTATTGAAGCTGTCAAAATGCTTAAAATATGATTTTGGATTAAAAAGCAGAGAAAATATTAGGGCAATTCCATTTCAAACGGACCAGAGCATGGGGGGAAGGGAGAAATTTGCTTTAGTATTTTTTTTTTCAGTTTCTATAACTTATTAGTAGTTATTAAATCGATTCATGAAAGTAAAAAACCTGTAAAAAATTTTTTTTAGTTTTTTTGTTGTTTTTTAACTTACACATTTTTTGTTTAAAAAATTACAAAATTACTGGAAAAAGAAAAAAATTACTAGTAAAACCAATCAGAATTTTTTTGTAAAATTCAAATCCGTCTACACCCTGTCTATAAGCCTCAAAAGCCATAAAACCATGTTTTTGTTCTCAGAGGGCAAATAAAGCGTTTTTTATTTTTTTTTAAACTGGAAAAAACTTCAAAAATAAACTTATTTTTCAACAAACTCTTACAAATATAAAGTAGTTTTCAGAGAAACTATACACCAAATGTTATTAAATTCTACAAGGAAAATAGTCAGTGTCGTGCTTATCTAGCGTAGAAAAACCCATACAGAAAAAACAATTTTGTACAACATTTTTTCTTTACTTAAAAAATATTTTTATTAAATTTTTTTAAAGAGTATTTAGCTTATATTTTTGTAAGCTCATTTTATAAGTTTAACAAAGACATTTTTTGTGGCTTGAACCAATTTTGGTCAATTTTACTCTTTGTTTGATAGTTGCGGCACAAATTTAGTCGGCACCAACATTCGAGAATAATATTAAATTTATTATTTTTGGCATTCAAACATAAATTTGCCTAGCGTTTATCAAAACTTGATAAACAAAAGTTTTAAACCACACCCTAGTGTGTTTATAATATTTTTTTGTAAATATGAAAAAATAATTAATTTTTAAAGCATTTTTTGCCTAAAAATTTTGTAAACATTTCTTTCTAGATGAACTTTTCTACGGCCGATGAGTACAAAACTGACTATTTTCTCTGTAAAATTGTCCCCAAAATTCAAATTTTTAATAATATTTGATGTATTTTTCCTCGGAACGCGGTTAAATGTGTGATTGTAAGAGTTTATGTTGAAGATTAGACCAACTTTTCAGATTTTTTGAGTTTTAGACCCTGAAAACCCAAATACACAGAACAAATTTATATTTTCCTATTAACTTACATCTTAATACGTCAACTTTAGCGGTTAAAAAAAATTAAAAAATGCTTATTGTTTTATAGCTTTCTTATATTGAATAGCCATAATAACTTTAATAAAAATGTTTATTGTATATAATAAAATACAATACCAGATTGCATTAATTTAATTTACAACATTAAAAAATTAATAAAATGATTTATCACATCATTTCTAGTATATATAATATACTTAACTGACAACTCTATTTACGTTGCTAATCACATCAAAAATATATTCATGGCTTACTTACTAAAAACCATATTAAAAATGTATATAATAAAAACACTCTCTAAAAATCACCAAAAAAGGTCCGGAAAAAGTAGGTAAACATCTTGTCAAATCAGGGTTAATAAAAAAATTTCGCTTAGTTATTCTCGTTTGACAAGGTAACAGTACGTTCATGGTTTCTCTTAGTCTCGTTAAAAACAACGGTAAATTTGGATCCATCGGTACAATGTGATCATCATACTTCAGATAATGACCAGGCAAGTTTAAAGTAGTACCATAAACAAATTCTGCAGGCGTGGCATTTAATGGATCTTTAACAATTGATCTAAGGCTTAAGAGAATTAAAGGTAACGAATCAACCCAATTAGGTGTTAATTTTGACATTTTAATAGATAATTTAATTTGTTTATTAAGTCTTTCAGTTAATCCATTACATTGTGGATGATATGAAGTAGTAGATTTATGATCAAAACCTATTAATTTTCTAAAACTATTCCAAAAATTCGGGTAAAATTGTTTCCCACGATCTGTTACTACAGCTTTGGGAACTCCAAAACGGGAAACCCAAATATTCAAAAATGCTTTAGCAGTACTGAAAACAGTAATATCTTGTAAAAAAATGACTTCAAGCCATCTCGTAAAACGATCAACACAGACCATGAGGTAACGACATAAGTTACAATTAGGTAAAAGTCCTACAAAATCGATATGAATAATCTCGAAACAAAATTTAGGTAAATCAAAATTTTGAATTGGACTTCTAGTGTGACTATGAGTTTTGTTTTTTTGACAATCAATACAAGATTTTACGACATTTGCAATGTCAGTCTTCATATTTGGCCAAACATAGTTCATAGATACAAGTTTTTGTGTTGAACTAATTCCAGGATGTGATAAATAATGGAACTTGTCAATCATTGTTTTACGTAATGATTTTGGAATAAAAGGACGTACCATGTTATGAGAAACATCGCAGAATCAAATTTGTATTGTTAGAAATCAGTAGGTTTTGTAACTTTTCATCAATGAGCTGTATGTCGCTTAATAGACTCAAAGAATCTACTATTTCATTTATCTCAACTCTCGATAAAGCATCTGCCACTTTATTCGAAGATACTTTAATATAACGGATGTCTGAAGTGAATTGAGATACAAAAGCTAAGTTTTTCATTTCTCGTAACGAGTAATGAGTAGAATTTTGTTTGAAAGCTGAGTTGATTGGTTTATGATCTGTTACAAAAAAAAAATTTTGTTCCTCTATCAGGTAACGAAATTTCTTGACGGCTAAAAAAACTGCTTTTCGAGAAAGTTTTCGAAAAATATGAAATTGGTTGTTGAATACCATCAGCAGATACTTGTTGTAAAACTGCTCCTGCTGCAAAATCTGAAGCATCGACCATTATGCTAATCTCAGATTTATCATTAGAAAAAACCAAAATTGAGCGTTGACCTAACACTTCTTTAATTTTAACAAACGCATCAGTGGTTGACTGCGTCCAAAGAAGATCTTTATAGTTTCTGTTAACTGTTGCAAAATCATTCTGCGGTGTTAGAATACTCGCACCTGATTTTAAAAAAACGATGATAAAAGTTGACCATTCCAAGAAATCGTAATAAGGAACGATGTGTTGTTGGTTGAGAATAATTTAGAATTGCCTTAATTTTATCTTGTGCAAGTATAATACCTGATGATGAAATTGTATGGCTTAAAAAAGTAATTTCCTCAACACCAAATTTACACTTATCAGATTAATTTTAATACCATTACTATCTAAACGTTCAAAAATTTGTTTTAAATGCATGAGGTGTTCCTCCTGATTATTACTAAAGATTAAAATGTCATCTATGTATGCAAAACAGAAAATTAGACCTTTAAGAGTGTTATCAATAAATCTTTGAAATGTTTGAGCAGCATTTTTTAAACCAAAACCCATCCTTATATATTCAAATAGACCAAAAGGGGTCGTTATTGCTGTCTTTGAAATATCTTTCGGATCTATTGGGATTAGATGATATGCTTTAATGAGGTCAATTTTAGAAAAAACTTTACAATTAAAACAATTGTTTGTAAAATCCTGAATATATGGAATTGAATAACGATCAGGTTTACTAATTTTATTCAAAGCTCTATAATCTCCACAAGGACGCCAAGAACCATCTGACTTGAGCACCATATGTAAAGGTGAAGACCAATTGCTGTTAGATGGTCTCACAAAACCAAGGTCTAATAATTTCTGAAATTCCAATTTTGCTGTTTTAATTTTCTCTTGAGAAAGGCGTCTAAGTCTAAAAAATATAGGTAATCCTTCAGTTGTAATGCAGTGAGTTACATTGTGTGTAACTTTAACATTCAATTGTAATGGTAGAGTTAAATTTGGAAAGTTTTAATAATTTGTTGTAAGAGTCTAAATTTCTGTTTAATAAAATTGGAGAAATTTTAGAAATATTTGATGAAACACCACTGCAAGAACTGAAAGATTTAGAATTTATTAACCTATTATTATTTAGATCAACTATCAAATGATAGTGTCTTAAGAAATCCGCACCAATAATTGAATTTTCTATTTCTGCTAAGATAAAACGCCAAGACAAAATTTTATTTAACCCTAAATTGATTTTAATAGTTTGATATCCATAAGTTTGGATATGTGTACCATTTGCTGCTAAAAGAGTCATTGGATTTAATTTGAATTTTGACAAATTTTTGATAGTTAAAATACTTACTGCTGCACCTGTGTCGATTAAAAACTTATGTCTAGTATCTATATCAAAAATATAAAATAAACGACTAGGTAAAACCTACAATGAAGCAGTCGCAACTTCCATTGGAACTATAGGTTTTTTGGTTTATAAGTACATGGTTGAACACATTTTTTAGCTTTATCAGCAAAATTATAATGGTACCAACATAAATCTAAATTTTGGTTGTTACTCTTATTTGAAATTGATCTTGTTCTCGAAAGAAAACGGGACCTAAGAGTAGTTGAAATAATTTTAGTTAATTCCTTAACTTGCTATTCTAAATTCGAAATTTGTGATTGTAAAGAATTTTGATCATTTTCTTTCGAAATTAAATTAACTGAATTGATTGTTGAAATTTCAACAATTTTATCAGCCAATTTTGCCAAATCAACAAGTGAAAGATTCTCGTCTCGATTAACCATTGCGTTTGGTTAATGATTAGTAATTTAATAGGGAAAGTATAGGAAAATAAGGGAGTAGTGAGGTACAATTGCAAAAAATATTAAATGTATAAATATGTCAAGTGACATATGTCAATAAAAATCTATCTTAATAGTCCAATATTTAATTTATTGTTTTTTTTTTCCTTTTTTTTTAAAATAAGACCTGCATCTCCTTGTAAATTGCTCCGTTATGGTATCGGGGTCACCCTGGGGATATCAAGATTATAGATTGGGGTATCGGGATATCTATCGGGGGCCAACTCCAGGATTCCAATACAATTTTTGATCACGTCGGGGGCCAACTCCAGGATTCCAATACAATTTTTGATCACGTCGGGAACACTAATTTATAGCTTTCTTATATTGAATAGCCATAATAACTTTAATAAAAATGTTTATTGTATATAATAAAATACAATACCAGATTGCATTAATTTAACTTACAACATTAAAAAACTAATAAAATGATTTATCACATCATTTCTCGTATTTATAATATACTTAACTGACAACTCTATTTACGTTGCTAATCACATCAAAAATATATTCATGGCTTACTCACTAAAAACCATATTAAAAATATAATACAATGTATATAATAAAAACACGCTACAGTTTTATGGCTTTTGCGGCTTATAGATAGGATATAGACTTGAAATGACACCAGATTTAGATTCTACAAAAAATTTTTAATAGACTTTTAATAATAAATTTTTTTTTTTTAGTTAAATTTGCAATTTTTAAACAAAAAACGCGATAAAGTTAAAAAAAGACAAAAAAACGAAAAAAAAAAAATAATAGATTTTTTTTTAAGCTTTTATACTCTCACAAACCGATCAAAAGACAACTAATAAGTTATAAAAACTAAAAAAAAAACAAATATCTTACCCCCCCCCCACATATTCTAGTCCGTTATAAATTTTTACATTAAAACTGTGAAAAATGCAGAAAATTTGATTTAAAATTAAATTTCTTCAAAAATCTGAAAAGTTAGAAAAATATTATAAGTATAAGCCAAAAGAAACATTATTTTTATAAAACTTATCAAAGAAGTTTTGTCTTATTCGACTCCTGTCAATAATCCAGAATATCTTTTTTGGTGAACATTTTTTTAAATATTTAAATTTAAATTTATATTTAAAAAATAATAAAGTATTTTAAACAATTTTTTTTACAAACTTTATCAAAATTTTGCTATATTTCCAAACATGCAGAAAACCTTGTTTTGGCAGTATTTTTTTTAACATCTTAGTAGTTATATAAGTTGATTAAAAAGTTGAAAAAAAAAAGAAAAATTGTATTAAATAAATTTTTTTACAAAATTTTTAATTAATATTTTATTATTTTGCAATTAAAATTATTAAATACGCAGAAACTAGATTTTAAAGCCAATTTCTTAAATCTTAAAAAATATCAAATTTGAAAAAAAAGTTAGGAATTAATTTTTCTAGATAATTCTTTTTTGATATTTCAACGTTAAAGCTAATTTATTAATGTCTTAAAAAAATTAATTTTTTACATAATCCTGTTTTGATATTTTGACGTTAGAACTCCCAAAGTTTAGAAAACTTGCTTTTAAAGCTAATTTCAATTTTAATCTTAAAATATACAAAAGTTTTTCTCAATTTTTTTGATATTTTGACAGAAAACCTGGTTTAAAGTTATTATATAAAATAGAAAATTAAATTTTTTACAATTTATAAAAAAAATGTTTTTAAATATTTTGACATTAGAGCTGCAAAAACGCAGAAGCATGGTTTAAAAACTAACTATTGACTAAAAATTTCAAACGTTATAAAGAAGACAAACGCTTCATTTTGGCGACAATTTTTACATTAAATGCGTTTTCGAATAATTGGACGTTAGAACTGCTAAAATGCTGAAAACTTTGAGCAAAGTTTCTTAAATATATCAAAAATAATGAATATTTGAAAAAAAAACTTTTATACAAAATTTATAAACAAAAAAATGTATTTATAAAACTGTAGAACATATGATTACTATTTTTATGTAAAATGTTTATAACTTTTAAGATGTTTTAAGATATTAACTTCAAATCTAGAGTTTGGGCAATTTTATTTTGAAAGCTCCAATATCTAAATATCCAAAAACGCATTTAATAAATATAACAAACTCTTCACAACTTTTTATGTAATTTTATAGTATTTGAGATACTTAAAGAAATCAGTTTTAAACCCATAAGTGCGTTTTGGGAACGCAAACGTTGACAACAATTGCCAACAACTTTACTTTTCAATGCTTGCTAAACAAATGTGTTGAATGAATATACCTTGATAACCAACAGTTGACCATTTTAGTCAACGGTAAAATTTTAGGTTACTTAGGTAAATGTCTGTATTCAGTAAATTTTCTACTTTTGGTAATCAAAGTGCGCTGCAAGCCAACGGTTGTGTTCTCTAAACGCGCCCTATGTTTTCTGCATTTTTTACAGCTTTAACGACAAAATATTTAAAATAAGCACAATATTTAATATCTTACATGTTTGGTTAACAATTTTTTTTTAATGTTTATAACTTTTGCAATATTTAAAAAACCTCAAATTTATTGAAATTTTTAGCATCTTTAACCAAATATCTAAAACAATTTTTTTTTAATCTTTTGTATAATAATATTATTCAATCAAATTTATTCATCATAGTAAGAAATACATAATATTATAGTAATAATAATCAGACAGAAAAAAATCTCTAATATCTTATATTTCAAGATATTTGAGAAGAAATTAGCCCAAATTTCAATTTCAATGTCAAAATAATAAAAAACGCTTTTATTTTTATTGCTGTTTATTCACCTTTTAAGATAATTGAAGAAATTGCATTTTTGACTTTGTCTATATTCTCCATTTTTTTCTTTTTTTTTACCAATTGCAAAGAAAATTGCTGTAAAAAATAGAAACATGAAACATGATTTTAGATCTAATTAAGTAAGAAATGTTGCGTATTTGGGAATTTTTTTATAAATTTTTATGAGCAAATGTACTTTTTAAAAACTTTTATGCAAACATAGCTGTTTTGGAGCGCATTTCTTCCTAGATTTTTTGCTATAAATATTATTTCTACAAGATTTTTGCGCAGTTTTGTATGTATTTTATGAGACTACTTAGGGTTTTCTATAAGATTTTTGACAAATTTCACTCAATAAATTGGTATTAATTTTAGGCAATATTTTGGACAAATAAATACTTTTACATGATAATCTAATCTGAAGTTAAAACGTTTTTTGTGTGCAATTTTTGACATATTTCTCATCTTAAATTAATTTTAAATTACATGCAAAATATAAAAAAATTGAATAAAATAATTTAAAAAAAGAACAAAAAACAAAAAACAATAAGAATGATGCCCCGGTGTAGTAGGAAGTGAAATGAAACTGTCAAAATGAGAATAAGTGTATTATAAATTATAATGCCCGGTCATTTTGCGTCGGTTGTTATAATAGTTATTATAATTATAATGTTCAGAAGGCAACAACTTTCTTATCATATTACCTGAAAACGCTCTTTATGTTTTACAAAAAATCAGAATTTTAATTATAATAATATTTAAAAATTATATTTATATTAATAATAAATGTTGAAAAAAACTGACACAAAATAACAAATTTGCGAAAGAAAGTGAATTATGAAAAACTAAAAAACAATCTGTCAAAGTAATAAAACTTGGTTGTCAAACCATTTCCATTTTACTGTTAAACTAGCAAGAAATAACAATTAAGCGGCAGGTAATATTACTATATTTAGCTGTCAAAGAAACTACAATTATTATCAGCTTAACAATATTTAACAGTCAAACTGGCAACAAATAATTGTCAAAAAATGACAACTAGCAACAATTAGCATAAACATACTCATCAAATATATGTCAAACATTTGTAATTTTACTGTAAAACTAAAAAAAGAAAAAACTGTCAAAATTCAGAACGGTTAAAATAGGCAACACTTATCTCTATATCTCTAGTTATATTCTCTCGTTACGGCCCTGTTCTAAATCAAACGAATTTATAATTATGTTTAGCGGATTAAGTAAAATGTTATTTGAACCTATATAGATTCATTTTCTATTTGATATGATAAACTGCTAAACAGGATTTACTATACATTATTAATAATTTGAACGAGATATTAATTTCCAATAAACATCATAATTTGCTTCCACTACCGATTAATGCCCATTTGTGCATACTAAATTCTAACTACATAACGTATTATCTATTAGCTGAAACGTTATTATTAATTACATTGTATGAAGACATTTGCAGTATACTTGTATCTAATCGATCTAATTTATAGTGTGTTGTACTTAAATGTTAATTTAGATCATCATCATAATTAAATTTAATATTTGTTATACAATTTACTAGTTCATATATTTTTAATTGCAATGGTGTTTTTATTCTGATATATTTGAATTCATTTTCGGTATACTCATTAACATGCTTTTACATGATTCTCCGGATTATCGCCTAAAGCCGGACATGCCGACATTTTAATGCTGTGCAAAACAATAAAATGTAATCTCTCGTATATGTAAATACTGAGATAATGATAATGGACTGCAACCGTTAGTCAAAAATTACGGAACGTATTCTATATGTAAATAATATTATGTTTTTTTTTTAAATGTGTGCTTTATGGTTATTGATGGACTAAATTACAAATATTTGAAATGTACTACAAAAATTTGTTGAGAATAATGTTGACAGTTTTACATGCTAGATTTGTAAAATAATTCACAAGTTTTTAGTCAAATTGACAGTTGACATATCATAATGTAAATCTAGTTTATATGACAAATTTGTCAAGATAATAGTTTGCAGTTTGTATACGAGATAGTTTTTACAAACTACAAATGTCAAATTAACAGTTCATATGACAAATTGCGTTATTAAACTAACATTTGACAATTTATTTGATAGATTTTTTAATCCGTTAACAGATCTTTTGTCAAATTAAGAGTTTATATGATAGATTTGCTAAAAAAGTGTAGTCTGATGTTAGACAGTTTAATTAGTTAACAGTTGACAGTTTATAAGATAAATGACCTATTTAACAGATTTGTGTGACAGTTAACAGTTGCTTTGTTAAATTGACATTTGGCAGTTCATATAAAAACAGAATGCAAGTTTGTCAAAAGTTGATAATTTACAGATTATATTTGTAAAACAGTTGACAGTTGTTTTATCAAATTGGTAGGTATAGGTATATAACAGATTTGTAAAATAGAAGACAAATGTTTTGTTGAATTGACAGTTTATAGGACAGTTTGTAAAATAGTTGACAGTTGCTTTGTTAAATTAACATTTGACAGTTTGTTTGACAGACTTGTAAAACATTTGCTTTATAGAATTGACAGTTTTTTAATTGGGTGTTGAGAAATTCATGTTTTTAAGCATCTTTTATGCCACCCATCTAAAAATTTAATTTAAAAAAATAAACGATAGCAAAATGATTGATTATTTATGTACAGGTATCGAGGTGTCGGGAACACCGAGCCACAAAGAAGACATGTCTATGTATGTTTGGATGCCTATATAAAGTAACGGATGCGTTTGGAAAGAATGCTACGCGCTGCTTCACTTTGTTGGAAACACACTTCCAACTTGTGACCGGTCTAGCAGTTGCTTAACTTTTGTTAGCGCTGTTAATCATCATGTCCTCTCTGCCGTAATGCCGTACTGCCGACTTAATGATTTATATCAGAGTATTTATGAATACAGCGCTAAATAATGCTTAAAATTTTATTATTTTGTTTTAGCTATTAATACCGTTCCAATTAATGCCGCAAAATTTATTTTTGAATTTAAATTAAAAATTTAAATTGCTTAATTGAATTGATATTTGACAGATTTTGAGACAGTTCACATTTGCTTTGTAGAATTAGCAGTTTTATCAAATAATTGACAACCGCTTAATTAAAATAACAGTTGATAGTTTATACCACAGATTTGTAAAGAAAAAGTTAATAGATCATATGTCAGATAGTTGTACTTTTCTGAAATGTATAAAAGTAATAAAATAAAAATAGTGCTAAAAGTTGTAAAACTTTTTGGTAACATGACCCTGAAGTACATTGCTTTGTTATCATAGAACATTCAAAATCTTCTAATGAAATTGTTTGATGGCGCCCGACACAAACGCTATGCAACAAGAAAGTTCCGCGGGAGGCCAAGGCATGAGACTGAGCTTGGATTGACATTGAGGCCTCACCCTGCACCTTTTCTAAGGACAAATGAATTTTAAGATTCTATCTTATTTTATCTCATCCTTAACCCAAATAAAACAATTCAGCAACATTTTATAATAGTTCTGCGTTAATATGATGTAATAAATTTTAAAATAATTTTTGAAGGTTTAGATTAGTTACAGCTTAACGGAACGATGATAGCAACATACGACAGTGTGACGTTATCACTCAGTTTTAGACTTCGCCGAAACTTTAAATGAAGGTTTGTGGTAGCAGATGTCACTAAACTTGTCATTGGAGTAAATTTTCTTGCAATCTACGACCTTTTTGTGGATGTAAGAAACCGTAAACTGGTAGACGCAACAATCCTACTGACTGCACAAAGGAAAACAGTAAAAAGGAAACACTTTGCACCAAAACAGTTATAAGAGAGACATAATTCCACAAACTTTTATCAAAATTTCCAAAAAATTTAAAACCAGACGGCGCAGCAAAACCGGTAAAACATCAAACTAAACACTATATAAAAACTACAGCAGGCCCACCAATAGCATACAATCCACGACAACTTTCTCCAGAAAAATTTGACGCTATGTTGAAACTTGGAGTTGCCAGACCATATTAAAGCTGTTGGTCATCACCTCTTTACATGGTATCAAATCAAAACACAAGTGGAGACCCTGTAGGGACTATAAAAAATTAAACGCACAAACGGAACCTAACCGGTACTCAGTCCGGCACATCCAAGACTTTTCTCAAAATCTTAATGTAGCAAAAATCTTTTTAACAATGGATCTCGTCAAAGCTTTCCATCAAACACCAGTTGCAAACTAAGACATTGCTAAAACAGCAACAACAACGTCGTTTTGATGGTTTGAGTTTCCGTGTATGACTTTCGATCTCCGTAATGATACGCAAATGTTCTAGAGGTTTATTGACAAGATGCTCAGAAACCTAAAATTTTGCTGTGCTTATATAGATGATATACTTAAGGCATCGTCTTTACGGGAACAGCACTTAAAACATTTGGAGATTCTATTTAATTGCCTTCAGGACTACGAAGTGGTCATCAACCCATCTATATGTGTTTTTGGTCAATTGTCCGTAAAATTTCTTGGCTATCTTGTTTCCAATAAGAAAACTCAACCACTGCCTAATAAAGTTGCAACTATACAATTGTATCCGCCATTAGACACTGTTATTTTTACAAAAGATTTATTCCTAAGGCGGCACATGTACAGGCGCCACTCAATGCCCTACTCCGGGGCAACGTCAAAAAGAAGGCACTAGTAAAGTAGACATCAAAGACAGAAAGAGCGTTTGAGGCTTGCAAAAAAGCCTACCACAATGAGAACTACTACGGCTGCCAAGAGATTTGTTGACACAAGCATCCTCATCGACAGGCGAACAAGATGAGTCAGAATTCATGACAACTTTGCGAGAACATTTGCAAAATTTTCGGCCGACCAACGGGTCGAGAGCATGTAGAAAAATCCACTTTTGTGTTTAAAGAGCTCGCCACTGCCAAACTGATTTCTGTAAGAAAAGATAGACTAAAGACGCTTTTACAACTACCGTATGAAGGTTCATTTAAAGTGATTTCTAAAACAAAAAAACCTTTATTGTAGACATCAGGGAACGCAGTGCCACCGTCTCTATATGCAATAACGGACATTCCAATCACTGATGACAAAGATGCTGCATTGGGAGCAGGAAGCACAACACAAGCATTGACAAAACCCACACGTCAATCTACAAACTAACCAGACCAACAGCACACGCGCTCGTGCAGGTAGACGTGTACATTTTCCGGCCCGATATCAGATAGGTTTGTCGTAACCTTTAGGTCGCGCTGGGAGGAGTGTACTGTGGCGACCAACAAGAACGGAGAATTTAATATGATAAAGTTATTTGATTTTGATTACTATAAAAAAATAATAAAGATTTAAAAGCTACACCCTAAAAAATATACGTCACCCATTTAGTTGACAACCATGCTTTGGTTCTACTGGCTGTGAGGTTAAAATTGTTTTAAGCCGTCAAGTTATTCGCAGACCTAACCTTAACATTAAAGAAAAAGCTTTTATTTAGTTGTTTAATTTGCAGAATTTCAGCCTGCATATTGCCGTTATATTTGATTGAAAAGCTTGATCTTAACGTTAAATGGTTAAAGTTGGCCAACAATCCACTCAGCATGTATTTTTACAAGGTTTCTAGCTTTCTCCTTTATTTCACATTACTTAAAATTGACGTACAAACTTTGGTTCAATGTCTTTTGTACAGCATTATTGCGGGTGGCACTACAATCAAGTAATTTGCAAATCCAACTACTTTAAAAAAGAAACTTTTAAGCTTTATAAGCGTGTAGATAAAACACCTTTGGATTTTGTTTGGCTATTTGTTGAACTCTTGCTGCTTTGTTTAGCTGGTCTCCTTTGACTAGCGGTATTTTAACCTATACTTTTCCGTAATTTTTGATTAAGATCATGGTTGGTTATGAGTGATAAGAAAGTTTTTACTATGCCCAACACATAACTACTTTAGGAGATATTTAGTTTGCAAAAACATCCGCAAACCCAACAATCTTAAAAAAAAAATTTGCTTTGTAGGCACTTATTATAGAGCTTTATAAAACTGTGTATAACGTCATTGTGGTTTACTTTATCTTAAAATTATATTGCATTTCTTCTTGCTGATTAATATCAATTTGTTAAACTGCTTTTGAAATTTTAAGCTTTTTCTTTTTTTAATCTACTTTGCTTAAAGTTGAGGTCTTTTGAGCCTTGGTCAGTTTTCCTACAAGATTATTGTGGGTGGCTCCATCGGCAAATCATTTGCTAACTTAACCATTTTAAAGAAGAAACTTTTAGTGAATTTGTTGCAGAGTTTGTGGGTAGCACACCCTCACCGCTTTTAGACTTTGTTTGGCAAATTTGTTTAACTTTAAAGTTTTTTGCTGCTTTGGTCTTCTACCCTTATCTGGCTTGCAATATTTCAGTCTGCAAATTGAGAGTGGGTTAGGGTTGGAATTAGCAACAAAAATTCTACTTCTACAACACTACTAGATATAGTAATCCATGTTGGTTATAATCTAATTTGTTTCAATTTTAGTTTTGGCCAGTTTACTGCAATTTTTTGTCATTTTTTACACAACTCTATTACTTCTTTGTAATGCATTACCAGTATCCCATTTGGTCTGCTTCTGGATGCAGCCTTACTTTAGATTTTTTGAGTAATGCATTGTTTGAGTCTGTTGAATAGAAGGAAAATGGTGATGCGTTCTCATGCTAGCATATTTGGCATAGGTTTGTCCCTACGGTCTGTAGGTTCAATAAAAACGCTTTTGTATTTAGATCCAAGCTATCTAATAGAACTAAAAACTACTGTTGAGTATCTGCTTATGTATGGAGACGCGTTGCAGTTAAATAAATAATGTTGTGGACTTTGATCTACATTATAGCTGGTGTGGTCCAGATCAATACTGTGTGATGTGCTACCTAATCCCAGAATACTTGTCAAACTAATAGTGTCTTCTAGCCACCTACTTCTGTTTTGATAGTCTGCTTAGACGTTAACACCAAATCCACATTGTTAGGCCTGAGCTTAGTTATTTCAAAGTTTATTTGTTGTATCCAACATACAACTTAAGCTGACTCATTGTTTAAACTAGCTTTAGGTTTTTGGGACAATTTAAAATAAACTTAAGATGATTTAGCTTCATCATCATAATCATCATCATCATTATAGAGCCATAAGCCACTGTTGGACATAGTATCCCACTCCATTTTTCACGGTTGTGTGTGACTTGCATCCAGTTCTTTCGGATGCGCTTAAAACCGTCGGTCCACCTTGTTGGGGTCGACCTCTATTCCTATATGCGTCATCTCTAGGTTTCCACTCCAATATTTTCTTTGTCTATCTACCATCTCTATTTCGGGCTAGATGTCCAGCCCAGTTTCACTTCAGAGCGGATACTCTTTCAATAACATCTGTTATGCCAGTTCTTCGGCGAATGGTTTCGTTTGGAATTTTGTCTCTAAACGATATACCCAGCATAGACCTTTCCATCGCACGCTGGGCAACGCGTAGCTTGTTTGCAGAATTCTTTGTTAAAGTTAGGGTCTCCGCTCCGTATATCATAACGGGTAACACGCATTGATCATATACCTTTTAATAACATTAAAAAATTAAATTTATGAAAAAATATTCTAAACTAAAATCATCCATAGACGCGTTTCGAGGTTTACCTCTCATCAGTATGGCTTTATTTATTTAAACTTAATAATTGATTTTTAACTTACTTCGTCAACATTGATCACCACTGTACAACTGTCTCATTTGAGGACATTGCGTCTCTTCTTTATATATTTTACATATACCTTTTGTTTCAGGCAAATAGGCATCTCAGAATTAAAGATGTCCCTTAAGTTCTCAAAGGCCTTCCAAGTCAAGCTTATTCTCCTAATAAGTTCGCTAGTTTGGTTGTTTCTGGTTAACCGTACTTCATGGCCTAGGTATTTGTAGGATGTCATTTGTTCTATTTGGATTCCGCCCACTGAGATATTGCGTTTTTGAGAAGTTGATTTTAAGTCCAACGTCTAGTAAAGCACGGTGCACTCGTTCTAGCATCTTGCGAGCATCATTTAAACAGTCAGCAATTAGGACAGTGTCGTCGGCAAAACGTAAATGGTTTAGGATCTAGCTTAACCTACGTTAACTTGATCTTATAACGCGAAGCGAAAATCATGAGCTGAAATCTTTGTCCATGTGACCACTCTACTGTGCACATCTGGTGGATGATTATGATAAAGATATGATCGCCTGGCGGAAACGTTCTTGTTTGCAAAGCGTATTACGTCACTGCGTGAATAAAGAAGCAAAAATTTATTAAAAAATAAGTCAAATTTTATTCAATGCAATCGTTTTGCCCAATTCGCTGTTGTCACGCAATTCCGTCATCATGTATGAGCACCACAGAACACCTGCTTGTAATTATAACTTATTAGGAGTAACAATTTTTGAGGCCAACCCCAATATTTCAAAATCGGTTAAAAAAAATCAGTTAGGCTTGTGGGCCATTTTGCCCTAGGTTTGTGGGCCTTTTAGAGACTATTGCTTACAGGTAGCTACGCCACAGTGACGCGAGCAAGAAGCTGTTGGTCAGAGTGAAAATCATTTTTTTATCAGTAAATAAATTAAATTAAGTATGAGTTTTATAATTAAAGGACCCCAATTAGCACATATTTCAGTGTTAACAATAATATTAATATAACCCCAGTTGGCTTCCTGTTTATCATTAATAAATATTACCTAATCTTTGCTACATACCTACTTATGACAATAAAACTATCGAAATGCTATAAAACACTAAACGATTAGTACTTACCATTCTACCACACCTTTCATGATCATCAAAACTAATATAACACTACCGCACTTAAGTATTTTCACATCACATTAACGTATTTTTCTTAAAATTATAACCGAATTAACATAACACTTGTCACCGAATCGAAGAGTATTGAGAACTGATGCATCATTGCAAATTAACAGGGCAGGTGTACAAGCCACCACTGCGCATTGCAAAAGTAGCATGAATAAAATGTATTAAATTATTTAAGCAACACAACTAATTAGTTTAAAAGTTAATAAATATTACTATAAAAATAATAAAATTATATTATTTAACCCGTTTGTCAAATTTTATTCAAATTTTTCTTAAAATATAAAGCACCGTGGAGTAATATTTTCGATCATTTAAGATAAGAACACAATGGTAATTTTTCTATTTGTTATTGGTTTAGTTTACCGGAAGAAGCTTAAATAATCGAAAGAAAATCTACATATGATCATAATTGATGTGTGATTGTTATTTTATTAATTGGTTTACATACTTTTTAATTATTTACATTGTATTAACATAAATTATTGATTTTGATGCATGTGATCGAGGCCATTGATTTTTATCTCAATAAAATTTAGTAATGTTTATAACAATTCTGATGAAAATTTAAGTTGCTTTATATTTTGTATTTGTGATTTGAGTAAAATGTTATTGTTTGTTTTTATCCAAAGCTCATTGCGGTTTGTTGTTTATAAAATTATAAAATATTATATTCTCTGATGAATGTTTAGACAAATTTTTCATTATTTAAAATATACAGTTTTATTTATTATTATTCTCCTCACAAAAAAAAATCTGACGGGGTCAAATCACAGCTCTTAGGCGGTCAATTGACATCAGAAATGCTGACTATTTGATTTCCAAAAACAGTGCGCAAAAGATTGATGGTTACGTTGGTTGTATGTCAAGTGGCCCCGTCCTGTTAAAACTAAATGTCATCCATTTCATACTCTTCAATTTTTGAAAACAAAAATTTGTTTAGCATGGCACAGTAACGTTTGCTAATTGCATTGCCAATTCAGTAGATCTTCCCTGACTGTATGCGTGTTAATTTGAATATATTGGAGTAATAATAAAAGTGCCGGTTAGAGAATTGTTTTTTTGCACAGTTTTTTAAGTGTCTTCTAAAGAAAAGACATATTGGGCTATAGGATTTTGCCAGAGTGTAATTGCAGCAATCTGGTTTTGTCCGGGTAGGTTTTCGTCTAGGTCTTGATCGGGGTTTTTTTATGTTTTTTACTGTCGCATATCTATAGTAGCTATTTTAATGGGTGGTTTGAAGAACATGTAGTTCAATCAGCTGGCCTTTCCAATTCATTTTTTAACGTTTTTTTTTTTAATGCGTAGACGAGGAGGCGACCTTTTAGATCTTCATTCTTAGTGGTATAAAAAACACGCCAGTTCTTCACGTTGAGTTTCTGGTTTTGGATTTTCAGGCAACTCAAAATCATCTCAATTGTATCCGGAAATCCTGTCAGCAAGAGTGTAGCTTTTGCTTGCCTTTTTGGGAGTTTACAACTACTTGAATGTATTTGAATACAGCCTCTTACAGCTGACTTCTAACTTTTTGTCAAAATAAAAAGGGGTAGTTTTTATGCTTGACCTAGGTTCTTTTGCTTTCTTTCTAGGTTGTCAGGTAAGAGTTTGAAAGTGAATAAGCAACACTTTTTTGTTTGCTCTCTCCGTTTTGTAGGGATTTTTGTTTTTATATTTTTGCTTTATTAGCATCTAGCACAGTTGTGCATTAGAGTAATCAGCCATAGCAATAGAAATTTGTGCACTAACAACAACTTTCAAATACTAAATGTTTATTTCACAAAATATCACCCAATTATGATAAGAAAATGCACATTTTTGAAAATAAAAAATGGAGGGAAAAAGAATAATAAAAATAAATAATGTTCCATATCTCCGAAACCGTTGCTATGACAATCCATGTTTATTAAGACTTTTTTGTTTGTAGTGGTTCGTAGTAGGGTAGTACTACAAATCACAACAAACAAAAATAATATAAATATATAATAAATATTTTACATTATTTTTTAAACACGCTGTATACTGTTTACGACTTTTGCTAATAGATTTAGTATAAAAGTAGTCAGACAGATCGGTTTGTGTATGGTATACAAAAGTATAAGGTTTTTTTGGACTTAGGTTTGGTTTACCACTTGCCGAATCTTGGTGCATATATTGTTTTGCACCTTTAGCCTGTTTCACTTGCTATTGCTGGACAAATATTGTTTTTGCGCTTCTTTTGTGCATGGAAGTGATCAAATGTCGTATTTTTTTCGGATTGGGAGGAGAAATAAAAAAAAAACTTAAGAATGTTTTGTGCCAACCATACGGGCAGTTCCATAGTGTTTAGGGAGAATTTGTACCTCGGCTATGTCTGAAATTCACAAAGCTTTGTAAAAGATAGAATCTTTTTGCGCGATCTGCGGCAGTTAAAAGTATAGCATGGATAATGTTTTTCCATCTTTTCTTATGCGTTTGACAGATGGCAGAGCTTACTCCATAGCTAATAACTCTGCCTGCGCCACATCAGCCGTACGACAGTAAACCCTTCTTCTGTCGTTTTGTTCTCAGAGGAGCTGGACTTGACCCGGTTGGTGGCAGCTGGATCATTGTTGCGGAAGTTGGGGAAGACGCTTGGGATTAGAGGCTTCTACATGAAAAGTAGAAGATTGGAAGATAAGAACATCATTTTGGTGGTGCAAGTTGCCACTCTTGATTTTCTTGCCGATATTGGTGCGAAAGTCAAAGAGGGTGTCCATCAAGTCTACCTTATTTTACTTTAATTTGTCAAATAGAACGTTGCTTTGCTTGTTTTTATCTTTGATAATGCGAGTCAAATGTTTCTTAATCATGATGGTAAAATTGTTTACAAAAGCCAATAGGAACAACTAAGCAACGGTTGAAGAAATCTGTAAATGACGCAAGAACAAATAGATGAGGAAAATGCTACCAATGACGGTGAGCGAAGAAGCAGGTTGGAGGAACTAGGTGCAAGAGTCCGAGTTGCTGACTTCACCTAGCAAGAAAAACTACCCACTACAAAAAAAAGACACGCAGATGGAGAACAAAGGGATAGAAGAAAAATTATCTTAATTAAAAAAGTTGAGAGGGCAGTTTAAACCAAAGAAGACGACCTATACCTGTACTAGAAGTGGCCGGAAGAAAGCTACCGTAAGTGCAAGATGACGCAGGGGGACATACTGGACAACAAAGATGATGATTTGATCATTGTAATAAACTGTCAAGAGGATAAGGACAACTCTGCTGTAAAGCAACTGATAGTGCTGTTCTTATAACTAGAAATAGTGATTAAAAAGGAAGTGGTAATGCCGGGAAAGCCGACATGTAGCGTGGCCAAGAACTGCATAATAACAACAGCAGCCCACAACCCCCAGAATAAAAAAAAAGCAATATATGCTCGTGGTGACGACAAGCAAGAAAAATAGAATAGTCAACATAATAGATTTACTTACATCTTTTGAAACAATCAAGAAACTGGCCGTCAGCAATGGACAAACAAAAATGGCATGCGCTGCCACAAAAGCCACAAATGCGACTGTGGCATGACATATTTTGGACAAGACTTTCAGGAATGAAGACCCTAAAATCCATATGCACACCAGCAATAGGGAAAGAACGGCAAGCAAAGCGGATGGGAGAGAAAAACATACGAAAATCGCAACAGAAACAAGGCAATAATTCTTAAACCACCCGCCTCACCACTCTGTACGCAGATGCTATTAAAAGCATGAGAAATGAAGTTGACTTTGATATAATTGCAGTAGATAGCGTCACAAAACGGTTAATGAAAACGTACAAATCAAAGAAAAAAGAGTGCATTGATAAAAGCATTTACAGAAACGCTAAAAAACAACACACCAAGTCGAGTGGTAGCTGACGAGGTTGGTACTAATGGAGAAACCAACCAAAGGTATTTGGAACAGCAGCCTACAGACTATTATGCATTCTAAATAGCTTGGGAAAACTTTTTGAACTAATCTTAAATAAGATACTGTTAAAAGTGCTACTGAGAACGGGTAGACTGTGCTCTGAGCAGTATAGTTTTACTGAAAACAAGTCAACGGTAGACGCTATGCAAAGGGTCAAGGGCATAGCGGCGGTAACCAAAAGAAAAAAATAAGTTTGCAGCGTTGTTGACGTTGGACGTCAAAAATGTTTGGCTTCGTGTAAAAAACATTATTATGAAACTAGAAAGAAAGTAAGTATCATGTTAGACAAATTTGCAACTACCTCCACCAACAGAGTAATTCAGGTTGGCAGCAGCAAGTTGGAGATAACCTGCGGGGTACTACAAGGCTTAGGTCTTGGCCTCACGTTATGAAACATCTACTACGATAGGGTGCTCAAAAAAATTATGCCAAAAGATACAACTTTAGTAAAGTGTGATGATTTTGCTATAGTGGTGTGCTAGTAGTGCAAAGCAACTATCACAAAAAAATGCTGTGTATGCCGCAAGCCGAATAGAAATGTGGTTGGCAAAGAATTGATTGGAACTGGCCTTTCACAAAACTGAAGCAGTTGTACTAGTTTGGGCGTAACTTTCTCAAATCTGTGTCCGTATAAAAAGGGAATGACATCGTCACTAGCAAAAACAGCACCAACTACTTTAGACTCTTTCTTGGCAAAAATGTGCACATGGAAACCCTCATTGCAGAAACTACCAGAAAGGCTGAAACAACGGTAGCAGCACTTGCTCGACTGTTGCCCAGTATTGAAGAAGCCAGAGCGGGAAAATAACTAGCTATTAGCTTTTTGGCCAACTCTATCAAACTATACGGAGCCCTTACGTAGAGCGACTGTGCACAGATTCCAAGGTACAAAAAAATGTTACAAAAGGTACAGAGAAAGATGGCAATACATGTGGCAAGCGCGTACCGGACCGTGTTCATCAGAGCCATGCAGGTGGTAACACACTTTATAGTGTTTGTACATGGTTGGTACAAACCAATACGCGCAAAACACGGTGAGCTAAAACTCTGTTGAAGTGGGAAGCTGAATGGAAAGGTGATACAGGAAGATAGACAAAGAAGTTAAATCTAAAAGTTAGTTTATGGGTTGCAAAGAAACACGGGAAAGTTAGATACTACCTTACCCAGATTGTGACAAGTCACGGCATATTTCAAACCTACTTGAAAATAATGAACATAGTGGAGAGTGACCGGATAAAATGGATAAACCCAATCACACCATGTTTCAATGCAATAGGTTCCAATGCACAAGATAGTGGACAACTAGAGGCTTAGGTCTGACAGCCGAAAATATGATAGAATATAATTTTGAATGCAAAGATACATAGAGAAATATAGAGAATCAAGGTACAAAAATAATCAGCAGGAAGAATGGAACCGTTAGGTCAAAGCCTGCCTGGCTTTGACTTAACGTCAACGGCAACGGTTTGATAAGAATAAGTGAATAAAGAAGTAAAGAATAACTAAAATGGATAGCCGCTGCAACAAAACACTTAACCGTGATTTTTTAGACTAATGTAGGCAGCTGTCTACGTTAGTCTAGATAAGGGTTTATTAATTGGTAGGTGTTTGAGCCCATTCCCAAATAAATTCGGCACAAAGTTTTACTTTTCTCAAAAAAAAAAAGATGTTTCTTAAGGGTAACTTTTTATCTCTACCTTTGCGTGCTTTCTACTTCTAGAGCTGGATGTATTTTGCCATCGGTGAACGGTTTTATCTTCATTCTGTAAGAAAATTGAATTAATTAATGAATCTTCTAATTAATTAATTTTATAGTATTTAATTATGCAATGAATGCTTGATGGTTAAACACAATTAAACACTGACGTTACTTGTATGCAATAAAATGAAAAATTGCAGTTATCCGGGCTGCGAACTTGTTTCCTTCAGGGTGGTGAAGTTGTTGCTTGACTCTTTCAATCTCGTTGTTGTGTTATTGAATTGTCCACCTTTGTATATGTTTGCGTAGGATTTCTTGGTGGTAGAAGTCAACAGTTTGTAGAGGAAAAACGTGGAAAGTATGGTAGTCTCATTGCCAAAGCAAAGCTACTGTGCAATATCTTTATTCAAATGAAAAATCTTTTATCTGAAGAGTTTTTGGTTGTAGTCTTTTATTCGTCACTTATTTGAACATTCTTATGTTTTTATTTTATCAAATTTGCAAATAAGTAAGTAATTTTACAGTTATTTTATTAATTTTTTTTTATAGCATCGCAACGAAACGACATTGTTTATTGATTAATTAAGCACAAACTTACCTTAAAACAACCGTTGCTGCTTGTTGTCAAATTCTATCAACGTAGTCATCCGCTGCCAATTTATACAACCTTATCTTTTTACTGCAGAAAAGAAACTGTCTGATTCAACTTGCTCCATTGTTCTCCGTTCAAGTCGGTCCGGTTCATCTGGTTTTCTTACATTAGCGCGCTATTTCTACAATCCGCCATTGTTTTATTGCTTTTATTGCTTAGTACGTAAAAAAACAATGTATATAAAATATACAATATATAAACAATGTTAACAAAAACAACTGTTAACACAAACACACAATTTTATATTCAAAGCATTTTTTTGAAACTTAATAAACTCACAATTATTCGTACACTCTGTATATTAACTATGTGCACCTGTATAATTTGTGTATTGTTATTTTTTTGTTTAAATATATAAAATTAAAAAAACAGAGCGTGTGCTCCAGTATTAAAGATGCCAAGTAAATATTACAAGCTAATTATCTAAAGGGTAAACACAAAGACATTATTTAGTTTTTACTAAATATTTTTTTAATAATTATGTTATTGTGTTTACATTAACCTTACTCAAATTTGTTTCACAAATAATGAGCAATTTACAACATTCTTAAATCTATTGATTTCAACTAGTTATTGAGTGTTTAACACATAATATGTCAAGCGTAATACATCGAATTGGCAATAGAAATAAATACGACACAATAAATTGAAAAGTGAAACGTATTAAACTATATTTCTTGCATTTCTTATCGAATCTAAGATTAAATGCCATCCACTGAAAATATATAACGATTTATTTATATTGTTTGTTTTTTTTTTAAATAAGAATGCCTATTACATTCACATAAATTTACAACAAAACCAATAAAATTCCTTCTTCGTTCTCCATCTGAAAGTTGTAATCGATCAATCAGTCGACCGTAATTTGAATTCACTTAGACATATATGTTGCAGCCCCGTTCGAATAAAATATTAAATTGTGCGACCACTTGACGGTTAGGGGAGGATGCAGATTTCCGAAGGGTCCCAACAAAGCTCAACCATTATTAAAACTTCCATTCCTGCATAAAGAAAAGGAAATCTATTTATATTATTTCATAATATTAATAGTCCGTATTGTTACATTAACAATTGATAGTCATTACAAACTTTTAACAAAAGGTTGTTAAATTTGCGTGTTTATTCAACTAAAATAAAAAAAACTCTAAACGTTTCGCATAATTTTCCATTAGAATTAGTTTGGAAAATTAAATTTTATAGCGTAAATATCGCATTAAAATCTGTTGGTAGTTCTGGAAAACTTCACGACGCAACCTTTTAAGACAACGGAATACATTAAGAAGCTATTAAAAGTTGTAACCTTTGTCCTTTTATCGATCGTCATTTTAGCCCTCTCTATATAAAACTAAAACACGCTTAAAAGTAGAACAGGGATGAGGGTGGTGATTCAATGGAATCAAGGTGCGATTGCCAACATCAAATATCACTTTCCCAGCATTCCATCTTTCTGGATTTTAATTAAACTTTTAACAAAGTTAATTTCTAAGGGGAATCTTTTAAGAAAATATAAATAGTTATGAATTAACACCTTACTAACTTACTAATACTACTTTGTTATGCAGATTTATTATAAATGAGCTTTTATACAGCATTTAGTTGTAGTATATTTAAATACTTTCTTGATGAAGCAATATTTTTTTAAGATTAAATCTAATAAATTTGAAGGTTTACAAATGTTTTTCTTGACTTATATGTTTGATTATTAATAAACTAAATTTTGCAATGTTTTATATACCTACATTTTGAGAACGGTTTGGTTTTTATCATCACTTTTTATCATCACTGTTTATCTTCTGGTGGTTGTGACTATTTTCATGAGATTTTTTTATGAGCCCATCATTATCACGATGGCTTAGAACTCATAGGATTTCCTTGCGACGGAGTTGCAACTTCTTACAAAGATTGCTTTGTTGTGTGGGCTTTTGCTGCGGGATTGTTTTATTGATGGAGCGGTACTAGGCTGTCCAATAATTGAATTTAGTGGTAGGCGTTTGAGTCTATTGTTTAAATTGTTTTGGAGACTAGTGTTGCCTGTTGTTGAAATAGATTTAATATAATTTTATTAATAGTTTTGTCTAGGTTTGTTTTTAAATGGTAATAATAGGACATCGGCAATTGTCATTAGTTTGTCCGATGATTTTTGACTCTTCACTGGTCTGTCAAATTTGATCGTGCTCGGTACCTCAAGAGTATTGTGGTATGAGAGCAGAGCGTTGTTGTTCACTATTGCTAAAAATGGTAATGCATTTGTTTTTTTTAATTTCTTAGCAGTAATAAAATCTTGCTGTTGACAAAAAATATTTGAGCTTTGAGTTGCAAGATGTCTTTTTTTCCTTTTGTCTCAATAGCTTGGAACACTAATAAGGTCAAGTTGGGTATGTTTTTCAACATTATCCCATCAGTGGCAGTTTGTTGTAGGACCAATTTAGGGTTTCTAGCAGTTGTGTTTTGACTGTTTAGTTTTGGTAGTTGTAGGTCAGATTTTGGCAGTATGGTAATTTTGAAGCTGATTTTCCTTTGTTGCTACTACGGTTATCAACATATCTTCTCTCAAAGCTCTCGTAAAACTAATATGCTTAGTCTAACTCTAGATTAGACAACTTGTCATTGTTTAGGCTTAGTTTACTTATTTTTGGAAACACTAATAGTTTTTGCCTTTGAACACTGTGAAGGTTTTTAGGCATATGTTTAAAATTGTGAATCAGTATAATGGTTCTGAGACAGGTCATAAACATAACTTTTTTCAAATTTATGGTAGGATAGTATAGTTTAGATAAGTTTTTGGCAAAAGGAGCACTCATAACTTTGAGCGTTTTTGCACATTGTAGAGGTTCCTAAGCGTATTTTTGCAACCCTGCTAGATATAATTTTAGACTTTCTAGATTTTGGTTGCCTATAAAGGTTTTGATACTTAGAATGTTGAATTTTGTCTACAATGTATTTTGTTTGAGCGTAGATAGAAAATTTTTGAAAGACTAAGTTTTATGTGATGGCCGTTTTATGGGTAACACTGAAAATTTTTAAAGACAAGACTTCTATTTGTTCTTTTTGTCATTTTGCTGTGATGAGAGGTTTCTAATTGGCGTTTTGTTCTAAGCGTTGGCGTAGTTTCTACTACAAACGAGGGTAAAAGGGGTGCTACACAATACTTTACTCACTTAGAACGCCAGTTACAAACCTCTTGTTGTGAAAAAGCGGTGGTAAAAATATATATTTTTTTTAATGGTAGG
The DNA here is from genome assembly GCA_963932245.1 of Tachinus rufipes. Classification (NCBI taxonomy): domain Eukaryota; kingdom Metazoa; phylum Arthropoda; class Insecta; order Coleoptera; family Staphylinidae; genus Tachinus; species Tachinus rufipes. The sequence goes on along the minus strand of OZ010747.1, from coordinate 24,351,100 downwards.
GGAAGCATTTTTACTTTTTTTTTGATAGAACTGCTTTACTTTTGCCGTTTTGGTTACCAGCACCAATGGGTTTTTTTCTTTGTTTTTGTTTTCAGATATGATTTGATGAGGGTTATGGCAACAATGTATTTAATTATATTTTTTGGTACAGTAGGCTAGTATTATTGGCTTCAGGTTGCTTTTTTTGCAGAATGTATTGATCTAATAAAGGTTTTGTTTACTTTGTTGACGTTTTTTGGGGTCTTCAAAGTTTGCATAATCTCTAAGAAAATGCCCATGATTTGTACAGCGTTTTGTCTTTTGGGTTAGGTTAATTTGTTTTGTTAATCGCATTTTTAACTCTATGCTTGTAAAGCAAGTTTCTTTAATTTTTTGTTTTTTTGTTTGTATTTGGTGCAAAAATTAAACATCATTTTATTTAGGTGCATGGATTTGTACAATTTGAGAACCATTCAGGTTTGAAGTTGTGTGTTAACACCATATAGAGCTTGTTATATTTTGACATTTAAAGCTTTAAGGTTGCAAAATTGAAAAAAATTGCTAAGTTTACACTGGTTTCTGAGGCTTTGGGGTTGTATGCAGAACACTATAGAATAGTAATGAACAGTTATGTACACACTGATGAGAATACCTAAAAAGTACTTGATCCATCAAACTTGTTTGAAGGTGTAGAACAAGTTTTTACAGGTTAAACTGAAACAAAAGCAGCAAAAGATCAAGTTGAAGTAGCGCGGGTAAAAAAATAAAAAAATAACAACGGATAACGGTCATAATAAATTGACGGTAAGCCGCATTGGTTGTTAGAGTAAAAATATACTTTAACTAATTAATATACATCGCAAACGCTTGGTGTGGTGATTGACAAGTTGAGCAATGGTTATGTCAGTTGTTATGACAATAAAGTTAAGACGTTTTATTATGTTAGTTTTTACTCAGTGCTAAAACTTAACTCAAAAGCAACTTATCCAATTTATAAATCATATGCAGCTATTTGCTTGGGTTTGAGGCTTTGCCGTTGTATAACTACCAAAAATTAGTAGTTTAAACTGATTAGTAAAAAGTTGGAGTTGTATGCTAAACACAGTAAAATAGTAATGAGTTTCCAACGTATTTCATCAAACACGCTTAAAGCCTGAGAACAAATTTTAGAAGCCCAAGCTAACGTAAGACAACGGTTTAAGATCAAATAACAGCTAATGACGGTCAGAATAAATTGGAGTAAAAATATATTTTAACTAATTATTATATGACGTGAACGCTTGGTGTGGTAGTTGAGTGGTTGAACGTTTAACTTTTGCAATTTTTTTATAAAAAATAAAAAAATCTAAAACGAAAAAATAACAAAGAAATTATTAAAAACCATAGTAAAAATAAAAAGTTAGATAAAAATAAATAAATATAAAAACAAAAAATATTAAACAAAATCAAATGAACACAAAAAACATACAAATGGTAAAAGAAGCAATTTGTTTATTGAGTGGGCATCTATAGTATCGGTAGCTTTGTTTTTACTTTTTACTTTTTTTATTTCCATTCTTAAGTATTGTCAACCTTGTATTTTGCTTTTTTTTTCAATATGCAATATTTTTTGCTTCATTTCTTTTTTTTTGTTTCTTCTGTGTTCATACTTTATGTATTTTTTGTGTTGTAAGTTGGTCAGTTTATCAGAATTTGCTGGGTAATTAAACTTTTTTGCAATATTTTTGTTTATTTATTCATTTGTTCTTATGTAAACGCACGGGAGAACATTAGGTGCACAGACACTTTTTTCAACAACTTTGACGCGCTCCAAAGTTTTGCTTTTTTTCAACAACATTATTTTTGAAATATTTTCTTTAGTTTTTCAAATGACCAAAAAAATGGCGGTATTGCATAGAAAAGTCAATTATTGTACAATATTTATCAGAAATTGCTTAGGAACGCTATTTATTAGATATAAAAACTTATTTTTCTAAAATTGTTTAGAAAACTTAAGTTAAGTTTTGAACTTATTTTTAATATCATATTTGTATTTATCAGAAATCAAGCAAATAAACCATTTATTGTAAGAAATTTATCTGAAACACTTATTTACCACAACTAATTAATTGATCAAAAATTGAGCTGAGAATCTATTAAATAAAATTGATTCAAATCTGCTCAGAAAACAATTTTGTGCAATATTTAACAGAAATCCTTAGAAAATCTATTTAATGCAACAAATTTGTACTAAAAACTTATTTATCACAAGCAATTTAATAAAAAGAGCAATAATAATCATTTAATACGAAATTTATTTAAAATTGCACATCGTTTATCAAACTTTGCACAGAAAATGTAACACATTTTTTTTTGTAAAAAATTGAAAGTTTTTGAAAGACAGCCTTACACTATCTAGTAGTGTTAGGTTTTGACTACGGCCAGCTTCTTATTTCTTTAACAGCTCGGTTTCTTTGATCCAAATTTTTTTGCCAGTGGATTATGAAAAAAGCGTTTACTATACCAGCATTCGGTTCTTTAATCATCTACCACCTGAATTAAAATCTGAAGGTAACATTATGGCGTGCAAAAGAAAACCGTCACTCATATTAATTAATTTAGAACCTTATTGTATAGAAGATTTTCTCAATAACAAATTTTAAAGTCTATTTTTGTTTATTAATGCTTTTCTGACACTATTTTATACACTAGGTACCCATTGTAATCTGTTTTTGTTTTAATGTTTTACATGTGTATAAAATAAAGAGTATTATTATTATAATTATTATTATAATTATTATTATAATTATTATTATAATTATTATTATAATTATTATTATATTTATTATTATAATTATTATTATTATTATAATTATTATTATAATTATTATTATAATTATTATTATAATTATTATTATAATTATTATTATAATTATTATTATAATTATTATTATAATTATTATTATATCTTTAGCTTTTTTTTTGTTAGGTTTGCGTTGCAAATTATAAATTGTGCATTTACTGAGCAAATGTAGCTTTTATACACTTGTGTTTGTTAAGACGACAGCGTCCGGTTAACAGTTTTGTAAACTTTTGCAACCTGATTTGACTTATTTTTTTTATCAAAGTTTTGGTACTATGTTTTGTTAAAAATTGATTTAAGTGTGTCATTGTTTTACAGGTTTTTCAGTTTTTGTGTTCCGCTTCAAGTTTGTTGCGGATTATGTTCTATTTGTTCTTGTATAGGATCCCGAAAACAGGTTTGAGTTCAGTAAATGTTCCGTTTGCTCTCTTTTTGTTATAAAGTTTTTATTCATTTTTTGGATTATTAGTTCCAAACCAGGCTAACTCTGTATTGTGGTTAATTTTCAGATTCTTTCTGCAAGCCATAACCAGCTTACATTTTATTACTGGCAATTGCAATGCTTGCAATATTGCTTGACTATTTGACATAATGATTGTTGGTCTGTTGGGGTATAATTCTGTCTCAACTACTTGATGGCAACCACCTTCACCTGGAAATCCGAGGCATGTTTGCTCAAAGATAGCAAAGTTTGCTTTGTTTTTAAAAATTCTAGCTTTGATGCCGTTCTGGGTTTTGGCCTGATTTGTGTATCAGATAGATCTCTTGACAGTGCTCAGGTTTTTTTTTCTAATTGCCTCATTGTGGTGTTATTACTTTAAAAATCTTTTTAATTTCATAAAGTTTGACTTTATTGTTACATTTTTTTCTTCATGCTACACTTTTGTTAAACTAAGTCGGTTGGTTTTGAGGTTTACAATTTTTTGTAGTTTGTTTGTTTGTCTTGTTTTCGTCTTTACAATCAACTAAAGTGGCGGTAATTTTGTCTTAAAATATTAAAATTTTGTTTAAAACAATCAAAACCCGGCCAGTAAATGACAAAAGTATCAAAATTTTGCTTACAGTAGTAAGCAAGAGTATTAAAAATTATGTAAAATGTTAAAATCTGACCATAAAACGTTAAAAAGTGCTAAAATCCGGCCATAAAAAATCTAAATTGTCAAATTCTTGTTAATAAACAACAAATATTCACATTTTAATTTAAAGTACTAAAATCCGTTTATTAAACGTCAAGAATGCAAAAATCCGGTCTAAAACTTGTGTCCAGTAGTTAACCAAAATATCAAAATTTTGTTTTATAGTAGCAGCATCTGTTTATTAAATGTCAACAAATATAAAATTCAACTATAAAACTGCAAACAGTACTAAAATTCAAAATGCCAAAATGATTTAAAAAAAAACTAAAAATCTAGTTATAAAACTATAATAGTCAAAAAAATCTGGTAGGTAATTAAAAAATCATCAAAATTTTAATTGAAAGTACTTAATTCATTCGTGACAACGTTGCAAAAATCCGGTTATAAAATAGCAAATAATACTAAAATCCACTTAAAAAATGTTAAAAACAACAAAATTAATGTATAAAAAGCCAAAATCTAATAATAAAATGTTAAAAATTTGGTAAAAAAAAAAACTCTAAAAACCGGCCTCAAAGTTTGAGAATTACGTTAAAAATATTAAAATAAATTGTAAAATGTATTAAATTTTAGTTATATAATGTCAACATCCAATAATAAAATATCAAATATTTGATTGGAGAATTCAAAATCTGTAAAAAAAACAAAACCTTGACTGAAAATGTCAAAAAAAAAACTAAAATACGGCCAGAAAACTTAAAAATAACGCAAAAATATTAAAATTAGGTTAAAAAATGGTTGTAGATATAAAATGGCAACACAAATATTTATTTGGTAAGAAAACTTTGAATTTGGCTATAAAATAAAAATATTAAAATTCGGCCAAATAAAAAATACATACAAATAAAATATCAAAATCATTAAAATCAGGCCACAAAATTTATAAATTGTTTAGAAAAGTTAAAACTCGGCCATAAATTGTTAAAATATTAAAATTAGTTTAAACTAGAGTGCTCACTTGATCAGCTCAGACCTCATAGAACTTGCGAACATGGTCAAAGAACTAAACAAAGCATCTAAATCGATAGGCCTGAAGATGAACATGAAAAAGAACAAGATCATGACCCCCAAACAACATCCGCACCAAATAGACGGCCATAACATCGAAAAAGTCAACGAATATACGTACCTCGGGCACCAAATAAGACTTGGAAAAGAAAATCAAGGAGTAGAAATTACCAAAAAAATAACACAAAGCTGAGCAGCATTTAGCAAGCTGAGACATATACTGAAAGACAGAGACACCCCAATCTGCCTTAAACAAAAAGTATACGATTCCTGCATACTGCCTGTTACAACATACGGCTGGAGACTATAGCATGGACGTTGAAAAGTGCAAACAAACTGAGAACCCGCCAAAAAGCAATAGAACGAGCAATGCTCGACATAAGCCTGAGGGACAGGATCACAAACGAGGAAATCAGGCGAAGAACCAAAGTAAAAAACGTGACAGAGCGAATGGCGTAGTTGAAATGGAGCTAGACAAGGCATGTAGCCAGGAAAGATACCAAAAAATAGACCAACAAAATAACTCACTAGAGACCAAGAGTTAGTATTACATTACTTATTCTTTGAATATATAGACATCTAACATTTGCAAAGAAGAGTAACTTCTAATCTTTTGATGATAAACACTTAAACAATGTGGTTTATTTTCATACAAGAGCTTCATATGTAGTAATGGATTTTATCATTATTGTATATAGAAATATGGTTATATTAGATGTCAGTCCCCATGTACATTTGACTATTAGTTTGGTTATATTATCCAGATGAGTGTGAAAGTTTATTCTGGTGTCAACGTAAGTTTCAGATAACGCTCATGTTGTTGAGTATTTGTAGAAGCCCACCCATTACAAAGCACACCACCAAAGTAAGAGTAAAAGTATACACCATTTTGTGGGCATCCGTTTGCAATTTTAGAGTTTCTAGACTTTTTATTTTTTATTGTTACAGTCCGGTTCTTGAACATAGAGTTGACTCAATGTTGAACGAGAGGATATATTTCTCGGCTTTTATTGCTTTTGCAATGGATGTGACGATAGCATTGTAAAATGCTCTTTTAATGTATGCAATCGTTGATGGTTTTGCATTTGCTGACTAGCTATTGTATAGCTAGTATGCAAAATTTTCTTGTATAAAATACTATTGCTGGTGCAGTAGCCGAGCTTTTAGTGCTCCATCTTATATCGACTATTTTTTTCAATAATTTTTGTATAAAGTATGTCAATCCAAATGGTCTGTGTAAAAGTGCTTAGCACGCTCTGAGGAGAATTTTGCATAGAGACTTTCTCAAAACTGCAAATCCTTTTTGTAGCATGATGTGAAAGATCCCATTGACTTCTAGCCACTTGAGTGGTTTGAATGTGTTGATATCTCATTTCTTCTTCTCCTCTTCACTTTGTTAGCCATTCATACGCCACTGCTGGCGTCTTAACCTCTTCTCTGCTTGTAATGCTGGCAACTTACATTACAAGGGACCTACAGTGCAAAGCGGCTTGGGGAGAGGGAGAGCGTATAAAAATGAAAAGTATATCTCGGTATATAGGAATCGAACCTACAATCTTTGGTACAGCGGCCAGATGCCTAGATCACTGCGTCACGCTCTCTTATCTCATTTCAAGTTGCTCTAATTACGAATGGTTTTGTCTTATCCCATTTCTTTTTGTTTGTTTTTTTATTTAGAAGTTTTAGATCTTACGGATTAGGAGCTTTCATCAATGTACAGCAGGTGAAGTGAGTCGCAACAGCATTTGAAAAGTACCATTAGCCCATTCTGTCTATTTTTTGGGTTTGATTATAGATGTTGCAAAAGCTACCATTTAGTGATGTAAATTGATTTGCAAATGTTCAATATTAAACTTACTTTTACAGTTCCTTGGTGAGAAATTTATGTGCAGTTTGCTCCTTCAGTTTATTTTATGACCTACTCCCAAGAGCCGATAAACAAGACGTGTTGAATTTCTTTATCCGGTTTTGAATTGACTTCTTGCCAGATCTCTGTGCTAACAGTGTATTGCACCGCCAACCTATTTAGTAGAGTTGCTGGTATGTATTATAATAATTAATTCTAGCTAAAATGAAAGTCTTAATGGTTTCTGTTTTAACAAGTATTGAGGAAGCAATTGGGGTATTTCTTTAAAATTATTTATATTGCATCTTTTTTATGGTGTTCGTTATCAAAAATTTTGATTTTGTCAACTTTTTTTCTAATTTAATAACAAATTACATGTGCACAGAAAAAAAAAACTTTTGAAACACTTGAGTGGGCGGGCGGGCCACTCCAATTAAAATTACTGACCTACAATCAATGTATTAAGTGTCCCGCCCACCTACCTAACCCTTTGTTATCAAAAAGTTGGATTTGTCAACCTCCTTTTCCAATTTAATTACAAATTAAATTTGCACAAAAAAAATATAACTTTTGGATTACTTACACTTGAGTGGGTGGTCGGGCCACTCTAATTAAAATTACTAACTCACAATCAGTGTACTGAGTGCCCTGTCCACCCACCCAACTGTTTGCAATCAAAAAGTTAGATTTATCTATCTTCTCCCTTAATTTAATGATAAATTACATTCACAAAGAACAAAAAAATCCAATTTCTGAATCACAAATAAATGGGCGGGAAGGCGGGGCACTCAAGTTAAAGCTACTGGCTCACGACCAATGAACTAAGCCCGCTAAGCGCATTTGTTGCACAATATTTATGAGAAATTGCAGAATAAAACTATTTATTGCATGAAAATTGGCAAAAACACTTATTTATCTTAAGAAATTTGCCAAGAACTGATTAGAAGTTTTGTTTACTACACAAAACTAATTTAAGTTTTCTCAAAACTACACAATCTTTATTAAATATTGAGCAAAAATGCTATTTAGGAAGTAACAAAAAGCATATTTATTTATTACACAAAATATATCAAGAACTGTTGAAAAATCTAAATACTTGTACAATATTTATAAAATTTGCACAAACATTTATTAACCTTAAGAAATTTATCAAAAACATTAGCAGAAAATTTATTTGTTTATTCAAATAATTTAAAATTGTCCAGCAAACCTAATTGCTACGCAATATTCATCAGAAATGATACATAAAATGCATTGCTTAAATTTTGCTTAAAAAAATTATTTTCTTTAAAATTTTTATAAAGAATTGAGCAGAAAACTCATTTATTACACAAAGTTTATTCAAAATTGCTTACAAAATTTAAGTTTGACACACTATTTACCAGAGCTTACAACAAAAATTATTTTTTTGCATGAAATTAATCTAAATATCATTTACTAATTTGGCCATTCTTAGGTTTTGGAATATTGACTACGTGCGAGTCTTTTCAAACTTTTGGAAAGTATCCCGTACGTAAAATTGCATTAGCAATATTGGTGTACATCATTATTGTTTTGTGCAATAATGATTTCAGAGCTCTGTTAAGAATTCTGTTAGGTCCTGGCGCAGATTGGGTTTTAAGTTTTAAGTTTTAATGTTTGATTTTTTTGGTTTGAGAAGTTTAAACGCTGTTTAGCAACGTATTGTTGTTAGTGTCATTGACTTTTCTATAGGCTCTGTTGACGTGCTCTAATAAAGTATTAAAGCTTATTTTGTCTTGAACGACTGGAATAGGAACTTTTTTATTTGCGTTTTAAAAATTATCCATATTAGATTTTTATCTTTTGTTGACAATTCTAAAGTTTTTTGCGTGCACTGATTTTGGAGCAACTTTATGGCCGATTTGGCTTTGTTTAAAGAGTATTTTACAATCTGTTGCGATCCTTTTGCTATTGATGTTTGGTAGATTTTTTTTGCAAATTATGCAATTGTTTTTACTGAGACTAGTTTGCCTATGTTCTTTTCCAGATATCTTGAGTTTCTAACCCGAATGGGTAACAAATCTTCCTCTTTTCTCATTTGATTCTTTATTATAGATTTTCAATAATACAGGATTATGGTCGGAGTTTAGGTCATTGATTGTCAAAATCTCAATTAGCAAGTTGATGTATTGCTACAATAAAGACTTTTTTTGATGACCAGGAAAACTGTAATAAGTAGGTTTGTGTGACCCAGAACTCAATGACCTTTTAACTTATTAAATTAAATTAAAATCATCAGCAGTTATGGTAGGAAGGAGGGTTTAAGATGCTTAGCTTTAGCGTCAGTTGCATTTGATTCTAGCGTAAGAATGTTTACGCCAACGTTGATCTCGGAATGGTTTAGCAAATTTTTTGTGAAGATTACTGTCTCAAGCCGCAAGTCTATCTCCAACGGTTTTAAATACGTAAACAAATTCGAAATTTTCAGCTTATGTCTTGGTCTGTGGTTTGACTTACACACTAGCATGACGTTGATGTTACGGTCATAGAAAAACTCTTCAATTTTGGCCATTTTGTTTGAAATGTTGTTTGCATTCTAGAAACAAACTCTTAGTAATACTTTCAGTGTATTATTTAGAATTTGCCGTTTTTGGTGTTTGTGGCGACAGAATGTTAGCAAACGATTTGTTTATTACAGCTGGTTTGTTTGTGGAAATATGAGTTGCCGGTGTGGCGCTTTTGTTGTTATTGGTTTGGGCGACTTATCTAATGCTTGTCTAACGTCTTCTTCCGTTAGACAAAGGGGCATGTGCCAAATTACTATTATAAGGCAACGGTTTTTAATGGTCGGCTAAGTAAAGAAGTTGGCCGTTTTGTATTTTAAGAAGGCAGTTGCCTTTTGATGATTGACATTTGTAGCCAAAATTTACCACATACTATCATGGGTATTGCGGGCCAAAATGATTAATATTTTATTATCTTTAAAGTATTTGCAATAGCGTGGAAAAAGTGTTTGTTAGCTCGGACAAATGACGGTAAGCAGGAGGTTGAAGCAAGATTCTGTAGCGGTTGGTTTGAACCTAATATTAGTAATTTTTGTTTGTTTGCGAGGGCGGCGCTGTTATTGGGATAGATGGCTCTTGTGCTCTTTGGTCTGAAAAGCCGCCAAGATTAACCTTTAACCGTTGTCTGGTTCCAGTCAGCAGTCACGGAGGGGGACTGCCGGAAGTTGACTGATGGCCTGTTAGATTTAATTAAAATTGGAAACTTAAAATTAATAATTAAAAATAATTTATTAATTGAGGTGCAATTATAATTACATTAATGATTGAAAATTCTCTGCGTTTAGTTTGACTGTTGTCAGTCGAATGCTTGCTGCTGAGATATTTATTTAAAATGGCAAAGGCAATGTACCTAAGTAAGAATATTTAGTTGAGCCTACTTTCATTTATTACAATGTCATTACATAAATGTTTAGAATTGCTAATTTGACTTGATATCAGTGCAAAGTTTGATAAAGTATAGACTGACATATGTCATGACAACACTGGTCTTGTGTGTTGGATTTGAAATACGCATACAAAAATGTGGGTTTATGTTATGTTCTGTAATAAATGTTGCATTCAGGTGACTAAATTGTGATGAATATTAATGTTTTGTGCAAATGCAAATGCATTTTTCTTTGCAAGGATAGCCAGTGTGCTTTGCATGGACAGTAAGAATGATAGATTGAGGATGTGGATGTGTATAATGATGCCGATATAGCATTTATGTGAAGTGAATATATGCAAACAAAACTTTTTTTAAACCTGGTAATATATAGTTTTAAATTTGATTGCATACGGAGTGGAATAATAATCCAGACTTTACGAAGTAAATTTTAATTAGTACGGCCTATTTGTTGAAGTGCTCGGAGGGCGCTGTAATTCCCACCAGTCCTAACGGGGGCTACGTAACTCCGGGTGTCTTACGAGTGGCGAGTACTAATATAGAGCACAGATTAAGAAACGAGTAACTTCATAATATAATTTCCATGAGCTCGTGCTGGGACTATCTTCGGTAATTGTTAGCAAGTCTTTAGAGTTGATTTAAACTTTTAATTAACGGCATTAAAGCCATGCAAATTCATTACATAATTAGGACCCCATGCCCCAAAACCTCGAATCGTTTCTATTTGCTAATGTTTTGTTGTTTGGACAAGGTTTAATGAGGGTAAATAATTCCGGCAGGTAAATATAAGGAAAGTTTGTTTTGCTTTAAATTAAAATAAATACTGTAATTATTAATACATTTTTGAAGTTTTCTCTAACTGGAAAAGTTGCAAATGGAATTGCCTTTCGTATTTTTAGGAATATTAATGAAGAGAATGCGGAACTGTAAATTAGACACTGGATTTTTTTGATTGATTCGCAAACTTTTGTAAATTTAAATTTTCCCTAATATTTTTTTTATATTCATTCAAGCCGAGAGCAAACTTTTCTTTCTGTGAATGTTCGCATCGTTAATCAAAAGCTGACAAATTACAAACCCCGAACACTGAAAGGTCGAGAGGTTTTTTCTTGTTCTCACCGTCTTTATTTAATTTATGTTTTTTACACACTGTCACAATTTTAAAAATAATTAAAATGAAAGTACTGCTCGCTGCCAATCTCATTGAGTGTATAAACATTTTTTTTAAGTTTGTATGCATGAGAGAGTATGAAAACAAATGAAAACATACGTACGTAGTGAAGAAAAAACTTATTACAGTAGCAGTATAGTTTATTTGCAGTTTCACTGGACTTAATTGACTTCATAAATGTAGTTATTTTTATATAAAAAAAAAGTTTTATTTTTTGTATATTTTGGAAAGTCCAGGTTTGACAAAGTATATAAAAACTACAGAATAATAATTATCAATTCTTGTAGACATGATTGAGGTTTGCAGTTTGCTTTATGATACTATAAATATAAATACTACTAATATGTAATGTCCACGGTAGAGTGGGAACAGAAATACACTCAATTTAAACATATCTACGATTGACAGGATATTATTTAGTATCCATGTGCGAATTATGCAATATCATTGCACGAGCAGATTTTGTGCTAATATTTATTTCTCGAGCTCTACCATGGAATTGAATAAAGTATAGCATAAAATGCATTTGTAAAATTAAAAATATTTATACAAATGAAAATTCAACTGCATATTCGTTAAATGAGATTTTAAATAAACACAGCGTTCGCACATTATTTATAAACGAGCACGGAGCGCATGAGAAAAAAAATATGATGACACAGGGGAGATCAGGAAAATGTTCGTATAATTTATTCATACTCATTCAGGCTTACTTGGCATGTATGAAAAAAGAACTATATCGTCCATGTATTTTTATTTAATTATACGTATGTTTGATAAAAATTGGTATGTGCGGCTACTATTCGGACGTTTTTAAACCTTCATAAAAGTCGATTTTTATTGTTATTTGGTTTGCATATATGTGGATGCAGATATTAAAATGTTTTTTTCCTATTTTTAATTTCAGTGTGAATTTTTAAACCATTTATTCAAAAAACAAACATTGCGCAGATGTAGATTGTAAATGTTATGGAATGCAATATGTTTTGGCATTTTTACGTAATAATATTATTTTATGCGTTTATTTTATTACTAAAATGACGTTAAACGGAATGTAGAAAGTGATAATGTACAGTTCAACAAGTTACAAACAAAAATTCAATTCAATTAGTATTTAATAAATATTGGTATGTATAATAGAGTTGAAATAAATATTTTGTTTTTAAAATTTACAGTCTTTATAAATCAAAAATAATTACATACAGTTGTGAATAATATAGATAGTAGATTAGAAATATATTAATTGAAAGTACACTGTGGCTAATAGTTTTACTAATGTTTGCATTTAGCTGTACATGCACAAAATAGAAGATTGATAAATAAATATTTTTTAATTTTATAGTGTATATTTTTTATGTAACTCTTAAATCATTACGATCTTTTGTAGGAAGAGCTTAGAGATTGCCACAGGAATAATATTCTAAACCGTTTAAAAGTAGTAATTAGCAATAGAAAGGATTAACGGGAAAACCAAGAGATTACAGTTGCCGTCTGACCTGATAGATGTCAATGACAACTTTTGTTTTGTAAAAACCATTGAAAAACTTAAGGCAAATTAGAATGTCATGGTCATTGACCATTTCTTTTTTTATATGTAGGATTTCTTATATTGTTGTGTACGCTTGTTTTTAAGTTTGTAATATTTTGACTTTACGTTATTTTGTCTGAGACACAAATAGCAGTGCAAAAGTGCTTGTGTGGTAAAATAAACAACTTTTTTTTTTAAACGTAGTCAGTTGTTTTTTTTTCAACAAGTGGTCCTTGAAAATGACTAGCGCATGGCAATACCTTTCTTCTCTGCGTTGTTCTTGCTGTTAATTTGTCCTTGTCATTGTCACTAATGTGGTACTAGTTTGAGGTAGGCTAATTTTAGTCTTGCAGAACTAACGCAGTGTGTTGCGGCAACACATGCTGCCCCCGGACCATCTTTCTCTGTACCCTCTTTTTTTGTCCTATTTCCTACATTGACATCCATCTTTTGTTTTCCTATTTTTGCTATATTCAGCTTATATTTTTGCTTTGTTCTTAGGTATCTTTTCAGTTTTTCTATATCTTCATTAACTTCTTTTTCGTCGTATCCTTTTTTTTTTATAAATATTTTGTGTCTTCTTTTCTTCTTCTTCTCAGCCATCATTTATCCAATCCTGGATGTAGGCTTCCTCCAAAAATTTCCACATCTTTTTATTGGCTGCTGTTTGAAGCTAGTTTTTTCCTGCAATATTTTGGATATTATCTCGCCATCTTTTCTGGGGTCTGCCAGCATTTTGTTTGGTTTCTTTCGAACGCCAAGTTGTGATACTTATTGTCCATCTGTCCGGGTTCTGCCTTGCTATTTGGCTATGCTATAAGTACTTCTGTCACACCGGTTTTTCTTTGGATTTCCTCATTCCGAACTCTGTCCCTTAACCTTTATGTGACTGACAGGGTACCCGGGTACCTTTTTAAACTTTAAACATATACATTTTTGGCGTTTACGATTTGTAAGTTTTGAGATTTAGTGACATCTCTTAACTATCTTTAATGTACCGCAACGCATACAGCAAATAGAGCAATGTAAAGTAGTTAACCAGTATATATATCTGGGGGCACTTATATCGAACGAAGGAGGGTGTAGAATACATGGAAAGATCAGAGTATCACGCTAAACACAAAAAAACAAGTTATAACATTAGTGTTCCCCATGAAAGCCCAAGATAAAAGAAAACTTGATGTTTTTGAGTTTTGGTGCTGGAGATGAATACGTAGAATCCCGTGGACAGCTAGAAGAACTAATGTATCCGTTCTAGCCGAAATAAACGAACCACAACGGCTATCAAAAATCGTATACCACAGCTAATTGAAATGACATGTCAGTCATGGTCACAACTCTTCTGACAAGAGGAAATACAAAGAAAAAGATTACATTATTTTTATTATTAAGTTTTTCTTTCTTACTAAGAAATTAACGTCAAAAATTTTTACATACGGACGTGACGGTTTGGGTACCTGGGTACTTTTGGTAATTTAATATAAAATAAGATAAAAACTATTGTATTTAATTAAACAAATACATTTTTACAACTATATTAAATTTAATACAAAATTAACAGTACATATAATATGGTTAATTTAGTAATTGTTCTCAAATATTATTGCGTATTGTCTATTGTCAACTAAAGTTGCACATTGTAGAAGCGTTTTATCTTCATCGCGCTTGTATTTGAATCATAACTTTCTATTGCAATATTTGAATTGTTTTTTACATCAGATTGTTCCAATACATTATTTTCTAGTTCCAAAACATATTCCTTTTTATCAGAAACAACAAACGACATGTGCATAACATGTTTTTGTTACGGAGTACTTGGGTACCCACACCGTCATTAGAAGGTGTTTTATTTCCCAGTCACATAAAGGTTCAAGTAATTCCGTTTGCAGTCTGCTAGATGTTTTTTGGGTCATGGACAATGTCTCGAGGCCGTAAGAAAGCACTGGCATCACGCAAGATTCAAATACCTTCCTTTTGAGGTTTATAGGGAATTTCTTGGATTTGAGGATATCACTAATTTACCGAAAGCCGCCCAAGAAAGATCTATTCTTTTTGAGATTTCGGAAATTTTCTTTACCAAGTTGAATTTTATGGTCAAGATAAATGTATGTAGATATTTATTTAATAGATTGATTATTAATTGTTACCTGGATATTTTCTGGGCTTATGACTTTGGTTTTTGACAGGTTTATTTCAAGTTCGATTTTTATTGACTCTTGATGGAGTTCCTGAAACATGCTCTTAAGTTCTTCTGCAGTGCTGCCAATGACAACAATATTGTCCTTTTTTAATTGGGATATTATCTGTCTTTAAGTCTTTGTCAATTTTAACTTGGATAGTCGCAATTTTGTAGATTTGTTTAATAAGGTTTGAGTATCTTGAGTCTATTCTTGCAATGTCTAGGGATCTTAGTATTGCCCACGTAATCCACAAAGGTTATGTGCAATGTTATATTATACTCAGTGCTTTTTTTGATGAGAATAGAAAGTGTCTGCAAGTGGTCTATAGTTCCAAATCTTTTGCGGAATCCCGCTTGTTCACATTTTGTGAGTTAATTGGTTTGTTACAATCTTTGTTAGTAGCTTGTATAAATGTGTCAGCAAGCTGATAGGACAATAATTCTGGATGTTGCTTCTGTCACCTTTTTTGTATAGCAGAATAACTTCGGCATTTTGCCATTTGTTTGGGATTCTTTCTTTCATCATACATTTGTTTAGTAGAATTTGTACAATTTCCAGAACGGTTTTGCCTCCCATTTTGATAATTTTGCAGGTAATTTGATTCTTGCCTGGAATTTTTCTGTTTTTCATTTGGTTTAATGTTTGCTATTAGTTTGTCTGTGTCTATTTCAGAAATTTTTTCTAATTCCACGTTTTAAATTTTTGATGTCTGGTATCGATTATCTTGGGTTATAGAGCTATGTAGCTTTTTATAGAAGTTCTGAACAGCATCTGTGATCTTTTTCTGGTTATTGACTATGATGCTATCTTTGTTTCTAATTTTAGTAATTTTTAATTCTATTTGATAGCTTGGATCTGAGAACTATCATGTTTTTGTTATCTTTGATTGTATTTCTTATCAGTTTTGTTTTATGTTCTCTTAGGTCTTTTCGGATATTTTTGCTAATGTTTTTATAAATTTTTTTATAGCTTTCTTCTTTTCAATTGTCGTCATTTGTCTTTTTACTTCTATTAGGTTTCTTGTATTTGTGCTAATTTTGTTTATTTTTTTGTGTTTTGAGCATATTTTTTTTGTTGCAATTTGAATGCTTTTCTCGATGTGCTCAGTTTGTCTATTCCAATTTGTAGAATATTTTTTGGTTTGCTTTGTTTAGTGTTTGGAGTGTTGAAATGCGTCTCTGTTTCCGATCAGCACCTTAACTGTTGAGTATTTTGTTGGTATATTAGTTTATTTCTTTCAAATTTTGTGTTTATTTGTAAGGTTGCTCGGTTTAGAACGGGAACATTCTAACATATGTTTTTTTTGTTAGTTATGATGTAATCGATTTTGTTTTTCACGGTACCGTTTAGACTTTTTCAGGTCTATCTTTGTGGTGGAAGTTTAAAAAAAAAATATACAGAAAAGGTTTTTATTTCTACAGTAGTTAATTATCATTTTTCCTCTATTGTTCTTATAACCAAGACCAAATTTACCAACGTTGTCAATGTTTTGCTCAGTTTTTGAATTAAAGTCTTCAATAATGTAACGAATTTGGCGCTTTTGTTGTTTTTGGCAATATCTTTGTATAGACATACACCTGGATTACTTGTAGGCTGTACCTGTTGTTAATTTGTATCATGATGTATATGAGTCGATTTGATATACATTTTGTTTTAGTAACTCAATTCTTCAGACGCTTGTTTATCATCAGAGCAACTCCTCCTATGTGATGAAGTCGGTTTCTGTGTTGCATTGGTAAAGTAAGTGTCCTGACTTTAGAAATGTTGTTAGTTCTCTTGTTAATCTAGTTTTGCTTATGCCTAGGACGTCCCATTTTATATGTTCAAATTTTTGCTCTAGTCTTTCCATATGTTCTTCGAGTCTTAGAGTTTGGATGTTGTAGGTTGCAATGAAAAGTTTCTCTTTTCTTTCCGGTGTTAGTTGTCTATATTTCCTCGTCAAATTTGTGCTTCCTTCAGAATCCTTGAGGCGGCTTAATATATCAGCGCAAGATTCTGAGTTAGTAGCTCTACTTGTCTGGGGTATTTATGTTTTGGAATTTAACTTTTTCATGTTTATGCTTAGAGACTAGGTCCTCTGATTCCCAGATATACAATGACCATTTTGAAAGTTGCAGTATCTGTCAACTTCAAGATGGCAATTTATTTAATTTGCTTGTCTTGAGCAATTCTTTTTTTTTTCTTTGCAATTTTGGTTGGTACTATTGTTTTAGTAAATGTTCTTTTTTTGTCTATCTTTTTACCGTATTTGTTTTTTTTTTTATTTAACTTCTTGCTTTAATGTTTGTGGCGTTGGATTTGTGTGTTTTCTTTCATTTTGGTTTATCTTTTTTTTTTCTCGATACTGTTGTTGCATAGTTTTTTAGTGCTTTGCATTTGTTTTTGTCATTCAGGCGTATAATAATGATTGTGGGTTTTTTGATTTTGTTTTCCAATACCTTTTCTAACTTTTTCATATCTTCCTCTTACGTTTTGCACTCTAGTAGCTTATGTTCTGCGTTGTCATGCGTGTCTTTTTGACAAAATATACATCTTTCTATTTTTTTAATTTTATTTATTTTTGTAAATACTTACCGCTTCAGATTTCTGCGAAGTCAGATCTAACTTTTTATTTTTTATCCAGCTTTTTATTATATATATTGCCAACTCCAATTTTTTCTTTAATATTTTTATGTCTATATTTCTACCTACCAGAGCTACGTCATCCGCAAATGCCGTTATTGTCACCTCTTTCGGCAGCCGCATCCTGTGTAGCTCATTATAAACTAGTTTTTACAATTTAGGTCTAAGTGCAGAACCCTGTGGTATTAATAGTCAGCAGATTTTTCCCTTGAAGGTAACTCCATATTATCTTGATAGTTTTTTGTTAATTTTTTTGTTGTTGTTTATATAATTGCTTTTCATAGTATGCTATTGAAACCTTTTTGTATGTTTAGCGTTAATATGACACATTATTGTCTTTTTCTGCATGGTCACTGTTTGCTTCTTTTGCTATGTTGTTCACATTTTTAATGGCTTCTAGAGTCAATCTTCCCTAAATCTATATTGCTCCTGTTTTCATCTTTCTTTTTCTTCTATTTTTTGTTCAATTCTCCTCACGATAACTTTTTCTATAATTTTTGAAATGTGTTGATCTGTCATGTAGGTCTATACGTCTTTGATACGCCTGCTTCCTTCTTCTTCTCAATTAACACTAAGTTTGCCTCTTTTCAGCAAGCCGGAAATGTTCGTTACTTCAAATATCTGTTAATTATTTGAATTATTTCTATGTCATTTCCTTCTAACGCTGTTTTGATTATCTCCGTTGTTATCTCGTCCGGTCCTGATGCTTTGTTATTCGGTAGTTTTTTATAATCTGTTTAAACTTTTCTACTGTTGCCGGGACTGCTTTGGTTTTGTCAGCTATTTCTGTTGGTTTGTTTACAATTCCTCCAGTGAGTAACAATTTCTTAATTATTACTTTTTTATTCTCTTCTTTCTTTATGCAAGCTGCCTTTATTTCTTCTAATTTATTCAATACTGTTTTATATGGTTTTTTTCATGAATTCCAATCTATGAATTCTAACATTTTTTTCTAGCATCTTTTCTGATTGCTTTCTTAAGAGCCTTTCTGTCCTTTTTTAGTTATTCTTCAGCTTTGTCAGAATCTTTTCCTCTTCTTCTCTGTCTTTTGACTTTCTTTGCTGTTTGTATTGTTTTCTTCTTGTTTTCCTTGATCTCTTTGCACCACCAATACGGTTCTCTTTTTCTTTCTTCTTTGTACTTGGGGATTAATTTTTTTGCTGTCTTCCTCAATTTTTTAAAATATTTTTTGCATCTTTTCTTTATGTTTTTGTTTTTTGTCAATTCCTTTGCTTTCATAGTTCTTTTTATAATTTCTCTGTTCATTTTTTTTATGTTTCATCTTTTTTCTTTTGTCTATAAATATGTCTATGATTTATAGTCGTGACTATTACCACGTTGTCAATCTAAATAATGCCACAGAGATCTTTGTCCATAGAATGTAATTGTAAAGAACGTTCCAAAAAGTTGAGTAATAAAAAGTATTATTATCTTTAAGGTGGGGTATTATAGTGACAATTGAGTTTTTTTTTTTTAATTTCCAGCTTTTGATTAATAAGTCTCAAGGTCTCCAAGAATTGTATTGTTTTTTTTCTTAGCTAAACAAGTAACGCATGTTTTTTTAGTATTGAGAAACTATTTTATAGCAATTTTTGTTGCTATTTTTCTAAAATATTTTTTTAGCCTTTTTTATTGCGTTTTTTAGTGATTTTTTGAATTTTATATACAAGATGAGTATGAGTATCTAAATGTAATTTGTAGAAACTTGCATTTGATGGTTAAATAATAAAATATTAAAATCATAGGCCATTAAATTGTTCATCGTTTTTGATCAAAGAATTATTTTTTTTTTTTTTTTGTTATTTTTGTTAAAAATTATGTTTAAAAATCAAAATAAAAAAAAAAAATTGGAATTTGAATTTAAAGGCCATTCAATTGCGTTTCTTTTACCTAATAACATGTTTTAATGTAGCTCCTACCAATTGTGTGCTGTTAAAGAAAAACTTCAATCGGAACATTTTTAGAAACTTTAATAAGATATCTAAACTGGTCACAATAATTGCTCAATATGTCTACCACCAACTTTGATGCAAACATTGCACCTTTGCAGCATAAATCTTCTTAAAATTTTCAAACGTTTCTTGAATATTCTGTGCAGCTGCCATAATAAGCGCTAACAAATCTTCTTTAGATTTGACTGGCGTGTGGTGTACAAGCCAGACTTTTTATGTAATTCCACAAAAAGAAATCTAAGGGATCGTGGCGGCCAGGTTACTGGCCCCTCTCGCCTAGTCCATCTATCTCCAAACTGTTTGTTGAGGTAGTCCCCAACAGCAAGAAAAAAATGTGCCGGCGCACCGTCATGTTGCAACCACATCTGTCGGCAAACCCCCATTGGTACTTCTTTCAACAATTCTGGCAAGACTTTTTTTTAAAACATCTTGTAAATGGGACCGGTGAAACAAAGTGAAAGAAGGTATGGCCCAATCAAACGACCTTCAACTAGGCCAGCTCACACATTTATTCCGAGTTTGGATTGTCAAATAGTATGAGGGTTTTCGTCGGCCCAAATATGGTTGTTGCAAGAGTTAAGAATGCCTTCTCTGTTAAGTATTATATGGTTTTTCTCAAAATCAATAGAATACCTTGTCAAAATGAATTGTGACTAATTTTTTTTGTAAGCAAAACAGTTTTTGGTTTTTCTGAAGCATCTACTTGGAAACCTGTTAGAGTGCAATATTGCATTTATTATTCTTTAGCTACTTCTACCGTTGCTACATTGTTGCCATTTTTTTGAGTTGTTCTAGCTTAACCAGCTTAAGTAGCCTATTAAACAAGATGTTTTATAGGGTCGGCTATCTTCTCTCAAAAACAATATTTAATTTTTTCTTTGTGCTGCTAAAAGCCGCGGGCTGCAAAATCCAATTTTTGGCTCTGATACACTATATACTATTTGACAAATTGGCAGTTGTACAGAACGTTTTACAAGGTTGGTTGTCTTCTTTCAAGAGTTATCTTTATTTTTGTTAAGTAGGCATGTGTGCTGTTTATGAGACTTTTGTCTATTCTTTTCTTTTTAAGTTTGACTAGTATTTTTTACCCAGATGTGGTTTTGCAGCGTTTTTGATGTTGAAAGTTATCACTGCCACTATTCTTGTCAAGAGTAGGCCAGCCGCAACGTTTTATTAATGTCATTTACTATTTGCGGTTTTTTTTGTCCGTGTAATCATTCCAAAAATGCTTTTGTTTTGTTTTATTTCTTTTTGCGTTTTTTGTGTTTTTCTTTTACTGCGGAGTGTAGCAAGTTTGAGTTTTGTCTCTGTTAAAGGATGGGTAATAAACAGTAGACCATAAAGCTTGACCAAGAAAGGTCGACAGTTTATTGAGAAAAGAAAAAGAGAAAATTGTTGGTCTTATTGCCAAAGCAAGGTTACTGTGCAATGGTGTAGATCTGCACGTGAAATTACTTATTCGCTACTTGGGGATGCGCATGATTGAAGTTTTATCTTCCTCTACATTTAAACTATGCAGGCCAGCTACTTCCACCTGACCGGCAAAGAGGATCTGTACCTAATACTTAGACAAAGTGTCTAACAAAGGTTTTTAACTCAAACGTAAGTTAACAAAAAGCTATTTTCCAAAAACCTTAAAAAAATTAAAACAAACATTTTACAATTTCTGCGCTTGCTGGAAACTTGAAATTTAATGAACATTACTAGATAGACTTTGCAAAATGTTGAAAGTTTTGTGGAAAAATCAGATAACAAATTTCGAGATCTTTTACAGAATATAGAAGAAATCAGATACTCAACACAATATAATGCAGAAAACTCTAATATTTTGGCCACATTATGATGAATAAAAGCAGATTTTACTTACTGTAAAACAAAGTTGCTAGAAGAAGAACAGTTAGACAAACTTAAAAAACAAAAAAAGGTTTAGAGTTGACAAGTTGTACAATAGATTACTATTAATTACGTACAAAGCTACTAACGATTTGCATTAGATTAGTGCATAGGCTAGATCATTCTAGTTTTCTAGCCAACACAGAAAATACGTAGACGGAAACATGAAAAAGATAAGAAAGCAAGGAAAGCTTTTTAACTCTCAAATTTCTAAATGTATTATTTACATGATAAAACTGTTTTTATACATGTACACGATTGTTTGCTGTTTTTAAAACGTAACTCCAATAAAAAATGCTAGTAAAAAACCAACCAAACAGTTACGTCGTTTTTATTCGCATTACAATCACAGCTTCTATATCATCCAGAGCATTGTTAATTTAACAAAATCAGACAGGAATCATTAAATTTTAATCTGAGTGAGGCCATATTTATTTAAATTAGTGTGATTTAGACATTACATAATAGCGGATGCCTAGGGGTTAACTAAACAATGTCTATTCTTGAATATATGTTGATTGATTCATTGTTGCAACGTGTATACACATTGGTTGTAGCCAGGACTTGAGTTAATATTGTATGTCAATCAATAAAAAGTAAATTCTATTAACTTAACTTATGTTATGAAGTATAGTTTATGTATATTACTATAGTAAAAAACTAATTCTAAATAATATTTGAAAAAGTGATTATTTTTACTTTTAGAAATATTATACCAATAAATCATAATTATTTAGTTAATACAATACTCGTATCAAAAAATAGCTACAAAATAATTTTCAACATGACATGTAAAAAAATGAGGTGTCAATAAAATATAACCGATCAATCACTGCAATTGACCCTTTGAAATAACCAACAGCCTTCATACAAAAATCCGTATATAAATAGTTGGTATACGAGTAGATGAGCTATCACATGCCGGGAGTTCTTTAAACTCGTTTGGCAAATTGTATGCAATATCATCACCAACAATCTAAATCGAATAGATGTAGTTTTATTCTCGTATATATATATATATATATATATATATATATATATATACTTTTTTTGCTTGATTCCCTTTACGCCTGACTCCTTTTATACGATAGCATAAAACGACGACTAACAACGTCGTTGCACTGATCTAGGGAACCCTCAATGCGGGCGTCGTAGTCGTACTGACCTCTAATCGCGGACACAGTCAAATTTTGCCACTCTTGTCTGATACGAGGAGGGAAAATGTATAAACCGGGCTGAATTTAACGGTTCGTGCAAATTGCTACTCGTTTTATTTTATCATTCTCAAAGGATAATGATAAATAACAAGCGAGTGAGTGAACGAAACGTTTAGATTTTATTTTGGATAAATATGATATAAAAGTGAATGAATTTTATTAAACAAGATTAAATATAATAAAATATATAATTTTTTTATACAAATATAATTCTACCTAGCAAAAGCAAGCATAGTGTAATCCTTTCCACACCGAAGTTTAAAGGGTAGCAACCATACAAACAGTTATATCACTGACTAATCTTATACAACTTGTTACATACAATTGTATACTTTTAATATAGAATAAATATTGTTTACTAATATATTTAAGTTAGCAAAAATAAAGAATTACACTATAAGATGGATAGTTACACTATAGGATTTATTATTTTTTATGTAATGCTCAAAATGGAGGCAATGCATAGGGTTTTCCAATAAGAGGTTTTATTTTCATATTTAAAAAAAAAACGAGTATTTTTTAAGAGAAATCAATAAATAGTTATTTCATTGTAAAGAGGAAGGTATGCCAACATTTGAAAACAATATCAGTCAAATGGCCGCCACGGTTACGGTTGCAGTACCACATTCTTTTCATAAAATTTTCTATGACCAGTTTGCACATTTGCATCTTTAAGGTCTTGTACCGTTTGTGGAGCATTGGCATAGACCTTATCTTTTACGTGACTCTAAAGAAAAAAGTCTAAAGGTGTTAAATCACAAGATCTCGGTGGCCAATTGTGATCACCTCTTTGAGAAATAACACGGTCAGGAAACTTTTCTTGCAAAATTGCGATTGTTTCGTTGCTTGTGTGGCACGTAGAGCCGTCTTGCTGAAAATAAACGTCGTCCACATCAATATCTTCCAATTCCGGCCATAAAAAATCATTAATCATAGCTCGGTAGCGCCATCCATTCACCGTAACAGTTGCACTAGCATTATTTTTGAAAAAGTAGGGTCCAATTACACCTTCAGCCTTAAAACCGCTCTAAACAGTGACACGTTAAGGATGCAAAGCCTTTTCGATAATCATTCTTGGATTTTCTGAGCCCCAAATGCGACAATTCTGTTTATTAACGTTGCCTCCGAGGTGAAAATGAGCCTCATCACTGAAGATAATTTTTCGATAAAATTCCGAATTATTTTGATGCATTTGAAGGACCCTATCAGCAAAGATACGACGTTTATGGTGATCGACCGGCTTGAGTTCTTGTGTTAACTGAACTTTAAAAGCCTTAAGACTTAAGTCTTTATGCAAAATACGGTGTAATGTAGTTTGTGGAATGTCTAATTCCAAAGATCGACATGGAATCAACAAACCTGTGTTTTCTTTAACACTACGGGCTACATCAGCAATATTCTCATGTGGTCTTGAGCGATGCACAATATTTTCATTCTTTACATTACAAACTTGTTCCAACAGCTCAAATTTTTCTACCAGGTTTACTGTTGCTGGCCGAGAAGGTGCTTTACGACGACCAAAAAATGCTTTAGTTTTGCGAGCTGTAACTGAAATTTTTTTATCATTTTTGTAGTGAATTTTAATAACTTCATTGTGTTGTTGACGCGTGTATCGTTTCATTTTTAATAATGGCGTAATTTTTACATGTCAAATGTCAAATGATAATAGCTTCAAAATTAACAGCTGCCCAAATAGCCTGCTATTCAAAATGAAACTTCTTGTTGGAAAACCTTTTAGATACTAACTATGTGATAAAGTCTAAATTTTGATCTACAAGCAAGAGGAAGTATTTATATTGGCTAAGTCAGGTAAAGGAAAACCACTCGTAGTTTTGAGGAAATTTTTGAGCCTTTTTAAACTTTTGAAAAGAATTGCATCAACAATGTTGGTGTGGGCTATTATTGATTTAAAAACTTTGTTATAAATTCTACCAGGGTCAAGAGCACATCAATTTTTTAGTTTAGAAATTAATTTTTCTGATTTGAGAACGCTATTTAACAATAAGTCATTGTCCTTGCTTTCCAAAAATCTTAGAGTTTTGGTAAATTCTTTTGACGTGCTCCAGATCAAAGTATTCAATCATAGTAGGAAAGCATTACAGTTTGAAGATGTCAGCAAATGCTTTAGCCTTTTGTTTGATAGAGCATTGTAAACTATTCTTATCAAGGTTAACAAAAATTAGAATTTATTGGTTGATTTGGCAATCTTTCATATTAGATTTTGCTCCACTGTAGGGGTGGAATTTAAAGTTTTTTGCTTGTTCAGATTTTTGTGCAAACGGCTACAGTTCTGATTTTTTTTTATTGTGAATGCCTTGTTTGCGCGGAATAATCCTAGAAGGTTGTCAGCATGAACCTGATAGGTTTTAAAAGCTTTTTTTCTAGCGTTGTGGTTTAAGCTAGACAAGTTTTTTGACGGCTGCAAATGTATTCTTTCAAGTATTGTGAGTATGGAATTCAATCCGTAACAAATTTTTCTTTTTTTTTATTCTGTAAAATTTTAGTAATAATGGGTTGTGGTCAAAACTAAGGGTATCGATAGTTCTGGTTTTTACTTGAAAGTTGATGCTTTGAGTATTGCTATATTAATAACGTCTTCTTGGTGATCAGCAGAGCTGTAGTAAGTGGGTTCATCTAGACCCAATACTTAATAATATTTTTACTCAACGTAGTCTATAAATGCTCGATTTTTGACGTTGCTTTTGGCGTTGTTACACGCTGGGAGCTTGGAATTAAAGTTTTTAGCAGTTATGGTGAGAAAAAGTTTTGTAAAAACTGTTTCAAAATTTTCCGTTTTGATGAAGTTAGATAGATTAATGTAAGCAGATGCGTTTATGACAAACGCAATTGTTTTAAATGTGAAAGTGTTAACCGTGAGCATTAGTTTTGATATAAAAAAATTTAAAAACCAAAACTACCAGTTTTGCAACGTTTTGTTGCTTAAGAATTTGGCTCAACGTCTGCAAGGTCATTTTTTTTGTCAGGAGACTGTCAATTGCAACAACTTTAGTTTGATTGTCTTAGAAGATTGAAGTATTTTTCTCAAAGCTTTTGACTTTGTTTTTTTTATAGTTTTATCTTGGTTTTATTACGCTGTTCTTGTTTATTTACTCATTACATTTTGTCGTTTGATTTTTGCACAAAAAAAACGTTTTTAATAAATAATTCATTTTTTTTTCTTATCTAAATGGCAGGTATCTAGGCATCAATAACAAATGCTAAATTAAACTTTAGTGTATCATTCAAAGTTGTCTAGAGGTATACTCTACATTTTACTGACTGCTAACTGTTTGCTAACTGACTTGGTAGTGGCTTATTTGCTGAGAATTTGTAAAACTGTCAGGATATGTTTGCTTATTATCTGTTTAAGAATGTATTTATTAAATGTCAACTTGACATACATTTTGTTTGTTTTAATAGTCAGTGTTGTAGTTGGTTTTCTAATATTGTTTTTTGGTTATAACCTGGTTTTCTTCTTTTATTTTTTATGCTTAGGTAACGTTTAGAAAGTGTTGGTAGACAACACTGAGGATGATTTTTTTTTTCTTGGTCTACATCAAGGTCTCAAGCATCATCTTTAAATTTTTATTTTAAAAGAATATTTTTATAAAAGAGATAATTTTTCTTAAGCCATCTTTTAGGTGACAGTAGAGTCATAGAGATGGTGCTTCCAATATTGTTGATTCCAATATTAAAATTAGCAAGAGACTGGTAATAAACTAGTATACAAATACTAAACCCGTGAGGTATGACACAATTTGATTATGAGCAATAAACTTGTATATAGTTGGCCGAAATTAAGTAGCCTACCAATTTTAGTAGCACAAAAGAGCGAAGCGAGTTAAGGTTGCTAAAAGCAAAGGACGGTCTACAGTCAATCAAATGCCGCAAAAGTTTTTTAGGCTGAAGGGCCTCTAAATTGTTGTTTTAGCTTGCATTATAGGGCTGAAACTTATCTACAGCTTACAGACACTCACGTAGTACCACATACACATACAGACACTCACACCTTACAGATAACCACAGATACACACATACACCAAATAGACAACATACACATACAGACACTCACAGACACTTACAAATTTATACACAGATACTCACAGGCACATCCTAGACTACCACCGATTACTCACAGATAATCACTGACACGTCGCAGACAACCACAGACACATACAGACTACATACTGTTATTTGGTATATCTTTGGGGGTTTTGTCAAGTTTTTTTCAATACAAAGATCCATATAAAAAAATTATAAATATTGCTATTGATATCATTACGCAGTATACAAATCAATATAAGGGCAGATAAACTCTTGTTTTATTGAATGCGCAATAGTTGAGACAGTTATTGAAATGTCTGTCAAGTGTGTCCATACCTTAAAATAATAAAAGTTTTATTTATAAGGAATTTTTACGTGTTATAGTGATCACATACATCATTTATGTTTTTACATACATCCTAACAACATACATAAAAGTTGAACCGTTTAGAAATAGCAACCAATAATGTCGGTTTCAGTTTTTACAACAAAAATAAAGGTTATAATTATTTTGATTTTTTAATATAATTTGCATTATTCTTAAGTTTTTAATGAATTTTTTAGTGCAATAAGTTTGAAACTCGTTAAAAAATTTATCGACAGTTTGGTGTATTTTTGACACCCACCAATTTTGACAAAAATTACGTTTTTGACTAGTTTTGGTAACAGGAATACGAATCTGGCATAAAAAAACCTAAAAAAAAAAACTCAAATTAGAGTAGAGCGGTAAAACGATCATGGCATAAACTTTCTCTTTTTATCTCAAAAATTAATATATTTTTTTTATCTTTGACGTCACTGGTTTATATGTACAGATATAAAAAAATTATAAAAATAACAATTTGTAGATTTTTATTTTGGATTGAGAAGAGAATCTTTTTAAAAACTTGGCAATTGTAGAATTCACTCTCACGGGCGCCTACCAGCTAAACTCAATAATTCCTAGAATTTTGCACTTTCAGAGCAAGGACCTTCCTTAGTAAATTTTGTCGAAATAAAAAAAAACTTAAAAATGCAGATTTTGTCCCAGTCATATAGGCGTTGCAAAGTGTTTTAGTAAAAACTTGTACCTTGAATATGTCTGGATTTAGACTACTAATAGTTTGTTTTTAGTTTTTTAAACTAAAAGATTTAGCAAAGATAATAATATTTTTTTAAATAAGCATTGTTTGCGTTCAGAACGACTCATCAGTTGCCAGGGCTGACTTATCAATCAATCACTGATTGATAAATTACTTAGTCAACAACCAATGTATGATGAGTAAAATGACAAGCGCTGCCAGCAAACGATAACTCAGCGGTAGTCAGCGAGCGTGTTCAGTACGCATGATGAATCGTCCTGAAAGCAGCCATTGTTTGCTTGTGCCAAGCTGAAAAAGATCTGCTTTTTTACTGATAACGTATTGGCGTTTTGCGCTTGACATCTCGTTATCTAAGCGTAAGATTGCTTTAAGCCGGCACTGGGAGTGCTTCGTAGAGCAAAAGTCCGCTTTTGAGACTGGTGCTTTAGAATGGGGTTTTGAAGGTAAGTTTGCCTAGCTTAATATAAGCTTGCGGTGAGTCACCAAGCACGTTGCGCATGTTTCTACATACTCGGATTTTTTGGTAAATTTGCAGATGAAGCTGGGATGGGTTTCAAATTATTTGACGCATACGTAGAGGAAATTGCATCTTGATGCCATGAGGCCATAAAGCTGGCAACGGTGACATTGAACAATGTCTTTAGACTTGCGTTTAAATTCAATGCTAACAGCGAAATCACATAATTTAGTAAAAAACAGAATTTCGTTTTGTTGAAGTTGAATGTTCAAAATGCCTTTAACGGAAAGAGAAGCATACATCAGAGCTGATAACTTTGCATGCGTCAAATCAGCTGTGATGCAGTTGGGTGTGTTTCCAACAACATATTTTAACGTCTTTTTAGACGCTGATTGATACGTGTAGTGGTGCACGTCGTTGCTTTCACATAAGGTGATTTTAGTTCAAAAATCAGCATACTAAATTGAATGGCATCCGATTGTTCACATTAACGAAGCAAACAATAGTGACATTTATAACCTTAAATGTGGCTAATAACCTAGAAAATACGGACCTATTCAGGGAGGTAAGCGACGTGAGTCAGCGTTTTCTGTGGGTTCTAACAAAAAAAGACGGCTTGTAGGAGGGCTTGTAAGAGGGCCTATGAATCTAGTAGTGGCTGTAACAGAGGTAGACGCCTTAGTTTTATTAGCTGATCGAGCCATGGACTCTTTGGCCTGGTTTAAAACCCTGATGGCGCAAAGGACGTCTAACATGGAGCGCCGGTTGATGGCATAATAAAATTGAAATCAAGTAAGTCTCACTATGTATCTTTATTTTTTTTTTACTTCTTTGAGTTGACCACATTAATGTACCTTTTCTCTTGAAGCGGGATCTCTTTGTGGGCGCAGTTCTCGGAGGTGCTAGGTTTGCACTGGTTAACGGCAGAAGCAATTACAGGCTGGGCAATCTTGTCAATCTGTTTGACAACAAAGGATATCATTGCAGTGCAGGTTGTTTTCTTTTTTTTGATTTTTTTATTGATATCAGTGTGGATGTCAAAGAGCATGTTCTTGAGGTCTAGCTTGTTTGATCTTGTCAAAAGCGCAGTCAATTCTTTCTTAATTTAAACAATAATTAATTGAAATTTTAGGTTTCCGGGCTGCAAACTTGCTTCCTTCAAGTATGTGAAGTTGGTCGCTCCCAGTGTTGTCGTTTTGGCTGCGTTATAAGAAAGAGCTTTTCAAAAAGTTTTTTTACGCTGCAACAGATTTTTTAAAAAATCTGTGGTTAGTCCTTAGTTGTAGTTAAAAAGTGGTAAAATTATAAAAGGTAAAAAAAAGGTTCTAAACATGATTGATATACAGGGTGTAAAGTAAACATGCGGAAAAAAAATTAAGGGGTTATTCCTTAGCCTATTCTAAACATATTTTTTCTATAATTTTTTCTAAAAAAACTTTTTTAATTTGAAGATACAAGATGAACAAAATTTGCGACTGTTAAAACATTTTATTATCAAAATGTGCATGTAAAGTTGCTGAATCTAGAATAAATGTTCAAAAAAACTTTTTTCAGCCTGGATACAAGCATTCAATTTTTGCTTGTTTCTAATTGAGTTACACCCAGCAATTATTTGAGTTTGCAAGTCGTTCAAATTTTTTACAAGAGTAGTGTAAACTAATGACCTTAGATAACCCTATAAAAAATAATCTAGGATGTTTAAGTCTGGAGATAGAACAAACCATGCGTTTGGCTCACTTCGACTAATCCTGCAATCTTCGTATGTTGCTGTTAAATAATTACAAGCAACCAAACTGAAATGTGGTAGTGCACCATTGTGCATAAACCACATTGCAATTTTTGTTGCCAATTGTACATCACCCAAAAACTGAGGTAGCATGTGTTCCAGAAAGTTGCAATACACTTTGCCGGTAAGTCTTTCTGGTAGAAATACTGGTCTAATTAGACAGTCGCCCACAATTTTAACCCAAGGAGAACTGATGTTAAAAACAATCTTCACATACCTGATGCGGATTTTGATTTGGTCACACATGGGTGTTATGAAATTTTTTTATTGCTTTTTTTGAGAAACTGGCTTGATCGGTGGAAAGAATATGTGTCAGGAATTGAGAGATTAGAACTAATATTTTACAAAAACCATTGACATAACGCAATACGTGAAGGAAAATTAGCAGGTAGTAGTGCATGAACCCGCTAAATGTAGTATGGTTACAACAAATTGTCCAAACTGTCTATTAACTTACATTCAAAGTATTGGCAATTTTTCGCGTAGTACTACTTAAATTTGTTTCTATCATGTCCATCACATTATGTACTAGTTGTACTGTTCTTACTATCATTGATCTTACTGGTCCTCCATTTTGTTTTAATGTGCCTGTATAACGATGACGTCAATGAATGTTTTTGAAGATTTTTTGGTCAGAAATATTACGGCCAGGAAACCGTTCAATGTACAATTGTTTAGCTTGTAATAAATTGCCATCAGCAAGTACATACATGAAATGCATGTCAGTCATCTCGGCGTTTGTATAGAGATTTATGGTAGAGGAATTTACTAACTATTAAAGACACGTCAAACAGTCAAACGTCACTCAATCTAAACAACTGCGACTGATACATGTGATGATCAATGACAAGACGTTTTCAAATGAAATCCGCTTGTAGATTAATAGATAAAGCAGCCGTTCTAAGTTCTCGTTAATTGTACTTGATAAACTTATAACATTTTTTGTACTCATTGGCGTACGCCATACTTTTATTTACATTAATAATTTCAACAAATATCGAATATGGTTGTCGCAAATTTTGTTCACCCTGTATCTTTAAAACAAAAATGTTTATCAGAAATCATTAGGGGACAAAAAGTTCTTAGAATAAGCCAAGAAATTACCGCTTGAATTATTGACGCAAGTTTATCTAACACCCTGTATGTTAAAAGTACCTTGGCGTAAAATGTAAGAGTTGATGCAAAACAATTGAAACCATAATAGTGTATAAGTATCAGAAAAACAAAAAAACAAAAAAATAATATTATTTATCAACAACATTTTGTCGTAATTGTTTATGAAAAAATTTACAATGTTCTACGTTTTTGGAATTGTACAATGATCTCATAACTTGAAAATCAATAAACTTTTAAGACCTAAGTGAGTCATAATACCTAATAAAATGTTATATCAATTTGTTTAAAATTGTCTGAGTTTTATCCGTTTTTTACATTTTTTTGATTAAGAGTGGAAAAAAGAAACGGTTTTACCTAACCTAACCTAACCTAAAAGTTTTTTTGTTCTTGGTATGTACAGAGGTGTTTTTGCTGACGGCAACGTATTTCTTGGTTGCTTGCTGGGTCAAGCTGCACTTTTTTAGTTTCTTGATGCGTTTTACACTATCTTTTCTTTGCTTTCTTTTTGAAACACAAAGAAGATTGTTTGGTTACGGCAACCGCGACCGTGTTAGGCAATGTAGGCTTTGCTATCTGTTTTGATAAATTTGGGGCGGTTTGACTGATACCAGAAAAAATTGTTATGCGCCAAAAAAGTTTCTAGAAGTAGAATTTTAATTGCTATGTTGTTGAGTATTTTATGCATTGACGTATAAGATTTTTGTGGATTTAAAATTAATAAAAAAAAAAAACTAAAAACCTTTGATTTTTTACAATAAATTTTGCAAGGGAGTAGAAGAAAACAATTATTGGTTATTTTTTTAGATTTGTGGAAACTAGGTATAATTTTGATTTTTTTTTTTGAAACCGTATTTTGAAAAAGCGCAGGAGTTTGTTTTTACTAAAATATTAGAAACACAAAAGCACCGTACATGTTAGCTATGGACTTGACTGTATAAACAATAAAATTTTGAGATCAAAGATAATTGGAAAACTAAAACCTAAAAAGTAAGTTTTGTAAAAAAAAGAATTCAACAACATTTTGCAAGCTACTAGAGGTAAACATTCTTAATAATTTTAAAATCTACTTCCTAAAGAAAATTTTACTTCTACGCCGTATATTAATTAATAAAATTATAATTTACTTTGACCAATATTACTTTACTTTTCTAGCGCCGCTTTAACTTGATACACTGCTCTTCGTTTGAGTCGGTCAAGGGTCTAGTTTACGTTGTCTTCTTGCATCATCGAGCTACTTCCAACGGCAGGCCATTGATATTGGTTGCTTTTATGTCAATTAAACTTGCACATAATTATTAGGAGTAATATATTCTATGCAATTAGCAAACATAGCAATCACGCAACTTCAAGACATAAATATTGATAACAATTTAACAATTGATTTAATTATTTCTTACGCTTTGAAGCGACATCTGTGATATTGATTTTTAATATAGGTTTAAATATCAGTCAATTGGACTCAAAATATGTCAGATTAAATAGTAAAAATATCAAATAAAAAAATTATTTTTCAATGTGGGTTAAAGGTGGCCAATTTAGGAACGGAAAACCAGTTATTTTTTATAAAAGCATTTATTACAATCTTTTACAAAGGCTCACGTTTCGATCGTATACATTGAAAATTAAATACCAAGGACACTACAAAGAAAGAAAAAATTATGAAAAAATTATATTATTCAAAGACAGTTTTGCACTTAATTTAATTAATTCTAAATTATGTTGTGGATTTTATATAATGGTACCTAATCTTTGTATACCATGATTTAGTGTTTCTTTTGACAGTGGAGAGTTGTATAGTTTATAAAGATTTGAAGGCCATCTTTTTCCTTTCCATTTTTGGATAAAATGTATTTTTTTTTAAATTATTATTATTGAAACTGAACATTTCTTTAATTATCGCTTTCAGCAATTAAACAAAATAATATAACAAATTTGATTAAACCAATTATATATAATAAATGATCAATAAATTGGTAACAAACTTTGTATGAAATAATTATTTTGTGTGCTTTTATAGTAATTTTATATTTTGATAATATCAAGATTTATTAAAAATTATAATTAAAATAACCAGTTTATGGATTATATAAACAGAATATGTCACTTATATCATTTGTGTTTGCCAATCAAATGATAATGACAATATCTAAAAATAGTTTTAAAATTATTGATAATTATTTTACTGTAAATATAAATTAATTTGTATATTAATAATATTTTATTTATTTCCAGGTGAGTTACGCATTTCTATAATATTTTCCAACAAACAAACGTAAGTAATGTTATCATTCTTATATTTTTGATTCATATTTATTTTAAATTATATCCTCTTAAAGGAAATATTATTTCTATACATTACATGCATTCTCGTCGACAGAAGAGAGCAAGGCACACACACAACAAAAAAGCACTCTCCTTTTTCCCATTTTCACAATGGAACGATTGAAGAAGGAGATAATACAACAATTTCTTTCCCGTGTCATAATCTAAAGTTGATACACTTTGCGAATTTTATTCCACGCTATTTTTTCTCCTGTACTTTTATTATTTTTCAATATACATAAAGGGAAGAGAGCAAAAGCGCGCTTTTCTCATCCTGAACTTTTGCTTAATCCACGAAATATCAATTTGAATATTATAATTTATTGTGTGTGTGTGTGTATTTGCAGCTTGTTTTTTAAATTGGGGTCCGGAAATTTTGTTGTATAAAATTGAATGTATTATATTTTTAATGTAAAATTAATTAAAGGTTTTGTTTATAAATTGATTAAATAATCTTTTATTGTTAGCAGATTATAATAAGCGTATTAAACAGTTGTTTAGTTTGTAGTATTTGGGGCCGGAATAACATAGTATGCGTGTCAGTAATCAGTAAAATAAGCTTGAAAAAATCAATGCAACATATAAAAATGTGTAACGTTGAAAATAATGCAATTTTTAATTACGTGTTTGCGGAGAATTCAAATTGCTGATGGACGCACGTATGTTTGGTATTGACCAGTGCAATACTAATAGAGCAAAAAACTAATAACAAAACTATTAGAGAAATCTGCAAAAAGTGATGTAGGATGTTTTGCTTTATGTAATTTGTTACAGATTTGATGAAGATACTTATTTTAACTAACAACATAATTATCTACACTAGCACTTACCTGCTCAACGTTTGCAAAACTTACTCAAACCTACACACTCCTAGATGTTATCTGTGAAAGTATAAAAAGAGCGAAAGATTTATGAAC
The DNA here is from genome assembly GCA_963932245.1 of Tachinus rufipes. Classification (NCBI taxonomy): domain Eukaryota; kingdom Metazoa; phylum Arthropoda; class Insecta; order Coleoptera; family Staphylinidae; genus Tachinus; species Tachinus rufipes. Next base: position 24,316,591 of record OZ010747.1, on the reverse strand, counting down.
TAACTGAAGGCAATATTAAAAAAAAATTTACTAAAGAAGATATCATATATATATATATATATATATATAAGATTTTTTGTTATCATCAAAACTTTAAAAAAATGTAACTACTAAAAAAATTGCTTATTACCAAGTTTCAATTTAACAAAAAAGCTAGACACTAAATAAAATCAATAAAACCTTAAAATAAGAACTCATTAACATACTTTTGCACTTTCTAAAAACAATTCAGCTCGACTTGATTTTCATGTTACATTTGAAGATAAAAAAATGCAAATCCACTGAGGCTATGTTGCTACATAGTTTTTTGACCAAATCAAAAGGGTGGAAACCATATGGACTATAAATGACATTGGCCCAAACAAAAAAAAACAAGCTTAACCTTGTCAGCCAGACCAAACAACAAAAGCAATTGACTGGATTCATAACGTCACAACTTAACTTCTATGCATTAGAAAAAGGTAATTTTAAATTACTAACCCAACGCAAGAAAGGAAAACCATAAAAAAAAGTGAACTTTAAGTTGTTAACACCGCTTGGGTGGTGCAGTGGTTATTGTAGTCGATTACTATACTAAGAATCTCGGGTTTGAATCACTTATCTGGAGGGTTAGTTTTTTTGGTTGTAATATGCACGCTTTTTTTGCATAAAAAGGAAAACTTCTAAAGGTGTGGAGCACTTAGTTAACAATTATAAAGAAATAGTTTAAACTAGAGTAAACGCCTACCTGCCCAAGTGTTTGTAATCCAATCTTTAGATTACTTATGTTTGGGCGGGTGGGTGAGTACCTCAATTTATTGTTACCGTCTGCAAGGAATTGCGGAGGCGGCTGGTTTAGGTTTAAGGTCTAGAGAGAGTGATTTCCGGTGGTGATTGAAAAGGTTTAGCTTTTTTTTTTCAAATGAACCAAAAACTTTTACTAACGCTTTTATACAATAGGCTTCAAACACGCGTATCTAGAGCGTTACTAACTCACCTACACAGGACCCAGTTCGGTACAAACTTTTAATTGTTTTTGTGGATTGACGTGATAATGTCGGAGCATCTACCAATAGACGTCCTGAAACCCTAGCGGGGTATGCAAGAACAGAGTATTTTGGTGGCAGTTTCTCGGACAATCCTAGGGAGTGTTCTGCTGTTGGTTGTTGCCGGCACTAGGTAGGAACCGTTTGCCTGAAAACTGCAACTGCGGTGGTAGATTAGTACAGAAGGATTGTAGTGTTGAAGATTGACTTTTCGCTCTTAATGGTGGTTTGGGTTCGAATAATTTGTTTAATGCTCTGTATGTGTTGGATTTACCCTTACGGATTAAACTTCTTCTATTTGAATTTCTAAAATTTTGGTACCTACTGGACCTTTTTGCTTAACTAATATTGGCCATAGTGAGGTAATATTTGTAGTAAACCTAGTGTACTAGCATTATAGACGTTGCATAAGGTTGTGGAGAATGTGTTCACGTTTGTGTCTGGAACAGAAGGTTAGATAATTTGTCTATTTCTGGTCTGGTCTGAAATCTCTTAAATATTTAGCCGGCTTTTTAAGAAAGGACTGGACCAAGGTTTTAATAAACTAACACTGGTCTGTAGCAGTTGTAAAAGATAATGACTACAGGGGTCTTTTTTGGAGAGATTTTGCCAGGAACTCTGATGGCGTAGCTGGCTGAGCAAAATACTTAATAATTAGCAAAATTGTGGTTGTGTTGGAGGCGGTTTTTGTTTTCTTTATCTTTTGGGAGATGTCCATGTGCAAGCTAAAAAGATGTTGTCGGCAACAATGTCAATCTCTTTGGCTTTATTATCAATCACCCGCATGACGTGTTTCTTTAAGTTGTAAATATTTTTGTCTTGTTTTTTTTAATTAGGCCTCTACCTTCTGGAACTGGACATAGAAAAAGCTTAGCATTTGGTTATTCATCAGTTTAGAGTTGAACTCCATACTGAGTTAATTAATTACTTTAGTTTTCTTTAGATTAGTAAATTAATACACAATTAAGTTATCTGGTACCTTTGGATGTGTTCTGTGCAATTAAAATTGCATTTATTTTACTAGGTTTTGGGCTTGCTTCTTTCGGGTAGTTGTCGTTATGAATGTGGTCGAGTCGGCTGTTGGCAGGAACACAACAGAAAGATTTACACATTAATTTGTACAACCTTCCAATCTGCCTTATAAATGACGTTCTTGAGAGGTCATTTAGAAATGCGCATTCTGCGCCAGTCTTATAGGCTTTGATTTAGTGTAGTGGTGGTTAAAGAACCACAATTATTTTTATACACCAAAGACAAGATAACTCAAAATTTAAGTAAACAGCAACTTTTTTCATTTTTTTTTTATTACCATTATGTAACTACTGATCGGGCTACCTGACTTAAAAACGCAAAAGTCGGATCTTTAAAGGAATAGGGATAAAAATGGCAAAATTTGATTGGCCGTTGTTGCCCCGTTTACTGACTGCAATATCATAGTTACGGATAATTAGTTTAAACTTTAATAGCTACTATTATTACTTTTACTAAACAGATTACAGATAATTCAATATCTAGTATGAAAAGGTTACATTTTTGTTGTTTTGGTGTTGTCGCGTTTAGTTTTTGTGATTAGAGCTAGAGACGGTAAAGATGGTTTTAGGGTTGTTGTTGGTAGTTCAAAAACAAAGAAATTAAACGGTTTTAATTAGTGTATTGCTTGAGATAATGGATATCGTTTAAGGAAATTACGCTAAGAACTAAAAGCTGATGATCCGGTCGTGGTGGATCTTTGTCAATTTTGCAACAAACGGTAACGGTTTTTGCATAATGTTTGCTTGTAACCTTTTTTTGCAACGTTGTTTTTGGGGTAGTATTTTGGAAAGGTTGTATTCAATAAAGTTCAGGCACACTAAATAAAAAGTTAATCTTTTTAGTAATTCAGCTTTTTGAAATAAATTGCCGGTAAATGCACAACAGTTAAGTCCATGGTTGCGTTTTGTACTATGATCAATCAATCAGTTTGAGGTACGCGTACAGCTATACTAAAAGTAACATCTGAGTTTTACATCTAGTAAGTTACGTTTAATAATTATGTCCAAAAGTAACTTCTAATAGGTTACTTTTTTCTATAGTTTAGTTTTAAATAATAGTCAGGTGTAATTAGTTAGTTAATTTATTTATATACTGTTGGTTTTTTTTTGCTAATCATTGGCGTCAGAATACCATCTGGAAATTTTGCAGCAAGTTCAGAAATTCCAACCTAAATTAAATATTGAGGCAGTATACGGGACCTACTAAAGTTTCTTTTTTTATCCGAAAAAAAGCGTATTTATTACAACACATTTTTTTTAAACAAAAAAGCAGACCTTTCTAAATAGGGGATTTAAACCCGAGACTTCTAGAGTAACAGTCAAGTACGTTTACCACTAAACCACCTTGGCGGTAATTGTTTGGTGTAGGATTATTTAAAACTAATAATAAAAGAAATTTGAATGGGCAAAGCAAAGAGTTTTTATTTTAAGATGATAGACATAGAAGAACAAGTTACAAAAAAAATCTGCTGCCAACACTTTTTTCAAAATTTTGAAAATGGTTACTAGCTACAACTTTCAAAAAGAAAAAGAAGATTGGTGCTATACGACTTGGTGAGGCTATCCGATATTATGCCAGTTAATCAGATTGCAGATTGTTGTGATCTAGCTTTAGTGGTTGAAGCTAAAGATGATGGTGGTTCTAAGCTAGACGTTGATAATTGGAGCTGTTTCTTTAAGAAAACTGAACCCGGGTTGAAAGAAACAAGGTTTTAAGGATCTCATAGGTAAAGAGTCTTTAGGGGAATTTTTATGTTTTACTACAAGGCTGTAGTCAATGTTCCAGCAGTTTGTCAATGTGTGTTTTTTAATGTTGTGATGAAAACTCCATTTCTAGTTTCTGCAAGGTTTTGTCAATTTTGCGGCAAGCGTTAGGCCACTTTTATCATTTGTAATCATTCCTTTTTTTGCAACGTTGTTTTTTAGCAAAACGGTATTGGGCAAAAGTCGTGCGTACTTTATGAGAAGCATTAAAGTTTTGGCACACTAGAGCTAAATAAATAGTCAATCTTTTGAAATTTGTGTTTTTGGGAATAAATTGCAAGTAATCGTACAATAGTTAAGTCCTCTTAACGTTTTGTGCTTTACTTTGGGTTAACTAAATTGTGGTACGCGTACAGTTATCTTAAGAGTTACTTTGAGCATCATATTATGTTTGATAGTTATGTCCAAATGTAACTTTAAATATATCTATATTAGTAGTTGTAATTTTACTTAGGGTTTTTTTGTTTGTAAGGCGTTATTTGTGTCATGCGTTCTTTGGAAAGCCTTTTGATAACCTTGTGCACGGCTGGTTAAGGTTTTGCAGGCGCTGTTTTATGGGAATATTATTCTAGGTCCGCGTCTATGAGTAAGGAAACGACGTTGGCAACTATTGACAATTTGCTTATGGTTAGTCTTAGTTTAGTCTCTGCTAACTTGACAGAATGAGTTCCGGTGTTTGATCGGGAACATTAGTGTTTACGTCTGAGGCCGGTGCCACTGTTTTCTTAAATATGTTTTGTCTTGGTTGAATCTTATTTTTACATATGATAGTTAGAAATATGTCTGTTTTGATATCTTAGTTGGAGTTTTTGGGATGTGTCAAAGTCGGATTTTGCTATTTTTGACATTTTATGAATAGAAATTTTATAATTTTTTTTTTACACTTTTTAACAGTTTAGATATTTAGAGGAAATAAAACAATGCAGAAAAAAAAACAACACAAAGAGGGAGAACCCAAAAAACGAGAGAAATATCTTAAATACTAAGTTAGGGATAGCAGAAGAAGATGTTTGAAAAATATATTAGAGTCTATAGACAAGGATCTTTGAGCAAAGCCGGACAAAATATTAATGAAGAAATTGGAAGAAGAAACAAAGGGAGTCTACCTAAAAAAAGACAAAAAAAAAAGTTATAATTAAAAAATTGTTTCCCAAGGGAGAACCGGTAGACAAACCAGATACAGAAAAAAAAACAGTTATGGCAGTAGTGGAAAAGATAAAAAAACTGATAAAAGAATTGCCTAACAACTAAACAACAAGTCCGGACAAAATAACAACAGAGATTGTCAAAGCAGCTCTATACGGGAACGAGGTAGAAATAACTCAAACAATCAACAGAAGTCTGAAATAGGAAGTTTTCCAAAATGTTGGAAATAGACCACCCTAGTATTGGATGAGAAGAAGAAATTAGTAGGAAAAGCAACGTCATACAGGCCAATATGCATAATAATCACACTAGCTAAAATAATGGAAAATGTCATTGTACGAAAAATACAGGGTGTAAATTAATTGGTGGACAACAATGTAACTTTGTAGACCGTGACAAAAAAAAAAAACAAAAATCTTAATTCCAAAATGCTGAGAAACTTTTTGGTTGATCTCACGAGATCTTTAAAGTTTCGTTACGCTTCGCAACGTAGCAAAATTTCTATTTCTATATTCAAATCTATAATGTAGGCAACTTAATACACACATCAAATGTTATTATTTATTATAAACTACAAATGTTTATATTGGCCACCGTTTACTTCTAAACACTATACGGTATCGAATTAATCTACACCCTGTTAAACAAGAAATAGATCAAAAAGGAAGATAAAAAAGGAACAATACGGATTTACCAAGGGAAGAACAACCTTAAGAGTTATAGAAAAAGTGAAAACAATAGCAAATAAAGAAAACAGCAGAACGCAGAAGAAAAGACAACAATGTGTAATGATAGCGTTGGAGATACAGAACCTGTTAAACAACGTGTTAGAGAAAGCAATTCTAGAGGCGACAAAGAAAAAAAAAAACTGAAAACGATCAAGATTATATGGAGCTACTTACAGAGTAGAAACCTAGTGATCAAGAAAAAATAATTTAAATTTACCAGAAGGGTACCACAGTACTCAGCAATAAGACCAAAACTATAGAATTTTGTTTATAATGAGTTACTTCAAACAAGGTTGCCAAAAGAATTAACAATTTGGGCATTTATTCGTAGGTAGAAATGAGAGTACTAAAAGGAAAATTAGAGTTGGCAATAGGTATGATACAGTTAAACAGAAACGGTATGGCTGTCAACTAAGAGGACTAATAGAGGAACAAGTAAGATACAGGTAGAAAACTAAGTGATAACCATAGAAAAAAAAAATTAAATACCTTGGAGTGACAATTGAAGCAAACGGATAGAATGAACAGATTAAGGAAGCGGTCATGAGAACAAAGGAAATTGAGAGAAAGTTTGGTAGACTCATGCCAAACAATGACGATCTAGGAGAAAAAACCAGAAAGCTAATAGCAACAGCAGCAAAAAGCAAATTGACATATGCCGCAGAAACATGAGGAGAAACCACAAAGACAAAAAAAAAACAAGAATGAAATAAGAGAAGCTACATGAGCCAGCTTGTTAAGAATTAGCAGGGCTTACAGAACGGTGTCACAAAAGGCAGTAAAGGTGATTGCAGCAACACCGCCCGCAAATTTGATGATGAAAGAAAGGAAAAACATAAAAAGCTTATAAAAAAAATCTGTGAAATAAAGCAAAGTTAAGAGCAAAAGAGAAGATAATGAAACGATTTGAAAAGAAGAAACACACGATAATGTAGAACACACTCTAGTAGAATGCGAAACGTAGGAGGAAGATAAAAAAAACTAGAGTATATACTGAAAAGTAAAGTGGATAAAACAACTATAATTAAAAAATACCTAAGAAATAAAAATAAATGAAGGGCGCTAAGAAACTTTGCAACAAGAGTACTAAGAAAAAAAAAATGAAGTGTTTGACTATGGAAAAATATATTTAAAAAAAACTGACAGTAGAAACAAACACACAAAATAAAAGTCATAGAAGAAAAAGAAAAGAAACGAGAGAAGCACAATGGAAACAAAAAAACAAGAAAAAAGATGAAGATGCTTTGGAAAAGAGGGGCCGGGAACAGCATGCGTGACGCAGACTCTGTGCAAAAATGCGCAAGCCAATAACGAGCCCATTTTGAATTATTATCAAATCTAGAATAGTTTGACAAGGACATTATAACAACAGGATTTACGCTAAAAAAAAACCGAAAGGTAAAGGTATTGCTATGCGTAAGTCATTTTTAAGAACCATTTGTTGAGTCCAACACTTTACTACTAAAAAAATGGTTGGTAATAGAATGTATGTATTTGAATTTGTACAAACTGCAAAGAGTAAATTTATAGATGAAATTGCACCAACATTTATTTTGTAAGTAAATAGTATAAAAGTTTATATTTTAATAAATAACACCTATCAATTAAATGTGCAAAACATACTTGTGCAGTAACCGGATTAAATTATTTTTTTTTAGAATTTATTTACTCATTGTTTAACATTTTTATCTTTTGGAAAAGTATAAAATTGCAATTTATTCTAATGTTTTTTTTGTTATGTAATAAATGAATCACACCAAACCATTTTTAAATAGATAAACAACCTATAAAAAGCACACGCAACACTAATTGCGCTTGCGGCAGAGACAACTCTATGACGTCATTTTCTAGCTGCGTACAGACATATATTCTATTCCTATATCATAGTATATTTAGGAAGACAACCAAAATAACAGTATTTTGCGTTTTATAATATTATTAGAAAAAATAAAATTTAAACATTAATAAATAATAATAAACATTAACAATTAAACGTTATGAAACGTCAATAAATATTAAAATTGATCAAATTTTAATATCTATCAAAATGCATATATTCGAGTTATCCAGATGATTCTACCATTTTTTTTATTTGTGCACGTTCGCGTAATAAAAATTGCGCACCGTCAATACGAAATAAAAATAAACGAGATGTAAATAAATAGCAAAAATTTAATGCTGGTTTCATCCTCGGCTCGCAGAACTAGTGATAAAGTAGGAATAACTCAAATAATGTAATTTTCTCATGAGCAGAATCGCAACCGTTATCACGTATATATCTTGGTTTTAATTAAATTATACTGGGTATCTGGATTATGCTTTTGTTTCGAGAAGTTAAAAAAATAAAGTGGAGCGACAAAATAATAAAATTTAATTATTAAATAATCAATTAATATTTTAATTTTGTTATTTTTCTGGTTGACAACGCTTTTCTTGAATTATAATTTTTTTGTTAAACCTAATACAGATTAATTATTAGTAAGTGATATTTAAGAACTACTTGATTTATTACTTGGTTGGAGAAACAAATAAATGTTATAATTTGGCCACTTTGTTTTTTTTGCATCATAATTTATTTTCAACATTGTTTAGTAATGCAATAATTATCTTCACCGATTATGTCCAAATTGCAATTCCACATGAATAATAAACGAATTTAAATAAAACTCGTTAATTTCAGCTATTTATCTCCAAGGGAATTAGCCAGCTAGACACGCTACTTTAGCTCATTATTTATCGAATCAATTATTTTTCCTGTAATTTAAATTCCCGATTATTCCTGAGCACTGCACTTAATCAATTCCAGAAAAGATTTTACTTTAAACAAAACTCATAAATTATATTATTTTAGATCCGTTTGTTCAAACGTATTTAATCAGTATTACAGTAATAATTTAAAAAATATTATATTATAACTATGCAACCTTAAAATTTTATAATAATTTAAGTTTAGTAGCAAAAATCTAAATATAATTTTTTTTCAAAAATAAAATATTATTACCGGATCTAATTTGGTATTTTTCTATCATAAATATTAATTTGGTATATTTATTAAGCAATTTAAATTTTAATTAATCAGTCTTATTAAATGAAGCAATTTTGACTAATTAATTGATACATATTATCACAAGATATCAAAAGTTTATCAACCTTTAATTTAATTAAAAACAAGCATTAATTATATAATAATTATATTAACAAAAATGATCTGAACTGATGAGATGCATTTATTTTGAGAGTTTATTTTATTTTCAATTATAAAACATGTATAACAATTATTAATTTTTTAACTGATTTCGTTATTTTTTTTTACTTGTAGTCATACACAATCAAAAGCAACGGTTAATATTTTACATAATAGCACTTAAAACCACTTGCTAATGACAAATGATGATGTTTTCTAATTCTTTTTAAAACAAAAATTTTGTTTAACTTTAATCTCTATTTTCAAACATGCTTTTGATACTTACTGAGTGACATGTAAATTTTTACGTACAATAAAATAGATGATTATTTGTGCATTTTACAGACTCTTAAAGCTCTATCCACAATTATATATATAATTCTCATAATCTTACCCAACTTATTCAACAACTTACATATTTTCTTTGTAATGAACTTCTTGTTGAACCAAGATTATTAGATTGGCATCTTTCAACTATTCCTGAAATTACAACTACTGTTGAAGCCGCTTTAGAAAATTCTGATCATTTATTTATTACTTCTGCTACAAAAGCTAAACCTCTCCTCATCTATAATTATTCTAAGATAACAACATAATAAAAATGAAAAAAAAAATTAATTATTTTGATTTTGATACTTATTGCTTACATTCTAAGCATCCACATATTGCAGCAGAAAATCTCACAAAAAATATTCAAAAAGTCATCAAAAAGTTTGTTATGTTTTCTGTTTTTTGTTATTAAACCAAAACAAAAGTACTTGTTTTCATTTCAGACAAAACAAGCTGTTAATAAAAAGCAAAAAGGAAAATAGAATTATAAGTTAGCTTGTAATTATTTTGACAATCTAATTCAATCTGAAAAAGATCGGAATGACAGAAACAAAGCTAATCGAACTTTTCAGTTTTCTATAAACTACAAAAAAAAATTATAAAACAATAAATTTATTTCAAGCAAATACAAAATATTTAATGATCAAAACAATATAGTTAAAATAATGGGTCCAATTTATTTTAGACAACGGGTTGTCAAAAAAAATCTTCTTAAATTAAAAACACCATAAAGACATTAGGTATAGATAAAATTTTACCTATTATTTTTAAAACATTTGCAAATGAATTAGCTCATATTGACTAAAATATATGCCTTATCATACAAAAATAAAACATTTCCAAATTGTTGGAAAATTGCAAATGTTTAATCCATACCTAAAAAAGAAAACAAGTCTGGTTCTTCAAATTATAGACTAATTCTTTATTGTCCAATCTCTCAAATAATTTAAAAATTATATTAGTTTGAACAAAATCACTTCATCTCAAATATTTTTTTTATTGCTTTTTATGCTTTTTACGGCTACTTTACATCGCCACAGTAAGTCTACGACTTGTTTAAAGTGGTTTAATGGGACCAACAGCTTAATACGTGACTTCCGAACCACGCTGGTGGATAACGAGCAAGTTATCATTTCAGCCATATTTCGGGGACTGCTCGCATGATATGCAAGTGCTCTACCATTGAGCTATCACACCATCAATATAGATTTCAATCAAAACGTTAGACAACAGATCTTCTGATTTATGTGAGTCACAAATAGAATTCTACTTTAGACAATAAGGAAAAAACCTTGCAGTAGCTCTAAATATTTTCAAAGCGTTTGATACGGTATGGCATTCTAAACTTGTCAACAAGCTTCATTGTATATATTCTTGACAATAGAAAAATTATAGTTAGAATTGATGGTTGCAATTTTGACCTCAAAATCATAAATGCTGGTGTTTGGCAAGATTCTGCTCTTTAACCTACTTAATTTTTGATTTACATTAATAAACTTCTTCAAATAACTAAAAGTACTATTTATAAATCTGAGGTACTAAATATTATACCAAACTACGAATCCACATCTATTTTTTTTTTCAATTTGTCTTCTAGCTGCTACAATCTCACATAATCTTTTTTGGAACGACCATGTTGTCGACATAGCTTCTAGAAAACTAGGATTTTGTAATAGATGTAAACAGTTTTTTATTATTTTTAAATTTTGCATATCGTTGGTAAAAACAGCAGGTTGCTAACTTCAAATATCTCGGCGCCCTAGTCAACCAACACTGTGACATGACTAATGAAATAAAGTCGAGAATTGAACAAGTTCGCAGAACATTTATAACCATGCAAAATTTCTTTATAAGATCTGACCTAAACTTGGAAATGAGGGTTCGCATGTTAAGATGCTACGTGTTTCCAGTGCTTTTGTACGGGTGCGAAAGCTGGACTCTAAACCCCGCTATGGAAAAAAAGATCGAAGCTTTTGAAATGTACTTGTACAGGCGTATACTGCGAATATCTTGGGTACAAAGAGTGACTAACGCTGATGTACTTATCCGTATGAAAAAGACAAAAGAACTTCTTTACACCATGATGAGAAGAAAGGCCAAATACCTGGGGCACATCATGAGAGGGAAGCGCTACGAACTTTTACGATTTATAATTGAGGGGAAGATACAGGGAAAAAGGTCGGTTGGAAGACGACAGAACTCATGGCTTAAAGACCTACGCCGCTGGTTCAACTGTACGACCACTGATGTCTTCTGAGCAGCCGTGTCAAAAACCATAATTTTACAGGAGACAATAAAAACTTCATATTTCAAATATATATAAAAGGATTTCATGTTTTATCTTTCTGAATTATTATGAATCTTAATATAATAATTAGAATAAACTAAAAAAATCGAGGTTTTGTACACGTTTATGTAGAACAACCCTGGTTTGAATGAGATAAAATCATTTTTTACAAAAATGCAAATACAAGGTCATGCACTTTCACCGACGATATACAAAACTTATATTTGTCCTTGTATTGAATATTGTTCCTAAGTATGAGGAGGAGCATCGGAAGCTACACTATTTCTTCTAAACTCTATTTAGAAACGAGCTATTTGGATTATTGCTGATCCAAAATTGACTTAAATATTTTATTTGTTCTAAGGTATTTCAAGTTAAAATTAATTTGTTTTAATTGCACTTAAACTATTTTTACGTGTTTTTAAGTGTAATGAGCAATTAATTAATTAGTTAAATTTAAACCGGAACTGTTCTTATCTGTTATGTGTTTTAAGCTGATTTTAGATGTACTGAGGTATTAATTTGATTTAACGTAATTTAATTTTTGCCACAATTTTTTTTTGGTTGCACTTGACATGTTTCAACTGTTTTTAATGTGTTTTAACTGTTTAGAATTTATTTAAATTGTAATTAAGTTACTCTTAAATATACTGAAAAGTATTATTATGTAATATTGAGTTTTTTAATTTATGAGTGTTTTCAGTTGCACTTAAATTATTTCCAAACTACACTTTTTTGTCGCATTTCTTCACTCTACTAGGTTTTGTTGTTTAATCTGCTTTTGTTCCGTTATTGCTTCTATTGTTTCTCACTTATCTTTTTTGTTTTTATTTTTTTGTTATAATTTGGTCTATCTATTGATGATATTCCATTTTAGACTAGCATTAGATTGACCATGTTGTCAACTCTGAGTTCTGTGCAGAACGCAGGCTCTGCTTCTTTTCTCTCTACTATCTATTTTAAACTGGTCGGTGCTGTGTTGAGTTATATTTATTTTTATTTTTCAGATAGGTCTTGAAGCATACGTGTCCAGTTAGGCATTGGGTCAGAAAGTATTCTATTTGGCCGTGTTTTTTTTTACCCAGCCGGCGATGTTTGGGAGTCTACATTTTTTTTAGCAGTTTTCCAAATTGTTTGCCATTTGAGCATTGTCTCTGATTTTGCTAGCACCCTTTTTTTTATATATTCTCCAAATAATGATTTGCTCTTTTGCCAAGACCGTGTACGGAATTGTTATGGCCAGCACTCATTGTCGGTATGGTCTTGTATGCTTGGCAGACTCTTATGGCAACGTTTTTCTGTAGGCTGTTTAGTATGTCAACATATTTGCCGTATTTCAGGGCTTTCGTCTAAATTGGGGCTGCATACATGACGTCAGATGTAACTACCCATGCCCGGATTTTTCTTTTTGTTTTTGCATTATAGCATCATTCTACCCACAGACGCCGCAACCTTTTATTCTTTTACGGTCACTTTTTTGGATGTGTTTTCCAAACCTTAGAAATTTCTTGATAATTATGCCTTACCAACTTAAAGTTTACTTATCTGCACTTTTCTCTGCCAATAATCATAATTTCTTTTGTTTTTTAGTTGCCAGCTTCAGCTTATGGTCAACCATCCACTGGTTAACTTTTTCTAGGTTGTTGTTTGCTGTGGCCTGAAGGCTTCAATCGTCCTATCCCATGCCGCCGTATTGAACGCGATTTTGATGTTGATTGTTATTAGGGCACATAATCCTGGTCTCAAAAGTCTTTTTGATTTCTTTACCTGCAAGGTTTTTGACAATTTCCATTGGATCTTTTTTCCTTAAGACCATACTGAGAATCTGACAGGCCTTCTCCTTCTTCCAATTTTTTTATCAGCCTAACCACAATGACCTGCTTGTGTAGTTTCCTCAGAGAGTCGATGAAGCAAATTGGGCAGTAGGACTTCGGGTATTCTTTAATTTTTCCGGGTTTTTTAATTAATTTAAGTTTGCTCAATTCCATGGAGTCGGAAATTTTTTATTTGTCCACATCGCATTTAGGGTTGCTAGTATCTGTTCCGGGGTTTTTTTGGTTGCTTTCTTAATCATGCTTGGTCTTAAGACTTTTTTTATCTTCACTTTACTTGCGGCAGCTCTGAGTTTTTCTGCCGTTATTTCAGTGATAGTGATCTCCTCTAGTTTTGACTTTGCCTACTTAATCTTTGTTTGTTTCGGAAACAGTGCCCTTCTTACTTTTTCTTGACAGAAGTCAGCTGATTTAGTTCTACAAGGTTTTAATATTTTTGTAATAATCTTGTAGCCATTGTCCTCTTTTCCAGTTCATCATTTATATTTTTTTTTCTTTTGCTTTAATAATTAATAATTTTTTGGCAGTTTTACGTTTGCTTTCTTTTAGCCTGATATCTTATTCATTGTCCATTCTTTTTGTTCTTATTGCCTTCCGTTTTTTTGTATACATATCTTTCTTTGAGTTGCAATTTCGTCGTTCCACCAAAAAACGTGCTTTCTGCTAGTTTCCTTGTATATTTTAGACATCGCCGCGTTGTATGACTTCTTGATTATATTTATTATGGTTGTGTGACTTGTGTCTGTCGACTCCCCGCTTTTATCTCTTATCACCTTTCTGGTTTTTTGTTTATTAAGTTGTTTATCATGCTGCTGCTGTATTTTAAGTAATTATGTAGGTTTAGTGCCTTTATTTCCATGACATGCCAGTTAATTATTCTACTTGTTAAAACCTTGGTGCACATGGTAAGGTCAATATATTAAGTTTAAGCTCCTCTCACAAACGTAGGTTTTTTTTATTGTTTATTATGGTTATTGTTTTTTCTGCTATTTATTCTGTAAGGATCTCACCTTTTCTGTTTATATTTTTGGATTCCCATTTCAGTAAATTTGCGTTAAAATTGCATGCAATTAGCATTTGTTTATTGCCTGCTTGGTTTCTCTATCCAGTGCAGAGATAAACTCCTCAAAGTCTGCGATTAGGCAATTGGGCGACATATAACAAGACATAATTTTGATGTTTTTTATGTCTACTCAAGCAATTTCTTAACTTTTTTTTTTTGGCTAATTTTAAGATTTCTGATGGTTATCTTAAAGTTGATGTTATAAATTGAAGGTCCCTCCTTGCCTGCAAGTTTTTTGTTGTGTTTACTTATAATCAAAATGTCTGATCTCTCATTTTTTGCGGTAGTTTCAAGCAGATTGTGAGCAGCTACCGCTTTTTCTAAATTAGTTTGCAATATTTTTATTATTAGATTCTGCTTATTTAGTCTCTGTACTGTTTTTGGTTTTGTTGACTTTTTTTTCTTTATTTTTTTTATTTCTTTGACGGTCTTTCTGTATTTGAGGCACGCCATGCTGCTTGAATTTTTGTAAATTTACCAGTTTTTCCACTATCTACGCTTTCCAGCTGTTCCTAATCCCCTTTATTTTTATCACGGTTTGTGCGATGTGGCCTGGTAACGCTAATATAGCGTATTGGGCGCTACTGGTGTTTGCTTTCTTAGACATGGTTATTGCTATGTCTTTAATATTGCTTTTTATAGTTTTTTCTTTTGCCAATTTTACCTCTTTGTTGGTGGTACATCTGTTGAGATAACATTTTGCTCTCAATTTAATCTTTCCTTCTTCACTGCAGCGCCGCCTTTCCAGTTCTTTTTGTTGTTGAATGTTCTTGTTTTTGTCTGAAAAAGACTATTTTTACTTTTGTTTTTTTTCCACGTTTACCTTTGTTTTTAAGCTTTGTAACATTTCTGAGTAGATACACCCGCCTTTTAGTTTTATTGTTATTCTTTCCTTGTTGATTAGCCTGATTTGTTGCCTTTGGCATGTTTCTTTACTTTTGTTGTTAGCTTGTTTTTCGTTATTGCTTTTTTCTTCTTTTGGGACTCCCATTCTTCTATTATTTCTTCCTGTGTACAGTTCATCTTGATTTTATTTGTTGTAGCCATTTCAATGTTTTGGTTCTTGAAAGCATACTCACTTTTTTGGGTTTGTGCATTCTTTTCCTGAATATTTACTATGCATGTGTTATGCATTTGCTGTTGCAGCTTCTTTGTATCGCTAAGAATTTGTTTAGGGTTTTTTTGGTGAAATCCTCCATGTACATATTTTTATTGCCACTTATGATGTATAGATTCCCTTCCGTTTGTTCTACGCTTTTATTGTTTGCTATTTTTATCATTTTTTTTGTACTCTGCCTATTACGCTTTTTAGCTGTGGAAGCTTGTCTAGGATCATTCCCGTTTTTGGGCTTTCCGTTTTAAGGACATCCGTAAATATTACGGTGTTTTTCTTCTTCTTGTTTGTTGCATTGCTGAAGTTTATCGTTTTGCTATTGTACGCTTTTTCTGGTCATTTTATCCTCATGGCTTGCTTTAAGCCTTCAAGGTCTTCCTATGTTTCCATATTTAATTTCTTTAATTCTTTTAGTGTCTACTTTTAGAAACCCTTTCTTCTTTTCCGATGGTTTTGTCTCTTTTAATGTTTTTACTTTTTTAGCCAGTTCTTTGACCTGCTTCCTGAGTTTGTCCTCCAAAGTAGTTCTTTTTCTCTATTACCTTTTTTTATGATTCTATAATCTTGACTTTGTTTGCCAGTTCTTGTATCTGCTCTCTGAGCTGTGCTTCAGTATTGTTTTTTTTTCCTAATTTCTGTTTTAATTTTGCTCATACTATTGTTGATCTTTAATAGATTGCTTATAGCATTTTTTATCTCTTGTCTTTTTGAGGTGTTTTTCTAAATCCTTCTCATTTTTAGAGTGCATGAGCTCGAGTTTGCTCAGTTTATATTTAGGTGTAGTTACTATACTCTTGGTCCTTTGCTGTGTTGTTTTTTTTATGCTAAAAATCTCCACCGGGAGAAGCCTTCTTTTCCGGTAAATTTTTATCCAAGGCATTGATGTTTGGTGATTTCATTAATAAGTTTTCTATTGTTTTACGGCTACTGCACAACCTGTACGGTGTATACACCCGCATCGGCAGCGCTCTCGGGTCACTACTTACTTTGTGACCTATCGATGGAGTGTTAAAGTCTTCCAACTTTGGCTACTGGCAGCTTTGCACTCTGTTGTTTGTTTTTATCACCTTTTTTTTGCGTTAAAAAAATAGAGAAGAGAAGGATAATTGACTCCTTATCTTTAGAAACCTACTAGCATCGGTTTTCGAAACGTGATCCAGAGTAGATCAAAGAGTTTGACCAAGAAAGACCAAAAAATTAAAAAAAGAAAGGGCAGAGGTAGTTTCATTGCCAAAGCAAGGCTACCGTGCAATGGTGTTGGTCCGCGAGTGCAATCTCCTATCCGCCACCCGAGGAC
Organism: Tachinus rufipes; assembly: GCA_963932245.1. Lineage (NCBI taxonomy): Eukaryota > Metazoa > Arthropoda > Insecta > Coleoptera > Staphylinidae > Tachinus > Tachinus rufipes. The sequence goes on along the minus strand of OZ010747.1, from coordinate 24,299,790 downwards.
GCGCCTGGAAAGGGTTTCATCTTCTTCTTCCTCCAAACTGTGAGGTACGAGTTTCCAACTACAACTAATCTATTTGCATATTGTTAAATGCAAGTAAGACTTTTTTTCAGTACTCTATGCTTTAGTTTTCATTTTATTAATGTATACTTTTAAAAGAAATATCTGATAACTTGCGTCACCAAAAACATGTTTGCACCAATCTGACTTATTCTGAGAGATTATTTTGTTTATATAAATGTATTACAATTATTGATTTTTAACTAACGTTTTTATTTATTTTTTTACTTGTTATCCTATATAATATAATAATTTACAAAATAGCACTTAAATTAAAGAATAAATCTCAAAAATAATATTAACTTATTAATTTCTTTTTTAATGGCATTCTCCATAAACATTCTTCAAATTACATTTAATTGACGTATATTCGATTGAATGAATAGAAAATAAGTACAACACGGCACGGAATTTTGTCATTAATTTGTATATTTTAATTGCATCCTATTTGTAATGGAAAATAATGTCTCTTGATACTAATATCGATTTCTATTTTGTTGCAGGTAAGGAAAATTTGAATATGTATACAACATACCCACTTGCATACAAATCGCTTCTATAGAGTTGAGTGAGTATTAATTAAAATTTTACCTTATTAACTTCGTGCTTGTCTGTAATAAGTGGAAAATAGTTTTATAATTTTTACAAAGGATTTGAGTTTAAATACGCAATTTCATGTAATGAGGTTTTTATTTTTTGTATGTAGCATTTTACTATAGCTGGCAGATTTAAGCATTTCTCTTGAAACATTTTAATTATTAATGATCTATATTGTACTCGGTAAAATAAATAAAAATTAGTTTACGATGATTTGATGTGAATGAGGTTCTGTTTTATTAAAAAACTTTATTCCAAAACATATTTTGCAATGCCACTGGTTTTGGTGGATCAAATCTACTATCATACTAATTATAAAATTATTACAATGTTTATAAATGTAATAGCACGAGATACATATTAAGTTAAAATACTTGAAATAAAAATATTTTATGCCATAATATTAAAATAAATAAAAATTAATAAACTTAGATTTGATTTATGTACTACAAGAACATTAAATAAATTTTTTAATTGAACTAATTGCAAAACATTTTGATAGTTTTGCCGAACTAAATCATTGACAGGTAACTTTAAACTGCATCTACTACATTGCTTCAGTAAATCTAATAATAATATTCAAGGTCACCAGTATAAAAATTATTGCAGCATGTGCTAATCTGTTGATTTATTACAATAACAAACAATATATTATTTAAGAGGTTATCGATGTTATTACGAAAATATTCATAGGATTAATAAAAAATGCATGTTGGCCTCGTGAATATTACTTTTTTCTCAAATTAATTACGACCCTAGCAAGGTCGTCCCTATTTCACGGAAATCAATTGCGGGGCGGAAACGGGTGAGAAATGTAATTTTTTTGTTGGAGTGTAATAAAAACAAATTGCGACGGAGAGAATGGAAAGTTTTCCCGTGTAATACACGATTTTTAAAGGTTCCACCGAAAAAAGTAAGTAAATCTCTGTGCAGATGGAATGTATATATTCTTTTTTTTTGCAGCGAGCATATTTTTGCTTTAATATAAATTAGAATTGTGGAAAGCGAGGCTGGAGTTTGTTGTTGTAACGCCAATATTTATTCAGCAGATAGTTTTCGAATGCAGTATGCACCGTGAATAATGTACGAGTATATTGGAAAGGGATTATTGTTTTGTTATTGTGTTTAGTCTAAAGGATTGTTGAATTGGAAACGGATTTATTTCTATGGAAACTTATATTAAAAAAAAAATATATTTAACTTCACAAGAAAAAAAGAATTATAAATTTAAAACAAAAATTATTATTTTTTTATGCTTTATGCTTAAGCATATAATAATAATATTAAGCAAACTTAAAAAAGAAAACGTCACTGCACATTACAATTATTTTAATATTTCTAAATTATTATAAGTTCTACCAGCCAGTGTGTAGGGCTCACTTTTATTGAACTTCTTTTTACTTGACAAAAAACCATGAATTCCAAGAATTGCTAAACATATTCAGAAATACTCGCCGGAAGGGTTCAGTTACAATTTCTAAATATTTTTTTTAGTTTTTTGAAAAAGTTTTCCGGTATCTTTTTCTGTATCTTGTCTGTTAGTTTAAAGCTATTTGCTACTTTAAATTTGTCATTCACGATTTTAAACCACAAACCCTGCCTTTATACTTATTCAATAGCTTTTTCTTCGCGTCTTGTTATTCAAGTTATATAGATAGGCTTGTGCTTATCTGTTATCTACATTGGCTGCCGTTATCTGAACTCTTGTCATCCAATCCAACATTGTTTCTTTCACCTGCATTTCTAATTCAATGCTTTATTTAGTTCTTTATGACAAAAGACAACGTTTTTTCTTTTAACTTATCTCTCAAATTTTTCTGCAAATTTACTTAATTTTTAAGATCATTCTAAAACAATTGTCTTTTGGAACCACACTCATTTGTATATCAAGGCATGTGTGAGATAGACTATTGGCATAATTAAGCTTATGGAGTTTGTACTCAGAGAGTTTTGAGTACCAATTCGATATGCTCAAAATGTCAGAACTAAAAAAGTAACAACTTGTAATTGGACATTTTACAATGGCGCATATGTTGATATAGTGTGTACGATTTGACGGTGTACACATTTGTGAAAAAACTAGGAGCAAGGATTGTTGCGTTTTTTAACTACAGTCTGTTTAAAACCTATTTGAATACTTTGCAATTAAATCTAAAAACTAGACTTTGAAGCTACCAAAGTATTCCGTTTATTTTATAAAATCAAAGTCAGGTCCAAACAAACTCTTACCCTTGTCAAAAACTAAGGCAAAATTTTGCAAAACTTTTTAAAAAAATTTCTCTTGCGCTAGGACGCACATTGGTCTACTAACGGTAGACTTGAGCTTGTATCTTTGCTGCTGCTTTGCACGTGTTGTTGCTTAATGCTGAAATACTAATTATTGCGACAATATCAAGCAAAATCTTTTAGAATTTAACTTAAAATATTCATTTCTCTGTACACATTCTTACCCCTCAGTTTTTTATGTTCATCTGACTCCTTGCTGTATAAATGTATAGCCAGATTAAGTGGTTTTTGATGTTCTACATTTGGTGTATCGGATTTTTGATAAATAGAAGTGGACTTCGGAAATGTATGTGCATCATTTATGCCAAATATCTGTTGAAAAAATACTGCAAAGGAAAGTCTTTGCAAGAGCCGTGCGTGCATTGTTATTAATTCAAAGAAGATTAGCAAACATAATATTGCATCAAATTGACATAAACCAAGTAGAGCGTGAAGTTATTAATCAGTTCACAACAAGTATTTTAAAAGAGACTCCGTTATTGTGTGGTCTAAAGCAAAAGTAAGTCTGAATAAGTTCCATTTCCAACTGAACAAGCTGAAGAAAAATGGAGCAACAGCATCTTTTGGGCCCAGTTATTCAATATAATTACTTTGCTAAAGAATTACATCTATGCAGAGCTTCCTGGTGATTGGGAAGGTTATTTGAGCTGCGTGAGGAATATGATTCCATATTTTTATGCATGTGGACATTTCTATTATGCCAAATTAAGTCAATTGTACTCGCAAAACATGATAAAGCTACCTTCTGTTATGACCCCATCGGAATTCTAAAAATGTGTAGACCTTGGTTTTTGTACAGTGCAAAATATTGATAAATTTGGGCGTGGCATTACGGAGTGTTTTAGCGAAATAGGTACTAGGAATGACTGCAATTTGTACATCACTTAAAGAGTTTACAGGAGTTCTGTTCTGTACAAATAAACACCATAAAAAATTTAGACCAGTTGAGCTAGAGATTCAGCTGATACTGCAAAACTTTTTCAGTGGTTTGAGTTTTTTCCTTTTTTTCTAACAAACGACATAGTTTCAATTATTAGTAATGTGGTTGGTGATAAAAGGATAACGTTCTATAACGCTTTTAAAATTAGCATGCAAGCAATGAGACAGACTTTTTCAAAAAAATGCTGTCACTGAAATAGCAAGCATTCTTTTTGGTAAGCATGACCAATTTAGTCAAAACTTATGGAGAAAGTAATAATCAACAAGCAGAGTGATAAGAATTTGAAGACCTACTTACAACATGAGCTTGCTTTTTACCCTTTATCTTTATTTGAGGAAACTGGAATGCAAAAAACAAAAAAAATCTTTTTTCTACGATACATTTCCTCCACTACAAGAGGAAGCCAAATTTCTCAATGTTGACATTGTTTTGGATGAAGGATTACTGTTACCGAGGTGGTGTGGCTCAAAAATTCTACATTTTGCCAATGTTATTTTGCTTATGTTCTCAAACATTATGCAGGCAAAAGCTGTACTGTTATGTTTGATGGTTATTTAGTACAAAGAAAACTAAACATAACCGAAAGTACAAGCTAAAGAGGTCAATTGACATAAACTTTGAACACAAAACACAAAGAACCTTTTTTTTAGCTTTTATTATGTATATAGTCAACTTTTACCTCCAACCTACAGTTATCGAGATATTAACAAAAAAAAACCAAAAAAGTGACCTCATTTTAGTCATTGCCGCTATTGAGCTCGTGTCATATTTGTCAAGATTTTTAGTATTATTATCACTAAGTACCTATAAATCAGTAAAAAAGGTTTAAAACTTTTGCATTTTTCTGGAAGTGAAAAGATACTTTGATTGGACTAAAATTTCCACTGGAATGTAGTGTAGCAACAAATGTTATTTTGCAGTTTTTTTGCAAATGTTTGTTATTGTTAGAAAATTTCTTAACTCTATTGAGATTTTAGAAGTTGAACGTATAGCATTTTCAAAGTTTGCTTGCAATTCTAATTTACGACTTTGTTGGTCAACGATGTAGTTGACTTAGAGATAGAGTGTTTGGGAAAAGGTGAGATAAAACGGATTATTTTGGTTTGTTGGAGTTTGAGGAGCCAGTTGAATTCATAAGCCTTAGTTTTGGTGTTGCAAAGGGTGATTGGTCGACTACTGGAGTTGTTAAAAAGGCCTATTTAGTTTTTTGTTTTCTATTATTTTTAGTAGAGCATTCTTTCTTTAAGATAAATTCGCATTTGAAATAAAAAACTGTCTTCTGTAAATATAGTTTGATGATTATTGAACCACAACTACTCTATTTTACATCGCCCCAGAAGTCTTGCAATTTGTTTTAAGGGGTTTGATGGAACCAACCAAGATTGAACCTTGGACTGTTAGCGTGCTACTCTAACGCTCTGTAACTGAGCTTTTTTAACTTTTTGGGTTTTGTTTTGTTTTGTTTATTTTTGAGGAAACTATGTCAATAATATAAGTGTTAACTTGCTTTTTGCTTGATTTTTTGGTTAATTCTTTTTACTTGTTTTGTGATAAGGTTGTTATTTTAATCTTTAGCAGTTGAACAAAAATGGCTTTTTAGTGGTTGTTAAGACACATTTTCTTTATTTGTGTCAATTGAGCTGTTTGATTGTGTCTTGTAAAACTTTTGTTCTGTCCATCTACGAGCAGCTTCAAACTAATGAATTTTTTAGGATAAGAAAAAAAGGAAACGAAAAAAAGGAATGCTATTCTTTAACTTTTGTGTACTGAGGCGGCGTTAGTTTGTATGACGCCTAGATACAAAAATGTTTGCATTCTTTTTTTAAAGACCTTAAAATAAAAAAAAGTTGAATTTATTGAGGGAGTGGACGACAACTGCGCACTGGTATTGCAAAGACTACAACCAAGGATAAATAAATATATATATATATATATATATATATATATATATATATTTTAATGTTGCCAATTGGTAATATTAGTTTCCAAACAATCAATAATATTTTATGTAAAAATTATAACTAATTTTAAAGTTTATAAGGTGATTTGATGTCAACCATTGCTTTAAGAGCTTTATAGTGAGAAGTTTTGCAACTCCCAAAGTTTTTTACATGCTAAAAGATTTTTTATGGTATTTTGTAAAATGTGCGTTTTTTTTGGTTTTGGGTTTGTTTTTGAAGTTGGACAACGCGTTAAAATGTTTTCTTCATCGAGTTTTTCTCTAAAAAGAAATGCTTTGATAGCACTGCAACTTTGTAGAATTTTTTTTACAAAGTCAAAATCAAGTTTGATTAAGTGCAACTGACATTGATAGTAATGATATCCATGCAATCTTTGGATAATCAACACTAAACATAAGTGTTAGTTATCTAAAAAATTGGATGTTACTTTTTTTACTTGACTAAGTAACAACTGACAATTATTACATTATTCTAAACCACCGTCTCAACATTTATAAACGGTGTGTCCTACCTACTTGTTCAAGTTTTAGTTACTTTTTGTCATTTAGTTAAGTTTTTGACAGGTTCCAACATCTACAAACTGAATGTTCTACCCACTTGCCCAAGTGTTAGTTAATTAAAAACTGTTATTCTTTTCGTACTTAACTAAATGACAACTGGCACAGTAATGAGAAATTACCAATTTTTAGATAATCACCACTGAGCAGAGTACATTATTTAAAACTACCTTCCAAATATCTACTGTGTGTAACACAAGTGTAAGTTAGTTAGAAGTTAGCAGTTATTTCTTTTTTAGCTAACTACTTGACAACATTCACAAAGTAAGAAATTACCAATTTTTGGATAACAAACACTTGGGCGGGTGAGCAGGGTTCATTATTCTAAACCAACGGATCATAACCTATAAACTGTGTATGGAATACACATTATTTTAATATTGCACTTTACTAGAGGAGGCTGTGAAGAAAACACCTTTGTTAGAAGCGCAAACAGATAACATGTCACTTTTTTTTCTACACGGATGGTTCAAAAACTAATAATAGTTCTGGAGCGGGAATTCTTTTGCAAGCCTTGATTCTTAAAATATCTTTATTACTAGGAACGCATATAACTATTTTTCAAGCAAAAGTAATTGTGGATAAGAAAACACATGCACACAATTCGAGACAGTCTAACGTTCTACACAAAAGTGAAATAGATGACAAGACAATTGAGCACGGGCTATGTACATTAGACTGGTTGTAAACTTTTTTTTTTTTTGATTTTTTGTGTTACCTTCAAAAAGTGATTTTTATGCAAAAAAAGTAAGCTAAGAGTAAAAGTAACGTAAGATTACGTTCTGAAAGTGCACAATTTTTTTTTTAAACTAGTCTAATGTAAATTCTTGTCCTTCTCATAGTAATAATAATAATAATAATAATAATAATAATAATAATAATAATAATAAATATACAGCAATAAAAGCTAGATAATAAAAAAAAAAAAATAAAATAAAAAAATAATAATAATAATAATAATAATAATAATAATAATAATATATATTTAATCATTTAAGCCAACTACATATGGATATGATAAGTCAAACAATAGCAATACATACATATATCAAAAATAGATACATATTACAAAAATACAAAATAAAATAAAATAGCTTACTTAGCTAGATACAAAACTTAGTGTTTTACATGTTTTAAATGTTATCTGTTAAATATTCGTTAATTGTATAGTAACATTTTTGAATTAACAAAGATTTTACAGTTTGTCTAAACTTTAATTTTTAGATAAAAACATTAATTTCTTACAATACAATTGAGAGTCTATGTTGGGGATCTAGTGGCTAGTATAAAAGAAACCCCTCCAAGTGTAATTGCATGCATTAGCCACATAGGGTGGTTGAATGCTAAGACAACAGAGTTAGGTCACTTTATACGTTAAAAACCTGACTTTTACATCTATTAATGTATGCATTTATGTATTATATAATGACAGTCTATTAAATTTATAAATTTTACTTTACTTTACTTTATTTTATTTTACTTTACTGGAGAAGGTACTAAGGAACTTATGAAGCCTACATGCAATTTTTTTTACTTAATCCAAGTGTTAAACTTTAACAAAAAGTAAAACATTAATTTTCTAAACTACTAACATTTGGGTTGGTGGGCGGGGTACATCAATGCCTACTAAGCGTCTATAATTGTGTTCTGAGTGAACCATCCACTTGCCCAAACATTTGTTATTCAGAAACTGGTTTACTGATCTTGCTTCTTTAATTGAAAGGGAGTTAACATTTATTTTTTATTAAATATTATCAACAAAAAGTTTTATTCAACTAATTTTTTGGTTGCAAAAAATTTGTTTGCCTTATAGCCACTGTAAAATATTTTATTGTCTACAAACATTGGTCTAGCTGGTTGTAAGTAAGGATCTGCAATGCAAAAAGGTCCACAAGCATACGGGTCTTGCTGATGTTTATTTTCAAATCTGGGTCGGATTTTACAATTTTTGACATTTTATGAACAAAATTTTGCATTTTATTACCGTTTTTGGCCGTTTTTTTTTTTCAAAATAATTTATTATTTTTTTTGTCGTTTTCGATTTTTCATAAATAAATTGATGCAGTTTATTATTTTTAACAGTTTATAAATAACTTTTTGGATTTTTTGGCCGGGTATTGATTTGATCTAAATATATTTTAATTAGTGACCGACCAAAACACTATTTTCCGCCGAAACCGAAACCGAATATTCGGCTTCCCTTCTAGTTTTGGCTGAAACCGAAACCGAAACTTTTATTTTTTTTTCTTCTAATTTTGTAACAGATTATTCGATTAGATTAAAATTAAATAAGAAATTTTAATTTATTAGAAAATTAGTTTATTTTTGGATTACAAACTTATTTAAAATAAAACTTAAGAAACCAACAAAACTACAACGTGTATTAATACATGTTTATCAAAACACAATCAAATACAAATAAAGTCTATTCAAAACGTATTTGTTATTGTTATTAACTAACAGATTCTTAAATAAAAATAAATTAATAAATATAATTAAATAATAATAAATTATATTAATTAACAAGAAAAACAAAATACTCACCACTATTGACACACTTAACAATTAAATTAACAATAACCAGCGGAGCCAAAGGTTTGGCTAGTTTTTGGCCGAAACCGAAACTGCGGCCGAAACCAGAATTTTGACCGAAACTGGCCGAAATCGAAATTTTTGGTCGGTCACTAATTTTAATATTTTAGGATCGGATTTAGCTTCTTTTTTACTTTTAATAAATAAATTGTTGCGCTTTTTAACAGTCTTTAGGCAGATTTTTGTTTTTTTATAAAAATATTTTATGACCAAATTTTTGACTAATTATAAATGGGCTTTAAAATAAAATAAAACTTGCTTTAGTATTTTTTGTTTGTTTCTATAACTTATTAGTAGTCTATTTATCAATTCATGAGGGTATAAAACTTAAAAATTGCAAATTTAACGCAAATTTGTTTTTCGTAAAACTCAATTCTGATGCCATTTTAGTCCACATCCTGTCTATATGCTGCAAAACCCAAAATCAATTTTTTGGTCTAAGTGATCGGGCAAAAAGAAGCATTTTTGTAATTTTTTTTAACTGTCAAAGTTGACGTATTTTGATATAAATTACTTAGAAAATATAAATTTGTTTTGTGTTTTAGGGCTTTAGAGGTTTAAAACTCAAAAAAAAAAACTCAAAAAATAGGCCTATTTTTCAACATAAACTTTCATAAATACACATTTAGCAGCCTTCAGAAAAACTATACAAATATTATAAAAAAAATTGCAAAAAATTTTATACGGAAAGTAGTTAGTGTCGTGCTTATTGGGCGTAGAAAAGCCCATATAAAAAAAAAAATTTAAAACATTTTTTCTTTACTTGACTTGTATTTTTTTTAAGCGTATTTTAGAAGTTAACAAAGACATCTTTTGTCGCTTTAACCAATTTTAAGCAAATTTAATCTTTGTTTGATAGTTTTTGCGCTTGCAGCATAAATTTCAGCTTGATCTATTGGCGCCAAAACTTGAAAATGTTTGGCATTTAAACATAAATTTACTTATCAAAATTTGATAAAAAAAGTTTAATTTTTTGTAATATGAAAAAATAATTTATTTTTTAACGCATTTTTTGCCTAAAAAAGTTGTAAAAAATTCTTTCTAGATTGACTTTTTTACGCCCAATGAGCACTACATTGACTATTTTTTATAAACTGTAAAACTTTCAAACATTTGGTGTATTGTTCCTCTGAGCGCGGCAAAACTTTTTTTTAGAGTTTCATACCCTTATGAACCAATCAAAAGACTTCTAATACGGAAAAAAAACTAAAGCAAATTTTTCGACATCCCCCTTCTGCTCCGGTCCGTTTGAAATAAAGTTGCTTATATAGAATTGCATTTTTTAATAGTTATAATGAATTTTAGTATTTTTTGACAATATTTTGATTCTTAATGACCGGATTTTACAATTTTTAACATTCTGTGAATAAAGTTTAATATTATTTAACAGTTTGTGACTAGATTTTGAATCTTTCTGACAATATTTTGATATTTTATAATCGACTTTTGCTATTTTTAAGATTTTGGTTTTGGTGTTTTTAAGTCATATTAGATTAAGTTTATTATTGCAGTCTGGCATCAAAGTTTTTACAACTTTGGTGTCATTTGTGTTTTTAGATTAAAGTTTAATTTAAGTTCTGGCGTTGAAGTTTATTATAATAGACTGAGTAACCGCACTATTAAAAACCTTTTATTGCGCTTGAACTAAACTACCACGCTTGAAAAACTGCATGCAAAATATGATGTAGATGCCTTATTAGTTGTAGTCGTTACAGTGGCATTGGTTTTTGTTTATACTTTTGAAAGATTATTCTAATTGCCAGGATACTATAAGATTTGATTAAGGAGCAGTTAGATTAACTTAAACTTCTTTGTATTATTGGTGAAACCCAATCATGAGTCTTGGTGTGGATTGTACTGTTCTGCTTCAAAATGTAAGTAAGTAATTAAAAATGACGTTCTGCCTTATTGCTAAATTACAAGCTAGAGGTGGAGGGAGTTGCTATTTTTCTAAAAAAAAAAAAGATCATTACTAGAACAAGACTTCAGGTTACAGCAATTCGTATTTAATTCCAAATAGAAACTAAAAACTGCACCTTTTTTTTTCTAAACTTGGATTGGACTCTGGAAGACATACATAAGTTGGTTGCGCAACTTTTACCCCTATGTCTTTTGTTGAGTGATTTTAATTTTCTTTGCGGTTTCCATAAAAAAGATCCGTTGTTTGGTAAAGTAGTTTCTTGACTAAAACAATGGTTTTTCTTAATATTTAATCCACATTTTATAGCTAGAAGATTAAGGTTTTTAACATTATTTAAGGTTAAAAGGTTAAAACAATTGCTAGACGGATCAGACAATACGTTTTCCGGAGCTAGTGTCATGACAGCACAGTTTAGCAAAATTTTAAGCCAGTTTGGTCCCACTCCTTTTTAGGGGTGCAAACGTCAAGACTGTTGTGTTAGATTTTTCTCTGTGTGTTGTTTAAGCAGCAAATGTGTTTGTTCTAAAGTCTAACGGTCAACTGGCCAATCTTCCTGTTTTATGGTGGAACAAGAAAATAAAGATAGTTGTAGAACAGAAAAAGCGGATAAATTTCAGCAATTTTTGACGCAGGATGATTATTTATCAAAAAACTGCGTGCCGTTGCTTAGCACAAAATTCTTGCAACCAATCAATCATTGTAGGAGAATATTCTCTAAATTTTTTTCTTAAGAGTTGTTGCCATACAATTGTACCTTTTTTTTGAGTAGTTAGAAGCAAAACTTAGTTGCGTTGGTTCCGTATCAGCTTATCCGGTAGCAGCTTTTACTATGAGGAAGTGGCTGCTAGAAATAAATAACCTAATATAGGAACTAGGTGTCTACTCTACATGTTAGAAAGAATCCGTTATCTTGCCACTACAAAAACAAAACAAGCTAACAACATTGACAATTTTTTCTGACTTTGGAAAAGTGTTGGAACAAATAGTCAACAACCGTTAAGTGTGGATTTTAGAGACCTTTAGTTTTCTGGAAAAATATCAAGTTTGGAAGGTTCAGAAAGTACTACAGTTTAGGTAACGAATTGATACAGTTGGAGAATTCTATTCAAGACGCTTTCCTAGAGAGAAAACACTTTCTCCAATATTTTATGTTTAAAGAACGGTGTTTCTCAAGGGTCAACAATTAGTCAACGACATTGCAGCTTTGGTAGTTATTCCGGTTAAAAGGTGTTTGTATGTTGATGGTGTAATGGTCTGTAAACAAATTTATATATTTTTTAAGACTATGGTTTAATTTTTATGCTTTTTATCAAAATTTTGATATTTTAAGGCCAGCAAAATTTGCTATTTTTGACTTTTTAACAGTTATTGACTTAACTCTGGGTGTTTTTTGACAATATTGGCCAAACTTTTGTGTTTTCTGACAATATTTTGATGTCAGGAGGCCAGATTTTGGTTCTTTTCAACAATTGTTAATATTTTCTGGACAAATTATTCTATTATTAAAATTTTATTAAAATTTGTACACTTTTTTAAAAGTTTATGGACGGATTTTAGTGCATTTTGACAATTATTTAAAATTTTACTTCCGGATTTTTATTTTTAAAATTTTTTCAACAAAGTTTTGCTCTTTTTTATTGTTTTTGGGCAAATTTTGATATTTTTTTAAATTCTTTATGACCCAAATTTTGTATTTTTTACTTTGTATAAAATATGGTAAAATTTGGTACACTTTGCAGTGAGGCCTAAAAATTCTAAGTACGCCAATGCTCGCAAAGCAGCACTTTTCAATCCACAATACAAGCGGAAAAAAATCTAGTAAATACAAATGTAGAGATTATTACAGAACTTATTAAGTAACAAGTTCTAGAACTTGAATTTCACTAAATTGTTAGTTTGGTTCGACAGTTGACTACACACACTGCTTCTAGTATAGCACTTGTAATTTGCGTTTATCTAATTAATTCCTCTATTAAAAATGAAAAATATCAATTATTATTACTATTATTTACAGTTATTGGAGTATTTTAGTTCAGCTTGATCGTAGCTGGAAAATATAACACTTAAGATTTGAATATTTAAACTTTGTATTAAACGTCAACTATGCGAATTTATTTTCAATTTACGAAAAACCCACGTTGAAATTTACATCTGCCTGATACAGGACCCGGAAAATTCCTAAAATATGCAAAAAGGAAATATTCCTATGTAAATCATACGTATGTAAATCGGAATGAATGTTCAAAATCCGGTTATCATTAAAACAATAAAACAACTAATAACTTTTACAACTGTCGGACAGGACGAGGCAGGAATGTAGAGAAAAAAAATTAATAACACCACCGTGCGGCTTTCAATTCGCATGCAGATGACCGCCAACTGACCAAATACGTATAGCGGAGATAAGGTAGGAAATGTTTGCGGCGGTTTGCAACGGGTAAATCAAATAGGTCCTCAATATCCGGGCAGTGATAAGCCCCACGATTTCATGTCGTCCTATTTACGACATGTCATGTCAATTTGCGGATATATTGCGCGTATTTAAAATAATGGTTATATTTTATTGCACTTCATTTCCTGACGTAATGATAAAATCATACGTAAAATATCATGTAATAAATGTTGAAAACTTTTTTATATCGATTGCGTTACTTAGGCAATTGATGACCGCTATTATGGGGTCGCGTTAATGTTTTACCATTTTCTGCGTGAAACAATGGCCGTTATCGCTAGGCTTGTTAATTAAGGATATTAAATTTCTGTATTAATTATTCATGAGAGGTTAGGGAAGATAAATCTTTTTCAAAACTTTTAGTTGTTAATGTTTTCAATTCAAAACTAAGAATATTTATTATATCAAAATAATAGTAGTGTACACAATATATATTTAATTCAATTTGAAAACGTGTTTGAGGACAAGATAAAATATTGAATCACATGTTTGATAGTATCTGTTAGAACTTTACATACGAAAACGCATTGTTTTCTATACAGGGTGAGACATCATTAGATGTAAATAATTTAACCATAGTTTCTTGTTGTTAAAACCTAAACATAATACAACATTTTAATTGAATCATTATAATTTTAGTAGCATTTCTTTCATTTTCACAGTTTTATGTAATAATATTTTTGAGTGTTTTTTCTTTACCAATTATTTATTGTGACTAGAAGGAAGTTGCATCTTTGATCTGCGCTTTTCATGATTATTTTATATGCTTGATAACTTGCTACTTCCAAGATTTGTATTGCAAAGCAAATCCTACAAAGAAGACAATCGGGTTGTACCATTTTTTCTTTTGTTTGTCCGACTCTTATTATTATTTAATTTATTAATACATAAAAAAAGATACATCACATAAATAGATCAAAATAACGGCTATGTTATCCTTATTTCATCGCGGTTTTTTCAAAAGCGACTACATCAAAGAATTATTTTCTCTTTCCTTCTTATCGATTCCGACATTCGTCTCGCCGCGCCGTGCAGCGACATTACGCTAAATCCCGACAAGATGAAGCGCTGTAATATGTGAAATATAGATAAACATGTCAAGGATTAACTATTGTGTAGAATTTGAAAATGCAATCCATGAATGTGTTTGGTGAGTTATTGCTCCCTTGGTGGTAGTTTGTATTCTGTTTTGTTTTGCTTTGTGATTGAAGTTAGTAAAGAATTTATTTAATATAGTTATATAACTTGATGATGATGATTGTTAATATGTTTTTTTTAGTATTAGCGGTAAATGTTTACGTAAAAAAATCAATTTTATATTATTATACCAGGCTATATAAAGAATGTTTCAGAAGAAACCGTAAATATTTTAGGAGGTTATAGAATGGATTATACGAACTTTTTTACTCAAATTAGTCCATAATATTATTACTTAAAATATTTATTATTTGGAAACACACTGCATTATACTTGCTAAAGAAAGAAAAATAGTCCTAGGATGGAGTTAAAGTTAATCTGTTTGCATTTTATGTTTACTTTTTAAAAGCAGTGAACAGAAATAAGTATATTGTGCAACAAGCACTGTTTGAATTGCTCCACTCAAGGCTTGTGTGTAACGTTATATTTGTAGAAAATATTAATAATATTAGTCTACCTGTCTATGCTTTTTTTGTAGTTGCATGTAGTTGTCGGGAAAGGACTTTTGGCGGTTCGTGCAGACCAGGTGCAAGGGTTGATGCACCTGGTGCGGTTGTCGGTGTAGGTCTAAACCGCATGTTCTATGGGCGTAGCGGTTGTTATATGCAGCAGTTGAGATAGAAAGTATGGGGTTGCATGGTGATTCTAGGTAGATTTTTAATGTCCAATCTATGTCTGTCTTTGACGTGTGCTGGTTACGGACTGAGTTGTTGGGCCGTGAGTGTTACCGCCATACCTCCTCGATGTGCGCTAAGGGTTGCCTGTCCACTTCCAGGGTGCATTCGAAATGTTGATCTTGGTGTCTAGATTAGGGTTTAAACCCGAATGTTTTGACATACGCCCACGCAGACGCACGCGCCACTGATGCTTCTGCTGAGCTAAGTGGTGGTTTTGTTTTGTGGACAACGTGAACTTGCACTAGGCACTGTTTAGTGGCCGTTCTGTAGGTTTTCCAATGTCACTAGGCGGATTTGAGGTCTTTGGTAGCGGCTTTAAGGCAGCTGCTCCTGCTGATGTTGGCACTTACGTCAGTTGAACTTGACTGTGGCTCGACTGTTGCTCGACTGACTGTTGGAAAAAATGTGAGGTTTTAATACCTGTGTGCGCTTTCTAGCGCGTTGTGATTAGTGGACGTGGGCTTCTGCCTTGTGCTGCAACATGAACGCTCAATTTTTATACCTCTTAGCCGGTTTTCCATTGGTTCTTGAAGCTTTGCTTACAAAACGGTATTAATTCCTATCTATTTACTGGACGCGACTTTTGGTCATGGGGTTGGTGTTTCCATCGGTGGTGTAGGTCGCAGTTTGTTTAGGTGGAGTTTTACCAGCGGTTGGTATGAATTGTCTTCTATTTAATAGCCATGGTGATGATTTTCTTTGGGCTTAACCACTTGTTGTTGAGACCTTCCGCCCATCTTTGCAATATCACCAAGTCTCCTGTTGCAAATTCTTAAACGTTTTCTTGTTTGGGGTATTTTTGTTTTTTGTATGTTACCTGCCTTTGTCTGGTTTTCTGTAAGCGACTTTCTTGATTCTTAAGCACTGGAGCATTCCAGCTTTCCGGTTCTGCCAGGTTTTATCCTAACAGCAGTTTGCTTGGTGTTTGTCCTGTTGCTGCGTTGATCTTGCGATTACAGTGAAATAACGCCAGCTTGTTCCATTCTTTGTTAGGCTGTTTTTTCTTCAGAGTTTGGAAGCTCTTTTTGATTTTGGCGTGACGTCGTTCTACCGGATTATCCTGGGGGTGTGGTGCTTGACTTTTTACTGTTGTACCCCTTCCTTGAAGTTCTGGCTGGAAAAATAAGTACTGTTGTTGGACAGTACGACTTTTAAGTACCTCCACCGATGAAACAAGAGCTGCTGGTACTGCATTATCTCAACTCATCTTGTGCAAAAATTAATCATTGTTAGTGCGTACCTGTTTCTATTGTTTGTAGCGTCAACAGTGCCAATGTAGTTTATGTCTTTTTTTTACGGTTTGCCCGGCGGATGTAGGTTTAATAAGGCCATGGGCTGTGTTGGCCCGGTTTTGACTCTTAGGCAAATCAAGCAGCTACAAACAAAAGTACGCACGTCTTTTCTTACGTTTGGCCAATGGTATGATCGGAAGATACCCGCTTTTGTTTTATCCTTCCCGGGGTGTCAAGTGATGCTCCTTGATGATTTCCTGTTGCATTCCAGGCAGTACAACCAGTTGCTTGTGGCCGGCGCTTGTTTAGATTAGCTTGTCTTGTTTGTTCAGTTTGTACCCAAAGTCATGTTTTTTGAGTTTTTCGGGCTATCCATCATCTTTTGATTTGATAATGTTTTGCGTCTGTTGACATTTTTGTTGGACTTGTTGTACTGACGCGGCCAAGGTTTCTCTTTTTATTAAGTTTACTTAGTTTGGTTTGGATTTTGCGATTTTCCGAGAAGTCGGTATAGACATCGTAGGTCTGATGGTTTGTAGGTAGACGGGTTTTCCGGTGGCAGTAATCTTTTAGGGTCGTCTACTGACACAGCAATAATGTCTTTGCTAGCAAGTGTGTTCCACCTTAAAATTGAACTCTTGTAATATTGGCAACCATCTGGTGAACTTTGCGTGGACATCAGTAGAGTTTTCTAACCAGACCAAAGCTTTATTGTCGATTTGGACGGTAAGCTGCTTGTTCTTTAAGTACGATTTTTACTTCTTATGAGCTCACAACATTGCAAAGCATTCCAGCTCGTTGGAATGGCACTTTGACTGACAGGGGGTAAGTTAGGCACTATCGTACGATATAATATGTTGCTTGAACTTTTTATTCTAGTACAACACCGTTTTTACGCTAATGTTGCAGGCGTCCGTTTGTAGTACAAACGGTAGGCCTGGCTTAGCTCAGGCAAGAATCAAAGCTTGGTTTAAAGCCGTTTTTACCTTTTTAAACGTTTTTGCTTTTAAGTATGTCCACACAACGGGTTATTTGTACCCTGGAGTTCTATCAGGGGGGCGGCCAGTTATGAGTACCCTAACACTTACTCCCGGAGCCAGGTGCACAGTCCCAAAAAGCTTTGCAGTTGCTTTTTGTTGCAAGGCGGCATCTGTTCTTGTATCAGTTTCAAGTGATGGGTGAGAGGTTGATTTTCTTTTGCTCTTTTTAAGTATTTTACCAAATCTTTGACAAACTCACTCTTCTTTATGTGGCATTGCAGCTGGTATTTTTGTAGCTTTTCCAGTACTAAGCGGAGGGGTACCGAATGTTCTTTGTAGTTCTTAAAATAAACCAGTATATTGTTTAAATATACCAGCACTATCTTTTCTAGCAGGCCTGCTAACACCTAGGACATCAACTTTTGGAATGTTGCCGGTGCATTATCTTGAAGTGATACGTGCGGCAAATGCGATGAAATGCCTGTGCTCTTTCTGTATTAAAATCTGCGAATTGCCGGCATTTAGATCAATTTTGCTAAAGACTTTGGCATCTCCAAAGTTTTTTTGAATTTTTGATTTCCTTTCTTGTGATCTTACTCAGTGCGTGATAGTCTACGCAAAGTCTGAGGAAACCATTTTTTTTCTTCAATATCACTACGGGCGCGCAACAGCTACTAGTACTCTGCTCAATAATGCCGGTAGCCAGCTGCTTCTTTACTTCTTTGAATGCTATTGCCTTCTTCTGCGTAGGGTGCCGATCGAACGGGATGGTGCCTCTCACTTCAATTCGGTGTTTAATAGTTGGCGTCGTCGTCGGAGTTTTATCTTTTTGGAAGACGGTTGGAAACGTCTTGCCCGGCTATAGTGTATACACACAATGGCAGAAAAAAATCATGGTTGCGTCTTGATCTAATAACCATGAGTTGCCAAGTTGATTCTGATTTCTAACGCTAATCTGCATGTCTACCTTCTTGGTAGTTTGTAGGGAGGCCGTAGGGTTGGCTTGCGCTATTGCCATGGTTACTGCATTGGTGTTTGGCAGTTTTTACTTGTGGCTAGCTTCGGAGTCGACTAGCGCTTGACCTGTTTTTGGTGGATGGTAACCGGTTTGCGGGGTAGTTAGTGTTTCTTTACTGCTTCTATGCTAGTTGGGATTGGCTTGCTCTGTTATTGATTTTTTGTTGTGGGTTGTTTGCGGACTAGAAAGGCATTTTGTTTGAGTACTGACCGGACTTGAGTCCGTTTCTAAAACTTGCAGTGTTGTTAGTTCCGGTCTCGCATTTTATTGCTGTGGCAACTAGTTGGTCAAACGTTTGAAAGTGCAGAACGTTGAATGACTGTTATGGTGGGTGCCCTGCCGATTTACATTTGGGCTCGATTTGGATTCTGCTTTTATTAGATCTTATCGGGGTCGTAAAGGCACCATGCTCTTTATACGCCCTACATTTGGCGTTATTTATCAACGGTTGCTGTTCCGTCTGGTGATGGAAGGGGTTATCGGTGGTGTGAAAGAGAGTTGATTGTTAAGCAAGCGTCCGAGATGCTGTGAAATTTTTGTTCAGCGTGAGGTACTAGGCTACAGGCGGTAAAACCGGGAGAGGATAGAATACTCCAGATGCAAATGTCGATGTTGACAGGCTATAGAAGGGGTCGTCGTCGTAGGGGTTAAGCGGTTGTTGCTATGCGTAGTTGAAGAGTTTATTTTATTGCTGACAGTTTTTTTATCATACAAGATAATTTAACGTTTGAAGTTTTTTTTTAATAAAAAACAGTGCTGCAGGCGTCGGTTTAAAGTACAAAGTGCAGGCCAGGCGCCTAGGTCTTTCAACTTGTCTGGTTTGTATATAGCCTATAAATGGCATTAGTATTTTTCGTCGAAATTTGCACAAGGTTTTGCTCCTGGATCTATATGTGTGTGCTTGGAAGATAGTTGTGGCGTTCCCATGTGAAATATTTGCAGGCACATCTCAAGTTTTATTGGGCTGCAGGTCAAATGTGGTATCAAGTAAAAGAGCTACCTTAAAGTTACCTACAGGCTCAACCAATGTGTGCGTTAGTAGTTGATTTATCAGAACTAGGATCTTGGCTGGGCTTTACTAATTCTGTTGAATGATGTTGTTGCTATGACCAATGGTTTGCTTTGACTGATGATTGTTGGTCTGCTTCTGTTGTTTAAGTTTAGTATCTTGCGCACGTTTACTTTGTTGTATTTGTTGATATAAAAAGATCATTTCTCAAATGGTTTTAAGTTTTGGAGTGTTAAGCAACGCCTAAAAGCTGTCGTAGTAGTGAATTGCAAATTATTGCACGGTGCGGGACAATTATTATTTTTCTCAAGTTGTTCTTGCTGCTATGTTCTTAAAGTTTTTTGCTAGCAAAGATTTTAGTTATGGCGGTAGTCTAAATCCGTTGTAGGTAGCAGCGGTGCGGCACAGCAAGTAACAATGGCATTGGCTGGTTTGGACTTTTCTTGTAACAGGCCATCTTATCTTAAGATGTTGCTGCATTAACGCTCGGATTCAGAGAAAATGCTGCAGAAAAATCGATTAGAATAAGGTGAAGCGCGCGGATTAAATACAAAACCATTTAAATTTTATAACTTTAGAGTTTGAAAACGTTAAAAAAAAAATAAAAATTTATTTGCAAAAAAAATTAAAAAAAACGGTCTGCTTTATGCTCCCCTGTAAACAGAGGGAGGAAGAAGTGAAAGACGTTTTAGCACCGGGCGCATCAGATGCTAGTCACGGCACTGCTTATAGGCGTTTCTTAGAGTTTGTGGAGAACTTGTACCACGTCTAAGTCAGGGTTTTAGGATGTCGGCCATTTGACCGAAAGCTTAGCTATCTGGTTGGCTAAAAGCTTTGCTGAAGATAGAAACATTTTAATAAAATAATTGTCACTTGCTTGGAATAAGCGGATTAACAGCTGATTTTTAACTGAAAACAGTGCGTTTTGCGCCGATTTTGTTGTTTGCGCTTAGCATTGCTTCCTGCGAGCGTTGGAAGTGCTTTTGGGTAGAGCAAAATTCTGTTGTTAATAAGCAGGTGCTTTACCGTGGACTTGGCTGTTGCGGCTTGTTCACAGTTTGTTATAAACAGGACAGCTTTTGTAGGTTTTTTCGTCTCTTTCCATGCATGTAGTCAAGGTAGTTGGTTTGTACGTTTAAGCGATGAACTCAGCCTGCACCACATTAGCCTTGATACAGTTAGGCATGATTCTGCAATCATTGCACAAAAATCTGCATGCAAGAAAGAGTGTATGCGGATACCATCAACTACGTTTACTGCGCGGTTGATGGTTAAGTTTATTGAGTTGAACGTTGTGAACAGTCCTTGGTAGAAGGATTTGTGTTAAATAACAATGGGCAGAAGATGGCGTGTTTTAACACCCTCTGTGGATGCTGACTGATTTGGTAGGCTTAAAAGAGGAACTAGAGAACTAGTAGTTGAACCGGAGTTGGCTTTTTAGCCTTGCTGGCTAATGGCTTTGGTGGCGTTAAAAGTACCTGTCGCAAACGGCCGGCTGATGACCTGTTTACTTCTTAAATTTTTTTGACTTTTTTTTGTTTTTTCTTAGCAGGATGAATTGATCTTCTGAAAGCAAAGTTTTGTGGTGGGAGTCAACATTTCTGTCTTGGTGGATGATCTTTTTTTTTTTGAGAATGCGGAATTTGCTGGACCGGCGAAAAGTCTCTTAAGAGAGAACTGAGCTGGGATTTCTGGCTTGCTAGTTAAGACCGTGTTTGCTGCGTAAAGCGTTTTTAGTGGGGGTAAAGGTTGGAGTTTTTGATGTAAGTGGAAACTGGGTGGGCAGCTTGGCGGCAACGGTTTTTTTTATGTCTATTTTTAGCTTGATTAGGGCTTTTTGTTAATTGAGTCTAATTTTTCTAAACTTGTTTTTGAATTGGCCTTTCACCAAAAATTGCTTGAAAGGTTAATCTTGTTCTTCTTTAGTTGTTAATACATTATTTAGAAAATTTTGCCGTCGGACATGTTGTTGTCTTTGTTGGTTATCCTGAAATATAGTTTAAAATAATTAATGTTAATTGAGTGGTTGGACCCAGTGTAATAATTGTTAAGCAGATCGGGAAGTAATGGTTTGTTTTGCGGGACATCTGCAAGAGGTGGTGCAGGTTGAAGATTGTTGGTGTGTACTTTTGGGGAGATGGCGTAGTAAATCTTTAATCTAAGAACAGTTTTCTTAGTCTAAGGTAAGTTTAGAGCTTATTCATTTGTTATAGAGAGTCTTTTTTAGTAGTCATTGTGAATACTTTTTTTTTGTGGTAGCATAGCCTATAGCTTTTTTGTGGATTGTAATATTAAAAAGGCAGTTGGGTAATTTGCAAATGTTTTGGTGCTAACGCACGTAAGGCCTCTTTGAACAAACCTGCAAATATCTTTTTGTACTCCAAGTGATAATTGCAAAGGAAAGTGGTTGTTTTTGGGGTAGCCAATTGTGTTGAATGAATGAAAATGTTTGAATAGTTTTTTTGTCCTGCTAGTGGAGTGACCAGTTTGTCTTAGTTCTTTTTGTTTGAAATAGTTTGCCGTTTTGACTTACCCGGTAGCCCAGATCAATATTTACTAGGTTTTTAGGGTCTACGACTAGTGCCGTTATCGGTTGTGACTTTTGAGGTCACCCTTGGGGTGCCCCAAATTTTGACGTAAGAAGATATTGCTCTTTGCCGATGCATATCCGTCTATCCTACAATATGGCGTTCTGAAAAAGAGCGTTGTTAGCCAAACACAAAAGTATACACCAAGGGCACCCCAGTGCATAAAGAGTGACACAGCCAAAAACGCTTCAATTCTTGATAGCGTTGAATGATAAGATAAATCTGGGGATATTTCAGTTGTGCCGGCGTTATAATTTTTGTCTGTAAGTGAAGTCTGTAGATCTTGACGGCGCAGACATCATTACAGCATTCCAATTCAAATTTGTTGTCTGTCAACTTTGAACTATCATAAAAGATGCAGTGGCGTTTTAAGCTAAACGCTGAAATTACTCTAGTTTGAGTGTTGGTCAATATTTTTTTATAACTGTGTTTTTGGTGTAGCAAAAGTTTTGTTTGGAATCTTGCAAAGTCATCAACGGTTTTTCTATTTTAGCAAAGCCGGGTTTATATTTCTTTAACCAGGTATATAGACCGGTAAAAAGAGCGTAGTATATGCTTGCCGATACAATTTTTTAATTATAAGATAAGGGCTTTCTTATTAAAAGACTCTATAAATAAAGTGCTGCTTATAGCAGTAGTAGTAGTAGTAGTAGTAGTAGTAGTTGTTAAGTTAATTTTATACGTGTTGATTTAAGTCGTGATGGGTTTTGGATTGCTGCTGAAGAATAACAAAAATTCTTTGATGACAGTTTTAAGTTTTTGATGGGTGATAGTATTAAACTTGATCATCATCTAACTAAAGTTAGCTTAGGTTGGGGGCAATGAGAAATTAAACATTTTGTTTGCTGTTTTTTATGATAGTTTTGGCTTGCCCGCTAGTGTTTAGAGATGTGATTAGGTTTGCTTATTAGCTTAGGCTGTTTTTGACATAGTTAGCCAGTTGAAGTTTTGACTAGCTTTTAAGTCTATTAATACCATGTACTTTGGTACGTTGATAGTAACGGAGCAGGGTAAATAATTAAATTTTTCAGAAAATTGTGATGACACTTTTTGGCAAGTTGGTGTTTGGCCTTTGACCAACCTGTTTTCTATTTTCTTGTAATGTTTTGAGCGATTGTGGTGTAGTTTTGTACCATTTTTGAATTTTATTGCAAATTTGACGAGTGTAGATATATTTACTAGGTCTTTCAGCTAGTTTTAAAGATTTTGGTGTTAATTGATTACCAAATTTGTGGTTTGACTATGGCGGTTAAAGTATTTGTAAGTGCAGCTTGTCAGCGTAACAATGCTTTTTTGAGCTATATCTGCAATGGTTGTGGTAATCAGCACTGACCTGGACCTCTTGGTTACTAGTAGTAAGGTTGGGGTTAGAGCCAGAATCTTTAAGGCTTTGTAAAAAAGCTAGAGTTTGATGGTCTGTTAGTTTTAGCAGAAATTTTTTTGTTTTTTTTTTCCAAAACTGGGTAAGTTTTTTAAATTTTTTTGAAAAGTTTGGTGATGGTGACGTTGTGCAAAACACAAGTAGATTTTTTGGACCAACTAGTGGATTTGTGGTTTAATTCTAGAGGGTGCGTTTTTGGGATAAGTTGCTACTGGAGACACGATCTCTTGTCTCATCTGTGGAAATTAGTTTACCCAAGGTTTTGGGTGTGCCGTTTAGATTTAACTTGTGCTAACGGCGTTAGTGTAGGATACTGTTGCTTAAGTAAAGTTTTTTCTGTGGTTTAGTTTTTTCTAGTGGTGGATGGTTGAGTTGTACTTTAGAATATTGAACCAACTTGGTTTAGACGTCTAAAGTGGCTGACTGGTTACAGTTCTATCAAGATAAAAAGTATTTGCCAGTTAGGCCTGAGTGTTGTTGTCAAGCTATTGCAACAATATTCATGCAATAGATAAAAAATTATTTGATAAAAAAATATTTGAAAGTAGAAGAATAGTAAATATATTGTTTTTGATTGGAGAAAATGATAGATAAATAAACAAACTGCATTTAATGGATGGTCGAGAATTTGTGGAAAATGTTCAGTTAATGTAATTCTCAGTAGGATTTTATTTACACAAATTAAAACAGAAAAGAATACATTAAAATAAATGATTAGAACAGATATGTACATATTTAATAGATAAAGTTTGTAATACATTATTCACTTTAGCAAACAATTACGTTTTATTTTGTATGTGTGCATATCAGTATTGACAAGCTTGATGCCAGTTGAAACTACTCCAATATTTGTTAGCTAACTTTTAGTCGGTTTAAACGGTTGTTACACAAATCTTTGATTTAAAAATTAGATTTGATTCAGTATCGGCTTTTAACAACAAAAATGGTTTAGCATGTTAGATCGGAAAATTACATTACTGTGCGGTTCAACTACTTGATTAGGTTCTGCAAGAAACGTAAAAACTGAACTGTTACTAACATAGTCGTGACTCGGTATTTAATTTATTTTATTATTTTTATTTGAACTTGTAAAGACGTGACTGTTAATGATAAATTTGATTTATTTTTTTATTAAATTTTATAAAGGTTCTGATTGAAAGGCAATATTTCGTAAACACACACCAATCTTCAAAAACTGACCTTGCTAATCTTATATATACAAACTAAGTTAGTCACATGAATATGATAAACTATGCCAATTACTTTATTATTACGTAACAAATAATGCATTTAATTAAGATATTGCAATTCATAATCTGCAACTAACTAATTAATAACGTTTAATCCAAACAATAATTACAAAAAGTACGCACAAGTACTAATCGTCTGGTTTATATAACACGCAACAACCTTGACATTGATTATGCAACCTTTATTATCAATTTTAACGACTCCAGACAATTATTAGAGAGTTGTACAATAATATATAGATAATTTTATTAATAAAAAAACAACTTTCTGATTGTTTCGTCTATCGATAGAAGATACATATTTGAAACTTTATGATCCGCTGATCTATGACCGCCCTTATCAGTTGAATCATATATAATTCATAAAGCGCTTGGAGTTCGGTTTAGTCTATCGTCTGACCTGTAAAGTTTCTCTGTTCAGTGATACTTATGTGATTATAATATGGGTAAGTGCATTTTAATTCAATTACGTTGTTTCTACTATATGTTATTCTAGGTTCTAATAGTCTTGCAAGGCAATTTTTAATTTCTCAATTTGCTTTGGTTAAGGTAATCTAATTACAATTAATTAATTATTGTTTTAATTCAATAATATTTTTAGTGTATTTTGGAAGATATAACTGGATTAAAAGCCAAACATGAATTTTTTCATACAATACTGATTGTTATTCCGAGTTTCCTGCTTGCTATAATATTAACGCTATGCTCATGTGTTCTCGTTCTTATATTCTGGGTTTACAAACAAATAGCTAATGTGATATTAAAATTAACACTTGGAGAGAATTATGGGGGTTTGGTTACCGGCTGTAACGTATCTACGACCCTTTTGGAAGGCAAAGAGCGCGGAGTAGTTACAGTTGTAGTAGTATTTGATTATAATAAAGATGGTGAAGCTTTTTATGAAATGGTAAAGAATCGAGTTAAAGAAAAAGTTTTTGAATCAAACAAGTATAAAATGCTTTTAACCATCAGAAAATTTTTCATGAATTATATGTACTTATACAAAAAAGACTTTGAATTGGAAGAGATTGTCAAAAGAATCGACAACTATCCGGGTGATAAATTAACTAAAGACAATTTAGTAACTTTTATGAATAAACATTGTCATATGGATTTACCCTGTAATAATCATGGAAATTTCGATATTCAAGTCGGAACCCAACCTTTAAACACATATAAAAATCAAAACGGAATCAAACAATATCCACTAATATTTAGAATGCATCATTTATTAGCCGATGGATTCATTATTTATAATATCCTAGCTGATATTTTCTGTATAAATCAGGAAGGAGATGATTATTCAAGTAAATTTATTAAAAAATCACCCAAAACCAAGAAACCAATCATGGAAATAATTAAAGCCGGCTGGAATATGATTTGCCAAGTATATGTAAGAGCAATAGTGCCTAAATTGTATCAACCTGATGTTTTTATTGATGGTAGCATTAAAAAAGAATCCGATACCATTATGTCGTTTCTTATTGAAGATGAAGAGAAGTATGTGAAAATAGCAAAAGACATTAAAAAGCGAATTCCGGGCCTTCCATTTTTTGCAATCCCAAGTGCAGCTTTTTCAGCTAGCTTAGCAGAATATATTAAAAAGGTATTTATATTATTTTCATTTTAAAATATTATTTTTAAGTAAATTATTTCAGCATACCAGACCGGATGATGTTATACCGGAAGTGATATCAGCGGCTTTACCTATTCAAATGCACTCAGACAGGCTCACAAAATGCTACAGTAATAGCATGAATGTATTCGAGAATGATTTCTCGGTGTTTTATATGGACTTGTGCATCGTGCCGAAGGGCAAAAGAGATGTGCCGATAGAAGATTATATTTTGGATAGGCTTCTCATAATCGGGGACGAATTTAAGGATGTTGCCAATTCAGCAGATAGCATTGTGAGTAGAATCGCGGTGATAGACATCATTAAAAAATGTTTGTTTGTATTGATTTTATGCTTGAGTACTCAAAGAGAGTAGGATGAAAAAATATATATTGACAGATCAAAGAATTTATTTAATTAGGATGGTTGTGCTATGTATTGAGTGTTCACGTTTTTTTAGTAAAAAAGCTTTAATATTAATAACGAATAAATTCTAGATACAATTTGATAAAATAATTGTTAATTAAATATGGCTTACTCTTAGCTTAGTGCATTTAAGAAATAAATTTCCGTGAATTCCGATTAAGATTTTATTTATTTTAATAAACTATCTACATATTATATATCCTACATATTATAATTTACTTAAAAATAGTTTTAAGAGACCACAATTCATTTATTTTTAAAAATTACTTTTATTTGTTTAATTAAAAAAATATGTAAGTGATTAGTAGAAAATAGCTGTTTACAATTTTAAACCGCTTGCAAAGCATATATGGCCGAGCTAGTACACCACGAAGAAAGTTTGTTAGGGCGGGATTTATAACTAGCAAGGCCATAAAGACAGTTAACGGTTGTATGACGTATTATATTTTTATGTGTATGTACCGTTTAGAGCAGTATTCCTAGACAAATCACAGTTTCAGACATTTCAGGCATTTTCACAATAATTAGCGTAAATTTTTTTTTGACTGATACAAAAAAGTAACGCATACAACTCTTATCAACTCTTATAGAAAATAAAATCAAATATGTTTATTTGATTTTACAGACCAAATAAATGATATAAATTATATTTACTTTAGACGGTTTTGATAAAAAAGATACAAATTTGTCAAAAGTGCAAAACTCTATTAATAAATGCTCAAAAACAGCTAAATTTGGTCTTGAAACATCAAAATATTGTTAAAAAACACCAAAATCTGACCAAAAACAATTTAAAAGTGCAAAAGTTTAATCACAAAATGAGAAAAACAGTAACACCCGGTCTTAAAACATCAAAATATTTTTAGAAAGCACTAAACGCTAGGCATAAATGGTTAATCTGGCCAAAAATATTAAAATATGACTATAAAATGTTAAAATATTCTCACAAGGAACCAAAATTTAAATATAAACTTTTGGCAAATTTTGGCACTGTCTGCTAGTAATTTTTTTATGTTTTTTAGCTGAGAAAACGCGTCTGGAAAGATCAATATCAATTTTTCTGATGACAAACACTGAGGCAGAAATATCTTTTTAAGCCACCCGCCCGCATTTTATAAACTAAGTTTTTGACTGTTCACTGAAGTGTAAACAGCACTTAGATAAAGATAGGTTTTTTTGTTGTCATCTGTTAGTCATGTTTGTAATCTGCAGAAACGCAGGAGGAAAACGTAACATCTAAATTTTGTAACACTTTTCTAATCCACCCTATCAAATTTTATAAACTAGGCTCTGACAACCGATCCAAGTGTTTGGTTACTAAGAAATTGGTTTACTTTGCTTTATTTTTAACTTAATGGCATCAGTCAGTTATTCTCATATGTTTGTAAGCTGCAGAAACGCGGCAGAATAACATTCAATTCTTAATAACAAATAATTTAGATTTTTTTAACTTAATTTGTCAGCAGTGGCGGATTTAGCTCAATGCGTTATTAAATGTTATACTATTACTATGACACTATGCGGGACTCAAGGCAACCGTTTCATCCATATATTTCTATGCATAAAATGTTAAAAATGTAATATTTTATTTATAAAAAGTTAAAGATGTCAAAATTTGGTTATCAAATTGAAAAATGTAAATTTGTTTATGAAATTCTATTCTAACTATTAAATTAAAAGTACCAAAATCCGACAATAAAATATACAAATATTGTCAGAAAATACCAAAATTGACCAAAAACTGTAACATTTAATTTATATTAAGTCAAGACAAAATTCGGCCAAAAACGGTTGAAATGCAAATTTTTTCCATAAAAATTTAAACAAGTTAAAAATCATAAACATCCGGCCACAAACTATTAAAAAATTTCATAAAACTTCAAAAATATCAAAATCCAGTTATTAAATACCAAACATATGGTTAGGTTAGGTTAGGTTAGGTCAGGTTAGGTTAGGTTAGGTTAGGTTAGATTGAAACATCAACATATTGTCATATTGTTTAAAAGTGCAAAATTATTTTAATAGAATATCAAAAATAGTAAAATATTCTTAGATAGAATAAAAATGTGGCTAAAAACTAATAAAATTTAGTTATGAAACATCAAAATACAGTCAGAAAGATTTAAAACTATAGAGTAGTGTAAAATTCTCTTTATAGAACGTCAAAAATAGCAAAATTAGGGCATATATTGTTTTTAAAATATTGACAGAAAAAATCAAAATTTACTATAAGCTGTTAAAAAATGTTTATGAAAACTCAAAAATAGCAAAAGTCTGTCTTTAAATATTAAAATATTAAAAAAACATGCAGCAAAAATGTTGTAAAAAATATTTTAAAATTAAAAATTTGAACAAAAAAAAGTTACAAAAGTAAATATAAGAAAATAAACGTTATAAACGGTTGTCGGTTTGTATTTACCTATGTTGAAATACTATTACACAAGACAAACTAAAACAAATCTACCGTACGGACGTATTATGAATTTATTTATTTAGTATCATGAACTGTAGGTAATACTATATTGGTCTTGCTTTGTATTGTAACTATTGACATTTTTTGTCTTTGGCAAATAATAAAGCATTAAAAAACAAATAATTAGAACTTGCAAAGCATTAAAATGTGAACAACAAATTGGTTACAATACAGCAACAATAGTTTTGAAGGTGTTAACGCAATGTCCTCTATTAGGAGGAACGTTGAACTGTTTGTGTGTGAAGAAGACTGTAATACAGTTAGATCCTTACACGGACAGGCAACGGCATTTTTAGCTCGTTTTATTTAAAGCAGATGACCGAAATAAATTTATCATTTAAAATTAATAAACGATGTATTTTATGTAAATTGCTTTTTCATCCAGTAAGAGACACATACACGTGTTTTAGGGTATGCACCCATCATTAGTGTGCGTGATAAATTTGTATCGGTCATCTGATTCAAATAAAATCCGCCAAAAATGCCGTTGCCTGTCCGTCTAAGGATGTAAATGTATTACAGTCTTCTTCACACACAAACAGTTCAACGTTTCTCCAAATAGGAGGCATTGCGTTGACACCTTCGATACATTAGTAAACAAAAATTGTTTAATAGTTACTGTGATTTTATGCAAATTGTCTTTTTGACCAGTGAGATTTTAGGCACACTGATGAAACACGTGAATGTGTTTTTTACTGGATGAAAAGACAATCTACATAAAATACATCATTTATAAATTTTAAGCAATAGTTTTTATTGCTTTTTTGCATTATAAATACACGATTGGTTCACAATCAATAATTTACTGTAACTTAAAATAGAAGGGATATATGTAAAATTGAAGTTTTTGTAATATTTTTGAGCAATTTTTCTTAGCAGGTATAAGTTTTGTACTTCTCATGATAAATTAGGTTGTAAGTGTACACCTAAAAATTTTACATTTTTTATTTTAGCCATAATGTTAAGAAAGAACTTAATATCAACAGTTTTATTGTTATTTAAATGTAATGAACTATTAACATTTAAACCAATATTGGGATTTATTCAGAATTACATTAGAGTAGTTATTTGCTGGATTTTCTAAAAGTTTTTTACATTCTATTAATAAAAGGGTATTTCCCTATTTTTTTTATAGAGGGCAAAAATTGCATTTTTTTGTAGTAGAGTTTTGGGTAGTCTTTATACACAGTTTTTTTCATCCCCAAAAACCCTGTATACAATTTAAAGAAAAAATTCCAGAAGGATTGACATTTATTTTAGGTTATCTAAACCTTTCATTGCATGAAATTTTATTTTTTTACTTCAACATAAATAATAAAAAATTTACATCAATGATTTTTCTGGAATGTTGCGCCACTATTAAAAATCGATTTTTTCTTCTTTTTTGCCATTGCTTTTGTGACTCAGCAAAGCATTTATATTTTTAAAACACTGAAATTCGGATTCTTCAAAAAATTTCACACCGAGTAGGTATCTTGGGTATAATATTTTCATCAATTTGTAATGATTTGACTGCTCAAAACACAATTTATCGTATTTTTTACCAAACAAAAAACAAATAAAGTATTTTTTTTTCAAATTTTTGAATGTCAGATTTGTAATCCTGCCATCAAAATTAGTCAGTAAACAAATTTTCATCAAAATTGGTAAAGGTCAAAAAAACTACCAAACAAACTTTTTTCACAATTTTAAGACTTTTTGCACTAAACTCAAAAACGGTTAGTAATAGAGACACTGGACAAACTCCATCATCTTCAGAAAGATGAAATCCATTAAATTGGTCGGTTTAATTTTTTTTTGTTTAATTCAACCCTTCTTTTTAGAAAAAAAACATGAAATTCACATTATTGGCTGTCATTTTTAAATAGATGAACTTTTTAAAATTTTATTTTTTATTGGATAGGGTTTATCAAAAGCTTTTCAACGATGTATCAAAATTTTTAAATTCTACCAAACATGTTTTTTTGATGCTAGGAAAGTATTTTTTGAGATAATTTGGATATTCGTGATGGGGGGCATTTCACTTATGTTAACCGGGGAACTTTTTGTTTTTGAAATTCTATTTATTGAATGTTAAAAGTATTAAAATCCGGCCATAAAGTTTACAAATATTGTCAGAAAATACCAAAATTGATCAGAAACTGCAACATTTTATTTATATTAGAAATAAATAAAAAAAATAATAAATTGGTCATAAAGTATTTACATATTTTAAAATTAAACGATTAAAATAAAAAAATTTGGTTATAAAATGTCAAAAAATAGCAAAAACAAAAACTTGCTATACAATTTTATACAAGGTAAAAAGCATAAAAATTCGGCCATAAACTGTTAAAAAAGTGTAAATTTTTTATAAAACTTTAAATATTTTAAAACCCAGCTATACAATATCAAACATGTAGTTAGAATTGTCAAAAATAACTAAACCCAGTTATGAAATATTAACATATTGTTAAAAAGAACCAAAATCCAGTCTTAAATATTAAAATATTGATTAAAAACAAATTTTTTTTTTATGAAATGACAAAAATAGAAAAATTTGGCCAAAAACAAATAAAATGCGATGAAATATCAAAATACTGTTCAAATCTCGATAGAAATGTGTAAATGTTTATTTATAGAACGTCAAAAATAGCAAAATTTTGTCGTACTATATATAAATATTTTTAGATAGAATTAAAATTTACCATAAACTGTTAAAAAATGTTTATGAAAACTTAAAAATAGCAACATTTTGTTTTTAAATATTAAAATAAAATAAAAAACACTAAAATCCTGTTAAAAATGGTTTAAAAGTGTAAAATTTTGTTAACAAATTTACAAATTTTTATGACTGAATAACTGATGCAGCAAAAATGTTGTAAAATTTTAAAATTAAAGATTTGAATAAAAAACTTAATATCAACAGTTTTATTGCTATTTAGTACTAGTTGATTACATTTAAATCAGTATTAGGTTTCATTCAGAATTACATTAGAGTAGCTATTTGCTAGATTTTCTAAAAGTGTCAAACTATCCCAAAACTTATTTATGTTTTTTTATTGTATATTGTTATTTTAAACATATTCTTTTTAATGAAAAATAAAACAATTTACTATGTTTTTTATCACAAATTTATTCTGACGAATACATTACTAGTTTCGGCTTTACCAGAGCCTTTTACAGATAAAATAAGTTAGAACTTGATTTTTTATAAACACACAACCATCCTTTATATATGATCTTTTTTATTCATTAAATACGAATGTATCAGCTTTAGTAACTTTTTGCGTATTTCTTAATGTTTAAGTTTTTTTAACAGTATTTATTTAAAACACAGTCAAATGCCTTAGATTAATATATGCAGAATCTACAGTTTTGCCACTTTTAAATACATAATATGTTATAAAAAAATGAAAAGATAACCTTCAATGTAGACTTGTTTTTATAACCATTTTGAGCATTACAAACATTTATTCAATTTATTAGTCATGCTTTTAATGAATGATTAGATTCTATGTATTCGCACATTGACTTTTATGCAATGAATTAATTATATTTGCAGCTTCTAAATGTGGGACTAGGTTTAAAATAAATTGAATAATGTTTGAAAAGTAAGTTTGCTACATATTGGCAGTTATTGCACTATCTAGCACTTCCGTTGTTTTATTTTGATTCCCAATTTCATTTGGGTTGTTTATAGAATTAATAATGTTTAAATTATTTTTTTTTTCTTTAAAATTTAAATTATTTTGCATATTCTTTTTCTTTTTTTTTTAATTTGCATTCAACATTATTGCCTACTAATCTTCTCCAAAGCCACATTTCAAATATGTCTATGCTTTTTTTATCATTTTCTCTTATTACCCATACAAAACATTTTAAAATTATTTTAGTTTATATCTAAATTGCAATTCAAAATCTTGATCTTTCTTCTAAAAGCTTTTTTGTCATTCTTATGCGTACTCTTATTTTTTTTTTTCTCGTTTTTTTCAAATTTTTGTAATTAACAATTTCAAGTTTATTAATTAGCATCTTTTTTGGTTTCTGCAAACAAGATTATTGGCAAATTGAATAGATTCTATTCTTCTTCTTTCTATGCTCATTTGGCATACATATTAAACTACGTTAGTGATAAACACACACACATTTCTTGTTTCAATCCATTTTGTGATTTTAAGTTGTTTTTTTGTGTTATATTTTCCTCCATGATTTTTACAAATTTTCTATTAATTAACTTGAACAAGATCTTTGCCGCGTGCAAATAATTGTTCTACACTTTTTGCACTTTTTAGTTTCTTTTTTATTATCGGTATTGTTTCTGTCTTTGAAGAATTGTTTGGTCAGCCTCCGCTTTTATATACATCATTACACAATGATGTTAGCTCTTTCCTTTGTAAACATTTCAACAACTCTAACGGTATTCTATCCTCTTTTGAAGCTTTTCCAACCTTTATTTTTTTTTAAAGCTGAGATCACTTCCTCTATCATAATGTTTTCACTTACATTGTTTTTATTCAGAGCTGTTTCCTTTTTACATCCAAGGTATACAATTTTTGTTTCAAAATAGTTATAATGTTAAACAAAAATGATTATTGTTATTATTATATTTTCTAACAATATCAGGTAGTCTAATTTAATCTCTAAGATTTCCTAATCAATGTTGCATAAAATTTTTTTTTGCAAGATTTCTTAATATTTTTTTTTATATGTTAGCCGTGGTAGCTTATAATGTCCGTTGAGGTCTAAAAATATTCTTTTAGGTTTTCTTTAGTATCTTTATATATTCCTCATTGCCAATGTTATCGTAGTTCTTCCAAAGTTGTTCAAGCTGTCTCATATTGACCGAGCTCTCCCAATATTTAATAAGGTTTTATTTTCTCTAAGTAACAGATAATAATACCGTAGTGGCTCTCACTATAAATTCACTTTGTGAAAATGTTTTTTTTATGCATTATTGTCGCTTGTCTTTACATGCAATTGCCTACTCTTTAATATACACGTTACCTTAAAAATCAGTGGCGTAGCTATTTCACAGCAAAGATCTGCAATGCAAAAAGGCCCACAAGCATAATTTGGCACTTTTTGATAGTTTATGGCCGGATTATAATTTTTTTACATGTTTTTTTGTATTGTATAGCTGAAAAGATTTTATACTTTATAAAAATTTATGGTGTTTTCTAAAAACTGTTTAAATTTTTATAGCTGGAGTTTGCACTTTTTAATAGTTTATGCTGGATTTTAGTTTTTTAAACAATATTTTTGATATTTTAGAGCTGGATTTTGATGATTTTAATAGTTTGCTGTTTCAAGATTTTGTTATTTTTGATATTTTATGAAAAAAATATTTATAGCAGTTTATGGGCCCAATTTCAGTGTTTTTTTACAATATTTTGATATATTATGGCCGGACTCTGTTATTCTCGGCTTTCTGACAATATTTTGATGTTTTAAGGCCAGAATTTGCATATCTTTTTTTATGTGCATTTTCACAGAAAGTGATGAAATGGCAATAAACTTAAACTAATATCTACTAGAGTAATGCTTTTCTCTTAAGCTGCGTCTATGTCTTAAAATATGTTTGTTGAATGTTGAATGCAGCACAAATTTTTGTGTGCATTGAATGCGGCATAAATTTTTACATAGATTTATTTGCGACTCATACGTGTACATTAGCATTTCTACCACACAACGTAAATATTTATAGATGCAGACGGAGTTTTAGGATAAAATCTAATCATGTTTTGCAATTTTTTTGGACAATTTTTTCACAAATAGTTTGCGGTTTTTATGTATTTTTTTTTTTGACTTTCTTAAAACTTTTATATCATGTAGCTATAAAACAACAGTTAATTGTTAGTATTTGTCAAAAACTTTGTAGTTATATCACAATCCAGAAATAATTTTCATCACTATTTTTCATGCTTTGGTTGAGTGCTGAGGCTAGTTTGCAATTGATAAGAGTTTTTCTTAACGGAGTTGTGTGTTTTTATGAACGTTGTAAAGAATTTGTTGGTTGTTGTTAACTCAATGTATGTTGTATGTAGAGTTGATTAGAGTTGATTTAGGAATTACTTAATGTATCATAACAACATCAAAACACTTTTAAATTTCAACAAGTGAAACTACACTTGCTAAAAATATCACATTGAAGACTAGATTTAAGTAGTCTGTGAAAATTTGCTTTAAATATTTGCTGTTTATAAGTCTCGGAAAATATTAAATTTGAAAGTTTATTCCATGTGTCAATAGTACGGTCAAAATATTTTTCTTAAAAGTTGCCTTGTACTACAAATAAATATTTGCTTAGATGGCAATTTGTCTTGTATTATGTTTGAACAATGGCCATAGAAATATCTATAGAAAATGCAAAGATCTGCAACATTACCCTGGTGTTGTAGTAGTGTCGAATTGATTATTTTTTTGTTATTATTTAGAGTTAATAAGTGTTTAGTGATCAACTTATAGTGTAAACAATGATGGTCTTGTTAAAATAGTAGTAGGCTCGGGGACCTACAAATATTAGTGCTGTTTTGAGCATTCTGAAAAAAAAAAGTTATCAATTGTACTTACTTTGCCACAGATACGGAATGGCTTGTCGATTTTGGTATAAAACTAAGTTTTTTTAATCAAAGAAGTTTTATTTACAATTTAGTTAATTTAAGTAAAGTAGGACTTTTTTCACTTTGACTAAAAATATTGTAGAAGTTTTTACTAAGATGTTTTTCTACAGAAAACTGGCACAAAAGTTGTTGTGATTAATAATCATATTATTAAATTGCCTCCAATATTCCAGTACTGCAATCCTGTCCTCACGTTTATTTTCGAATATACCTTTATGACTTGGCACCTAACAAAAACTAGCATTAAACTTAGAATAAAGTCTTTGATGTGTACGACCCATATGTTGCCTGTAATGTTAGATGCTCAGGAGCATACAGCATTAAAAAAACTTTGGGAGTCGGAGTATGTGACTGGTTTTGTCAATTTATTTGCCGACATGAAAAACAAAACCTTGCATAAGATTCCGTGCTAAAAATTAATGAGTGCCTAGGAAGCCTACTTGTTTTTCTTATTTCTAGTAATGCAATCAGTAAATTATAAACAGCAGAATGTTTTTTTTTAGATTTAGTTGTACCAAACACAAATTCTGAGAGAGATTGTTGTGCTAATGCTGGAACCTAAACTTCGTTTAAAAAGTTTTGTGTAGATTTTTTTTTGTTAGGCGTGGGTGGGAAATCGTTTAAAGACTTTGTTCCTTGGACGTGTCGGATTTACCTTTCTAAGGGTGCCTACCGACTAAACCCCACCAAATGTGAGATTTGCCTAAAAATTCGAGACTTTTTGGCCGAGTCCTGGAACGCGTTTGATTTAAGAGAGACTAAATCTACATTGGAGTGGTCCAATGATCTTTTTACCACCGGCGCGGCAGTCTACAATACGTATACGTATTTGAAATTTTCAATGCCTGATTGGGTTTTTGGACTGATTCTGACACCAGCAAGATGTCTAAGTTTTGGTCGAAGAAGAATTTTTTCACTTTGCTAATTTTTTTTGGAATGCTATTGGCATTCCAGATGCAGACTCGGAATAATGCTACGTCTGGTGTATTATTCATTTTAGTCGATGATATGATTTGCCTATTTTATTCAAGATTTCTGCTATTTTTGCAGCTGTTGACTTTTGTTGCGCTGGAGGAACAACAGCCGTTACAAAAAATTTGCCGTTTTTTACAAGATTGCAAGGACCTGTAGGCTAAGACAAGGAAGAAGAAGAATTTACTACCTTTCCGCGAGCTGGTCTGCGCTGCATATGTTGGTCCGTGTCTCTGGCAAAGCTGACATTGTGGAATGCCGTTAGATTTTTTTTAATGTTCCAGTGCGACTTTTAAGCCGAATAGATCCGTTAGATTTAAGATCTTTGCGTTCTTGGCTTCCTTTGAGAGTTGTACGGCGACCATGGAGAGCCTAATGAATGGGTTTCCCATTAGATGGACGTTTGTGGGTTTGAAGTCCTGTTCTTCCAACGATTTGCCAACGTCTTCTTTGGTGAGGTAGGTTAGCATCTTGAGGATTACTTCCTCCAGGCAGCCCTCCTTGGAAGTTGCCCAAGTGTGATGCTTGACTTCCTTTACCTTTATTAATGCGATTGCTGCCCGATGGTCAGCGATTGTCGCGGGTTGAATACGAATACCCTGGTAGGTGTTTGTTGCTGACAAATAATTAATATTATTTGCTTTAAAATTTTTGGAGATTTCCGGAAATCTTTTTTTTTTGCTTGAGAACGATGACCGGGGGCGCGATGTCAAAAAGACGATTGCCGGTGGGTTGTCGGTTTTGAATGGACTAATTGGATGCAGTTGCTAATGGCGGCTGGGGTTTGGTTAAAAGCTTTTTAGAAAAAGTCTTGGAAGCTTTTATCTTGCCGCCCCCTTGGTTGGAGGTGATATTGCTCTTTTTGGTACGACCGCTGGGCAATGATTGCAGCCCGCTTCTCAATATTAGCTCGGAATTTGTCGTTTTGCTTTCTCATTGTCACCATCTGGTCGCTCATGTCCCCTATCTGCTCTTGCAGGATCTTGATGAGGTCCTTGGTCTTCTGTTGTGAGAGCAAGCGGTCTTTTTCCTGAGACCGATTGCGATGCTTGCTCTTCCTCTTGCGGTCCTTCTCCATTTCTTCCTGGGTGGTTTTGCCGCTTTTCTGAGCGACAGTTGGTAGTTTCTTTTTGTCTGCCATTGCAATTTAGGGGATCTGTAAAAAAAAATTTTTGTTTTCTCAAACTGGGCTTAAAAAAGCGGAAAAACAGAAATTAATTTATAAAATTAATAATGATGTTCATCTTTTGGTGTTATAATCCTTAATACTATGTCGGGTAGCAATGAAAAATGCTAGGTCAAGTTTGTTTCGGATTGCAGTGTCAGCTTGGCTCTCGTTCGGGCTCTAGAATTGATGCGCACTGGTCGGGCTGCTTGCAGTCAAATTTTGTTTTGTGTTGACTACAGGTGGTAATAACAATTTATAGTAAGAGTAATTGTAGTTAACTTATATGTTTGAGTACTGTAGAGGAAAAAGGAATAACTTTAAAAAGGCTTTCTTTTAATCAGACGCTACAATATGAAAAGAGCAGCTTTTAAAAGGTGTTGCTTATAAATAACACATGGTTTTGAAGGCTTAAATTTCAAAAACTTAAAAAAATTTATTGGTGTGCGTTTTGTTGATTTTAGCAAATCAAAAATATTGTAGTTTTTTTTAAACTTTGTTAAAATTGTGTTGTTGCTAATGTTATTTGTGGTTTTGGTTGGTGCAAATGTTTTTGCTTGAGAAAGAGGTTGTTTTTATTTTGCATGTCTTTAGAATTTTTATGTTTTAAAAAGTGTTTGTTGTCACACTGGTTTAAGTTTACTATTTTTGGTAACACTAATGTGTACTATAGAAAAATAATTGCTTTTTTTTCAATATTACCTTGATCTCTAAATTTTATTTAGTGTTTAATTTTTCTTATTAAAACTATACTTTTTAAATAGGTTTGAAGTGTTATTGAAGTATATTTACTGTTTCTGAACATATCTTGTTTTACTAAGGGCTATTTGTGGTAGCATTTTTAACAAAAAAACTGTGTATAAGATAAGAGAATTTAGCAGCCAAGACAAATTAGTTATATTTTGCGGACGGGTTTGTTTCAAATTTGGTAAAAAACAATCTTTCTATGTATATTTTTAGACAAATTTATTTGGGACAAAAAAAACAGGTTTTGGCTAGATAAAATGAATTTTGATACTAAATATTAGCAGAACAAGCATAATTTAGAATGACAAAGTTTAAAATTTTCTAATCTGTTGCGGTTTTGATGATTATATCTCTAAAGGTAATGGTGAGCATTAAGTCATCTACAATAATTAAAGATGGTTTTAGGAAAGAGAAAATTTGTTTTCAGAGATTTCTGTTCAATAAACGTAAAAGTAAGATTAAACTAAACAAATTGAATACATAGAATGACAAAAAATTACGGCTGAAAAAAAGAGATAACTAAACATAGTTAAATCTTTTATGCTATAAAAGAAATTGAAAACTTGTGTTTGTAACTTAATTGGAGTGATTTTATAGTTAATTGATTAAAAAAATCAGAATTTTAATTAGCAGTGTTATCCTGAATAATTAAATAGATTAAAATTTGTTAATAATTTTAATTGTGGTGATAATAAAAGATAAGATTAGGTGTACCGGATGTATATACGGAGATTCTGTTTATCAAAACTTAGATAGATTTTAATAAAAGGTTTTGTCAATTAGAATTATTTTGTTTTTTAGCTTTTTAAATATTTTTTTTGCTTTTTTATAATATCTCGCACTCAAAAAATTATTTTTTTAGTTAAATGTGGTTATTAATTAAAAAAAAAATTGATTTGTCTTTTAGTTTTGCTAAATTAAAAACCTGCTATTAGTTTATAAACTAATATAACCAATTTGTATTTAATAAATTACGTACGGAGTTGATTACGAAACCGTGTTTCACGTTTATAATTCGTGCCTCATGTCAACCCGGCTTAATATACAAATCAAATAAGATCATTACTACACTACATGTAATCAACAATTTTTTTTGTTCTATTAATACTACGGAAGGCTTATGATAACTTTTTATAATCTTTAATAACTAATTGTGACAAATTGTTGAATTTATTTTGGTTTTAAACAATTTTAGTTTTAAATTTTTTGATTTATGCAATCAATTTGTTAGTTTTTCTAAAACTAACTATCATAATGTTTAAAAAAAATTACATTGAGATTAAAAAAAATAACTAAAAAAACCAAAATTTTTAAGTTTATTTTTCTTATTGTGCATATTTTACCAAATTTATTTAAAATTAGAGCGCACTGTTCAATCAATAAAACTAACAAACTTGAATTACAAAAAACTACTAGTTTCGGCACTACTAGAGAGATGTAATAAGTTAACTCAGTTCACTTACTTCATCTGTAGAGTAGTAGAGCCGAAGTATTTGCAAGAATAAATTTCTGATAAAAACATAGTAAATTGATTTATTATTTCATAAAGCTGAATTATCACGTAGTAAAAGCCTCAACCATCAATTAAACCAAATATTGAGACAAGAATAATAGACACAAACTTAAAATAGAAGTAAACTGAAAAAAATGTTATAATATAATACGGTGCGTATCCATGGTAGTAATATAAATAATGTTATTATTATTATATATATATATAGTACACATGATGTAATTAAGCATTGAAGTTGTATAATTTTTAATCAATTCTTTTATAAGCAAGTTCATGCGTGTTGTACTTTGTATTCTGTCTGCCATAGTTTTATCTAAACATGATTCATTAAAAACATCTTACTAATTAACTATAGACATCACAAGGCTATCACATGAACATGTTTTTATTGTTTTCTTATTTATATAACAAAAAAATTTAATTTCTTGATTATCAATCTTAAGTTAGTTTTAATTGCTAGTAGACTGGATACTTCTTTTGACCCGTAACCTTGAAAGCACGAATGCAACACAACATACTTTGAACCAATTATCTATTTTAAAATAACAAATCAGTAATAATATTATGATTAATTATTGATTAATTAGAAATTTAGTGTAATTATGAGTTATATATTAAAATTGTTTCGCATTTTATTAGAAAATTCCATTATTTATAAGAAATATAATTATATATATATTTTGTTTGCATCAAATAATTTAATTACTAAACACGTTTTTAACACATTATAATTTTCTTAAGAAATATTGAAGTCTAAACTACGTATAATTTTTTATCTAAATATTCCATAAAAAGTTGTTTAAATAATTTAATTTTTAATATATAATATATATCTATTATGAGAAAATTTATCTGTATCTGTGTACGAAGTAAGAATTACCAAAACTGATAAATTTCATTATTTTATATAAATTGCTTTATCACCTATTATCAGACACGTACTCTAGTATTTAAGGGTATACCTTCATCAGTGAGCATACCTTCTCATTGGTCACTTACTGGGCAAAGAAACAATTTACATAAATTTATTTATTAATTTTAAATATTAATATAAATATTTTGCAATTTTAATATTAATTTTTAGGTAAACTACATGCTAATGAAAGTATACTTATCAGTATTCCCGTGGTCCCTATCCAGATTATTATTATCACTAGGCCAAATGACAGTAGCTCTTAGCTCAATTCCAGGAGGACCAATAAGGCAAACATTTTACGGATCAAATGTGCGAGACGTGTTATTCTTTCTTCCAAAACAACTAATGTTTGGTATTATTTTTAAAATTTAATTTACTAGCAATATCTTATCATAAATTAAACTTTTAGGATTAGCTTGTTCTATACTTACCTACGATAACCGTTTCCAAATAGGATTGAAAGGCAACAAAGACATGCTTAAAGATACCAAAGCTATTGATAGCATTCTGCAAGGAGTTTTTAAATATTTGGATATTTTAGATAAGAAAACTAAGGATTTGGAACTGAAGAAGTGATTATAATTATATTTTTGTCGTAGTTTCATTTATTTTATTTTATTTTATTTAATTATTTTCAAATATATTGTTTTATTTATTTAATCTTTTATCTTTTATTAATTATTAACACACAATAACAAATTAATTAAAAAAATAATATTAATGTAATTAGAAATAGTTTAAAGTTGCTACAGTTGCGCTGAACTAGCTGCAGAATTTTGATTTTTAGGCAGAAGCTAGAAGCAAGAAGTATACATGAAGTTGTAGTTGACCATAATCAAAACCTAAACTTTTTGCAACATAAAAAAACTCTCAATAAATTGAAAACAGAATTTGCGGTACCATTGGAACAGGGACAAAGTCTTGCCAGTCGCCGATTAGAACTGATTTCAGCAATGACCAAAGGACCTAGGTGTCCTTCGTGCAGTAATTAAACAAGTAGTCTAGTTTGAGGCAAGACCGCATTGTACGATTCTGAAAAAAAATTTAAATAACGTTTTACTTTCTTTTTTGATTCAATGATTTGTTACTCTGAATAAAGAATGAGATCACTTTTGAAACGTAAAATGTCAAATTGAAGAAGCAAGAGGTGCATTCAACAAGATGAGAAACATTCTATGTAGCTTAACTCTCAGCTTACATATTCAAATTAAAGTTTAAAAGTGCTACGTACTATCAATCTTCTTGTATAAAGCGGATGCGTGGACCTTTACTAAAGCCTTCTATAAATGCATCGACGCATTTGAGATGTGGTGATATTGAAGCATGCTTAGTATTTTATGTATCTATCACTTTACACAAACTTTCTAACAAATGACCAATGCATAAAAATAAAATATATTGGAAACATAATAAGAAATTAAAAACTATCTTCTACATCTAATCCTGCAAAGGAAGATAGAAGGATGAAAATCAATTGGTTGACGTAGAATATCATGACAAACTCTGTGTACATGGACTAAAATGACGTTACCAGCTTGATTCAAGACATTATTGAATAAAATAATGTAGACTAATGTGATAGCCAACATCCAAAAAGGTTAGGCACTTTAGAAAAAAACAAAGTAAATTATTATTTAGATACTTATTTTTTTGTGCAATACGCCCATGTTGTGGCATAAAACCAATAACAATAGCTGTACTAAATGTTTACCCTTGGTAAGCTGTGCAATGCTAAAGAGTAAACAGGCCAGTTTTTGTGCAAATGATGTGCTAATTTGAATTGGTTGTGACAAGTTCACAGATGTTGGTGAACAAGATGTTGAAAGCAGTATTCCGGCTGTTAATTTTTTTTTTAATATATTGGTTTTGTTGTTGTTTGTTTGTTTTAATCAAAGTGGCAAGCGATTGACAGATACAGTTTTGGTTGTTAGTTGAGTTGGGCTTCTTTCTTTACCTTAATGGTTGATATATTGACTGCAAAACTTTTACCGCTAGACTGTCTTTGGAGTTGTTCTATAAGTTAGGGAAGACATTTTGGTTTTATTAACAAAGTGTCAGAATTGCCCTAATTTGGTCATGCGACCACAAATGTAGATACGCCTACCAACTAATTTTTTTCTTATAGTTATACCTGGAAAATTAAATTTGCAATAATAGCTCTCCTTTTAGAGAAAACATATTTCAGAGTACAGAAATATAAGGCAAAGTAATTGTTATGTAGGTTGTGGTGTCAAGTTGTACCTGAGAATCAACCACGGTGAAGCGGATAATTTTCTTCTCAATGTGTGCGGAGACCTAGTTGAACCCGGTGGGGTTGGTGTATAGATATGGTTTGTGGTGATATTGGTAGTGTATGAAAGTGTTAGTTGTGTGTGTATGTAAGTGGCCTAATCGGTAGACTTGAGTCAAGTTGGTAGCTCCTTCTTTCCTGACTCTCAATTTATCCGTGTTTGTGTGTTTAGAATTGCAATTTTTCAATAAAAACTTTTTTGTGTACTTTATTATAAAGTCAAATAAAAAAATAAAACGTAATTGTCATATAGACTTGGGTGTAAAGTTATGGTTGGGAATCAACCACAATCAAGCATTGGTTGGCTTCTGAATGTGTGCGGAGGCTTGGTGAATTCCGGTAGAGTTAGTGTGTATATGTGGTATGTGGTGATGTTAGAAGTATTAGTGGATTTGCATTAAGCTGGTAGAGGCTTCCGTTTTAATCTCAACTCATCTCTGTTTGTGTGCGGTTTGTTCCATGAGCACTTGAGGGCCATTTAAAAGAAGATATCTTATAAGAAGATTGCCACGTTGCTATGCTGGTACTAGTAAGAACTAATAACACAATAACAAAGTTTTGAGTTTATTTTGAAATGAGAAAGTGTTGAATTTTGGTCTTTTATCTTTTGTTTGATCATTTGTCCTTTGGCGTTGGTAGGGTGCACTGGCATTTGGTCTAGTAAACAATGTTTTTGGTTAGCTACAAGCTTGTTTCTAGGCTGTCTCCGGAGTTTTGGAATAGATCGGTTTTATACCGCTTGCTTGCTTCTTATAGGTTGTGCAGATAACAATTGTTTTTATTACAAAGATGATTTACGTTTGCAATTAAGGTCTGGTTTATTTATTACTATTGAGAGAAATAGTTTGATACTTAAAAATGTTTTTTTAGTTATTAATTTAGTGTGTTGCGTTGTCAAATTGTCTGAATTACTTGTGACATAGATTAGTCTTGAATAGGTTATGTTCCTAGTGACTCAACTTCGTGTCACTTTGCTTGCCCGGTATTATTGAGCAAAATAACTACCGACACACCGATAAACAAACTTGACGCACAAAATTCTGTTGCACGATGGCGAGTTATTTACGGACACTTTTGCCGTGTTTTTTTTTGTTTTTACTCTACTTGTATCTATTTGTTGGCATACGTAATACAAGACATCTTGGGCGTGTTTTTGCAATGTTGTTGGGGTTCCT
This sequence comes from Tachinus rufipes, assembly GCA_963932245.1. Lineage (NCBI taxonomy): Eukaryota > Metazoa > Arthropoda > Insecta > Coleoptera > Staphylinidae > Tachinus > Tachinus rufipes. The sequence continues at coordinate 24,255,201 of OZ010747.1, read as the reverse complement.
TTAGAGTAAGATTTCTAAGGAATTGTAAGTTTTATTAAACGTCTTGCTGTCAATAAGGTTGCTTTAACGGCAACTCTTAGGTAACTAATTGTATTGGGTAGATCGGTTTGATTGCAAAAATTTTAGTTTTGCCGCATGGCAACGTTTTCAAGGCTTTGCTTTTTGGAATAGTTTTAAAGGCATGCAAACCTTTAGTATAGTTCTGAGATGGTGGTGCTAAATTTGGATTGAGGTTGAGGTCATGGAGGATGTTAGTAATGTTAATGATGTTGTGGTAAATTGCTTGTAGACTCTTTTTGCTTAAAGTTGTAATATTAGTTTCTTTTGGTCAAAGTAGCAAGCCAACTCTCCTCTCTGCAATGGATGATCCAAGATCGACTCTAGATACTCTACAATTATTAAAGATATATACAATGACGCAATCTTTTACCTAAAAATAGACAAAGAATTAAAACTGATAAAATACCTCTTGGCAAAGGAGTTAGACAAGGAAATATTATATCGCCAAAATTATTTACATTGGCATTGGAGAACGTTTTCAAAATACTAGCGTGGAACACAAAAAGCGTTAACATTAATGGAACATACCTTAACCACTTGAGATTCCCGGACAACATAATGTTAGTAAGTACAAATGCCCAAGAACTATCCTCCATGCTAACGGAGTTAAACAAAAACGGATTGGATTAAAAAATCTATACAAAACCAAAATACTATTTACTGACCTCCAAAAGATAACCATTAATAACACAACAATAGAACAATTTCACACTATATCTACCTCGGCCATAAAATTAAAACTGGAAAAGAAAACCAAACCGCTGAAGTGGCACGCAGAATCCAACTAGGATAGGCTGCTTTCGGCAAACTAAGCTTTATATTAAAAGATAAAAACATTTTGAAGAGCATAAAACGGAAGCTATATGACAGCTGCATACTTTTGGTGCTCACATATGGACTGGACACCATGGCCATTACAAAAAAGGTGTCAGAAAAACTAAGATTTACGCAAAGAGCAATGAAACCTGCTATGCTGGGGGTATTTCTTAGAGATTGAATACAAAACATTGAAATCCAAAATAAAACGAAAGTAACAGATGTGATTGGATCGCATTGCGAGTCTCAAGTGGAGATGGGTTGAACATACAGCAAGACAGACCCAAGATAGATGGACACATAAAATAACTAAATAAAAACCCCGAAAAACCAAGAGGAGTAGAGGACGACCACAAATGAGATTGTAACGAACCCGAGGATTTATTTGCAACAAAATATGATTTCCATTGTGGATTATTAATCATTCTTTTATTTTGTTGCACAATGAATCGTCGGTTTCGTTGGTTCCAATCGCCACCCGGTATACTTTGTAGAATGAATATATTGTGATGTGAAAGTAGGGTTGCCTACGTTAAAATAACATTTATATTAATTAACAAAGTATCAATTATGACCCCTATTAAGGTCCGCCGTGAATACTGTATGCCGACGTAATATATTTGTTTTATATTACGCCGCCATGCCCCCGTTATTTAGCACGCCGCGGTCCTAACCTGTAGGACCACGGACACGTGTTTTAGAGTAAATTAACATAATTTATAACTTACCTCGTGACATTCCATAATCCTTTATTTAGTAGCACAGCAACTAGCACTATTCACACACTGAAAACCCGCCGGGGCCCCGTTTCACAGCCTCCATTTTTCTCGCCGCACACGCGTTTTCTCGAGATCGGGTTGAAATTAGTTGCGGGGCCCAGTGGCGTAGCATATGGGGTTTATATTAAGTGTTTATTTTACCGACTAACTATTAATTAGGATTGTTAATTCCGGAATATTATATGTAATTAATTTATGTTAGATGATAGGCAACCCGTACAACCTCGGTTCGTTTCTTAGCCTAGCGTCCTAAAGAGAGGACATATTGAACCGGGGTTTGCGGGGTGCAATTATGTACATGTTATTTGTTGTTTGTATATATTTAATTTTAGTTAATTAGTTTCTAATTATTGGATGTATAGGCCACCCCCTATACATCCCATAGTTTCAGTTGGCATCCCTGCTTCCCCACCTTTCCTCCACCAATCAGAGTCCTTGTTCTATCTCCTCTCTTTCTCCTTTTCCTATATATACCGCCGTCCCATCCTAATACAGACAGTCAGCCTTGTACCCAGCCAAGACACCAATACCAGCTCCCGAAGTTTTAAATCGCAGTAAGTGCAATCCCGCCGTGAACATTTCCTCCCGTTTCTTTTCCTTTTTTTATGTCCGAGGTTGTGCGGCGTCGCAAGACAAGCCACCTCGAATCCCAGACGTACCCTTATTCCTGCCAGTTTTTCCCTGTCAAATATCCCCGTGAATGTGTATTTTGTTGTTGTGGGTAGACAACCGCCATTTTTGAATTAATTTGTTTTCTTGTTTTGTTGGTGTAACAATAAATTTTATTTTTCCTACCACCTGGTTGTTTCTTTGTGTCCACACTAAAGTGTGGTGGCGCCTGAGCTCCTCCCGGTCTCCGGCGAAACCCTGTGATCACGGCTGCAGCTACCTCAGCCGCGTGTCTCGTCCCTACCGGACAAAACCGTGTTACAAGATGGCTAGTTAATGTGATGGAAATAGCGGGAAAAACGTGGATGAGGAAAGACCAAGATAGGGAAACATGGAAAAGACTAAAAGAAGAGGCCGATATCTATCGTTGGATGATACAAAGCTAATAAAGAAGAAGAAAAGCAAGCCAACTGGCATATGTATTTTTGATTGTTAATTGATCTAGGTTTTTTCTTAGGGTATTGGTTGATATGATAAAACTTTTGCTTCTGAATTGTTTTTGGCTAGTTTTATGCCGTTTTTTTTGCATTCTATTACTTGTGTTAATTGCAAGATTAACATGCATTACGCAATTGTTACAATTATAGCTGAATTTGCGGTATAATTTTTTTTTGTTTAATTTTCTTTTTAAAAGACACTGGTTGTTGCCCAGTACTGCAGGTTTTTACTAACCCCACTTTTCTTTGAAGTAGTTTTCTTGACGCCTCTTGCACTGCGGTTTTGCTAGACCTGTTGTACATCTCTGATGTTATATTTTTAGCATTTTACTCTTAAACAGAATCTAGAGTTTTATACGTCGGCAAGTTTATGTTTGTCAAAAGAAGCTGCGCGTTGCAGTTTATAAGTTTTTTTCCATATACCCGCGGCATAAAGGATCTATTTTTAATTATATTCTATGCATGTTTTTGATTGATATGATTTGATTTATTTGTGCTATTAAGGTTATGGTATATTGAAATGATCCTGTTAAAAAAATTTTGAATGTGTCAATTCATTAAAGCTTTTCTACAATTTGCTGTGTTTTGCATAAAGTCTGCTCCAAGTGTTTTTTTTTTAGTGTTGTATGGAACCCCAAGAGCAGATTCTGGTACAGTAATTGTTCCTTTTTTGATGAACTGATTTGCTATAAGATTTTCTTTTATTCCTCGGTTTTTTGGTATCCAGACCAGGCTCTGCAGATTATAATCACTGCTTTCTGTCTATTTATGCAGACCATATTTAGTTTGAGTTTTATTACTAGCGCTTGCAGTACCTGCAATGCCGTTTAACTACTTGACATGATAGTTATTAGTCTGTTATGACATATAGTTTCGTCTCAATTATGTTTCTTGTGTATCAGCTACTTTTGGTAGTTACTTTTTTTTGGTTAACTTGTGTTTGCCAAATTTTTTTTGGTTTTTGACATCCGCGGCATAGGGTATCCGTATAGATTTATACATTTTGGCTAAAACGCTATTGTAATTTTAGCCCTATCTGTATATCAGATGATGCAATAATTCTTTATAAAGATTGATCTCATTTTCTTTATCTTTTTTTCATGTAATACATTTGTTATTTCTGGTTTGTTGACTCCAAGATTTACAGTGTGTTTATTTATCTATAGTCCATACGCCAATTGTTTTGTTTTTATCTTAATTAAATTCAAGAAAGGTAGCAAAAACAGTGTTTTTATGGTTGTTCTCATTATTTCCAGTATCAGCATACATGTTAATTTTTGTATTAGTTTTGTTGCCGCACTTTAGAGGGTAGTTTTTTTATCTTATATGTGCACATCGTATGTAATGATGGGTCTAATTACTGAAGTGTATAGTCATCTGGTTGTATTAGGTGTTAGTCCTATGTTTCTTCAACTTTCGATTTGGTTGCAAACAGCACCCGGTGCCGGTTTCTTATTCTAAGATGCATTTGTTCACACTATAGCAATTGTCTTTGCTAAATCTTTTTTGATTGCATATTTTAGTCATTTCAATATTTTCTTGATTCGGAGCGTTTGCCAATGTAAAACTTTTTTTTCTGTTGCCTTACACCTATGTGCGTTGGCGAATTATCATTTATTGTATAATTTTTAAAGTTTTGTTTATTGATGCTTGGCATAAGGCGCCAAATTTTCTTAATCCGGTCGAGTTTCTGATGTTCCTAAGCCATAATAGCTGTTTACATTCGATGCCCCTTTTGCTTTCTATTTTTTATTCAAGTATAAGCTGGGGAATTTGATATTTTGGCCCCCTTAGTATGTGACTCAGATATCCTATCTTGCGCTGCTTTATGATGTTGAATAGTAATCCGCCCACTCCTGCCCTTCTCAGCATTTCTTTGTTGGTAATGTGGTCTACCCATGAGATACGGAGCATTTTTCTGAAATTCCACATCTGGAACGCTTTGATCTTGTAAATGAATGCTGCTTTTATCGTCCAGGTTTCTGCTCTATACAGTAGAACTGGCCAAACGTAGCATTTGACCATTTTGTAGCGAAATTCTAAATTAACGATAGAGAATTGCCTAGTTAGTCGCCCCGTCCTGTTGTGGTGCCACTAGTAGTATTGTTATCGAAAAATATTAAATCCTATCACATCTACAAGAATATCAGTAAACTTTTCTCTCTAGAAAAATATTAACACGTACAGCGCCCTGTTAATTAAAATTAGTTCTTATAAGACAAAACGCCGACCAACTCAATATCCAAACGATAAGATTTTAGTCATTACTTTTTTTATATGTTGAACTACATACAATATTCTATGTCTTCATGTTTTTAGATAAAGATTTGAAGTTATATTTAAAGAGTAAAAAAATAACAAAAAACTAATTAAAAACGTCATTTTTTTAAAATTAATTGCAAAAAAACGACTTATTGCATCTAATTTCTACAAATTTGAGGATTGGACTTTCTTCTACAATGTGTGAAAATTTTATTCAATTATATTCAGGCGTTTTCTTGCTGAGTTGGATGCTGTGAACCCTTATAATAGCGCAATAATTCTCCCTCCTTAAGGTTTTTATCGCATAGCAAGGAACGTAGTTTGTTAAATGCCTGTCTGGCTTGTTCTACCCTACTCTTGATTTCTTGTAGTGAGTTTTATCTGTTGTTTACTAGTGTGCCTAGGTATTTTGTGCTTGTAGTTCTTCCTATCGTTTTCCCCTCTACTGTGATGGATGCCACTGTCTGATTATTACGGCTTATAACCATAAATTTTGTTTTGGATCTGTTGTTCTTAGTCCGGCTTTCGTCCCCTTTCTGTTTAAGTTGTTTATTAGTAGCTGTAGGTCTTGTTGGTTGCTTGTTATGATCACTGAGTCGTCTGCGTATCTTATATTGTTTATTGTAGTACCGTTCACCTTTATTCCAATTTCTATATCATCAAAGGCATCTGAAAATATTTATTAAAGTTTAAATAGCATTGGTAACATTATGCATTTTTGACGTACTCTTTTTTTTTATTTTGATTTTTTCTGTTGTTAATTTTAACATTGGCGATTTGTTGCCAGTACAGGTTTTGGATTATTCTTACGTCGTTTTTATCTATACCAGCTTTTTTTAAGTATTTGATGACACGTTTGTGTTTGATACTATCAAACGCCTTTTCATAGTTCATGAAGCACAGGAAAATGTTCTTTCTTTGCTCATAGCAGTTTTGTACTAATTTGTTTAGGCAGAATGTTGCTTCTCGTGTACCGGTGCCACTCTTGAATCCAAACTGAGTGTTTCCGCTTAACTCTTCAAGTTTATTAAATAACCTAGTATGTATAATGCGTAGAAATTTTTTTATGTGTGACTCATTAACAAGATAGCCCTGTGATATTTGCATTTAGTTGTTGTTTGCTTTTTGGGAAGCATTATGAACGTGGATTTTAGCTATTTCTTTGGAAGTTTTCTAGTGTCATAGAACTTGTTGTATAGTTTTAAGATTAGGTTTATGTTTTTCTCCTGTATCTGCTTGAAGTATTGTGCGTAGATATCGTCTGGACCTAGTGTTTTGTTGTTTTTTGCAACCTTAATGGCGTGTACTAATTTGGTTTTTAGAATGCTGGGTCCTGTGAGGTCATGTTGCGTTGGGCTGATTGGTGCATCCGGCCTATCATTGTTGAAGAGCTTTTTGACGTAATCCCGCTATAAATTACATTTATCCATGTCAATAGTTATTGTCTCGTTTTGGTCATTTGAGATGTGGGTCGGATTTCCCCTTTATAATACTTTAATTTTCTATTGTAACTCTTCTACTTCTTTACATCTTTGGCTGCATCCAGGACTTCTTGGCTATTTTGATCGTTCTGCGTATTTCCTTATGCATCACTTTATACTTGGCGCGTTTTTGCTGAGTTTTTAGCCTTCTGCGTTGTTCTATCAGCAGCATGATTTTTTGTGTCATCCTGTCCTGGTTTTGTTGCCCTGGGTATATTCTATGATGTTATGTGCTTCTGATGTTATGTGCTTCTGATGTTATGTGCTTCTGATGTTAGCACGTTTTTCAGGTGTTGCCATGTGTCTTCGACTGTTTCCAGTTGTTGCCTATTTTTTATTTTTGTGTTTATGTGGTTGGATATGCAGTTCTCACATAAGTTTTTCTGTTAGTTTAAGAATGTTGATTGTTTCTTTACCTTTAGATGTTTTCTGTTTTAGGCTGCAGTCTCACTGCACCACCCACCGCCACCAACTAAAATTCGAACACTTTAAATCATATAGCGACGGTCCGACTGATTCACTATTCTCGCCGGCATCTGTCATTTAGTAACCACCGTTTCATAATATCAAATCGGTTGATCGTCATTTGAAACATACTAACTTGATATTTCACAAATCAAAACATAATCTGTCATTTTCGCTTTGATATTTGAGAATTTTAAAAACGCGGTAACATGGAAGAAACATGAACACCACCCGACATTGATAAACTAATTACATTAGTAAATGAAATATAAATATATAAATATAGCACTGTTCTACTGACATAGAAATGAGTAGGAAATTTAAATATTTGGTGATCACCAGTGAGACCGTAGTTTATATTGGTGGTTAGTGGCAAACGGTGATAGTTGGTGGCGTTGGTGCAGTGAGACTGCAGCCTTACTAAACAAAAGTGTGTATTTGCTATAATTGGGTTGTAATCTAAAGCGACGTCTGCTCCCGGGTATGCCGCTACTCGTTTGATGTAATTGCAAAATCTTTTATTAATTAGGAAGAAGTCAATCTGGTTCCTAACCATGTGATCTTGTCTATTTTTATGTTTAAGTCTTCCTTCTTGGTATGCTTGAATAATGTTTTTAAGCATCTGTAGAATGTTTTGCAATTTGCGTCCGGTTTCTCTGACGTGGGAGCGTACACTTAAATTATGTTTAGTTTTACTGGCTTAGTTTACTGTTACGTTGGAAGTAAGAAGCATGATTCTTTCCGAGATTGACAGGAAATTGTATACAGATTTCTTAGTGTTGTTCACCACAACAGCCATTCTGTGTCTATGATGTTTATCTGTTTTGTCGCTGCCTGAGTAATACATAGTGTGGTTAGACATTGTATGTATCCCGTTCTTGGACCATCTTATTTTACTAATACCCATAATATTGACTTGTATTCTTTGTATTTTTTGCGTTAGATTGTTCATTTTTTCTAATTCATAGAGTCTGATAACGTTTTAAGTTGCAATTTTTTGAATATTTTATTTTAGATGGAACCGGGAGATTTTGTGTTCCTGCATAAATGATAATTTCTTCTGAAGAAGTTACGCGTGGTAATTTTTCGTTTCCTTCTACGTTAAAGTACTCCTTGCTTCATCTTGGTACTGGAAGTCGCTGCTGCTCTCTTCCAGTGCCAGTTTTGGTCCGCCCCTGGTATTTTATTTCGAAGTATATTTTGCAAAGTTTCTTTGACGGATTTGTAAGTTTATTCTGAACGTTATGACGGTATCTTTTCCAAGAATCTTTTTTTGCTTTTTTTAAAGCGTTTTGTTTTATTTGAGACTGGTTTTGTATGAAACCCAGTTACCGATTCTTTTTATCTTGTAAAACAAATTCCTAATGCTCGAGTTTATTCTGTCAACCAAGTAATCTTATTGATTGCATGGTTGACAATGCTGTGGCAGTTAATTTTGCTGTGTTTATAGAGTTAACAAACGTGTTTGTCATTATCTCCAGCTCGTGATATGTTTTTGCTGTTTTTGGAAAATCCCCAATTTGACTTTATATGATGATGGTGGTGTCAAGTATCGCTGCTGCATCTTTGCCTTGTAAACTTTTGTGTTTTTTTTTGGACCGGCTTCTGCTTCTCGGTTGCTGTCAAATAATAATTTTCTCCAGAATCCTAAAAAAAGGTCGGCTTGTGTGAACACTGTTAGTGCTACCTATCCGGGGTATCTTGTTTATATTTTTTGACATTTTAATTTTTAGAGATGATAGCATGACAGGTTTTTTGGTTTCCTTGATTGATAGCATTGATAACCGAAAGTGGGGTCAAGGTTAGACTAAAGACAGTTTGCAGAAAAAAGTAGTGAAATGAGTGGATATACTTTTATTGCCGCAACAAGACTACTGTGTAATGGTTTGCGTATGCAAATCTCCTATTTGCTACTCGTAGACTAGCTTGGTAAAGGTTTTTACTATCTTTTATTCCCAAACTACATACCAAGTGTAGCTATTACTTAACGACTAGGGACGCAGTCAGACAAGGAAACCTCTCTTCAGTGTGCAAGTACTAGTACAGAGATGTTGAAATATAAATTGTGATGTATATGCCCTTTTTACAGACTACAAGAAGGCTTTTGATTGTGTTAAACACAAAAAATTGATTTTGAAAAAAACTGGAAAGTCTATATTGGAACCAGACCGCAAGCGTAAAAATGGACAACAATAGCACAGACAGAGTAAAAATTTTACATAGAGTGTGGCAGAGTTGCGTATTATCTCCTCTGCTATTCAATATCTACCCCGAATACATATTGTGTAGAAGCTCTAGAAGAAATTCTTCTAATCGAAAAACGCATAAACAACATTATTTATGCAGATGATACCATGATCAATGATGATAATATTAAACTCAAAAACCTCGATTTTTTCAAATTTTGATTGCTTATTACTCGGAAATGGCTTACTGAAAAAATCTAAAAAACTTACATAATCAGAAATCATGTAGAGGAAGGCCTTTGGTATGAGCAAAAACAAATTTTCATTTCGTACACTTAACTCATACATGGCTATAAACAAGTTTATAGTAAGCAAAATTATATAAACCTTAACGCTCAATTATAATGTACTTAATTTTGAACATTTGTTTATATAATTGTCGCTGTTATAACTAAAATAAATAAACCAGCAATAATTACTGTAAACGTTAATTAATAAAAATTTAGAAATTCTACACTTACTCATGATTATTTTTTTAATATAAATTTAGCATAATTTATTTCTTTATCGTCTCCAAATTTATATAATAATATTTTAAATATTCATAATTATAATATATCACACTTTACTACAACCTTGGATATTATTAGAAAAAATAATTACAAATGTTCCATTAAACCCACCGTCACACGTCAAATCAATACAGAATTGATTGACTTCATCAAATATAATAATAAAACGAAAGGTCGGTGTTATAAATAACATTCTACTATAATATTCAATTGATAAGTCGTAAATAATAATATGATGTTCTAACAAAGGAATCAAAAGATAGTAAAAGTTAAATCTGCATGCAAACGACGCGAGATGTAGATATAAAACGAATGCATGTAACTTTAAAGTTGCACTTAGTGACATTCAAGAGATAGATGGAAAGGATTGTCGAAAGTTTTCAATAATAAATCCGGGCAAAGGTGAATGTCCTCGCAAAATTTTACAAATATTATTGATCGGTATATAAATTTAATTAGTTAAATTGTATCATGACCTAAATATATAATTTTGCTGCAATCATAGTTTAATTAATTGTACATTAATTTTTAATAATGATTATGAAATTATGTAAATAAAGTATATAGATTTTGATTGCGCAGCTCGTAAAGCATAATGCATAAACAGTACAAACATTGGGACGTAATCAGTGCTTATAAATTACAAACTATAAATTTCATTGTTAGGTATAACGGTTATTTCATTACAAACGGAACAGAGCACAGGGGGGAGGGGGAGGCATTTAAAAAATTGCTTTAGTATTTTTTTTAGTTTCTATAACTTAATAGTAGTCTTTTGATCAATTCATAAAAGTATGAAAATTTTTTTAGTTTTTTTGTAGTTTTTTTTTTCTTATTTGGGTTTTAAAGGTCTAAAACTCGAAAAAACTGCAAAAGTAGGCACATTTTTCAGCATAAACTCTGACAAATACACATTTAGCAGTTTTCAGAGGAACTATACACCAAATATTATTAAAAATTCAAGTTTTGCAAACAATTCTACATGGAAAATAGTTTTTCTTTACTTAACATATTTTTTAACATTTTTTTTAAAGATTATTTGCCTTATATTTTTTTAAGCTCATTTCAGAAATTTAACAAAGACATTTTTTGTTGTTTGAACCAATTTTGGGCTATTTTACTCTTTGTTTGATAGTTTTTGCGTTTGCGACACAAATTTAGACTCGATATATCGGCGCCAAAATTTGAGAATATTATTTTTTGGCATTCAAACATATCTGCCCGGCGCTTATCAAAATTTAATAAAAATAAGTTTTAAACCACACCTTAGTGCGTTTATAATATGAGAACAAAACATGGTTTTATAGTTTTTGCTGCTTATAGATAGGGTATAGAAATGGCACCAGATTGGATTCTATGGAAAATTTCTGTTGATTTTACTAGTAAATTAATTTTTTTTGAGTTACATTTACAATGTTTAAACAAAAAATGCAATAAAGTTAAAACACGACAAAAACACTAAAAAAATCGTAGAATTTTTTTGTGCATCATTTAGCAGCAATCTTACTAAGTATTCTGCAATAACTATATTTTTTAACTGATTTTATTTACTGATTGTGGTTGTGTTTTAATAAAAATAGTTGCAAAATGTACTCTTAAAAATACTCCAGAAATTTTAAAATATGCGCGGTTGTAATAAATTGATTCAAGCATTTTATTCAGACTTGCCGTCGACAGAGTGAGAATAGCTTGGTTGGTAACCAACGTTCTGAATGAGCATAGTACTTAAGAACTAGTTTTTGCAAATGTCATTAGTCACTAAATTAGAGGAGAAGATTGTGACATCCTATCATTTAATGACTAACAATTAGGCTATGGGTGGGTAACTTCTCATGGTTACGGGCAAGTAGTTTAAATTAAAGTGCTTTGCCAACTCACTCGTTTGTTTGTCATCAAGAAATTGAATGTTAATCTTCTTTTTTTAGGTAGTAAAAGCAGTTCCTAGTTGTTATTGGTTGTCTTTAGAAGGTTGCAGTTAATATACGTTGGGTTTGGAACTAAATACAATTCTAAATTTTGGTTGAGACATTGTGGTAATTTTTGAATACGTATAAATAAACGTCATTGTAAAGAAGATATCTAAAAATTAAAAATATGCTAGGAAAGTGACACTTTTTTGTCCACGACGTTGCTCAAAACCGTTCTTCTAAACTCTAAAATAATTTATTTTTAACTTTATTATGGATCTGTGATGCAGTAGAGTTTGTTGATTTTTGCATTTTTATTATTTGCTGGATGCTTATGCAATTTATCCGTCGTTCACTTCAACAGTTTCTAATTTCCTAAGACTAGGACAAAAGAGTGCTTTTACATTTGCTAGTTTAGTGTTTTATTTTTTTAGAACACTTGGAAAGACGCCCAAAGAATGACTAGCAACTCCACACAAAGGAACATTAAATTATTTCCCAATTTATTGTCATTTTGGTAGTGACTGTAAGCGATTGGCTTTGTGATTAAGTTGATAATTTTGTAACTATGACATAATAAAGAATGAATGTTTAGAACTATTAAACTAAAGCAGAAACAGTAAATCAATTTATGGATCACAATTACTGGGTAGGGTGGTCACTCATATCATTACTGTAAATGCATAATTTACATTGATGTAACCTGACCTACACTCATGTGTTTGCGGTCAAAAGATGTTGATGTTTTTGCAGTCAAGTGCCATTAAATTAAAAAAGCAGGAACAGTAAACCAATTTTTGGATTACAATCAGTCGAGTGGGTAGGTACGTTGCACAAATAATAATTATGAATGCTTAGTTTGCAGTGATGTACTCCGTTCACCTACTCCAGTGATTGTAATTGCATAATTTATCTATTGTTGATGTTTTTGCAGCTATGAAATATTGAAAACTTTTTCCAAAGTCAATGTTGTGTAGCTTAAACAGTGCATTTATTGAAAAGAAGTTTTGGCCAAAATCAGGCCCCTACCTCAAGTGCTGTACGCAAGCTTGTTCAAAAAATGTGTGAGGCTGGCATGCTAGTGGCCAACACACAGGGTCCCCGCTGTCGTAAAATGTGGCTGCCGTAGCCGAGAGTGTGCAACTTAGTCCTGAAACATCGACTTGCCATTGATCTTAACAACACAACATTCACGCACCAACCTGATGCAAATTTTGCACAAAGACTTCGCATTATTTGCTTATAAGGTTCAATTGACTCAGCAATTGAAGGCACACGACCATTCGGTTTGTTATTGCTCTCAGTTTGGGTTTTAGAACAGCTCAAAATGGACAACAATTTTGCTCAAAAAATCATCTTTTCTGACAAAGCGCATTTTTATCTTGGCGGCTATGTTAAAAAGCAAAACTGTCGCATTTGGGGATTGGAAAACCCGCACGTGATTGTCGTGAAGCCATTGCATCTTCAGAAAAGGAAAGTTTGATGCGGATTTTGGAGCGGTGGTATCATTAGCTTATTTTTCTTTAAAAAATGCTGCTGGAAACGTCATTTTGATCAACGGTGAGCGTTACAGAGACATTATAAACAATTTTTTGTGGCCAGAAAGTGAAGACATGAACTTGGACAATCTTTGGTTTTAGCAGGATGACGCGTTTTGCCACACAGCCCATGCCACAATCGATCTTTTAAGCGCCAAGTTCGGTAATCATGTTATCAGCCAGAAACTGTCACCAAGGTTTTGGAAAACTAGGTTAACAAGATGCGCTATTGCAAAACCAGCCAAGCTAGCCACATGAATAAAATTGTTTTCCATATTTTATGGGAATGTTTGTTCTTTCAAATACCAAAAAACATTGATTTTTGTTTATTTTTTTTAATTTTTAAAAAAGAACTACTAAATGGACCACCCTTAATCTGGATTACTAATATTTGGGCATGTGTGCGGGTAACTGAAGTAATGATTGTAAACAATTGATTGACAATAGTATTTATTAGTGTTAATATACAGAGTATTTATACACGTCACAAAAAAATAATACATATCATAAACTAATCTAAGAAATTAAAAGTTAAGTATTCTGAAAAATTATAAAAAGCATTGCTGGTTAACAATTTTTTTATTCTTATTTTAAATTGCAATAGATTAAGAGTTTGAATGCTAAGCGGTAGTACATTAATGATTAAGAGATTTGATATTTCACCCATTGGTAATGTTTTTTGCGGTTATAGCATATTAAACAATGTATGTAAACTTTCCATCTATAAAAACTTCTATGAAAAATATGGCTTAACAAGCCGCCAGAAAACATAAAGGAGCACAGCGGCTAATTAATTTGTTGCGGTCTACTTTCTCCAAGGTAATACGGCAGCGGCAACAATAATCCTAGGTATTTATGGTTTGGTTTAGAAAGTTGGGCATGGAGGAAGTCTATCCAGGATAATGCTCTGGGCAAAACAAAAGTTTGTTAGGACTTATCTGCGTTGTTAATTGTGATGTTTATGCTTTTATTTAATTGCAGCAAGTAACCGAAGCAATTTTTTTTCAATAGATAATCAAGTCTAGAACAGCAACAAAACAACAACATAGTAGTCTAACTAGTAGATTGAAACGCTAAGATTTTTTTAGATTAAAAATTTGCTTCCGACTTTTAGATTAAAATGTGGCAACGCCGACTAACGCTATTGTCTTATGCAACAAGAATTCATGCAATGTTCTGCATCACATTTAAAGTAAAATAATAGAACGCATGATGCTATTACAATCTTAACCCAAACAACTATAAAAAATAAAACTTAAAAAAAAAAGTACAGAATATCCCTACTGGAAAAGGAAATCTCTACACTTGTACATAGAACCAACAGATGACCGTATAAGGAAAACAAATCAAAGTTTTTAGTATATATTTAAAGAAAAAATAAAAAAAAGCAATCACTAAAGAAATATCTGGATGATTTCAAAAAGTACAATATTCTACGTACCAAACAACCAACGCTAGATTACTACCATCTAACAGATCATCTGGTTAACCGTGACACCACGGCTTCCAACAAAGTCAAGATTCTTGTTGACCAATATCCGGTTGTGATACCAATCAACACGACGCTAATGGTCAATAACTCTATACAAACAACTTTACTTTGGTTGCGTTTGCCCGGCATATTGATCGACAAACTTCTGGCTATAAACCTTAAATGAGCTTATAACTCAAACAAACAAGTTATCTTGCCTAGAAATGGCTGTAAAACCTATTGATTGGGATTAAATAAAACACCTTATTTGTAGTATTTTATATAATCAAGTGGAAATATATATGGCAGTAATTAAGTAGACACACTTTTTGGTTAGAAATTTAACGACGTGTTTCTACCGTGTTTTTACACAATTTTTTTTTTGTGGTATGGGAGAAGAATCTTTTAAAGACTGAATGTGTCGGATTCACCCATAAGAGGCAGGCGCCTACCAACTAAACTCCCCTCCGGTGATATGCTTAGAAGTTCGAGACCTTAAGCTCATAAACCTTTCGTTGATAGTTATTAGACAAAACATTGTCAAAAAAAATGGGACATATGCGCCTTATAGGCTGAGGAAAGAGGAAAGGAGTTTTAGGAAATGTTAATTGATTGATTAACTGGGCTCTTGTGTCGCGAAACTTTCTTATCTGGCTCGGCGAGTCGAGCCAGATCAGGATTGGAATGAACCGCAAAATTGTCAAAGTACTTTGCGGTCAAAGCTTTGATATGTTTGCGTAGTGGTGGAATCCTGAAATCGCTTTGAATATCGCAATTTTGGACAAACCATGGAGTTCCAGTAAGCCACCGCAAGGTCTTGCCTTGGACCGGTTCTAACCTATCTAGATGCGTATTTGAAGCGGTTCCCCAGACGGGACACGCGTACGTCATTATGGGTCTGATGGTAGACGTGTATAACCGGACTTTATTCCGGAAAAAAAGACCACTGTTCCGCCGCAGCATCGGAACCAAAAGATTTTTAGCTAATTTAGCTTTATAGAGTATTGACTGCACGTAAAACTTGTACGTAAGCCCTTTGTCAAAGGTAATCCCTAAATAAATCGGACCACGGTATGGGAACGTCGTCGAGACAGACGTTATAATGAGATGCGTTCCGTCGCCGAGTGAAGAAAACGGCTTTGCTTTTCTCCGGATTGACCTTTACTAGCCAATCATCTAACCAGCATTCAAGATCGTTGGTGGCTTTTTGTAGCCTAGAGGTGATTACTAGAGGTGACCTTGACGAGTACAAAAGTGCAGTATCATCTGCGTATTGTGCCATTTTAACCCCGTGCTTCGATCCCGAAGGCATGTCCGCAACAAAAAGATTAAAAAGGACCGGAGAGAGAATGAAGCCTTGAAGGACCCCTGTCGTGATATTTCGCGTAGTTGAAACGTGTTTTTAAATTCTAACAGCTAAGGTTTTACGGTAGATATGAGGCTTATAAGACTTAGAGGAAATTTTGTAGAGAAGACCCTTATGCCAGACTTTGTCAAAGGCTTTTTCCACATCAAAAAGGACCATCCCTGTGACCTTTTTCAACCAAAAACCTTCCACAATGAAATCAGTCACCCGATTTAACTGGTGGACCGAAGAATGCTTCCAACAAAATCTGTGCTGATGCGAAGGAAGTAAATTATTTGAATTAACGTGATTCTGAATAATATCTAAGATAGCCTTTTCTATGACCTTACTAAAGGCGCATAGTAAACTGATAGGCCGGTAATTTTGAGAAAACCGCCGGTCTTTTCCAAGTTTTAGGATGTTTATGACAATTAAGCTTTTTCAAACCGTAGGAAAATGCCCAGTGCAAAGAATTGCATTAGCAATATTGGTGAGAAAAAATATCGCTTTGTGCGAGAACTATTTTAGCGCTCTATTAGGTATTCCGTTAGAACCTGGAGCAGACCGGATTTTTCGTCTTTGTATAATTTCTCGTATTCGAGACGGTCTCACGTCGTCAGCAGCATTCACGGCTCTCCTAGCCACCCTTTCAACCCTTTCGACGTGCCCCGAGTCTAAACAATTGTTTGGGGAGCATAGGTTTTTACACCAACTACTTGTTGTTTTTATTTTACAACATATAGTTACATTTTGTTACCAACACAAATATGTCAACTTACTAAAATAACTTGTATATTTGTTAACATTATTTAACAAAACCAACTTATATTGGCAGTTGGCACGCAAAAGGTAGTAGTCAAACCCTATACAATAAGGTTGACAATCTACTGAAACACACCGCAGTTATAGAACATGTCTAAGAACTCAAAAGAAACCCCAAACCTAATCAAAAAAGTTTTTTTTTTTTAAATGTGAATTTTTTTTTAAGTGTTAGTTTAACTTTCATAAGCGCTTGCTAACTAAACTTTGCGGATAAGAAAATGTTTTTTTTGCGCTTTGCGCTTGGAGCGGGAGTTTTCTTTTAAAAAGCAGGTGTTTTGAGTTGAGCTTCTAAAAAAGTTTGAATTGCTTTTAGTTTAGAATAAGCTAGACAGCTTTATAACTAGTGGTGAGCAGCCTTTTGCATGCGTTGCAATTTACACGCAGAGCTGAGATCGGCTTTGGCACATTTGACGCATACGTAAGTGTAATTGCACTCATATGTTGATAGCAACAATGGCATTGGGCAATATTTCCGTTTGTACTGAATGCTCTTTTTGGATCTTAACTGAAATGTGTAGTGAACATATCGTTGCTTTTGCAGAAAGCAATATCATTGACCACATGTACGAAGTTTTTGATCATTACGTTTATGTCCTTGAAAGTAGCCAACAGCTTTTAACATACAAATTTACCTCTTATTACAATAGAAGTGGGCGTTGTAAGACAGCATCTTTTGTAGATGTTGTTGAGGTCTGGAGTTTTCTTAAAAAGCTTAAGGAGGTAAAGAACAAACCACGACAAGTGGTTGTTTGAATTGTGAACACTTTTGCTTTAGTAGTTAAAGACCTTGGTAGCAACTAAGGTGATGAGCCGGCTGATGACCTATTGAATGAGAGATCAAAAGTCATACTCACCCAACTTTTTTTTTTGTTTTTTTGTATTTTTCTTGCTTTTCAACAAAATAAATCCATTTTTTAGAAAGAGTACTTTGTGGTAAAGCATGACGTAGTTGTCTAGCTATCCATCATTTCATTGTCATTGGAGACGGTGAAATTTACCGAATTTTTGTCGGAGTTTTTAGGACCTCTTTGGTAAAAGTCAGGGTCAAAACTTGTTTTGACGTGGATAGTTTGCTTGTCTATTAATGACTGCGTGACTGCTTTGGAGGCGGCTTTACTTTTTTCAAAAGTTTTTTATAATCTAGCGAGCCTAATCTGTTTGAGATTGTCTTTATAGATGTCCATTTATTTAGATTTCTTGTCGATCAGGCAGACCATTCTTGAATTTTTTTCTTGTCTTGTTTTTTTAGAAGATTTTTCAGTTTCTGGAGCTGGACATACATTAGTTTTATGATCTAGTCGTTGTTTAATTTAGAGTTCACGCTGGAAGAGATGTTGAATTAATTTAAGAAAATATACGGTGCTACTTGCAACTCTATACGTACAGACATAAAATATAAATTCCTATCATAAATCAAACAACCCAACACTAAAACTTTATAATCTCTGAGACTAGAGGTCTAACTGCTGTTTCCTTACTACCTTTAAAGAACTTGTTTAGTAACACATGGGAATAGAATAATATTGTCAATTGTTACGGGATCAAAGCAATGTTCACATACTGTCTGGTGGTGTTGCAATTCTCTAAAGAATACTTTCAGGTAATTGTAGCTTACAGCCACAATAAGGACATCTAAGTAAATCACGCATGCGTTTGTGTCTTTCTGGAAGCTGCTAAGTTTTTAAAGCACAATGTTTTGATTTCTGAGTTGCTACACGTTCAGTTACTAAACTACTGGTGTTTATTGGCTCAATCGGGAAGTTTTTTGGGCTGTTTAGTAGGTTTTGGTAATGCTTTTGCTTGTGTGTCAAGCCAAATTTTATCTACGTAAATCTTGCTGAGTTGTTGGTATAAGTGGTCTTATACCCAATAACAATGCAAAAGTGATTGACTGTTTATGCCGCTAAGTTTTTTCTGCTTTGCACTAGGTTTTGGTTGTTCAAGCTATACGCATCTGACTGTTGTTTGCTTTTTTAGAGTACACTTGGCAATAGTTTTCTGACGACGTTTGTTTGACAAACCTGAAATGCAGCGGTAAATATTAGTCTCTCTCTCCCAGGTTGGCTTAAGGGTAGTACATAGCGGCTGTGTGATGTAAGTGGTTACTTAAGTATCAAAGTTTTTGGTTTAAGGGATGCAAATATCCAATTTTTGTTGGTTAGGCTAATTTTTATAAATATAAAATAGTTGGAAAATTGATGTTGCATAAGATTGTTATATGCATATGTTGTTAAGTTGTTATATAATTTGTTAAAGGGTTTAAAATAGTTTCACATTAATTTTTGTTTTTGTTTTGCGGTTTTGTATTCTGTTTTGTACCTGTAGTTTACTAGAATTTTGGCCACGGATGTTTACAGTCATTCTGTTGATATTTGAATATGTAAATGTGACGAGAATATTGGTTGATTTTTGAAGTAGTATCAAGGTTTGGACTCCCATTTTGTTATATCGGAGGGAATGAAAGTATGATAAAAAACATAATACATTTTATTTTTTCAATAAACATTAATTAAAAATGTAGAAATAAATTAAACAATATTATTTTGCCTATAAATTAAACTAAGTTTTAAATTAAAGCTAAAAAAAATTTGCTTATAAATTCGTTCTCTAGAAACAGCACTATATTATAGTTGAGGTATAAGTTATTGTTTCGAACATAATATGTCGTAATGGATACCACAATAGAGGGAATAAATAACAAGAAAACATGTTTACAGTTGTATAATATATGAGACAAGAAGATATATAATTCTGACCACTTAGTACACTGCTTAATAATCGGCTTATTGTAAGTGCTGGTGTTGCGGGAGCACAGGGACTTGGGATGTCCTAATAAACATTAATAGTTCCCACAGGAGAGCGAGCTGCATGCATCCAATTCCAATATCTCAAGCACAGGAGGATGTCGAGCGCACGGCCTCATTACAAAAGCGAAAACTTTTATTATTTAGCAATTATTAAATAACACTCCTGGGATGGTAAAATACCCCGAGGTGTAATTATAGTCCTTGCTTTTTGTATACCATATAAATCACGTAGATGCATTCCGGTGTATATGTTTTTTGGTGTAATTAAATGATAGAGGATGTATTTTCGAACTGCGGTAATTTACATGAAAATATGTTGAATATGTGATATTAATCGCGGGATTTAAATGAGCGAATGAATTGTACGGGCGAAACGAAATTGAATATTATATTAAATACTGTGCGCCGCGTATATATATCGCAGACCTGCATTAAATTACGTGCATGTAATATTTGTATGTAGTAATTAAAATATGTTGCGCATAGAGTTTGGTGAATTTTATGGTATGAGGTACATAACTGCCCGTCGTCGAAGAATCCAACAATTATTAATGTTAGGGAATAAACAATAAATTATACCCTATTTGCTAAATTACAACAGCGTTTAGTATTCATATTAATTAATTATAAATTTTCTCTGTATTGATATTAATTTATATTTTTTGTTTGCTTTAAATGGTATAATGCGGAGATGAAAAGGGTAGGAGTTATAGTAGAAGTTTTGAGAGAACAATTCAGGACCGACAGGTTAATTTAGGGAATTGTAATTCCAAAGGAAACTTGCCGTCCCAAATCGTAGATATAACAATGTGACATGACACAATTAGTAAAACTGCAGTTAACTAAATTTATTTAATGCAGTAACTTTAATTTTTGATATATATATGCGAGTGAGTATAATATATAATATTAGCATTATCAAATATTTAACAATTTCTTAAAAATAAATTTAATAAGATTTATAACTTAAATTCAATGCTTACTTATTTAATTAAATGAATTACATCTATGTTTCTTTTTGTTACAGGTAAGAACATTAAAAGAAGTAAAAAAACTCTCTCAAATGTAAGTTATTAATATTAAATATTTTTTCTCTCTTCTCATAACAACTCTAGACGAAACTTAATTTACCAAAAGGTCCAAGTTTGATTTAATATAGAGGTAACTAAAAGCGGACACTTAACCCTTTATTCAATTTTAATACGGGATTAGGTCTTAATTAGATTTTGTATAAAACTGGTCGTATTTAAATAAATAAATTAGATTTTCGGAGCAAAAACAGAAACTCCATAATTAAAATTTGTGAGCGGATATTAAATGATCGCAGCAAATGTAAATAATGACACAATTAATTTCCTTTGAGCATTTTAATTGAGAGGTTTCTTGTTTTTTTAGGTGGTCTGTGAGTGTGTTGATAGGGTGAGCTTTAATTGGTAGTTTTTTTATTTATTTTTTTGAATTCAAAATTTAATTTGAAGTGATATTTTTTTTTTAAACACAATATAGAAGATATATTGATTTATATCATAAAGGGTGGTTTAATCTTATAAACTCCAACTTTACTCGAGAATTATCCATGAATATTTAGTGGAAATGTCCGAAGGCGATTGGATTAAGTGACTGAAGTTAAAATTTAGAGAGAAATTTAATTTACAATATTGCAATAATTAATGGCTGTTTATTATGATAATATAGTAACAGACAAAGAATTTTTCAACACAATGTTGTTGTAATTTATTATTTAATTTTTATGTTTGTTTTTAAAGTGGCAGATCAGATTTTGGTAAAAAAATCTTATGGAATTAATTCTTGTTTGTTGCTGGAAATTGAGTTTGTTATCTATTGATTAAATTAAGTTGATAAGTAACAAAAAATAATATGGCGTATTATACTCTATCGACCTTACCAACCTGTTTCTAGTAAGCTGAAGGTTATTCTTATTATTATTATTATTAAGTGATTAAGTGAGGTGAGATGACTAATAGTGCGTACACACTTGCAACAATGTGCCGTACCGCAACACCGTCGCGTAACATCACTCTGCAACAGCGTCCCATAGCTTGTCGGTTTTCTGCCGTCGGATCAAAGTAATTTGATTTTGTGTTGCAGGGTGATGTTACGCGAGAATGTTGCGCGACGGTGTTGCAACTAGCGATATGGCACATTGTTGCAAGTGTGTACGCACCAAAATGTCCAAAACAGTTTTGGCTTCTTTTTTTGACCGATTTTGACATTAAGATCATTATTATGGTGGCATGTTTATTTTTTAATTAGTCAGTTACGCTTTTTAAATTTGCATAAAACTTTTCTATATATTTCTTGTCGCTTTCTGAGGTCAGAGCGTATGTTGATATTGACTTTTGAGTTCAATTTAATCATTATTACTATATCGGATTTGTAGCATACGTATATGTAGTTTAAACTACTTGATGGTAATCATGATCTAGAGTTACCTATTTATCCACTCAAGAATTTGTTATCAAAAAATTAGATTCGTCATCTTTTTCTGTAAAATAAAAATTTGTTAAGCTTGAAAAAAAAAATTCAAATACTGCTTGCTGGTCATTATAATATGGAATCTCTTTACTTATACAAAGATTTCTAACTCTTGTGGAAAAACTTTAAAGTTCAAGCCACTTTTTGGTAATTATAATGTGAAGTGACCCACCCATCTACTCACCCGCTTAAGTGTTTTATAAAAAAATTGAAAATTACATTTTTATCTTTTTATCTTTAACTATTTCATAGCAAACACTTGAGTGGGTAGGTGTGTCACTTCAAATTATGATTATTAACGAGTAGTTTTAAGTGTTGATTATCAAAAAATTAGATTTATCATCTATTAATGCTTGCAAAGAGAAAAAAATTTCAATTTTTAACTCTTTGTTAACAAAACCTACTTGCTGATAAACACAATCTGGAATGACCCACTTTCCCGTCAAAAAGTTTATAATCAAGATATTAGATACCACCTTCTAACACTTGCAGAAAGAAGAAACTTCTAATTATTTGATATCAAACACTCGAGCAAGTAGGTGTTCACGTCTGTTTAAATTAATCAATGGTAATCATGATTTAAAGTAACTTACACGCCAGCCCAAATGTTACAAATGTATCAAAACATTAGATATCACTTCTTCTTTTTCTGACTAAGAGATTTTTGATACTTGAAGAGAAAAAAAACTTTTAATTATTTGATAACAAATACTTAGGCGGTTATGTTCAAACTACTTGATAGTAATTATAATTTTACCGCTCAAGAGTTGGTCATAAAAAAATTAGATGTCATCTTTTTTTTCTTAGACAAAAAACGTAACGCTTGCAAAAAGAAGAAATGTTTAAATTTTTGTTTGGTTTTGTTTGGCGTTGATCATCAAAAAATTGTCTTTATTATCTTTTTCTCTAACATTTTGGTACTAATTTGACAATAATAAAATCAAATTTGATAAAAAATTGTTGTTTTGGATACAAATTGAATTCTAGTGTTTATTTATATAATTTTTTTAAATTTTTATTAGTTTCTAATTGTTTCAAGCTCAATTAAAATATTTTGGACCAATTTGAAATCATAATTTTGTTATTTTTTATACAAAAAGTTTTGGTCATAATTTACAATTAAAATGTTGCTTTTTTAATAGTTATTAATTGTTTCAAGCACAAGTCAAACATTTTGGCACTAATTTGAACATAATAATTTTTTTTTCAAAATTTAGTTCTCCTGCTTATTTTTTATTTTGTAATTCTGATTGTTTATGAAATGTTTTAAATACAATTAACTCAAACAACTTTTGTTGTTTTTAATACAAAAATTGATTTTGGTTCTTATTTACAATTAAAGTTTAGCTTTCTTTATTGGTTTCCATTTACTTACAACACAATTAAAATATTTTGGCACCAATTCGAACATAATAAAATCAGAATTAGTAATTTTTTGTTGTTTTTTATACAAAATACGGTTATGGTGCCCATGTTTAACATTTTGGAATGACTATAAACGTAACTACGTTGAAATTTTGTCAAATCAAAAATGTTGTTAGATTTACAACATTCACGTATTTAATCAATATACTTTAGCATCAAATCAGAAGTTAAGAGAAATTTGTTGTTTTTGAAACAAAATTACTTTTTGGTGCTTATTATCAATTAGTTCACAATTGTTTTTAACACAATTTAAACATGATGTACTATTTTTAACGTAAATATACGGAGAATGGCTAAGTTGGGTGAAGCGCCTAATTCGAATATCCGCGCATAAATTGTCGCAGGTTCGAGCTCTAGCTCCGGAAAATTATTTAAAAAAAGTGGCATTTATTAAATCAGGACATTAATCTAATATATGATTAGTTTCCATGTGACCATAATAACATTTAATATAAGAGTGTGAGTGGACCAGATACTAGGCCTTGTCAGTACCTACAGTGTCTTAATTATCTTAATTTGTAGTACACATAATAAAATTAAATTACAGAAAAAAAAATTGATTAAAAAAGTTAAAAAAAAAAAAAAAACAAAACTGAAGTTAACTTTGGCCACCTATAATATATATAAATATGTTGGCAAGGTAATAATATAATTTAAATACTTGAATGCTTGAGAGTCAATCTCAAGCATACAAGTATTTAAATTATATTATTACCTTCCCAACATAACCTCAATGTATGCATCTCTGAATAACAACAATAATATATATAAATATATTTCAAAACGTTTCTAAAGTATCATGTTCTTGTCACTTTTTAATGAGTGGCATGTGGAAGTTTGACTTTATTTGAGCGTAATGACGTTTCCAACTTGCTAAGATGGTTTGCGGGTTTGAATTACATAAAGCTTCTAGTGAGCCGCCATATAAGCGTTGCATAGTGTTTGTGGCAAGCTCGTATCACAAGTATGTCTGGGAAATCAGACTATCTGGCAAAGATTAAATAATTAAGTATTTAGTCAGCTAAAAACTGAGCAGAAGTTACAATTAACTTCTTAAAATTGCCGCTAGATTGGGACTGATTGACAAAGATCAGCCGCTTTGCGCAGCTCCCGCCGCTTGTGCATTGAATTGGTTCTTGCGTGCTTTAGGGGTGCTTGGAGGGCGGTAGACTGCTTACGATGAGCAACCCTTACCGGGTTATGCAGTTTTACATAATTTGGGCAGCCTTTGTAAATAGAAGTGTGCGGTTTATTGCACCCGACGCATCTAGATCTATGCCCGGCTTCATTGGAGAAAGTGTAAGTGTGGTTTGAGCCCCGTTGCACTTAACACACACATATGGTATGTTGCATCTGGTTGCCGTGTAGCCATACCGCTGGCAACGATGACACTGTGCAATTTTTGCCAAATTTTTTTGTACTCGCAGATTTTGGTGAGAGACATAATCTTTCGGCTTTTCGTTTTCTGAAGGAGCTGGACATACAACATTGGGAAGGAATTCCCGGTTCTTTCTATGCGCGTAGTCAAGGATACAATCTGGTATGTTCTTGATATCAAAGTTCAGCGTCTTTGCAGCCTCTGGCTGACATGTAAAATGCATCACATTAGAAGTAGTGCAGTGCACGAACATCCATATACGCAAGGAAATGTATACGGATGCCATTGGCTACGTTAACAGCATGGTTGATAGCAATATTATTTGACTTGAAAGTTGACAACAACCATGAAAAAAGAGTTTTCTCCCGGATGGTTATGGGAAGTAAGCGACGTGCGCCAACGCCCTCTGTGGGATCCGGTGCATGAGACAAGATGTATGGTCTAAAAGTAAATTTGCAGGACCTGAGTTATCCGACTGAGTCTTAGAGACTCTGTACCGGGTTGAAGATTTTTTGGCCTCGGTGCTGAAGGCGTCTGACTAATGTTGGCTGAAGGCCTAGACTTATAATTACTCAGGGAATAAATAATAATGGGCTTAGTGCAGTTTTAAGGCTATTTTCCTCCTGGGAATGTTCCAAGGAGTAGAATAATGCTCTAGAGCTGTCTGTCCAGAAGAATGCGTCCTGAAATGTGGACAGGGTAACCCTTCAAGGTACCACAAAGTTATGATAGAAGTCGACAAAGGTATCTTCTCTGTATTTCCGGAAATAGAGTACCTCAGGCACGTCGCTGCCGATAGAAGTGGTAATGACGCTGCTGGGTCTCTGCGGAGGTTGTCAAGTCATTTTTTGCGTAGCGCGCGGTTCCGGGTGCGGTGTGATTGCGCGGTTTAGTCTGGGCCGTTTTTTGGTTTAGTTTTTCTGCTTTACATCCGGCGTGGTCACTTAAGCCTGGTGTAGTGTAAGGTCACCCTGATGCTCCCTGAATGATACTTTACGGGGTTCTAGATTTATGTTCCTTAGCAAAGAAACCAAGTTATTCACTCGTGACTGCTGACTTTGGTGGCGTTCCGGTTTAAAAACGGAAACGTTTGTGGTTTTGTCCAATGAGCTACGAGGTATGTCAGCTTTGCATTTTTTGATCTTTTAAATGTAGAATTTAAAGATTCAAGTTTACAGCTGGCTCTCTGATGTTGTTCAGGTTTCAACGGTTTCCAATGTTGGTAAACTTTTAAAAATTCTTGTTCCAAATTGTGTTCTTGCCCAATTTTGTCTAACAGACCTCGATTGGGATCCTGGGGTGTTGAGTAAGCCATGGCTGTAAATTAGTAAATATTTTCTACCTAACCGACAGTACAAGATATATGGGTATTAAGTGTAATTTTTTTGCTGCGAGGATATTTACTTACTTAGTCCAAGAACATATGTAGATTTTTTTGTCCGACAGGTTGTCAGTGCAGGTAGTTATACGTTTAGTTTAAATTGCGAACCAAGTTTTACAATTTGGTAATGGCTTTTGAGGATGTCCTCTATGTGATAAGGAGTGTCTGAAAGTTGTTCTGGTGTTGTGAAACCAACTGGTTAAATTTGAGATAAATTTGTTGAATTCTTCGGAGAGCTCTTCCAGGTGGTGAGAGTTCTCCGGTGTCAGGTCAGTGGGGTTTGGAACGCTTTTACACTAAATCGTTTTACGTTGAGCGCTAATGGGCACGGTCTAGTATTTGTTGTAGGTGGATGATGACGGCGGTTCTAGACTAGTAGTATGCCCTTTTAGTTGCTAATTAAATAATAATGAGGTTAGTGCAGTTTAAAAGCTTGTTTTTTCTGGGAATGCTTCAGGGAGTAGAGCAATGCTATAGGGCTGTTTGTCTAGGAAAATGTGGACAGGGCAACCTTTTGTGGTACCACAAAGTCTTAGCAGAGGTCGACAAAGGTATTTTCCCAGTATTTTTGGGATTAGACTACTTGCTGCTGAGTCTTATTACAGCAGTATTCTTGGTTGTTTGATAAAAATAGAATTTGTTGTTTGTGACCTTGAAGCTGCGGTCAAACTGGGTTTTGTCAACTATTAAGCGGTCACGTACCTGCAACAATTGCGCTTCTTTGACTTCTTGGACTCCACTTTCTTAAAATTTTCCTCTGGAAGCGAGACTTTATTGTGGGCGGAAACATTGTTTTCCAGCTGGGTGTTCATCTGCTCCTTGTGTTACCGGTGTAGTTCAGTCGGCTGCAGCAAGAAACGGTGGTTGACATCAATTCTTGTCCCGGCAGGTGTTATGCCTGAGAAAACAAATTTGTTGTTTGGGGTTTAGAAATTGGGATTTGTGTTTTTCCTAAGAATGGGAAATGGTTAAAGAAACTGGGCAATGAGAGTGGTGGTTACTCTCCAGGGTACCACAAAGTTGCTGAGCAGAGGTCGTCAAAGATAGCTAAGCTATTCTTGCCCTGATCGCCAGGTGTGATGCAGCCTCAGTGGTCTGGGGACTGCGAAGTCTTGACGGAAGTTAACCACCAGAGAATGAGTTGTTTTGGAACAGATGTACGTTGGTCCTACGCGCCGGTAGATGCAACTCAGCAGTTGTACTAGGGCTGATTGGTGTTTTGTTGGAAAGCAGAGTCCATGTTGCTTGGTTGAACGATGCGTGAAACTGGTGAGAATTTGCGCGGCGGAATTTTGTGCGTTCTGAAGCATCTAACCATTGAACAATTTGAGCGTGGGGGCTTTGCTGGACAACGCCGCTTTGGTCAGAGGTAGCCTATAAGCAGATAGCGTAGGTTGCAGTAAAATCTGCAGCTAATTGTAGGAGCTTTTTACTTTTTGATTGCATTGGACGGCTGCTCGCACGCCGTTATTTTTTATAAACCTTTTCAAATTCCTTTTAAAATTATTATAAATTTACAACATATCACTAATGCACATAACTTTCAAAACATTGTATTCTCTAAAACTGTCACAAATTGTTTTTAAACATAACTTTTAAAAATGTTAGAGAAATGACTTGGGATTGTTGCCTGAACAACGTCAATTTCATGCTTTAGCTAATTTGTTAACAATCTTAATAAAGAGATCCAATTGTTTAATTAAAATAAAACATTTCGATGATTCAAGGTTATTACCAAAAAATCTTATAACTTTTAGCAGTATTTTATTGTTTCCACGAGTTTCTGAGACGTACAATTATACAACAAGTGACTTGTTAACTTTATAGTTAAATCTGTTTTGTAAACTGTCAACTGTTAATTTTATTGAAAATTGTCGATTGTCGATTCTACAAAAAAAAATGTCTTACAAATTTGTCAGATAATCTGTTAAATCTGTTGTTTTGCATAAGAACAAAATTGAGGCCTATATATGTAATAAGCGGCTGTTATAAACCAGGACGAGATTGATAGCGTTTAATACATCTAAAACTGGCACAAGTTCTGTTTTTTTATTAAGACTAATTTTGCCTCAAACCATCACTATTTTTGCAAAATAGCGTTAATATGAACGTCGGTATAGACGTACTCGACTATCCCAACGAGTTAAACAAAATTTTGATTGTTATTTGAAGAGTACTGGTCTCCACTGTCAAACTTGCCATGCGACATATTCACAAGCAAAATGCAAACAATATCTTATGTGGTACGGAGTTAAAACAGGTTTATGCATAAGTCTCCTTAGTCTCAGGTAGGTTTTTTTCAGTATACTTTTGACTGTCTGTTTTGAGTTTTATTTGAAGATTTTTGACTGTAGATGTGCAACAACGCAAAGAAGATACAATTAAAAACTTGTTTTGAATTAGGTTTGTTTTCTTTTTATGCGTCTTTTATATTTTCGGGTTTTTAAGTATCGATTTCACATACGATGAATGACAGATAAGCTGACATTAAAGTTTTTTGCAACCTGTCAAATACTGGTGCTATTCTCAATAACACAAATGACTTTAACCTCATATATATGCTTCATTTTGATTATTCCAAAGCACATTTAAAAATATTTTTTTTGTTTGATTTACTTTGTTTCTTGTAGATTCTTTGAATTGTTATTGCTATCTTAAAAGTAATATGTAAAAGTTGTTTTGTTATTACAAATTTATTTGGAGAAGATGAATATCTCTGAATTAAACGTTATTAAATTTGCATATTGTGTGCAATATGTGCTCCTCCTCCTTGATCAGTGTATTTACTTCTAAATTAATTACACCCGTCAATTCTATTTAATAATTAATTTTACCCCACATTTCAATATAAAAATACCGGCATAGTTTCAGTTTAACAAATTTCTCCGTTCCGCTTGTGTAATACAAAACAAGCACATATTTCGAATAGAATTAAAACGAAAAAAAAAAGTCACGCGATCTAACAACATAACAACAATATAAATAGTTAACCACTCCATTACAATACAATTGCATATAACATATAAATATTTATATTTATGGAACGAATCTAGTAAAGTTTTCAATCGATCCGTCGACAAAACTACTACTACATATAAACTCAACGCTGTATATCGATTCTCTTTGTAATGTTGCTTTCTAGTGATGAAAATAGTATTAAAAAGTTTTGGGGCACGCTTTTAAAAGTACTGAATGGAAAACTTCAAGTTTGCGAATTCTATTTGCAAACAAAACGTAGTTGTATGGAGGGATTTGTTCCGCGTTTTTCACTACAGCGTTCATTATGTATGCAACAAATATTTCAACTTTAACAAAATGTATCATATTCCAACAGTTCTGATTTAGTTTGTTTTGTTGTGGATTTGATGCTGTAATTATATATTGTTATACGGATTGAATTGATCATTAAATTAAATTATATTAGTTAAGTTAAACAAACATGTTACATAGTTGTGCTTTGATATATTTGATATATCTATTTTCCAAAACTTAGTGGAGTTTGGTGTTCAAACTCTGTCGTTCTATAAAAATGATTTTGTTACATTACCATATTTATGTTGTATATTTTCAAGGTAAATTCAATTATTTGCTATATTTATTGTATTTTATTTATTATTGACTTTATTTTGCATTTTTGATGATAAAAAGGACAAAGTACAGCTTAGTGGCTGCTCTTCCAATTAACCTATACTTTATTTTACAAAGAATATAAATAATTAAAAGGATAAATAAAAAGTATCTTTTCTACCTACATAAATTATAGAAAATTGTAACATTTATTGACTTCTTTAATTTTAATTTAATTTAAAAACTTTAATTAGTTGTTAGCGTCAGACATAAATGTGAATTATGTTTGCATGTCTATAGTCTATTCTCACGTTGAAATTTTGAGAAATGAACTATCCCTCAGATGGTCCAAGGATTTGTTTTTATCCGCGGTGATAATCAGCTTTCTTCATGCCAAATTTGCATTTGGTTGGATAACACCAAAGTTTATTTGGTACGTACTGGTTTAAATTGTGGCAAGTTGTGTCCTAAAAGTACGTCTTTGCCCAGATTGAAGTCAATCAGCAATTTAACATCTTGTTGATTGTGCTTTATGATCTTTGCCATTTTAGCTTAATCGGTGATGTTTAAGTTTATGCAGGGTTTCTCTACCTTGTTTTCCGATTGGTCAGTTATAATGTTTGGCTATGAAGGAACTCGTAGCTTGTTTCTCAATTGTTTGGAACGTTCTGAGCAACTGTAATTTTGTATGAAATTGCGGCGTTCTAATATTCAAGTTTCTATAAGCAATTGCAGTGGGTCGGCGTATTGACGGATAAACCTGTTTCCAGACTTTTAAAGTGATTTTGGCGGTGTTGCGTTGATACAGTGGGTTTTCTAGTATTGAACATTCTTCTATCCTATCTGTAAAGTTTGGGCGTGGACTTGCAAACGTCCAGTTATTTTTTACTTTTATTGACTGGTGGTTTATCAGGTGGATATTTGTTGCTGTTTGTTTGCATCAAAAGTTTTAGGATCAACCTGGTTGTAGCAATCAAGGTGCTTAACTTGTCGCAAATCTACCTTATTGGGCAGTATTTGATAGTCAAGCTTCAGTGTTGTTGTTATTTGTTTCTCGGTTGCCATTTGTTATCGAAGTCGGTGTCAGAGATAGTTGTGAGATGAAGTTGGTAGATTTAAGGAGATGTGAGTTTTTTTAGTAAAATCTGTTGGTAAACATGTCGTTGAAAAGCGTGTAAAAGCCACAACATAATTGTTTTATGTTTGATTTAGGGTACAAGATGCTGTCATCTGTGGATGCCACCAAAATTGAAAAGTTTGTTTTTTACCAAGCCCTCTAAGCCTAAGCCTAATCTTAAGAAGCTGGTAGATGAACTTGAGAGTGCTTGCATGAGTTTTAGGGTGCGGACGGGTTGAGGATTCTTTAGGTTTGGTGGCTGATAGCCTTGGTGGTGCTGAAAGCACTTGACGTGGTCGCTCGGCTGATGTCTTAAAAGTTCAATATCACTTAATTTTTTTTCTGTTTTTTTTTGTTACTGCTTCTAGTGCCGGAGGTAGTTGGGGGGCAACGTTTGTGGTTTGTATACAATGTAAAAACTTTTTGGTAGCGGCAAGGTAGACAAACGTTGGTTCTGAAGTAGAAGTGTGTATGTGTGGCGTTTTGGTAGAATGTTGCTGGTCAATATTGTTTATTTCTTTGCCTACCAGTTGGTCTTTAGAATGTTAAAATAAAGCGCCTGGTGATAAATTTATTGATTCCATGTTATGTTCAACGGAGTAATTAAACTTCTCTAATATTAAAGACTATCTAGTAAATTTGAATTTGGTATCGGTAGAAGTGTCGGTCTGCAGCACAAGTTGTGAGCTGTAGTCAGGCTAGTTCAAAAAGTTGGTCTATGGCTTTTTTAAGTTGTTTGAAGGTTGAAATAAAGTTAGCCATCAAACAAAAGTGTTGGTTAAACTCTGCATGCTCATCAGCGGTCCCGCTATTTTGGAAAAATATGGGACCTACTTCTTCAGCTAAGTGCATATGCCAAAAAAGCTTTGCAGTTGCTTTTTAGTGTGCGGTTTGAGGTGGAGACAAAATTTAGGTGAATTTCCAGCCGTCATTATTTCCAAACTTGCATTTGGTCAAGTTGCAACGCAGTTAATGTTCCTGGAGCTGCTTGATCTTGGTGTTCAAGTTTGTTGTTAGAATATACCATTACATTGTTCAAGTATTCAAGCCCAGTAGTCCCGCTAATACCTGTGATATCATTTTCTGGAAGGTAACCGGAAAGTTTTTGAGACTGAACGGCATTACGTTAAACTGGTACGTACCTTTAATAAAGGCGGTAAAGGCGGTCAGATGTTTGTGAAACTCATGCATTGGTATTTGCTAATACCTTCCGGTAAAAATTATTTTTGTTAAGGTTTTTGTTTTTCCAAAATTTTTTTTTATTTTGGATAGTAGGGCCACTTTGTTTTGGCTGGTTTTATTTAATTAACGGCCATTGATGCAAAATTTTTTTTTTTTAATGACAAAAGGTGCGCAGTACTTGCTGAAACTGCGCCCAATTATAGCGGATTTTAGCAGTTTTTATTCTGTTAGTAGATTCGGGTTTCTTTATAAAAATTATTAGAATAACATGCAACTTGGTCGTGTCATCAGTTGATTTAATCTTGTTGGTAGTTGTACGCGTCCTGGCGGGCTTTCGGTTGTTGCTAAAAATTGACGGGAATAGAAGTATGATAATTTCGAAGCGTTTTGTTTTTGCTGACAAGGGTACTTTTTGGCGCTGTTATATTTTAGCTATAGTTAGTTTTCTTGGTTCAAATACGCGGTAGTTGTGAGGTGTTAGCTAAAATATAGTTATTCCTTGGCTTAATCCATGCTGACGTGATTATCCGCCAGTCAAAAGTGTCTAATGATAACGTACTTGTCTAAATTGTGAGCTACAAGGAGTGTATTGCTTATAGTGATGGTGGCGTGGGATGAGCCGGTTGTACGGTTTTTGGGTTTGCTTGTTGAATGCAGCTAGATGTTTGTTTTGTTGCTAGGAGGTTTAACCGGGTAAAATTTTGGCTTGCTTCCAAACCGATCAAGGCTTTGTGGCTCAGGACGTCAATCTAAATAGTTATGCGGAGCAGATTGTTAGCATTTTCAGTTACTCTAACCTTGTCAACGTTTATGCTTACTTCACACGAAGACAGTTGGTAAGTGGTAACTAAATTATTAGTTACTGCTTTTGTGTAAAGTTGCGTCCACACGCAGCTGGCACGTATCAAGTGGCAAGCTCAGTTTACAAATGAAACAAGATGGACGCGTCTGTAGAATTGTTGAAAAATGTGCTCCACAATATTTTAAATGCAATTGGAGAGGAAATAAAAAATGAAATATCTGAAGAGGTCAAAAAACCTAAACGACTTTGAGAGAGAAAATAGATTGGCAGACGAAATATTTTTGGTGCAAATAAAATGTTATTCAAAGATCACTTCAAAACTTGTTGAACTTGTTAACTATACTCTCTTTACTAAACTGTGCTTGTCCACACGCTGATACGGGTTAAGTGACAAGTGCTTGGCTCCGGTAGGGGGTGTGTGCGCGCGCCTACTTGCTCGCAAAAATAGAATATTTTCTATTCCAACTACTAAATTTTTACTTGCCAGGAATGTCCCGCAACTTACCACTTAGCACTTATTGAACTGTTTACACGCGGGCAAGTAACTTATAAATAGATAAAATTTACTTGACTGTCCTCGTGTGAACTAAGCATTATGGACGGGGATCGGTAGGTCTGTTTATAATTTTTGTTTGTTTTGAGTTAATCGATGGAGTTTGCTTTTAGACCAAATTGACGCTCGTTTTTGGCGTTGTTGATTAGTTTTTATATCCGGTTCTACAAAAGCGGTAGGATTGTTAGTTATGGTTGCTTGGTGGTAATTTGGTTAATTGCAGTATTTAGCGTAAAAACGCCTCGAGGCGTTTTTTGGCCTGGTAGTTGTTAGTCATGAAGCTTTTGGCTATGTAAGCTGAGGCGGTACGGTTGGCGTAACGCT
This sequence comes from Tachinus rufipes, assembly GCA_963932245.1. Lineage (NCBI taxonomy): Eukaryota > Metazoa > Arthropoda > Insecta > Coleoptera > Staphylinidae > Tachinus > Tachinus rufipes. The sequence goes on along the minus strand of OZ010747.1, from coordinate 24,221,359 downwards.
GGACTAGCCTGGTCTTTCAGGTTGAGGTTTTTGTGGAAAATGTTCTTCAAAATTTTTAGATTTGTCCTTAAACTCTGCAGATAGGCTTTGTGGTTGGCTAGTTAGGAAATTTGATGTTTCTCCAAGTAGTTTTCTTGTCTTCTTAATTTTTTTTTTGAAATCCTAATAAATTTTTCTTATAAAAGTGGTTTCTTTTTGTGTTTCTTTGAGTGTTGCAGATTATGCCCCACGGCGGCGTTGTGCAGAGCACTTGGCGGTTTTTTACCAGAGACACTAGGATGGCTCTGCGGTTTAGATAATGCTGGTCGGCATCGGGTATGCTGGTTGGATTTGTTGTTCAACTTTAGGAAGTGCTGTTCCTGGTGGGTTTTGTTGACATTTAGGTTTAAACTTGTGTTGTTGGCCCTAAAACCGGAGTGCGGCTCAGTTTCCTGTGATTTTTATTTTGGCTCGGAGTTCAGACGGTGCTAGTGGTAGGTAGTTGGTGTGCGGAGTTGGCGGTTGCCAGGTACACCACTGTCTGTTGGTGACTATGATTTGGTATTTATGGCGGCATCTAAAATGACCAACTGGCTTGCGTTCTATTTGTGCAGGACATAAGGTTTTTGCTTTAATGTAACATTCAGTAGGCAACAGTAGTGTCCAGTGGTAACACGTTGTTTGGTTATCCGCCGGAGTTGGCAATTAAACCGCTGGAAACGTGGTTTAATTTTAACTTTTTAGCAGTTTTTGTTGTAGTTTCTTTGCGTTAGCTGCCGACTTATATTGCCATTGAGTTGTCTAGCATCATGATTTGTTTGTCTTTTTATTTGATGTCTAAAAAGTGGGAAATTTTTAAAAGTTTTACTAGGAGCGGAGTCGATGGTACATAGATAGTTTATTAATTTTTGAACTTTTGAAGTATGTCAAAAAGCACATAAATTTGTTTACAAAACTAAACAATTTTAATAACTATAATACTAGGCACGGTTCAAATCTACTGGAAATCCCGCAGCACAATTTAACGTCATATGAAAAATCTCCGGAATATGCTGGCATTAAAGCCTATAATAAAATCCCTAACCAAATTAAAGAAATGCCAACCAAAATATATAAAAACACATTAAAAAATATATTGATACAAAAATGTTATTATTCATTTGCCGATTTTATTGAAGATTCTCTAGAATTTGAACACATTTAGTGTTAATATCGGTGCCTTGCTGTGGGGGCCTCGTGTGTGCCTTTAGCACTGTTTTGCAGGAGCGAGGGACTTTCTTCTGTAGACTGAAAGTGCTGCTCTGTAATGGTTTTTGGTTTTGTGGCATATTTTAGATTTTGTTGTCTGAAATATGGGATAGAGCTGGGAATCGTTGTGGAGCGGTATTTTTTGTAGTCGATACAAGACAGTTTTTTGTTTGTTCCTGTAGAATGGTGCTGGAAGCGCATGCGGAGTTTTCATAGTGGGGTATCGATATACAGTGTAATATGGACGGGATTGACTTCTCTCTCCACAAACACTCGGGCGCCTTGGAAATGCTATACTGATCATATATTCATAGTTTTATTTTATAAGCAGTTTGATAAATGTATTTAGTCTTAATTAATATTATTTGTTATCTAGTAGTATGTTGTAATTTTTAACCTGTTTGTAAACATGACTTGTCCTCTGTCTTTGATCTTTGAAATGTATTACTGATCATATATTTATATTTATATTTTTTATTCTATAATCAGTTCCTTAAATGTAATTAGTTTTAATTAATATTATCTATTATCTAGTAGTATGTTGTAATTTTTAATTTGTTTGTAAACATGACTTGTCCTATGTCTTTGATCTCTGGAATAAACGATATTATAGAGGGCGTAGATGCCACTAGATGCCGACAAAGTTGTTAAGGCCACTAGGCGGCGCTATCCATAACACGCGCCTAACCAAACACAGCAAACCGCGTTGCATTAAAGAAACGCGTCTTTCAAAGTCATCTGTCTGTGCAACAACACTCTAGAAGGCTCACTAGCAGCAGCAAGTTGACAGCTTCAAACAGACCACCGCTAGCAGCCAGACAGTCAGGAATTCCGTTTTTCCTAATCTTTTAGCTAAATTATACTACAACGACAATGCTTTGCTAATTCCAGGAAACTCCAAACCTTTTACATTTTTAGCATCCCTCATCTTACTCATTTTTTCCCAAATAAAACACAACATCTTTACTCAAGACATTGCACACACCGCCACGTGCACAAGCACAGCACACTTCTGCTTGTAAGCGTGACCAAATCAAGCGTGCAACCGACAGGGTGAAACTTCGCTCAAGGTCAAACGCCAAACAAGTCCAGACTTGCATCGGGATACGTGTATAACACAGCGTGCTAACAATTATTATGGATAAATGCGTGATAAAGAAGATGCTCAATAATGGCAAACTTACGGCGCAACACCAAACTTGTCTATTGGTTTCAACTTTACCGGATATGGAACCGGTAACAAGGTAAACCACCGTAGGTTTTAAAGTAGCAGAAACTATTTGATTTAGCGTGTATTGTGTGTGGCGGTGCAATGATGCTTAAAGAAGGTGCCCTAAATGTCCTGAGTGCGTGGCTTTGTCTTATCCAGCGTGATGTAACGTGTTGGATTTGGTAAGGTTGTTAGCGCTTAGATTGCTTTTGGTGCAATTGTTGGTACCATGGAATCAACTATAAAGTTGGCTGGTGTTTTAGCAGAAGTTGTCATTGTAGTTTTAGTTAGTTAGTCACAATTATCCGGTTGATTGTTGATGTGCTTTTTTTGCTTACTGGAATGTTGTGGCCATAACATCATTGATTTTTTTGAGATTTGAAAGTAGGCTGTGACTTTGTCCTGCTAGACATCCATCACTTTTTTAGCCTGTGTTCTGTTTAAAAAAAAAAAAATGTTTTTATTAATTATCAGATTAATTATAGACAGAAGAAACTAAGTCTAAGGTCAACCAAGAAAACGTATAAAAAAAGTCGTTTTTTTTAAGAAAAGAGTAAGTTAGTTCAAATTATTAACAGAAGCAACTCTGCAGAAGACATTCTAAGCCAATTTTCTTAAAGATTATAGACAATTGTAAAGCACACAATTGTGTCCGCAACTTCAAACAACAACAGAGCCTCAACAACAACTAATAAAAACTTCACAAACACACCAAAAAAGCGGAATCATTTTCACGCAAAACAATACGCGTCTTGTTGAATGCAATACTTCTCTTGCAGTAGCAATTTAAGTAGCCACAGATCTAGCGCTGTCACACAACAACTCCAAGTTGCATCTGGGAATCTCTAAACCAAGAAGGTCTTGACCAGCAGGTTACCATGCCAAACTAAAAAGTTATTGCACAATTTGGTAGTGGGAAACACACTGAACCCTAAAATTTGTCTGCACTGCAACGGTTTTCAACAAAACAAAAACACAACAATTTCAAGTCTATGCATATCAAAACAAAAACTTATTGACCGGGTTTGGTGTATCAACCCCACCACTTCTGGGACTGCTTCCAGGTTTTGAAAACATTTTGGCATCAAATCAGTTGAGTTTACTAGCCAAAAACAGTAGTAAGACCCGCGGAACAATCTATTCCTATCTACCAGTAAGGCCAGAGCAATGACTATGCACTAGAATTACAACTAAAACAGAAACAATTTTGTCATCAAAATTTAAAGAATGGTTTTTAAAGTAATACCAACGTTTGCTACAAAAAACAGACTAGATCAGATCAGCTATCAAAGGTTATACACACATAGACCGAGGAAAGTTTTGTCACGCTTACAGAAGCCAATTGGGTCTTGCTCTTATATGCAAGGCACATTACATTAATAAAGAGTAGTTATAAACACACTGGTATTAAAGTATACCTTAAAATTGTGTTAATTAGGTGACAAATATTGTGGTGTATTGATGTAATGATAAGATATCGGGTTTTAATTAATATCGGAAAAAAAAATTCTTGTTTGCTAGTTTTATAGAATATATTAGTAATTTTGTGGAAGTTTAATTTATGGAGAAGCGCGCGGGAACAATAAGGAATCATAGCGGTGAAGTGCTGATGCGAGAGGACTAAATTGTTCAAACTAACTTGAGCGCAGTGTAGTCTGGCAAGAACTGAACGAAGAAAGGAGTATTGGTGCCAATTCCGCAAATGACCGTTTGGCAACAAGCCGTTGAAACAGTGTTTAATTAATTAATAAACAATGTAAACGCTTGGTGTGGTGGATGAGAGGTTTAGTGTTTTTGCGTCAGTTATTAAAAAAAAACAAATTTAAGTTTTTTTGGTTTATTGTATATGCTATTTGACAAATAATTATCTTAATATTTATTAGTAGTAACATTATAAAAACAAAATCTACAGAATAATGTTTTCATGTAGAATACTGTTTTTAAATAATGTTGCACACATTACTTTACATTTGATTTGCCGGAACAAAGAGATTGTTAAAACGTTATTGTAGTTTTTTTTAATTTGCGTATGTGCAATTATTTTATAAATGTTTCAGGATTTGCTTGCATGAGCCAATTGTGAGATAGACAGATATACTGTGTTAACTTGAATAATTCTACAAATTCTGTTGTTTTTTACTCACTCACCTAAATTTGTATAAAAAGCTTGATTGTGGCCGTGGTATGTTAAAATCTACAAATAAATAAATTTATCGAAAAGTCGAATATCAAACACACAACCGAGTTTATGCTTGACATATTTCTTAATAAGTACATCAGAGTTTATATATATATATATTTACATCTCGGTATCTATAAAGCGTCCGCTATGAGAAACTGTCATAGGGCGTCCCTTACAAAAAAACGTACTTCTAGTGCTCGCAGGTGAATATACTCGAGCTCAAAAAGATTAACGCGGTTTTCTTATTAAATACAAACTAAAACATTTTTCTATTGTACATAAAACTACTTTTTAGCGTCCGTACATTTTTCTGTTTTTGAGCGTCTTACATATACACAAAAAAACATGAATATGTGTTATAGAGCGTCCTGTTTGCTACCTTAAAGCGTCCGGCAGTGTTGCAACATGTTTTCTATTGTAGATATACATATTTGACAAGGATCGTGCATACTATAAAGCGTCCAAACCAGTTTGACCAGTCTATTTATAGAATATCTGTGGTACATTAACTATACGGCGTCCATCAAAAAATAAACAATAATATACCCACTTAGTATTGATTGAATAATTCTTTTGGTTTTTAGATTTAAGTAGAAAATAATATAAAATTTACTGCATTTTTAGTGTCGGAAACATTTTGGATAACTCAGGCTTTGCAAATCTATCGATGCCCTCTAACAGGTGTCTTGAATTGAAATGCAGAATATTAAAATTGTATCTGCTTTTTCTTGGAAACAATACCGTCTAACAATTTTGAAATATTAAAATTTATAAAAAAATTTGGTCTTGAATTAAAATAATGCAAAAATTAAAATGACGACACTAAATCTTTTTGCTAATGTTTAGAGTAGCATGCAAAGATAAAAAAATATTGAATACAAATATTGTATTAGTTCCTTCTTGAAAACAGTAGTGCCCAAAAGTTTGTAAACACTAAAAATTTAAAAAATTGAAAAGTTTTTAAATAATTACAGTTTATGTCTAAGTGTATTACTCAAAATAATTTGTGTATTTAATTTATTAACATGTATTTGAAATATAGGGTTTTCCAATAAGAGGTTTCATTTCATTTTATTTGATATTAAAAAAAAACGGGAAATTTTTTAAGAAACGCAATAAATGTTTATTTCATTGTAAAGAGAAAGGTATGCTATTAACATTTGAAAACAATATCGGTCAAATAGCCGCCACGGTTACGGTTGCAGTACCACATTCTTTTTATGAAATTTTTCATGACCAATTTGCACATTTGAGGCTGTATGTCCTTGATAACTTCACAAATTTCATTTTTAAAGTTTTGAATCGATTGTAGAGCATTGGCATAAACCTTGTTTTTTACGTGACCACAAAGAAAAAAGTCTAAAGATGTTGAATCACAAGATCTCGGTGGTCAATTGTGATCACCTCTTTGAGAAAAACACGACCAGAAAACTTTTCTTGCAAAATTGCGATTGTTTTGTTGCTTGTGTGGCACGAAGCGCCGTTTTGCTGAAAATAAACGTCGTCCACAGCAATATCTTTCAATTCTGGCCATAAAAAATCATAATTCATAGCTTGGTAGCGCCATCCATTCACCGTAATAGTTGCACCAGCCTCATATTTAAAAAAAAGTAGGGTCCAATCACACCGCCAGCTTAAAAACCGCACCAAACAGTGACACGTTGAGGGTGCAAAGACTTTTCAACTACCATTCTTGGATTTTCTGAGCTACAAATGTGACAATTCTGCTTATTAACGTAGCTTCCGAGGTAAAAATGGGCCTCATCACTGAAGATGATTTTTTGATGAAATTCCAAATCATTTTGATGCATTTGAAGGACCCAATCTGCAAAGAAACGACGTGGTGATCGACCAATTTGAGTTCTTGTGGTAACTAAATTTTAAAAGCCTTAAGACTTAAGTCAAAAGTGCAAAATACAATTTAATGTCGTTTGTAAAATGTCTAATTGCAAAGATCAACAAGGAATCAACAAACCTGGGTTTTTTTTACCACTACGCGCTACATCAGCAATATTCTCATGTGTTCTTAAGCGATGCACACGCTTTTAATTCTTTACATCACAAACTTGTTCCAACAGCTTAAATTATTCCACTAAGTTGACTATTGCCGGCCGAGAAGGTGCTTTACGACGACCAAAAAGTGTTTTAGTTTTGCGAACTGTGACTGAAATTTTTTCACCATTTTTGTAGTAAATTTTAATAATTTTAATGCGTTGTTGAAGTGTGTATCGTTCCATTTTTAATAACGGCGTAGTTTTTACTTGTCAAATGTCAAAAGATAATAGCTTCAAAATTGACAGCTGCCCAAATAGCCTGCTATTCAAAATGAAACTTCTTATTGGAAAACCCTTTACAATAGAATGTTATTAAGTTTTCAAAATTAAATGTGGTATGTATTACAATTGCGTTTTTTAATCTTTTCGCATAACGTGGATCATTAATTATTTTGATATTATAACGAGACTATACAGTTTTAAATTCATTATGAATAGTTTCACCAGCATGTTCCTACCATCTACCCAAACCTAAACTCAAGTAATATAACGCATGAGGTAATTGGTATAAAATAATATGAAGTTTTGTTTCGATAAAGTCCGTTGCTTCAAAATATTTTTTCAAGTTTCTAAATTTAAGATTTTTTTATCCGGTTTTGATGTAGAGAAACATAGATTTACAATTTTATCCATTGATTTGAAACATAATACGTATGGAATAATTATCAATGAGCTGATATTTCCTACTATATTGTCACTAACAAAAATATCAGTTTTTCAACATTGTTCGCCAAGCATTCCCCGCAAAAACTTTGCCATTGTAATTTTTTGATATTATTTTTAACTGTTTTGGCCAAAGATGAGCTTGTTTACGATCTAAATTTTTGATTAATTTGCTTCAAACTATGAATTTTTGAATAACAGTTACATATATTATCGTATTCATTGAAGAGTAGAAGATTCACTACTGATTTGCTTAACATAGCAAATTTCTTATTACTTCCATTAGATTGAAATATTTTAAAGAAATTTCTTAAATTTCCGAACGGCTTCAGCCTGAAGCATTTGTTTTCTATTTTCAAATTTGCAAATTCAAACAATTAATTTAAGAAATATAAAATTTAATTTAATTAAACTGCAATAAAAACTTATTAATGTTATTATTTTCTTCCTCGTCGTCATTTTTAATACCAACTAATAATTCATTATAATGTTCAGAGCAGTTGCTTACCTTTTCTTGCAAATATACATAGCGGTATAGGCAAGGATACTTTGCAGATGCAATTTGTTGACCGTTTACAATGAAATTTATTTTTAAATCGCCGATGAATTTGAATGAGAAATCATTCAAAGCAATTTTTATTAAATTTAAATTTCTATAACTTTCCTTCACATCGGGAACAATACATAACAAAATAATCTTTTTTTTACATTTGTAGCTTTACCAAATTTTTTAAGTCCGCACTGCTTTTATATGTAGATCTCAACAATCTTTCATTTGTGTTATTTTCTAGCTAAGGTAATATGCTAAAAGATATTTAAAAAAAAATGCCATCTGCCATAATTTTAATGTCAACATTACCATTTTCTCCACGTTTATTAATTACCATATCAAATATTTCAGAAACGTTACCCCACACTATTGGTTTTTTAATTGTTTTGGTTGAATTTCCATTACCAACATCAAACCTAGGAAATCAATTTTTATAATGGAATCAAAGTCTAATTTCCTATTCTTCATATCTTCAGAAAAATGAGCAGGAATACATTTGCGTTGACCAGTTGGTGACCGAAAAAAGTAAGTTCGTTTTTTGTATATATAACGCAGACACATTCATGATAGATTTATAATTCAATAATTTCTCCAAACTGATCTGAATCCTTTGAATTTGTTTGGGAAACCTTCATTCTTTTTTTAGAGCTGCTGTATGATGCAATTTTTTATTGATCAGACAGTTCCGCAACCATATTGTTTGTTATGTCACTGGTTGCTTATTTTGAAGAACATATATTAGATTGATTTTTTTCTATGGTTGAAAAACATTTTGTGCAGACAATTGTTGCAGTGTTGGGTTTAGGTTTTTTTTTTTCATTTTCTGAACTGATTTTTCATAATTTACTGATGCTATCGTACCAAACTTAGTTTGTTTATATACTTTTATTACTGCAGATCTATAGTTCTTTTTTGCAGTTATACTTATATAGCAATTACAATCAATTTTAATTCAAGTTCCTTTAAGAAAAACATTTTTTTCAAAATTCGGTATTGTAGAAATGTTTCTTTTAGGATTATCATTCTTTCTATCTTTTAATGCTAAACAACAAGTGGTACATATAATTTTTGGAAAATGTAAATCTTGAGTATTAAATTTAGGATTTGAATGTCTTATTAATTCAGCTGTGTTTTTATTAACGTGGAAAAAAAATCCTATTTTGTGCGCAAAAAAAAATTCCACAATACATACAATTAAAACTGACTATTATTAGTAGTATTAGTATGAGAAATCATTTTCACAAATTCTTTATCACAAATCAATCAACACTTTGACAATATACTCAGTAAAATATTTTTTTGATTATAAATACAATTGACTGCTTATGGAATCAAGTAAAACTAAAATAATACAACAAAATCCTCATAAAAACAAACTTAATTTTTTAATTTGTATCGTATCAGCCTACTTAGAACAATAATCGTATTGTTGTTGAATTTTTTATTTATGCTAACTCAAGTCAAACAATTTGTGAAATTTCAATTTTATAAACTTTTGGGCACCATTGTGCTTCAAGAAGGAGCAAATACAATATTCGTATTCAGTATTTTTTGATCTTTGCATGCTACTCTAATCATTAGAGAAGAGATTTAGTGACGTCATTTTAATTTTTGCATTATTTCGATTTGGGACCAATTTTTTGATAAATTTTATAAATTCTAAACTTTTGGGCGGTACTGTTTCCAAGAAAGAGCAAATACAATTTTATTATTTTGCATTTTGTAATCTACCAAAGCTACCCTGTAATGATGAGTTCCAGCGTTATTTTTAATTTTTTTTTTTTCCATTAGGACACTCTGACTTGCTTCGCGACGTTGAACAAGAAAGTTACGTCTATACGGTAGTGCCCAAGACTATAAATCCGACGGCTCCAATCAAAACATTTTTTTTTTAATATTGTAAATCTTTAAAAACCATTCTGTCAAAGAATTTTTTTGAAATTAAATTTTTAGCCCAGATTTTTGGTCAAAAGTGCAAAAAGAAACTTTTTTGGGTAAAATTTGGAGCAACATTTTAAACAAAATTTGGGCGTCTTATTTAAAAAAAAATCATAAAGATGCTGCGTTCATTAGCTATTCGACAAAAAAAAAAGAACTTAGCTCAAACCATTACCGAACTACGTTGATCACGCTTTTGGGGTTACTTTGAGCGGGACGCATTTGAATTGCACTGAAGCGCTTTGACACAGCTTGGTCGGAACACTTTCAATGTTTAGTATCAGAAATATTTTTGCTAACTTGTCTTCCAAATTCAATAATGTTCTCGGGTTTGCTCTGCAACCTAAGACATGAAAATTATGTCTATACGCACAAGGCGGTAAAATATTAGAGCTTCACCCCGAATGGACTTGACTGAGCATTGAGGCGAGAAGACATGGCCAAAAATCCGACGGTTCCGATTAGAACAAACTTTCTAGCTGCAACCGTTACTTAGCTACGTCGATCCAAGTCGGGTCGCCTTTTGGGGTCGTTTTGAGCGCGACGCATTTGAATTGCACAGAGGTGCTTTGACCGTTACTGCTTGGTTGGATAACTTCTGATTTTTAGTGTCAGATATATTTTAATTAACTCTGGCCTTGCAACGGGGTCAGGGCTTGGCTGGGCAAATTGAAACGGGAAAACATGACATGAACAAAAATTTTGTGGAAGTTTTTTCATTTTTTGAAAACCATCCTGTTTAAGAATTTTTTAAAATTTTTGTTTTAAGACTTATGGTCCGAAGTGCAAATGATGACTTTTTTGGGTCAAGTTTGGAACGAAATTTAGACAAAATTTAGGCAGTTTATTAAAAAAAAAATGAAGATAGCTGAGTTTATTAGATTTTCAACAAACAAAGTATCTAGCTGCAACCGTTACCAAACTTAGACGTAGTTTGGTCCATATCAGACGGGTCACTTTTTGGAGTTTTAAGCGCGACGCATTTGAATTGAACGAATGCGTTTTGACCGTCACAGCTCGGATGGATCACTTCTGATTTTTAGTGTCGTGAATATTCTGGCTTATTCATGCCTTGCAAATTTATTTCTGCCCTCAAAATTGCATTACAATTTTGGACAAAAAAGTTAGAGCTTACTGAACAAATCAGAATATTTTTTGAACGTCCCAGAGCGATGCAATTTTCACGATTCTTTTTTTGATGCCAAAATTAGACTGTTGTTTATTACATTATTATTTAAACCCAAATATTTGTGATAAATGTTAAAATTTTGCACTTTTGCAATTATGTTTTAAGCTGTTGGTCCCATCAAATCACTTTAAACAAGTCGTAGACTTACTGTGGCGATGTAAAATAGCCGTAAAAAGCATAAATAAATAAAAAAAAATGTAATTTTTTAACACCGTTGAGTTAGGTACCTCATTAATAATTTTTGATAATACCATTACAGTTGGCAAACTTAGTTTACTGAATTTTATTTGAATCCATAGTTATACAACACATGACTTTGCTCGCCCGGCATTAACTAGCAACCAAGCCAAGCAAATTTTGCCCGTCAAATTTATCTTGCAACTTGCAGGGATTTACCGTCTTTAACCCGCTAGGCTTTTAGGCATAAAAATCGGTTAGTCTGTAACTAGATCGAGCAGCACAGACTTCCGCCCGCCGGTTTTACATAAGAACTAATCATCTATCAAGATAAGAATCTAATTATATTGCTAACTCAGCCTCCGCAGCTGTGTTTATGAACGGCCACTTACAAGGACATTATGCCGTTTCAACGCCGCTCGACTTCGGAACTCCTGGTTGCACCCACATATGGATGTTTCCAACCAACGGGGAGCTCAACCAGACAATCCAAGCCACGGTATATTAAACCGAGGCCTTTCCGGCGTCACTGCCCGCGACGCCGATATTCTCACACAGACGCCCTAGGGTAACTTCTCACCGGGAAACTTTTTCCGGGAGATTACTCAAAACCCGGCCCAACACAGCACCGGGCAAACAACAAACAAATAATTTTTATTTTCAAATAAATCTTTAAAATCCAAAACCACCTGTGTTTTAATTAATAAAATTTTGGAGGCAAGGGAAGGTGAAACCCATTCCAGGCGCGTCTCCGGGTGGCGGATAGGAGATTGCACACGCGGACCAACACCATTGCACGGTGGCCTCGCTACGGCGATAAAACTACCTTTTCTCTTCTTCTCTTTCCTCTTTGAACTATCGTTTGTCCTAGAACAACTCTTCGGTCTTCCTTGACCTACTTTCTGGTTACCAACGCTATTAGGTTTCGAGGGCTAACCAAAACAGTTTTCTAATCTTTTCTTACAGTGGAACCCAACAATTTAAACAACTATAAGGGTGCGCGACTTTCCAGGAGTCAAAAAATGGAACAACTGCTGCCATTAGCTTAAAAATGGAAAATAGTATAGATGAGAAAAACAGTATAATTTTAAATATTCAAAATCTTATATTATTATTGTAAGCGGGAGTTTTCAATTCTTTAGTAATTCTTATATAAAAAAATTGTAAAAATAAAATGTAAATATACAATTTGGCGTCCGTTAGATAATATATGCCGACGTGCCTATAAATAGAAAAAGTAATTCTAATTTTAACTTGCGATCGATATTTTAAATGCGGTGTTGCCATATTACGCGGACGCTTAGTAATGCATTTTTTGTACAGAAAAATATACTTGTAAATATACGCCAAGCTCTTTACCGCCTCCTTGCGGCAAATAGTGTGAACTAAAAATATGCACGAAAATATACATTTTTACACAAATCGCCATATAGAGCGTCTTGGACTGAATTTTTTTTATATGTATCTTTCGACTCGCCTTGATGCGCAGAATCAATTTATAAAGGTTTCCTTTTGGCGTCCGTATACGGACGCTCTATTCTTCTCGGACGCTTCAAAGTGCGTAAAAGGACAATGTATGGACGCTCTATAGTTAGGTTGATGTAAATATATATATAAGTATATATATATATATATATATATTTTTAATTTTTTAATTTATATTTTATATTACTTTCTATCAATATTTCCTATCCCCGATTAAAAATCAACCATACAATACAATTTCTATAAATTTCCGTTCATATTTCAAATAGTCTTGATTGTAAAAGCGATTGAAATATTTTCTCTTGTTTCCGTACCACTAGGGAAACCTCTCTAACCGACCGTCTGGGATCCGACGACGGTATAAGAAACGATTTTCTGCCTCCCTAAATGAACGTACAGCATAATTATTCTTGTTTGAAAATGCATAATAAAGTCATGCAACTATATACATATTTAGAATATAATGTAAACCCTTTAAAACTTACACGGAACATATTGGCTAGTCGACACGGAATGCATTTTAAATCACGTTTGGGATTTATATTGGATGATCCGAATATGATTGTTTATAAAATTCTAAATAATTTATTTGTAAACTTAAAGTGAAATACAGTTAATTATTATATTAAAAGCTATAAATTTATGATTCATTTAGAATAAAAAGATTTATGACAAACAAATTACATAAATGTAGGTACGAAAACATGTAGAATACACGGAATTGCAATTGCCAAGCTATGTAAAAGAACAGCCGGGAACAATTTCTGAAAGTAGAAAAAGATACGTAAAAAACTCTTTACATTAGGCATATGATGTGGTTTTTGTTACTTACTTTTGATTAAATTATTTAAAATGATTTTATAGCATTTTACTTCATTTAATTAAGTGATACATTTCAGCATAAGCTTAAATAATTGTTAAAGCTTTCTTTGGTAATTATAACACGTCCCCCTATTTTAATAAAAACCATTAAATAAAATTGCATTAGGAACATCCCTTCTCAAATTTATATACACAGCCTAATTTCACTTTACGATTTCATATTTAAATTTCTAATTAAAATTTTGCGGTGGGGATAAATTGGATTAATTTCGATCAAATACATTCAGAACCATTCTCACCGAAAACGTTCTTGAAACATAATCAATTCAATTTTTATTGCTATATAAATTTTCGAGCGTACATACATTTGGTGGGGCTGGCTTTCCAATGTAGATTTCCATATTTATGAATATTTGCTTCTATATTAATTTCATAAGCCGTGGCACAAAGGCACCAAATACCTTGACATGCACACTGTTATGCTAATTTAGGGATAGAGAAGGGCAAAATATTGTTCGGGAAACCTTTAATTATTCCTTTAAATTAAACAATGTATTATGGTTTTGAGAAAATTTGTTGTTACGCATTTCCTCATCTGTTATAAATAATTTGTTTCACAAATTTGATACTATTATGATTGTAATTATGCTAAAGCTCACGAATTACATTTAAACGTAAAATAATAGCAATTTATTGTATTTATGGTTCTTAAATTATTCAATTTAAACACTTTAATGACCTCTTTACACTTTTATTTCAATTATTTGTAGTATTTTCTAACCATTCTCATATATAGAAGTATGTTCTTAATCGTTTCCAATTGCCTACTTTTAGGTAACATTATGTCTATTTGAATTAAAAAAAACAGTTGCAGTGCCGGGCCTTGTCTATAAAAGGCTCAGATGCAAAAGTTTTAAAGTTTAAAAGCCTCAATCATTTCAATTGTAAAAACGTAAAGTGAGATTTGCTAAAAAAGCAATTTATATTTCAGAAAGTTGACAATTGATTTGTAAAACTGATATTTTATACAATAGATTTATCGAGTTGATAGTTTATATGATGCGATGGCACCGGAGGTGGTAGATGGGCGGCATTGGTGATCCGAGGGGTGTGGGTGCCTTTTGGTGACGGCGTAGGTGGTAGCCTTAGAAGTTTCTCAAGGAGGTTTGCAACAGACATAGAATAATTTATTTGTGTGGGTGGCAGATTCATAGAATGGCCGTTTATTTTAACTTGTTAGAATGAAACGGGTTTGTCTCGGAGTTAGGTTAGTTTTGCGATGTTTATCAGCCCGTCTTTTTACTACAGGACCTCTTCGACTTCTGCGTAGCTTGCGTCCATTTGCAAGATAAAGTGCAAATTTGGATGTAGCCTCGCTAGCTTGAAAGGTGTGACATTGGCTTCTTTGAGTTTGTCTAATAGTGAGGTGTTGGTTGTCTACCTAAATATTTGTTTGGGGCCTTGCATGGCCATATTTTAGGAAATTTGGGCACGTATTTTTCCAATAAACCGGTTAGCACCTCCGACATTGTTGCCAGGGCATTCTTTGGGCCAAACGGCATTGTATAATGCCTGTGCTCTTCGTGCATGAGTAACTGCCAGTATTCGATTTGTTTTGGTAAATAAATTTTAGGAAGCGGGATCACATGTTTTTTGGTAGCCTTATTGAGCCGCCGGTAATCAATGCAAAACCGGAAAGATTCGTCTTTTGTTTTTGATTACCACCAGTGCGCAGTATTTATTTGAATTGCGTTTGATTATGCCGGATGCTAGTAATTCTTTAATTTGTTGGTAAATCAAGGCTTTTTTTTAGCGTAATATGAATACTAAATGGCTCGAATTTTGTGCGTACTGGTCTGCGTAGTTGCGGGTCTAGGGTTTTTGCTGAATATAGATGGAAACGCCTGGATAATATCCTCAAAGTGTTGTTGCTTGGCTTTAGCCAAAGTTGTTGGTTTTTCCGCTTCCAGTAAGTTGTAGAACGGGGAAGGTAGTCAAAGTGCAAGCACTCTTGGCGGATAGCTAGAGGTACCTCAGGATCACCTTTTTGTCTAGGTTAGAGGCAATGAGAAAGTCTACTTTCTGTTGGTTGTTACCGATGGTAACAGTTGTTTGAGCTTGACCGGTGTTGTTCAACGTTGAAACGAGGTTAGCTTGCCAAACCATTCTAGTAATTGCTTTTGCCATGGGAAAGTTTAGTAGTGTAAAATTCTTGATTAGGGATTTGTGTTTTAAACCATTAACCTAGACGACAATTTTTTGGCGTTTGAGTGCTATATCCACACGTTACTTTTACTAGTTTTTTAAAGAAGTCAAACTGTCTTGTATCAATTGACTGCTGGATACAGGGCTCAACCAGCTAATGTGTTGTCATTGTTGGGTGGTAGGGTCGGTAAATTGCCGGACTAGCCTGGCTTTGCAGCGTTTATACGGTGATTGCGGTTCTTGCTTAAATTGGTTTTCAAAACTAATTGCTGTGTTGCGTAGGCTTTGTAAATAAGGCTAAAACTAGAACCTAATGACAGCAAAAGTAATTCTCTAGTCTCTTCAGGAACTCTACGGGGTCTTTGTGCGTCCACCGTCCAAACGTTGGTAGATATTTATCAATTTTTTTAGGTTGGCAAGTTCCAGGCTACACCAGAGTGTTGCGTGGTGCAGACGTAAGGTCCCAGACCACGTAGCGCTTCGTGGCATTGAGTCTGCCGCCTGGGTTTTTGGTTCAATTCTATCTACTGGGTGCACATGTTCCTTTTTTATTGTGGACGATGGATACACTCATTGCAGTTTGGGTTCTTGGGTCAACTTATGTTGATGGCGTTGGATGCTGAGTCTTTGTTGCGGCTCAGTTTCCTAAGACCCCCACTTTGGTGTGGGCAGCTCACCGTTGTTTGTCAATGCTTAAAATTATTGAATCAATTTTTGAGCAGCATCTGATTTGACTTGGGCAGGAAAACGTTTGACTTCACGGCGTTTACCCTTAAAACCCAGGAAGTAGGCAAACTTTTTGTTTTTCCATTAAACCCGTACAAATTAGAGGCAAAGGACGCCATCCTAGGAAATGATGTGGAGTAGAGGTGCTCCGTAAGGGTCCACGACGGCGACTCATTCTACGTTGACAAGATATTTTGTTTTTCATAAGTACGGTATTGCCGGGGGTACTCTCCAAATACTCACCACGAGATACGGTTGTATCTCCTGAAACTAGATGCCGATGCTGCCCAAGTCTTTGGGAAAAAAGAGTACCGCATAGAATTAGTGAGGTACAGAGTGAAACCTGGAACGGTGACTTATCTCCGTGACTTTTAAAATCGATATGAGTACTGGAGGGAGAGCAGGAGCCCCACCAGTTCTAGCTGCTAGTGTCTGCTTGCATGGCGTTGGTTTCCCAGTAGCTGTGTTTTTACCTTAGTAGATAGGAGATCGAGATCGAGATCGAGTTGTCCATAGATTGTGGAGCATGATTAATTGGAAAGACCTACAACCGCTCCTACAACTTTGTCCTACCGCTTCTCCGGCCAATTGTGCCCTGTGTTTGAGGTTAGGTTAGGTTAGGTTAGGTTAGGTTAAGTTAGGTTAGGTTAGTACAACCGTTCGTACAACTCTGTCCTACCGCTTCTTTGGCCAATTGTGCCCTGTGCTTGAGGTTACGCGTGGGAGGCGGCTTCGCTGACGGAGGAACATTTCAGTCAAAATAGTGAGTGTAGGCCTATAGGTGAGCTCTCTACGTTTGAAGCGTTTAAATTACCGGCTATGAGCATAGACAAAAACGAATTTAACTTGTGGTGTAATGGGAAACCCACGGTTTAAACAACTTGTCTAGCAGTTAAGAGAATGTAGGTGAGGCACTGGGGGGATTAATCACTCCAGACCCCCCGGTGCGGTAGTAACTATTACTCTTTTAATAGGTCCCTGGCTGTACTTCAAGACCAAGAACTAAAAAAACCGGTAGTAAGACAACCCCTTTTGCGACAATGTAGCCTTCCAACCAAAAAAGGACCGCTCACGCGGCAACGGACGTTGCTGCCGGTAATTTAATCTGAAGTAGAGATTGTTGCAAGACATCTCGACAAATACTTATCAACCGATTTGGAAGAAATTTCAGAGACATAGGTACTGGTTCGAGAGGGAGCACTATCCAAGTGCTTCGAAATTGGTTAGAGTAGTCTTCACCCCATGGGGCTATCTCCCTAAAATTTTGGGAAGCTTCACCTACCCATCGAAGTATAGGGTAACCAAAAGCCCCCGAGACACAAACATGAAGGAGGGATAGAACCAAAAGGAATCCCGACCACCACCTTTTCCGGTCGTAAGGGTAGCATTACTTACAGGGAGAGAAGAAGTTACATTCTGGCTGCTAATTTAAAAAGTTCTTTTGAAAGGCGTCGGACTCTGTGTGGTAAGATTCGTGAGCTGGTGTGATATACATAAGCTTGTTAGTTTTTGTGAGATGGAAAAAAAAAATAATGCTCCTAAAACAGGGTGGGGGAGCGTACACTCACTATTGCTTACCTTGTTTAGCCGAGAGGTGAAGTGTAGACGGTTCTCAACAGCAGAGGAACAACGTGCCAAAAAACGACCCAGCACTCCAAGCAATGATCACTTGTCGGGGCGCGTCCAATACCGGGTACGTTGAGCAAATTTGCGAGGCAGGCGTACTGCAAACGGTTGCTCGTCGGTGAACGTGGTTCTACCTTACTTGCCAAGATTTGTCTGGAGCTAGATTTCTACGATGCCTACTTCGGGATGTGCGCCGGGGGACGTCACTGCTCGACCCAGTTTCCCGTCGGAGATTTCGGCTAGGTGTCACTTCTTAAGTGAACATTTTTTGTTGATAGATTGCTTTCTTCTTGTACCTTAATGCCAAAACCAAATAGACATCACCTGGATATCATCACCGTGTTAAGTTAGAACTGAAAGCTTAGCCTGAAAGTTGGGAAAAATTGTTGCAGTCAATAGGCAAAGCAGCAACGGCCAATCAAATTTTGCAATTTCATTTCATCCATCTAGACTTTTTATAAGCGTTGGAGAAAATGTCGGTGATTTCCATTTTGAAAGTGATTTAAATGTAGTTGTCAAAAGACTTTTTGTCTGCCAGAGTATGTGTGAACTTGAGTTTGCTTTTACAGAACTTGGTTTATCTTCCACGTTACACTTTCTCACGTCAAATGTAGCCATCCATTTTATTAGCTCATCTCTCTCAGCAAGGTGGGCTGTTTGGCTTAAGCCGTGTTAATAAACTTCTATCATCTTTAGAGTTTATTGGATTTATTGGGTTTTTAGCGGGTTTTTTAAGTAAGCTGGTACTTAGTCGACTTAAATTAATTAATTGGCTACCCTTAAATAATCAGACTCTTGAGATTTTTGCGGCAATGCTTTTAGTTACACTTCAGTTAATTTGATGTCAACCTCTTTTATTTTAACTTAGTTACTGTTGCCGTTTGCAAAATAAAAATTTTGATTACAAAATTTAGAGCTAGTGTTAAGAGCACTACTGATTAAACAATTTGTTAGCAATCATATATTTGACTATGTTACCTACTTACCCAAGCGTAAGTAATGTGTAGGTTAGATGTCACTTTTTATTGATTTAATTTAATGACTGTTGTCGTTGAAGATATAACAATCTAGTATTGTGGTGGATAACGATCTGTAGGCCAGTGATGCTTGAAAGTAGAGTTATTAATGTGGAATAGATACGTTTGAGAAGAGTTGTTTTTTCTTTATGGAATTGCGTTTTAGATATGGGGTAGTGGTTACTTTCTAAGGTACTACAAAATTTTGGCAAAACTTGTTCAAAATTCCTTTTTAATTTAGACGTCAAGAAATAAGAAATTTTGACTTTTTGTGGCTGTTAGATGTTTCTCAGTGGTAGAGTTTGAAGATACTACAAAGTTTTGGCAGAAATTATTAAAGAAACCTTCTAGGGAATGGACTGAAAATAGGTAATTTTTGCTAACCATCAAGGGTAATACTCTACGAAAGGGTAGTGCGCCCTTGTGATATGTTTTAAGATTTTGCAAGGGTGCAAATTGCGTCTAAAAAAAATCACGTGGTGAGCACAATTTTGGTTCATGTCATGTCTAAAAGCCATTTCTAGTATTAGCATTGTTTGTTTTGTAGGTTTGACTATAGTTTTACAGACGTCTGGTTTGCGTAGCTTGCTTGTGGTTAAGTTTTGGATTATGCGTTGTAGTTGAGTCGGTGCTGCTCAATTTTGCTTTAGTTTTTGCTGGCGACAGGAAACGTGGCTTTTTCCTGACGTAGATACCTAAACTTATTAGGAAACCATGTTGGCTAGTAGTGGAAGTTGACTTCTGCTAGGTTTAAATTTAGATTTGGTTGTTTTGATCATATTAGGCACTTGATCCAGTGCCGGAGCTAGGGTTTTGCTGGTTTTGTCTAAAGAGCTCAGTATAGCTGGCAAATTGTTTTTTTTTTAACTGAAAGCGTTCATGTTTAAGTCCGCGTTCAACCATTTAAGTGCGATGTTAGTCAGATACTCAACGTAGAAAGTTGCAGTTTGTCAATCGTTCTCTTTATACTTTTAGAAAGAGATCAGGATTTTTCTGTAAGTTGTACTTGAGTTTTATCGGTTTAAGGTGTCCAGGTAAGGCATTCCTCAAGATTTTCTTGTTCTGAGTTGAAGTCCGACCGACATTAATCAGTAAACCTTTTTCAGGGTTTCTTCATGTGAATTAAGCTATTCCTAATAATTTTGTTTTTTTTTGTCTTGATTGACAGTACAAATTTAAACCCAGATGTACAGTTCAATTCTTGACGTTTTTTATGAGCGTCTGAAAGTCGTTCCAATAATGTAGAACGCGATTGTTAAGCTTTTGTTGATGTTGTTCGATTTTTTAAAAAAGCTTTCTCAGATTTGAAAATTTCTTCTAGTAGACAGCTTTAATTTTCCCTACGCTAAATGTTAATTTTTACGTTCTAGTTTAGTCAAAAGTGGTGGTTAACAATGATTCTTGAGCTGAAAGTGATGACTGAGAGTAGGGTTATTAATGTAAGGTTTGTGCAAGGCTTTAGGTTTGGTTTTTTTTGGGAACTACCGCAAAGAGCAAAAACGGTTGCAGGATTAGATCCATAAAATAAGATCAAGTACTTTTAGCTTGTTATCTATATTTTTTTTAGCAGTATATTTACTGATGTTGGTAGAATCGTAGTTGATATTGTTGTTTTGGCTGTGCAATTGGCTGGCGGTTGTTGAATTTGAGGCTACGCTGCATGCTGATTATGTGCTTGCAACAGAGAAGAAATATCCAGTCTCTTGATTACAAATACTTAAGCAGGTCAGCTGATCACTTTTGTTCAAACTATTTGTTTGCAACCCTATACAGCCAGACACGAATATTGTGGCCTCTATATAGGCAACTTAGTATACACAAAAATTATTTAGAATGTGGTTAAATTTTTGCCCGTTTTAACATCTTTCAATCCCAGAACAACGTCGCCCATGGAACGTTTAAAATGTAAGCGCAAATGAAAAGTGCTAAAACGGACAAATGCATTAGTTTAACTACATTTAACATAATTTTTGTGTATACTAAGTTGCCTATATAGAAGCCACAATATTCGTGTCTGGCTGTAATTAGTTTACTGTACTGTAAAGGACAAAGGCAAAAGAAGAGCAACTGCTAGTTCAATTGTCAACCTCACCTGCACGAGCGGTAATATTTACCCGGTACATCCTGCTTGAAACTAACGAGGCTCTGGCGACCGAGTAAACGGCGGAATAACCGTTAAAACACGAATTGAAGTAATGCTTTTCGCTAGCTCACTTTCCAACACGCTCGGCAAGCGCGGAGAGATTAAACGCCAATACTTCCTATAGGAAACCAAACGTGCTGAACCGCAAAACAAAAATTAAAACAACTCAGCCAAAACTTTAAATAAAAGACACCTATTCATAGCCACATACAACATCCGAACAATGAAATATGAAGAACACCTAACAGAACTCGAAGAAGAACTGAAGAATATCAAATGACACATCATCGGCCTATGCGAAACCAGATTACCAGGAGAAAAGGTAACAACACTGAAAAGCGGACACATATTATATCAAAACAACTCGGATACAAACCACCATATTGGAGGAGTTGGCATTATGGTGAACAATAGTATCAAACACCTAATAACGGGATATAAAGCTATATCAGTTCGCGTAATCTAACATCACGCTGGAATTAAACAAACGATATACCTTACAAATAATACATACATATGCACCAACTAGTGCGTCGGAGGACAAAGAAGTTGAAGAGATATACGAGGATATTTCAAAAGCCAGAAGAATGGACAAAGCCAAATACACCATCTTAACCGGCGACTTCAATGCCAAAATAGAACAACGAATACAAGGAGACCACGCAAACATTGGACATTTTGGATCAAGCAATCGAAACGTAAGAGGTAAAATGTTGATAAACTTCCTACTTAAAGAAAACCTATACTGCCTAAATACATTCTTCCAAAAGCCACCACAACGAAAGTGGACATGGAAAAGCCCAGATGGCATTACAAAAAACGAGATAGACTACATTATATCAAACACCAAATCTATATGCAAAGATGTAACAGTGCTAAACAAGATGAGCACGGGCAGCGACCACCGCATGGTAAGAGCCGACTTCTATTTTGACCTACAAAAGGAAAGAAACAAACTAACTAGAAAGCAGCGCTACCTGACGATACAAGAGCTGACATTGAAAAAGGACAAATACCATAGGGAGCTTCAAAGAAGGTTACAACCTGCAGACGGACTAAATATCGAGCAACTATCCCAAAATATAGAAACAAGTATCCAAATAAGCGTAAAAAAGATATGCACTACCACCGCAAAGAAAACACCTACTAACAATAAACTTTCCTCGTCTACACTAGATTTAATAAAGACACGCAGGAATATGGTTAGAGGAACAGTTCTATACAAAGAAACCAACAAAAACATCAAAAAGGCGATACGCAAAGACATAAGAACTCATAACACAAAGACTATCCAGGAAACCATCGAACAGAACTGCAACATGAAGGTACTGAGATCAAGACTATCTAACGGCAAATCCAACATAATTAAGTTACGAACAACAAATGGCACAATACTATCCAACAAGAAAGCTATACGTGAAGAAGTGGAAAATTTCTATGCAAAACTCTATTCAACAACTAAGAGAGATCACGGCGCAAGAACCCATGTAACAAACGTGGGTTCGGAAGAAATACCCGACATTACCACAGAAGAAATGGAGAAGGCTCTAAGACAACTAAAAAATAGTAAATGCCCCGGGACTGATAATATCACTGCAGAGATGATCAAACTAGGAGATCAAACACTACTGAACTCAATCACAGTCCTGTTCAATAAATGTCTACACGAAGGCAGAATACCCGAAAAGTGGCTAGAGGCTGAAGTTATATTAATATTCAAGAAAGGAGACACGACCAACATAGAGAACTACAGACCTATCAGTCTATTGTCTTACGTCTATAAACTTTTTACAAGGATAATAACCAACCGACTAACAACTAAATTTGACGAGTATCAACCGGTAGAGCCAGCCGGATTCCAAAAGGGCTTTAGCACAACCGACCACTTACAAACGGTTAGAAATCTTATTGAAAAAACCACGGAATACAACGTACCCATCCATATGGCCTTCATCGATTTCCACAAAACCTTCGAAACAGTCGAAACTTGGCACATACTTAAATCTATGGAAAATGCACGAATTGACTCCAGGTACACAGCAATCATCGAGCATATATACACAAACGCCCTACTACAGGTAAGAATTAATGAAGGAGACTTAACCAACACTATCAAAGTAAGACAGGGAGACACAATTTCTCCGAAACTGTTCACAAGTGCCCTAAAAGATGTTTTCAAAAGACTCAAGTGGGAGAACAAAGGAATAAAAATTGATGGAGCATACCTTAGTCATCTACAATTTGCAGACGACATCATACTGGTATCAGAAGATCTAAACCAACTCACTGAAATGCTTAAAGAACTCAACCAGGCATCAGAGACAATAGGGTTAAATATGAACCACACCAAAACAAAAATTATGAGCTGAAAACCCTCTTATACTCATAAACATTATTGTTATTGAAAACGTCACAGAATACAACTATCTGGGCCACATAATAGTGCTGGGGAAGGAGAACCGCTTAAAAGAAATATCAAGACAAATACAACTCTCATGGGCAGCATTCGGGAAACTAGGGTATATATTAAGAAACAACACCACACCCATGAATCTTAAGAGAAAGGTTTTCGATACGTGTGTGCTTCCTGTAACCACCTACGGGTTAGAGACAATCGCCTTAACAAAAATAACTGCAAACAAATTGAGAGTGATGCAGAGGTCTATGGAAAGAGCTATGCTCGGCATAACGCTAAGAGATAGAGTCAGAAACGACGAAATCAGGAGAAGAAATAGAGTGACAGACATAATACAAAGAATCGCAGAACTAAAGTGGCAATGGGCTGGACACGTCGCAAGACGAACAGATAAACGCTGGACAACTAAAATTCCACAATGGCGACTCAGGGAAACAAAAAGGGGCAGAGGAAGACCCCAAATAAGATGGCTTGATGATATCAAACAAACCACCGGCAAAGATTGGCACCAAAAAGCACAGGACAGAGACAAATGGAAGAGTATAGGAAAAGCGTCCAGGAGTGGATGAATACGGGCTGAAAAAGAAAAAGAAGAAGACTGTAAAATGTTAGTGATGACTTTTTTCCTTTTAATTTAGTGATTGTTGGCGTATGCAAAGAAGATAAACATTCAATTGAATTACAACATTTAAGCAAGTGGCCGGGTAACTTTAGTTTTTAATAATGAACTGTATGTATACTTCATCCACCTGACCGCAAGTAAGCAAAGCCACATTCTACTAATAACAGCAGATTTTTCTGTTCCTCATTTTTATTCCTTTAGTAGAATCTAAGACTTTAAGCAGACAACGTGTAATGAAGAAACTTCTGGCTGTCACCTAGGTGATGTGTTGAAACTCTTTTCAATTAAATTGCTGTTACCACAGTCAGCAAACCCAATACAGTCATAAGACATGTTCAAGCATACATTCAGGATGAATTCCAGACAAGTACAAGAAAACCAGAAGGTTTTGCGACGTTACCAATTTGCAAACCACGAAAAATTAAACAGATACAAAAGTACGGCGGCGGAATAGCATATGAGAAGGGTTTGAACACCGTTCAGACAGTCTTTCCAACATCACAAGATACCTGACCTAACTAGGTAAACGCTTTCTAGGTAGTTC
This sequence comes from Tachinus rufipes, assembly GCA_963932245.1. Classification (NCBI taxonomy): domain Eukaryota; kingdom Metazoa; phylum Arthropoda; class Insecta; order Coleoptera; family Staphylinidae; genus Tachinus; species Tachinus rufipes. The sequence goes on along the minus strand of OZ010747.1, from coordinate 24,196,564 downwards.
AAAAGCCTACTAAGATACCGCAAGTTACAACATAGTAAATAAACTTTTAAGACAAATATTAAACCTATTGACAATAACTGCAAATCCTCATTACATCTGCAATATGCATACGGCACAATTTGGTGGACTTAGCAAACTATCTGGCAAAAAGATAGAAATTGCTAAACGAGTTGACTAAAATAGTTTAAAAATATATATCAAAACAAATCGGACAAGTAAGAGGCATCGAGGCCAAATATCAAATGCCAAAACTCATGGCACTCCAGGTAACAAACTAACGCTGAACACTTTGAGAGACCTGCAATTACCAACATCAATGACTTTACCGGACATTACGAAGCGGATGAAAACCGCTGCCCAAGACGCAACCAAGACTTTCTAACAAACTAACGCTGAACACCTTGAGAGACTTGCAATTACCAACATCAATGACTTCACCGGACATTACGAAGCGGATGAAAACCGCTGACCAAGACGCAACCAAGACTTTCTAGGGAAAGCCAAAAAAGTCAAACTGAAACCATTTGCAAAAGCTTTAAAAACAACTTGCATAACCCACATGCATCACGCCAACACCGTCATTGCCGTCTACCACAACAAAGCAAACAACCTTGGCGCACAAAACACTCTGGAACTAAAACACCTGACCAGCAAGAAAGACCCCTGCACTTAATAAACGAGCACGTTTGGAAGAAAAAAGTAACTTACACCGATCGGTGTGTTCACCGCCTTAGCTAGACTTTGTGCGACATAGAATCACTGCGTAATGACATGAGACATTGTGCGCAAGAAGTTAATCTGACTCCGTGTGTGACATCACTATGCAGGACATCGCGGAAACCAGCGCCAAAACCCAGAACTTAAAACAGTTACGGACTAGCTCATGCCAAAGATGTTTCAGACAATTTAAACCCGTCACACTTAAACTTATAGTGGAACCCCCGTGGACACTTTTTTTATTAAATACAAACTACTCCTGTCGTATTGAAGAATCATCTGGTTGCTAATATAGACTGAAACTTTGTCTAGTGCTACCAGGTTAGATCACACTGCAGCTTACTCACGACTATCACGCAGTAGACATCCTCTGGGTAGTTCAAAAGCTACTGCAACTTTTGTACTCAGCGTTTTAATCTACTACCAGAAAACAATCATATACATGATTACATCACCGACATGTAAAAACAACTTTGTACCGAAGTCCAAAACCTCCTCAGACAAACAACTTTGTTCTAGGAAGGTAACAACTTGCTTGCAGCAATTTTATTACCTACGGAAACCCAGCCGGCAAAACACACGCCCAAGTGTTGGTGATCTGTAAATTGAACTTTTTTTGTGTTACAGACAATAAATTGTAATAATACATATTCCATATCTGTTAATAACAATAATACAGATGACATTGAAAGCAGCTTTTCTATAAGTTGAAGATCCATTAAAGCAAACGTTTTAATAATCCGTGTACTTTTAACTAATGTCATGCAAAGTACACGTCAAAACCCCAAAAAAAGATGGATACTTTTAGTAGCAAATAAATTTGAAAGAAGTGACATAAAAGACTTCATCTAAATTTTCAATCATTTTTATTATTTAGTCAACACTGAGAAATTTGCTTAATAATAAAGACCTTCACTTAGGTGTATTACTTTCATTGAAAACCTTTTGCACCACCAAAGTCTAGCAAATGGTGCATGGACATGTAACTTCTACATTGCAAAACTACTCAGTTGAATAACAATTATAAAAAATATTTATTGCACTTTTAGAAACAAAAATAGTACAAAGCTTCAGATTTTAATGCCTTGAAACAAGACATTTGCATCTTTGAATCATTTAATACTGCTGATGTTCTTGATTGCATCTCTATTGGCAGTTTTTTTAAGCTATAATAATAAAATAAGGAAATAAAGAGAATGATTCACCCTCTTCACATGAAGGTTCTGCCAATTTTGGTTAAAACTGTTTTTTTTTTATATAATTATTAGTAAATATTGTATAATTTTCAAATGTACAAAATTAAAATTTTGCTTAAAAAACTTTTTTTCTAAATTTGTTCTTTATTTGGCCATGAAATATTAGTTAGTTCATTAAAATAATGTTCGTTTGTTAAGGTGCTATGCTTAATGTATATGCTTCTAAATTTATCAGTGTCCTATTTCGATTATAAGCTTAATTATTACGGGATTTTTTGTGGCATTAACGGACAAAAAGATTATTCAATATTTTTTTAAATAATTAATTGTTACACGTACGCTAATGTATATGGTATTATAAAAATTATTTTTAATAATTTATTATCGTACTCCTTTGTGTTGATTTTCCGAACTTTGTGTTACTGAGTGACTGTGACTGTGGATTTACTCATGCCATTGACCGTTTTAACATTTTTCATTTGCGCTTACATTTTACACATTCTATGCGCGACGTTGTTCTGGGATTGAAAGATGCTAAAACGAGCAAAGGCATGAGTTTAATCGCAGCCAACAAAATTTTTGTGTATATTAATTAGCTGTACATGTGAATAAATACAATAATTTAGGGTAAATTTACTAATATTATTGTCTAAGTAGTGTTTACAGTTTGCTATCAAATGTGCTGGTTGTATTTTATAACTTTTCCGTCGTTTACTGGACTTTTAGTTTTATTGGAGTTATGTGGTGTGAATGCTGTTTCTTGCTGCAGACGTTACAGGAGTTCATTTTGATTAAAGGTTTGTTCAAATTTTATTTACTTTAATATTTGATGCCTTGTGTTATTGGGTTATAGTACAAATAACGAAATACTTTATTGTCATTGCTCGTGTTGGTACGCTATAGTTCGTGTCATTGTTACTCAGTGGTATGATAATTCAATATGGCTTATTGTATAATACTAAGCATATTGTGTTCATATGTGGTAGTATATCGTGAGTGTTTTGTGTTCAAGTTTTTGTGTCTTTGGGACAATTAGTTTTGATGTTAAATGTGTTAATACTGGCGAGGTCAAAGAAGGTCGTTCTATATACTAGAATTAAAGGTTAGTTAAAGTTTCAAATAATGCTGGATAATTTGAATGCATTATTAAATTAAAGAATTCATATACCTTAGATATTAATAATTAATAAAATGTTTTTAAATTTTTTATAAATATTATTTTGTAATCATTGCAGTAAAAATATGTTCTGTACAAAATGCAGATAGTTTGGCGAAGTGTATTGTTTTATTATTAAATATACTTCACTCACCTCTTTTATTTACGATATCTTTTATCCATATAATAGCATAGGATAATATTTCAAATAATTTTATTGGCCCTCTTGACTCAATAACCTCGAAACTATTCAGTTTTGGTATCCTTGACGAGGTAAATAAAAATTCTATTTGTATGAGGGTTAACAAAGTAGTTCAAAGTAACTATGTCTGGTATGATAGGCTCGTCGTATATCGTGCATTAAATAGTACACTGTGTACACAAAGTGTTCGTGCTGGTAGTGGCTGGAGGCCATTCTGTTCCCTGCACCGAATTCTGTCATTCACCATGAAATATTTCTCTTGTTAAATATTTAGTTGTAGCGTGAGGCAACATAGTAATAGTAATTTATCTGTGTAAATTAGCAGAAAAGAATATACGCGGAAAATATGTATGTGGGATAAAGATCAAAGAAGAAATTACGCTTTGTGAGGATTACGTGCAATACACAATGGGGACGTATTAGTGAAGATGGTTGGTTATTAACATACAAGGCATGATGTAAGTCGTGTAACGCAATTGGAAATCTTGCTGGCAGATTTACAGTTCACATGTTGATTAGACAAGAGTGAAGTTTATTGTTATTTGTGATGACAGACACACATAAATCCAACTGGGAGTCAATATTTGCCCGACAAATGAGTCGCTTGTTTCAGAACCGTGTCATCCGGAGTTCCCTTCCAGATGTTGTCTCACATCATCCCTTATCATTTATATAAAATTATACTCTGCTAGAGGCAGGCGCGTCAGGATGGAGTTATGCCATCACACACATTCCGTTTCGCCACAAAGAAATTATATACACTTTATCTTTGCGACTTTTGTATGAGTGTGTATGTGTGCGCGCGAGAGCACTACATCGAGATAAATGGGAATACGTTTCGTAATGTTTAATGTACCCATTATCTCGCGACGTCGACGGGATGAACTCAGCGCCAAATATAGATTCCTTCATTTGTCGAATGAATGGCGCAAATTCCTATTCAGCATTCTGGATGATTACAACACCGCAAACCTTCATGAAAGGGCACACTTTTAAGTTAAATTAAGTTCATGGTTTCATATTCAGTATGTTATAATTAATTTATTATTTCTAAAATTATATTTCAAATAACTCAATTATCCCATTTAATTAAATGTGTTGTTATTAAAAACAGTGAATAATGATAATGAAATATCATGACGCCATTGCATAATTTTATTGATGAAGAAGGAGTGCGGAAAAAATTAACACTTAAGTGTTTGTTTTTTATTATACAAACCAAGTACAAAGACTTTCGTTAGAAATTAAAAAAAATAGACAATAATTGAAAATCAATTAGAAAGTATTGAAGTCGGACTTGGATAATTAAACTCTGGAAACCACATTTAGTAAAAAAAAAAACATTTGTTGTAAGTCACATGGTTTTTCGGGAACGATGTTGCTTTTCTGAGAATTGAATCGAGTATGGTTTGCTTTTGAAATAAAATTTGCGATGTAAAAATTAAGTGTCCATGCATCATTTGTTAGGCTTTAGTGGTGCAAACAGTTTCCAACCAAAGCAATACACTTGTAGCCAAAGTCTGTGTTGTCAGTTAAATTTCTCAATGTCAATTGAAGGATAAAAATTATTGTCGTTTTTATTCTTTGATGCTTTGACGCATGCTTTGCTTGTTGGCTGCTTAATGCAAAATTGAATTATCTTTTTGTTTGGCAAACACTAGTTAACATGTATAATTAGAACGTTTGCTTTAATGGATCTTCAAATGATAGAAAAGCCGCGTCTAGTGTTACATGTATTATTGCTAATAATAGACAGAGTTTGTATGTTTGTTTTTTTTTGTTTGTAAAATACACCATTTACGGATTTCCATTACTTTAACGAATGGGTAAAGTACACCAGTACATATTGCAAACAAATTATTTAAACTGTGCCCAACTTACCCACCTAAATGTTTGTAACCAATGAATTGAATGTTTTTCCTTTATGCAAACGCAAACTGTCCAAACCGTATATTGGAACAGGCCTTTTAACTCACCCTAATCTTAATAAAAAATAAGGTCAATATGCAGATTGATATACAGTAAGTCGGACAAAACAAATTAAACAAAAGTCCAAAACAACAATGATGTTCCACCCACAATCTTTTAAAAATTTACAATATGTAGCTTACAAAGCAAATTAACTAAAAGGTTATTTTTTAATGGTTGAGTTTGCAAATTACTTTGCATTTAGGTGGCATCAACAATGCTATGAAAGAAAACTTGCAGTAAATTGACCAAGACTTGGAAAAGCTCAACAATAAGCAAAGTAATTAAAAAAAAATTTAAAAAAACTAAATAGCTTATCATAATGGTGTTAATCATAAAAAGCAAAAATAACTGTTAAGAGGCCAAAGTAAAAACTTTGTTATAAACTTTACCTTACATCTATTCAATTAAAAATAACAGCAAAATGTAGACTGATATGCTGCAAATCAGACAGTGCATGTTAAACAAAGCATCTTCAGTAAGTGATTACAAAAATTAATTTTATTAAAAAAAGTTTTAAAAATTTTCTTTTTAAGGTGGTTAAGTTTGCAGATGCAAAAGTGCCGCCCGCAGTAATGCTCTAGAAAAACTTACAGTAAACTGACCAAGGCTCAAAATACGTCAATCTGAAGTAAAATAAACAAAAAATAGCTAAATACCTTGTAGAGAAATTTCACTTTGCAACAAAGTAAACTACAACTCTTAAGATTACCATATTATCTAGTAGTATAGAATTTAAAAAAGCTATTGTAGAAGTTTTAGTGCCAGTTTTAACTCACCCTAATCTCAATAAAAAATGAAATAAACTGACCAAAGGTTAGGTTTAAGTGGCAGCTAACGCTCACATAGACCTCATCATTTGGGTCCGTTGTGTTACTACAGTACTTAAAACTACAATCCTCCTCAGGAGATTTTGTCAAACCATTTCGAGCCGTAAATGAACCTCATGAGAATCTGCGCATCTAGTGATGCGAGGTCAGAAAGGTTATCAAAGAAATGTTGACCTAAGAAGAGCAATCGTGTTGCGGATAGAGAGAGACATTGGCATAAGTAATGCTAAACACTCTCCTCTTCCTTTTCGTTCAGGCAACCTCTGCAGTAGTCCCGCTTGCTATACCTAGTCTCTTAGCGTGCTTGCCAATGGGACAGTGTCTCGTGATGATTTCCACTGCCAGTCAGATATCGTTTCTTTTTAGAAAGACGATGTTGGTGCTTCTTTTTGTGTTTTGGTGAGGCCATACTTGCCTGGTTACCTTGCAGGTGTCTTCATCCTTCCACCTTTGCTCCGCTAGGTTTGAGGTTATTTTGGCTATGGTCTCCTTGCACGAGGCAAATGGAATACTAATACCCTGTAAAACTTTGGTTGAGTGCAGGCTTGTGCCATTCTTTGCAAGCTCATTTGCTTCTGTGTTACCTGGGATTCCGCTGTGGCTTGGTACCCACATGAGTCTCAAGTTTGTGTGTGCTGCCAGCTTGTTCAGCTTTCTCCGACCACTGTTGAGTTAGTGCACACGTAAGTAATTGCTCTGAGAGCAGCTTGGCTATCTGTGTAAATGTGGATCTGTTCACCAGAATTCCCATTTACCATCAGCCACTCTGCTGCCTCTTTTATGGCGGTTACTTCCGCCTGTAGAACGTTGCAGTAGTCTGGCAGACGTAGGCTGATTCTGAGGTTGAGGTCGTTGGAGAAAACTCCGCAGCCCACTTTGTCCTCCCTCCGTGAGCCGTCTGTATAGACCTGCGTGTGTCCTGCTGGTATCGCTTTTTTCTCTATCCACTCCTCTTTAGAGGGTAAGCGGTATGAGAATTTGTTGCCAAAAGCAAGTGTTGCTAGGCAGCGCTATGTTTTTGGGCACTCCTTTAAATTCATTGAATATTCCGGCGTGATTAGGATAATCCGATGTCAACATTTGCACCGACTTTAATCTGAGTGCTGTGGTAATGGCAAGTTGCTTGCCCATTAGATCGACCGGGGCTATGTCCAGAGTTGTCTCCAAGGCTTTCGTAGACATTGTTCTTATGGCTCTCGTTATCATGAGCGCCGCCATTCTCTGCACTTTTGTAAGCTCAATTTGATGGACTCTTTTATTAAGTGCCGGCCACCACATGAATACGCCGTAGTAGAGTATTGGTGTTACTACGGCTCTGTATAGCCAGAAGGTAATTTTGGGGTACCAGGATTTTTCTACCGCTCTTTTGCAAGAGTACAGAGTACACCGTTGTTTCACGTACTTTTTTGTCTATGTTGAGCTTCCATGATAACTTTTGGTCTAGTATGAGACCTAAATATTTGGCGCTCTCCTTGATCGTCAGTTTAGTGCCCTTTAGCATTGTGAGCTTGAATATATTGAGGTGTTTTCCTGATTTTGCTATTGCTACGTCATCCGCATAGGCGACGACCTTAAAGCCAGATTTCCTAAGTTGGAGAAGCAGTTCATTTAGCGTGATGTTCCAAAGCAATGGCGAAAGGACGCTCCCTTGTGGGGTTCCTTTACTCACCTTCCCTTTTATGTGGAATTCTCTTATTGTGGCTCTGATGTTTTTTTTCACGGAGCATTTTTCCAATCAGGTGACATAGAACGTTTTCTATTGCTAGTCCAGTTAAGGCTGATTCTATGGCTTGAGGCTTCACGTTGTTAAATTTCCTTTTTATATCAAGAAAGACAACCATCGTAAACTCCTTATGCCTCATCGAGCTTTCAATCTGGTTTTCCAAAGCGTGGAGTGACGTTTCCACGGATTTTTCATTTGTGCTGAGACTTTGACAGCATTTTAGCGTGTAGTGCTTCTTTCATGAGCAAATTTATCAGTCTTTCAAGCGTCTTTAGCAGGAACGATGATAAGCTAATTGGTCTCAGGTCTTTGGAGAAGGTGTGTGAGGCCTTTCCTCCTTTTGGGATGAAGACCGTCTTGACCTCTCTCCAAATTTTTGGGATGTATGAAAGGTTTATACATGCTTTAAACATAGTCTCCAACCAAGGTATAACTATATCAATGGCCTCTTGCAGCTCAACTAGACTGATCCCGTCAGGTCCAGGTGACTTAAAGGGTTTGAAGCTTTTGATGCTCTAGATAACTTTCACTTCACCTACAATTCTGTCAGTCAGATACCGAAGTGGAGCAGTTATGGTGGAGTCCACTACACTTATTCCATTGCCTAGAAAGTGTGTATCCATGATTAGCTCCAGCGTTTCTGTACATGAGGTTGTCCAGTTTCCATCTTGCTGTATGAAGCTTTGGATTGCCGGATTTTTAGATAATATTTTTTGCAGTTGGTTGGCTTTTGAGGTTTCCTCTATTTGTTTGCAAAGCCGAGCAAAAGATGACCTTTTGGCCCTCCTGACCCTCGTTTTGAAATTCCGCAGGCTGTTTTTATAGGCCTTGTTGAACAGTTTACTGCATTCTTTTCTTAGGTTGCTTATTAACGATGTCCACCACCGTGGTTTGCTGTTACCTTTCCTGCTCACGACTTTGCACGATGTGCGTATGGCCTTGTTATAGGCAGATGTAAACTGCTTTACAGTTCTGTCTAGTTCATCTTCTGTTTTTGGTGTTGGGGGCGGCTCCGATAGAAGACCCAATAGGGTAGTTTTATACTTACCCCAGTCAGTTTTTCGTTTGTCTACAAACGTTGGCTTTGTTTGTATCTGTATGTTTACCTTAAATTTTATATACCTATAATTAGAAAAGGAGTGTTCTTTTGACACTTTTCAATTGCTTACCAGGTTAGACGTTTTAGTGGAAACGAGTGTAATGTCATGTACCTCCTTTCTCACGGCTGTACTGAAGGTGGGAGTGTTACTTCCCAGTAAACACAGTTACGTTTAAGATACGTTTATTTTTGGTATTACACCTAAGTGTAATATTTGTTTATTTGTTAAGTATATTATTCGGAAAAATGTATATCGTATATTTAGTGTGTAATATACGTATAGGTTATATGTATTTTAAACGTGTAATTTACACGTATTATCAACGTAAAAAATGCGTTAAAATATATTAAATATAATTGTATATTTTTTCAATTGAAATACACGTGTATTATAGGTTAAACTTTATCCGGCGAGTAGACATGTGTATGTTTGGATGCCTATACGAGATAACGGACTCATATTAGGAAGAATTGGGTCACCCATCCAAGTCGTGACCGGAGCGGACGTTGCTTAACTTTTGTTAACGCTGGTATTTGTACATGCTCTCTCTGCCGTACTGCCTACTTTCTCGGATATATAATAATATAAAATATGTATATCATTTTAACATAAAATACAAAGTATTACATCTAAATAAATAAAACATTATAATATTTAACATAGATATTAAAGAACATTACAATTAAATTAAAGATTCATTTTGATTTTTCAACCAGTCTTTTGGTGACATCTGAAAAATATACTGTGTGTATTTCCACAACCTCATATGACACACATGTGGTAATCTTTATTTTAAATAACTTGACTAGTTTGCTATTTGTATTTATAATACTATATATAACAATAGCAATTAATAATATTAAATTTAAATTAAAAAAAATAAATCGATTAATTGATATTAATGTTACTGTAATGGCTATAAAAACAAGTTATTTGAACCAAAAATGTCATTGCATATTTTCAGACTTAGCACAAATTAGGTATTTCATATTAGTACTTTTAAACCTGCGCTTCCAGTTAAATTAAACAACACTTCAGCACTGTTGTGTAACAACAAACAACTTAAAACTGTATCGGATATTGCAACTAATAGCAAGTGCACATTATGATTAATAAAAAATTTAAAAAAAATGAATCATGCATAACATACACTTTGCAAACTATATTCACGCGCTCGGGTAGCCTCGGACGTACGAATATCCAAGACAACATTGATCGGCAAACTAAACCCAGAAATAATAAACGTTAAATATACGTAGATATATTATGCAGGTTATTTATAGATATATTCTAATGGATAATATACGTATATTAATCAACGGTAGAAAAAAAGGAAAATATTAACGTATAATATACAGATATACATATCTTACGTGTACAAGAAATGTATATTATACGAATACACATATACCATATACGCTTTTTACACCATATATACGTGTAATAAACTTATATTATCTAAACTTGTGTTTACTGGGTTATATTACATATTTCTAGGTCAGAGGTTAGTATAAATTCTAGTAAAGACTTACCTTTGTTTTTTGTGTCCGAGCTGCCCCATATGGTGTGGTGGGCGTTGGCATTGGCTCCAATGATCACGTCCGCCCCTACTCGGTTGGCTTGGTTGATAATGCTATGGAAGCCCGTTTTTTCTCCTGGCCGAAGTATCCTGAGATTATTTATAACCTACGGTTAAAAAGTCTCATTGATACAGTGACAGTGTTGCAATTGCTGTGGTTAGGTATCATAAAGGCGTTGATACTTTTATCTGCCAGGATACACGAGCGTGGCTTACCTGCGTTTTTTGCGTACAGTAACCTGTACTTATCTTGGTTCCCACGACCCAGGGTTCTTGGATTAGGGCAATGTTGACTCTTCCCTTTGTCAGTTGGAGGAGCACAGCAGCCGAGGCTGCTTTGGAGTGGTGAAGGTTACATTCTAGAACCCCACTATTGCTGAAAAGTATTTCTAGCACCTCGACGATCGTTTGGTCGTTGTCGTCTTTGGTGTCAGAGATAAGCCTAAGGAGAGAACAAGGTCCAAGGATATTTGCGTCATTCCCAATAACAAAACGAATATGGGATTCTATTCACCAATGAACACTATCATGCGTACTATTAATGATCTGCCACCTGAATTAGATATTTTTTCAGTTAATCTGCCACAACTACGTGCATTTTTATACAATTAGTACTATATATATATATATATATATATATTAAAACTTGTTAGTTTATAATATGATTATTGTAACATTACCCTGTAATTGGGCATATATGCCTGTTGGGATAATAAAATATTATTATTATTGTAAGCGCCAGATTTTTCTCTGCTTCGCTTATCTCAATTAGTTGGAGTGGTCCGAGCATGTTGCAGACCTCCATGTCTGACATCTCACTGTATGAATGTGACCGAGGCTCCCCTTTCCTCGAGGGGGTTGGAGTTTTCTGGTCACTCTTGTTGACATTCAGGGTAGTGGAGCCAAAGCCGTAGCTAATTACTCCCTTACTTTTAGCCAGTGGCGCTAAAGATTCTTTGTTAAGGATGACAATCACTTGTTTTTCATACCTGTTGCCTCGCTTACTTTAATTCGTTCCAATCCTCAGTTGGAAGCGTGAGATTGCTGGTCTGAATTATCTTCAGTATTGTCCGCGGGTCAGAGGGTTCCGTCGGGATCCAGGCTCTCAATCTTGGTCTGCTCGGGATCTTGTCCCTTGAGACAGCCTCAATTCCCCGATGGCTTGTTTATACAGGTCCACTAATCGTTGATCTGCACAAGCCAGCAACTTGATGTGTTCTAGGTGCCAACCTGCGTCTCTGCAGCAAGGAGCTAGGCTTAGATTCTTCTAGAGAATGTCTAGGTGTTTGCTAAAAAGAACCGTTTCTACCAGTCCCTATTTGGCTGTACGAGCGTTTTGGGAGTCTCTTTTTGTTGGACTGTGGCGAGGGACCTAACCGTGCTCTTTTTTTTTACAAGCGGGGATTTATCAATTGACCTATCTTTTCTTTTGGACAATCTTTGGGTTGCCGTCCAGGGTCCACTCGAGTTTTGCCTTGTTTTGATCAGACCGCTTTTTCTCCGGGTAGCCCTTAAATTTATCTAGAAGTTTGTAAGTCGCCCTTCTATTCCTATAGGCTTTGACGGACGGTTTTACCTATTTTTTGCTGGATGCCTCTTTATTCAGCTCTGCATCAGTTCTAGTACCAGGCCCGGGTTGCGTCAGCTTGTTGCTTGTATCGTCCTTAGAGGACGAGGGTTTCCCTTTACGGGTGAACTTTATGAGGAACTTTTTCTTCAAGAATAGATTGTTGCTCACACCAGATCCGATTGGGCGGCCTGCTCGCTCAGAGTGGGGGTCAAAGCTGCTGCCCGTACCCACCTGGTGGTTGTTTTCTTGTTTTTCACTATCCATTGAAAGAGATGCAATTTATACCTTTTGCCAAGTTTCCTTTTGTTAGGGACTAGACTAATCTCCTTCTAGACATGCATCCTCTTGGCACGAGTAAGGTCCACCACCGTAGGATTAGAAGTTAGAAACAAGAAGAAAAAATAACAGATAGTAATCCCTAGCATCGGGGAAAAAAGAACAAGAGTTAGTCAAGGGAGACTGATAAGAAAGATTGCAGTAAGAGAAGACTACACCCAAGACTAGTGGAAGCAAAGTTTATGTCTAGCTAGGGACCAAAAACCATAACAGCATTGTTCTGAAGTCCCGCAAGAAAATTGTTGAAGCTAGATTACCTCTCAATATTTTATAATGTCTTCTAAAGTCATTTTTGCCTGCCTTTACCAAAAGCATTTGTTTCGGCTTTAAAATGCGAGCCGAAAATCGTCTTTTCGGTCTTTTTCAAAATTATTCAACACATTTGGTGCGAACTCTGATAGGTGCTAAATATAAACAAAAATGAAAAAAAAATTAAACCAATAAACAATTTATTAAATTTTTTTTTTTTTAAGTTTAGAATGTTTGAGAACTATGTAATATGTATATATATATATATAATAATTTCATTTAGTATCAAATGTGTTAAAGTGTATTTAATAAGATTTTGTAACTTTAGAGTTCTAACAATCTTCTAAAGAAGGCACCTTGAAGCTTTCTTTAAAACTATTTTTGTAATGTGATTTAAAACCGTGTATAATCCAGTCATTATACTTTTTTTGTTGTATTTACTACTAATTTTGAAACGGTTTGCACGACTGCACTAAAATATTAAAATTGTAATAAATAAGCTAATGCAAAGCTATATATCTAATATATCAAACTGCTTGTTTAACATTTTTTGCACTATATTTTTTTCATCAATCATGTTTACTTACCACATATGTGCTGTTAAGAATATTTTATAATATAACTTATATCATAGATTCAATGCAATTAAAAAGATACGATGGTTATTAAAATGAATTAAATAGAAAACAAATCACTAAATTATTTAAATAATTAATATAAATTGTCTCTCCATGCAGTGTAAGACATATACTAGTATCTCCGGTTTTATTTTTTAAATTTAAATTTTATATAATAATTTAATATATTTTAAATTGCTTTTTTATATTGCTATAATATACAAAAATTTGTTTATTTTTTATGTTTAATGTATACTTTTTGCTAATAGCTATAGAAATCTACTATTTGACTCCATTATAAAAATAATTTAATAAATGAACATTTTATGACAGCTATAAACCAGCTAAGAGATTCATGAAGCTTCAATTTATATATAAAATAATAATCTCAACACAAAGTAAAAACAGAAGTGTATTAAGATTAATTTACGATGCCACATAAAAAGAATGTAATTACACAGAAATATATAAATCGTGTGTACAGTCCGGCTCGAAATAAATGAAGTCGTGGTTCGCAATAAATCACGCACGCGTTTCTTGTGCTATTCCATCTCCTCCTCCCCACGAAAACATGAAATAATAAAATTGTAAAATCTCATTACTCATTTCAGTGTCGAGTAGGTTTGAACGAATACTCAATAACTTCTGGCTGCGACTGCATAGATTCTGCAGTTTTATGATTTATGGTACGGTGTAATGCTTGCCTTGGATACCGCCACTTCCACTTATTTTTCGGCTTGGAATGAAATAAATACAAAATGTGTTCTTTAATATAAATCGCCGCAGCCGTGGTACGGATTAAATGACGTGAAAAGGAAATCGCAAACAATCGTAAAAAGATGCGGAAAGTTGATGGCGAAGAAAATGCAGCGGCATTTGTATATGTTTCATGGATTAGAGTCTGGGAACAGTTGCAATTCATTTGAAGTAATATAAAGCACATCAGAGGGACGGAATATTTATTTTAAAACAAGCAACCCCTTTTGAGAAGGATTTAATTTACAAAAAATACAGTAGATGAAAATTATAAGTGATGAACAAACAATTGAGGCTTTAAACGTTTGTAAACCAGAATAAGATGATTAATCATTCTACTTTGTATTTTTTAAATTGTTATTAATATCCATAAATTTAGTTATAAAATTAAATTCACAAATAATATTACACAACAAGTAGTGTGCTAGATGTTTATGTGCTAAATTATTTTTGAATTTGTTTACAGCTATACAGCCTTTATCAGTTATGGTTTTAAACAATTAATCATCTAGCCTCATTATAATATTCATTTTTTGGTTTCTTGATTTGTTAAAACTTTGGTAAAATAATAATAAAGTATAAAACAAGTTAAAATACAAAAAAAATAATCATATTATTTATGGTAACAATTTGTTTTACTTCATCTTTAATAGTTTCTATATTCTAATCACATTCTAAAACTTCCAACATTGGCCCATAGATACGTCTAGCAACATACAAAAGTGTTTAAAATCTTTGTATACAAACGGCAAGAAGAGATTGATCTGGAAACACTGCAACCAAAAAAACCTGTTAATGCTGTCGCGGTTGCTCCAAATGCGGTTGAGATACGGCCCCAAAATGTCCTGTCAAAAACACAAACACCTCTATCATTATAGACCAAAAACGCAGAAATTCACCGGCATTTTGTGAGCGGTTCGCGCGTCTAGACTAACTCAAATAGAATACAAACTTTGACAACAAGTTCTAAAACTGACTCGACGCTAGTTGGTACTTGGTAATTGAATTGTCAAAGCTCAACACCGTCAACAATGATTTGCCAATTAGCAGGATTTGCTTTTGCTCAACTGCACAGGCAAAAAAAATGAATAACTAAAACTTCTAAGTTAACAACCAGTCGGAAAACTACGCAAAAACTAATATGGATCTAAGTAACCATCAACGGCTAACTATGAAACCTAATCAAAAAACTTGTGGAAAACCAATCAATCTGCCTAGAAATGAAGGTGTAGATAAGCAACATAAAATCTACCATTTTTTTTTATTGTAGGGCCCCAGCTGGAAAATTGCTAGTTGTTGGAAAACTTTTGTACCAAAAATTGGCATCCCTGATCAACAATTTTAAAAACTTGATGTTCGACACCGAAGGTAACCCTTCCTTCTGGTGCTATTTTGTCCGAGGCTGAATCGTGTTGTGTATTCATATTTTCTCTATTCTTTTACAGCTTATGGACAGCCTATAGGGTGCATACAATCCCAACGGCAAAGAACTATCGGGTCACTACTAGCTTCATGACCTACCGTTGGGAAGCTTAATTCTTTTCCAGTATTTAGCTACTGGCAGCCGCGTACTCTCATAGTATATTGTTCCGTCCGGGTTAGAAGAAAAAGGAAGGAAGGAAAAAAAAATGCAAGAGAGATGTTTGGTTTCCTAGCACTCGTAACCTAATAGCATAGGTTGCCGAAAGTGATCCAGAGTAGATCCAAAAGTTTGACCAAGAGAGGCCGACAGTTCAAAGTTGAAAAGGAAGAAGAAATGGTAGTCCTATAAGCATGGCTACCGTGCAATGGTGTTGGTCCGCGTGTGCAATCCCCTATCTGCCACTCAGGAACGCGCCTGGAATGGGTTTCACCTTCTTTTGCCCCGAAAATCTGGGGTCCAGGAACCTAACCTAACCTAACCTAACCTACCACCAATATCTACTAAATCAAAACACTTTTTGTCTAACCAATACTTACAAAACCTGTCAAACCAAAAGAACGACAGACTAACAAAAATTTCAAAAACTGACACCTGCGTTTTTCTCAAACTTTTGCCAAGTACCCTACTACATAGACAATACTGAAAGATGAATCAGTTCCTAACACTCAACATTATTGAGCACAGAATTAGAAAGTTCTGCGATCCGGCAGTAATTGTAAATAAGTAGAACGGCACTGCTTGGTTTTGCGTAAACTAAAAACTGGAGCATGCTTGTTCACTAAAATAGATTTAAAAATTGCGTACTAGCAGGTAAGAATCTAAATACCTAACCGGGTTTGCCATTTCCGATGGCGCAACGTATTTAATACTGAATTACATATTTGTACACCTCGTCAAGAAAAATTTTATATACGGAGAGTTAAATCAATTTCTAGTAGAAGAGAAAGCGTAGAACTGCACAGCCCATTTTATTTATTTTTGTTTTATAAGTTTTTACAGTGCTTACTACATGTTTTCTAACTTGTTTACTAAAATATATTTGTAGAACGGGTACTAGCAGGTCTTCAAAAAAAACAACCCTAAACACCTAACCGCGTTGGCTACACTTAACGGCGCAACGTACTAGTTCCGGTTAATGCCATTTAGACTGAAAAAAGCCTTAACAACGTTTCAAAAGTTCTAACAGTGCTACTAGGTAAAATTACCTTATTATATCTTAACAATATTGTTATTTTTGGAAAAAGAACATTTGACCAATATCCAAAAGATACTTGATTAGCTCCAAGGATACAAATTTACGTAAAAACTCTTTAAGTTTGAGCAGTTCTAAATTAAACACCTGGACCACCGCTAATAACAACAAATCTCTTAGCATCCATCTAACCTTTATCCGGAAATATCCAAATCTTATAACCCAAAAAAAACTGTGAAGTTTTTTAGGCGTCTGATGATACGTCAATATGTCTTAAAATTAGTGGATATTGTTGCCCAGTTGACCAACGTACAGAGGAAATATAAACCGTTCCGATAGGATAAAAACATCAATAAACATTTAATAACCACCTTCAGTGACAACAAAGTTAACATGATCTTTAACAGTTAAAAATTATCCGTTTTTGCCACAATAAATACCCGTGGTAGCGGCCAATTAGTTCCGCCTTGTTATTGCCAGAGTTACATAAACAGAGGTTCAGGTAAACAACATTAAATCCGCCACCTACTAGAAACTAGATTTTGACACTAAAAATCATCTACCGGTTGCAATGGGTCTTCAATTCTCAGACGTCTAAACTGGGTGAAAATCTCCAACAACGTTCACCAAATAAGTGTAATACTGTAAAGCGTATGCATTGCACCATTTTATAAACGCAATTTCTTGAAGAAACATCTATTTCCGCAACCAATTTTACTTTCTGCGGTAATTCTCAAAGAAAACCAAGCCCAAAGCCCTGCAGAAACCCTACATTAATAACCTTACTTTTAGTCATAACCATCAGACCAAGAACCATTGTTAACCACCGCCTTTGACCAAACTTTATCGTAAAAATTGATATCTGGCAGAAAAATCTTATATAGCTGAGATTGTAAGTAAATTGCTATACTTTTCTTTTTAACAATTTAATTTACTAAGGTAAAAACGGTCATCCAAAATTTCTTTATTAATTCAATCATCAATCAAACACTTATGAAAACTACAAAAAATAAATATTTATTTTGCATTCAAAATTTCAATGTCCCACTCATTTTACTAAAAATTATTAAAAGACTTAAAATCCGAGCTCCATTTCCTATTTTATTTTTAAAAATATTTCTATTTGTGCAGTTGTGCATACTTTTGCCAGTCTAGATACAAAAGACCATTTTCTTTTAATTGGGTGTACCGGTTCTAAAAAACGTTTAATTTTTCTTTCTTGAACCTTTATCCTACCACTATTGTTCAAATTATTAACATTCTGAATTAATTCTATCCTAAATAATACTTTATAGCTTTTGAAAGCTTTTCTAGTTGATAATAATAACTGTAAGTTTTTTTGGACTTCTTGTTTATCGCATTTGCCACATGCTCTAATACCTAGTTTGTTTTCAGACTTACTACACTTTTTAAGTATACTTTTTCACATATTAAACAAATAAAATAATTATTAAACGTAAATTCTTTACAATACTTGTACTTAATAAATGATTTATTGTACAAAAAATTAATATTTCTTTTTGAATAAAACCGAATCAGTTTACTCGGAGCCATCTTGTAAGCAAACTAGTATAAAATAAGATAAAATATTAGAAAGTAGCAACCACTAATCCATCACTTTATTCCTTTTATGCAAAAGACTTATTGCAATAAGAAACTACTCTTTAGCATAAACTAGAACAATAATGAATTAATCAAAAATCCTGAAGTTCAACTGTAACCAGGAGCAGACCAAATCGTCTGTGTCTAGTATACTGGTGTTGCACTACAAAAAAGTAAAATTTTCATAAAAACTGTCCGTAAACTAACCAAGGCTCTAAAAGCTTCAACTTTTATCAAAGTAGGAAAAAAGAAAAAAAAAATGGTTAGGTTTTTGGATAGCTTGCCGGTAGTACCACCTAAAATAATACTGCAAAAAAACCGTCAAGCAAAGTATACAGAAAAGTATACAAGACTAACAGAGTGTCAGCAAACGTAAAATATTAATGCCATGACAATAAGCAGGCTGATATGCCGTAAGTTAAACAAAACAAGCTAAATGAAGCATCTAAAAGCTTTCAACAACAACAATAATGTTTTACCCACAACCTTATAAAGTTCTACAATGAATGTCTATAGAGCAAATTACTATAAAACTTTAAAGTGACTAGGTTTGCAAATGACTTTGCAGTAGTGCCACATTGTAAAAAAGTTTTGCAATAAATTGTCCAAAGCTTAGAAAAGCTCAACCCTAAACAAAATAGACTCCTTTTTTAAAGTGGTTTTGTGAAGATGACTTGGTTTTGAAGAAGTTAACCTCAAGTAAAGTGAAGAAAAAAAAACTAAAAACCTCGTAAAGTAGTTTACTAAAATAATACCAATTATCAATAAATTTTTGCACTAAACTACAATCTTTGAGATTACCGTATCGTCTTTAGGCGCTAAAAGACAAAAAAAAATACGTGCCAAATAGAATGTCAGCTAACGTAGAAACTTTGTAGCTAACCTGAACCCATCCCAATCTCAATAAAAAATAACGGCAATATGAAGGCTAAAATAAAACGCCGCAAATCAAATAAAACAAACTGACCAAAGCAATTTAAAATTCTGATAAGTTGCCAAAAACAATTTTCAGTTTAAGCATTTGTTATCAGACAAGTAATTTGCGCATCATAAAAACTACTAAAAAACAATCTCAAGTTTGAGCTACGCTGGCTAATTCTAAACAAATCAAAATCATTGTGCATTCGTGCATTTGTGGATTCTAGCATAATGGATAATTGAATGCTTAATTATAAATGCAAAACTAATGTGCGTTTGAAGTCAAAGCTTTTGTTGGCACTTTTTTGGTTTTGACAACAAAGTCTAAGTTAACTTATTACGTACATATCAAGAAATAAAACATTGGCTTAGTGTAGCATTAATATTGTGTTTATAGGAAGAAAAGTCTACAAAATAAATACTGCTATTAAAATACAAAACACTGTAGATCAAAATTTAGTCAAAAAAAGCAATTGCACTAACTATTCTTTAAAGAAAAACTTCAATGTTGTAAATTGTCAATTCTGAGACGTTGTTGCTTTTATTTAACAAAATTAAGCTATAATGCATAAATACTATTGCAGACGACCCACTGGTAAATATTTTTATTAGAAAACAAGTCCAACCATTACAAAAAAGTTTATAATTTAAAAAAAAAAATAATCAGTAGTAATTGTAAAATGGTTTAAATGCTAACATGCATAAACTTAACTATATATGGTTTATTATTGTTTTTAATAGCTTCGTGCTTTCAAGGTTTATCACAGCAAAGTTTAGATAGTAAACGCTATACTGTTGTCATTTGACGCACTGATAACGTTATTTATACAACTATAAAAAAAAAGAAGACCGACATCAACACAAACCCAAACAACAACTCAAAAAACTGTAAGCGTTCTAAAAACTACGCAAAAATTACTACGGATTTAAGTAACTATCAACGGCTAGCTACAGATCGCTTTAATTAATAGCAAAGTAAGCAGAACCCTTACCCCCTTTAAACTGCCGTCATCGCTAAAGTAATAGAAATTAATGCTTCAAATCTACCATCTTTTTTTTTGTAATGCTTTTGTTTCTGGTTAGTAAAAATATACTTATTCCTGGATTACGTCCGTCAATGCTTTTACATAAGAACTAACCTACAACCAATATCTATTAAACCAAAACACTCCTCGTCAAACCAATTCTTACAAAATCTGTCAAACCAAAAAATTGACAGAATAACAAAAATTTCAAAAACTAACACCTGCGTTTTTCTTAAACTTTTGCTAAGTAGCCTACTACATAGACAATTCTAAAAGATAAATCAGTTTATAGCACTCAGCATTATTGAGCACAGAATTAGAAAGTTCTGCAAGCCGGCAGTAATTGTATATAGCAACTAAAGACCGGAGCAAGCTTGTTTACTAAAATAAATTTAAAAATTGCGTACTAGCAGATAAGAATCTAAATACCTAATTCTAAAAAAGAATATGTAATTCCACCTATTATGTACACACAAACTATTGAAAGTGATGTTACGATCTTCTTGAGCTGCTGATGATGCCTGAGAATCGTCGCTAACCAAGCTCACAGCAGCTCTTTTGCAAAACCAGCCACGCCCCCGCTCCAACATCAGATCTGCAGTTGCTCAGACCACTCAGTAGAGCTCCCATAATCTGAACCTAAAAGTAACAAAGATTAACCAACAACCACTGGTCAAGATAGTTCCCTCACTAGAAAGAACCACGTCTCCCTAACCGTCGTTAGCCAAATCTAAGGCAAAATCGAGCAGTCATCAACTTCAATTTAATAAAAACTCAGCACCGGGAATCTAGATGATCTTGGTAACTTTTTTCATAAAAATTCTCTAATCCGGCACAATTGCAAGTCTTTATGGAAGACTTTAGGAATTTCCGTTCTTGAAAAAGTCAGTCAAATCCGTGCAGCGACAACGCTACGTACTCAATACTGAATTACATATTTGTACATCCCGCCAAGAAAAATTTTATCTACGGAGAGTTAAATCAATTTCTAGTAGACGAGAAACGTAGAAGGGCACAGCCCAATTTTGCGTAGACTACAGGACTAGAGCAAGCTTTTTATTTATTTTAATTTTATAAGTTTTTTACAGTTTAAAATACATGTATTCTGATTTGTTCACTAAAATATATTTGTAGAGCGGGTACTGGCAGGTTCTCAAAAAAAAACCAAACATCTAACCGCGTTGGCAACACCTGATGGCGCAACGTACTAGTTTCAGTTAATGCCATTTGGACTGAAAAACGCCTTAACAACGTTTTAGAAGTTCTAACAGTGCTACTAAGTAAAATTGCCTTATTATATCTTAACAATATGGTTGTTTTTAGAAAAGAGAACATTTGACCAATATGCAAAAGATACTCAATCAGTTCTAAATCAAATACCTGGACTACCGCTAATAACAACATCCATCTGACTTTTATCCGGAAATATCCAAATCTCATAATCCAAAAACAACTGCGGAGTTTCTTAGTGGTCTGATGATACCTCAATATGTCTCAAAATTTGTTAAAATTGCTGCCCCGTTGACCAACGTACAGAGGAAATATAAACCGTTCCGATAGGATAAAAACACCAATAAAACATTTAAAAAAATGAATGAAGTCCTCGACCAACCACTACATTTCTACCATCAACTGACAACCACAAACCACCTTTATTGACAACGGAGTTAACATGATCTATAATTGTTAAAAATTATCCGTTTTTGCCACAAAACATACCCGTGGTAGCGGCCAATTAGTTTTGCCTTGTTGTGCCAGAGTTACATAAGCAGAGGTTCAGGTAAACAACATTAAATCCACCACTTACTAGAAACTAGATTTTGACACTAAAAAACATCTACCGATTGCAATGGGTTTTCAATTCTCAGACGTCTAAACTGGGTGAAAATCTCCAACAACGTTCACCAAATACTTGTAATATTCTAAAGCGTATGCACTGCATCAATTCATAGACGCAATTTCTTGAAGAAACATCTATTTTCGCAACTTTCTGCGGTAATTCTCAAAGAAAACCAAGCCCAAAGCCCTGCAAAAACCTTACATTAATAACCCTACTCTCTTTACTTTACTTTATCGTAAAAATTGATATCTAATGTAAAGCGCCCTAACCTTACAAAGCTGTCTACTACAAGAAACTTCTGTCACCTGATATAACTTTTTTAAAAAATCGGACAGCATCAACAAAAGCTTAACAATCCCGTTCTACATCACCGGAATGACATCCAGATGCTCATAAGAGACGTCAACAACTAAACTGTACATCTTGGTTTAAATTTGTACTGTCAATCAAGTTAGAAAAAAAAAACTATTAGAAAAAGCTCAATCAACATCAAAAATCCACGAGAAAAATTTATTAATTAATGTCGGTTGGACTTCAACTCAGAACAAGAAAACCTTGAGGTATGCCTTACCTGGACACCTTAAACCAATAAAAGTCAAGTAAGATTTATTAAAAATCTCTGAGCTTTTTCTAAAAGTTTAAAGAGAAAGATTGACAATCTACAATTTTCCACGCTGAGTATCTGACTAACTTTGCACCCGATTGGTCGGACGCGGACTCTAATTAGAACGTTTTCAGCTAAGAGAATCAAAATCTGCCAGTTATTCTGAGCCTACAGTAGCTCTTTAAACTAAACCAGCGAAGCTTTTGCTCCAGCACCGGATCAAGTGCATATAATACAATATAAAAAAAAAATTGAACAACTTTTGCCAAAAATTTTGTAGTACCCAGGAAGGTATCTACTACCCCATTTCTAGGACGCAATTGCCTAAAGAAAAAACAGCCCTTTTCAAACGTATCTATTTTACATTAATAAGCATCACCAGCCTAACGATTATTGTTATTCACCAAAAAACTAGATTGTTACTTCTCCAACGGCAACAGTCATTAAATTAAATCGTTAGAAAGTGACATCTAATCTACACATTACTAACGCTTAGATAGATAGGTAAAATACACAATTTTATGCTTGAAAACAAATAGTTTAAACTGTAGTGCCCCTAATACTAGAACTAAAATTTGTAATCCAAAACTTGGATTTTTTTTTGCAAAGTAACTAAATTAAAATAGAACAAGTTGACATCCAATTTATTATCGCGCGGCCATAGTTAAAACAAATAGTTTAAACTAAAGTACCTTGCTTACCTGCACAAATGTTTGTAATCATGCAATTGGATATTTCCTTCTTCTCACAAACGCCAACAGTTTTTAAATTTTAAAAAAAGAATAAAATGACATCTTATCTACGGATCAGTATCATCTGGTTGAGTTGGTGTATTGTTGCAAAAAATTTAATCTGAAGTGTAACTAAAAGTATTATCGCAGAAATTCCAACGCGTTTGTCTACCCAGCGGTAGCCAAACATTAAGTCGACGGAAAATCAGTCTTCTTAAAAAACCTTATAGATACCCAAAATCCAATAAACTCTAAAAGTAAGGTCAAACACTCTACCCCTGTAAAAAAGAAACTTAAACGTGGATGTAGTCTAAGCTCTCCACAAAATTTTTGCAACGTTTACATGACAGGCACAAATTACTAATTACAGGTGCAAAAAAATATAGATGAGCTAATAGAATGGATGGCTACACTTGACGAAAGAAAGGGTAACGTATGTATGTGTGAGGGCAAACTCGAGGTCACACTAAGTCACTGTTTAAAAAGTCTATTAGCAACTACTTTCACATCATTTTCAAAGTAGAAATCAACAACAATTTTTCTAATGCTTATAAAGAATCTAAATGGATGGAATAAAATGGCAAAATCTGATTAGTTGTTATTGCTTTGCCTTCTGGCTGCAACAATATTTCTCAACTTCCAGGTTAAACTTCCGGTTCAAACTAGTAGGGTGACGTTTATTTGGCTTTGGCATATTTGGTTTTGACATTATGGTAATTAAAAGTGTCTACTGGGGTTCCACTAGTAGTTTTTTCTTTACCACTTTTGGGGCCGGTGCTTTAGTAGAGACCTACTAAAGACATAGTGCTCTAATCAGATTATTCAAATGCCGCTCACAGGTTAATTTAATAACTTCAAGCATCGACAAACAGCGGCGAGCCGCTCCCACCGTAGTAAGAGTCTCTGGAAACTGAGCCACAACAAATTCTCAGCATACCACGCTATTAACATCAGTTGACCCAAGAACCCAGACCAATGAGTGAATCCATCTCCCACAATAGAAAAGGAGCATGTGCACGCGGTAGCTAGAATTGTACTAAGAACCCAATCGGCAGACCCAATGCTACTAAGCGCTACATGGACCACCAAACCACTTCAGTGCCACGTGGCCTGAGACCTTATTTCTGCACCACACACTACTCTGATGTGGCCTGAAACATGCCATCACAAAAAATTTAAAGAATATCTACTAACGTTTGGACGGAAAACGCAAAAAGACCCCGAAACATTCCTGAAAAAACTAGAGAACTACTTTTGCCGTCATTGAATTTTTATTTGAGAACCGACAGACCAGGCCAAGCTAGTCCAGCAATTTGCCGATCCTACTTCTCATCAATCTAAAGAACCGGTCAAAACGTTTCATTGCCGCCAAGCAGCGCTGTATTACCATTTGACAACAATGACAACACATTAGCCACCCTGGTTGAGCCTTGTATCAATTGATACAAGACAGTTTGATTAGTGGAAGTAGCGCGTGGAGATCGCAATAAAACGCCAAAATATAGCAAAGACTTTTGCGCGTTGTCGTCCAGTTTAATGGTTTACACAAAACCTTAATCAAGAACAGAGCTATTTGTTACTTTACACGACTAAACTAACAAGCTAACCTCGTCTCAACGTTGACTACCACCGATCAAGCTCAAACAACCGTAACCATCGGTAACAACCAACAGAAAGTAGACTTTCTGATTGCCTCTAACCTAGACAAAGAGGTGTTTGTACTTTGACAACTTTCCCCGTTTTACCTCTTTCTGAAAGCGGAAAAGCCAACAACTTTGTCTAGAGCGGAGCAACACTGCAGTAGGAGTGCTACCACTCTAGCAACAACACTTTGGGGATATTATCCAGGCGTTTCCATTTATATTCAGCAAAAAACCTTAGACCCGCAACTACGCAGACCAGTACGCACAAAATTCGAGCCATTTGGTATTTATATTACGCTAAAAAGAAAGCCTTGATTTACCAATTGAAGAATTACTAGCATCCGGCATAATCAAACGCAGCTCAAGTAAATACTGCGCACTCGTGGTACATAAATAAAAGACGGATCTTTCCGGTTTTGCATTGATTACCGGCAGCTCAATAAGGCTACCAAAAAACAGGTGATCCTGCTTTCTAAAATTTATTTACCAAAACAGATCGAATACTGGCAGATACTCATGCACGAAGAGCACAGGCATCATACCACCTTTGCCAGAAAAGGCACGTATTAATTTAAAACAATGCCGTTTGGCCCAAAGAATGCCCTGGCAACATTGTTGGAAGTGTTAGCCGGCTTATTGGAAAAATACGTGCCCAAATTTGTTAAGATATGGCCATGCAAGTCCCCAAACAAACATTTAGGTAGAAAACCAACACCTCAGTATTAGACAAACTCAAAGAAGCCAATGACACACTTTTCAAGCTAGCGAGGCTACAACCAAATTTGCGTTTCATTTTGCAAACGGACTTAAGCTACGCAGAAGTTGAGGAGGTCCTGTACTAAAAATACGGGCTGATAAACATTGTAAAACTAACCTAACCCTGAGACAAACCCGTTTTCATTCTAACAAGTTAGAATGCACGGCCATACTATGAATATGCCACTCACACAAACAAATTATTCTATGTCTGTTGCAAACTTCCCTGGAAAACTTCTAAGGCTACCACCTACGCCGTTGCCGAAAGGCACCTACACTCCCTTAGATCACCAATGCCGCCCATTTACCACCTCCGGTGCCATCGCATCATATAAACTATCAACTCGATAAATCTATTGTACAAAATATCAGTTTTACAAATCCATTATCAACTTTCTGAAATATAAACTGTTTTTTTAGCAAATCACATTTTACGTTTTTACAGTTGAAATTATTGGGGCTTTTAAACTTTAAAACTTTTGCATCTGGGCCCTTTATAGACAAAGTCCGGCACAGCAACTATTTTTTGCCTATATATGATATATATATGAGAATGGTTAGAAACTACTACAAATAATTGAAATCACAGTATACAGCACATATTTAAAGAGGTCATTAAAGTGTTTAAATTGAATAATCTAAGAACTAGATTTATTAAACTATTTTTATAATAAAATAAAATATTTGATAAAAAAATGGCAATAACGAATTGAACTATATCAACTATTTTTTATAGAAAGCAGTGAAGCGTTAAAAAATCAAACCCAAAGTTACCGGCTGAATGAACTTGCCATTCAAGAGGCTATGCCATATATAACAACAGAGCCTTTCTGTCGGACAAATAGCCCCCTTTATAGGACTCAACTTTATAAGTACACTCATAAAAACTGCAACTTTTAGAAATCGATTTAAATGATTTTTTGTTGTTACTAAAGTTTAATTGATCTAATCCAACCCGGTTTTGTGTGTTTTCGCTTTACAAACGGTTTTGTGAGGGTGTTGTTTGATATAGGGCGTCTTATTATCCCTTGCATGTCACATGCACGCATCTAGGAAACCTGCTCGTTATCCCTGACAATCCTGCGGGAATCGTACCAATTCTTCAGGGACGGACTGCTACCTTCTATAAGAAATTGAAAACACCGTCTCCATATTGGCCGCATCAGACCGCAATTCGATCATCCCTTCGTAAAATATTCAATGTTTTTTTGTAATTAATTAAATTGAATTTATAATCCCTTAAATATCTATTCCTCATCTCAAACATAGCGTGAAGGGATTATAGGACCCATTATTAAGTCTTTAATTCTAAGTGCATATCGATTCAATTACTAAACCTATCCATTGTCCTTTATTTAATATACGACTTGGTCATATTTTATGATCAAAAAGATTTTTTCTTAAAAATACAATCCACTTAATGTTTAGGATTTATTATTGATTCTTATAGAATTTGTGCTGCGCTGTGGTTTTATAGAAAGATTAAAGAATAATGTGAATTGTCTGCTATTAAATATTAATCGAATCGATAGGTGAATAACACTGCGGTCATACATTAATGGTTTTTTCCACATACCCGGGGGTGTAATTGGGGCAAAATGTGTATAATAATATAAGTATTTTTCTGTTGTTCCTGACTGGAAATATGTATTTTATTATATGTTGGATTGTTTTTACAATTTCCCACAATTTATTTCATATTATGTAATCCGTTCAAAATGCATTCATCCATTTACGAAAACTAATTTTGTTTGTAATTGGTTTATTGTATAGCTTTGCGTTTAATTAAAAATAATTTAAATTATTATAAACATTTTTGAGTAGTATAATTATTAAATAAAATCTATTTTTAAATATTTATTCAGGTAATTAGTTTCAACTCTTACAAGGTTTTTTAACAATTATTTAACAAGTTCAAGGATTTAGTTAATCATGTTTTGCAGACTCAACAAAATTTCCTACTTGTATCTTAAAGGTTACAATTTCCAATCTTAAAAATAATTAAATTATTTTTTTTTTCTAAAAAGTACATTTATAAATGTTGTAAGTAAACCAGTGTGTACAAATACATCGGTTATAGAATTTGATAAAAATTACAAACGGAAGTCTCAGTGTAGACATTTTTTTAGCTCAAAAACGTGCCAATTTTTTTGAACATTAATAGTCAAACGTCTACGTAAAATAATTGCTACAGCAAACCTAAGGACTGTCACCACCAACGCGTCCAAAATGATAGCCTGTAATAATTTGCGCTCAACATAAAGCAACTTAAAACAAAAAACTCTAACTCCACGGAGAAGACTCCTACTGAAGACGCCCTGATACATGACAAAATAAAAGAAATTTTAATCAACTTCGGCCCTCCAATTTAAAAACCAAAAAAACAAAAAAAAATAACTTAGGTTTTGTAATAGGTTTACTACCAAACCCAGAACAAAGCCACAAGGTCCATAAGTTTCTAAGTCTGGAACCTTTTTGACCTAAGACACGTAACCAGCAAGAATTGACAAAGCATAAGCACAACGTCAAAATCAATTTCTGCTTGCAGAGGTAAAACCGGCAATGCCAAACCTGCCCAAAAATGCCACCCTATATCAAAGAAAAATCTGTTTAGCTTCAATCAATAAAGGATTTAGCAAAAATTTGTTTTTTGTTCCACTACTCCAACAACCAGCTGCACGTCAATAGAAAAAAAGCAATACCTTCAAAACCGGCAACCATCACCAAACCGTTACATTTTTTTATGCTCTAGTTTAGTGCAAAAAAATAATGTTTGCCCTACGCTGGCTTGACAAAAATTACTCCCCACTAAACTAGTCAAGCAAATACTAATCTACTTCAAACAAAAACAGTTGTCGCAATCCAATCATACCGCCATATTCTACCTTCAGTAGACGTACCACGCCTTTACCGACCATTCCGGATTTTTTCAAATAGTTCAAAAGTTGCCAGCCCGTTTTTGTAAGAACTACTACCTACCCCTTACCAATTAACAATGAAATAACCACATCACACTAATCAACGCCACTCTAATTTGCATCTAACCGTAAGAGTACAATGCAAAACAAAAGTCTGACTTACGAGCAAGTAGGAAACAACAACCATCAAATACCTCAAACACAGAAATACCGCGCGCAAGTGAATCAGCCGCTTAGACACTATCTACGGCTAATCCGTCATTATTGCTGGCCAATCAATCTTAAACCACTACAGATTTTTCTTGGTATCTGCACTTAGCAACGTCCACATTTTTGCCAAAACCAAAACCCATCTTAGAAACCTACAAATGTACAAGTAGGATGGTTTAGTCAAAACAAGCTTCTATGAATGTCAAAAGTTTGCTGGAACGCCCGCTATTACTAAACCACCCAAGACCTGTGCGGTTTGTTTTACAAACAAACAGCTGTAAGATCCAGAACCTCTCCAGAACCAAAAACCAGAATAAATATTATAAAAAATAAAACTAAATTCTCCTACGCCAAAACCTTTTAACTCTAAAGATTTATTATTTCTGGAAGCCCAACCGGTGACAAATAACGCACAACGTTGGGCAAAAAATGATATAAGCTTTTACGATCCCGAAAGAAATCTTCTTTTTCTTCTTCTTTGCCTTCTAACGTTTACAACTGGATATCTCTGTATAATTTCTACATCTGGCAATCTTGAGCCTTTTGAAACCAGTCTCTACCGATGGCGGACTTGATATTATCCAACTATCTTCTTTGTGGCTTGCCTTTGTTCTTTATTGTTTTCCTTAGCCGCCAATGAGTAACTCTGACTGTCCATCTGTCGATGTTTTGTTTAGCAACGTGTCCTACCCAGCGCTATTTTAGTTGAGCTATGCGTTCAATAATGTCAGTTACCTTTGATCTCTCTCTGATTACTTTGTTCCTGATTTGATCCCATAACAAGATCACAAGCATAAAACGTTCCATCGCTCGCTGTGTTGTTCTTAGTCGGTTTGAGCTTTTTTTTGTAATACTCATTGTTTCTAAGCCATACTGGCAGTATGCATGCGCCGTAAACTTTTTTTTTTTGAGGTTTTTTGGTATGTCATTGTTTGCTAGTATATATCGTAATTTTCCAAACGGTTACGGTTGCAGTACCACATTTTTTTAATAAAATTTTCTTGAATTGATTGTGGAACATTGGCAAAGACCTTATCTTTTACGTAGCCCAAAAGAATAAAGTCTAAAGGTGTTAAATCACAAGATCTCGGTGGCCAATTGTGATCACCTCTTCAAGAAATAACACGGCCAGCAAACTTTTTTTGTAAAATTGCGATTGTTTTGTTGCTTGTGTGGCACGTTGCGCCGTATTGCTGATAATAAACGTCGTCCACATCAATATCTTCCAATTTAAGTCATAAAAAATCATTAATCATAGCTCGGTAGCGTCATCTATGCACCGTAACAGTTGCACCAGTCTCATTTTCAAAAAAGTAAGGTCCAATCACACCGCCAGCCCAAAAACCGCACCAAACAGTAACACGTTGAGAATGCAAAGACTTTTCAACAATCATTCTTGGATTTTTTGATTTTTAAATGCGACAATTCTGCTTATTAACGTAGCCTACAAAGTGAAAATAGGCTTCATTACTGAAGATCATTTTTCGAAAAAATTCTGAATTATTTTGATGCATTTGAAGGACCCAATCAGCAAAGGTACGACGTTTATAGTGATCGACTTGACTTGAATTCTTGTGTTAACTGAACTTTAAAAGCCTTAAGATTTTAAATTCTTAATTAACGGCATAAAAAACCATATACATCTGCATCACACAACTATATAAAAAAATGATGACAAACAAGTACATATGTATACAAAAATAATACTAATATTAAAAATTATTACACATTAAAAAAATTAAAATACTACAATAAGCAAAAACGTAACATAGATTAACAGATTCTATTTACAATTGGTACATTTCAGTTTTACAGTTATTTTTAGAACAAAAAAGATTAAAATCAATATCAGACGACGCGTTATTAGCATATCTGCACATTCTACTAAGTGGATGATTAAATCCATAATTAGTAAAATGCGTAGGCTTCCTAAATATTGGCACTTGTCTAGTACGCCTATCATTTGAGGAATCATAAAATGGTAACGTTTTTAGTAGATTTTCACAATCAATCTCCGACATTACAAGCCCACGCACAAAGGAAAGATCTGCTTTTCTTCGCCAAAGTTGCATTGAAGGAAGATTAAACTGCAAGGAAATCAAATTTTGATCAAAGTTTTCCGACAAGATCTTTAATTTATAAGACATTAGTCTAAAAAATTTATTTTGAATACGTTCAATATTATGTATGTGTATTTGGTAAGATGGACATCATACTGATGGAACATACTCTAGAGCACAATAAAGTATTTTGAGTGTATTGGGAGATAGATCTGATGACATTCTATAAACAAATCTCAACATTTTTGTGGTGCGATTACACATGTAGTGTATATGATCATTGAATGTAAGTTTCTGATCAAAAATTACACCTAAATCCTTAATCTGATTTACTTGTTTAAGTGCTACATTGTCAATAGTATAATCATAGGTGATATGCCTATAATTTCGGACAAAACTAATCGAAAAACATTTTTGTGCATTAAATAATAAACTTTTATTGACACACCAGTTATTAACAGAGTTTAAGTCATTTTGTAAAAGATGACAATCCACAAGAGATGATATGTTTCTATAAATTTTAAGATCGTCAGCAAATAAAAGAAACGAAGATGAATAAATACAACATAAAAGATCATTGATAAAGAGCAGAAAAAGTATTGGCCCACAATGTGACCCTTGGGGCACACCTGATGGGACAGCAATGATTTGTGAAAGAAAGTTATTAATTTTTACAAACTGTTTACGGTTTTCCAAATAGCTTGTCAACCAGCAAATCACGGTGTCATGAAAACCAAGTGCATGAAGTTTAGCTGTCAAAACACTATGGTTTACACGGTCAAATGCTTTTGAAAAATCAGTGTAAATAGAGTCAATTTGCAACTTAGATTGAAAGGCGTTTATCAAGTCGTTTTCATAGCAGAGCAGATTTGTCAATGTGGATCGCTCCTCACGAAAACCATGTTGCTCTTCTACTAAGACATTTTTGGACATCCATTGTATTTGACTAGTAATAGTTTTATCAAATAATTTAGGTATTGCAGATTGGATACAAATACCTCTATAGTTTTTAATGTCTTCCTTGGATCCAGATTTATGCAGTGGCGTGATGTAGCTTTGTTTCCACACATGTGGAAACGTACCTTCGTTTAAAGAAACATTGAAAAAAAAAATACAATGGCTTTGAAATTGAATAAACGCAATTTTTTAGTAGTAATGAAGGTATTCCATCGGGTCCAGTGACAAGGTTGCTTGTGAGGCTTTCAATCCCATTAAAAACATCTAGTAAGTTTATTGAAATCTTTTTATGGAGTACCATTTTGTCGTATTTATACATAGGTACAACATGAGTATTAGAATCATAAACAGAACAAAAAAGTCAGCAAACAAATTAACACAATCGTCTCCATTACTACTAGTTTGCTCGCCATAATACATGATTGTAGGAAAACCATTTGATTTTCTAGATTCGTTAACAAACCTCCAAAAATGTTTTGGATTAGCTTGAATGTCGTTTTTAGTACGTAAAATGTATTGACTATAAAGACGTTCACTTAGATCTTTACATGAACTGCGAAGTGATTGGAATTTGGTATAATCTGATAATTGTCCAGAAGAATTATATCGCTTATGTACAGTTTTTTTTTAGATTGGTAAGCGAAATTAGTTCTTTGCTAAACCAAATTGGAAATTTTTTTTTACGCCATACTTTTTTAGGGACAAAAGCAACACAGAATAAAATAAATCCACACACGCTTCAACATCACAGTTTAAAAATACTGTAGACCAATCAATTTCAAACAAAAAATCATTAATTGAGCCAAAGTCTGCAAGTTTAAAATCATAAAAAACATTATTACATACTAAATTATCACAGTAAGTATCACATTTTACATCTATTACATAAGCATTATGGTGTTGACTAGTATTTAATAAAGCATCAGTGGCATCTATCAAAGATATATCACGGTCATTTGTAAAACACAAGTCTAAAAATACACCACCACTGTTAGGCGAAGAGATACATTGTACACAATTTAAAAAACCAAATAAGTTTGCAACTAAATGCGCAGGGTGATTGTCATTGCAAATCACTCGGATGCCTAAGTCGTCATTTATCCAAGTAGCAGAGGGTAAGTTGTAATCACCCAACAAAATAAGTTTATGTTTTGGGAAATCGTTAGCTATAGCTTCAACAGAATAACAATGATCTGCATACTCATCTACAGGCGATTGAGGTGAAATGTATACTACACTGATAATGTAAGATACATGCTGAAACACAACAGACACAAACAAAAGATCAACAGTAACATAAATAGGTTGTAATAATGTAGATTTAAGTCCTGTTCGAGCCGCAATTAACACACCGCACTTAAGTTTTTATGCAAAATTCGGTAAAATGTCGTTTGTGAAATGTCTAATTCCATATATTGACGAGAAATCGACAAACCTGGGTTTTCTTCAACACTACGGACTACATTAGCATTATTCTCATGTGTTTTTGAGCGATGCACACGGTTTCGATTCTTCACATCACAAACTTGTCCCAAAAACAAAATTTTCTACCAGGTTTAGTATTGCCGGCCGAGAAGGTGCTTTACGACGACCAAAAAATGCTTTAGTTTTGCGAACTGTTACTGAAAATTTTTCAGTTGTTGAAGCGTGTATTGTTTCATTTTTAATAATAGCGTAGTTTTTACTTGTCAAATGTCAAAAGGTAATAGCTTCAAAATTGACAGCTGCCTAAATAGCCTGCTATTCAAAATGAAATTTCTTTTTGGAAAACTCTGTATAATGGTCTATACATTCATTTGGACTTATTATTTTTGTTTTCCCTATGTTCATTTTTAGCTCAATACTTTTGGATGCTGCATTTAGTTGTTGTAGCATCTCTTCCAGCTCTACGGAATTGTTTGATATTACATCTTTTTGTTCGCATCTTTCATTTTTTTGGAATGATTTTTTTTGTATTTATTGTTTATTACCTTCAGTAAGATGTCCAGTGTAACTGTTTTTTTTTGTATGATTTTTTTTTTGTTAGTTAGGTGATTTGGTTTTGCCAATTTCATTTGTTTTTTGTCAGTTAGTGTATCTTTAGTTTTACGTTTTTTTTTTGTTACTATTCTTTAGCGGATGCTCCAGAAGTCATATTTCACCTTGCAATTTGTTTTTAATTTTTAAATTTTTAATTTATCTTTTTTTTTAATATTTCTTTTTTACTTAAGCTTTTTTTTTTTCTATACTTATGTTACAATTTTTGTTATTTGTCGATTTGCCCAGGCATGTTTTTTTGGTGTTCGCTGTTTTAATTCTACTAGTAGACAGTATTTTGCTTGTGTTTATGTATTTTATTATTATCTAAAATTTGGTATGAGTTTATTGCTAATTTTCTATGTTTTGTTGTTTTTGTGTCAGTTTCAATGTTAATTGATGTTATTGCATGTACAAAAAAATCAATTAGAATTGTTTTCAAAATAAAATGTGGAAATGTTTTTAGAAATCAAATTTTTTTGACAATGTTTTAAGTTTAAATTTATAAATGTTTATACTATCTAGCTAACAGTCTTAGTATATTTGATAAATATAAAATAAGCTACTCTTATAACACTAAGAAAGATAGATATTACCAATTTTCAAAGCATAGGTTAACATTAACCAAAAAAAACTGCGAATTTAGGTGCCTTTTTTTTGCTTATATTATTGAAAATGCTTTTTTTTACGTAAATCCTAATTGTACAAACTTTTTCAGGTTTTTTAGTGAGTTATTTCCGAGTAATATTATTAGATTATATATATTATATGTAATATGCAATCAAAATTTAAAAAAATTTAGTTTTTTACGTTTTTTTTACTTTTTTTAATCTTTGAACTAACTCAGGATTGCATTTTTAATAAAAACTTTTTTAAATTGTCCAAAAAATAAGTTTTTACAACCAAATTTGTTAAATTTTGAAAATTTTGCAGATCTTTAAAAACAGTTTTTCTTAAAAAAAAAAGATAACTGGTATATATATTTTTTTCAAATATAGATTAAAACGTGCATTTATATGTGCAAAAAATACTCTGGAAATTTTAGAAAGTGCCGTGCACTACGCTCCAAGATATTTTAGAATGTATCCACAGAAATACTTTAAAATTTGAAATTTAAGTTTTTTTTTATTTTTTGATCGTTTGTAACTCACTTTTATTTAAAACATTTTCTTATAAAGTCAAAACCAACCAAATAAAAATTTAATTTTATTAAATTAATTTTACTAAAAAAAATCGTTAAAAAAAATTAAATAAATTATCTGTATAATAAAATCGTCTGTAAATTGCATTCTAAATCACTTTTATTTAAAACATTTTCTTATAAAGTCAAAACCAACCAAATAAAAAATTGATTTTATTAAATTAATTTTACTAAAAAAATTGTTAAAAAAAATTAAATAATTTATCTGTATAATAAAATCGGTTGTAAATTGCATTTTAAATCATTTTTATTTGAAACATTTTCTTATAAAGTCAAAACCAACCAAATAAAAATTTAATTTTATTAAATTAATTTTACTAAAAAAAATCGTTAAAAAAAGTTATTCAAAGAATAAGTTTTCACAGCCAACATTTTTTTTCCTTAATTTTTTAAAATTTTGCTAAAATTTAAAAGACAGTTTTTTTTAAATAAGATGACGGGTATTTTTTTTAAATATGGATAAAAACGTGCTTTTATATGTGCAAAAAATACCCTGACAATTTCAGGAAGTTCCGTGCACTACGCTCCAAGATATGTTAAAATGTATTCACAGAAATACTTAAAAATTTGAAATTTAAGACTTTTTTATTTTTTGATCGTTTGTAATTTTTTAGGATTGCTTTTAGAAAAAAATTATTTGGTAATTTTTTCTTCAAAGTTATTCAATGAATATGTTTTTGCAGCCAAATTTTTTTTCCTTAAATTTTGAAAGTTTTGCCTAAATTTAATTTTTTTTAATAAGATGACGGGTATTTTCTTTTTTTTTTCTCAATTATTATTTAATATTTAATACATCCACAGAAAATTTGAACTTTAAGCCTTTTCCGCTATTTTTAAGTATTTACATTGTAAGATATTTTGCAGCGTAGCGCTGAAATTTTCAGGGTATATTTTGCACTTATAAAAACACATTTTTATTTATATTTAAGAAAAAAAGAAATTACCCGTAATTTAAAAAAAAAAATCTGCAAAATTATCAAAATTTATGAAAACATTTTTTTATTTGTAAAAACTTAATCTTTAAAAATTTTGAAAAAAAAAATCTTTTAATTTTTTTTTAAATTGCAATTCTAAGAAGTTACACACGATCAAAAAAACGCAAAAAACTAATTTTTGTTAAATTTTGATTGCTTATTACTCGGAAATGGCTTACTGAAAAAACCTAACAAATTTCATGATCAGCATTTATGTAGAGAAAGGCATTTTCAATGGTTTGCGCAAAAAAAAATGTTATATAAGTATATGGGTAATTCTATTACTTTTTGACTAATTTGAAAAAGTCGACCTCTTTGATTTTGCTCAAATTTTCAGGGATCAAAACATGAATGAAAAAAATGAGATTCTCAAAATGTTTGACCTTAGAATATTGCCTGTTTAAAATGACACACATTTGAAGGTCAGAAATTTCACAAAAAAACGTCTTTTTTAGCTTATTTGATATCTCAATTTTTGGACTTCTGAAAAAAATAGGGTTCACGATGGCTCAAATTATTACTACTATACTGTATATAATAATATAATATAATAATACTTTATTGACGGTATAATCTTACCATTTACATCTACATCAAATATACATAAACAATGATGTTTTACAATAAAAAAATAAAGAATACAAATATACCATTCATAAAAGCGCACATATTAGACATTAGTCAGCATGACTTAGCTGACTTCTGAACGTAGATTTAGAGACACAAAATACATTAATATCAGTTGGTAAATTATTTGCAAATCTACACATTCTACCGAGTGGATTGTTGAAACCATAATTAGTAGAATGAGTAGACTCGCAAAATAAAGAAGAATGTCTGCTATGTCTATTATTAGGTGCTACATGGAATGGAAGAGTACCAAGTAGCTCCGGACAATCAATCTCAGACATAATTAAATTACGCAAGAACGACAAATCAGCTCTTTTGCGGCGAATCTTCAATGGCGGTAGATTGTATAATAAAGCAATGTAGCAGTAATCATAATTTACAGATAATATGCCGGATTTATAAGACAATAAACAACAAAACTTTTTTTGAATTTGTTCAATACTACGGTTATGAATTTCATAAACAGGACGCCAAACTGACGGAGCATACTCTAAATGCGAACGCACCAAAGCACAATATAAAAGTTTAAGTGTACTGGCTGATAAATCCGCGGACATTCTATATACAAATCCTAACATTTTTATGGCACGATTGCACATGATGTTTATATGATCAACAAATGTAAGTTTATGATCAAAAATAACGCCTAAATCTTTTATTTGTGTGACTTTGTTTAACACTTTAGTGTCAATTATATAGTTAAAAGAAATTTTACTTAAAGTTCTATGGAAACTTATTGAAAAACATTTATCAGCATTAAAAAATAATTTATTAATAAAACACCAAGTATTTATAGAATCCAAGTCCAGTTGTAAAAGATGGCAGTCATTGAGAGATGATATTCTTCTATACATTTTTAAATCATTCGCAAATAAAAGAAATGACGATGAATTGATATACTGTGAGATATCATGAATGAAAAGCAAAATTAAAATTGGTCCACAATGAGATCCTTGAGGAACACCAGATGGAACAAGAATGGGCTGTGACAAAAAGTTATTAATTTTTACACACTGCGTGCAATTTTTTAAAAAGCTGAATAACCAGGAAGTCACATCATGATGAAATCCCAGAGCACTAAGCTTGGCAATCAAAATATTATGACTCACACGATCAAACGCCTTTGAAAAATCGGTTAAGATTGAGTCAACTTGAACTTTAGATTTAAATGCATTTAAAACATCATTTTCATAACAGAGTAAATTAGTAAGTGTGGATCGCCCTTCACAAAATCTATGCTGCTCTTCTATTAAGATGCTTTTGCACATCCATTGCAACTGACTAGTTACAATTTTATCGAACAATTTAGGTATAGCAGATTG
The DNA here is from genome assembly GCA_963932245.1 of Tachinus rufipes. Classification (NCBI taxonomy): domain Eukaryota; kingdom Metazoa; phylum Arthropoda; class Insecta; order Coleoptera; family Staphylinidae; genus Tachinus; species Tachinus rufipes. The sequence continues at coordinate 24,158,543 of OZ010747.1, read as the reverse complement.
AATGCAAATGCCTCTATAGTTAGTGATATTCTCTTTGGCTCCAGATTTAAACAAAGGCGTAATATAGCTTTGTTTCCATATTTGAGGAAATTTAGTTTCATTCAATGAAGCATTGAAAAGTAAGTGCAATGGCTTTGCAATAGAATAAATGCACTTTTTTAACAGTAAAGAGGGAATGCCGTCGGGTCCAACGCTTAAATTACATTTAAGGTTTTCAATTCCCTTAAAAACATCACACAAACTAATAAAAAATTTTGAATGTATTACGTTATTATTAAAATAATATTGTGGCAGTCATTTTGATATATTAAGCTTCAAACATTATTCCAAAAAAAACCGTAATTTTAGCAAAATTGCAAAATTATGCTTTGTTTAAACCGTTCTTGCTTTGTCAAATTTTAAAGAAATTTTATTCACGAGATCTAGATTTTTTTGTGTTCAATCATTCTTTGAAGTGATCACACAAGACTTATAGAATTAATACAAATTCTTCACTATTTTGATGCAGAAAGTTGCACATGTTTTTGCGATTTTTAAAACTTGTAATTTTTTGGTCCTGGACACCCTATGCCGATTTTAGTTAAAATTTTAGTAAAAACTCTTCAGACTACAAGAAATAAGGTTATTTATATGAAAAATAGTATATCGGGCATTATCAAGAATTTTTTAATATTCAAATATTGTCAAAATTGGCATAGTTCTTCAGAAAATCTAAGTCACTTTTTGTCTATCTTGCTTTGTTTTCGAGATAGTTACAAAACATATAATAAATACAAAATCATCAAATAACTTTTTATTTAGCAAAAAACACAAACAAAACAACATTACTTTAACAAATGTGCATTGATGCAAGCTTTTGATACTTGTTAAAACAATTTTCTTTGGTTCGGTTAGTTAAATTTGATAAAAATGCTGTTTAACAACGGAGATTACAAAGATATTATTTTTGTTTACGGATGTAATGGTATTGCTCTAGCAATTGAGATTTTCCGACAAGAAGCAACTTTCTCGACGCGTATTTTAGTAAAAATCTTTACCCATATTATTATCAAAAATTCAACACCTACAACCAAGCGACGCAACACAACGACTTGCATTTTCTCAATGGCTACGATAATGCCCGATATATTATTTTTTATATAAATTACCTTATTTCTTATGGTCTGAAAAGTATTTACTGAAATTTTGATCAAAATCGACATAGGGTGACAGAGTTTTTTTGGGACTTGAAAATTACAAGTTTTAAAGATTGCGAAAACGTGTGCAACTTCTTGCATCAAAATAATGGTGAATATGAATTATTTCTATAAGTCTTGTGTGATTATTTTAAAGAAAGATTGAACACGAAGAAATCTAGACCTTGTAGATAATTTTTTTTTTAAATTTTACAAAGTTAGAACGGTTTAAACAAAGCATAATCTTGCAATTTTGCAAAATTTACGTTTTTTTTTTTAAATAATGTTTAAAGCTTGATATATCAAAATGACTGCCCCAATATTAAATATACAAATAAGGGTTTTAAAGTACATGTAATAAAGAATATTTTGAGCCATCGTGGACCTATTTATCTTTTTTCAGAGGCCCAAAAATTAAGATACATAAATGTGCCATTTGCCGATTTTGACAATTTTTGATTAAAATTTTTTTGATAATGCTTGATATACCATTTTTTATATAGATAACCTTTTTTCTTTTGTTCTAAAAAATATTTACTGAAATTTTGACTAAAATCGACATAGGGTGACAGCGCTTTTTCGGGACCTGAAAATTACAAGTTTTGAAGATTGCAAAAACATGTGCAACTTTCTGCATCAAAATAGTGGTGTATATGTATTGATTCTATAAGTTTTGTGTGATCACTTTAAAAAGAGATTAAACACGAAGAAATCTACACCTTGTGGATCAAATTTTGTTAAGATTTGACAAAGTTAGAACCGTTTAAAGAAAGCAAAATTTTGCGGTTTTGCTAAATTTACGTTTTTTTTTAATAATGTTGGAAGCTTAATATATCAAATTAACTGCCACAATATTAAACATAAAAATATGGGGTTTAAAGTACATCTAATAAGGAATAATTTGAGCCATCGTGAACCTTTTAATCTTTTTCCAAAAGCCTAAAAATTGAGATACAAAATAGGCTAAAAAAACGTTTTATTGTGAATTTTTTGACTTTCAAACGTGTGTCATTTCAAACAGGCAATATTCTAAGGTCCAAAACTTTTCTCTCATTTTTCATCCATATTTTGATCCTTAAAAATTTTAGCAAAATCAAAGAGATTTACATTTTTAAATTAGTCGAACAGTAATGGAATTACCCATATATAGTTTTTTATAGTGTGTCTAAGCGGTGCCTACTTGTAGCAAATTCTATTTTTTGTGCAGTGTTTAGCATCATGTTCAAAGTCATAGTAGCTATAGCATCTGTTATGTGTGGGAAATTTGTTTAATTTGTTGGTAGACAAGCTTATTTTTGTTACAATTATTGTGAATGCTTTTTCTATTAGTAGGGTGACGTTTGCATATTTTTTTTAATTTGGTGTTTAGTGTCATTTTTTGCGTTTATTTTTTTATCCGTGATTTTATTGTTTTTTTATTTTAATTGTTTAGTCTACGTCTAAAATTAAAAAAGATTTTTTTTTACTCATTACTTTAAGTTTATTGTTTTTAAGTTTTTTTACCAGTTTAATTAGATTTTTCTTCTTTTTTTTAAATTTATTTTAATTTTTATATGATCTTTTGTAGTTTTATCTATGTTATTTGAATTTCTATTTTGTCTAGGTTTTTTTAAATTTTTTTTGTACATGCTCTTTTTGTTTTGTGTGGATTTCTTTTTGAAAATGAATTTTTTAAATTGCATTTGTTTTTCTTTTCTTGGTAACTTTGCCTTTTTTCTATCTGTTGAAATTTTCAATTTTTTTATAAAAATGTATGTGTTTTCTTTTCTGTATTCTTTTTTTTTTCTTGCTAGATATATGTTTTTTTTATTCCTTTTCTTTTCCCTTATTATTTGAACAGCACAACTTTGTTTTGGATGCACGTCACATCAGCCTTATTCTCTTTAAGTTCTAGGAATTTTGCGTACTGTGTTATGAGTTGTCTTAGTATTATTTGTGGTTTTTGTTCAATGCTCATCACCTCAATTACAATTAAAATTTTTTTACTTTTTATTTTTTTTTGTCTTACTTTTTTTATTGATCTTCTTTAATTTAGTTTTTATATTTGATTCGGATTCTTCTGTTATTTTGTATATTGTGCTCTTCAGCGTTATTATTTATTCTTCTTTATCTAGTTTTTCTTTTTTTTCTATAACTCAAGTTATATTTTTTAGGGCTTTAATTCATTTGTTTTGTCCAAACGGTGTTTTTTCTCCTTATTTTAAATAGTCCAACATGTTCACGTACTTCTTGATGGTGTTCTAAGCAGTTTCTTTGCCACCTGCGGACGCGCTTATTAGGAGTTAGTTTAGAAATCATTATAAGTTATTTATGTTTAACTCAAAAGGTTGTTAGTATGGTTGGTATTGCCAAATATATCTTTATCAAGGCGAAATTTTGCGTTTTTGGCTACTTTGCAACTTAACTCATCATAGATTACCCAAATGGGTGTTATTATTGAGTACAGCCAAACATGTTTTTTTGTAAGAAGATGTGTACATTGTTATTACAAACTACATGTTTGTATTGGTAAACTTTGTTCACACAACGCCATGAACAAGGTTATTAAACTATTTTTTTAGCAAGTACTGCATTTTGTTTATTATTATTAATTACAGCGGGTGCAAGAAAACTAAACAGAACAAAATTGCACTATTGTCTAACATTTATATGACTTTGTTTTAAGCTTTGGAGGAGCCACAGTCTATACAAAAGTAAATTTGTTTGCTGGATATTACCCAAACAAACACATGCATATTTTTGCAACAACCGACGCATTTGCAATTTTTCAGAAACTGAGGGCAACGTTGTTACCTACTGTACTATAGCTAGCTTGCTACAACTAACTATTGAGAGAAAAAAATCCTTGAAAGCTTATCTTGATCTAATCTGGGACTACCTGGAAAAAACTACAAAGTTTTATTGGGATTTTGCACCTGGTTACAAAAATATAATTTTGGGTTTTTAAAACATAGGAGCGGTTATATTGATAGACTTTTAAGGCTACAGAACAATTTCTTGGAACATTGCAGCGTAAAAAGCATTTGTTGCTATACAAGCTCCGAAAACAAGCCATTTGTAATCATCTATTGACCAAAACCAAACTGAAATTTATTTTTAAGGATTGTAGCCTATATTTATTTTTAATAACTCCTTTCAGACTTTTGTCTGGCTACTTTTCAAAACTTAGAACATACTGTCGTTTCTGAAGTGCACAATTTTATAAAGCCTTAACAGACCGGAAATAATCTCGGGTTAGCTCAACATAGAAGTTTTTAGTTGCCTTGATTTTGTGGCCAAGTTCTTTCATTTTGGCAATCCCAAATTTGCATTTTGAAGAATTGCATTTAAAGCCATGTATTTGAAGCCAGTTTAGTACTCTTTTTAGGAAATTTGGATTTTTTTATAATATTGAGGTACAGTAAACCCGCTATAATTCAAGATTATAATTTAAAAAAATCAAAAGTTATGCAACGGTCAGAGCGGCCAGACTTAGATGTGTGACCAACCAAAGTGATGCAGAGCGTAGCGTTTTTTATATAAATCTGATACCTCATATAATTATCCAAATATACACATGTCTTTTATGTGGCTTGGTGTGTGCGACACCTCAATTATCTACCCCAAAAAAAAAGGGTTTGACTGAGTATGCATAAACTGAACAACGTTTTGGTATATATAAACAAGTCCGGGACATTTTCTTTAAATGTCTCTCTTATAATACTTTGTTTTTGTAAAATTGGTTTAAATTAAAAAATTACTTTTTTGTAATAGGCAGCTACAAAAAACCAAACGTTTAAAATTAATGAATTTTTTACGTTTTGTTGATGTGTTCAGCAACCATAATGTTATTGTTATAGATACGTACAACAACAAAATTGTTACACTATTACTATAATCATAATTGTTGTATATTATATTATTATTAATAATTATTATTTTGTGTTTCACTAGCGTTACTAGATGATAATGCTCATTAGCAACTTTTATCCTTTTGGCCATAGGTTTTTGGGCTGAAACATTCTATTCTGAGCATTATTACCATAGCAACTCACTTAGTAAAATATTTAATAAATAACTAATTTATGATCATTACTGTTAGTAATATTGATTATCCATTAAAAGGTATTTAAAGGTCATAATTCATATTTTATATTTAATATAGCCTTTACATTAGTTGCACCATCTATATCATTAACCATCTTACATAAAGTAGATATCCCGTTGACATTTTTCCTCACTGCACTTAATTTCATTTTCATCGAAGTTAATCTTCCGTGAGGTGTGACTGCAAAAATAAAGCGCCGGAATATAAAGAGGGTCAAGTGTCGCGACACAAAAGTGTAAAATTGGAAGGAAGCCCAGAACTGTTTCCTTTCACTTTAACAATTTCCATGCTGAAATTTATAACGGAGGATAAATTAGGGCGCTAAGTCTTCCGAGGTTACAAAAGTCGCCCACGTATACAAGCCGAACAAACAGCCATTACTATAAATACTATTTTAACAGCAGCGCCTTTTTCTTTTCTTACTTCTAAACACCCCTTTCATTTACTTTTTATATATAAAAAGCAGGGTGTAATTAAAATGTATTATTTATGTGTCGATGATTTAATCGGGCGTGAGTTAAATGAATTAAATGAGTTGTGAATTGGGTGTCTTCTCCGTATCTGAGCGCAGTAACCTTACTGATTAATGCGCACCCTATCTGATATTACATCCCTTACACTCACTTTATTCCGGGGGCGCCCGTTTTGTTATTTTCATATTGCTCACAATGCTGAATTATTTTTCTCCCGAGATTACATTCACCCCCCTCCGTTTAATTGCTTCCAAAAGAAAATGGGATAGATAACATTGTTCCCACATTATCCTCATTATTTAATACACAATTTTTTAATATTAAAATTTGCTTTGTTTTCTTTCTTGATGCTCCGTCTTTAACAGATTACTGCAATGAATATATTTTTTTAAATGTAAATAATGGGATTTAAAAAGATTACGAATTTTAATTAATGTTTTTGTTTGTTTCAGGTAATACTTCTTAGATTTTATCCGCTGCAGTATATGTAAGTTGAAATATGTATCCTTGGTAACAATATTTAAATATATAATATTGTGGAATAACATGTTCATTACATCAAAATGATGCTCACATATGTTTAGGGTCTGCAACACTTAAATTAGATCATAATTATATACTTTTAATATTATCAACTTTCATTTGATACTGATGTAGTTTTTGAATGCAAATTGAGACTTTTGTTGTTAAAAACTAATTAAGCAATGAGTTCTTCCATGAGAAAGTTTGATTTTTTAATACATTTTAGTACTTGTCTCAGTTTTAGTTTTTAAAATAGTTTACGATCATCAGCATAAAGTAAACTCTTAAAACTAACAATTACATTACGGGCAATTCTACGTCAAGTGAGCAGTCCATTTCACGCGACCCTCTCCGATTTAGCTCAAATTTTGTACACTTATTTGAATTGAATTTTACGGCAATTTTTAAGTTCGACTTTTAACTTTATGTATCTTAATTTTATTTCAACCTGGAAAAATTTTGGAATAATCATAACCTATGAGAAATTTCTCAAGGAATCGAATGCAGCGGTCAGAAAAATCAAAAAAACAGTTTTTTTTTCAAAAATTTATTTCTCAAAAGTTGCCTCCGATTTAGACTCCAAATTTTAGGCAAAGACAGCCAAAAGTATGTACTTTAAGATGCTTAAATAAAAATTTCCCACACTAGTGGTGGTTTTTGCTCTAGAATCTCTTGAACGCACAAAACCATTTTTTAATCAAAATTTTAGCTTATTGATTAATATACAGGGTGTTAATGAATAGGGGTAACTAACTTTTAGGGTGGGTAGGGGGTTTTATTTGAGACACTTTTTAGTCATAAACTTATAGGCAAACATGTTCACCCTAGAAGCTGCACGTCAAAAAATTTTTGTTTTTTTTTATACAGTATTCAAAATATCTCTTTTAAAAAACTAAATAAAAAAAACAATAGAATATAAAAATTATAGGCAATTAAATTGTCTAACTTTTTTCAACAGCATATCTGGATCTATCTCTAACCGTACTTATGTCATAAATTAAAGAATGAATTTTAAATTTTTTTTGTTGTTTTTGTTAAAAATTATGTTTAAAAGTCAAAAATTTAAAAAAAAAATCAAATTTGAAATTAAAGGCCATTCAATTGCGCATTTTTCACCTAATAACATGTTTTAATGTAGCTCCTACCGATTGTGTGCTATTAAAGAAAAACTTCAAGCATATTTTAACCTAACTTAAAAAAACATTAATAGAATGTTACAAATTTGACAAAATAAAAAAAATATGTTCAATACTTTATTTTAATAGTTTTTTAAATTTAAAAAAAATTATAGGCCTAAACCTTATTAAATTCTAATCATTTTAGTTTACGAGTCTAATTTTATGTTCAAAATTTAAAATATAATAAATATATTATAATTTAATAATTATATATACAGAGTATATTGATGTAAAGTTTCATGTGGAACCTAATTAGCAAGTACTCATTTGCTTTTTTGGGAACCCAAAGTATGCATCTGACTCAAATCTGGAAGCTAATGATACTTATTAAGTATATTAATTTTAAAAATTCAATGGTAGTGCGACACGTGTTCTTTTGAATCTTAAGGTCTGAAATTTTTCATGGCATACTTTTTTTGTATAAAAATCACTTTCTGAGGGTGCACACAAAGAAATTCCACAAAAAAATTTAAAAACCAGTCAAATATCAAAAATTTTGATTAAAAAATGGTTTTGTGTGTTCAAGAGGCTTTAGATCAAAAACTATCACTAGTGTGGGAAAATTTTATTTAAGCATCTTAAAGTACATACCTTTAGCTGCCTTTTCCTAAAATTTGGAGTCTTAATCGGTGGCAACTTTTGAGAAATGAATTTTTGAAAAAGAACTGTTTTTTTGCGTTTTCTGCGCGTGCGGGACAAGATAACAAAAATCTGACCATTGCATTCGATTCCTTGAGAAATTTCCCATCGGTTATGACTATTCTAAAATTTTTCCAGGCTGAAATGCAATTAAGATAAATAAAGTTAAAAGTTGAACTTAAAAATTGCCGTAAAATTCAATTGGCTCTACGAGGCAAACTATGTGACCTAGAGATCTAAAATTTGGCATAAAGTCATAGTTTGGGTACTCAAATAAGTGTACTAAATTTGAGCTAAATCGGAGAGGGTCGCGTGAAATGGACTGCTCACTTGACGTGGAATTGCCCTTACACAATTATTAAAAAAAAAAAATTGGTTCACAATGCGAGTTTTGTGGCACTACAGATGTCACAAATACTTGTTTTGATAAACTGTTGTTAACTTTACTAAACTCTTTCCGGAACATATCTTTAAGACCGTAAGGCTCTTGTGTTTCCTGTTTGAAAAGTTATTTATATTTGAGAGAGGGTTATTTAAGACATCTTATAGGTTGTGGGGTGGGAGTGTGTGATGATCCACTTTGTTAATAAGTTACAAAAATATTTCTTAGTCTCATGTATATAAAGCTAATTTGGCCAGATAAAAAATGGGGTAAATCCCGAGGACATTAAAATATTTTTTGGACAAAATTTTAATGTACTGTTTTATTTATTTATGTACTTTAGCAATTTATTTACAATATTTCCGAGTTTTAGGCTCTCGCCTATCTTTTATTTGGTTTTTTCTTACATGGGTGTTCATTTTTTGCAAGAGAATAATGTGATTTCAGCATTATCTGCTTCTTTGCTGTACAGACATTTATCTGTATTTACCATCCTTATATTTTACGTATCCTTGGAAGCAGCCGTGTCTTGCCAATAACTGTGTTAAGCAATAGCTTATTTGACAAAAAAAAATTCTGTTCTATTTTAAGATTTTTGGGATCAGCTGTTTTGTTCAAAAGCTTTTTAACTCTTATCCCATATCTCTTTCCTTATTATTGCAATTTGTTTCTGCTAGGAAGGTGATGGGGATTGTCTTAACTATAATCATGCAGTTTTTTTCTTTGAGTTGTTTTTGTATTACTTGCAGATTATCAAGACTTATGCTTATACTGAGTTTCTTAATTCTGTTTATCTGTGTTCTTGTTTTCTTCACTATTGTTTAGGATGGGAGTAGTTTATATTTAATAAAATTGTCTACTAGAGTTTTACTAAAACTTTAGGTATTACTTTTTGCACACAAAGTTTTAGGTCACTACTCTATTGCACGAGGTCCACGTAGGGTGGTGATTGGTGTAGGTTGCTTTTTTTTCACTTGCTCTAAGTTCAAGGTATCACGTTTTGCTTGCTTTAGTTTTGGCCATGAGTTTGTTTTTATCTAGTTTGTTATGTTTGGTGAAATCACAAATGTTGGTGGCTTCAGATAGCTCAGAACTGAAGTGTAACATTTTTTGTGGCACTCTCTCTTGACGTGTTTTGCGGTAGATGTTTCTTGGGAATTTGTGACTACTGGCTGCATTTGATGTTTATTTTTGATGACTATTACTTGTTTGATTTTGATTTGTTTTAGTATATTTTTTGGGACTTTCTTGGTTTTTGCGGTAATAATATTAAGGTTAGTTTGTTGTACTTGATTATGTACTTTCAGCTATTTCAACCTGCTCGTTGGGTCGTTTGCTATGTTTTCTCAGTAGATACATGTCTGTTCATTGCTCTTACATTAATTGTTTGTTTTAGAAACTCATAATACGTGCCTGGAAGCAGTTTACCGTGCTGATTAAATATTCTGTTATGATGGAAGAATCGTAGCGATGATGTGTTACTGTGATCTATTTATGCTTGTACGCTATTGTGCCGTCGTATCTTTCTGTGGTAATGAACGGATGTGGCGCCAGGTCTGTTTAAGTAATTCTGGTTTGCAAACGTGACAAGTCACAGAACTTATTGGGTTTTTTTGTACATTGTGTTGGGTTTGCTAAGAGAGGTCACAGCGGTTCGGTTAACAAGAATTTTGATTTAGTTGGGGACCGTGACGTTGTGGCCACCCATTTGATTAGTTGATTTGTTATCATTAGACAACCATTTGAAAAAATCTGTTTTTATTCAAAAATTTTGTGAGGCAGGTTTAAATCGTTGATTGGTTCTAAGTCAATTCACGGATATCGTGATGGTAAACATAGTTGCGATCGGCCAATATATTTTATTACCAAACGTTAGAATTAATATATGACACACTAATAAACAATCTTGGGTGGACCCAAGATGATTTGAATCTAGGATTATATTGACGGTTGCATAGTTTCCATTTCGATCCAAAAATTAGCAAGCAATGCATTGGTCAATCGCAACTAATGATATCTGCGTATTGGCTTAGAGCCAATCAACGATTAACAAAATGAATCTCGGATTCATGAATTCAGGATTAATCCGAGATCCTGACTATTAGTACGGGCATTAATCTCTGACTATTAGTACGGGCATAAGTGTTGTTATTGCAGGTACGTATTAACACTATGTTTTTAATTGCTCTATGTTGAGCGCCGTTTGTTACCAGCTGGGATGATAAAGTTTTGGCCATATATGTTTTTAAAAGAAAGTATCTTCCAGGAACAAAGTTTCTTGGCAGAGGAATTTCTGTGGTTTAGTATGGGGTTATTCTATCATACTGTTACGCAGAGTAAAGATTGTAGTAGCGTCGGATATTTACCCGCTAAAATTCACGTTCACTTGCGGCATTACAAGATTTACTTCTGACATTTTATGACCTTTATCCATATTTTGACCTCAAAAAGAATGAATAATTTTACTCTGCAGCACAGCATTTTTTTTTTTGGTTTTTGCTGGCGTTTCTTATCCTTGGCGTGATCCTTGTAATAAATGCGTTTACTTTTTTGCTCTGGTGGTGACTATTTGTTTTCTAAAGTTTAGATGCTTGTCCAGTTTTATGCTTTGGTAATTGATAGTGTTTTTGGGTTTATTTTGTTTTTTTTTAGCGTGAACTTATACGTCTTTTCTGTCTCATAGTAGTATTTTGTCTGTTTTTTTATCTGCTAGATTTAATTTGTTCTTGGTTATTTATTTTTTTTATTAGTCCTATGACTTGGTTTACTAGTTTGGACAGTTTTTTTTTTGTTTTTACTAGTACAATAATTTTCTGATTGTCAGTGTATATGATGAGCTCAACATTATTTGGTAAATCTATGTTTGAAATTCTGTTGTATAAAACTTTTTTGCAAAACTTTGTACGCAATATTGTGCTTTTTTTGTCTTTGTTGATTACGAATCTGTTTGTGAAGTAATCTAGTTGGTTATTAACTTATAGTAAATTCTTTTGACGTGCTTTAGATCACTGCCATTGGATATATAATTTAATTTGTCTTCAATGGAATACTGCAAACCATCCTTACTATGAATTACATTACATTTTTGTTTTTGTGGTCGATTCCAACGTTTTTTGCAGTTTCTGCGGTCGCAAAGTCTTTGCCATTGGTGTTTGGAGCAAATTTTTTTAGTATCAATGATAATCTGATGATAAGTGTTTTTGACCTAAGCAAGATGAGTTTTAAGAGCTTTCTCTGTGGTTTTGTTTATTGAATTAGTCCGTTTCTAGATGTTTTTTTGTATTTGCAACCGTTTTTACTAGTGTTTCTTTTGACACTGCTTTACGTTGGGTGCTTGGAGTTAAAAGTTTCTAGCAATTATAGTGAATAAAGGATTAGTGCAAAATCATACCAAAATTGGAAGTTTTGAAAAGGTTATAAAAGTTGAGATAAAAAAGTGCAATTTTAAGTGTATGTAGCTCATGTTATGTGTGACGAGCATAACGTTTATGTTTTGATTTAGAAGGATTTATCCACGTCAAGTGTGTTATTTATTAGTTTTTAAAATTGAAAACGACAGACATGATAGTCTGTTGGAAAGCAGCAAACTGTTGCTTTATGTTTTAATACTAGCGCTATTAGCGGAAAACAAGATCAGTGCCAACTAGGGTTTGGGTTTTGATCTGGCGGCTTTTGTTGTGCTTTGCGTGCGTAAATAACTATTTGATGTATACCTGTAGCGTTATCCTTTGCCTCCGTTTTGTTGTTAAGTTCAACGGTTACCTTTAGTGCAAAAGGAACACTTTTTGGAATTTATACGGCAATTATAAGAAAACGCATAAAATGGTTTCCAATACTATTAATGTTACTAGGCAAAAACTAAAACTAAAAGTTTTTGGGTTACAGTTTTTTAAATTAAGTGTTTTGCGACAATTTGCAACTAGAAAAAAATTAAGTTTTTCTAACTTACGCAAAAATTGGTTCCCAATACTGTAAATGTTAATGAGCAAAAACTAAGAAAACTAAGTTTTTAGTCTTCAGCTTCGCATGGTATTTGGCAATAATTTGAGACTAGAAAAAATCAGTATCTTTTTACTTAAAGTTGTCTTTTTGAGATAGCGAGGATACCATTGTTGGTATTACGAATAAACAAAGTTGCAATACTGTGAGAGCGAAGATAGTTTGAGAAGTTCAAGAATTTGAGTTTTTCTGTAACTACAAATAAAAAGGAGCGGTATTTAGCTAAGGCGGTTGGAGTGAGTGTGGGGCTAAGTCCATAGCGGCAGGTTTGAGTTTTGGTGTAAGCTTTTCTGGCGTCGTTATTTTTTTTTTTTAGCAATAGCGTTTTTTAGTGGGGTGGTAGGCCTTAATGCTTTTTAGACTGATGGTCCGGAAAAGTTAAAATTCGAAGATTGTTTTGCAGAGGCAAAACACACTTGCTTGAGAGTGGTTGATAGGTTGGTGACGTAGTTAATTGGTAGAGAAGCAAACTTACTTTAATTTTTGTTTGCTTTTATTGGACCATGAAGTATCCATTGGTATTGGTGTCTTCTTTAATATTTTCATTTGCATGTTAGTCCGTTTTTTGATTGGCATTAGAATTTGCACTTTGTGTTGGTTGATTGTTGATTGTTTGTTCTATGGGATTGCATACTATTTGCTATTTTGGATGCGAGAGAGTTCGTTAGAGTACGTTAGTATTTGCTTTCTTAGCGCAGTGGGTTTAGGGAGCCATGGAAGAATTGTAAGGGATGGCATAAATTCTTTGATGGCGTTTTCCAGTGATTAGATTTGGAAGGGAAAATTGGTAAATTGGCTTAAATATTTTTTTATTTTTTTAACTAAATTATTTTCTAACTTTAAAATTGTTTCAAGTTGCAACAATAATTGTACCACTATTCATTAATGAACTGGACATTTTTGATTTATTTTTTCAAAAGAATTTTGAGGACAAGAAATCAATTAGCAAATGGCGGCCAATTATGCATTTGAGATGGTTTTTGTTCCGTTTGTAAAATACAATGGTTAACAGTTTCAATAGTTTTTTTAGACGGTTCAGTATTCAAATTGATAGACTTTAAAAAGCTGTTTTATTAACTTTAATTTAAACTACTCTTCAATTTAGAATAACCCACCCGTCCACCCAAGTGTTGGTCATCAGAAAATTAGATATTATTACCCTCTCTTCTGATTAAAACTTGCAGAGTAAAAAAACTTCAAATTTTTGATAACAAACACTTGGGCGGGTGGGTGAGCACTCTATATCAAACTATTTGCCGGTAATTATGATCTGGAATGGCCCATCCATCCTCCCAAGTAGTCATCAAAAAATTGTATATTAGTTCAAACTACTCGATGGTATTTTGGATTTGGAGTAACCCGCCCACCCGCCTAAGTGTTGGTCATCAAAATATTAGATATTAATATCTCCTCTCCCAATTATAAAACTTCTAACACTTACAGAAAAGAGAAATTTTCAATTCTTTAATAACAAACATTTGGGAAGGGTGGCCACTCTAGTTTAAAATACTCAATAGTAATCATAATCTGGAATGATCCACTCACTTGCCAAAATTCTAGTAATTAAAAGATTAGATATGACTTCCTCTTCTGATTAATGAATTTTCTAACACTTGCAAAAAAAAACTTTTTTAATAACAAACAGTTGAGCGGGTAATCATAATTTGGAATAACCCACTTACTGCAGAGTGTTGGTTATCAAAAGATTACATATTAGCTCCTCCTCTTCTAACTAAAGGACTTCTAACAGTTGCAAAGAAGAAAAACTTTCAATTATTTTTAAAAAAACACTCTGGCGGGTGGGTGGGCACTCCAGTATTTGATAATAATCATAATTTTGAGTAATCCACTCACTCGCCCAAGTGTTGGTCATCAAAAGATTTGCAATCCTTCTCTAAATAAAAAACTTTCAAACTTTTGATAACAAACCTTTATGCTGGTGGATGGGCATTCTAGTTTAAACTACTTAATGAACCTATTCCTGGCTTAAGTGTTGTTTATCAAAACATTGTATGCCACCTCCTCCTTTTCTGATTAAAGAACTTCTATTACTTGCAGAGTGGGATTACTCGGGAGGGTGGGTGGGCACTCCATTTTAAACTGTTTGCCAGTAATTATGATTTAAAGTATGATCCACTTACTCGTCCAAGTATTGGTTATCAAAAGAATTTATATCAACTGTTCCTTCTCTGATTAAAGTACTTCTAACACTTGCAGAAAGAAGAAAACATTTTTTTATAACAAACATTTGGGTGGTTGTGTGAGCATTTTAATTCAAACTACTTGCCAGTAATTATGAAGTGACCTACCCGCCCGCCCACATGTTGGTTATTAAAAAATTAGATATCACATCCTCCTTTTCTAACTAAAAGACTTCTAACACTCACAGAGTGAAAAAAATTCAAATTTTTTGATAACATATACTCGGGTGGGTGGATAGGCACTTTAATTCCAACTACTTGCTAGTAATTATAATTTGGAGAAACCCACCCACCCGCCCAAGCGTTGGTCATCAAAAGATTATATATCACCTCTTCTTCCTCTAACTAAAAGACTTCTAACATTTACAGAAAGGAGATATTTCCAACTTTTTAATAAACAGAGTGTTCGTTATCAAGAGATTACATATCAGCTTCTTTTCTTTTAACTAAAGGACTTCTAACAGTTGCAAAGAAAAAAAACTTTCAATTATTTGTTAAAAAACACCTTGGCGGGTGTGTGGGAACTCCAGTTTAAAGTATTTGTAGATAATCATGATTTAAAGTGACCCATCTACCCGCCCGACTGTTGGTCATCAATAGATTGCAATCCTTCTCTAACTTTTAACACTTTTACGCTTTTGATAACAAACATTTGAACGAGTGGGTGGGCACTCCAATTCAAACTACTTGCCTCAAAATATAGGTGATTAATAAAACTAGATAAGTTTTTTTTAAGAAGAAAGAGAGGTGTGTTTGTGCTACTTTTTACTTTTAGATGTTATTGAGATAGTTTCTGATAGTGTTTAGCACGTTTTCTGCTTTGATGACAGATTACAAGGTGTTACAGGCATACTTTTGCGAAGTGCGATGGAGGTTGTCGGCCTAAGTCCAGGAGTCATTTCTGGGCGGTGGTAGGTTAGGTTAGGTTAGGTTAGGTTAGGTTAGGTTAGGTTAGGTTAGGTTAGGTTAGGTTAGGTTAGATTTGTTTATATTGTGTTGAACCCAAAAGTTCTGACGGACACGTCTGACCAACGCACAAACGTCACGTCATACAGACGCGCTAACCCGGTGGTTCTGACGGACACGTCACACAGACGCTACCACTTGTGCTCACACAGACGTGGTGGTTTATTGATAGATCGACGTAAATCTGCACGTGGCAAGGTTTAGTGGCCGTCTTGAATCGCGGGCGGGGAGTGCAAGCCTAAGGAAGCCAGGGTGATAGAGCCAGAGTAATTGCGTTGCTGGTTGGTGGATTGGTTTACCTAGTGGTACCAGACGGTTTGCCAGTCTATGTGGCGGCTAGGTAAGATTTTTTCTTTATGTCGCTGCTTTGGACTCTCGGTTTTGATTGACTGTGTACGGTTTATTTTTTCTCTGGGGGGGGGGGGGGGGGGGATCTTCTAAAGACTTAATGTATTGGATTTACTTTTCAAATGTTTAAAAACTTACCGAATAACTCTTCCCCCCCCCCCTTCTCCTTTTGGTGTAAAATTTTAAAGTAGGAAGTTTTACACATCAATGTGTACAACCAATCTGACTGGGCGTTATAAGTAACATGTTTGAAAGGTCATTCAGAAATGCGCATCTTGCGCAAGTATTCTAGGCGCGGTTGAGCGCACTGTTTGTTGGTTAGTGGAGCGCGGCTTCAGATGTGTTCACTATTAGTTCTGGTGTCGTGAAGATGAGTAGGGTTCAATCACTCACGGTACGGGGCTTGTCTCAAAATGCTATTTTCTGCGTTGCGGCAGAGGTTTTTACGGTATTTGGCGTTCAGGTAGCACCTGAATGGTTTCTTTGATTGCTGCCGCACTAGGTTTTTGTACACTACGCGGTATTACGGCGCACCTAATTTTTCCGAAGTGTTGTCCGGTCAGGATCGCTTTCCTGTTCTTCTTCTTTTTCTTTGCTACCCATTTTGTTACTCTGTGCAAAGTATCACGCTCTCCTTAACTATTTTGGCTTTTGTTGTCTAATTTGTCTTGTTTGCCAAAGTTTGCGTTGAGACGGACGGGAGTGACGGTGTCAGTGATGCGTGCTTGGAATGTACGCGTCGCGTTGAGAGCTTTGCAGGAAATTCCAACGTGACGTCGTTGGTTTTTTTCTGGGAGGCCGGCTTTGGCTTTAGACGGTAGCCCGGTTTGTGTTTTGCCAATGTTTCAGGAGTGAAGTTGGACGTGAAGCGGCATACTTCCGACTTTTCTGTTTCAATCGGGTCGCTGTTAGTAGGTATTGGGGCGATCTGGCCTGGGAACCAAATCGATAGCGTGGGAACGCGGCATCGTTTGAGGTGTTATCTTCACTATCTTGTCATATCATCTTTACATCTGGCTGTCGAGGGGGTTCGGGTGATTCGGGGGCGGCTCTTATACCTCCATAAGAGCCCCTTGTGTGAGAGTGAGAACCAGAAATCGGAAATGGAAGGATGGAAAATATGAGAGGGGGAGATTCCAATGTTTTGTCTCAAGTGTGCGAGTGCAATGCAGCAGCAGCAGCAGCCATCTAGCGGCAGCAAGCAAACGAGCATATATACAGGGTGGTCAAAAAACTTTGTATTATCAGGGCGGGTCAAAAATAAATCCAAGATGGCGACCGGTAGTGGTAATTTTTATCCCAAAATCAAAAATGGCAACCGGAAGTGCGACTTCCGGTGTTGCAAAAAGGGCCTTCATGGTACTTAAATGAAAGCGCCCGTCGCGTACGTCACGAATCTAAAATAAAAACTTGTACTTGACCCGCTTCTAAGCGATAAAAATACAAAAAAAAAACCTTCTGGATGGTTTAAAATAAAGAAATAAATGATAACAATACGTTGTTTAAGTGGAGACACTAAATTTAAAAATCAGTTAGACATAGATAATGGTGATGTCAAGAACGTCACTTATTAAACGACACCTTTTAAAAAATCGATTGCAAAAACAAAAACAGCAATTAGACTATCAATTGGAAAGTCTATTAAGGCAAATTATAAATGTTAAAAAAATTATTTGTGATTATGAATTGCAAAAGCAACTGTGTGCAAAACTCGGCGGGATACAGCTCCGATGAAATTAGCGAAGTTGAAAGAAGTTTATTTGAAAATATAAATAAAGCCATTGAATTGTATGATGAATACAAGTTAACTGGTGAATATGTAAAATATCTGCCTGAAAAATATTTGCGATCGCTATATGGACTAAATTTGGAAAGATTGTGGGACTACCTGCCTGAAAAATGTAAAAATGATTTATATTTCCAAATAAGACTCCCCTGTCATAAGCATTACAACCTTCCAACTGAAGAGAACCACATAGACGGACCGCCTCCACCCATAAAAAACTGTTTTAGATGCATCGCAGAAAAGTGTATCTGCAAAAAGTGATAAGATTACCGATCAACTAGAAAAAGTGTCAAGAGCACCGAAAATGAATAGCACCGCATTCATACTATTATCAACTTTGCTTAATGGAACTTTGTTCATCACGAAACCCAAAGATGCCAGACAATGCTACATAACCGCCATCGATAGAGGAATCAACGATAGTTGGCCTTTAAAATGGAAAATGATGCATCTAGATAATACAACACATCTAAGAACGTTCAAAATCAACGCCAGCACGATCCCGGGAGTATCTAATGTGATGAATGCAACTTTTATGTTCATCGATAAAAATCGATACGTAATGAATGTGTCAAATCATTTAATAATCTCGAGTGTTAAAAGTAATAACGCAAATTTAATATTGAGTCTAGAAATAATTTTGACTGTTAAATGTGTAATTATAATTTCATATGTATTTTATAAATTATATAAAAAATATATTAACAATCATTAAATTAAAGAAAATCAAATATATGTTATAACTGTGTTATATTTCATCATTTCATAACAACATGCATGATAACATATCACCAGTTTTCAACAGGAAATCATTACATAATCAGAAGTAACAGGATGTAACATCCGCTTTTAACAGAAAAATTGCATCATAATACAAGAATCAACAAGAAAATTCTTATCACCATCATCATGTTGTGGCCATTGGGGGAGTAGAGCCAATGCGAAACGCTTCTTTGTAGTACTCTCTCTCGCTTTTGCTTCTGTGCAGGTTGATTGCGTTACTTCGATGGCCGTTACGAGTTGTTCTTGTACTGGTTTGGATACCGATTTTTGGGTTTCTTTCGTCTTCTTTGTGATATTGCTGATGTCAGCGTGACATATCTGATGGCGTGTATCAGCCCCTTGCATCTGTCCGCAAAGCTTTGCAGTGCGTTGGTAAAGTCTGGCAAAGCGTAGTCCTCTTTTTTTTATGAACTTGCTCATCATGAATTTCAGATGACCGGTCATATCCGATGGGTCGTCCAGGTTATGAATTTTCCAGTTTAACGAATACATTTAGTATGATAACTTACAACTTTACATTATCTAGAGTTGTTACTCGTCATAATCTGTGGGTTTACCTAACAAAGCTATTTACAACATTTACCTTAACGATGTTTCTCTTCCGTGATTTAATTGCGCATAAAAGTTGACAGAAGGTTAAGTATAGATTACATAAGTCTAGTTAATATTAGAATAGCTAATAACCGGTTAGTCTTCATCGTTGTAGGATTGTTAGAGCCCAAGGTATATCCGGAACGGTACAACGTTTCCATAACACAATAAATATTTTAATAACATAGATAACTCTATCTCACAGAGTCGATAAGCGTTTACCTTTCGAGAGTGAAAACAGAAATTATTAGCACATACAAGACAAAAAAGCAGCATTGATTTTATAAAACTCATGAAAGGTTTATTAGCATTGTAGCAACTTTTGCATAAAATACAAATTTAGTTCTCAGAAAACGTAATTATCCGATAGAAATCACACAAGAATGTGTATATGGCATGACAATTATAGAAAACATGCCGAAAAATAACATTGCATGCAACCAAACAAAACTGCTTATACAATGCATTTCTTAAAAAAATATACAAAAAATAAATATTTGATATAAATCAACTAAAATTATTCAGTAACCATGGATGTGTAATAAAAATTTGCGCAGTTATTGCAATAAAGCGCTTTTAATTCAAAAGAATTTGTTCGAATATAATTACAATAATAAAAAAAGTATTACCTTAACATTTATTGTATAACTCTTGTAAAGAGTCTACAAAAAAATACTTTAGTTATAATTAACGTGTAATTAAAATGTCTTCAGATAAAATAATTCTTTACTTAATACAAAACATTTATAAGCTCTCTACACAATATACGATTGAAGAAAAAACTTTTAATAGTTGTAAACCAATTTTAAATAAAATTATGACTGCAGTCATTACATTTCCTACTATTTGTCTGTAAGTTGTAATCACTGCTTCGATTACCATCAGCGTATAATTGTTAAACTCAATGCAATCGTCGTCCACTATACCGTTTTCATTGTCTTGTTGAAAGCATTGTTACTAATGCACGACAACCAGCTGCTGTCTGGTTTCTGTATTGAGCGAGTCTTATCGCAATGTGCTTTTCATTAAACCTTATAAAAATACTTCATTTGTTATTAATAAAATTTATATTAAATTTTATAAATGAATTTATTATAAGGAATTCTTACAAAATAAAAATAAGTTTTATTAGTTTAATGCTCTGCAGTATGGTTGTAAATAATAAAATTTGAGTATATCTAATGCATATTTATTAGTAATATAATGATATTACATTGGCGGTTCACAAATTTATAATATGGTGTTAAATGTGTCTGAGAAATCATCTCAATACTGGCTCATAAAATATGCATTAGACTGTAATGGGTTTCAGGCATTAAATTTCGCTGCGCTGTCTGTCGTACCTAACTTAACTATGAGAAGGCTAGCCAATGTCCAGACGTAAAGTATTTAACAACTGTTGTGTAAAGTTGTTAATTTTTTTTTTATTATACAAATATAAAATAATGTGACACGTTATAAAATTAAACTTATTTAACAATAATTAGCATGTGAGTTAAATCCAACGATTATAGTGGAGGAGATTTCCAAAGAGATTTGAGGTATTAAGTAACCGGACGCATTTTTAAACAAGTCTAGACGATATCCATAAATGTGTTATGACTATCGCGTTTTTTTAATGTAAGGGTGTTTGGTACATCTACTTTCAGCCTTAAATGCAATGTATTTGGCAGATGTATGTTTTAAACATAAATAAATTTGACTGCTAACTTTGATAACATAACAATATAACAAAAATTTGATAAGTATTGTAATGAAACTATAAACGCAGATTTTGTTTTTTGTAAACATGAGTTTAAAATGACGTTTTTGTCGTATTTTAACTTATTGCTAAAAATCTCTATTAAATTTTACCTATTCTAAATAAAAATGCCTTATTTTGTGTAATTTTTTTTTCCTATGAATACAGCGCCAAATAATTGCAATTGCTTAAAACAAGCTTCATTGATTATTTGAAAAATTCCAATTTTAAAACTGATAAATATTCCAAACAAAAACAATAAATAGTTTAGCTATCAAATTCTAACAGACAAAAATTTTCAAATACCTATAACCACCAAAAATATATGTTGACGCTCGGTTTAAGTAAATTCGCTTTAGAGCAAATTTTTTTATATATCTTGAAAATTATTTAAGTTAAAAAAAAAAACATTCTGGATATAATTATTTTGACAAAGTTTAAGTAACTTTAATTAATTAGTTAAGTTGTCAAATCGGCAATGACTTGGTTCTAGAGCCAATTTATTCAAATATCTCTAAAGTTATGAAAGTTAAAAAAACGTTGAATTACAATAATTATGCGGAATTGAATTATAAACGTAAAGCAATTTTATTTAATAATTTAATAGTTACAGCTTAAATAAAAAAACCTTGTTTCAGAATATTTTTTTTTTAATATTTCAAATGATATAAAAGTTAGAACAAAATTAAAATATAAAAATTAAACAGAGTTTAATTATCTTAACAAAGTTCAAATAACTTTTTTCTAATATTTTAAGCTAGAATTCTTTCAAACATTTTCAAAGTTCTGGGAGTTAAACAAATTTTTTTTTTTAATTAAAGTTAAAGTAACTTTTCTTAGTATTTTGATTGTTAATCTGTAAAAATTTACAAACTTTGTTTTATCGTTTCTGGAGCCGATATCAATGTTTTAAGAGATGTAATAATTTGGCTCTTGTTTCATGTATCTTTGATGCTTAACCCCCCTGCGGGAGGGGGTGGTGCAAAAGAATACTTCTGCTAGCCTTTTTGCTGGTTGAAAAAGGCGACCAATAGGCAAGGAGATAACCTCGTTAAAAAACCCACAGTTTGTCTGGGACAAGTCAAACTTATTTGTGAGTTAATTTTTGACACAACTTACCGAACATCTTGTAAAACTCACCTGCGTGTTTGCCGTGCGCGGTGACCCGAAAGCCAGGAAAAGGGGATCCTGGTAGTTGAGGGGCTAATACTTAGGTTTAAAAGAGTGTTTGTTCTAACACACTGCTTTGGCCTTAGCTTCTAATAAAACGGGAGGTTAAACCTAACTCAGTTTTAATCAGTTAGCTTGTTTTGTTTAACGTTAGGGTGAGGAATTATTTACGTGGTGATAGATGAAAGCTTCATACTGTACTACGGTTGGAGCCCGATAGTATTTTGTGTGTTTGCAAAAGTCTTTCATTTACATTCATGAAACCTATATCGTTTGATTAGTCTTGGCGACTGCATCAGTTTGTGATGTAGCGTCCCATATGTGGCTCCGTGGTGGGTGGGGAGATTGAGCGATGAAATTGACGGAGTTTATTATGGTAGATTCTAAACCTCCAACCAAACGATCTCGCCTGTTTACGGACAAGAGAGCTGAAGAAGATAGTATGAGTACAAGTAGAAAGTTTGTTAGGTATTTAATTGTTAAATGTTCTGAAAATGGCCAGAGTCTAAAGGAGGTTTCTCCCTTCTTAATTCATAGGACCATTTCCAATATTATTAACGGAACCTTAAAATTGTGTAAGAAGTTAAGAGAAGGTACTTTGCTTATTGAAGTAAAAGACAAAATGCAGAGCAGTAAAATGCAGGAATGCACGTAGTTAGGTAATATTGAGCCGCATAAATCCTTAAATATTTCTAAGGGAGTTATTTTATGGAATGAGTTATTATACACAACTGTTGACGAATGCAAACAAGAACTGGCTTTGCAAGGCGCTATCGATATCAAAAAATTAACCCGTAGAAAGGATGGTGAAGTCAGAGATACAGCATCTATGATTTTATTTAACATTCGATTCCGAACGGCTCCCAGATGAAGTTAAAGTAGCATATGTTACTCGCCCGGTTTGCCCGTTTATTCCTAACCCAATGAGGTGTTTCCAATGCCAACGTTTTGGACACACTGCAGTTAGGTGCCCAGGTGTTGCAACATGTGCAAAATGCAGTGAGAAGAAACATGACGCCAATCCATGCAAAAGTTCACTTTTATGTGTGAATTGTGGTGGTAAGCATCCTGTCTATTCCCGAAATTGTCCAAAAATGAAAGAGGAAAGGAAGATAGCCGAGATCAGAGTAACAGACAAACTCTCTTACTTTGATGCTCAAAAGAGGTATAGAGCAATTACAGCTCCTATCTTTTCTAGATCGTTTGCTGCAGTTGTTAAAGCGCCTATTGTTCAACAACCACTAATTATGAAATTTACTGCTATTGCAGAAACTTCTTTAAATAAAGACAAGGATTCTTATGTGAAGGGTCAAAAACCGGTTGCGGGCCCATCAGGCTCAAAACCAAAACTGACTACGGTCCAATCCGGATCAAGGTCACAACGAGAGGGACTTCAAGCAAAACCACTCAAGATGGAAGCTTATTTAAAGCTTAAACCATCTAAGATGTTGGCTCGTATCGGGCCAAAACCAACTAAGGTTGCGACTTCCAAGTAAAAGCCTAAATAGGCAAAGGCTCAGTTTGAGTCAAAGCCTGCAAAGACGGCAGCCCAATCTAGGCTACCGCCACCTGAGGTGCAGGTTTCTAGCGATCCTGCGCCCACAGACCCCAATATTGACGTGTCGTTAGAGTCCCGAATCCTTTAAAATATTATTAGCCAAAAATTCACCTATCTGCGTTTCCTTACAGGAAACAAATTTTAAAGTTGACTGTTCTGTTAATCTTCGTGCTTGTACTATTTATAGAAAATTATCGTGCAAATGTTAATCGTGCTCAGGGTGGAACGGCTTTATTGGTTTGTGATACGGTTTTCAGTAAAGAATTTCGTGTTAACACTGCATTAGAAGCAGTAGCCGTTTAACTTCATATCTCTTTTGCACTCACCATTTGCTCAATTTATATTCCGCCAAATGTCAGTTTGGACATTCGTTTGATTGATCAATTACTTAAACAACTTCCGTCCCCATTTCTGCTAATGGGCGATTTTAATGCTCATAACACTATGTGGGGTTCAAGACGAACTGATGTGCAAGGTCGTAATTTTGCCAATCTTTTTACAGAAACGGATTTAGTTATCTTAAATAAAGGTAACAATACCTACTTTTCCGTGGCCAATAAATCGTTCTCGGCTATTGACCTTACCATTTGTTCTCCAAGTATTGCAGCCTTGCTGGATTGGGAAGTTTTGGAATATCTTTATGATAGTGACTACTTTTCCATACTCATTCGCGTGCTTGGTTATGTAATTAATGAAAACCGTCATCGAAATTTGAGAATAAAAGGTGCTGATTGGAATATGTTTGTTCAAGTGTTTGATTACGATGACAGTGTCCAAGCCACTATCGACGAAGATATTGAAACTTATACCGATTCTATCATACAGGCAGCACATGCGAGTATACCGTTATCTTCCGAAAAACCTTGCAGAGAGCCTGTTCCTTGGTGGAATTTTGATTTTGAGCAAGCTAAACTGAACAAACGCCGTTCTTTTTGTAGATTTAACCACTCTCCAACAGAAGAGAACTTATTACTTTATTTGAGGTACAAAGCTGTTGCTCGAAGAACATGCAGAAAAACTAAAAGAGAATCATGGTCAGAATATGTTACTTTAATTTATTCGAGAACCCCCGTCGGGAAGGTGTGTGAAAAAGTCAGAAAAATTTCTGACCAAACCGCAACATTACCTATTAGTGGGTTATTGTCGGGTGATCAAATTATTACTAATCCCCTTGACATTTTGAATATCCTGGCCGATGTTTATTTTGACGCTTTCAGCGATAATAATTACGATAGAAATTTTTGAGATATTAAAATTAACATGGAGAAAAACGTTCTGTCATTTGTCTCTGCTGAAGATGAATTATATAACGCACTGTTTAGTGTTTGGAAATTTGACTCGGCATTATCTGAAGCACACAATACAGCTCCGGGTGTCGATTCGATACACAATGATATGCTTAAGCAATTAAGTCGCTTTGCCAAACTTCAATTGTTGGCACTCTATTACCGGATATGGTCAGCAGGGTATTGTCCTGTGTCGTGGAAACTTGCTATCATAGTACCAGTACTTAAACCTAGTAAAGATAAAAAGCTCCCGACAAGTTATAGGCCTATCTCTCTAACTAGCTGCTTATGCAAGTTACTAGAAAGAATGATTAATAAGCGTCTTACTTGGTTATTAGATTCAAGAGGTTTAATTGCTGACATTCAATGTGGTTCAAGGCGTCATCGTTCTACTACTGATTACCTTGTTCGGTTGGATACAGCAATTAAAAATGCTTTTGTACAGAATCAACATCTTGTCGCTGTATTCTTTGACATTGCGAAAGCATACGCCATGACGTGGAAATACAACGCTTTATTCATGGGGTATTCGCGGATGCATGGCATTGTTTATACAAAGTTTTTCAACTTCCCGTTTATTTAAGGTACGTGTAGGTGACAGCATCTCGGGCATACGTCAGCAACAGCATGGTATTCCTCAGGGGTCTATTCTAAGCGTGACACTATTTATGATAGCGATTAACGGCATAAGTCAGTTCATCAAGCATCCGGTAAGCGGATGTATGTATGTTGATGACGTAGCTATCTATTGTGCCTCGAGAAACATGCCTACATTGGAACGTCAACTTCAGTTAACAATCAATCACATTTTGAACTGGGCTAATAACAATGGATTTACTTTTTCTACTAGTAAAACGTTGCTTATACATTTTTGTAGAAGGCAAACCCCACACGGTGACCCTTTATTTTATCTTGGGGGAAAACCTATTCCGGTACAGAATAGTGTTCGATTTCTCGGTGTCACATTTGACCGTGCGCTGACTTGGCGTCTTCATTTAATAAATCTGAGAACAAGATGTGTCCCGGCACTAAATTTGCTCAGGTCGTTGAGTGGAAAGTCATAGGGAGCGGATCGGAAAACAATGCTACTTTTGCATCGCGCTTTGGTGCGTTCAAAACTAGATTATGGTTCCACAATCTATGCTTCCGCAGCTCGATCCACATTACGTATTGTTGATCCTGCTCATTATACTGGAATTTGTTTAGCAACTGGCGCATTCCGCACTAGCCCTATTGTTAGTGTTTTGTGTGATGCAGCTGAACTCTGTCTTCGGTATACGCTTGCATCCGACGTTTCCTGTCGTGTACAATAATAGTCTCGACGATGTATACAACATCAGGATACGGTCACAAAAACCGGTTGCTGTAAGAAATTACAATATACTTCAGGAACTGAATTTCCAACTTCCTGATGTATATCAACTGTCTTACTGTCGCGATCCTCTTTGGGCTTTTCAACGTCCAAGGTAAAATACTGCATTATTGAGAATAAGCAAAGCTTCAACTTTACCAGTCGAATATCGAACTGAATTTGCAAAAATTCAAGCAAGGAACGTAAATGCCACTTGGATTTATACCGATGACTCAAAAAGTAACGATGGTGTAGGTTCTGCTTTTCTGGTAGATTTACATTTGGCTTGACAAGTGTTAGCAGCGTTTATACTGCAAAACTGTATGCTTTCTATCAGGCTCTTCTCTACATCCAACTAAGCGCAGGTACAAATTATGTTATATGTACAGACTCGTTGAGTGCATTAAACACCATAGATGACCAATATCCTGATCATTACTTGCTGAGGCAAATTTATTCAATTTTGCTTCAGGTGTCTCAGATAAATGTCACGGTTAACTTTGTCTTGAGTCCCAGTCACGTAGGTATCAGTGGCAATAAAAAAGCTGATGCGCTTGCCAAATTGGCAATAACTAGCGCTGAATATGTTTCATTTAAAGTTTGCGTTAGGGATATTTGTAATTTTCTACATCAAAAGCTGCTGTCTAGCTGGCCAACTGAGTAGTTTGCTATTCAAGACAACAAGCTGAAATGCACTAAAAGCGTCAAACTCGTGGAGTTCGTCATGCAGGCCAAAGCGTAGGGAAGAAGTTATTCTCACGCGCATCGGTCACTGTCGATAGACTCACAGGCATTTGTTAGCATCTGAGGTGCCGCCAGTTTGTGATACTTGTAATGTTCCATTAACTGTTCGTAATATCTTATTGGATTGTCGGAAGTTTTCGGAACAAAGAGTTGCGTCTGAGTTATCACCCAGTTTGTCGATTGTCTTGGGCGATCCGATTGTTGAAGTCGATTGTCTGCTCAAATTTATTTGACGGAGCAAATTGGGTGCATGGATATAAATGTTAATTTATTTTGATTAATGTTTGTGTATCGTAAAATCCAGCAGTGTTTAGAACCTTTTACACCCTAGACACTGTTGAAATTATCTAGTCATTTTTGCTATAGTCATAAAAGTTTGTGAACGTTTAATTTATCTTTGTTGTTTGTTTATTTATTTATTTAATTTTATTCTTTAATATGCTATTTTACAGCATATTATTTTCCTCTTTTTAAAGTTAGAGAATAGAATCGGCGTTAATAATTTTATTAGGCTGATACGCCAAAAATCTAAACTAACTAACTAACTAACTTTGATGCTTAATCAATGTCGGCAAGGTTTATGGACATTTTTGTTTAACAACAGATAGTTTGACCAATTTGCAAATGGTTTTGTTTTATATTGTTTGATTAGAATATACCATTTTTGTTTACTAGGTGATATTTAGAGATTTACATAATTTTTGTTTACACTAGCAGCGGTTCTGGAGGTTGTAATGGGGGTGGCGTTGGTAGTTTGTGAGAGATGTAGGTTTCCATTGATGCAAAGGCCACAGCATGATTGTTTAATGTGTGGTTTGGTTATGGCGTCCCAGAGAAAAAACGCTGGGTGAATGTTACCTAAGCATTTAGGGTTTCATGTTACTTTTTGTCGAGCGTGACTACTACTAAGCTGGAGTGGGTAAAATTTACCCTGCGCAAACGTTGGTGTCAATCGGTGTTGTAGCAAAAATTTTCAGGTAGCTTAATACAGTGGAAATTTATATTCCGAACGGTTTGTTTATAGATCTTGATATTCTTTGGTTTTGGTTTAAAGTCTTATTATCATATTTTTTTGTCCAAATCTGTTATATACCGTACTTGGTTTTGATTTGTTTGTTGCAGCCGGCGATCCAGATTGTTTTTGGTTTTTGTTATAACGTTTAGTTGGTGAAGATCTTGCCTCAGCAATAGTTAGCTTGTACTTTTTTGGTCTGACGGTTGATGTGGTAGACGGTCAACAATAGTCGTTTGTCGCAGTTCCGTTGTGGATGTTGTTTTATCAGTACAGTAATACTTGGTGGTATGATGGGCATACTGCCATTGCTGGGTTGTTTTTGCAAAGTGCCAGTTTGTGAATTGTAGGCCATTGTCCGATAATATAGACTTTGACTTTTTGAGCAACCCTCAAATTATTAGTTTGTTTAAAACCAAAAAACTTTTTTGAATTTTTAACGGTTAAAGAATTTAGGTGTTCCGGTAAGTTTGACTAACCTTTATATAAAGTGTTAACTTTCTTCTTAAGCAAACTACCCTTTACGTTTGTACACTTAGTTTCTTAAAACCTTAAAATGTTTTTTGCACATAGACTTTGTAGAGACAAGGACAAGGCAATTTATTTAACTAATTGCTAAAGAGTCTACATTACAGTATAACTATTTATGAGTTTTCAAAACTGCAGCCCGGCGCATTCACCATTTTTATTATAATTTTACAAATAATTCAGTTTTTTTTATAGAAACTTTCAAAACCACTACCAAAAAAATAATGCAGTTACTTAATTAACAATCAAAGTCTATTTACACATATTGCTATTGTATTAGTTTTCAACGTAGGTTACATTCGCGACGTTTATCTTAACTAATAATTACATAACCAGTAGTTTCTGAGTTAAATAAATTGTATGGAAGATTTCTTGTAAATTTCATAAAAAAATAAATTAAATTGGTTATCTATAATTTAAGGTATTAAAATTGTGCAGTTAACATATTGTTACTATTGCAAATTAATAATGTTACTTCCGCTATTAAAGAACAAATTAATAATTTTTAGATTTAATTTTCATTTAATATTTATTTTAAAATTTATACATTTTTAATTTTAAGATTCAATATCCAACAGATAGACAATTTTATCCTGCATTAACCGCATTGCATTACAAAATTACATAATTAATAAAACCCGCTATTAATGAAATAATTGCATAGCTGCAGAATTAATCGCAGCCCAGATTATTCATTTCGTTTTAAACTGTTTTAAAACAGTTCTGTTAGTCCTAAGGATTTAATTAGTGCGCGAACGCCACTTACACAACCCAGCCAGTTTATTGGAGTGACGAACAGACTGGAATGGATCTAGTCATAAAACCGAGATTTATGTTAAAAGGCTCTAATATGCCAGTTTATGAGTGAGCAAGTTCTGCGCGAGGCTTAGTCTAACACAATTAGAACGCAAACGTTGTTTGTTATTTTTTTCTTTTTCTTTCTTGTATACCTACGTTTGGCTAAATTATTTTATTTTTATGATTGATAGCCCGAAGCGAAGGTAATTCAACCTTTATATGCGAACCATAAAAACTGGGAAAACTTGTTTTTATTGTTATTGGTCAAACTCAAGCAAAGTCAAAGTGGGTCATTAACGTTTGTTTGTTTTAGAGCGTTTGTGGTTACCTATAAACTTTCCTTGTAATATATTTTACTATTATTGAAAACTTATTAGATTTTAATAGAAGAGAACAAATTTATCTAAAAATAGTTTTTAGTAGCAACCTTACATATAATTTTATTAGTGATAAGTTTATACTAGATAATTTATAGCAAGATTTTATAAACCTTTTTTTGCATAAAAATTAATTATTTAATTTTAATCCTTTAAAAAATTACGTATTTTAAATATTGTTTCACTAAAATTGATTCAAAATTTTAATTTTGCAATTAATTTTGATTTTAATGATTTAATTCACAAATATGTGCGTCTTTATTTATTTATTGGTTGAATTATATGTCTTTATATTAAAAGTTAGCGATTAAAATCTGATCAAAATAGAATGAAATTAATATTCTGTAAAATTTTGTTAATAAAAAAAAATTATTGCATAAATCACATTAAAACTTCCATAAACTGCAATAAAATCATAAAAATGTCTCGTTAAAATATAAATAAATATGTCAATAAATGCATCTGTGTTATATGCAACATGGTAAATTGGTCATTGTATATAATGCCCGAGCAATGTAGATATTGTCTTGCGTTTATATATTTTTTTTAATATTAATTACAAATGTTTATATACAGGTTGTTAGACAAAAACGTACGGTTGAATAGCTTCATTATTTTATAACCTATTTGAATGATTTAAAAATCATGATTGTTTATTATGGTTTTATTTTTAGTAGACTTGCAATGACAACTAACTTTAGTTTTTTAAATAATAACATATACTTAAGTAGGTTATTTTGTTTTTTTTTTCCAGCAACAGGACTAAATTCTTTTTTTTAGTTATTTATTTCCATTTGTTACAAATATAAAATTAACGTTTTGGGCATGTACTTTGACCTTCATCACCTAACCTAACCTAACCTAACTTTTTTTTTTTTTAAGAGGTGGAAATTTGTTTATGAGACACCCCGAAGGATAGTGTTAGATTTTTACTGACTAAAAACACCTCCTCCTCTTCTTGCGGGAATAACGATCTTTCTCCACCTCGGAATTGCATTTACACCTACTAAAAGACCTCAATCTTCACGCAAACTGGTCGGCATATCCTATTGGCAGGGTTTCACATTGCCTAGTAACTGGGACCTAGGCAGCACATCATTCTAGCTGCGCAGCCGGCACTTTAGACAGCCTTTTCTGTCTATTCCTTTCTTCGTTGCATTTTTGTGACAAGATGTTAACGACCAATTCCGAACAATTCCATTTACGATTGTTTTGAATCATTATGCTTATAATGTTTCCTGTACTGAGTTTTGTTCCTATCTCAGTTTCGGCAATCCTCTTTTCTTCTGCCCACCGCTCGCATTTAAACATAGTGTGCTCAGGCGTGTCTACCAGATCACAGTAGCAGCACTTAGCGCTAGATGTTTTGCCTATTCGGTGCGTGTAGGTGCCAAAAGGGCCGTGCCCGGACAAAAACTGCATCAGGAAGTAGTCTGCTTTTCTGTGTGGACACTCAACCTACATGGATTAGCTGTTTGGTCCATTCTCCGTGTTTGCTTTCTTGCCATGAATTTTTCCATTTGTGAATTGCACCAAAATTGCTTCCTTTGTTTTTAAACCGGTGCGTTTTTTCAGCCACGTACAAATCTATTGGCAAAGTCCCTGCAATTACGCACGCTGCGTGGACGCTGACGGTGCGGTAGGCGCTAATCACTAAGCAAGATCTTTCTTTGAGTTGGGACCAATTTGTTTTGATGGTTTGCGCAGCCTAGGGCGCTGTGCCATATAAGGGCTCCGTAACTTACGATTGACCTAACGACGGAGTGGTAGACTGTCCTTCTGCTGCTGCCAAACCCGCTGATATTTGGCAGAATTTTTGTCATATTAAGTATACTCGTTTCGGCTTTTTTTGTGGCGTACTTAACATGCGCGCCAAAAACACCCTTATCGTCAAAGATTATACCAAGGTATGTAACAGTCTTGCATGGTTTTACGCTTGTATTACCCAGCTGGAAAACAATTTCTTTTTTGATCTGGGACCATTGCAGATAAGTGTTTCTGTTTTTTCCGCGCAAGTTTTAGCCCATTTTCTGCTGACCATTCGTTGATTTGGTGTAAAGCTTTGTTGGTTTTTGCGGTAAGTTCTTCTTTGTTTTTTGCCTTCTTTATTAGCGCCAGGTCGTCGGCGTACGCAACTGTTGAGCATCTCTGTGGAAGCTCTAGGTTGAGCACATTATTGTTCAGTATATTCCAAAGCGTTGGGCCAAGAACCGAGCCTTGTGGCATCCCTTGTGTGATTTTTTTTCAAAGTGATTTAGAACTACAATTCTGTCCGTGAGGAAACTTTTAACGATAATTTTGATATATTGAGATACCCCGATCCGTGCCAGGTTTTTTTGGATAAGGCTCCACTTTGCCGTTTTGAAAGCATTTTGAACATTAATAAGAGTTAAAGCCGTTATTACGCTTTTTTGGTCCTCAATAAGCGTTTTCATCTTAAAAGCGGCGTCCACCGTTGAGAGCCTTTGCGGAAACCAAATTGATTGTTAGAGAGCACGTTTTTTTAATTCAGTTCATCTTCTAGACTTTTCTTAGGCAGCTTTTTGTAAACTTTCTCATCAAGGCAATCAGCTCTTGCGTGACCAAGTTTTAGGCAGATAGTGCATTTGGGTATATGCACCCTTTCCCGCAGGGTGCATTTAAGCCATTCAATTTTTATTTTTTCTGTGCTTAATAGCGCCCTTGCGGCATTTTTTCAATTTTTACCGTAGCTTTTTGATTACCACTCCTTGTCGGCCTTAGATTTTTAACCAAAAAGCTTGCGCTGTCGTGTCCAGTTTCTTCTAACTTGTTTTTTATTGCCTTCTCGATTTTGTCCTGTCCTGCGTCTCCGTCGATGTTGGACATGTGTAGCGTTTTGTTCTGACCTACACCGCCACCTATTTCTCTTACTTTGCTAATTATTTGGTTTACGGACGTAAAAGTTTGGACTTTCCATGTTGATTAACTGCAAAGTCGACAAGGGGAAGCAGACAGCTAAAATTTTTTTTTTCGTATATAATATTTTAGAACATAACAAATTTTTTGGAACCCGGAGCTTCTACAAGTTTTGTTTGTTTTAAAAAAATGTCATCAGACACAAAAGAACCTGCCACAGAAGAAGCTGGTAATATAGTCTTCCAGCAAAGAGGTAATGTTGCTAGGTCACCTCCACAAGTAACGGTGGCAAGCAAAAAAAAAAGGTTGGAAACACCTCATTTAAGGACGAGAAAGAAATGAATGAAGCAGCCAAAAAGTGTATGAATGCTTTAGGCAACATACACGATATAGCAAAAAGACTAAATGTGCCGTATCGCAAAACACAAAAGTAGATATAAAAGAACTGATCGGAAAGCTCGTCAGGTGCACGGACGTGAGTTCAAACTCCGCCTCCCAGGATTGGCTCAAAAACGTTAAATGGGATCGCATTTGAAATAAAGGACACTGTCTTTCAACAAGATAGTGATCCTATCTACCAAAAATGCTGCAAGCTGATTAAGATGGCGGAAAATTAAACCGAACTCCTCGCGCAAAAAATCGAGGAAGCTGATACCGAGAACATGGACGCAGAAGCTTGGAAAAGCATTTTAAATGAACGATGGCCGGAGGAAACCTACACTGTACCGATAATAAAAGATAACTTTTACAAAAAACGAAAGACGTTCTTATTATTTTCGACAATAAGAAGAAAGAAAAAAGCTTAGGTTTAGAAAAAATCACAGCAGATAGGTACCCAGAAATAAGCAGTATGCTCGAGGATGGGTTGCTGAAAAAAACAAATTGAAACAGGTTCTAGTATAACTAAAACCAGCAAAGGTACAAGGGAGCAGAAAGTGCTGGCCTGTCAAGACGCTGGAAAAAATAAATTGGCAGTGGCAGCCTCTGAAGCCCACAACTGGGACACTATTAAACAAATCTTCAGCCTATTGTTTAGGGTGTCTAAAGTTAAAGCCGAGCTATATGTCCCTGCAAGCCACAAAGAATTTTTTATGATTTTTTATAAAAACCTATTTTTTAATTTTTTATATAGTTTATGCAAACAATAAATTTTATAAGCGATTTTTTATTATTTTTCTATAAAAAATTCTATTTTTTACAAAAATTTTATGAATTTATAAAAAATATTTTTAATAAATCAAACGTAAAAAAATTGTCTGCACTATTTTCAATCAATTTATTATTGTCAGTGGGTTTTCTGAGCGGTTTCTCTTAAATTAAAACTTTTTTGTGTGCGAATTTTTATCAATTGTAAAATATAAAAGATTAAAGATTTTTGATAAATTTTATGCAAATAATATACTTTATGTTCAATTTTTGAAAATTAGTTAATAGAAAAAAGGCTTATTTATTAATTTAAAGTACTATTATCACTTATAAAACGTAAAATAGCATTTTATAGTTATAGTTTTTTTACTGCAAGATTTTTTAAGATTTTATGCAAACAATGAATGTTATGAACAATTTTGGAATATCTTACAAAAAAAAACAAGATTTGAGATAAATTTATTTAAAAAAAAAAAAAAAATTGAAAAAAAATTTTTTTTGTGCTATTTTTAATTCATTTTTTATTAAAAAAAACTTTATGTAATGTTTGATAAATTAAAACTTAGAAATGCGTTTTCAGTGCTAATTTTAATTTATTTATTGAGCAATTATAAAAACAAACAATTTATTGCAAGATTTCTCACAAATTGTATGTAAACATTGCAGTTTCTGTGCAACTTTTTATATTTTTTATCGGATTTTAGTAATAAATCTAAAAAAAGTTCTTTCATTCAGGTGTATGTGGTTGAAAGTGGTTTTGTTAGAATTTGTAAATATTATTAATGCGTACTCTAGGATTGGCCGACAAATAAATAGTTTTGTAAATATGTGATGCACATTTAATGCTGATTCTACTATTTTTGTAGTTAAGTGACCGAAAGATTTAATAAAACTAGTGTGAAACTTGAAATTAAGTTTAGCATCAAAGTAAACGTCCAGATATTTACATATTTGGGATGGGTTTATAGTTTGTTGGTTTACTTGGATTTTAAGAGAGTTTTTGTAAATTTTATGATGAAGTATTAGGAGTTTAGTTTTAGAAGAATTTGCACAAATTATCTATTATCTAGTAGCGTTTGTAGTTGTGGGCTAAAGGTTTTTGAGTATATAGAACCTATAGTAATTAATCTTTTAGAAAAAAAAAAATATTTTTATGAGGTAATTTGGGACATTTAGGACGGAAAGTTTGAAAAAAAGATTGCTATGCCAGACAGAGTCAAACGATTTGTTTATATCCATAAAATGCCTTTTCAGGTGGCATGTTTGGATATTGGATGTGAGAAATAAATTCATTTTTTTTTGCATTTTTGATAAATTTATTGATGTAAATAAGTTTTTTGAGCTATTTTTGTCGAATTTAGAAATCAAAAAAATAGTAATTAATTTAATGTTCCCAATGCATTTTATGCGCGAATTTTGATTATTTATTTAAAAAAAAAGCATTTTTTAAGAAACTTTGTTGAATTTGATACCGTAAATGTTTTTTTCGCAATTTTCAATTATTTTTTATTAAAAAAGTAAATTTTTGAAAATAAAATTATAAAAAAAAAAAATTAGTTTTTTTAATTAATAATAACTATGTAAATTTTTAAAATAAATAAAGTTTTTACCTATTGAGTTGATGTTAGTGTTTCACTATGCGATGTGGTGTGCATTGGCATTGCACCTAAGGATTAGCGGTATGTTGTTCCTTCTAGCAATTAATCAGTTTTTAGATTTTTTCTGGGGAAAATATCTAGATTTGCAAATAATTTTCTTTCTGATCTCTTTTTTTACTATGTCAATCTTTTTGATCCTATAGTGGCATTTAGATTAATGCATGTTTTGCTATAACACCATGTACGGAGATTGCATTAGAGTTTGACCGGTAAGAATTATCTGCTTAGAATGCTTAGCTTCTTTATTTTTTTCTTGTGAATCCAAAGAGCGATGAATATGCCATGTTTCATAATGTATGCACTGAAAAGCAGTGATTTATGTTGATCTGTACAACTTTTAACATTTTTACTTACTATTGTTTCTTCTTTTGTTATTTGGCAATTTTTGCTGAACTAATGCTTCTTTGACGGAAAGCATCTTTTTAAGATAATACCTTGCCCAGGATGTTAATTTAGTGAAACTTATGTACAATTAGCTTCCTAGAGTTTCAATTTGTTTCCAGGCACTCTTATCCATAAGTAGGTTGTGTTGAGTTCTTTTGAGTTCCGGTTTTGAGTTTACCACTTGGCAGGTCTTAGTTCTTTTTTAATTTGTTTAATAAGATGCTTGGTTTCAGATGCGGTACCCATGTCAAAACCCTTTTTGGATTTGGCATTTCCTTCAAACTAAATATGTAAAAGTTTTTGCTATCAAAAAAGCTTGTTTTGCAAAGCTATTTTTTGATTGGCTTTTCTTCATAAAGAGTTTTCAAAAATTCTTTGGGGTGGTGTTTTTTTGTAATTTTTTATATCTGCGAAAAATGGATGACTGGATATTATTGTTAATGCATTTGTGTTTTTTTTTCAGTATTTTTGTGTTTTAATGACGGCAGGAGACTGCTATAGGACAAGTTTTGTTTTAGCACCCTTTTTGTACCTGCAGCTAATAAAGATGATGTCATTATTGCTGTTGCGTTCTTTGTTTGTTTATTTTTGTGTTTTGCCGTCAAGGTTTGCTTGGTTGCTTGCGCTTCCTGGGTTGCCTTTTAAAATAAAACATGACCTGTTTGTAGTTGCTCTGATTTTTTCCAACTTATTAGAAATGTTTCCCGACTCCGCCGTGAACAATAGTATTGTCAACACGCAAATAAATCTTCTCCGTTTAATTAACCAGTTCAATTTGTCAATTATTTTTTGTTAGTTGTGAATGTTAAATAAGTGTCGTTCTAGTGTACGTAATAAATACAAAATAGTTCCAGCATAGCTGGAACTACACATTATTTATTAATATGAGTGATGCCGGGAGAAACGACGGCCATGAAGCCGCTAGCGAGGCAGAGAGTCTCGCGGGCTCGCAAATGGAATACGAGACCGATGATTCCACGCGGCCTTCTAACATTAAAAAAAGGGGTCGGCCGAAAAAAAAACAATAACAAACCAAATAAAAAAGGAAATGAAGATGCGGGATTTAAATTTCCAAATAATATAAATTAAATTATAATGCCATCCACATCAAAAAATTCCGCCATAAAAATGGATAATAAACAACAACATCAACAACAACACCAACAGTTGTCGCAGCCACAACCGACACATACACAACAAATGCAACAACAACAACAAATGCAAAAACAACAACAACAAATGCAACAACAACAAATACAACAACGTCAACAACATCCACAAATACCACCACATATACCAAATAGATTCAATAACAACTACAATCAAGTGTACTACATAGAAACAATTCAACAGCACTCACGTACACAATTATCTGACATATGGTGTCAAAATACAAATAATAATAGAGATATTATCTTAGCAACCAAAACTGAATTCATTATAAAATCCAATAATGATAAACCATCTACACTGAACTTGTTGCAAAAACTTAAAGGGTCTAACATTTTAAAATCCTTTAAAGAGACTACAACGACAAAAACAACACCCTACAAAACTCCGTCAGCATCATACTCGGCTGTTATAACTTCAGTTGACCAAGAAATCACCGATGAAGAAATGGCGAAAGTCCTCCAGACAAATAATTTAAACATTAGATATTGCAAAAGAATAATACCAAGACTGACAGGCACTCCCACATTCAAACTGCGAATTATTACCGCTGATGTAGATGCCTACCAAAATTTATTACAACATCTTCTACAAAAGCAAACACTTTGCGGTGTATGAAAGTCTTGCTCCAGCATCGATTCCCGTCGCTTGTAGCAAATGCAATTCATTTGAACATATCACAGACAAATGCACGTCTTCGCCAAAATGCAGCAAATGCGGAGGTAACCATAAGACTGTTAGCTGCACAACTACTATCCCACCAACATGCACATCATGCAAGGAGAAGGCCACGAAGCGTGGTCGCTTAAGTGTAAAAACCGACCTACTGCTCCAATTGAAGGAATACCGAACATCAAAATAAAAACGGCAAACAAGAGATCAGAAGAAATTGCGCAACAAATAACTCAGGCTTTAAGAATTCACTCACCTGTCACCGTTCATGACCATATCATTGACACGTATGTACACAAAATTAATTTTCCCAAAATAACAGACAGACAACAACTAATCCAAAAATTAAAAAGTAGATTCATTCAATCATACAACATTGACACCATTGTAACCATTCTCCAATAACAGAATGTTTATAGTAATGTTAGATCTCCTTAACCCAGATCAAGCCCCTCCTACCAAACCCAAAATGTCTAGCCTAAATTTCCTTTATTCCAACATTAATAGTTTTGCTCAAAAATCCCATATCATAAAAAACTTCCTTCTAATTAATAACATCTCCTGTGCTTTGTTTGTTGAAACGAAATCTCCAAATCCTATATCATTTCAAAATTGGTCCATAATCCAAAATCCTGCCAATTTTTTTAACCAGAATTATAGAAGTGGATCCGTATCTATGACACATCCATGCATTAAAATTAGGAAAGAAAACCCTCCAAGAATCAATAATGCATTAAATGATTGCATCCACTTCTCAATTCCTTTCCTTCAGGACAGACTCCACATATTAATTGTTTACATTCACCCATCCTCTGTTATTGATGATAATATCTTTGTAAAAGCTTCTCTTTATCCTCATTGTAATATTGTTGGTGATTTCAACTTAAATCTAAGAAAAACCCGTCACCTCCAACAGTTTTTAACAAACTCTGATTTTTCTGAAATATTTACTTCACCAATGTTTATTATGGACGATAATCAGAGTACTACTCCTGATATCCTCCTTTGTTCGTCTAGTATAAAACCCCTTATCCACTCTGTTAGTGTTATCCCTGACCTTTGTTTGGACCATTTGGCAATTAGATTTAGTATTGATATCCAAACATTACCTTCCCTTAAGGAGTTTATTTATAACCTAAATATGTGTAACATAACAAAAGTGAATCAAGAACTTTCTTCATTTGCTATATCTCACCCAAATATATCTCCCAGTACCATCTCATTATTTTTTAAACTAATAGCATCATCTATTTATTGTCATACCCCTAAAACATTAAAATCCTACTATAATTACCCTCTTACCCATTTATTATGCGTCTTATTCAATATAAAAGAAAATTATATTGTGAGTTTAGAAACTTAATTATAGTTTTAAAGACTTAATTTTCCAGTACAGACAAGACAAATACATAACGGCTTGCTACAAAATTAATGAAAAGAAAGGAAAAAACTACTTTCAAGAAATTAAGAAACTGACTAAATACAAACGGACATCATACATACAATCAATAACAGACCCGGTTTCCAAGAATAGTTTTTCATCTGACATTGACATTGCCAATACTTTTCAAAGACACTTTAACGACGCATTTGCCTTCTCCAACTGTGACAATTTTGACAATATTCATTTAGAAAACGTAAACAAATAGTATGACATATTTTGTAGACAGACATACGACACTCCTTTGGACGAAACAATACACAAAGACGACTATTACGATTTGTTAAATAAAAGTAAAAATTTAGCACCAGGACATGATCTATTAACTAGACAAATTTTAAAACAGTTCAATGACGACGTTCATAACTACATATTAAAAATGTTCAATTATTGTTTTTTTTACCAATATTTTCCTAATGAATGGAAAATTGGAACAATTGTATGCGTCCCTAAAAATGATGCTGACCTTTCTTACCCACTTACCGCTCTATCACACTTCTCCCAGTTCTTGGTAAACTATATGAAGGTATGTTGCAAAATAAACTTTTAAAATTTACAATAAATACCCATTACACAATTTGGTTTTATTAAAAATAGATCCACAAGCCATCCATTAACTATCCTGACATCTAACATCCAAACATCCCACCTCGAACGCAGACACTCGATCGTCTTGTTTATGGATAAACAAGGCATTCGACTCTGTCTGGCATAGAGGCCTCCTATTTAAGCTATCAGTCCTAGAGGTGCCTAATCATTTAATTAATATAATAATAGGTTTTTTAAATAATCGAACTCTTAAGGTTCGCATAGCTAATACCTACTCCGATCCTTTCACTCCACAACAAGGTGTTCCACAAGGATCTTCCTTGTCTCCTCTCCTATATAATATTTTTTGCTCTGATATATATAGTTCTAACCCATCCTGTTTTAATCCAAACTCCTACATCCTACAATATGCTGATGATACAACATTGGTTTCTCACGCAAAATCTCTAAACCAATTTATGGATCAATTGCAAACCTTGCTAGATATTACAAAATTATGGTTCAATAAATGGCGCCTTTTTGCAAACCCGCTAAAAACCCACCTACTAATTCCCTACCACAAAATTTATGAAAATTCTCCTAGTATTCAAATGAACCAACAATCCTTAAATCCATCTCATATTTGTAAATATCTAGGAGTAAACTTCGACCCTAAACTAAGTTTTAAGTTTCACTCTCCATTAAATGTAAAATTAGATCCCGAGCAAAACACTTCCGATCTTACGTATAAAAACAATGAAATTGACATTAAATGTGCCACGCACATATACAAGACGATCTGCCGCCCAATCCTTGACTACGCATCCATAATATTCCTGAACTCCAATAAACCAACTCTCAATCCCCTTTATGTAGGAGAAAGGGCATCTCTTAGAACTATTACCAAAATCCGATATCCCAATAATCCCCTCCATAATACTTTAAACGAACTACTGTATGAAAAAACCAACCTCATCCCACTTTACGAAAGACTCAACACACTTCAAACCAAATTTGCAAATAATCCTAACAACTCAGAGATTCTAGATAATCTAATCATTCCTAGAAATCTAGGGATTATTGCAAAATATAAAAAACCTGCTCTTTTACTATTCCAACATATCCTGACTCTAGCTAATGACAACGACTAACTAACAATATCACCTGACAAACCATATTACTAAAACATATATCATACATCATGCATAATTTTTTTTTCTTTTTTTTTAATAAAAATTACAACTTAATTTACCTTATTTCAATGGCTGAAAGACTACGGTCAATAACCGTTTGTACAAAACATTTTTTTTTTCATTCTATGTATTATACCTGTTTAAAATGTAGTAATTTTGTGCCATAAAAATGTTATATATATTGAAATGTTTATTACTGTGTGCATCTTAAAAAAACAAAAAGCAAATACAATGTGATGTAGCGCCTTTATTTCTTAAAATTTGTTTGTTACTCTTACTTTTATTATGTGCTAAAATGTTAGAGTATTATTTTAAACGTTAAAATTTATTCATTTTTAATTAAAAAGCGTCTAAAATGATATTTATTAATTATATAAAAAAAAAATAATTTATTCTTTACTATGCGTAAAAATCCTATTAAGAGATTAGTTTTTATAGATTAGATTTTTTTGCGATGTAGACTATAAGCAATCTATAAAATAATTTGATAAACACAGGCTGTTTTGAAATTTTCAAAATATGTAAAACATTTTAAATCAAATTAAAAAAAAAACTATTTTATGTATCCGACATCCAAATTCTGCTTTTTATCTCTGCTCTAAATATTTTAAACTTTTGCTTAAAATAATTTCTAATATTTAATGTTATAAATTCTAAATAAAACTATGTTTATTCTACATTTCCTTTCCGGTAATATTAATCGGCGAAAACTTCATCAAGTATGCATATGAAACATACATCTACGCCACCATATAGCACATTATGTAGATAAATAAACGGAGACTCAGACAGAATCCCACGGGATTAAATAAATGGCCGCGAAGATGTCTTTGTAAGTAGAGTGCTTCATTTATAACAATATGGCCGCAAGGACAGAGGTATATTCGCCAGTAATTCTGATAGATTACTCTTAGAAGAAGGTCATTTAAAAATAAATCCATACCGCTGCAGGCGAACTGAGATTTTATATATTTTTTCCTTGAAAACTTTATTGCCTCGCAAATTTTCCATATGAAACACGTAAAGCGTGCGATAATTATTCCACACCGAGCCGAACTTTCATCTAATTTGCAGAATAATGGAAAGCTCACTATTTTTACAGTAAAAAATTTAAATTTATGTAAGCTGGAAAACTTTAAATAAATTGAATAAAATTGCAGTAAATTAATTAGCATGCATTATTTTAAAAGTATAGATGATGACTAAGCTGCGTGATATTTAAAAGTAACAAATTAAAAAAGTTTTATGATACTTAACATTTACGGATTATGAACCAGAAAGTTTCTTAAGTAATTAATCAAGCGTGCAGTTGATATAATCTATCTAGATGTACTAATACTTCAAGATTAATGTCTATCAATATAATCTGTTAGTAATGATTAAAAAGTTTATTTATTTAATAACGATGATATCAAATATGCTGACTAATTGTAATCCAATTAGATTAATTATTTAGCAACTATTGATATGTCTCCTCAATTGGGATCATAAGGCGTATTTGCCTAAAACGTCAGCATAGTTCTAATTAGACCGTCCCAAGACCCTATTGATTAATAGAATTCATGAATCAAGCAACCCCAAATATTCAAACCATCAGAAAAAACTACATTTTAAGATTAGAAAATTAATTACGCATAATTATAATTTTCTAAACTCATTAATATGAAACTATTTCGTAATTAATCGAATTAAAATTTGAATGCGCTCAAATTAATAGCGTGCGGGCTTCATTGGTCGTTAATATAAAATTTAATGCGACCGATGCAATTTCAATTTTGATTTAGGAATAAATTATAAACTGCCGAATCGTGCAATATTTTGTAATTGAAAATCTACCTAATGTTAAATTGGGTTTTATCTGCATTATTGATTGATTGAGTTTATCTTTAATTAAACATTATTATTGATTTTATTATTTATAATTGTTAAGGCTTACAATGTGTTTAAAAAGAGACAAATAATTTTAAATGTATATAGCAAGAACATAGTGAGTGTTTTATTAATATTTATGCCGTTTTACTTAAATGTTGAAATTGCAAACAAGCATTTTATATATGAAGTGCTTTGTTAATGAATTTGATAACGCTAGAGAATTGTCTGCCGGGTTTAGTTGCATTACACACTGAAATCTTATCACATCTACGAGATGAAATATTTTGTTGGCCTTCAAGAGATTGGATATGACCTGGTAATCATGATCTGAAGTAACCAAACCTACACGCCTAAGTA
The DNA here is from genome assembly GCA_963932245.1 of Tachinus rufipes. Taxonomy (NCBI): domain Eukaryota; kingdom Metazoa; phylum Arthropoda; class Insecta; order Coleoptera; family Staphylinidae; genus Tachinus; species Tachinus rufipes. The sequence goes on along the minus strand of OZ010747.1, from coordinate 24,115,550 downwards.
TTAGTAATTAAAAAACTGCATACCTTCCTCCTTTTTGCAGAAAATTTCGTTTATCGATTGCAAAGAGCAAAAACTTTTTTACACTATTTTTTTAAACATGCATGCATTGACACTTCAGTTTAAACTATTTGATGGTAATTATGATTTGGAGTAACCCACTCATCCACTCATCCACTCAAGTGTTGGTTAAAAAAATAGATTTCAACGCCTGCTTTTTAGACAAAGAAACTTCTAACTCTTGTAAAGAGGACAAACTTTGCTATCAAATTTTATTTTGAAAACAAGCACTTGGGCAACTGGGCAAAAACTCCAATATAGGAGCATAAGTAGTTTGAATTAGAGTTTCCGACCATTTTCCCAAGTGTCAGTTATCAAGAGATTGGGTATTACTTTTTTTTGCGACATATTGACTACTGACGTTTGCAAAAATAAAAAATATGTAGTTTCTTAGTTTGGGGCTTAAATTAATTTTTCAGACAATACCAATTAGTAAAGGGTGTCTGGATGCATCTGGGCCAACTAACGCGTTGCAGGAAGGTGCACTTAAGGACTCCGTAACTAGTGGCAATTTTAACGCCAAGTATTTCTCATGGGCTGAGAATGAAAAAAACCGTTTGTTTAAGTAAACCGCATATTTGGACCGTTCATGATAACACTTGTTTTCAGCGGTGTGACTTAATTTGGCCCAAGAGTGGTGGGGCTATTACGGGTAAGATTAGACAAGGTATCTAGGGACTTTAAAAAGATACGAATGGGGGTAAGGGACAACTTGGCAGCATTGTGTGAGAGCATAAGCCTTTTTTGCAATTTACAACTCACCAGAAAAGGGCGTTTATAACCTCTAAAATACTGGAGTAATAATGAAATTGCGGACGAGGTCCAACTAGGTTTCACCAGAACTTGTAGCATTGGCAATGGCTAGTAGTTGCGAGGAAACCTGGAGAAATTTGCAAATTTTTTAAAAGAAGTAACTGGAATCTTCAGATGGAGAAAGTAGACAAAGACAGATGGGGTATGGGTTTTAAAATTGTGATAGGAAAAGTTGGGGAAACGCCGCTCAGATAGGTCCGTCCGTTCTTAGAAAACAAGTTCCGGGAAGTAAAAAAAATCAATTTAGGAAGGCACTAAGGCTTAGAAAATTGGTTTTGTCTTTTTGGATAAAAGGGTGGGCGTAAAAGGCGTTTTGTCTTATATAACTTCTTAACGTGGCGAAAAAAAATTTAGAGCACTATTTAATGTACAAGGCTGTTTGTTAAAGATTTGTTAAAACGATCAAACTCTTATCGAGCTCCAGTACGGGTTTACGAAAAGTTGGTCAACTTTGAAGCACTTGAAGAAGTAAAAGCAGCAAAAAAATACATTTACATGCACAAAAAAGCTTGCATCTTAGTTGCTTTGGACGTAAAGAACACGTTTAATACGGCTAGCGGGAAAATATATTGGAGGCGTTGAAGAAATAAACATTATCAGCAGTTTATTGTAGAATACGGTGTAATAGTAGGAAAAAGTGGAAAAATGGAAAAAGTAACTTTAAAAAGGAGAAGGATGCCACAAGGATCAGTTTGGGTCTTTATGTTGTAGAATGTTTTCTACGACAACAAGGACCCTAGGTGGCTTACGCGGACGACTTGACGACAATTGTAACTAAGCGTTCTCTACTGAAAAAACTGGAAAAAACAAATAACCACGTCCTTATAGTGCAAAAAACAGGTTTGGAAAAACTCAAAAAAGATGCCGCAAGTGAAAATTACCGTCAGGTCAAAATATTTTGATAGAACAAGTTGAGAAAACACCACTCACGCTATTGTTGAACGTGCAATAATCGGCCGTGGGTAGCTTTTTTTAAAATAGAAGAGAAGCGTGTTTAGAGGTGGAAAATGTCCGTTTGCTCTTGGAAGGTAAGTTTTAGTGTTACGGTCTAGTTTTTGATAGAGACGGTTGATAATGGCGATTTTTGGCTGGCGGTATGCCTGATCAGCTGTTAGTGTTATGTATAATAGGTTAGGCAGTTCAAGTTTTGTTTACTTTGGGAGTGCTTTAAAGAATGGAACAATGCTAGGGGTTGTCTGTCCAGGGAATTGCGTCTTGGAAGTAGGACAGGGTAATTCTCTAGGGTACTACAAAGTGTTGGCGGAGGTTGACAGAGATGTTTTTACGGGTATTTCTAGGAATCTACAATCCTAGTGGTATAAAAACGCTGCTGTGTCTTGGCGTAAGTCGGCGGAGTCACCCTCTAGGAAATGTGTTATCCTAACTTATCCTAGACCAGATGACTCGGTATCTTAACAGTATGGTTTCTAGTGCTGATTTGGTGGCAGCAGAGTGGATGTTTGTTGCCTCAAAATAACGGTAAAACTGGCTGGCAAGTTTGCAGTCACGTGCTTGCAACAATTTTCTTCTTCTAATTTTGCGACTCTGCTTTTATCTTCGAAGGTATGCGAAAGGTGTCAATCTCTTTCAATGTAGATTAAAGTTAGATTACAGTATGTGATGAGTTCAGTTCTCCTCACTGTTGTTATGTCCGAGTATCACTTTTTGGTATTGTTATGTCCAAATTTGGTCGTATATGACCTATTAATATTTGCGTGCAGTTACTGATTTATTGGCTTTAAAGGCTCACGGGCGTCTAGTTTGCGCAACGTACGTGGAGTCAAGTTCCGGGTGCGGCGTTACTGAGTTGGTCTTTTTGACTACTGAGTGATTACGAGGTTCCAAGTTTGAGTCTTTTAGCAAAGGAACTAGGCCAGTCACTAGTGATGGTTGACTTTAGTGGCGTATTGGTTTTGAAACGAAAACGTTAGCAGTTTTGTCCAATGAGTTATAAGAAGTAATATTTTGGTATAGCAGGTGAACACTGGCACAGTATTCTTTATCTAAATTTTCTTTGTATGACTTAGTGTCCGGCCAACAAGGTGCAATCTTGAGTTGCTACTCAGCAAGGGAGGTGTTTGGCTTAAATAGCCAGTTGCACTTCTCAAGCCTTTAAAGGTAAGAATCTAAGCTTTGCTTAGGGCTGTTTCCCAAATATTGTTTGGGTTTTAAAGGTTTTCAATGCAAATAGTTTTTTAGAGTTTTTCTTTTTGGATCAAAGTATTGACCAATTTATTTCAACAAGTTTTGTTTAGAGTCTCTGGGTGCCAAGTAAACCATGGCCAAATGTGTTAATTATTTTCTACCTGACCGACAGCACAAGATATAGTTACTAAGAGTTTTTTTTGCTGCAAGGGTACTTGCTTACATGTTGCAAAAAACCTGTTAATTTATGTTAGGTTCAAATAGCAAACAAGTTTTACAATTAAGTTGGAACTTCTAGCCGTTCCTTAATTGATAAAACTACTACAGACCGGTTACTTCCGGCTGGTGCCACTAGGTGACTTGTTCTACCGCCACTGCAGTTTTTCTAAAATACTTCTGGTATTGTGAACCAACAAGTAGACATCTTTAGCATTTTCCGAGCCAACTACTAACACGCAGTATAACTGCACAACACCATACCCTGTGCTTGCACACATTGCCAGATTTTAAAGACGGCTAATAATACAGGGTCTTTATAAATGTGTGGGATTATGTAACCACTTTAATATGCCGCCTTTTTAAAATTGTGCATCAAACTATTTACTTTGTTTTACTTCAACTGTATTTACTCACACCAAAATTAAATTTACTATTTTACTAGAGTGGCACAAACGTACATTAGATGTTACATAATCCAAACTTTTATAATGACCCTGCAGCTGCTACGGCATTTTCACGTTAATTTATTAAAACTATTGTTCTAGTGGGTTTACACGCTGTATTAGTGCGTAAAAATACACACACACACATAAGTTGGAACTTATGGTTTAACCCTAAAAACAAAATCAGAAATATGTGCGACCACATCAACGCTCTGGAACACCGCTTCAGGGAAGTAATCTCAACGGGATGAAGACAAGAACCCTACAAGAAAAAGAGTTGAAAAAACTATGTAGTACAATGATGAAATTGTTGAGACGCGGGCGTGGTTCAGTCGGGTTTGGAAGGCGCTTACCAGAGCTAATTGCATTGGCTCAATGACAAAGAATATAAGGGTTGCGATTTTTATCAAATCTGCAAAGAGGAGTAAGTAAAACTTTTTGGTGTAGAAAGTAAACGGGAACATATGGGGTAGAGGTTTTAAACTTGTGATAGGAAAAGTTAGGAGAACGCCGTCTAGGCTATTGGTGGACGCACAAAAAGCGGCCGTAAAAAGTTTTTTTTTTAAACCAAGAGAAGAAGGTCCTGTAAAGGCGGGAAATGATTATCAGTTCTTTGAAGACAAACTTTAAGAAAGCTGTTAAAAAGGTGTTTACCGGATCCCCGATTGTAACATTCTTGGTAGAACGCAGTCTCGTTTTTATTTGCGGATTGAGAGGAGAATTTTTATAAATGAACAACTAAAAATGTTGCATTTATCTTTATGAGCGTCTTTTAACTAAACTCCTGTCTTAATGATTTTTAGAAGTTTGCACAGTTTTTTGCAAGGACCTTCTTATTTTGGTGAAAATAGTCGTAATAGAGAAATTCAAGAATGCACATTTATGCCAACTATAAAAGCATTACATAGTATTAGAGGAGAACTTATACCCCAACTATGTTTTATTAGACTAACAGGCAAATAGTTTGAAACTAGAATTAATCTAGAAGATGTGCTGAGGCTGTTAAAAACTTCTTGAAACCAGCGTCGTTTGGTTAAGACAAGCAAAAGATAAACAGATTTTTTTCAGATAACGTGGCGTCGTTTTGAGCCTGTTTTTGCGTTGCCTAAGCGTAGGATTGCTCTGTAACGGCATAGGGAGGAGTGCTGCCTGAAGGAGCAGAAATCCGCCTTTGATAGGCAGGTGTCTAGGAATAAGGTTTTGAGGATAGACTTGCTTTCAACTTAATATGGTTTGGAAAGTTTTTGTAACTTGCTGTGTGCGGCCTCTTGCACGATGCGCATGTTGCTACATGCCCAGCTACTGACCGATCGATGGAGATCTTTAATATCTTAAATGCAACCACCACCTCAAGAAATTTAACTTTTTTACAAATTATGATAAGAGAAGGACGACGTGTATTAACGCCCCCTGTGGGTGCTGACGGAAGTGGAGGACTTGTTGTAGAGCCAAAAGAACAAGAGGCTGCGCCAGAAGTAAACGCCTTAATCTTAGTGGCCGGTCGGGTCTTGGACCCTTTAGCATTGGTGATTGATGACCCTGAGGACACATTAAAGGGCCGGCTGATAGCTTAATAATGCTAGAATCAAAAAACTTACTCTACTCCTTCTTCTTTTTTGACTTGGAATAAGTCACAACTTGAAATTTCTCTTCTAGAGGCAAAGCATCTTTTGCGTTGCTTTAATTATTGACCATCTGCATCTCTCTGAGTTATTTGTCCTTAGAGAAGCTGGATTTAATCTGGTGTTCGGTAAGCTTTTTGAAGGAGGTGTGGGATGGGTTACTAGGGGTCTTGATGGGATGGGGCGTTACCGGCGTTGGTTGGTGTTGTGCTTTGCCAAGAGCAACATAAAATTTGCGCTTACGTCGGCTACGCTCTTTTTAACTTGGCTAAACAATCTACCCAGTGTGACTCAGTTTCGACCATTTTTAGAACCTTGCTTTTTATGCTCCCATAATTTACATCCTGTTTTTTTAAGTGCGCTTGCATTTTCTTAAATTCGGCAAAAAAAAATAACAGTACTTTTCTGTCGGACATCTGAAAGGGATCGGCTGGTGGTGGACCGATGCTGAAATAAAAAGTGAATTAATTAATCAAAAGTAATTAAACGCAAACAAGTTGTTTATTATTCTTGTAATTGATTTTGATTGCAATTAAAATTGCATTGATTCCGGGATGCGGTAGCTCTTTAGTTGAATGGTGAAGTATTTGCTCTCTCGGATTGGACATGTTGTTTAGTTGGCTGCTTGAAGTTGACCCTGTTGGTAGTGCTTGCAACTGATCAACGTTGTCCCGAAGTGTGACTAGCTGCGTTTAATAGCTGCTTAAAGAACGGAGATTTTTGGGAAGAATGGAAAAGAGCGGATCTAGTTCTATTGAACAATGAGAAGGGTGAGGTGAGTGCAAGGGCGTTTGGCCCCAAGGAAAACATTTAAAACATCATATAATGGCCCTGTCTAAATAACGGACATTTTTTGAAAATATGGAAAAGGACGTGTTGTGTCTTGTTGGACGTGACGGCGTTTTGTTTCATATGACTCCTTGAGGTAGCGGGAAAACTTTTAGAAGGTTTTTTAGGAAGACCAAGCTCTCAGCGAGCTATAGTCCGGTTTCAGAAAAGGTTGTGCAATCTTAAACGCGCTTGATCATTTTGGTCATAATGACCGCGTTCATCACGGTCAACTTGAGGAAAATACTGAAAGCGTTAGATGGTAGGGGATTTCCCATATATTTGCTGCAATCTTTAGTACCTATTTATAGGATAAGATGTTGATAGTGGGAGTGGGCGGTGGAAATGAAGAAAGTAATCTTAACGGGGGGAACTTACACCGGGGATCAGTTTTGACCTTATGTTGAGAAATGTGCTTTTTGCCGACGTGGTGTAGATGTTGAAATAGTGGCTTACTTTGACAACTTGGCGGTGATCACCAGGAGAACAGATGGAGATGTGAAGCATGAATAGTGAAGCAGCGACTGCGGTTTTGAAAAACTACGTAGAGACTTTAAAGAGATATAACTAGTGTTTGGGGACAATTTTTCAGCATTGTTTGAAAACATAGGCCGTCGCTGTGATTTACATCTTATCAGAAAAAACGTCTACAAGGGAGACGCTCAAAATATTAGTAAAATAATGAAATTGCGAAGACGCAGGCGTGGCCGGGTTTGGAAGGCGTTTAACGGAGCCGTAGCATTGGTTCTGGAAAGGACAACTTAAGGTTAGAAAAAGAATTTAAAAGATTGCAAAACAAGCTGCAATTTTTATCAAATTTGCAAAGAGAAGTAAATATTGGTGGACTTACAAAACGCGGCCGTAAAAAGTTGTTTTCAAAACAGGAGAGGAAGGTGTTTAAGAAATGGCTTATAAAATCGGGAGATCATCGGTTTTGGAAGACAAGTATTGGAAAATAAAAAGCTTGTTAGAAAGCTAAGGGAACTAGAGGCTGTGCTAAAAGTGGACGCCTTGACCTTAGTGGCCGGCCAGGTCTTGTTCTCTTTGGCATTGGTGGATGATGATTTTAAGGGCCGGCTTATGACCTAATAACGGTAGAATCAGAAAACCCTGCGTCTTTTGTTTCTTTGACTTGAAATAAGTCACGATCTGGATTTCTTTTTCTGGCGTTGTCTTGATTATCTTGAGAAAGGTTTGGGGTGGGTCACCAGGGGTTTTAATGGGCTAAAGCGTTGCAATTGCAGCGGTAGAGATTGATGCCGGTGTTACGGGCGCAGGGGCAAGCCTGTTTAATGTTGAGCTTACGTTTACTCTTTTCTTAATCTCCTTGGTGATGTCTATGCGTATAGAAAGGAGGAAATTGGAGATGTCTTGCCGGTTCTGCTTAACGGTGTTGGTTAAGCAATCTAGCCGGTGTGACTTAGTTTTGATTATTTTTACAACCTTGTTCTTCATGCTTCTATATTTTCCATACTGTTTTTTTAGGTGCTCCTGCATCTTCTTAAACTTGGCAAAACAAAAATAACAAATTAAACAAGAAAGAAAGGTTTTTAAAAAGATGTTTGTTTGTTCTTGAAAAACGAGTTTCAGGAAGCTTCTAAAAGATGCAATCTAGAAATGCACCAGAATCTGACAATTTTTTTGCAAAAATTGTCATGGCTTTGGTAAATGTCTCAAAGTTTCAATGGCCTCATTTAATAAATGTGTAAATAACGGAAACTTTCCGGAAGTATGGAAAAGGGCGGGTTATGTCTTGTTGGAAGTTGTTAAAAAGCTTTTGAAAGTTTTTTATCAAAAAAGGTTATGCAATCTATAACGCGATTGATGTAATTAAACAGTAGTCATAGTTGAAAAAAAATACAGTTATAACATAACATCTTGATTGTTTTAAACGTAAAGAATGTGCTTTACAATGTTGGGGTATAAGTGTTGAATAAAATGGTGGCCTATGCCGACAACCTAAAAGTGATTGCCAGAGAAACTAAAAAAGACAAGAAACTGCTTTCTCGTTTTTAGAGAACAAAAATTAAATAAGTTGATTTTGAAATTATTTCTGGAAAAATGGAACTTTGAGACTAAAATAATCGATTTTTTACTATTTTTCACCAGAAGCCTGATGTTGGTAGTTTTAGTCTCTTGCATAAAGTTTTTTGTCGGTGGTAATGCAAGACGAGTCCGCCCGGCTTTGATCAAGCCGAGCTTGTTTGCTGTTGTTTTTTTTAGTGGCCGTTTTTTGCCACTCACGCTAGACACACAACTCGGCAGGTGATTTTGTGCTTGAGAACGAAAAGATTAGCAAGCTAACCATTAGATGGTCTTCATAATAACACTATTTTAAACGCCAGATACATAATTCCGCATTCACTTCTCTCTACTACTTTCTGTCTTTTTTATTCTCTTTTTTTTGACACCGCTTTTGATTTAGTGTTGACAATAAGTCGCCCTAAAGAATCCACTCACTACAAACACTAGTTACACAATCCGGCTTACTTTACTATTTACTGTATCTGTTCTAAAATTAAAATATTAAGTGTGTTTGTAAACTTTGTTCTTTTGTATGATTTGTAAATTGTGTTATCGTATAAAAAACTGCGAGAACGCTTGATAACTGGTGCGCCAGTTTTGTTAACTTTAGACCACTATAAACATAATGAATCAAAGCGATGAGTTTGAGAGATTTTTGCTTTTTATTGGTAAAAACATTTTGAATTTTTGCCGCTTCATACTACATTCTAGAGCTTTTTTATGAATTTATTATATTATTTTAAAATTAATTGATACTATTTTTTTTAATTATCCTTATTTTTTAAATGATTTATTAATGTTGCAACATTGTATTAAAAAAAAATAAACTTCTCATATTAGCCAGTGTTTTATAAGCATATTTCTATGTGTGTTATTAGGTCATTTGGCACATTTCTAGACCAACCATTTTCCATGCTCATGACAAAGTTTTCATTGTTAAAATCCGCACTTTACACACAAAGCACATTTTAATGTAAGTATAACGCAAAAATTTCTGGTACTTAATGAGTATAAAATCCTGAATTGTGAAACAATAAACCTTTACGATTTCATTAAAAAATTGTACAATATTTAAAAAAGTTAAATAATTCTACAATATGACATTTTGCATAGCATTTTAAACCGGATAAAATTACTTTTATATCTGCGACGAGGAAAGAAAAGCAATATATTCCTACTTTAGATAAAAATAATTCCGCGAAGCTATCCCATTAAAAGAGTAAAACAGAAATGAAATTATGCAGAAGTTATTTGCATCGAGTTTTAAAAGGAATTTAAAGTTGGCTTGGCTTGCGATGATGAAGGAGGAAGGGGATGGCTGACGTAGCGGCACGTCGTCCCCACTTCCCTACTTCATCTAGTGAATAAAGTGAACGGTGTAACTCAATTATATATAGCGTAATTACGATCGCAGATAATAAACAACGGAAAATAAGTCAGAAAATATTGATGTCATTACGGCATTGTGCCGGCCCTGACAGGTCTATTAAACTCGCGAAGCGGCGCCGCGGCTTCAATGGCAGCCATGTTTTATTCATTCTCTCTTTATGATTAATCAATTTATAGAATGAATATGATAAATTACAAGCTTGTCGGGCTGATTAAGTGAGCGCGTAAATGCTCACGCTAATTTCATCGTCACGTGTCAAACACAAAACCGATGCCTAAATGGGAGTCGCTTCTCCCCCGTTGCGCCTGCTGCACCCGTGGCAGAGAACTCTGAATATATTATGTATCGACAGCTATTCGAAATCCTTATGTATATGTTCGATCCTTCTTATAAATCATGTCTTTTTTGTATACATTCCGGATTTGCATGGATGGATATCAGTTTATAAAAACATTTTTCATGCGATCAGTTCTAACGGTCAAATGTCTTTCAGTTCTGACATATAAAAGTAATGGCCCATTACTACATAGCATACATACAAATCATTTTTTGTAAACATATTTATCAAATCATCTCACAAAAATAATTTATAAAATATTATAAATAAATTTAGTAACTCATAATTACAAAATAATATATAATTTATAATAAAATTTTTAATGTTTTTTTAATATTAAAATAACATGTGCTTGGCCAATTAATCTTCTTTGTTTCGTTTTTAATTGCAATTTTTATTTATTGCATGTAGTAAACTGAATTAATTAATTCCCGCTTTTAAATTGCATATAAAATATGCTGTACAATTTATATTGCAAAAAAGTTGTGTGCTAGCGAAGTTTTGTTTTGTTAGATTAATATGAGTTATTATAAACATAAATAATGTTGGCATTGATGTGAGAGCCAGAGTTCATAAAATTTTAATTAAGTTGAATAAAATAATGTTCTATAAATATCATATAATTTTCTTTATAGGTATTTGTTTGAAACTGAAGGCTGGAATTACTGAAGCTGGTTTTGATTGAAAGCACCAAGCTATTAAAAACAATAATAAACTATATATAGTTAAGTTTATGCATGTTAGCATTTAAACCATTTTACTATTACTTCTGATTATTTTTTGATAAAATTTATAAACTTTTTTGTAATGGTTGGACTTGTTCTCTAATAAAAATATTTACCAGTGGGTTGTCTGCAATAGTAATTATGCATTATAGCTTAGATTTGTTGAATAAAAGCAACAACGTCTCAGAATTGACAGTGAATCTCTTTTACAACATTGAAATAAAGTTTTTCTTTAAAGAATAGTTAAGTGCAATTGCTTTTTTTGACTAAATTTTGGTCTACAGTGTTTTGTATTTTAATAGCAGTATTTATTTTGTAGATTTTTCTTCCTATAAACACAATATTAATGCTACACTGAGCCAATGTTTTATTTCTTGATATGTACGTAATAAGTTAACTTAGATTTTGTTGTCGAAACCAAAAAGGTGCCAACAAAAGCTTTGACTTCAAACCCAAATTAGTTTTGCATTTATAATTGAGCATTCAATTATCTATCATGCTAGAATGCACAAATGCACGAATGTACAATGACTTTGATTTGTTTAGAATTAGCCAGCGTAGCTCAAACTTGAGATTGTTTCTTAGTAGTTTTTTGTAAATTACTTGTCTGATAACAAATGCTTAAACCGAAGATTGTTTTTGGCAACTTTTCAGAATTTTAAATTGCTTTGGTCAGTTTGTTTTATTTGATTTGCGGCATTTTAGCCTCCATATTGCCGTTATTTTTTATTGAGATTGGGATGGGTTCAGGTTAACGACAAAGTTTCTACGTTAGCCGACAATCTATTTGGCACGTATTTTTTTGTAAAACGATACGGTAATTTCAAAGATTGTAGTTTAGTGCAAAAATTTATTGATAAATGGTATTATTTTAGTAAACTACTTTACGAGGTTTTTAGTTTTTTTTTCTTCTTCATTTTACTTGAGGTTGACTTCTTCAAAGCCAAGTCATCTGCAAAAAACCACTTAAAAAAAAGTTTTCAAGAAATTTGCTTTGTAGGCATTTTTTGTAAAGCTTTATAAGTTGGTGGCTAAATCACCATTGCATCTTTTTGACTTTGTTTAGCAACTTGTTTTTGGTGTTTTGTAGTTTGACTCGCCTGTAGTTTAGCCTGCATATTGCCGTTATTTTTAAAAGATCAGGGTGGGCTAAAGTTGATAAAAATTTTAACTTTGACCAACGCACTACTCGACACGTAAGTTTCTACGCCTAAGCTTCTCAACACCTGTATTTTGCTATTAGGCAACATTATCTTTATTAAATGATTGATATTATTTGGCTTAGCTACTTTAAGAGATATTTTTTTGTCTATTTTGTTTAGGGTTGAGCTTTTTTGAACTTTGGTCAATTTATTGCAAGACTTTTTTACAATGTGGCATTACTGCAAAGTTATTTGCAAACCTAGTCACTTTAAAGTTTTAAAGTAATTTGCTCTATAGACACTCATTGTAAATTTTTATAAGGTTGTGGGTAAAACATCATTGTTGTTTTTGTTTTTGAAAGCTTTTAAATGTTTTATTTAGCTTGTTTTGTACAACTTACGGCATATCAGCCTGCTTATTGCCATGGCATTAATATTTTACTTTGGCAGACACTCTGCTAGACGTATTTGTAAGGGTCGTGGTTTATTTTCTTGGGCAGTTTGATTGATTGATTTCATTTTGCTAAGCTGTTTTAAAAAGCTTTTAGCTTTCACCTTTTTTCTGTATACTTTGCTTGACGGTTTCTTTGCAGCATTGTTCTGGGAGGTACCACAGGCAAGCCATCCAACAACTTAACAATATTGAAAAGAGCTCTGTTTGTATTTATTGTAGAACTCTATAAATTTGTATTTCAGTTTGCAAACTGCCATTATTTTTATTGAGATTAGTGTAGGTTAGAGTAGACATTATTAACAAAGTTTTTATTTCTAACAGACATTAATTTGCTAAGCTGCTTCTTGCGGTTTTTCTTTTTTCTTTTCCTACTTTGATAAAAGTTGACGTTTTTAAAGCCTTGGTTAGTTTACGGACAGTTTTTATGAAAATCTTACTTTTTTGTAGTGCAGCACCAGTATACTAGGCACAGACAATTTGGTCTGCTTCTTACAGTTGAATTTCAAGATTTTTGAATAATGGATTATTGTTCTAGTTTATGCTAGTGATGACATTCTAAAAGAATATTTGATATTGGCCTTTAAAACAGTTTCTGAAGAATTTACCTAAATCGTTAATCAGTGTTTACGTGAGGGTATTTTTCCAACTGTATGGAAGATTGTCAAACTGGTTTTGATACCAACAACAGGACAAACTGCCAAATGACTTTGTTTTCTACAGATTTATTAGCGTACTGGACAGTACGATTAAAGTTTTTGAATGGTTATTAGTAGATAGGCTTGTTAAGGAACTTGAGATAAAAAAGGGCTTATCTAAATAGCAGTATGGTTTTTGTAAAGGTTGTTCTACGATCTAAATTAGCAGCGACGTAAAGAAACTTGAAGTTTGTTAAATAGAACTTATTACGTCGTAAGTACAGTGGATGTGGATGGCAATGAATTGAATGCGTTTAATTAAATTTGTTGCCATTGCGCATCATTAAACACGGAAAATCTTTAAATATCTAAGGCAGTTGCTTAAGCAGTAGAAAAGTACAAACGAACAACAAACAAAGAATTGCAACAGTCAATTGTGGATTTGAAAGTGTAGACTGTAGAATATGCGACGGCGTCTTTTGGCCCCAAATTTTCTAAAAGGTTTGATACTCTTTTAAAATAGAATTATAACAACTTTGCTTCAATGCTACGGTTGCAACAAACTGGATAGCAGATTGGATTTTGAAGCAAAAACTACAGCTAGTTACATAATTGTTTTATTAAGAAGATTGTGTTAGAAGATGGGAAATTGTCAAGATAGATACTATTATTAAGACTATTTTGAAATCTATTTGATTGAAAGCCTCGGCACTACAAACCTTTTTGTAGTACCAGTATCTACCAATGACTTAATATTGTTAAGACATTTTCTTTGTGGTTAGTATCTGTTTCTTGTAGTTTATCTTGGCTGCACGTGAGTCTATCTATCGCTGTTTTGCTTTGCAATAGTCTAACCTAACCTAACTATTTTAGTTGTGCTACTTGTCTATAAATTTTTTTTTTTAGTTTTTTGGTTTTTAATTCTGTTTCTTCTTGTTACTACCAAACCTAAACCGCTTTTCATCTATCATTATTCTAAGTTGGACATATTAAAAATGAAAGATTTTATTAATAATTTTTATTTTCATTTTTATTGTTTATTTTCTAAGGATACACAGCAGAAAATCTTACAAAAACTATTCAAAATGTCATCAAAAAATTTGTTCCGTTTTCTAATTCAAAAAACATAAAACATTTAGGAAACAAGTCAGTAACTGTTCTGAACAGACTAAACAGGATTATAAGAAACCTTGTAAACATTGTGACAATCTAATACAATCTGAAAAAGACAGGATTGATGGAAACAAAGCTAATCAAATTTTCCAGTTTTTTATAAACAACAAAAAAAAATTAAAACCATAAATTCCAAACCATAACCATAATAAAAAACTAATTTTAGATTCAACTATTATAAACTTTCTTATTGCTGTACCTAAAATGTCTGCTAGTAGTAAAATAATGGATTTGATTTATTGTAAGAAAGATATCTTTTTAAATTAATTACTATAAAAGCATCAGGTATAGATGAAATTATACTTATTTTTCTTAAAACGTTTGCAAATGAAATAGCTTTTATTCTGACTAAATTATTTGCCTTATCATACAAAAACCTAACCTATACCTAAAAAGGGAGACAGGTCAGATTCTTCAAATTGTAGGCTAATTGCATTATTAATCAATCTATCAAAAAAAAATTGTAAAATATATTAGTTTTTACATTGGCAAGTTCTTAGAACAAAATAACTTCATCTTAGATACAAAACGTTTGACAACAGATCTTTTGACTTATAATAGTCACAAACACAAATTCTATTTTAAGCAAACATGGAGAAAATCTTGTAGTAGCTCTAGACATTTCCAAAGATTTTGATAGGGTATGGCATCCTAATTTTATCAACAATCTTTATTATATAGGTGTTGGTCATAAGTATGTTAATCTTATTAATAGTTTTTCGGACAATAGTAAAACTATTGTTAAAATTGATGGTTTTAATTCTGATCTCAAAATTATAAATGCTGGTGTTCTTTTAGGTTTTTTTTTTGCTAACTTTATTTTTGTTCACATTAATGAACTTCTTTAAGTAACAAAAAGTCCTTATTATAGTTTTGCAGATGATAACACACTTTATACTTTTCCTTCTGCTTATCTCTTGAATGTCGCAAGTTCTCGTGATTTTCCCATTGTGCCTTGCTGACTTTTGATTTCCTATCGGGCTGTTTGCATCTGTTTGTGACTTACTTCCTTAGATTGTTAGGTCACGATGCACGGCTTTGATGCAGATAGTTTCCTACTGCGTTTGTCATTGTTGTTGTTTTTTTTTTTTATGTAGTTATTACATCTATTGGTCGTTTGTAGTGTTTTCTCATGTAGATTTGTTTTTTGGTGGTATTTCTTATTTCGTCGTTGTTGTGTACTTCTGCTTTCTCGAAGAATGCTTTGGCAGTCATTTTGATGTGATCTATCAGTGTTGTTGTTTTTAGATCTTTTCTTAGGTCCACGTTTCTGATGTACCATAGAGCGTTGGTGATGAGTCTCAGGCAGCCGCCTGATGCCGCGTATGTTAATTGTGGTCGTATAGTGCTCTTATAAAGCAGCATTTTGTTTTTAAGGTCATGCTTTTGTTAGTTAGCAGTGGGTAAAGTTTCATTGTTGTTCCGATGATTATGTTTTTTATATTTTGTGTGTGGGCTTTCCAGCTCAGTAGTTGGTTCATGGTGATTCCAAGATACTTTACTTCTTTGATCCATGGTATGGAAATATTGTCAATTTTGATGTTGCCGTATGGAATCTTTCTTTTTTTGGTGAAGAGGATTGCTTGGCTTTTGTTGGGATTTATTTTTATGCTCCATTTTTTGCTTGTTATTAGTTTTGTTGACGTAGATTTATGTAGGATAGCTGTGTCATCTGCATATTGCGCGGTTATTGTTCCGTTGTTGGCGGTTGGCATATCTTCTACGTATATGTTGTATAGGATGGGGGAGAGGGCTGATCCTTGTGGGGCTCCAGTTGTTATAGTTTTTCTGTTTGATAGTGTTTTGTTTATTCTTATTTGAAAATGTCTTTTGTTTAGGAAGGAATTTATAAATTTGCATAAGTGTTTGTTGTTGCATATTCTGAAGGACAATGAGTCTCTTGTGCCATACCTTATCAAACGTTTTCTTTTATGTCAAAAAATATGGCACCTGTTGATTTCCTTACGCAGTATCCTCTGCTTATGTAGTCTTTTCGGAATCCATACTGGTGTTTTGAGATTATGCTGTCATGTTCTTTGTTGTGATAATTTATTATAGATAGAATAATTCTTTTGGCTATTTTGCTGAAGGAGCTGAGCTGACTTATTGGTCTGTAATGATGGAGATTTCATTGGTTTTGAGAAGACTATTATTATTGCGGTCTTCCATGCTTTAGGAAAGTGTCCATTTCTAAGCATCGCATTGATGATGTTGGTAAGGCATACAATGGCTTTTTTGGGAAAACTTTTTAGGGATCTGTAGGATATATTGTCTAGTCTAGGAGCTTTTTTGGCATTGACTTGTATTATTATTTTTGCTACTTTTTTTGGCGTTGTGTGTTGTAGTGGTTGATCAATGGTTGATTGTAAGTGATGTTCAAGTTCATCTTCTACTGCTTTCATTATATTTGTGTCGAGAATGTCGTACGCCGGGCTGAATTGGTCTTCCATTGTTAGGGCAATGGCTTCTGCTTTTTCCATGTTGGTGTGTGCCATGCCGTTGCGGCCATGGAGTGCAAGAATTGGAGTGTGGTTGCTTCTAAGTTTTTTTGATATTTTCCAAATTTTGGGAATGTTGTTGGCTTTCTTTCTTCAAACATTTTATGTCATTGTTGGTTTTTTAACGTTTTAAATTGTTCTTTTATGGAGAAGCGTATAATCCAGAGCATACACTAGGGAAATGCTTTTGCTGGAAGGACATCAGAATGAAGGTACAGAATAAAGTCGGAAAGGAGATAACCGTCAGCAAATCTGACCCCATTTATGGTGGAAAGTGCAAGCAACTGGAGGGCCATTGATAAAGGATTAAAAAAATAATGGCAACAAAAGAAGAAGAGGAAAAGATAAGACTTAGAAGCTGAAAATAGAAAGTGTCTTGGACATGTGAAGTAATACCACAATGGTGATTCCGCAAGCCAAAGAGGATATAGAGGTTTAGGGTTTTAATGGGTATATGGGAAACCGGGAGCCCTACACAATGTTACGCATTTTCTTTTTCACAAAAAAAAGTTCTTATCGGGGCTATGCCGTCAATGTTTTCTTTCAGGGATTGTGAGAAGAGTATCCAATCTGTATGGGTTACAAATTTGTGGTTAATCCTCTCTCGTAGAGCTCTAGTAGTACTAAGTTGTGGTTAAAGCTAAGGTCATTGATGGTTTTATCTTGATTTGGAAGTTGACGTTCTTGAGTATTGTTGCGGTAAAAACGTCATTTCTGCAAGTGTTTAGCTCAGGCACTGTAATCACGATTGCATTTGTTTTCAGAGTGAGCGTGTTGGGGTGTCCATTTTAGAATGGTTTATAGATCTTTTTACAATGATTAGTTCCCAAATACGTAAAGGTATTTGGGAATTTCAGCGTTTGGTTAGGTTTGTGGTTTGACTCAGACACTAGCATGTAAGAACTCTTTCAGTTTACCTTTTGTAAGTTTCTGGTTGGCGTTTTTATTACTTTTGCATTGCTAGGCTACCAATTGGTAGGTTCTTAATCAACTTTTGCAAATAGGAGATGCTATGTGGCATATTTTGTCAATGTGTATGATCTCCGTACTTTTTGCTCCTTTTTGGAAGTTTACTGAGACCATTGAGAATTGAATGAATTTGTTTCTCATTCTGTAGATGTTTGAATGAGAGAACCCAAGCGATTCTTAAGCTAAATCAACGTCTTCTTCCGTTAGGTATTTTGGGACGTATCTTATTATTACCTGTAATCTTAGCATACTTATCTTTGGATGACTAAATCTTTTATTTTCACGTCATTTATTTGTAGTTCCGTAGTTATATTTTTGTCGATGTTCATTTTTTTTTAAATTTCCATTAGTTTGTCGTGTTTCACTCAGTCAAATGCCTTTTTGTAGTCAGTAAAGCATAAGAATACATTGGACATTTTTGCAGCTTTGTACCGATACATTTATGCTAAATAAGGCTTAGCGGGTTCCAATAGCTTCTTTGAACTTTATAAATTCTTGGCCGGTAGTATAATATTGTGTTCCCGCCCACCCGCCCAAGTGTTAGTCATTAAGGAATTAAATTTTACTACCGCTGATTGGTTTCTTGCAGCTAACATAATGACTGACATATGTCAATAAGTTTAAAGAGGTAGGCGACGTTACTAATTTCTTGATACCAAATATGTGGGCGGGTGAGCGGGAACACAGTTTATGAGTTCTGAGCCGGTAGTTTAATATTGTGTTCCCGCCCGCCCGCCCAAGTGTTAGTCATCAACGAATTAAATGTCACTATTGGTACTTGTAATTCTGCAGCTAACAAATATGACAGAATGACTGACATAATGACTGACAGATGTCATTAAGTTAAAAGAGGTAGATGACGTAATCAATTTCTTGATAACAAACATTCGGGCGGGTGAGCGGGAACACGTTTTATACATTTTGGGCTAATAATTTATTATTGTGTTCCCGACCACTCACACAAGTGTTAGTCATTAAGGAGTTAAATTTCACTACCGCTGGTTGATTTCTTGCAGCTAACAAATGTGACATAATGACTGACAGATGTCATCAAGTTTAAAGAGGTAGGCGACTTTACAAATTTCCTGATAACAAACATTTGGGCGGGTAAGCGGGAACACAGTTTATGAGTTTTGAGCCGGTAGTTTAATATTGTGTTCTTGCCTGCCTGCCCAAGTGTTAGTCATCAACAAATCAAATTTTACTATTGCTACTTGTGTTTCTGCAGCTAACAAGTATGACAAAATGACTGACAGATGTCATTAAGTTAAAAACGGTAGATGACGTAATTAATTTCTTGATAACAAACATTCGGGCGGGTGGGCGGGAGCACAGTTTATGAATTCTGGGCCGCTAATTTAATATTGTGTTCTCGCCCACCCGCCTAAGTGTTAGTCAATAAGGATTTAAATGTCATTACCGTTGGTTGTGTTCTTGCAGCTAACAAATACGAAAAAATGATTGACAGTCATTAAGTTAAAAAAGGTGATGACGTAACAAATTCTTGATAACAAAACTCGGGCGGGTGGGCAGGAACACTGTTTATGAATTCTGGGACGGTAATTTATTATTGAGTTTTGGTCCACCCACCCAATTGTTAGTCATCAAAGAATTAAATGTCACTATTGCTGGTTGTGTTCTTGCAGCTAACAAATATGACAGAACGACTGACAGATGTCATGACATTAAAAGAGGTAGGTGACGTAACTAATTTTTTGATAACAAACACTTGGGCGGGTGGGCGGGAACACAGTTTATGAATTCTGGGCCGGTAGTTTAATATTGTGTTCCCGCCCACCCGCCTAAGTGTTAATCATCAAGGAATTAAATGTCACTACCGCTGATTGTGTTCTTGCAGCCAACAAATATGACAGTATAACTGACAGGTGTCATTAAGTTAGAAAGTAAGGTGACGTAACAAATTTAAATAAGTAAAATTTTTTTTTTTATTAGATTTTTTTTTGTGAGTTTGAAGGTTGTAGTCGTTTTATGCATTGCAGATTGTTGATTTTTGATGTTAGTGTTTGTACTGCATTATCGATGTCTTGATTTGTTCTTAGTTCTGAAAAGAGGCCAAGTTCTTTTCGGATGTAGTTGTTTTTGGTTGTGGAGGTTTTTTGGATTATGGACGTTTGCTAGTTGTAGTTGGACTAATAGGTAGTCCGATTCTACCTCGTCAATAACTGTTAATGTGATGTTGTTGTTGATGTGCTTGGTTATAGCTATGTCTAGGATGGAGTTGGCTTTGAGTACTGTAGAATGTTGGTGCATCTGGACTGTGTACAATTGTTTGCCTTTTTTCAATGTATTTTAGTAGTGACTTTCCTCTGACATGTTGGTGTTGCAGTTCCAAGCCCGATGTTTAGCGTTTATGTCGCGGCTAGAACTGTTGGGATGTTTTCTTGCAGTGCTGAGTTTAGATCTGAGTGTAGCAGTGGCTTAGATGGTGATTGATATGCTGTTATAATTTTGATTTTTTCTATGGATTCGACTTTGAATTGCCCCAGTTGCTTCAAGGTTTGTCATTTTGGGTAGGCCAATTACTGCATGTTAGATCGATCTTTTAATTAGCATGGCAGTGCTACCTCCTTTTTGGTCCACTATGTCATTTCTGTAAGTATGATAATTTGGGAATTTTATTTTGTTTTTGGTTTTGAGGCCTGTTTCCAATAAGACCATTATGTCTGTTTGATGTTTGAATAGGTAGTCTTTGAGTTTTTCTGTTTTGTTTTTTAAAAGCTTATGTTTAGTATGTTTTGGTGTGCTGCGATTATGTGCTTATGTTTATTAGCGCAATCATGAGTATTTGTTTTAATAGCTCTTTGCCATTTTTGAGGTGTTGATTTGCCTTTAGTATTCGGGGCATCTTTTGTAGCTAGCTGGATGGTTCCCTTTACAATTAGCACATAACGCTTGGTCTCTGCCAGCTGATGTTAGCTTGCAGTGCCCAGATGCGTGATTTTGTGCACGTCTGACGCACACAAATTTGTTGGTACACATTTTTTGTGAATGTCCGTACGCCTGGCATCTATGACAGTGTGCTGGATTTCCAGACTCAAGCTTTTCTTCGACTTTTACTTTTAGTCCTAGTATGTGCGTCATTCGCATAATTTCTATATTTTTTGAATCTTGTTCTAGTTGTACGTACATACATGATTGAGTAGTATCTTTCTTTATTGTGTAGTCTGCTGACGGAATTATCTTTGTATTCTAGTTCTTCTAGGGCAGCAGCGATTTTTTCCGTTAAAACATCTTGGTTTGTTTTTTGCTAATTTGTATGTGTGCGAGTGATGTCCTTTCTTGTCTAAATAGGTTTTAATTTGTTTGTGATCGTTAGGTGTTTTGGGGTTTATTTTTTTAATTTCAGCCTCAATTTAAAGTTCTATTAAATATTTTTGTATGTCTTTCTATGCTGTATTTCCTTCAACAAACATTGATGGGGGGTTTTTTTGTTTAGGTGCCGTTGTTTGTGTTTGTGTTTAGGTGATATTTTCATTTTCTGCGTCACTATCATTGCTGCTTGTTGATAGTAGTCGTTTTTTACCTTTCGTTTTCTTAGCGTAGGGGTCTATCCATTGGGATGAATTGTTTGTTTGGTCTTCCGGTGTAATTTGTAAATTTTTATTAGAATTATCATAAGTTTTGTCAATATTTATTGGGGTGAGTGGGGGGAAGTGTATTTTCCTCCATGTGTCATCTTGTATGCGAGACGGTGTCTATTCTTTTTTTTATTTTTGACTTTTTTGTTAGCTATTTTTAAATCTGTCATTGTTGTGTTAGTATTGTCTGGCAATTTATTATTTTCTTTGTGCAATGTGTGACTTTTATTGCAATTACAGTTTTGTTCAAGCAAAACTTTTAATTGAGAATTTATTAAATGGAATCCAGCATTCATTTCTGCTTGGAGGGATTCATTTACAGCTTTTAATGCTATTATATTATGTGCATTTTCTTTAATTTTTGCATATAAATTTATGGTATTAGTGTCTATTTTTTGTTTTAGTACCTTTAATTGCATCTCCGGGAAGTCATCAATCGGGATTTCTATCACGTTGTTATCATTGTTGTCGCCCATGGTGCAGCCGTTGTTTACTGCGGGTGCTTCGTGCCGCCCGCAATGAATTATCACTTTATATTGTTTTTAATGTCAATATTAATGTTCACTTCACTTCCATTTGTTATAAGTCACTTGTTCATTTGTTATTCACATTTATTGTTGTCGTAGCGATCTGCACTCTAGCACGGTCGTAGGGCTACTTATACTTTCCAAAGACTATATTGACAAATATGGCAAAGCTTTTTGAATTTTCTAGATTAGAATCTGTAGCACCTATAAACAAAAGACTCACTTACTCCCAACATTTCTATTTTAAGTCTAAAAAAACTCAACTTTTAGTCATCATCAATACCAAATATTATACTAAACAACAAATCCATATCTAAATATTTTATAATTTGTTTTTTAGGAGTTACAATTTTGTATAATCATTTTTGGAATGACCATGTTGTTGACATAGCTTTGAAAGTATCTAAAAAGTTAAGACTTTTTAATAGATGTAAAAAGTATTTTACTTCTGTTTAACTTTTGCATGTATACAAAACTTATATTTGTTTTTGTCTTGAATATTGTTTCCAAATATGGAGAGGAGCATCGCAAACTACACTATCTCTTCTAAATTTTATTCAAAAACTAGCTATTGAATTATTGCCAAACCAAAATTGACTAATAAATACCTTACAACACAGGCATAATGTTGCAGATTTTTGTTTTTTATAGATATTTTCATGGACATTGTTCAAACAAAATAAAAAACATATTGCCATCTAAAGAAATATTTACTTGTAGTACAAAGCTTGCTATGACTTCTAAAAAATATACACTGACAGTTCAAAGAAATTAAACCGTACTATTGACAGATGGAATAAATTTTTTAATTCAGTATTTTCCAAGACTTATAAGTCATAAATATTTAAAGTCAATGTTTAGAGACTGGTTAAATCTAGTCTCCAATGTAAAAGTTTCAACGAGTGTTGTTTCACTCCTTGAAATTTCAAGGTATTTTTATGTTGTTGTGACATTAAGTTCTTAAACATCACATTTTGAAATTAAAGAAAAAAAAATTGTTTGAGTAGTGTTTTTAGTTTATTTACACTCTGTGTAAAACTCATTGTATGGGCACTATTTAATTAAATTATGACAAAACGCCCTCTGCTATAGCATCAAAATGTGTCTTATAAAACTTAATTTTACTATAATATATACTATATTATAACATTGTTTAGAAGTTAAAAAATATTGAATTATGAGAAGATTTTACATTATTTTGATGATAATTAATTAAACTAAAAAAATTAGATATATTAATTTAAACATATCATCACTACAACATTGATAACATGTTAATTAAACAAATTTACATGTTTGCATAATTACAACAATTTTTTATTTATTGTTGAAAATTTTAGTATTAATAATTTGTATTTTTTTATCATTCTACTTTGACTTTTTGCTGCTGATCCCAATTTACATAATATCCTCGATCACTCTATTGAAATTTCTAAAACTATTGAAGCTTATAATTCGCTCAACCGCATCCAAAACATGCAAACACCCCGGAGGTAAAGTACACACAACATCAACTGATCCATGAGTAAATTTAATCACGAAAAGCTTCCCCATATTACCCCACAATGACAGTCTAGCAGAGTTGTATGTACATAAGAGAGACGAGATTAGACCCTCACTGAATAAATGCCTATTTTTATTTTCAAACATAATAAAACACAATGAATTTATTATGTACACAAAATAAGTATTCATTTTAATTAATGATTTTTATTTGCAATCTTTATTTTGGCAGAATATTGCACTAACTGAGCTTTGTAGAATTTGCTGGGCGATCCAACTAGCTTATAATTTTATTGCGACGAGAAAAGGCGGAATAATTCAAGCATTCCAGTATGTTTATTATACATATGTGTTGTACATGTCTAGGAATGTTGTAGCACCGTACGTGTTTTTACGGCTGGACATGATAAACATATTTTTTAAATTTATGTTGTAAATTTAAAGTTTAGTAATAAATAAATAAATAACAATTTATTTACAAAAAATAAAATTATAGCTACACAATGCAAATAAATAACATTGTTTGTAAATAAAGTTTTAATAAAATTGTTTGATATTACTATTAGCTTAGCAGTAATCACTTCAGCATTAAACCAACAACATTTCCAACTAACCAAATAAATGTAAAAGCAAAATATTTGATAACCTTAAATAACAATGAAGTCAAAATTGGATGCGATTCCCCTCGTGCATGGAGGGAGAAAAAAGTTAATTTAACTTGTGCTGCCCCTATGGCACCTTATGCAATAAATCTCTAACTTTGGGGATACACGGCAAAGGGACAAACCATGCGTTATTCAATTACATAGACAATCCAATACCTGATTTTCAACAAAAATTCTTATTTTTAGACTGACAATAGCGATGGGGAAATACAAACGGTTTTGTAAACATTTGAAAAAAATTGCAATTTATTTTAAGCTGGTATTGTCACTATAAACATTGTTGAAATGATAACGAATCGATGGGGATTTGGAATATCAATAAAGATATGTGGAACTGTAAATTGACTTTATCCTGTTATTTATCAGGATAAAGGAATGTGAATGCCTCTATTTTGTTCGTGTTATATTTTTTTATTCACTTTATATTTGACTTTTGCATTCACTCCTGTAGTACTTTTATTTTTATGGCTTGTACGGCGTTGCGATGTAATTATAAAAGTTTTTTCCAAACAGATTTGTAAACGATTAAGTTGAAGGGGAACAAACAGATTTTCGGATAAATGGTAAACAAAATAAATGCAATAATGTTGGAAAGTTTGAGAAGGATTTTATTTAGTTTGTTTGTATTTAGTATTTAAATCTTTGTATTTGTTTTATTATGGGAATATTAAATTATGAATAATAAAATTCATTAGTATAAACAAAATGAACTAGAATATGTGTTTTTAATAATTTACATCTACTAACAATCGGCTATTTATGATTTACAAATTTTCAATTTTCACACTTTAGAGCAAAACTTTGATATTATTATTTTTTTCAAAATTTTGTTTTAATTGCGACAAACTAGGAAATAACTAAAAATAATTATTATTTGTAAGTTGAATCTAGGTAAAACCGGATATATAGTTTCTTGGATGGTGAGCTTGAACAAGTATCTGACAACATCTTGAGATAATATAATATGCCATAAATCTAAAAAATCTAACATCTTAAGACTGAGATATACTCACAAACAACAACATACATGAGTAGCAACGCAAACATTGTTTTTTACATATTTATAAACTATTTCTCTAAGTAGGGAATTGCCTGAACCAAACATCTTCTGCGACTGCCAGCCAAAAGTTATCAGAGAAGCTAAATCACAACTTAAACTAGCCCAGTTTCCATATTGTTCTTGCTGAATCAAAATTTTCTAAAAGTAGAAAATTTAAAAAAATAAGCGGAAATAAACTACTCAGTAAAAATCAAAAAACTCTTCATTTTTCAAATTAAAGCTTGAATCCAAAGATACAATTATTACAAGTTGTGTTATTTGAAGACAAAATACGTATAACTCTCTTAATTTTTGAGATTTACAACAAATGTTTAAGACCTGGAGGCTTTGCGTTGGACCTACTGACAAAAAACCGAAGCAAATAGTTCTTCAGTTGCAATCACACCTACAACGGTAAACTAAGGAGCTATTAATAATAAATCCAACAGTCCAACTTAATATGACTAACGTGAAAGACAAAGTAGAAGTAGAAAACAACAAAAAAGTTGGTTGAAAAAAAGCGCGACCAAGCGGGCGCACCTCAATTGGCAAACCACTACCGCAAGAGCAATGACGACCCGGCAAGATAGAAAGAAGAAGAAACAAGAAGATTTGTATTGGAGTTTTTGAAAGAACAGGGCAGACGGGGTAGCTTGAGCAGGTCATCTATCAGGAAGACCTCGGATGCAAAAGAAGAAACTCCGGCTGCTCAAACAGAGGACAAAGATGGGAAACCTAATCACATAGTCTTGGGAAACTTAAGTAAACTCCCTGCTACTCCATCTAAAGGGGAAACAGGACTAAAAGCGGAGGAAACCCTGCCCCAAAGCAATAAAAGAATGAAGATGGCTGACTTTCCCTCGAATGGAGAAGCCAATCTAGAAGATTTTAAGATGGACTATGGAAAGCTAAAGGATCTTTTAAGAATAATAATTGCAGAGAGTTCAAATTTGAGAAACATTGCGCTAACAAGTACTACAATAAAACCGGAAGTTAGAGATGCAGCCAACAAATTGTATGGCTACTCAGCAAGGTTGACTTTCTAGAAAAAAATGATAGAATACCAGGAGAGACAAGGGTGCGTTATAGAACAGCACCCAAAATGTCTAAGTCTAGTGGATAAAGCGGAACAAACAGAACTAATGGAGACAAAAGAAGAAAAACAAGAAAGGGACAGGATCAATGAATGCTTATCACACAAAAAGGGGTTGAAGCACTACATGCGCTGATAGACGTAGACTGGACAGAAGACCTATTCACGAATTGTGATCAGACGAGTGATACCTTTAAAGCTAACAGTAAGAAAGTCTTAGTAGTAATATTAAGTAGCAGCAAGAACACAAAGGAATACCCTGCAAAAATAATAGAAGAACGACACCCGGAATTGCTAGCAGCTATGACAGAGGATTAACAAGAAACTAAATTGTGGTGTGGGGTCACAAAAAGCTCCATCATTGCCCAAAATGGCAAAGCAGAAAAAAAAAAGGAAAAACACACGTATGTAGTGAAAACCATAAAGAGGATGGGAACACTATAAGGAAGTAACGGAATAATTAACGCAATGCAGGAAATAAAGGCAATGACAATGGGAAAGGGAAAATTGAGACTAACCTGTATCACGGATGCAGAACCAGATATGGCCAGGAAAATGTTGGAATACTGTCTTAAAAAAGAAAAACTTAAAATGAATATCTATGGCAATAGGAAACCAATGCAAGAAAGAAAAAATGATATGCCAAAAAAGCGCAGAGATAGACAGATGGACACAATTCTAATTAAACCAAAACAGGGCTGCAGCTATGCAGAAGTAATGAAATGCATGAAAAATGAGGTGAACACGGGCAAGAAAATCATCGCGGGGATAAATAAGACGAAAGATGGCAACATTAAATTTGTGGTCAAAAATAATAAGGAAGAAGTAAGGAAAGAGTTCAGGAAAACACTCGATGAGAAAATCAGCAATGTAGTCAACATTGAACTAAATAAAAGAAAAAAGACAATACGGCTGCTAGATGTAGACGGAGACATCAATGAAGATGATGTGAACGAAAAAATCAACAGTGAACTCCTGTGAGACAACCTGAGTGCCAAGGTAGATTTGGTAAGACTATCAGAAAAGGTCAACCAGAATGTAGTAAGATATGCCTTTGTGAACATGCAGGAAAAGGCAGCAGAGCACCTTATAATGAAAAGGAAAATAGACTCAGGCTGGAATAGATGGATGGTGATGGAGGTATTTGCTCTGCCAAAATGCTACAAATGTCATAGAATAAGTCACAAGGCAATGGACTGTAAAAGTACGGATGACGAGCCCTGTCGGAACTCTGGGGGGACTGGACATAAAGTGAAAGATTGCACAAATAAACAGAAGTGCTATTTATGCAATATAGAGGGTCACAAAACGGACAACATGAGATGCCCGGCATTCAGGAAACTGGTGCAAACACAGAAGGAGAAAGAAAGAGCCAAAAGAGCTAGAAAATGAAGGTTATACAAGTTAACCTAAACAGATGTAGAGCAGCTATGGACTTACTAAAATGGAACTGTCAAAAAACAGGAGCAGATTATGCTTTAGTCTCAGAACCAAATAAGGAGCAAGCAGCAAACAGGAAGAGATGGATTATAGATAAACATGAAGACGCGGCAATATACACCTGGGTGGAAGATCGGGACACAGTGATGTACGTACGCCTGCTACTTCTCCCAAAATAAAAGCACTAAACATTTTGAAAAGTGGCTAACAGAATTAAGTAAGAACCAAAAAAATCACAAAAAAGATAAGATTATTGGCGGGAATTTCAACGCCAAGTCAGGCATATGGAGTTCTTTCAAAGACGACCGGAAAGGTGACATGTTGGCGGAATGGGTAAACAAAAACGAAATTTGCGTCTTGAATAGGGAGAGAGTACCTACGTTCCAAAAAATAGAGCAAAATATTTCATAGATGTGACCCTGTGTTCCTCTAAGATGGTAACAAAAATGAGCAACTGGCATGTGGGCGAGAAAGAGATGTTACGGTTTATTTTTCATCTTGAGGTCGGCAACCAAATGTACATCATGGACCTGAAACGATTAAAGTCGTTAATAGTTTTTAACTTAATGGGAACTTATTAATTGGTAAATAACTTAATGATATAATTAACAGATATGTAGGGAATAAAGCAAAGTTAATTAATTAGTTGCTTACCTGTCGATATTGGTAGTAACTTGCTGGATGACATCTGATATCAATAGTTAGCCGATCTTGGATTCCGCTAACTTCCTTCTACCATTGTAAATAAAATTGCTACTGGTTGATAGTAGGAATTATAATTAGAAATGGTTTAGTGCCAATAAGTCAGATTATCAAACAATTTTTGTTATTATTATTAGCTTAGGTTATGTGAGGTATTATATGCTCACATCTTAGTTGGATCTTAGTTATTGTGGGAATTAATTTTATTATTGCTTAATAAAAATTTACTTACTATTTATCTGATATTTAATCTGTTGATGTTTGCCGGGACCGGGCGTGGTTAACATTACTGTGTACTGATGGAAGAGTGACAGCATTCACGTTGTTGTTGCAATATCTGGCAAAAATTGAATTGAGCATCACATTCTTGCGATTCGTAGTCTGTTAAGCGTGGGTGTCCGTCTTTATTTAGAGCAACTCCGTACTCCACTGTTGTTAATAATATTGTGCTAACAACAAATCAATTTTAATTAAATTTGAACATGTTTAAATTATTTGTGTCATTGTTTTATTGTGATTTTATGTGCGCCAAATTGACTTGTATAGTTATTATCTGTGAGATTCATCTGATTCATCTGGTTTGATTATTTGTGTAAGTACGCTAACCCCACTTACTCAGCATATACATCTATTGCGCGAGCGCGCAAACAAACCCAGCCTATGTTGTGTGCCAGTGGCGTAACTTGCAGTAGATATTTAAGGTTTAATTTTAAATATTTTTAATATGTAATTTTTATTTATACAATTATCCGTACTTCCCATTTTTACCTTTGTTGCACGTATTTTAATATTTCCACGGTCCAGTTAACCAAGTTTGTCATTTATAAGTCTCCACGACGGACCTCGTAGAAGTAAAGTGTGTACCCCTGTGTTGTTCCTATTAGTATTGTTTTCCATTTTTAATTACTGCTATTTTAATTTTTTTTTTAATTTATTCTTATTTATATACATAATGGCTTTTTGTAAATGTTGTAATAAACAAACAAAAGATTTGGAAGCCATTCGATGTTTTGTCTGTGAAGATTATTATGCATGTTTATGTGTTGGTTTTCCCCTATCTGACTCTCGTGTGCTACGATCAAAAGCAAACTATAAATAAACGTGTAACAGTTGCTCTGACTCAGGAAACACAATATCTGTGTTAAAAAGTATGGTGTCAGACTTGAGTCAACAAGTTAAAGAGCTAACAGCTGCTCTATCAAAATTATCAGCTTTAAATAACGTTTCAACCGGAATCTAAGTTGCGAAGCATACAAAAAGGTCATTGTAGAA
This sequence comes from Tachinus rufipes, assembly GCA_963932245.1. NCBI lineage: Eukaryota > Metazoa > Arthropoda > Insecta > Coleoptera > Staphylinidae > Tachinus > Tachinus rufipes. Next base: position 24,086,235 of record OZ010747.1, on the reverse strand, counting down.
TGTCACGAACGAAAAAAACGGTATACAAATATTATCATATTTAATGCTCCAGAAAATAATACATCTGACGGCAATGTTGTAGCTTCAGTTTTGCCAATATTAAGGTCTATTGTACTTGCACTGCCAACAATTTCTCAAACTGTCCGTCTTGAAAAACCACTAAATAATAAGCCACGCCCGATTAAAGTAATTTTTACTAGCACAACAGACGCTCTAAAAGTATTAAAAGAAGCAAAAAAGTTGCGTAGTTCTGCTACATATAACAAATTTTTTATTAATTCCGACAAAAGTCTCCAATAACAAGAGTACGAAAAAATTATTCGTGCTTCTTTAAAGTCTTGCATTGATAACGGAGAAAAAAACTTTTATATTAAGTATATAAACAGTACTCCTACAATACTTGTACAAAAAACTAACATTGTTCCAACAGAATGAATAAGTAGCTCACTTTTATTATCAAAACACATAAGGATTAAACACAAAAACACAAACTTTCTTTGATAGCGTATGTTCTTCTAATTTTAATATTATAGCAATAAGTGAAACTTATTTTCAAAAACTTATTTTGTGCATAGAGTTGATCGTACACGATGTAAAGCTGGTGGTGTTTTAATTGCTGTTGATGATGCTACTGCACAATGCATTCCAATTACTAATGCGCACTGTCCAATTGTTGAAATAGATTTTTCCGCAGCTACCATTCATTTTCATAAATACAAGCTCTTTTAATAATTGTTTGTTATATACCACTCTCTCAATCAACAACTGTACATAAAGCATTTTATGAATTTATTGAAGAAAACTTTGATATCAGCACTAATACATTTATTGTAGGCGATTTTGATATTTGTAATCTTCAACAATCACTGTCTGGTCATCATCTTGATCAGTTAAGCAGTAACTTTTTAAATTTCTTAAACTATAACAATCTTTTGCAACATAATAATATTCTAAATACTAATGATAAAACACTTGACCTTGTTTTAACGTCCTCTGGTATTAAATGTTTACTTTCACGTTGTTATTCTCCATTTGTAATTGAGGATACACACCATCCAGCTTTTGCTTTTGACATTAAAGTTTCTACAACTACTAATTTGCCGTTTTGTCCACAACAGACATACAAATATTGTTTTAAAAAAGTTAGTTTATCCAACTTGTACACTGCTTTTCTTGACATTGATTGGTCATTAGTGTATGCTGAGACAGATGTTGACGTATGCTGTGATAAGATTTACCAAACAATATCAAAAATGTTGGACAGACTAGATATCCTCGGTGGTTCAGCACTGGTTTATGCAAACTTCTTGTCAAAAAAAGCGTTACCACAAGTTATGTAGTCAACATAAAACTAATTATTATTGGCAAAAGTATTTCAATCTACAAGGAAAAACAAAACGCCGTATTTTATTAGACAGAAAAATGTTTACTACTGCAGCTGAAGCAAAATTGAAAAACGATCCAAACCAATTTTGGTCATACATTAATTGCTTAAAAAACAGTTCAAGAATTCCATCATTTATGATTCATAATGGAATTATGACGTCAAACCAACAAGAAATCGTAAACTCATTTGCAAATTTTTTTAGTAGTGCTTACAAAACTTCAAATCTTCCATCAAATTCTAATTCCGTCAATAATACTATTCTATTTGGAATTAAATTCATATCATCCGATGAAGTTGTGCAAGCTTCTAAACGTCTAAAAGCAAAATACACGTCAGGTCCTGATGGCATTCCTTCTTTTTTAGTCAAAAACTGCGCTACTGTCTTAGCCAACCCACTGCATTACTTGTTTAACTTAATATTAAAAACTTCAACTTTTCCAAAACTATTAAAAATTGCCCGTATCAGTCCAATTTTCAAAAAGGGAAACAAAGAAGACATATCAAACTATTGTTCAATTGCTTTAATTAACAACTTTGCTAAAGTTTTTGAACGGATAATAGCAGAACGGCTTTATTTTGGAGTAAAAAGTCTAATATCAGATAACCAGCACGGTTTTGTTAAGAAGAGGTCTACTGCGTCAAATTTGCTATGTTTTACAGAATTTGTTTCCACATCGCTCGATATGCGACAAGTGGATGTAATATACACTGATTTTAGTAAAACATTTGACACATTAGATCACGAGATTATAATAAATAAACTACGTGTTATTGGATGCTATAACAATCTTTGTAATCTATTACAGTCATATCATAATGACAGATTGCAGTATGTTGAGGTTTTAAACTTCAAATCCGCTAACTATCCAGCACTTAGTGGTGTTCCCCAAAAGTCTAACTTAGGGCCATTAATTTTTATCATTTTTATTAATGATATTTGCAAAACCTTAAAAAATTAATGTCTATTATATGCTGACGATTTAAAAATATTTTCTACAATTTCATCTATGGCTGATTGCATATCCCTTCAATCTGACATTCAAATGTTATCTTTGTGTTGTAAAACGAACTACATGCAACTAAATATATCAAAATGCTGTACGATGACATACTCTCGCAAAAAATCAAATATAGTTTTTGATTATACCATTGACAACCAATTTTTATCAATAATTACAACCTACAAAGACCTTGGTGTGCTGTTTGACAATCAATTAACATTTAATAGTCACATAGACAATATTGTCAACTCAGCATTAAAATCGCTAGGATTTATTATTAGGTCTGCAAAACCATTCTCTAATAAAGAATCTTTGCACGTACTCCATTTTGCTTTTGTCAGAAATAAATTAGAATATTGTAGTACGGTGTGGTTTCCTTACTTATTCCTATGCTTTAGAAAAAGTTTAAAGACGTTATTTAAAGTATATGTGTTACCGAGAAGATGGCCACTACCCGCTTCGCGGTCGTACAGATTATAACGCCCTATTAAGCCGTTTTGATTTTAACTCTTTTCAAGATCGTCGTAGAAGCGCTGATATATCGCTGGCCACTTAGCTGGTTTGCGGAGATGTGAATTGTCCAATCCTAAGTCTGTTCCAACATACGACTTGGACAGTTTGCAAACCGTTTAAACTGTGCACACAAACAAATATTTGTTATTCTTATGCAATCTTTTATACACAGTGATTTGTTTGTGTGCATAGTTTGAACAGTTTGCAAACTGTCTAAATCGTATGTTGGAACAGACCTCCTATTAAGCAGTTTGAACTTCCATGTACCAAGACTAGCAGCTAGAAACCAACCAACATTTATTTGTTTTAGGTCGCACAGTAATTTAGGAGTAAATGCACCTATGAACATAGTAATGAATGCTGTAAACTCCGTAGCGCCCAATCAAGCATTTTTTTAACCATTTTATTTTATATAATTTTTGTATATTTTTGTAAAACTTTTGTTTATTTTTTGTTCATTCATATTTTTTAGTTTATTCTTATCTCATAACTTCTTTATTTAATTTTATTGTAATATCATAACAATTTTCTTTCCTTGTATCTATCTACCTATGTGTGTATATTATCTCTATATTGGAACTATTCGTTCTGTTGGGATAATAATTTAATAAATAAATAAATAAATAAAATAAATAAATAAATAGAGCAAGTGGAATAAATCCATGGTTACCGGAGCCGATTAACTGCTTTTAGAAGACGTTTGTGGGTGCATAGTTTATAGGGAAGTATTTGAATTCTTACCAAATAGTGGTTTTTAAGAAAATAATTAATGGCAATGTGCAACCCAACGCTTTATGCGGATTAGTAACCCCACGTGGACCACGCGCGGACACTTTGAAGCCGCACTACAACTTAGATCAAATATAAAATCTGATTTCATACCGCTGTAGGTTTGAGTGAGCTTGACCAGCAAGAGTGATAAGGAGTGGATTGGAATTTAGAATTATTATTATATAATGGTTAGAAAGAAGTCGAGATCCAACAACTATCAATCAAGATAATTAGGATTTGTGGCAACTGGGTCTAGTTGGAAGGAGCCGTCCATTCCTTGGATTTGTATTAGTTCTCATGTGTAGTTTGTTGAATATCCGATTAACTTTAATTAATAATTAACCAGTTAATGTTTAATGTTTGCAACCGTTCTTATTTGGGCTAATCTGCCAATGCTCTTTTTTATGTTTTTTGAGAAGACAATCGAATCTGTATGGGAACAATTTTTTTTCTCTTTATTTGATCCTTTCCGTCAAATTTTAGTAATAATGTGTTGTGGTCAAAGCTTATGTTATTAATTGTATTAATTTTGACTTAAAAGTTGACATCCTTGAGTATTGCTACGTCAAGAGCGTCTTCTCGGTGACCAGCAAAGCTGTTGTGCGTGGGTTTTACTGGACCCAATAATTTATAGCTTTTTTTTAACCTAGTCATGCATTGCTTGACCTTTGACGTTAATGTTGGTACTGTTTGGTGCTTGTCTTTTACAAAGATTACTGTCCTATGGCTCTGGTTTACGTGAACGTACTTGGAAGCGCATGTCTGGGCCACACTAGTACAACATCGATGTTCTGGTTAAACAAAACTCTTGCACTTTGTCTATTTAATCTGGAATGCTGTTTGCATTTAAAACTCCGAGTAATACATTGTTTTGGATATCAAGAAGTTAAAACACGATTTTTTGTTAAAAATTATTTATGAAGCTATGTTTGAGTTTGTCGTTTTGGTGCTGTTAGCAAAAAATGTTAGCAAATGATTTGTTTGCTGTAATAGCAGCTGGTTTGCGGAAATTTGAACTTTAAGAAAAACGCATCTTTGAAAGTTTGCAAAAAGCATTGTTAAGAAGTCTAAAGACACACCACCTAATTGAGGACATAGCATCTCTTAGCGGTGTGCCTGTGAAGTTGGCATTAAGGAATGTTATTGCCTTGTTTTTTGGGCTTGACTATGATCTTTAGGTATAAGCGATTGGTTAAATTTGTGATTTTTGCGTTTTTGTTCTCTTTAGGAGTTGCAGTGAAATCAATAAGAAACAAACAAATTTGATGGATTAGGAATTCTTGTGTTTGGCCTACATATTTCTTGGTTAGGTATTCTGGAGCGTTTTAGAATACTACTTTGAAGCATTGTTTTTTGGGAGTTGACAACGTAAAGTAGTCGGCTTTTTGTAATTTAAGGTGGGATGCTGAAGGTTTTCCGTTATTGGTTTGATTGCAGTTATTAAGGGCAATTGATTGGGTGTGATAGAAGCGCATTTGCATTTTTAATAGGACATAAAAAAAATTATCCTGAATCTTATTTTTTTTTTCTTTTTGTTAATTTATGGAGAATCTTTTAAAGCCATCTATTACATTGTTGCTTGTAGCAGTGTTGTGATTGTGGAGTTTGCTTTTCCTAATGCTTGAAGATTCGGGTTGGCAACTGCGGTGAGTGAGTAGCGGTGACATGACATTTGCTTTGTAAAACTGTTATTTTATTGACAATTTGCTCTATTCTGTATGCATATTGCTAGCTAACAATATTGTTATCGAACAAGTTGCTTAGCAATTTAGTAAAAAAACGTAATAAATTGCTTAGCACCCTTTCTCAATAACGATATTGTTAGCTAGCAATATGCATACAGAATAGGGCTAATTGTTTAATTAAAGTAACAATATTTGACAGATTTGTAGAAAATAAAATTGACAGATCATATGTCATATAGAATGCTTATAAAATTTACGGAGGTAATAAAATAGAAATACTAATAGTCATATGGCCGGATGTACCAACCAAGTTCATCCCAAGTTCATTGCTTAAACAAAATCAACGTTAAATTTACGTTGTACCATCTTGATGAACTCATTCATCTTGAGGTTAAGTTGAAAGGACGCCGTCGCGCAGTTAACTACAAATTTTGCTGTTAAACATAACCCTTATTTATTTGTTGACATTTACGAGAATTTATTTTATGTTTCATAACGCATGATTATTATTTTAACTGACTTTTATGGCGGGATATATGAAATTAAATTAACAAATTACTTGCATTCAATTTGATCATGGTATTTTTACCAATGATAACAAAATAGTTTCTTCAGATGCACTAAAGTTTAGTGATTTTTAACATCCATAATAGTGTATTAATTTACAAAATTTAAAATTAATTAAATTATATATTATAATAATAGATTTACCATTTTATGTTATTGTATAATACAATTAAATAAATTTAGTAAATTATTTTATTACAACTAGTTTTGATATATTTATATCATTTTGAAGTAGTTATAATTTTTTATTTGTATTTCTCGCTATGCATCAATCTAGAGAATTCCCTAGATATCACTAGTTTCCCTGCCATCAACTTGAGAGTAAATATTAATAACCTAGCTTAGTTAACCGACGTATGGTACAACCCAAGCGCCGTTGAACCAAGGTCAAAGTTAACTCCCCAGTTAAGGGCAACCGGCTCATAAATTTGTTAATTCACAATATAATCAGAGTTACAAGAATTGATATGGTTCTGTTTTGTCATAGGTAACTAGGAAGTAACCATGGAAAAAACAAACTCAATAAATAACAACAATAAACAAATAATACTTAACATGTATCATATGTCAAATTTCACTGACATTTATTAAAGTAAATTTAAATTATTTATCAAATCACAAGTAAAATGTCGTTAGTTAGTTACGAATTAAGCGACAGTGAAGACGAATTTAAATCGAAAATAAAATCTTTAAAAAGAAAAAAGTGCGTAAAAATTGCATTACCTCCAATAACTCAATTTCCGGATGACAACAAAAATCAAATAAAAAAACAAAAAATATTAAAATTGTCTGGATTATTAGATATCCTCCCAGCACCGAAAAATACAATAGTAAACAAACCTCAGCCACCAAAACAACCTCAAGAAAATTATAATAAGATAAAGATTAATTATGAAGATGACAACATAGATATCAATCTTAACGTCTTAAAAGGCTTAACAGATCCTGATTATAATGTTAGCACATTAGTTGATGAGCCGGTTAGTAACACTTGCAAACGGAAACATCATATCACTTATCTCGCTCAGCAAGCCAGAGTCAATGAATTGGAGCTTCAGAATCAGTGGGCCGAAAGCAGATACATGAGAAAACAAACTAAAGCAAAATATGGATTCTAATTATTTAATACAATTGTAATAAAATATGTTTTTGGTTTGTGTTATGAGCCGTATGAAATGTTATCTAAGTTTACCTATAAAATGCAGCTATTATATCGATGCGGACGATATAAATTCAAGCATTGAAATTGAGCCAATTGTCTTGAATTGCCTCGTTTGATAAACATCGCAAGATAAATTTATTTCGTTTAAAATGTATTTATTAGAAATCAATACTTCAACATCAAGTTAGATTACGTTTATTTAGTTAATAATAAAATTCAATTATTAGGGCAAGTTGTATTTTATTGATTTTGGATTAAATGTAAATACATTACTCTGTAGGGTAGGATTACATTTTGATTGAATTTTGTGCAAAAATAAAGAAATGACAATGTCACCAAATTTATGTTTATTGGGAATAATAATAAGATTAGGGGCCGTGATATCCACCTCTTAATAAAGTACCTAATAAACAATTAGCTACATAACCTAACTTTTAATTTAATTAAATTTTATTTATTTTCTTAACACTTCTGAGCAGCTAGTACATTATATGCTCAGACCCTTCTTTAATTGTTAAGCAAAGTTATATATCGTAAAGTTTATATACCTTTTGTTAGGATTTGTGGATTTTAGAAAGTGATTTAAGAAGAATTTGCCTTATAGGTTAGGTGACGGAGTGTGCTTATGTCTACTATTGAATAATTAGAAGGTTACTTGATTCACCGGTTGTTTGTAGATTAATTCTTTCTTATCTGGCTTAGTGAGTTGTGGTATTGGAGTGATCAGCGAGCTTCTTGAAATATTGTTTGGCCAAAGCTTCTATGTTATTAAGTAGTGGGGGTATCTTGAGGTCGGTCTGAATGTTTGTGTTATGTTTCAATAAACAACCGAAAAGTTGAGCTTTAGAAAGTTTTAAGACAACTGAGGTGACAGTTTGCAGCTGTTCTTCAAATGAGAAAAGCATGATAATTGTAGTGTAGAGCCGAAATTTGTTCGAATACAGCATTGGAAAAAGCATATGTTTTGCTAATTTGGTTTTGTCTAGAATAAACTGTACGTAAAGCCCGTACCTATATTCCTTGTCAAAAGTAATTCTTAGCTTATTGGCAGCACTGGACGACGGTTTGGAAACGTTATTTAGATTGATGTTTTCTAAATCGAAGGTGGCGTTTTGTAGTCTTGTGGTTACTATTTTTGGTAATTTCAAGAAATAGAGAAGTGCTGTGTTGTTAGCATATTGAGCTATATAAACCCCGTGCATTCTTCTCAAAAGCAAAAGAATGGAGTTTCGAAAAACTGTTGCCGTGATCTGCCGTGAAGTAGATGTGTGGTTTTTGAGTTTTACTGCTAGGCTTCTGCGGTTTAGATACAAGTTTATCAACCTTATAAGATGCAGAAGGAAGGTTTGCTTAATCAGTTTTAGGAGAAGGCTTTTGTGCCAGACTTTATCAAAAGTTTTTTCAACGTTGAAAAAGACCTTTGTGGCTTTCTTCTGTTTGAAACCTTCTACTGTGTGGTTTGTCAAGCGGTTAATTTGATGTACACTGGATTGAATAAATCTGAACGCATGTTGATGGGAGGGGAGAAGATTGTTTATTTTCGTGTGATCTTGAGTTATGTTCAAGATCACTCTTAGTTTTGGAAAAATGTCGGTCTTTTCTAGGTTTTGGAATATTGATAACGAATGAGTCTTTTTTTTATGTAGGAAAATGCTCAATTCTAAAAATTGCATTAGCAATGTTGGTAAGAGCCATTGTTGCTTTATGCAAGAACAATTTCAAAACTTTGTTTAAGATTTTATTAGGATTTGGAGCAAACCTGGACTTAAATTTTTTGAGAATTTTTCTGAATCAAAAGTCTAACAAAATCAAGTGGGGTGTTGTTGTTGGCGGTTTTCAAAAAATCTTTTTTTTTTTGGTAGACCCTTTTGACGTGCTCTAGATCAGTGTCTTTGGTGTATGAGGGGGAGCATTTTGCGAATGCTTTCACCTTTCCCTCTAAAGTGTATTGAACTTCATTTTTGATGTGTATAGCAGGAATGAAGACCCGTCTGTTTCTTAGGGATTTAAAAATCTTCTATATCAGATTATCATCTTCTGCAATAGATTTTATTTTATTGTACACGCAATGATTTTTGTGCGTCCTTACGCAAACCTTATTGGGTTTAAAAGTTTTTTCGAGGATTGTAGGACTTAGAAAGTAATTAGTGCGACGATCCTTTCAAGGATTGTGAGATCAGAAGCCAATCCGTATATATTACAATTTTTTTTCCCTCCCGGTTGATTTTTTTTCATAAAGCTTTAGTAGTATCAGGTTGTAGTTTGAGCTGAGATTGTTGTTATTTTAGCTTGTAAGTTGTCATTCTTAAGTATAACTAAGTCAAAAACGCCTTTTTTGTAGCCCGCAAGGCTGTAATGAGTGGGTTTGTTTGAACCCAAGACAGGAAACTGTTTTGCTCTACGGAGTTGAACATAGTTTGACTCTTAGTCTTTAGCATTAGTCCTCAGCAATTATTGTGGGATGTGGATTAGCAAAAACTGTATCAAAATCCGCTATTTTGATATGATAAATTGGTCTCATATAAGTAGACGCAATTTTGCTTGTGACTAGCTCCGGTTTCAAGCAAGATTATGTCATGGTTTTTTTACAAAGATCAGATTTTTACGGGTATTATTAACATTCTCTAATACGTGAAGGTAGTTGGGAATCTCAACGCTTAAATGCGTTTGTAGTTAGATTTTGACACCAGCATAACGTTGAGGTTGATTGAAGAAGAACTCTTTCACTTTGTTTGTTTTTTTTTTTTGTAATGCTATTGGCATTCTGATTGTTTCATTGAAGGAGCAACAAACGAGTTGTTTGCAGTATTTGCTGCAGGTTTGCGAGAATTTGCAGACATAGGAAAAGAAGAAGTAAACGGGACCTGGGCTTGGATGCCTATTTGGTGTTGATGGTTTTGCTATATGCAGCCATTATTATCAAGTAAGCTTTGCATCTGTTAAAATTTGAGGAATGAGAGCTTGAGCATTTTGGCGCGGAATTTTTTGGGCAAGCCATCGAATGGTGGGACCTTGAGCAGATGCGGCAGACCGGGTTAGGTAAAGCAAAATTTTGCTTTTTTTGTTTGGGTTTTACTATGACTTTCAGACCCGGTAACTCGGTGAGCCTCATGACATCTGCGCTTTTGGCTCTTTTTGAAAGTTGCACGGTAGCAATAAAGATACAAATAAATTTGTTACTCATAAGATTGGTAGGCTGGAAACCCAAAGCTTTTAGAGTCAGACCGACGTCTTCCTTTGTGAGATAATTACGGAACTTTAGAATTACTACACTGAAGCAATGTTCCTGGACGGTTGCCCTAGTGTAGAACTTAGCTACTTTAGATTAAAAAAAATTGTTGTTTTCTTATAGCTGGCAATTGCTGCCGAGATTATACAGATATCTCATGAGTGTTAGTAACGAAAAGATAATTAATTTAATTATTTTTAAAATATGTTGCAAATTTTGAGATTTTTTTTGCAAGAGCTGCACTCTTTTTTGGCGAGAACGGCGTTATTTTTTCGGGCAGAGGTTTGTGTGCTTTTTGGTTTGAATTGTTGGTAAGGGTTTTTTGGACGGTGATGTATCCTTTGGAGTTGGCTGGCGATGCAGGGTGTTTTGCGATAAAAGTGGGGCTTAGTTTGGCGTTCTCCGGAACGAAAGGTCCGGCAGGGTTGCGGCGGTAGTTACCTTTTTGGCTTTGCCATTTTATTTTTGTTTTTTTGAGGAAGAGCGTTAACCTTCCTGTTTGTCTTCCTTTGACTTCTTTCTCCTCATTGGCTATTTTATCTACACTTTATTTGGCGGGTGGAAGCGTTAGCGATGGTGGCGGTCTGAATGGAAACTGTGGCTACTTTTTAAGCAATGGTGGCAGAGTGTCGGATAGTTTTTTGAAGTGCTTTAAATTTTTTTTTTTATCTTTTGCTATTTAGAACAATTTGGTTTTAAGATTGCATTAAAAATTGAAGATATGGTAATCTGAAAGTTTAGTGCGGCTTGGTTGCATTTAGGTGCGGTCGGTTTACGTGTCAAACTCAAACTAGACACTGACAAAAAATCATTTTTTAAGAAAGTATGGGAGAGGGACATAAAAGGCCAATGATCCTTTAAGATTATTACGCGCAAAAAAAGCAATATCCTCAAATATGACAAAAAGCAACCTTAAAGACCGCAAAATGTGGAAAATATTTAAGGCCTTACTTAGCCTATTGCAGAAAAAGTCGAGCTTTTGCTGACAACATCAAACTGCAATGCTTGTCCGTTATGTTTAAAGATTATTATATGGAGCACGTCAAAAGTATCTACTGAGTAATCAATAACATTTTTGAGGACAAAAACAACAACATTTCTTTAAACAAATCCGTATGCACATTCCTTTAGCGGCTATCACGCACCCCAATCGGAGTAGTATGTCCGTAATAATAACATTTATAATAATCTATTTATCTTTCTATTGCGTCAATACATTAAAATTTTGGCCAACATTTTTTTTGTGGTTTGGGGGAAAAAAAATTTAAAGACTTAATTCTTCCTTTTTCAGTGTTGAATTGAAAGTTCTAGACCGTTTAGACTCATTTACCTTTTATTTGGATATTAGGATTTAAGAGATGGTTAAGGTTTTGTCCTATAGGTTGTGGGGTGGAATGTTGTATTATTTATTTTAGATTTGGGTACGGTTGCTTGAATAACCGGTTGTTTGTAAAAGAAGTATTTCTTGTCTGGCTTGGTAAGTTGGGTCTGATTAGGGTTGGAATAGTTTGCAAAGTTATCGTTAGCGCAGTGGGGGCATCTTAAGGGCTGTTAAAGTTTTCCAGTTGTGGACAAACCATGGAGATTTAAGGAGTTTTTTTTTAAATGTTATTTTTTATGACCTTGAGACGATTGAGGTGAAAGCTTGCAGGCATTAGATTGGAGACGCAAAAGTGAGCGTGGGTCTGATGATAAATGTGTAGAGCCGGACTTTGTTCCGGAGAAGAAGATTTTTTGCCATTTTGGCTTTATTAAAAATGGTCTGCATATGCAATTTGTACGTAAGTCTTTTGTCAAAGATTATTCCTAGATACTTGGCACTATTGGACTAATGTATGAAAACGTTGTTAAGGTAAACGTTCTTATTGGGGTAATTTGATGCCGTGTGAAGAAAACAGCTTTGCTTTCTGTAGATTTACTTTGATTTACTTTTGCCTTTTGTTTAGCCATTTTTTAAGGTTGTTGGTGAGTATTATGAGTGACCTTGGTGGAAATTTACTTTCATTTTTTTGTCGCTTTTTTGAACGGTGATGTATCATTTGGAGTTGGCTGGTGATGCAGGGTGTCCTGCGGTAGAAGTGGGGCATTGTCCAAAACAGAAAGTCCTGCAGTGTTGCGGCGGTATTCACTTTTTTGACTTTTTGGAGGGGGTTTGCCATTTTATCTTTTGTCTTCCGAAGAGGAGCGTTAAGTTTAGCGTTTGTTTTTGTCTTTACTTTATGTTTTTTGGCGGGTAGAGGAGTAAGCAATGGTTGCGGCATGCGAGGTGATGGTGACTACCTGTTGGGCAATGGTGACGGTGAGTGTTGGATAGTTTCCTGGAGTGTTATAAAGTTTTTTTTTTAATCTTTTGTTATTTGGATCAATTTGGTCTTAAGAATGTAATAAAAATTGAAGATATGGTAATCTAAAAGTTTATGCGACAGGGACATAAAAAGCCAATAACCCTTTAAGATTATTGCAAGCAAACAAAACACTATCCGCAAAAACAACAAAAAGGCAACCCCAAAGACCGCAAAATATAGAAGATCTTTAAGGTCTTACTTAACCTATTGCAGGAAAAGTCTTTTGCTGACAACTTTAAACTGCAATGTTCTCCCGCTATAATTGATGGTTGTTATATAATAATGAGTAATCAATGACCTCTTAGAAGACAAAAACGACATTTTTTTAAACAAATTGAAGCATAATAATCTAGGTATCTTCCCATTGCGCCAATACATTAAAACTTTGGACAAAATTTTTTTTTGTGGTTTGAAAAAGAAATTTTCTAAAGACTTAACTCTTCCCTTTTTAGTGTTGAACTAGAAGTTCAAGACTGTTTAGGCTTATTTGCTTTTCTTTTAGATATTGGGATTTAGAAGATGGTTAAGACTTTGCTCTATAGATTGTGAAGTAGGATGCGGTCATTTTAGGTTAGGGTACGGTTACTTAAAAAACCGGTTGTTTGAAGAAAAAGTTTTTCTTATCTGACTTGGCAAGTCAGATCTGATTAGGGTTGAAATGGTTTGCAAGATTATCGTTGGCGTTAGTTATTCTAAGGTCTATCCAAATTTTTCTGTTTTGGACAAATCATGGAGCTCTAAAAAAATTTCTCAAAGTGCTACTTTTGAAGGCTTTGAGGCGATTGAAGTAAAACGGACGTTCTTCAGATTGGGGACGCCTAAGCATAAGTGAGCGTAGGCCTGATGATAGATGTGTAGAGCCAAACTTTGTTTTGGAGAAAAACATTTTTTGCCATTCTGGTTTTGTCAAGAATGTTCTGTATGTGCAATTTGTACGTAAGTTTCTTGTCAAAGGTTATTCCTAGATACTTTGCAGTATTGGACTAAAGTATAGGAACGTTGTTAAGGTAGACGTTTTTATTGGGGTAACTCGTTGGCGTGTGAAAAGAACAGCTTTGTTTTTTCTAGATTTACTTTGACTCGCCACTTGTTAAGTTATTTTTTGACTATTATGAGTGACCTTGAAGAGTATAAAAATGTTGTGTCGTCAGCATATTGTGCCAATTTAACTCCGTGCGGAGAGAAAATGGAGCCTTCTGTCGTAAGGTGGATATGTGATTTTTGAGCTTTGCAATTTAGATATGAGGCTATCAGCCTTAGAAAACGCAAAGAAAAGTTATTTCTCTACAGTTTGTAGAGAAGTCTTTTGTGTTTTGTCAAAGACTGTTTTTACGTCAAGAAAAACCACTGCTATCATCTTTTTCTAAATCTTTCTACTTAAGGTTTGTCACGCGGTTTAGTTGATGAACAGCTGAATGTCCCCATCTAAACTTATGTTGAGAGAAAGATTGTTAGCTTCTGTGTGGTCCTGGATTTTGTCCAAGATCACTCTCTCTAAGACCTTACTTAAAGAGCATAAGCTAAAACGTATTTTAAAGGTTTTGCGGTTCACCCTAATCTGGCCAGATAGGCTGAGCAAAAAAAAATTTTTATATACAAGTGACCAATAAATATGTTTTTCAGCTAATAACAAAGTGGTTTACTTCAAATTTCTAACCTCAACAAACCTTTAAATAACTTTTTTGCAAATGGAAAGTAATGAGTACAATCTTAAACTTTTAAAGTATGTTTTGGAGGAGTATAGCCAACAATTAGTTTAAAAAAAATCTTTGACCCGGCTTTGAGTTTCCATTAATTGAATATTTCCAAGAAGTAACAAAATCAATCCGCGCGTTGTCTTTGTTTTCTTTAAAACGCAAGTATCTCAAAAACAGGACAATTTTTTAAAAAATGAGTCAACAAGAACAATTTTTTTTAAACGTTTTGGTCAACAGAATATAAAACAAAAGTTGTTTTTTTTTTTCAAAAAATGGAAAGTTGCCAACATCTTTTTTACCAGCCTTTGGGTCGACGCTAAAACTGGGGAAAAAGTGTTGGCAATTTGATGTAACAAAAAAATAAAAACAGTTGCGCAGTTGATATTAAATAATTTTGAATAGTGAATAGTGTGTGACTGCATGTATTGATGCTACAAGTCTGTGACCAAGTAGTCGGCTTAAAAAAGTGCATAGTTTTATTATTACTCAATAAACACATTTTTAGAAAACATTATTAATAATACGTTTAAATCTGATCGAGTTTCACTTCAATTTTATTAGCGTTGGATTAGAATTAAAAACAATATATCATTACTTATTGATAAGTTTATTAAAAAATTTATAATGATCGCTATATGTATAATAAAATAAAATAATACTATTCTAAAAGTTATCTAAACCAATGAATTAATGATTAATTATAACGTTTTCAAAGTTTACCGTAAAAGTTAGTTTAATTTAAAACAATCCATTAGTAAATGTAAGTTAAATGTTTCAATTATGTAACTAAATAATAGATTTAAACTAACAACAATTAGTTATCCACTTGAAACAGTTATCGAGATACGCACGCAACCATTCAAAGTCCGCCTAAAATGTGCGTTAATTAAATTAAGAAAGTTCTTACCCTCATTTCCAACTACAAGGGTATCAGTTATCTTATTAATATAATACACATTAGTAATTTCGCAACAATTCCCGTTGCGAAACAAAAAGTTTTCGGCCGTGCTAGTGAAAGGTATGTACATATACTGTACGCCGACGCAACACAAAGAGCCCTTGTTATCAGTGAGTTGTCCAAACTCTCGCTCTGATAATATCAGAATTCAGAGGCCTTCCATTGTCTATTGTTGGAAAGTTAGGGAGAAACTGCATAACACATAATACACTTTTTGTCCGTTTTTAATCAAGAAATATACAGAAGTGCACAATAGGATGGCCACAATGGTATGTGATACGTCTAGCGATGGCTTCATCAACACTTTTCAATACTATTCAACAACACTTGGCTTTTTATATTACAAAAATATATTTTTTTCTGGAAGTTATTTCACTAAAAGCTGACATTAATTAAAATGGCTTTTAATTCTAAAAAAATATATCTTTCATTATTATTATTAGGTGTTATTGATTATACTTATTGAATACTTATGTAATTAAATTTTGTTAATAAATAAGGCCCCCTCAGTATTTTCTCTAAACGAAGTGCCTAAGCGTGTTATTTATTACAGAAAAGCAAATGGATTTATGATTTTGGTGAGATAATTTATTACGTAAGTATGATCCTTAGAAGCTGCTGGAGTTTTTATACGCTTGTTGAATAACAATTTTAGGGCAATCATGAGTTTGTTAATTAAAAGATAAATTTTAATTAACATTATTTTCACTTAAATTGATGAGACTTTATATAAATCTGAAATGATGACAATTGAGTTTATTTTAATTAATTAATACTTTTGCTACAGATTTTTTAATTTCTGACAAATTGCGTTAGATACTAAATTGTTTAATATTAATGATATTATTACATTTTATAGTCTTAATTTTTTCTGGGTAAAAAAACAACAAATCAAAATAGTGTGAATAGCACCAAAGTCTAGAAAATTTAACATTGTTACATTTAAAATGTTTAATTCTAGGTATGGTTTTAATCATTATTAACTTTACTGCTCAGAAAACAAACTTCATATTGCACGGAGATATTTTTTTTTGAAATAATAAAACCTTCTATAACAACATTAAAAGTAAAACCACGCTGGTTAAAACTAACAGAACTAAGAATTGAGCAGTCTGTGGACATTGACCTTAAATAGATGCGGATTATAACTCTAAGAAAATTAATAAATAATTTTATGTGTTGGTCCACTGGTTAGCTAGCTTTAACTTTCTCTATTTCTTTCACGCATTTCTCAAACTTTAAATTTGTAACATTTTTCTTGTAAATGAATAGTATCTCATATCTATTTATTTAACAAGAGCAAGAGCGCAACATCAGAAATGAAGTGCTTGTCTAAATTAAACTTAAATGTTAAAAATTTGTCTAAACTAAACTATAATATCAAAAACATTGAGTAAGAGAATTTAAAAAAATATACCAATTCTATATAAGTTCTGAAGAAAACTATGTCAACAACTATAAGAGTAGCATCTAACTTCAGCTACTAAAACCTATTTTCAACTAAAACAATGGTAATACCAACTGAACTAATAATCTTTAGATTAGATTACAAACACTTGAGCTAACAGCCGAGGCACTATAGTTTCAATTATTTGTCAATAATTATAAACTGTTGTAACCCGTTTTTCCGCCCAAATGTTAATGACCTATACATGCGAGGCTCTCAAATTTAAGATAGTTGTCAGTAATTATAAATTGAAGTGTTAATGATCTGTAGATTGGAACTACAAAAACTTTAGCAAGCGTACGTTTAAACTATTTGTCAGTAACCATGAACTGAAATACTCAGTCCAACATTTTGGCAAGCAGGCGGGGCAGTCTGTTTAAACTATTTTTTAGTAATTATCATGAAGTATCCTGCTCAGCGCCCAAGTTTTAATAATCTGTAGATAAGATTACAAACACTTTGCCAGGCAAAATGCTCAAAGTTAAACTATTTATCAATAATAATAAATTGAAGTATCTTGACTACTTGTACAAGTGTTAATAATTTGTATATTGGATTACCGAAAAAAAATTACCTATGGTTTCTTTTAGGAGTCCTCAAAAAAAACTTTAATTTGTGTGAATTGCAAATTTTTTTTTTTTTTTGGTGGACTTTTTTTGTAGAATTCCAGTAGTACTGGGTTTTAGTTTAAGTTTAGATTATTGATTGTCTTAATTTTGTTTTGGAAGTTGACGTCAAGAACTTCTTCTTGGTGGCCATCTCAATAGTAGGAGGTAAATTTGTTTAGACCTAATATTTGAAGACTATTTTGTTTGACATAGTATAGCAAAACTTGGCTTTGGAATTTTTTGACATTATACTACTCTACTACTATTGTTGCGCCTGTTTCGCTCTTGTGCAATAATCATTTTTTTATATTAGCAAGATGAAGGTTAATGGGGGCTTGAGCAAAAGGAACGTTTTGGAAGTGTGACTTGAAGCAATTTGGCGTTTGGTGGAAGCTCTTCAAACAGATTTGACAGACTAGAGTAGTGGTAAAGCAACGTTTTTTTGGCAGTGTACTTATGACGCTTGTAGTTTTGGCAATGCGCTATGTTTTTGTTTCTTTCCTTTGATTTTGTTTTGACAAAGGTTGCTAATCCAGGTCCAGAAGTAGTCAGTAGACTATTCATAGCGTTGGCGTTGCTACATACGCATTTACCCAGAATGCTTGCAGACTCACTCACACAGGGTGTAGATCAATTACTTGTTCAACTACTGGTTACTAGTTTAGTTACTGGCTGCAATAATTCCTCCTTACTATTAGGTTGAGCTGCCAGTTATATTTAGTAAAAAAATTATGTGCAGTTGACGTTGGTTTGCGTTTGGCACTATTGTTTAGGATGGGAAAACTTTGATAACATAAAAATGTCTACTGGGGTTTAACTATTTTTCTTGGTGGCGCAAAGTTTAAAACGTTGGAACACTCGTAGCACAAGAAGTTTAAAAACCGGTTATGGTCCGAGTTTTGGTGGTAGTTTTAAGGGTTTCCTAAGCTAAGTGGGGTCACTAATCAAGGTTTCGAGGTTTTTAGCAAACTTTCTTGTACATGTTATGTAGCACAGTTAAACAAGTGTTTTGTTTGTGAAAGCTGTTGGCAGCGGTGAACTTTTTTCTTTGTAGTGTTTGTCCTTGTGTGTTAGTTTTGACTCATTTGCCATATTGTGGTGGCGTTGTTAGAGTGTCCGGTTTGACATTTTCTTTGTTTGTAAAGGAAATAGCTACGCTGTTATGTGAGTCACAACTGCTATATCGAAGGCTTGGCCGGGTTTATTAGTTGGTATCTTGCAGACGCAATCTTTTTGGTTATTTACCGGGTGTCCGATGAATGACGTTACTATTATTGTATTTTTATATTTAATTATGCTCGGGATAAAGGTGCTTTTACAGGTTTTATTTTGTCTGTTACGTTTGGGGGTTCTGCGTCTGTTTAGACACATATTGATTTGTTTGGGTCGATAATGGTGATGACTGCAGGTTTGCTCAAAATTTGTTCACTTGTTTGGATTTATTTGGTTTTTAACTTGTTTTTGTAAAAGGTTGCGGTTCTTGCCCGACGGGGGTTGGTACATACGCCAATTGTGTAACTGCTTAAGGTTATGACGGAAGTGGTTTATTATGTCCGTGCACTTAGGTGTCAGGTTATTGGTAGCTATTGGAATTTGGGTAAAAATGCAGCTGCAATGAGTATTAAGATTTGCGAACATTATTTTGATCTTTGGCGTTTTGACTTTCAGTTTCATATAATTGCTTTTGCAGGGATTCAACGCAGGACGTGATTTTTGTCTTACAAAGATTTTTTCTGTTATCTTGTCTGTTAATCATTGAGAGAACACTTCATTATAATTTTTTCAATAGCAAGATTTACTTAATTTGTTTTCCGTAGACTCTAACTTCTTAATTGCTAATTGATAGTTTGATGGATGTCCATTTAGCTATGGCAATACAACTTTGTACTATTTTTTTGTAATTGATATGGTTTTATTAATCAGTTTTTTGGCTGTTAAATATAATTAATTTTTGGATGTTCAACTGCCAAAGAGCCGCGTCTGAAGCAATTTGTTCAACCTATTGGTCATAATTATAGTAGTATTTTTTTTGCCCAGTTGTTTCACCCATTAAAACCCAATTTAATAAAATTTCCATAGCGATTAAACCACAGAGAATAACTTAACTTTATCCGGTAAAAATTTTGCTTACTATGTTAGTTTTTATGAGTACAGTAATTAGTTTTTGCCCTTTAGTGTTGTTTACTTCAATATTAGTTGTTTTAAATTTTTTGATATAGATTGACGTTATGTTGTTACAAATGACAACTTGATCCAAAGCCTTAAATTTACAAGCAAATTTACTGTTCAAATTTACCAAACTTAAATTATCACATATTTTTTGTTGTCTGAACGGTTAAAGATGACGTAAATACGTGTCAGATAAAATTAGCAAAGTTAGTAAAGGTTATGGAAAAAAGGCTTGATACTTCAAGTATTAGGAAGTCAGAGACAAAGTTTGATTTTGTTTTGGCAAGGTTAGGGAAATGTCAGCAAAAGATGATAAAGAAGTAGAAACGTTTAGATCAAGTTTGTATCTTCTATTAATAATCACTTATGATGAGTACAAAAATAAAGAATTATATTTAAAATGGTTAAATACAAAGAACCAGAACGATAAAAATAGTTATAACTATATATAAAGACAATTAACATCAACTTTGCATAAATAAAAAAAAATAATATGGGAAAAGTGCCAAGAAATAAACACATTTATTGGAAGCATGAAGTGTTCAGAGATTTGGAAATTTATAATAAATGTCATAATCTTGGAAAAAAATAAAATAAGTACACAATATATACCAATGAGCACGTAAAGAACCCAACTTATTAACAGAAAACGGAGTAGAATATAATATTGCAACAAGAACAATCACAGATATAGAAGAAAAACAAATAGAAATAACAACCAAAATAGTAAAACAAGCAGCCATAAAGCTCAAAATCTAAAGAGCCCTAGGTCCAGAAAGAATAAATGCAGAACTTATAAGTGTGGTACGGAAAAACTATTAGCAACTTTGGCACACATGTTTAATCTCTACCTAAATGAACATAAAGTGCTAAATGACTGGAAATTAGCATATAATATATTGTCGATAAATAAAAAAGGCAACAAATTGGACTGCAACAACTACAGAAGAATATCAGTCACAAGTACCATCAGCCGACTATATGGCAGAATAATACGAAATATTATAGAGGAAGAATACAAAAACAATGAAGATAAAGAACAAAGTGGTTTCAGAGCGGGTCGATCATGTACAGAAAAATGGGGATTAACAAAGAAAACACAGAAAACAAAATATTTATGCATGGGAAGAAATTCGGAAATGATGAAAAACCAGCTACTATATGGATTAGAAACATGAAGAGTTACAGATAGATATAAAAAGAAAATAGAAGCCGTAGAGATGGACGCTCTAAGAAGATTAAAAAGAACATCAAAAATAGAGAGAATTCGGAATGAGATTATTAAACAGCGTGTGTCTATGATGATTTAGAAAAACAACAATTAATATGGTACGGACATGTTAAAAGAATGAACGTAAATAGACTTCCTAGGCAAGCGATAGAATGGGTACCACAACAAAAAAGAAAAAACGGAAGACCAAAGAAAAGGTGGATCCAGGGAATTAAAACGGCAATAACTGCAAAGAACCTAGTAGAAGGACAGTGGGATAATAAAAAATAAGTGGCAAACGAACATCGGATAACGTCAAAAGACGTTCTAAATCGATTATATATATATATATATATATATATATATGGGCAATTCCATTTCAAACGGACCAGAGCTGGGGGGGGGGGGTGCATTGAGAAACTTGCTTATGTATTTTTTTTAGTTTTTATAACTTATTAGTAGTCTTTTGATCGGTATATGAGGGTATAAAACCCATAAAAAAAATTCTACGGTTTTTTAAAGTTTTTTTGACGTTTTTCAACTTAATTGCATTTTTTGTATAAAAACCGCAATTTTAACTCAAAAAATAAATTTACTAATGAAATCAATCAGAAATTTTTTGTAGAATCTAAAACTGGCGCCACTCTAAGTTTATACCCTGTCCATAAGCCGCAAAAGCCATAAAACCATGTTTTTGTTCTCAGTGGGCTGGGCAAAAAGGAGCATTTTTAAATTTTTTTTTAACCGCTAAAGTTGACGTGTTTTGATGTAAATTAATTAGAAAATATAAATTTGTTTTGTGTATTTGAGTTTTAAAGGTCTAAAACTCAAAAAAACTGCAAAAATAAGCCTATTTTTCAACATAAACTTTTACAAATGCACATTTAACAGTTTTCAGAGAAACTATACACCAAATATTATTAAAAAATTTAGTTTTGCAAACAATTCTACATAGAAAATATTATATATTTTTAAGTTTATTTCAGAAGTTTAACAATGACATTTTTTGTTGTTTGAACCAATTTTCGGCCATTTTACTTTGTTTGATAGTTTTTGCGCCTGCGGCACAAATTTAGACTCGATCTATCGGCGCAAAAATTTAAAAATATTATTATTTTTGGCGTTCAAACATAAATCTGCCTGTTGCTTGTTAAAATTTGTTAAAAAAAAGTTTTAAACCACACCCTAGTGTGTTTATAATATTTTTTGTAAATATAAAAAAATAATTAATTTTTAACGCATTTTTTGCTTAAAAATTTTGTAAACATATTTTTCTAGATGGACTTTTCTATAGACGATGAGTACAACACTGGCAATTTTCCATGTAAAATTGTTCCCAGAATTCAAATTTTTAATAATATTTGGTGTATTGTTCCTCTGAGCGCGGCTAAACGTGCATTTGTAAGAGTTTAAGTTGAAGAATTGGCCTACTTTGCAGATTTTTTGAGTTTTAGATGCTTAAAACCCAAATACACAGAACAAATTTATATTTTTCAATTAATTTACATCAAAATACGTCAACTATGGCGGTTAATTTTTTTTTTTAAATGCTCCTTTTTGCACAGCCCACTAAGAACGATAACATGGTTTTATGGCTTTTGCGGCTTATAGACAAGGTATAGACTTGAAATGGTGCCAGATTTGGAATCTACGAAAAATTTCTGGTTAATTTCATTAGTTTTAGATTAAGTTAAAAACGACAAAAAAACTAAAAAAAATCGTAGAATTTTTTTTTATCGGTTCTATACTCTCATATATCAATCAAAGAACTACTAATAAGTTATAAAAACTAAAAAAAAATACATAAGCAAGTTTCTCAACGCACCCCCCCCCCCCCCCAGCTCTGGTCCGTTTGAAATGGAATTGCCCATATATGATGAGTTTTGAGATCTGGTTTACGAAAAACAGCAGAGTTTGATGTGCTAATTGAAATAGCATTGGCAGAGTCAATCATCAACCTGAGATTTAAGTAGAAAAAGCGGTTGTAAATAAATGGAATTTGAAGTTTTGTGGAGAGGCAAACAAAAGTGTTTATAAGTTTGTACGAAGGGTAGAGAAAGTTTGAATATTGCGGAACGTAAAAAGAGTAGTTTTGTATTGTAGCGTTACTAAATTTTTGGACGGCAAGAGCTTGTTATGGTACCGAGCAAATAAAACTAAATAACGCAACAGAAAAAGAATTTGCGCGTGGTTGCGGGGTCAGCTTTTAACTCGCAACTACAGTAAAAGATTGTGGACGCAAATTAGTGTCCCAGAAACGCTTGTCCGGTTTGCTAATCAGTTTACGAGCAAGCAGAGTTGACCGTTAGTAAAAGGGGTCTGCGCGATACATTAAAATTTTATTTTATTTTGAATCAGTCAGGCAAGTGAAAGTCCACTTACCTAGCGGTAAATCTAAATAGCTTACCAACGTTGGGATTATTAGATTCTGCGGCAACTGGGACATTTTTTGGAAAAATCGGGCAAAAAAAATTTAAAAACTTGGGCTTTAAGTTAAGTGTGTGTAATGTCAAGTGTTTGATGGCAAATTGTAAAGTTGCTAAATGCTTAAAGAAGCTAAATATTCTTATAGAAGTACAAAATAAATTAAAAAGTTTTCATGTGTACGTGGTTCTCGAGTTATGTCACAATTTGGTGCTGGGAACAGATTTCTGGGTAGGTGTAGTATTTTTAATTTAAAATTGTAAAAATGTTTTTTGGAAGTGATTATAACGTCACCCAATATAAAAAAAATTGAAGGTAAATTTACTGTATGGTTTGAGTGATTTGGACAACTTAGAGAAATTGGAACTATTAAGGGTTGTAAATGCGTTTTTCTGAAATACCAAGGGAGTAGGGTTAGGGTGTAAAACTCAGGTTGAACATTAAATTGTGACAGCCACTCAACTCATTGATAGAAAGGTTGAGGAGATGTTAGAATTGAGGGCGTTACAGCAAAGCAGCAACAAGAGTTTTCAAACCAAATTTCATTAGACGAAATTATGCTAGCCAATGCAGGCAGAAAAGATTCTGCGGTAGGTCATGATAACATTTCATATTCAATGATTCAACAACTGCCTAGTCAGCTGAAAATCATTCTCCAGAAGCTATTCAACACCATTCTAGTTCAAGGAGAAATCCCAGAAGAATGGAAATTAATTAAAATTGTCCCTATTCCGAAAAAAACCGTCCCCAGAATGTAATAGCTTCAGACCGATAGCTATCTCATCCTGCGTTCGAAAAACATTCGAAAACATTCTGAAACACCGACTAGAGCAGTGGTGCGAAAAGGAAAACGTATTCCCCTATTCTATAACTGGTTTTCGAAAGGGTCACAGTGTTAGTGATAATTTATCATCACTCTACTGTGAGGTCATTTCAGCATGGTCCCGCAGTCAGACAACCTGCGTCTGCTTCCTGGACATCAAGGGAGCCTACGACAATGTCTGCATTGCGACGTTGAAGTCGATCTTGATTAGTTTAAACCTCCCGCCCGCGTTTATCAATATAGTTATTAACCTGTGCGGCCTTGAAAAACTCTATATTTTTGGAGCCGAAAACAACCGTAGAACATCTTTGCAAGGCTTGCCCCAAGGCAGTCCGTTGAGTCCTATACTTTTTAACATATACTTAATCAAATTAACCACCTTGACAATTCCGTCAGTTAATATCATTTCTTATGCGGACGACCTAGCTATATACCACTCTGGCTTTTTTCCTGACAGTATTTTAAGAAACATGGATAGATGTTTAATAGAAACCACAGCCCTACTTTTTGAACGAAATCTTGATTTATCCCTAGAAAAGTGCAAATGTATGTTCTTCTCAGCGCGCACTCGGAATGTGATCCCAGTTGATTATGTCTCTATAATCAATGGAACTCCCATATCTCGCGTGGCCTCTTACAAATTTCTGGGAGTCATTTTTGACAAAAAGTTATCCTGGAATTTACACTTTAAGCATCTACAAAAGTCGTGTGCACAAGGGATTAACATGCTGCGTTGTGTCTCGGGCACATACTGCGGTAGTGATCTTGAAATTCTTCTGATCTTTTACAAAGCCTTTATTCGGTCTAAGTTAGATTTTGCTTCACATCTTTTCTCTTTTTGTAGCCGGTCTGCTCTTGCTGTTTTAGATAAAATCCAAAATAGAGCAATTAGAATAAGCTTAGGTTACATGAACTCAACCCCAATTAATGTCATGGAAGTTGAATCGGGCATAATGTCTCTATCTATCCGTAGAAACTTTCTTGCCAAAAAGTATGTTTTAAAGCTGGTTGCCATGGGCAGTGGTATGGCTTTGGAAGCCACTACCAGTGCCAGCTATTTTTTTGGGAAAAAACCGTTCTGAGCTTCTAAAAAACAACCGCTTCTTATTTCTGCATATAATGAAGTTGCCCAATTCTCTGGAGTCATTAACAAAAATGCTTTTTCAAAACTCTTTTATATTCCTCAGGAATCTATTATCTCCGCTAAATCCTTCAGGGTTTTTTCAAAGGAGTTAATCACCAATCTACCTCCCCCGCAGGTTAATCAGGCTTTTTGAGATTTCAGTAACGAATATTGGCCACAATATATTGAAATCTATACAGACGGATCAAAAACTAACCCTCCCCTGTCGGTATCCTACGGGGTACATATTCTCCAATTTAAGATAGAAGAATGTGGCAAACTTCCTGATCAATCTTCTGTATGCACAGCAGAACTTTACGCTATCTATAGAGCGCTAAACATAAGCTTGGATAAAAAATGGAAGAAAATTCTTATTATTACGGATTCCAGAAGTTCCCTCGATGCTATATGCACTCAAGCGCATAACATCAAGAGCAACTGCTGGGCATCCAATATTAAAGTGATCCTGGGTAACCTTTGCAAAATAAAATCCATAGTAGAACTATGCTGGGTACCCAGCCACATGGGCATTGTCGGAAATAAACGTGCTGATTCATTGGCAAACAGGGGTCACCAATGTCGGTGTAATGATATATTTATCAATTACACCGATTTTTTTGAAAGCATTAAAAACCAAGCAAAAAATACGTAGCAAGATCAATTCTCGTCCATCTCCCAAACGAAAGGAAAAATTACTATAATGAAGTTAACAATAAAGTCAACCTGATACCCTGGTTCAAAGAGTTTCCCTTCCACAAAAAAATAGATGTCAGTTTGCTTAGCAGATTAAGATCCGGTCACTGTCTATCTCCTCGGCACCTTTTCAGAAAAAAACATTATTGACAACCCACTATGTGTATGTGGTGAAGTGGGAACACTTGACCACATTCTATTGGGATGTGACCGAATAAGTGCTCAATCTTTCGCTCTAATTAATAATTTGACTTTATATGGTATCGAACTGCCCACCAATGCCGACCTACTAATATCCTCAAATAACGCTAATGTCTATTCTTTGCTTTTGCATCACATTAAAACTATAAAACTCCGCCTATAATTTTTGAATTCTGTTCACGTCAATTTAACGTTCATTAACTTTCTTTAACTCGCCCCTCAATCATCAATAATCACTAACATATTCCGACCGAGGCCTCTCCCCTGTGTTGTGACAGAGTCGCTGGGGCTCCGGCTCGAGAAGAGTTAATTTGTTTTTTCTCCTATGTATACCTTCTCCCTTCTGCGGTTGTCCGCATCCATATGTATATATGTATAAGCATATATACATGTATATGTCCTACCTAACGACAGTATTAGGGTCAATTAAAATTTAATTTGAAGTCAAAATATATTTACAGGCGGTAACTGGCAACAATGTACGTAAACGTACGTGCCAAGTGATAGACAGTGCAACTTCACGTCACAACGGAGCTGCCACTGCATAAAACAACAGCAACAAAGGTTGAGGAGATGTTAGAATTGAGGGCGTTACAGCAAAGCAGCAGCAAGAGTTTTCCAATATTAATGATTTTGGAAAGCAATGAAAATTATTGTTTCTGTGTAAACTATAGAAAATAAAATACTGTTTTGAAACCTTGTGCGTACTCTTTGCTTTATATTTATTTAATTCTAACTAAACTTAGAATGTCTTTATTTCTTGGCAGTCTTGGCATTTTGGCAGATCTTTATAACCAAAGATGATTGGATTTATACCGCTTTCTCTATTCCTGGTAGAAGATTTTTTGTTTTCCGGAGAATGCCGTTTTGCTCCGAGTACATTTCAAGCATTAGTGGATAAAATGTTTGGATCAGAGTTAGACCTTTAATCCATCTCCGGATTCTTGTAAAAGCATGGTTAACGCTAAATTAAAAAAAGATGTATTTTGTAGAGAGGAACTTGTTTATCTGAGATATGTGGGTAACCGAAAAGGGTTAATTGTTGATTCTAGCAAAGTAAGAAGACAGTCGAAGAAGATTAATGAAGATGATATTTTGGTATATAGGTTTATTCCAAGATACTCAAAAATAAATTGACCAGAAAAGGTAGTCAGTTTAATCGGTCGAAAGAGTGCGAAGAGACAAATTCATTAAAAAATGCTTTTGTTAGTCCGCTAATTTTAGCTTGTTTTGATTTTTACCGTTTAGTGTAATGCAAATGATGTGGGTTTGGAGGAAATGTTATCCCAAAAATCAGTAGTATTGAGCGTGTAATGTGTTACTTATCGCGTTCTTTAACAAACACAAAACCAAATATTATCTTACAAATAATAAGTGTCTATGCGTGATTTGAAGTATTGAAAAGCTGCGACCACTATACCACTATAGTCTGCTAAAAAACACTGCTTTTTTTCTGTGTATAAATTAAAATTGAAATTTATAAAACTTTAAACCTTATCGGCCTAGCCTACCTTAAAGGTCTTTTGGATTGTCCAGCTACAACAAATTTTCGGTCAATTGGAAAAAAATCAAGAATATCTTGGTTTGAAAACATGTTCACTTTATAATAATAAATTGTACTTATCAATGCAGGGGAAAGTTAAAAAAAGTTGATACTGTATCTTAATTGGAAGCTAACAAATGAAATATTATATAGACACATGGGGCTTAGTTTAGATAGTATTGAGGAAGGTAGTAAGAAAAGAGTAATTTTAAAAGATCAAAGAATTTCGTGATAATGCTACCGCTAGACTTTTTTTAAAAATCATATAATTGGCTGGCTAATTTTATTGGCCTAAAATGAAAACAAAGGTGGCACAATATATTAATAGCTGCACAGTTTGTGCTAAATATAAGCTGGAACAGCAAAAACTAGCAAGATTAAAGAGTTGTAGATCTCAGGTGAACCTTTGCCTCGTAGCTTCAAAGGTAATACATTCTTCTTTGTGATAACAAATTTTATCATTAAGTTCTGCTTAAGTTTTCTATTGGAAAGGCTACAATTCAGAATGTGTGCAGGTTATTGAAGGAAAACATGTTATTTGTGTTTAGAGTACCTGAAACAGTAATAATTGATAATGGTGTTCAATTTTTTAATAACGAGATTTACAGGTTGATGTCCGGTTACCAGGTAAATGTAATTTACATTTTTGTTTACCATCCGCAGAGCAACCTATGTGAGCGAGTTGATTGTTAATTGATTTGTTACGTTTTTATATTTATATGTTTGACCCGGCCCATCTCTACGAGCTGAGCCAGGTTAGCTTTTTAATAAACCTAAAGGCAAAAGACGCATTGTAACTCTGCAAGAGTTTGAACCTGCAAAAAATTATTTGCAAATGATTGAGTTTGGTGCTTCACTCAAATGGTTTTAAGAACGGTACTGGACGATCTATGTATTGAAACACTAAAACCTGGTTTCATTTCAACTACTAAAAATAGTTAAGTTAAATTGGAATCAAAAGACTATAGAAACTAACATAATTGCCAACCAAAAATAATAGTATTTTTTTTAAATAAATAAGCTCAGACCAAAAAAATACTTTTGATTGAAATGTTATTTTTTATTTTTTTGTAATACTTTACGTTTATACAGACTTCAAAAAATATAATAAGCTATACAAATCAGTATATTGACGCATCCCATTCATCAAATAATAGCTAAAAAAAAAGTATACGCTTCTAACATTAAAACGTGTATTTAATGTATTAACTTAGAATAATATGTAAAATGCTGAATAAATATTATTAGTAAATTTAATTATAACTGGGTGAACGGCGTGGGCGCTTCAACTGCGTTCTATGCCATTAGCGTCGGCCGCGTGATCAATAATAAGTTTGTGAATCGGTGCTCTAATCCACTAATACAAAATTCTTTTAACCTGTTTACTTGATATCAGTATACGTTGTAATTGTATACTAATTAATTTAACAACAATTGTGCAACTATTTTGATTTATTTTACCACGCACAATAAATAAAATTTCAAAAAATGTTTCGGTGCAACATCTAGTCAATAATTAATTTAAAAAAAGATTAAAATTTTAAAAATCATGATAATTATATTTTATTTTATATTTGCTTCTTATATTTTGTAAAATCTTTTAATAGTAAAAAAATATAATAATAATAAAAGCAATTAATTATATTGAAACTAAAGCAAATATTTGTATAATATTAACTGAATTTAATCTGCACCAAATAAAATTACTTGTAATTATCATCATTTCATAAATGCTTCCGTTCTGTTTGATATAAAACTCGTATAAAAAATTTAATCTAGATCTTGAATACGAACATTTCGATAGGTTCATACGGTAGTGAGCAGAGAGATGTAAAAATCCTCGTTTCTTTTCGCACGGTAGAGTGGCCCAGCTTCTCTCCACTTGCTGCAACATTAACGAATTAAGTTTCGAGACATTATATAAAAGCGTATCTTTAGATTAAATTCTTCGTGGGATTTATGTTCGACTTTAAATATGACTAACATGTAGACGACGCGAACGACGAAAGTAGCAATCCTGTTTTAATTTGGCTCCGAAATAATTCACAGAATGTTATTGCAGTTGCAGGTGTAATGATAATAATCGTTAAGATGTTCAAGGTAAATGAAGGAAGAAACTATATATGGAGACACTTACGTATTCATTGAAGCAGCGTCCTCGCTTTTCACGTGATAAATGTATTTTAATAAAACTCTCTAGTCCATATATCACTTGTCTTAATTATATCAATACGTGGAAACTTTTATTTTATTAAATTCTTTTACGCGCAATATCATATCATATGAAACAGTTGCAAATATTTTTTGGCATTGCTTCAAACCACCCATCGATATAAAATAGAATGTAACATCAATTTCAAAGAATGCAAATAAAAATCTTGCAGCAGCTGCGAATGATTTATGGATCCATTTCCTCAGACATAAATAGGAAGCTGCAAATTATCCAAAATAATAATAAAAAAGATGAAACCGCTATTTTTATAGTCGAGTGCTTACGGTGGCTAGAAAATATAAATTCACGTCGGGTGTCCCCAGTTTTATACAAATTCATAAATTAAACCGGAAGGATTCAGAGAGAGAAATTAAGTATACAAACTGAGTAATTGCAGCTTTAATTAATGTTTTTTAAAATAAACTTTTATTAATAAATTCAAATAAAATGTCGGTTGCGATGTAAACAAAACAATGCTTATTATGCAATTTAAAAATACCATAAACGATACAATTAGATAATCTTAGTATCCAAATTTGATCTACAACTAGTTTGAGAATCACTGCAATACATTATAATATTGTATTTGTGGTACATAAGAAATATTATAATTTTTTTCCTGCAAATTCAAATTTGTTTGAATAGGAATTTGGTTAAGTTTAGATCTTTTTGTGTTGGTTTGGTTTAGATTGCTTAATTTTGTTTGTATTCTTTGGCAATTTAGAATTAGTTTTCAAAGACAGGTTTGTTTGGAACTGGACTAACCATTTTTTTTTTTCTATTTGCCATGATCATATTTTGGCATTGCTTTGCAAGGGTTTATTTATTCTGTATTAACCTTTAAACTTTTTCAAAAACTTGCTAAGGTACTTTAAAAAACGTTAAGGTTTGATGTATTTTTTATCGTTTTCTAAAAACGGTCGAGACGGAGCTTATACATTTTTGTACTACTCTTCAACTATCATTTGAAAATAAATACGTTTTTTTTTAAATCCTAGTAGAGTGGGTTAAACCAACAAATTTTGTTTGAAAAACTTTTTTTATATTTGATCTATATTTTTGACGTCCCTAAAATTCTTATCACAAAGTCAAAATTTGTGTTTTCCAAGGCTGAAAATCAAACTTCAACCGATGGACTAGCAATCATCTAAGCCAAAAACGTCAATGGACTTTTTAAAAGTAAAAGGCTACGCATTTTGATTTATAATTTTTTTTTTACCTTTGGCGTTCTAAAAACAGCTGAAATAAATTTGTTGAGAGTGCGACACTGATTATTTGGATCCGCAAAAGTGCGTAGTTTTAAATATATTGTGGGGTTTGAGCAGCTTTTTGGGCTGGGAACTGGCGTTGGAACTGTTTTTCTAAAACATTACGTTCTAGAGATGAAGGCCGTGGTTACTCTTCTGGGTACCACAAAGTCCAGGCAAAGGTTGTTAAAGATCTTGGTTAATTTGTTGGTACTACAAACTCAGTTTATTGCGGATATGATTTCAAGCTTAGGTTTTATTTTATGTGTTGCTTGGGTTTCTTGAATTTAAAAGATTTCTAGGTAAAGTATTTTTTAGATTTTTTTGTTTAAGGTCAAAGTTTTGACCGACATCATCTATCAGATTTTGATCGGGGTTCCTTGATGTTGAGTATTTCATTTCTAAAAGTTACTATTATTTTCTACCTGATCAACAGTATTGTGTATTAGAGATGGTGGCAGTAGTTACTTTTCAGGGTACCACAAAGTCTATGAGGAGGTTGTTGGAAATGTTTTTTAAGTTAATATGCCTTAACCAAACTATCTCGGCCGGTAGATGCAGCTCTGTAGTTATATACTACAAGATCTTTGACGGAGATT
Source organism: Tachinus rufipes (assembly GCA_963932245.1). NCBI lineage: Eukaryota > Metazoa > Arthropoda > Insecta > Coleoptera > Staphylinidae > Tachinus > Tachinus rufipes. The sequence continues at coordinate 24,054,621 of OZ010747.1, read as the reverse complement.
GTTAAAAGCACCTTTCAGAAAATGGAACGTTTTGGTTTAGGTAAATTGGCTTATCACAGTTAGTGGTAGAAGTTGGTGTTGTCGTCTTGTAGTTGCTGTGGAACTGGTTGGCAAAATTAGCAGCAGCAAGGTTTTCTTAACTCTGAGGCCATGACATTTGCGGAACCATTAACTATTTGCAACACACGCCTATCTTAAAAACTACTGTCTGACAGAAAGCTTTTTTTGTAATTTAAGAGGGAAATTTTCTAAAGACTTAACATGTTGGATTCACTTTTATAACAAAAGTGCCTACCTACTAAATCTTTTCTAGAGTTGAATACTTGAACGTTTGAGACCGTAAAACTTATGTACTTTTTTTTGGAGATTGTAATTTAAGAGGTTGTTGGTTGGGACGCCCTATAGGTTGTGGTGTTAGCTACTTTTGGGATTGATGAGGTTAATAGATCTTTTATATGAGTATACTTCATTGTCTGGTTCAGCAAGTTTGGTAAGATCAGATTTGATGTAAAACGCGAGATTTATAGAGTATTTTTTGGTTAAAGCCTACATGTTGTTGCAGTGGAGGGATGCCAAAGTTGCTACTATTTTTTTTTTGTTTTTAACGAACCACAAGGTGCGTGTTTGCAGTTGTTTTCCAGACTGCGGTTTGAGGATAGTAGTGCGCATCCAAATTTTAGTTTGGAGCGTAAATTTCCTGTTTTGCCAAAGCATTAGATACTTGGCAGAGTTGGATTACGGAAGATGCTATAAGAAGAGAAAAGATTTGCTTTTTTAAGTTTATTTTGACTTGCTAGATATTTAAGCAATCTTGAAGATTACTTTTAGCTTTTTGTAACCTTATGGTGACTACCTTTAGTGTCCTCGAGTTACTAGCGTTTTGTGGTTTAAATATATAATTATCTTATTGAAGGTTTTTTGAGCGTAAAAAAAACACTTCTGTTTTTTTTAATTTTAAAACCTTCATCTTGATAATGTAGTCACGTTTAATTGATCGACATCAAACTATTTACTTTAGAACCCATGTTAATGAGCGAGTAGAAATGCGTTAGCTTTTACGTGCTTCTGGATTATTTCCAAAATTATCTTTTCTAGGACCTTGTTTAAGGTGCATAGAAAACTGATTATTGGTAATTTTTTTTTTTTATTTTTTCAAGTTGATATGATTTTTCTAATTTGAAAAGGCCTAACTTTGTTTATCAAAGTTTTGTTGTCAGTGTATTCCAAGAAGTTAATGATTTTTTTGTAGAGTTTTTTGACTTGCTTTAGATCAGTATATTCTGTCATAGAGAGAGAGCATTGAAATTTGAGGCTGTTGGAAAACGCTGTGGTTTTTTTTATAGAACATTGTTGATCATTCTTGCCATGGATGACATGAATGAAAATTTGTCTATTGCTAAAGGCTTTGGCTCTGCGAATTAATGGATAATTTTAGAAAGCTATCAGCGCAAACTTGACAAACCTGATGGGCATTAGAAGCGTTTTCTGTGGATTAATGTATTAGATATTAGTTGTTTTTTTCCATGTATCTTAAGAAGATAGTTTAATCCGTCTAAGTAACAAGTTTTCCTTTTCTTTATTTGACACCTTGTTATAATTGTAATAATATTTGGGTAGTGGTTGGAGTTTACTTCCTTGCAGTGCTTGACTTTTTATGTTGGTTTTTGGCTTTATTCTACGCTGAGTACGTGTAGTTATGGTGGGAAAAGAAGTTGCAAAAACGTATCAAAATCTGCCATTTTAAGGTTAGGTTAGGTTTGGTGTTTTTAGCGCATGTTTGAGTTTGTGGTTTAACTTACCCGCTAGCATGATGTTAATGATGTTTTAGAAGCAAACTTTAAATTATATGTTAAGTGTAATAAATTTCTGTTAAAAATTATTGATTTCTGAGAGAAGAGCGGTAATTTTTGTGGAGCAAGAGCGTTTTGACTGAGCTATATTAAAAAAAAACTGGGGTTAGAGCACGGGTTTAGACGCAGGTTTACTAGATTCTTTGCTTTGTGATGAGATCATTTTTAGAAATATCATAAATCCTTGAAAGTTTGCAGAATAAAGGCTTGTGCTAGAGCACACTTAGGTGGTGGTTTTTGGGAGTTCAAATATTCAAACACTTGCGGCGTACAAGACTTGCTACAAAGCATCTTTTGGTAATGTGTTTCTAGCGCTGCCACTTCTGGTATTGAGCTATACTACTCCTTTGTTTTTTTGGTTTTACCATTACTATTATATTAAGGAGTTTTGCGAATTTTATGATTTGCGTGTTTTTTGCTTTTTTTGGGAGTTGCACGGAGAACATTTGGAAACGATCAAATTTATTTTTTATTTATGAATATTGGATTAAGTAAAACTAAGTGATCTAATGTCTGTCCTATGTTACCAGTTTGAAGCAAAGTTTTCTGAAAGTTGACTATGTGAAAAAGTTGGCCGTTTAAGAATTGAAAAAAGGAAATATTTTTTTATGACATTTGTAGCCAAAGTTACTCAAAGTTATACGGATATTACGAGCTAAGAGATGTATATTTTTATATCTTTGAAATTTAGTGAGAAGTCTAGAAACATTTTTTTTTGTTGTTAAAACAAATGCCGGTAGGCGGGAGGTAGATGTGAGATTCTGTTAAGGTAAGGTAGTGTTGTTGTCACCGGCGGGGTTTAAGTCTGTAGCCTGTAATGCTTAAATTTGACTTTAATGAAGGGTTTTTTGATTTTTTCTGTTTATTAACAGGGGCAGTTTTGTTTTTGCGGACAACATACTTTTGTGGCTTTTGGCCAAAAAGGCCAACAGAGTTATCCGGTGAAAATTGTTTTGTACTAGTCGCTACAGGCAACTGCTTGAGATTGGCTGATAGCTTGTTGATAACCGAAAGAGGTAAAAACTTACCCTAAGTCTTTATCTTTTTTTTCTTGTTTCTTAACCATTGAATCTGGTAAAAGTCACTCTGCACTGCGACCTGTCTTTAGGCTAAAACTTGAAAGTGGACGAGTTGATGGGAAACATTTTACAGTTATTGTTCTAACACGGCAACGTTGTGAAATTTGATGTTAAGTTTTTTTTAAATTTATTAATATTTTTTGTTATTAAAAGTTTTTCTGATTGGAGTAGGTTAAACGCTTTCTAGCGGTGCGTCATCGTTCTTGAGGCTCAGAAAGTTTTTGGCTGCCTGCTGGATCTTTTTGACGTGCTTCAGATCAGTGTTTTTAGTGAATGAGAGAAAGCATTGAAGTTTATGGCTGTCGGCAAACGTGTTGGCTTTTCTCTCGATATTGAACTCTATTTTTGCCATGAATGGGGACAAATTTTTGTGCAATCTTGTCGTTTTTTTTAATTTTGTTGTAAAGCGTATCTAAGATGTTGCGGTTTTTAGGGTGGCGGTGCTTTTGCTATTGACGCTTGACGGCATTTCTGCGTTGGATTAATGACTTTTTGTTGCAGGATAGTCCTAGAGGATTATTGACGCAGACCTGATAGGTCTTAGAAGCCTTTTCCGTGGTTTTAAGGATTTTGATTTATAAAAATTTTGGAGGTTTTTTTGAGGTCAACAACCGTTTTTACTGATGCAAACCTGCATATGCTTTCTCTCCCAATCTATGCAAGTTATGAATTTTTCTTTTTTCTCTATCCTCTTTCCGTAGAACTCTAGTATTACTAGGTTATGATTAGAACTAAGGTCATTAAAGACGCGTATATTGAATTGTAAATTGACGTTCTTGAACATTGCTATGTAAGAACGTTTTGGTGACTGTTAGTGATATAGTGAGTGCATTCATCCGGGTTCACTACTTGCAATCTTTTTTGCTGAGCGTAGTCAAACAACGTTTGACTTTTAGAGTTTGTTCTCAAGCGATCTACGCCGGGAGCTTTAAGTTAAAATCTCAAGCAATTATGGTGGGGATGAAGACTGTCAAGGATTGCATCAAATTCTGCCGTTTTAATAAAATTTACTGGTCTAATGTAGGTCTACGCAATTTAGGTGTGTTTATTTGGTCTGTGGATTGACTCTGACACCAACATGATGTTTATGTAAAAAGATCTTTCACTTTGCTCATTTTTTCTATAATACTGTTGTGGCGCTTGATCTATTGCACGTTTTAGAAACTGTACAGTTACCATGTGGAAACCTATAAATTTATTTTCTTTATGCGGTGGACGTTTGACGGGCTGTACCCTGCGGATTCTAGAGCCCGTCCTACGTTTACCTTCAGTGAGGAATTCTGGCACGTGTTTAATGGCAAGTATGAAAGTCCGCAAATCTAGAGTTAAGAACTTCTGTAGCTCCTTTGTGATCGGCGCTAGAGGCCGGAAAAATGCGTATGCCCATGCGTATGCGTGTTGCGCGCGGAAAAAATTAAATTTGTTTTTTGTCATTGAATATTTTAGATAGTTTTGAGAACGGTTTTTTGTTGTCAAGAACGATTGTTGAAGAACGGGTTTTTGAAGAATTGGGAGTTACTTGGAGTAGGGTGGATTTGATGTCAGATTCTGCAAAGACGTGTTTGAAGTTTGAGGCGGCTTTAACCTCACCTCAATGTAGCCCTTTTAGGCATTTTTCTTTTGAACGGGGGCGGCAAGTTAATATTTATTGTTGTCTATTCTGATTCCGTTGGTGGTAATAGTTGCCTGCGTCTAGATGGTGAGTCCCAAAGTGGCAAGTAATACTTAGCAACAACGTTTTTGTCGTCGGCTTTTTCCATCTTTATTTTTTGCTGCTTGCAAAGCGGGGGCGGTTCAAGGGCGGCAATCTCCCTAAAAGCGGCAATTTTCTTGAGGGAAGTGACTAAAGCGGCGTATGCTATGGTTTTTTGAATGATAAAGGTTAAGTTTAAATCAGTTCTTTTACTTTTTCTCTTGCGTTTCAACTTCTTAGAGGCGGCGGCATTAATTTTTTAAACTTTATCGGGGGTGGACAAGTTCATGTTTTTGTTGTCGGATATTGGTGGGGAGGCGGCTTGGTGGCAATAGCAAAGGCGGCGGCCTGCTGACTGATGGTGTCCGCTTGCTTTGTGATGGTGGCGGTCAGTTTTTGATCGTCTTCTGCAGGGCCGTTAGTTTTGCATCAAAGACCTCTTACATTGCTATTAACTGCTGCTGGGTTTTTAACAGCTGCGCCTCGAGGGCCGCTTAGGACCTTGATTGATTAGTTACCTGTCAATTGACTGCCATTCTGCAATCTGAAATTGCTCTCAATCAACACGATTTTCGAACTGGCAAATCGACATCTTCCAACCGTTTGTTGTATGAATCTTATATAACAGATGCGCTCGAAAACAGATTCCAGGTAGATTCAGTTTACACTGACTTTTTAAAAGCTTTTGATACCGTTGACCACAAGATACTAATTATAAAACTACGTGGTATTAGAGTTAATGGCACCTTGTTAATGTGGATTCAATCCTATTTATCTAACAGATCTCAATTTGTGCGCATTGGTCAGTGCGTTTCTCGTAATATTGATGATACGTCGAGTGTTCCACAGGGGTCACATCTTGGACCTTTACTGTTCAATATCTTTATCAATGATGTGGTACATTGTTTTACTAACGCGCGTTGTTTATTATTTGCGGACGATATAATTTTTTTTATAAAAATTCAGTCTTTAGATGATGCTGTACTACTTAATGAAGAAGTATTTTTTCTAGTTGGTGTCAGACTAATAACTTACTACTTAATTTAAATAAATGCAAAATGATGACTTTTTCTAGACGTCAGTCTACGGTGATGTATGGTTACTCTCTCATGAATGTAATGTTGTTAAGAGTTAACACTATTCGTGATTTAGGCATTATGTTTGATTCAAGCCTTTCATTTACAGTACATATCAATACTGTTGTGGTTAAAGCTTATCAACTTTTAGGGTTTGTCAAGCGTAACTCTAAGAAGTTTTGTGACCATCGTACTTTAATTATCCTTTACAACGCTCTAGTACGTCCCCATCTCGAGTATTATTCCAATGTGTGGTCACCATACACCGCCGTCAGTGAAGGAAAAATTGAACAGATTCAAAAAAAGTTTGTTTGTTTTTTGGCGTATAAATGCAACATTGCAGGCAGCTACACGGAACTGTTCTCTACATTTAATATGACTAGTCTTGAAAAAAGACGTTTTAATTTTGACGTGACACTAGTTTTTAAAGTGCTTCGTGGGATTAGACTGTCCTGACTTGCTCAGCTCTATAGGTATTCATGTCCTAGCTCGAGTTTTACGCAATAACTATTTATTTCATATACCGTTCAAACGCACTGATTATGCGGTGCACTCTGCATCTACACGTATTTTGCGGCATGCCAACGAAGTTAAAATGGATTTTTTTAAAGATTCTTTTAAAACCCTGCGACGTGCACTTGTCACCCATACGTGACCTTTTTTATATTTTGTAACTATTTATGTTTTATTCTTGTTTTTAATATTAGTTGTTTTATGTTTAATTTATGTTTCTTTAATTGTAAATATATACTTATTTTGTAATGGCTTACGTTGACTAGTAAATAAATAAATAAATAAATAAATAAATAAATAAATTTGGACAAACGGACCCAGTTTGTGAGACCTGTCTTTTTTGTGTGATTCTTATGCTGGTTCTTGACTTTTTTGGTCTTCTGGGTTTGTAGTAGCATTATTACAAGTCTACCTTGTGCCATGGCAACAGGGTTAGAAGGTGTCTAAAAATAAAAAAAAATGTTAAGATTTTCGTCTTGGCAAACAAAAATTGAAATGTATTAAACAGTGGCAACAATTGTCTAAGCCGGTGGCATTAGCAATTGTTACATCCAGTGTTGATTGCAATAATATTTGCAGATTGAATATTTTTCTTGGCTGGCTGGAATGCTGGCGACTGAATTGCTTGCAGTCGACATTGCTAACTTTCAGATCTTTGAAGATTTCTGAAAATATTTGTTTGACGTAGAAGTTAAATAGCATTGGTGACAAAATGCAACTTAGTCATATCTCTCTTCTTGTATTGAGTTCTTTTGTCGTAGTTCAGTTATTAATTTTGACAATGGCCGTTTGTTTCCAATACCGATTGTCTATACCGGCACTTTTCAAGTTGATGAGACATAAATAGTTGATGCTGTCAATCACCATATCGTAGTTGAAGAAGCATAGAAAGATGTTCTTCTTCTGGTTATAGCAGTTTTGTACTAAATTGTTCAGACATAATTGTACTTTTAAATCCAAACTGCATGTTTTCACAAAGCCTTTCAAGTTTCTTAAATAGTCTGATATGTAGAATGCGTAAGAATATTTTACGGATGTGGCTTATCAGCAAAATTGGTCTATGGTCTTTGTACTTAGATGCATTCTACTTTTTAGGGAGCATTATGAATGTTGACTTTAACCAGTTTACTGTTAACGTTAAAAATATTCTTAACGTATTCTTGCTTCTTATATCTAACATAGATCTTTGTCGGTTATAAGTTCGTTTTGTAAAAATTGAATTTTGAGTTGAGAATTTATTGCATTTATATTTAGATTTGCGCGGTTTGGTTGCTAAACACAAACATTTTTGTCATATTTTTTTTTAAATACGCTTTACAACACAAACTAAAAATTGCAGCAATACCAATCTTAATATTAAATCATGCAATTAACTACATCACAATTATGCATGGAATTTTACATGCGTTTGAATAATAAATACAAATGGTATACGCATGACATCGTGACATTTCCCAGTTCGGTGGTCGTTTAAAACAGGAAATTACTAATAACACGATATTAAAATGTAATGGATTTATATAATTATAGCTGCGCAGAATGGACAGGCGGGCCTGGAGAATTATGTGTCGGTTAATATTTATTGTTATACATTATATGGACTAACTGACAGTCAGAATACGAGTACATGTTTTGTATGTGTTGCACTGACAGTGCCATAGATTATATAAATTATTGTGCGAGAGATAGCCAGCGCAAATCCATAACTCTTTACCCGCCTGTATGCGTAATTAATGTTTTTCTGAAATTTTCAATTGTCAGCATAAAATCTACATATATCAAACTATATATAAATTATTTTAAATAAAATTTATAAACAGTATCAATAAAAAATTTCAATTTGAATGCAAAACTTTTCTCACTTCTCTCAGCATTAAAGATAAACGTCTTTCGTTCGAATTTTATTGCCAAATGGGGAACAATTGCGTACTTCAACCTTTCAAGAATCGGTTAATTCTTCAGCCCCGCTACAGTCGAATCTAGTAAATTGTTTTACCTCCGAGACAACTTAAATTCATTTCAACTATAAACAAAACAAAAACAATACTACTAACTATAAATTAAATAAGAAATTGCATTGTGTATTAACAATGATTGCTAACATCTTCTGTTTATTTAGTTATAATTAGAAAAGTTTTTTATTTACTGAAATTAACCACCATGTAAAATTTGTTTTATTGAATTTATGTAGTTGTTGAGTATTTTTTATCGAATGCATGTGCCTCTTGTGGAATCAAACATCATATAAATTCAAGGATGAATGACTTTATAATTATTTCAATTTGCATGCAATTGCAGAGTTTTGTGGAATATTGTGCTTTCATCAAATCTATTGTGTATTTTCCGTTTAAGATTTAAAATAAAATGATTATAATAATAAATTTACAATTTAAAATATTAAATGAAAATAATTTGTTTTCAATGATAGTTCAATAAATCTCACTAAATGAATAACAATAAATTTGAATAAATATTTAATTTGATTACAACACGGAACTATTACACTAAATATTAGTTGGATAATTTATATTATCATCAGTCACGGCTTTAATGTAAATTAATATTAATATAATTTTCCTTTGTTACAGGTAAGCAAGCGCTGATCAATGTTGGCCCTGGTGAATGAAATTCTATGTAATAATGACGCACTTTACTAGGTAAAATATTATTTATTAACGTAAATTAGTATTTTATATATTATGGTGAAGATAATTAAATGCAGCATTAAATATTCGTTTGCGTTATTAGTTATTATAATAAAACTTTATGGAAGGAAATATTTTATAAACAATAAAAAAGTTATTTTTTGTTTATATTTATTATATTTATTGATCTGAAATTTGTATCTATGCTTATTGTATAAATTTCTATCGTTAGTTAAAATAGAATAGTCAAGGTTCTAGCTATTATTTGCAGAATGGATGTCTCGACAAGAGCAACAAATTTATCTGCATTCAAATTGACGAACAAATTCTAGCTTTTTAGATTAATAGATTCTTTTGAAATAAAGTGCTTTGGGTTAGGTTTTTGGAAAAGTTTGGTTTGGATTTAGTTTGAGATAAGCGTTCTTTATGACGCTGTCAAAATCTGGGGGCTTGTTGACAGGCTTAGGGAGCTAAAAAAAGAAATGGTTGCTTGGGTATTAGTGGCTTGCCAGGTTGAGAATTCTTTGGACCTGGTTGCTGATGACTTTGGAGGCGTTTGGTGTGATAGGTCGATTGATAGCTTATTGGAAAAGATATCAGAATCAGAAACTCACCCGCATTTTTCTTCTGTTTCTATGATTTTTTTCTATCAAGGTGAATATTTTCTCTAAGGTCAAGGTTTTGTGCTGGGGCGTGACGTGGTTGTCTAGCTGGATCTTTGTTGGGCAGTCTGTATCTAGTTTCTGCTTTTATCTTATTTGGGGACGGCCAACTCTTCTCCTAGATTTTCGAAGTCTTCAATGTAATATTGCACTGGACTATTTGCTATTTTTTCTTGCCACGTGTCTCGCCTATTGCCATTTAAGATGAGCTATTTGTTCTATTACATCTGTGATTTCAGTTTTTTTTTGTCTTATTTCCTCATTAAAGATTTTATCTCGTAAGTTTAATCCTAACATTGCGAGTTCTATTGCTCGTTGGCAGAACAAAATTATTTGCGTTGTTTCTTGTGATGGCCATAGTTTTTAACTCGTATATAGAACAGATAAGATACATGTATAATACACTTTTCTTTTAAGGTTTATTAAAATTTTAAGTTCTTGTAGGATGTATTCTAATTTTCCAAAAGCTCTCCATGTCAATTCAATGCGCTTGGTGATCTCTGTTGATTGGTAGGCCTTTCCTAATTTGATGCTAAGTCCCAAGTATATATACTCTTTGGCTTTTACTAGAGTGTGATTTTTGATGGTGACCATTTTGTTACTCGGACTCATAATTTTTGTTTTGTGCATGTTTACTTGCAGGCTTACAGCTTTGTCGAGTTTGCGTAGCAATTTTTCCAGTTTTTATGGGTAATTGCTAATAAGGACGATATCATTGGCAAAGCAAAAGTGATTTAGGCGGTTACCATTGATGTTTACTCCCTTTTTGTCCCACGATAGTTTTTTGAACACAACGCTAAAGTGAATAGTTTGGCGAGATGGTGCTGATAGTTCACAAATGCCATGTGGAGATGAATATTGTTCTGCTTGTTCAGCTTGTTGATAAAAGTTAAATTTTTGAGTTAGTCGATTTGCTATTATTTTGATTAGTAACTTATAAAAGGTAGACAGTAAAAGGGTTGGTTTGTAGTTCTCTAAATTTGTATTATCTCCTTTCTTAAAAAAAAGAACTACCTTTGCGTTTTGCCATGAGTCAGCAATTTTGCTATCTTTGGGACATTTGTTTAAGAGTATAAGGATTGCTTTTTTTTCTCCTCTAATCTTCAGCTTTTTGCTAGTTATTTGATCTTTGCCTGTTGTTTTGTAGTTCTTTAGATGGTGTAATGCTGCTCTTAGTTTTGTTTTATCAATCTCTTGGATCTTACATTTAGGACTGTTTGTCTCGACCCTGTCTGCTCATTTTTAATATATTTTTACGTAAAATCTTTTGATGGTTTCTGCAATTTGTTTTTTTTCTATGACAATTTTACTTTTGTCATTTTCTAACTTATGTATTGCTGCTTTTCTTTTAATCTTCTAGCGCGCAAAATTCTCATGTTAGTGTTGTTGTGATGAGCTTGGTGAATTTGTTTTGTGTTAAATTTTTTGCAGTTTTTCTGATGGTCTTTTTGATCTTTTTGTTTAAAGTTACATATTCCGGATAGTCTCTGTCTATTGCTTTCCGTTTCTTGAACAGTACTTCAATTTTCTTGCTAATTTTGTGGTTTTGTGTTTTTTGCAATGCACAGTCTTTTTTCACCAATGTTCTGATGCTTGTAGTAATTTTTATTGATAACGCATTTAATTCTAACTCCTGTAGCTTGTCGGTTAGATGTAAGCTTTTGCTGATTTGGGCGTTGTATTTTTCTTCTTTTTATTTGAGTTCTGACATGGTGGGTCGGATTTTCTACTCTATTTGTTGGTTCTTTTCTATCTGGACGTTGAATTGTATTTTGGATCTTACTATTTAGTGGTTACTTTTTGTGTCAAACCGTTTTAAGACTAATACGTTCAATTTTCAAAGTCCATTTTCTATTTGGGTGTTTTTTCGAATCTTTTCTTTGTTGAAGTCTGGCCAACTAGTTTGTCTTCTTGGATTTTTTTTACTCAAACTATGTAACCTTACGTATGGCAGGTCTGTTTAAGGGTTTGGGTCTGTTTTTCCTTTATTATGATGGTAAAATTGGTGTTTTTTGCAATTTTTGCGGCTGTTTAGTTTTTGTAAAACTGTTCATGTTTTTTGTCTTTTGGGCAAGAAGTAGAAGCGTATGCTTGTATAGTTTGCATGCTGAATTTGTTTTTTAGTTTTTTGACTATATAGATAGCTCTGTCCGGTATTGCCCGTGCTTTGTTGAGGAGTTGTTTGATATTTTTGTGTATCATTAGAACTACACCGACAATATGTGAATTGTGTCTAAGTTTTTCTGATACATGAAGAGTCCTGATTTGAGGGTAGTTAGTGCGTTGCTCTTTCTCCTAGTTTTGCTGATTTCTAGTACATGCTACTTGATATTCTGCAACTCGTTCTCAAGGTTTGTTAGATGCTTGTCGAGCGTTATGGTAAGGATGTTGTATGTTGCTAGGTATATCGTAATCCTTTTGGGTTTTTCATTTTTTGTATATTGATGTTTTTTGAATTTTTGCCTCTTCTTAGAATCTATGAGACAGATTTACTCGTTAGTGCAAGATTTTGAGTTTTTTGCTCTACTAGCCAGTGTTCTTATGTTCAAAATTTCAATTTTTTTAAAGGTTTTGGGTGTTAAAACGCCAGGTTAGTCAGGCATGTTGGCAAGTGTTTTGGATTAAATTTTTTTAGTCTTAGTTCTAACTTACCCCCTTTGTGTTACTTGTTGCTGCAATAATAATTGTTAGTCAATGGAATATAACGTTCTAGTTGTTGACAAGTCGGGTTTTTGCTGTCAGGGCAAATTCTTTTTTAAGGTAATTTTTTGAAAACTTATTATGTTGAATTAATTTTTTTTAAGTATAGATTAAACTCTTCTTAGTTTTTGAGCTACCTGAAAGTTAGAGACTTTTTTTTTGGGAATTTTTAAAGGGATAATAGAACGCTTTATAAACTATAGAATGAAGTTGTGTACCGGTCTCCTACATAGGAATTCTGTTTTGTCTGGCTCAGCAAATCTGGCCAAATTGGAGTTTGTGCAAACTGCAAGAATTTGACTTTATTTAAGATTTACTGTACGTGCAATTGATATTTAAGGTTCTTATTGAATGTAATATTTGGCAGAATTGAACTAATGTATCGGAACGTTGAAATTAAAATAGTTTTGCTTTTTTTGATTTTTTTTACTTGTTAGTCATTTAAATAATCCTGAAGATATCTGGTAACCTTGTAATAACCCCGTGTTTCTAGCTTGAAAGCATGTTGGTTATGTATAGGTTAAGGAGCATTGGCACAAAAATAGATTCTTGAGGTATTTCTGCTGGTAGCAACATAATTTAGTTATTAAACTGCTAGAGTTTCTTTGAACAACAAAGAGTTACGATGGAACGTGTTGATAGACGGCTAGAAAATAGTTTACTTTTTTGTGTATTTGAATTATTTTTAAAACTACCTTTTTTATGATTTGACTTAAAATCCATAAAAGCTTTTTTGGCAGATAGTTTTGGGGAAACTATTAGTTTTTTCCAAAATTTGGGATGTTGTTTACGTGCAATTTTTTCTAATCTTTTGGAAAGTGGTCTGAACGCAGGATTGCAGTAGCAATATTGGTAAAGGCCATTATTGCGTTGTAAAAGAATTATTTCAGAGTTTTGGTAGGAATTTTGTCAACGCCTGGCTCAGATCGAGTATGAGCCTTAGTACAATTTTTCAGATTTAAAAAAAATGAAACTCCATTTAGCGGTGTGTTGTTGTAAGTGTTTTCTAAGAAATCATTAACATTTTTGTGGATTCTTTTGATGTGAATTTGAGACTGTCAGCAAATTGTTTGGTCTTTTTTCAATGAAGTATTGAAGCTTATTTTTGCCATAAATAGCTTTAGAAATCTTCTACGTTAGATTTTTATTTTTTGTGGTAGATTCCCAACTTTTGCTAGCACTAATTTTTAAGCATTTTTTTGGCCAATTTTAGTGATACAGCTTTTAATTTTTTTAAATTTAGGTTTTGCATTGGGCGTAGGATTTTTTACATACATTTTTAACTTTGAAAAACCATCCTGTTGAAAGCACTTGTTTTACTATGCTAGTTCTATTGTTCACGTTTTACTCTTCTATCAACTCTACACACTTTTTTTTTTTCATAATCTTTGCCAAGAAAGTTTTTTTTTTTGGTTAAATTATGTTTGCCAAAAGAGGTTGTGCATTGCATAATATAAGTTTTACATTTACTTAGCATGTGTAGCGGAATCATTTCTTTCTAATACACCCGCGGCATAAAAAAATTATTTTTGTTTCCATTCTATGCATGTGCTTGTTAAGATTACAGTGTCTGGTTATCAGTCCTGCAAGCTTTTGCAGTTTTGATTTGGCTCATTTGTGTTACAAAAGTTTTTTGTGAGGGTCCTGTTAAGAATAGTCTTGAGTGTGTTATTCTTTTATAAGTTGCTGTGTTCTTCATCAAATTTGCTCCGAAGTATTTATTATTTGGTTTTGATAGGGACTTTAAAAGTAGGTTTGGGTCTAGTTAATATACTTTTTGATTACTTTTTGGCAAGCTGATTTGTTATAAAATTTTTTTGGCTTTTGGTCTTTTGGTATTCAGACGAAGCAAATTTTGCAAATTGTAGTCAATGTTGCAATGATTTATTAATATAATTGTTATCAGTCTGTTGGGGTATAGTTTTGTCTTGATCATATCCCTAGCACACTACTTGATAGTGATTTTGCTTGAAAAAGTAAGCAAGTTTGCTCAAGAGTAGCAAAGTTTGCTCCGGTGCCATTCTGGTGTCATCAGTGTAGTATATAGATTCTTTGACTGTGCTCAGGTATTTTTTGTTTGTCTATTTGTCTTTCTGTGATTTTATTACATGAATTGTCTTTTTAATGCAATGACATGCAATGACTTCTCATGAGACTTTTATTCTCATGCAACATATTTGTTATACTAGGACTCCTATTCTGGCACTTATTGCGATGTCACGTCATAGATTTTCCCTATCGGAGGGAAAGGTGCCACTTAAATCATAAATTTATAATTAGTAATACATATTGACATTAAAAAATAAAATTAACATAAAGCTTAATATTGAGTTAATATTATTACCGGCTAATTTTTTAAAGTAATGGTGACGTCATTAATTGATATCAGAGATATTTGCAACATGTTACAATAATCCCCCAAGTTTGTCGGTTTTCAGGTTTACAATGTGTTTATTTATTTGTAGTATGTAATCTGCTTGTTTTGTTTTTGCTATTACAATTAAGTGAAGTAGCGGTAACGGTAATAGTACTTTTATAATTTTTGTGAGCGTTGTTTTCAAAGCACCCGAATAGCCTTCTGCTTACATTGTTTACATATGTGTGAAAGTTTAGCCTGGTGCCAAGCGTAAGTCTAAGATATTTTACTTACTTTGTCATAGGAAGCGTAGTTCTATACATCTTTAAGTTTTTGCCGTTTTTTCAACGGTAAAATTGTTGTTTTGCTTAGGTTTATTGATAGCTTTTTCTCCACCACGTTACTACGGTGCTTAGTGCACTTTGTATTATTTTTGATATAGTTGCCTTAAATTTTTTGTAACAGTGGGATCATAGGCAAAGCTTACAGCAAAGACGTCTATGCCTACGTTGTTAAGTATATGTAGTAGTGACAAGGCACTACAGTAAGAGTAAAAAGTTTGCTTTTCAAGATTTTGCATAGAAGGTTTCTTAAAACTCCAAAAGTTTTTGATTTCTTTATTGAGTATGAGCTATGCGTTATTAGAGTTTCTTTTGATTGCTTTTTTATTTGGCTTTTCCATGTTTTTTTGGATTATGAGCTTGATGAGAGTTTGTAGCTTTTGATGAGTTTTTTTGAGCAACTTTATGTAATTTTTGTTTTTGGTCAGCAAGAATTTAATATTTTTAGTGCGATCTTTGTTTAAAGCTTTTTGAATGCAAAAGCAAGTGAATCCGTTTTGGACGGCTATACAGTATCTCTTTAACAATTTTTTTCTAGTTTTCTTGAAGGCATTGTTATATGCCTTGAAGCTTGAGCCTCTTATTGAGTCAGTATCACGGCATATAACAATGTTTCCGTGTTTCTTGGCTTTGTTGAACAGTTTTTTAGTATTTGCTTTTGTTCTGCCAAGTAGTTCTGTTAGAAATGTATTTGACGGCGTTTAAGCAGCTTTTTTTTAAATTGGTTTTAATGGTGCTGACTTACATATCTATTATTATCTCTAGCTTGTGTAAAGCTTTTGCTGTCTTTGAACAGATTTTAATTTGACTAACTAGTATTTTATTTTATTTCATAAGCAGCGTTTTTTCTGATTTTAAATTAAACTGGATGTATAGGTGACAGACAAAGAGGGTTAGTCCAACATTTTCATGATTTGCTAGTGTGAGGTCTATAATTATATTGCATAACGTTCTTTTTTTTATGTGCCGTATCCTCAGTAGACGTTAGTAATCAATCTGGCCTATCTAATTTAATCTACCGCGGTTCTAAATAATTCTATTGAAGTCTTGCTGGTCTATTCACGCAAGTTCTTCAGCTAGGAAGTTTGTCGTTTGTCGTCGTTGGTAATCTTTTCCTTTCGATTTTGCCTTGCATAATTTACTGTAGGGTTCTGTACCTTAATATGTTAGAATGCGCGTACGAAGTTGGAGGCAGAAATTTATGTTGCATAATATATACCTCATTTGGTTGAAAACTGATTGATGCTGCTGTCTGTAAGGAAATCCCGTTCACGTTGAATTATGCGTTCTTGTTGTTTTGCTGATACTGATTGTTTCTGTTTTTGATATATTCAGTATATTAAGTTCTTGGCAGGCGTCGATTACTCTATTATCTTTTGTAGTCCGTTAGCGCTGTCGGCGATTATTACAGAATCAACGGCGTATCGCAGATTGTTAATGACCTGCCCATTTATTATTATCTTTTTCTGTTCTTCTTGCAGTGCAGTTTTAAAAAAAAATTCTGCGTATTTGTTAAACAGTTGCGTAGATAGAACGCAGTCTTCAATGAATTGTTCCGACTATTCAGTCTTTACGCGGATGCGTGCGGTATGCTGGCTGTTCAGGTTTGGTATGATACGTCCTTTTGTCTATTCCTGATTGATGTATAATTTGCATTAGTTTGTCTTGACTCTGTCAAACACTTTTTCAAAGTTGACAAAACACGCAAAACCTTGCTTCTTGCTCTTTAGATTTCCGATTCTGAACCCGAATTGCGTATTTTTTACGTCTTTTTTCAAACTTTTATATATACGGTCGTAAATAAGTAAGTTTTTTTTTTTTTTTTTTTTTTTTTTTTCTCTCCCCACTTGCTGCTTTGCATCTTTCCATGTATGGTCGGCTGCAGAGCTTCGTATTCGGGGCACCATTTATCTTCTTTTTTTAATTAATTTGTTTTTTTTAGTCTTGTTATTATGTAGTGTTCTTTTATTTTTGTTTTAAATTCTTTAAAAGTTTTCGTTTTTTTTATATTTTCAGGTAGTTGATTGTACGTGATTAGTCCATTTCCTAGTATTGTTTTTTTCGCTTTTTCTGTTCTTGTTGTGTGTACATATATATTACTTCTTCTTCTCGTGTTATGTCCGTGAATTTCTTTGTTTAATATTATTTGTAGATTTGTTTTAATTTCTTTATTTTTAACTTTATATATTAGTTTGCATTTTTCTATTTTTATTTTTTCGTTAATGTTTGTTTCGTTAATTATTTTGTATATTTCTTCTGTTGGTGTTAGCTTTGAAAGTTTATGTATTATTTTAAGTATTTTGTTTTGTTGTCTTTGGATTTTTTGTATATTTGTTTTTGTTGTTTCACCCCATATATTTATTAAATAGTTAATTTTTGCTAAATAAAGTGAGTGGTATATACTTATTGCTGTTTCTTTTAGTATGCATTTTCTGGCTCTATAGACAGCTCCTATTGTTGCTGCGCTTTCTTTTAATAATTTGTTAATATGTGCATCCCAGGTGAGTTTCTCGGTTAATATTATTCCTAAGTATTTTGTCTGTTTTGTTCTAGTAATTGGTATGTTATTTATTACAATTTTTATGTCAATATCTTTTGTGTTTTTTTGTCTTATTACCATAAAAGTTGTTTTTTCTTCATTTATTGTTTGTATGTTTTTGTTGTACCATTTAGTTAGTTTCTTAATGTCTGCATTTATGTTTCTTTCTATTGCTTCTTTACTTTTTCCGTGATATATAATACATGTGTCATCAGCATACGTATATATTTCACCAGTCAGATTTATATTATATATATCATTTATGTATAGTATATACAGTATTGGTGCCAACACTCCACCTTGTGGTACTCCATATTCTGCTTCCGTTGTTTTACTAAGTATGTTGTTTATTTGTGTTCGTTGTGTTCTGCTTTTAATATATGTTTTTAACAGTTTTAAATTTGTGTTTCTTATTCCTAATAACTCCATTTTTTTAATCAATTTGTTTTTGTCAATGGTATCAAAAGCTTTCTTCATGTCTATAAATATTGGTATAACATACTGTTTCTTGTCCAACTTTTCTGCTATATGTTGTATTATATCAGTTGTTATGCCCATTGTGTTTGATTTTTTTTGGAATGCGTATTGCTTTTTATTTATAATATTATGTTTGTTTATGTGTGTCATTAATCTGTTATATATTGCCTTTTCTGTAATTTTGCTCAGAACTGATATAAGTGATATTGGTCTATAGTTTTCACATTTTGATTTTTCTCCTTTTTTGTATATTGGTTTTATTATTTGTTTTTTAAGTATTTGTGGGTATTCACCTGTTTGTATCATTTTATTTATGAGTTTTTTCAATATTGGTGCTATTTTTTTTTATGACTTTTATCACTTCATGGGTTATTTGATCTTCTCCTGGCGCGCTTCTTATTTTTAGTTGTTGGATTATTTCTTCTATCTCTTCTTCTGATGTTTCGTTAAATGTAGCTTCTTCTGCAATTCTTGCGGTTGTTATTGTTTCATTGTCATCATTTTTTTAAATTTTTTCCGCCAATTTCTTTCCCACTGTTGCAAAGTAGTTGTTTAGTTCGTCCGCTATTTCAGTTTCATTTGTTTTTGTTTGTCCGTTTTCTGTTATAATTTCAGTTATTTTTTGTTTTCTTTTCTTCTTTGTCTTGTTTAGCATACTATTTATTTCTGCCCATTGTTTAGCTTGGTTTCCGTTTGCATTTTTTATTTTGTTTTTGTAAAAATTTTCTTTTCTTTCTTTTATTTTGTCTTCTACTTCTTTTTTCTTTTCTTTCAGTATTTTTTTTATTATTTCATTTTTTGGATTTCTGATGTATCTCTCTTGTGCTTTATTTCTATCTTTTATCATCGTTATTATTTCCATGTTTATCCACTTATTGTTTTCTTTTCTTTTTATTTCCGTTATTTTTGTGTTTTGATTTATTGTGTTTTGTAATATTGATGTTAGTATGTCAAAATCTTTTACTGTTTTATTATCTATGCTTTCAAATTCTTTTTTGATTTTTTCGTAGTTTATTTTCTTTTTTTGTGCTTTTTCATATTTGGTTTTCTTACACATTGTGTTCCATTCCGTGATTATCGCATTGTGATCTGATAGTGTTAGCTTTTCTACTTTTATTTTGTTGTTATAATCTTTTATGTTTGTTATCACATGATCTATAATTGTACCAGGTTTATCACCATTATTTCTCGTTACTCCTTCTTCGTTTATTTTATTTAAAATACAATGACCATTTTCTACAATTAAATTTCTGTAATTGTTTGTGATTTTGTTATTCTCTCTTAAATTTATGTTCATGTCTCCTAGTATTATATTTTTAGTATTAGTTTTTGTTAATTTGTCTATTACTTTTAAGAAGTCATCGTCTTTTGCGGTTTGTGGTTTATATATTGCTGTTATGTGTATGTTTGTTTTATTGAGTTTTATTGTTAATATTTCTGTATTATTTTCTGTTCTAATTTCTGTTACTGTTGTTGCGATTTTGTTTTTTATGTATATGGCAATGCCCCCACCTTTCATTGGTCTGTTGTTAAATATTGCGGTATAGTATGGTATTTGGAAGTATTTTTCTTCGTTTGTGTAAAGCCATGTTTCATTTATTACTATAACATCTGCGTTGTATAGCTTAGGTATTGTTAATATTTCATCAAATTTGTTTCTTATGCTTCTTGCGTTGTGTAGGTATATTTTTATTTTGTCCATTTCTGTTATGTGTTGTTATTTATATTTTTATATTTTTTATATTTTTACTTTTAGGTTTGTTTTTATTTTGCATTTTCTATCAGCTCATTTATATGTTCCATTCCTTTAATTGTTATTGGTTTATCTTAAATAAAACTTTTAAAAAGAGATTTGTAAGGCATATTGTTTTATAGTCTGCACTTTTTAGCTGTGGGTTTTTAGGTATTGGTATAAATGTTGATGTTAGCCATTTTTCAGGGATGTTTCCAGTTATATATATATGGTTGAATAGTTCTGTGATTTTGTGTTCTTCTTCAATTAGTTTCAGAAAGTCTCTTCAAATCTTATTGGGCCTTCTTATTGCTTTGATCACTTTGCCACAGAGGTTTTGTTGGTGGTGGGTTATTACTGGTATTTATTCTTTTATTGGCATTAGTATAAAGAGATTGTATGTATTCTTGCCAGTTTTGTTATTTTATTATCTATATTTAGCAATGCTTTGCCATGTTTATCAGTAATGATGTTGTTTAGTCGAGACTTACGTGCGTGATTTAAAATGCGTTCTGTTTTCCGTTCTCTTTAGATGCAACTTGAGTGTTGATAGTAATAGGTTGAGGTCGGTATATACATCTGCCTCGAGGTACGATTTTACCGATGTGATGGCGTTTCTAAACCTCTAATTGATTGTAATGAAATTGATTTGATTCTTTACAGGACTCTCTATGGTGTCGGCTCGCGATTTCCACGTATATAGCCTCCTAGACGGCAGCGGCAGGTGTTCATTATGGCTTGTCTAATTTTTTTGCAAAATTGGATTACCGTTTCTCCTCCCTTGTTTTTGCTTCCTAGCCTATGCATGCTCACAGTATTTTTATCTGTTTCTTTTCCAACTTTTGCATAGAAATCTTTTAGTGGCACTGTGATTTCTTCTTTTTTTTGTTTGTTTTTGTGCTAATCTTATGTCGTCATACTTTTTGCTCTTCTTTATTTGCATGTTTCGTAGGCGCATAAACCTAAATAATGTTAATTTTACATAAACCTGAATTTAGCTTAGTTATTTGTATGATATTGGTAGAAATCTTAGGATTGATTTATTTACTTCTTTTGTAACTATAATTGCAATGCCATTTTTGTTTTGCGGCTGAATAATAATTAGAGTAGTCATATATTTGCGATTTGCTTGTATTCGGCCATCTTGTCTTGCTGCAGCCGAGGGTGTCAATTTTTACCTGTAGCATTTTTTTTTTATATTTGTTGCTTTCCCTGCCTGAAACTTGCTTCTGACGTTTTATGTTTCTATTTGCTGGGTCTTTATTTTGTATGTAGTTGCTTTGGTTGAGTTTGGTAGTGTCATTTTCATCTTTGTGGTGGTGGTATCGTTTAAAACAATCCCTCTCTGAGATCCGATTGAGGGATTTTTTACTCCGGTATTATAATT
This sequence comes from Tachinus rufipes, assembly GCA_963932245.1. NCBI lineage: Eukaryota > Metazoa > Arthropoda > Insecta > Coleoptera > Staphylinidae > Tachinus > Tachinus rufipes. The sequence continues at coordinate 24,033,571 of OZ010747.1, read as the reverse complement.
TGCTCTGAATTTGGCTATATTGATTGAATGTACTAGGAACATACATGTGTATTTTTAATGTAGTGGTCTCCCGTTGTTTTCAACATCCTATGCCGTTGACCATACTTAGTGGTTCATTTGCTTTTGTGGATTTTTTTTCTCCCCAAGACAAGAAGTTGCTCTAACTCTTCCACCCAAAGTTGTTAGTTGGTATGAGGGGGATTGGTTGTACCGACAGTCGTATGGTTGTTGGATGCAGTTTAGTGTCATAGCCAGAACCTTAGGTTGATTTGCACAATGTTTTAGCAACTGAAAATAAAATTTGATTTATGGTTTTTTTGGTGGTTTCTGGTGCTTTCGGTCCTTTTGAGGAAACAACAGAGCTTGGAGGGATATTGTGGAAAAACTCAGAAGCAGTTTGCCGCTTGAGTTAAACACATTTTTTTAATAACTTCTCTCTTTAAGCAGGACGTGTTGATCTTTTTGGGTTTTTGGTTGTGAGTTTACAATTTGTCAAGTTTTGATGGTGATGGTGTTTTGCACCGCTAACTTATTCAGTAGGGTTGCTGGTTTTTACTGTGGTCCCAGTGCTTATGCTATTACCCTTTTTGGATCAGTCATGTTTTTAGATTTTTGATACAGAATTGTTTACCATCCAACGGGTTTTTTTAATCAATGTATTGAACAGCCACTCTTTGGTTAGCTTGTCTGTATACGTGATTTTTAGAAATCTCCCTTAAATGCATTTCAAAAATGGTTGTATTTTTTTAGTTTATAAATCTTATCTAAATGAAGGTTTTGTTGGCTTCTACTTTAACTGAGTTGATGAAGCAATTAGGGTACTCCGTTGGGGTTATTACTTCAATACCCTTGAGGTTATCCCTAAAGGTTTTTTTGAAAGTATTTTTACTATTTTTGCTTCTTTTGCTGGTCGTTATTACAATTTTGGCGTATTGCTGGTGAACAGATTTTGCTTTTGCATCCTTGATGTACCAAGAGTGGTTGGTGCAGGTAATGTGGAGTGTCACTGTTGCGTTTTTGCTATATTACCAGACGGTAAGGTTTGCATCTTGAACATTTTTTCTGCGGAGCTTAGACGTGCCTGCTCCTAAAAGTTTTGGTTTTGCAAATTTGTCTTTGGATTTTCAAAGAATCTTCAATTTTGTTTTGTTTTTTTTGTCTTTAATCACTCAGCAAACTCACTCCCACCGAACGCACCTATAGAGAAACGGACAAACCTTAAAGAAGTTTAAATTTTAATAATTTTATTATGCAGCATGCTGCGATAAAATAGTATTATTTAAAGTAAACGTAGCCTCACCAGAAAACATAACATTCAAGTGAAAATGTTGATGTTGTTTCAAAAGTTTGATTAAAAATAGATAATAATATAATTTCAATTTTTTTATTATTCTTTGACTATGGGGTTTGCTGATGCCTAGTTCTAGTGTCTATCTTCTCAAAAATATATATAGCAATTTAGTTTCAAAACGTATTTTTTTTTTACTTAACCCTTAAAGTAAAGCAAAACTTTTTTTCATTTTTTAATAAAATATAAAAATTCAATCCGGGGACATACGGTATATAATGAAATTGCAGTTTTATTGCGGCTGAATTAACAAATTTAATTTAATCACACTGTATGTTTACAAATTTACATTATAAACCTTATGATAATTGCTATACATCTATCACATTATAAACATTTTATTGACTTTATGAGTAAAAACAAAGTCATTAGCTAAATTAAAAAAATTCGCACAATTCCACACAATAGCAAATTAGTAAGTCAATAAATTCCATATGCATAGGTCATGTAAAGGCATTAATTTGTTATAGTGGGAGCTATGTGTTAAAATTGCACAAACAATTTACAGGTCATTAGTTAAAAGCTTTTCCGTTGAACAACAAACGAAATATCCAAAATAAAACGCCGTTAATAAACAACCATGTTAAAATCCGAGAATGAAAAAAAAAGTAGTAAATTAGCACTTTTTTATCCAACGCGTTGTTTAACAGCCGAGTGAGCGTTTTAAATATCAGTGTGTCAGCAAATATCAGCCCATTATCAGACAGAGCAGAAATTTAAAATGCCAACCTCCCCCTTTTTTATAGATCTTTCCTTAAATGTCTCCCATAATCCCTATCCGCACTTTATAACTAACCTTGATCTTTGTTTAAAGTTAAAGGGAATTTAAAAGGGCTCAACTCGATTTTTTATCCCCCTTTTGCACACAGTACACAGCCTTTAGGTATGAAAGATAAAAAGGCAGCACTTCTAAACATTGTTAAGAGACTTGCGACGGTCGATAATTCAACGGCTTTCAAACTATCTCGGCTTGATTTACCGCTTGCGAATTACCATATTTTAAACTGCAATAAAATCCTTAGGGATATAATGAATTTTCCACAACTTTTAAATAATAAAACACAAGTTTTCATTTTATGAATGCAAGGATTAACATAATTCAATTTCGCATATATTAGAGCTGTGTATCATGGTTAGCACTAATTTCTAATAAGAGATTACTGCCATAATTTGTTCCGTGCGCTTTAAAGCGGATTTATTAAATTGTTAATTCAGCTGAACATTTTCAATTAAATTTCAAATTCAGTTGATTTTATAAAAAAATCAATACTTTTTTTGTTATCAAAAAAATTCATCTTTCAAGGATTTTTTTGTTGAAGTCTTGGCTTATCCCAGCGAGTCCCCATCGGGAAATATGTTTTCGCAATTGAATGGGATTGCTGAAGATGTAAAACATGATTCGAGATGGAATCTGAATACATAAAGCAAGAACGTTTATCAAACAATGGCATATTTTTATGTCTACAATTATGAACTGTAAATATTTGAATTATGGAAATTTTGTCTTAATATTTATAAGGCAGAAAAAACAATGGGAGGTTTATTAAATTTATTTTATTATTACAATTTATGTATTGATCAATATTAGTAATTTATTTAATTACAAAATTGAATGGTGTATTTAGCAAAACAAATTAGTTTTTTTTAATACATTTTTTAAATGTTCTAATAATTTCGAGGTCGATATGATATAATAAACAATTTAAAATTTAATATAATTACATATTTATTTAACAGTAAAGCACAGTTACTTACTTACAGCCAGACACGAATAGTATGGCCTCTATAATCGGCAACTTAGTATACACAAAAATTATGTTAAATGTGGTTAAACTAATGCCTTTTCCCGTTTTAGTTTTGCGCTAACATTTTAAACATTTCATGGACGACGTTGTTCTGGGATTGAAAGATGCTAAAACGGGCAAAGGCATAAGTTTAACAACATTCAACATAATTTTTGTGTATACTAAGTTGCCTATAGAGGCCACACTATTCGTGTCTGGCTGCAGTTTTGTAATTTATTGTCACTTAAAATGTTTTGTTTACTTATTTGCTGTTTCTATTATAGGCATTCTTTATATCCGCTAGAAAACTAAAAGATTTACGTTTCATTTTTTTCAAATAAAATTTTACAGTTTTAATACCTAAGGTGAATTATTTATCTGTCAATTTTGGTTGTCTGCTGTACGGTAAGAGCGTAATTAATTGTAATTTTTGTTTGTCTCTATAAGCAATTGGATTTTATTTGCTGAATTTTTGGTTTACATACCGTAACTCATACAAGTTCAAGTGGGTAGCAGGAAATTTAATTAGTTTTAAAGTTTTGACTAAGTTTAAGTTTGATATCCTGGACGATTTAAAAATGTCTCTGGCTGTGGTTGTTTTATTATCATTGACTTTAAAGTTATTATTGGTAACTACGTACTTTTGATTTGAGCTACATTTGGTGTGGCTTTTGATAACAACTATTTTTATATTTGTCATTTTTTTTTTGTTGTGGTTTGGGAAAACTCTAACTATCTGAGTGTAGAAGAGCTCTACACTCAGATAGGTAGAGTTTTCCATTCATTAAACTTTTTATTCACTTAGCGTGATTTTTGTATTCTCGGAATTGCAAAGCATACCTTTAAGTATACTTGCTTTCTCTCTCTTTTTTCATTTTTGTGGAAACTACCTCTTTGGCAAATTTCTTTACGCGGAGCTACATTGCTTTATCCAACGGCATGTACTGAACGGTGTTGTCCGGAGTCAACACCGCACTTGTCTCGTTCTCTATCTTCTCCCTATCCGAGGCCTATCTGCGGAAAGCGTAGAACGTATGTTTTGAGCTGTTTTCCACTTTGCAAGCTGCACATTTGTTGACGTCTGTACAGTGGAATCTTTTGAAATACGTTTTAAAACATCTATGTATGCTGAGGAGTTGACACAGGTAATAGTTGATAGAACCAAATTTTCTCGTTGTCCACGCAGGTAGATGTTTAATTATCCTCTTCTATTTCTTCCATTTTATGGTTGCCTTTTTTTCAGTCTTTTTTTAGTAAGCTGATTTGCTTTGTATTTCTCTTCTCTTAGTTTGGCCTGTAAATGAATTGGCATGATCGAAGCAATCACAAAGATGGCTTTTGTAGATATAGTTCTGTACCCGCCGACTATTCTCAACTACAACCTTTGCTGTTTTAACCGCAAGTTTTTGTATTTACTTTATTTTAAAGTTTTTCTCTACACCTGGACACCAAACATCATTATCAAGTACGTGGAGGTTGCCAGTATTTTTCTCTTCTTTTCTGAAGGTCTTTAGATGTTGAGCATCAGAATAGTGCTTACCATATTCTCCACTTTTTATACCGTTTAGTTTATGTGGACGGTCAATCTGCTGTTCTGATTAAACCACACATTAAGGTATTTTACGGCGTTCTTTGTTGTTATATTGGCATTGCTAATCATTATTACTACTTCTACCAGTTTTCTGTCATTGTACAACCTTGGTGTTTTTGGAAGCAATTTCTAGTCTTAGTTTCTTAATTTTGGCTTTAATTCTTTCCACAACCATTTTAGCCAGAATGATCAGTTCTTCTTCTCTTTCCGCCGTTGTGATAATTCTGGTGTTATCCGCAAAACACAGCAGCGTAGTACCCTTTGGCATGACTACACCCAGTACGCTGTTGTAGTAAATAGTTCACAGTAGAGAACCTAGGATCAAGCTTTTTAGCACGTCGCACGTGATTTTTTTTCTTTTAGCAGCAGATCTCTACTATGGAGGTAGCTATGGATTAGTTTGATGAGTCTTTACTCACTCTTATACTGTTCAGCGTTTGTACCACCCCACCTCAGAACAGTACTAAAGACGTTTTTAATGTCGACCGTGGTAAATATGCTAATTTTTCTGTTCTTATTTTCTTAGTTTTTTTCTTTATGTCTTCTACCGTGTCTATCAGTTTCTTCACAGCATCAATAGTAAATTTTCTTTTCTGGAACAAAACTTGGCTCTCGGATATATCACTTTCTATTTCCTTTCTTTATCTATTTGCAATTAGTTGTTTGTATATTTTTCTTAAAGTATTTATTAAGCAGATTGGTTTATACTTTGGGATTTTGTTTGTCTTTTTTTGTTGTTGTTTAAGCAGCACCAGTTTTGACTGCTTTTATACTTTGGAAAACTTACCACTCTAAAACTCTTAGTTTATCACCCTTAGGATGATATCAGGTGCAGTCTTTATCACTTTTTTGCAATTTTGGGGGGTATCTGGTCTGGTCTCGGGGCTTTTTTGTCGTTGAGTTTTGCGATCGTTTTTTGTAGTTCTTGCAGAGTGTAGGGTGTAGTCATTTTTTTTTTTCTACAACTGCTAACCATCTCACAAACGGATGTTTTGGGAACAACTGTTTGGCTACTTCCATCTGCCTCTCATTTCCGAGCTAGACACCGACTCTCAAGCTGAAATTGTTGGTGACAATTTTATACTTAAGTTCTTACACGTTGTTCTCCATCTTATCTAGCATTTTTTTTCTTTCTTGAATTCAGTTGTTTTATTCTCCAGGATTTAGCACAATTGATCCTTTTGCTGCTGGTCGATATTTTTCCTGTTGGCCCGAGTTTTATTCTGTTGGCGCTGTTGTACTTCTTCTTGAGCGTGGTTAAGTGCTCAAACCACTAGTAAAGAGCCTGGATTTTTAGTTGCTTTTTTCTGAAAAATGAGTTTATTGTTTGATGGCCTTTATCAGGCAGTTCACGTTTAAATTGGGCATTTTTTTAAGTTCCGTCTGTACCTTCTTACAAAATTTTGAAACCTGTTTTTCTATTATCTTCCATCTCCCGCTTGGCTCTGGCTTTGCTGCTAGATTTAAGTGTGAAGTGGATGTTTTTGTGTAGGCTAGGATTTACTTTATCACTTACCCTACACTTGGAGATGCGTTTTGTGGTATGGCCGCTACAGAGGGCAACGTCGATATGCAACTGTACTCGTTCCTTACAAAGGTTGGCTTGTTTCCAAGGTTTACTGCTATGAATTGTGCTCTTGTCATCCAATCCAGAACATTTTTGCCTCTGTTGTCATTGTTGTTGGCATCCTTGGCACCTTATAACATGGTTTTGGAGTTCAAATGTCCGGCTACAATTACGTGCTTGTGTCTATGTTCTTTGATGCGATTGCCTAGTCAGAAATAGCATCTGTAGATGACGTAATTTTCTACCTCTATTCATACAAAGTTTTTTTGGATTGGTTGTAGTTTGCTATTTTGGACCGCAGTTTTGTTTGGTTTTGCAATTACAGCCAGGTAGATTTTTTTTTTCACCAGGATTTTGGACAAAAAGTTCAATGCCGCTTTGCTCTTTTTCAGATTAGTCCAAAGCATCTTATTTTTTTATGTCTTATTTTGAGCATTTTATGCTTCCTGTCTTGTGTCTTTTTTGTTTTCACAGATAGCACGCTTCTTTCTATTTACAGTTGTGGCAGACTGAGTTGCTTTCTTTTTCCTTGCAGTTTTGTAACTACTCTTTGCCGACCCTTTTTATGTTAACAAGGTCTTGGGCACGTTCTGGGCGCAGCGTAACATATGCATGCTTCATCTTGTTTTGCTCGACAGTGCTATCTTGCTCAGGTTTTTGGCTTTATTTTTTCAGTTTTTCTATTAGCACGTTTTTACCTCCTATTTTGAGGTGTGTTTGTCAATGTTTATCAACATGACGGTTGATTGGTTTCCTCTGATTTCCACGCTTGCAATGCTGCTTAATTTTAGTCCCAGCAATTTCTTGAAGGTTTCTGTGGATTCATCTTTCTTGCCCTTGATCTTTAGTTGTACGCTGCCATCTTCTGTCCTGGTTACTAAAATTTTTTTTACGGCTACCAGGCTCTTCATGTTCTTAATAATCTTGGCGTATGTCACCCCGTTTCTACCTTTCTCCTTCTTGTGCTAGGCTAAGAGCTACTTCTGCATGCTTCTTGGGCGCCAATTGTAGGCTTACCTGCAGTTTTGCCTGCGTAAAAACTTTTTCTCAAACCTTTCTGTGTGCCGGCATGTATGCGCCCTTAGTTTCTTTTTCCAGTTCTTTCCGGCAGTGTCCTTCACTCGTTTGAGTACTGTCCTTTTTCTGTAAAAATTACAAAGATAAATCTCTTTTGCTGATTTTTTTACTTGATATGCAGCCCCTTTTTGTAATGTTGTATATTATATTGCTAGGCTCAAGTTTACCCTTACCCATCGCTTCTTCGAGTTGAGGGTTTTGCTCTATCTGCTTCTTCACTGACGTATTGCCGGGATGGTTCTCTTTGGTCTTAATTAATAGTAGGTAGTCCGATTTATTGTCTAGTATACTTCTTTAGACCAAGTTACATTTTTTGTAGGCTTCTTCTGGCCAACTACTGTAATAAATAGCCGCACTTTGTTTGGCGTCCAACTTATTCTCTATAGTCTACAGCAGAAAAATTTTGTCTTAAGACTCAGTCTTGGCAGTCTGCGTTTCCTTCTCAGATGTGGTCTAGTTCTTTTTTTAGGGCCCGCATTGTAATTTGAGGGCGTCTATTAGGTCTTTTACAAAAGTTAATCTCTCCTCCTTTCTAAATCTATTGTAGTCAGGATCATGTATCAGAGTGATTGTGCAATGTATTTTTTAGTCATCTTTGAATAGTTACTGCATGGTTTAAGAAAAAGAGCAGATGAGTTTATTGGATAAGTGTTGTTTTTAGCTTCATTTGCCAATGCAATGTTACAGACCATAAATCAAAAGGTAGTAGTACCTCTAGCTGCTCCTAACTTGTAGTAGTGCAATATATTGTGTCCTTGGTTTTCAGTGTGGAACTTAGATTGTATCGATTTAGTTTTTAAAGGCAAAGCGGCAACCACATTTCCGGGTTAGTTATGTCATGACGCTCAGTGGTATAAGCCGTTTAGGTAGTTCACGTCATTAGATTTTTTTAGCTTATTTTCTGCTTGGATCTTAGGAAAGAGCATTGGGTAAATTGTTGTTTGGTCTTTCTATGATCTACGTCGAATTAGAGTTCCGTTAGAAGAAGTGACTACCTTATGAATTTGTCTTGTTTGTCTTGTGTGTTAGTTAGTCTAACTAACGCTTTATTGTCTGTCCACAACAAAATTGGTTTGACTAGCAGGTAGGCCCTTTATTTTTTAAAAACTCAGACAATTGCGTAACATTATTATTTGTTGCAATGATAGCAATTCTCGTTTTTTTTTTAATTTAAAATTATTTTTCTAAAAGAGTACCTCTCGTATGCCAATTTTATAGGCGTCTGTTTGTAAAACAAAATGGAACCCACGTCTTGGTCAATACAAGAAATTTTTGAAACCCAAAAAAACTTTTTTTTTTGTTTGTTAGCTAGAGGCAAATTAGCAGTAAGAAACGTTAAAGCGGCTGATTTTTTTGCATGCATTTTTCCGCAAATGCCTGTGTAGTCTTTATAATTTTAGAAATAAACCACAATGCTGTTTAGGTAAACCAAGAAGACAAATTGGCTAATCTACTTCTCCAGTACTTTCACATTTTTAAGGTTAAAAGGTATAACCTTAAAATGATACGTTGTCTTGTCTAGTGTGGGCCTCTCTATAATCCGAACAAAAACGCGGCTTGCTTTTTTATATTTTAGATGATTACCACGTTGAATTGTTTTTTGCTCACCTGTTTGTAAATCAAGCCTTTTTTGTTGGCATTCAGAAGTGATATTTAATGAGTTCAGTTACTACGTTGGTAGTTGGTAATTCTAGTTTTTCTACAAATTGACTGGCAAAATCCTGAACAAATCAGCAGAAACCGGAATGGTTGTGAAAGGCGTGCGATGGTATGTCTACCGGAATTAGCGTGTGATGGTTTGTTTTTTATAGTTGGAACAGTTTCTGTTCTTAGTTGAGAATTGCGTGGTTCTCATTAAGGCATGGGTAGCGAAAATTTTTTTTTTGCCCAAAACCAATACGTTGAAGAAGTTGACGGTCTTGTAGTAGTTGTTGACCTTAATGGTGGTTTTTGTTGACATACAGCTGGTTGATCTATAAAGCGAGTTTGTTGTGTGTAAACTAGATAAGGAAAGCCGGGTAAAACTATAGTTAGCCCGGCTATCGATTAAAATCAATTGGGTTTCTTATTGATAGAATTTTGGTCGTCAATTCGGTGGATTTGAAATGACCGATTTGATTTACATTTTAAAGAAATCATTGGTAAGAGTTTTGTTGGTGGGGTTATGGCGTTTTTGTTTTAAGTTGCCATACGTTGGGCGCATATTGTTATAAGAAAACTTTTCGGAATGGCTAATATTGTTGGTAATGGTGGTGTTTGCTGTTGGCGTGGTAATCTTAGGAAATGCTGATGGTTGGTTTTTGAGCAATTTGTCCCGGGTCTACTAAGTTTGATTTGGTGATGCTGTTTAGGCATTAATTTGAAAATTTAGTTTATCTGACGACTGGTTGCAAATCTCATAAAATGATTAACTATGCCACGGCCATGTTTTGTTAATACCATGTTTAGCGGTAAGCTCTGATGGATGGCGGTGTCAGACTAACTTGTTTGGCAGTCTGGCATTTATCGATGTAATTTTTAACATGTAGACTCTACATGTGCTAGTATTGCTACTACGGGTAGCTGATTTGTTTTGTATGCTCTTGCAAATCAATCCCAATAAAATCAACGTTTTTAGAAAAGATTTATAATGGTGTAAATTTTGATGTTATTTGATAATTATTTTAATCAAAAGTAAAAGTAATTTTTTTCTTAATACGCCGTGCTTAATACGAACATAGGCGCCTATTTTGTATGTTTTTTGTGTGTGATAATAGTTCTATACAAACATGCGGGCCCAACAATTTAATGTGAAATCCTAACTACACCACTAGAAAAGTTTATTAGGCAGATATTCTGCTGATTTGCTATTGCCTTGAAAAGGAAAATTGAACTCAGTAAGTAAGTTCAACTAGACTATTGCGCTACGGTTGCCTTTAAAGTCTTTATTTTAGATTTATTTTAAAACAATTTTGTAACCAGGATAGCTTTATCAAATTCAGAAAGAAATTTTTGAACAATCTGTCTAAAACATGGCCAAGAGGCAACTACAATAATCAGTATTATTAAAAATGTTAACAATTTTTTTCAAGAAAAGTATACTTGACAAATTACAGTCGTTCTTCTTCTATATTAGTGATGTGCGATAATAGCTACACAAACAATCGAGACTTACAGTTTTTAATATACAATTTGAATCACAGTACTAGTGAAATTTACTAGTCAGATACTTTGTTGGTTTGTCATTGCCTTGCAAAGAAAACACCTTTATAAAAGTTAATTATACAGCTGCTGCTGGGGATCAAACTTACACTGCCGACATTTTTAGTACACTATTATAATAATAATTATTATTTATTTATATAAAAAACCAAGTAAAATGACATAAGACAAGTCAATACGTTATAAATTTGATTTTGATACAATAAAATAAAAAGAATTATATTGAGCTACGTTCGTTTACAACTGTATTTTAGTTTAATAAGTAGATAGAAAAGTTGTTTTACGGATTAAGGTAACAAAACCGTAATTTTGAGAAATAAAGCAACACAGATTTATCATGCAAATTAATTAAACTATAGAAAAAAAAATTGATAGTAAAATGACACACGGTTGTAGTTCTATAAAACATGTTTCACTTCAAACTTTGTTGTTTGTAGGTTTTGAATTATAGATAATATGGTTAATTCATAATTAGTGTTTGATTTGCATTAAATAGTGATTACTTAAGTTGTTGTTATGTTTCGCTTGTGTGAGGTTGTAGAAGTTCCGTAACAAGCATTTAAAATTTGATCGACATCTGCTTAGAGAGCAAACTAAATATATGTAAACAAGGTATTAAAAAACAAAGTTGTGTATTAGAAATTGCTTATTGTAATTTTTTAACTTATTAATTTATAATTTTCTAAATTTATTCCTTTACTGATTTTTTGATATTAAACGTATCTGAAAAAATAATATTATAGTTTGATCACAATTATGCTTCTCGTATATTACAAGTAACTAACTAACTATCAATTTAATCTATTTAAAAGTTAAATTAAATAACGCAAACATTTATTATAAATTTGTTTTTTTTTTTGGTTTTAATTGTTAGTTAAAATAATTTGTTGCAATAAAATAAATATTGATTGTTATTTTATCTTCTTCTTTCTAAACCATGTTAATCCTATTAGTAAATCGATGTAAACATATGCACAATTGTACAAAGCTGAAAGGTAAAAAGCTTTAAACATGGTGAAGATATTTACTTAACTGCCATCAGTATTCGATGTTATTATTAGATTGAGGTATACAAAATATTTAATAATTAATTATCAATTTTATTAAAAAATATATCAGACACATATTTATGCTATAAATTGAATAATTTAATATTAATGAATGTGTATTACAATTATAATGAATACGCTTTATCTTAAAGCAGATTTTAGTTATATAGTAGTAAAATTTTATGTTGTTTTGGAGTAATTTATGAAAATTTATTATTATTACGTATTGTTTGACAGTTTACAGTAGTCAAGTTTGTTCAACACTGGGACAAGTTCATGCACAGAACATTGTAGCTTGTATTGTCAACTGACATCAGCAACACAATTTCAATAACTCCAGGCAAATGTCTGTTTTTGACGACTTGAATCATCGGACTAGACATTTTTATTTAAGAAAGTTTTTAATAAATTAAAAGCATTGCGCAATTATGATTTTTTAAATTTAGAATGGTCATACTAAAATCGGATTTTAACAAGATTTCTAAGTCAACATTACATCATCAACATGATATTGTGGGGCAACAAGTAACATTAACTGAAAGTAGCAAGATTTTGGTGTGGTATGGTATAGCCAATGCTCAAAAACGCAGATATTGAGGTTATGAAGCTAGTTTTACGGTGAGTACGTAGTACTACTTTGGCCACAAACAAGTTTTTCTTGAGAACTCTAAAATTTTAGTAAAGGACCATTTTCTAATTATTGCCTTGGTTTTTGGCTTTTTCATGCAATGCTGACAAGGGTCACGGTCCGTTTTTCCAGTTTTTATAACATTTGGTGAATGGTTCACCTCACGTGGCGCATGTTGCTAGATGCCCGGACTTCTTAGTAGTTTTGCATTTGAAGCTTAGATGGGCTTCAGCGCATTTAACGCATTCATAAGGTGAGTTGCAATTGGATGTGTTGTACTATCTTGGATGTTTTGCGTTTATGTTTAACAGTGGCACTAAGACGGCATATCTCAATGTGAGACAGGATCTTTTTAGTTTGCAAAAGCTGAAGTACAGCATTGGGAAATGTTTTTTGTTTTTTCCCAAGCGTGTTACTGGAGTAGGGCAGCTTGTGTCAGCCCTCTTTGTGGACTGTTTGATAAGTTTTGTACAAAAACTTAGTTGCCGGGCCGGAGTTGGTTGTCGCCTGGGTCTTAGGGTTTGTCCGAATTAAAAACCTTTTAGTTTCAGCGGCTTTAGTGGTGCTGAAGGCACCTGACTTGATGGGCCGACTAATGGAATATTTGATAAGTTACTAAAAGGGATCCAATTTTTTCTTAAGTTTTTTATCAATTTTTTGTTGCCCACCAGAGCTAATACCTTAGACTTCTATTACATTTTAATTCTCGATTTGGGTCGTGATTTCCGCTAGTTTGTTGAGTTAGCTGGCTTGGCATGACTTAGAGTTGCTGAGAAAAACCGGAGTTTCCAGTAAAGTGGGGGTCTGGGTGAGGAGCCTGATGATGACAGTCTTTAGGTCCGTTGTGGTGATGGCTTTAATGTATTGCTTTAGCTGGTAAAGTGATTCTACATGTTTAAGTTTTAACTGTTAAAATTCATCTTTTTGGATGACGATTCTTTTTAATTAGCTTTGATTGACTAAGATCACTTCAGGAATTTGAAGTTGGCTCTTTGCTGATAAGTTTATAAGCTTGACGTTTTTATGGAATTGCTTGTAAAACATCTTGAGGATTTACTTTGGGCTTTTCTATGTTAGAAAAGTTTGAAATAAATAATTTATTTAATAGATTAGTGAGTTGATAATTTATTGAAAAATTAAACTCTTTAATTGTCCATGATGATGTGCAATGATAACTAATAGCGTCAGTACAAAATTTGTTGATGACTGCTTAACTTGAGAAAATTTACGGAGTTTTGTTTAAATGTTAAGCCACGCCTGCAACTATTTTTTTTAATTAAATTTTTTTCAAGCTGACTTTATAGGTTGCGCTCTAAGTTTCTACACAGATGTAATAAAACAAATTAAATCCGATGGTGTATCAATTCTCTGCGGAATGCGGTTAAGTTGAGTTCAATTATCATATTTACATCCGATAAGTCACGTTAGGGTGTGATTATAGCAGTTAATATTTTCTGAAAAATCTTTCTAGGTTTCACGTTTGCAATTGTTACAACTTACCTTTAGTGGTCACGTTTGATAATTTTATGTTAATAATAATACTTTATTCACGGTATATACAAAACCATTTACATCTACACCATTATATACATAAATAACGATGAATTACAAACAATATTACAATTACACAAAAATATATAAAAGAATATTGAAAAATAAAAGCATGGAAAAAAGTATACATAAATAAAAACAAAATATAAAATTATTCATCAACACATTTTAATTGACACTTAAAACTACATTTTGAAACACAAAATAAATCAACATTACTAGAGAAACTATTTGCAATTCTACACATTCTACCAATTGGATTATTAAATCCATAATTGGTAGAATGTATAGATTCTCTAAATAATGGAGACTGTCTGGTTCGGCGATTATTGTTGGGGACTTGAAATGGAAGAGTTACTAGTAGCTCTTGGCAATCAATCTCAGACATCATTAGTCCACGTAAAAATGATAAATCGGCTCTTTTGCGCCAAATTTTCAGCGGCGGAAGATTATATTGCAATGCAATAAGGTTAAAATCGTAATTTTCGGATAAAATGCCTAATTTGTACAATAATAAACAAAAAAATTTGTTTTGAATACGTTCTATATTGCATATATGAACGCAGTAGAATGGACACCAAACTGACGGAGCGTACTCTAAATGAGAACGTATTAGCAATAAAATAATTTAAGTGTGCTAGGAGATAGGTCAGTAGACATTCTGTAAACAAATCCTAACATTTTCATAGCACGGTTGCACATATAGTTTATATGCTCAACAAAAGTTAGTTTTGAATCAAAAATTACGCCCAAATCTTTTATTTGTGTAACATGTTCCAAAACATTATTATCGATAGTATAGTCAAACGATACTTTACTTAATGTTCTGTTGAAGCTTATCGAAAAACATTTATTTGCGTTAAACAACAAGTTATTAATAAGACACCATGAATGAACAGAATCTAAATCATTTTGCAAACTAATACAGTCCTCGATAGATAATATTCTTTTATAAATTTTAAGATCGTCAGCAAATAAAAGATAAGATGAAGAATTAAAAGAATAAACAAGATCATTAATAAAGAGTAAAAACAGAATTGGTCCACAATGAGATCCTTGAGGAACCCCAGAAGAAACAACAATTGGTTGTGATAAAAAGTTATTAATTTTCACACACTGTGTACGATTTTCCAAAAAGCTCGACAACCACGCAACAACAGATTTATGAAAACCCAAAGCCCGAAGCTTAGCAATCAAAATACTATGATTAACGCAATCAAAAGCCTTTGAAAAATCTGTGTAAATAGAATGTACTTGAACTTTTAATTGAAAGGCATTCAAAAGATCATTTTCGTAACAAAAAAAGATTTGTAAGAGTAGAACGACCCTCGCGAAACCTATGTTGCTGTTCCACTAAAATGCTTTTGCACATCCATTGTATTTGATCAGTTACAATTTGATCAAACAACTTAGGAATAGCAGACTGGATGCATATACCTCTATAATTAGTAATATCCTCCTTAGCTCCAGATTTATGTAAAGGCATAATGTAGCTTTGTTTCCAAACTGAAGGAAACTTGGCTTCATTAAGAGAAGCCCCAAAAAGTAAGTGCAATGGCATAGAAATTGAATAAATACATTGTTTTAACAGCATAGATGGAACACCCTCCGGTCCAGTGCTAAAGTTACATTTAAGGTTCTCAATCCCTTTAAATACATCCAACAAACTAATTGAAAATGATCGATGTAATACGTTTTTTTTAAAGTCAAACAAAGGAGTTGGATGAGTTTGTGTATCGTAAACAGAGGAAAAGAATTCAGCAAAACTATTAACATAGTCATCTCCATTACTGCAAGTTTTTTGTTTATAATACATTGTGGCTGGAAAATCATTAGTTTTTCTAGAGTCGCTAACAAATTTCCAAAAATGTTTAGGGTTACTTTGAATGTTGTTTTCTGTTCGAGTAATATATTGCTTGTATAGACATGTACTGAGATTTTTACACGAAGTACGAATTGATTGAAACTCGTTATAATCAGACAATAGTCTTGAAGATTTATAACGTTTATGAACAGTTTTTTTTGAGTCTAGTAAGTGAAATCAATTCTTTATTAAACCAAACTGGAAAGTTGTTTTCTCGCCATTGTTTTTTGGAAACAAAATAGTCAATAGCAAAATGCAACACAGAGTAAAATAAATTAACGCAATTATCAACATCACAATTATAAAAAAGGGCGGACCAATCAACATTCAACAAAAAATTATTGATTGCGTTAAAGTCGGCATATTTAAAATTATTAAAAACATAATTACACATTAAAATATCACGGCTAGTATCACATTTTACATCAATCACATAAGCAATATGATGTTGGCTAAGTTTTAACAAAACATCCACAGCTTTAATCACAGAAATATCACAGATGTTAGAAAAACATAAATCTAAGAACACACCACCATCATTAGGTATAGAAATACATTGAGCGCAGTTTAGAAATCCATAACAGTTGGAAACAAAATGAGCAGAATAAGTATCATTACAAATAACACTTATGCCTAACTCATCATTTACCCATACCGCTGCGGGTAGATTATAATCGCCTAGTGAAATTAGTTTACTGTCTGGATATTTGTCAGCGATAGATTCAACGGAATAACAATGATCTAAATATTTATCACATGCCGAGTTAGGTGGTAAGTAGACTGCACTGATAATATATGATACAAACTTAAACTTAACAATTACAAACAAATGTTCAACACTTAAAAATGTAGGTTGTAATAAAGTACATTTAAAACAATTTTTAGTAGCAATTAAGACACCTCCTCCGTCAAGCTTAGGGCTTGTTAATGAAGAGCGATCACATCTAAACAAACTGTAACCAATTAATTGTAGCTCCGCATCGCTGATGTCCTGATTTAGTCAGGTTTCGGTCAGTACAATAATATCGTAGTTGGATACAGCTACAGCCAGCATAAGTTCTTTCAGTTTAGTTTTTATACCCCTGACATTCTGGTAATAAATGGAGATACCGCTGGTGTTTCTGGTGACGGGTTTAGATTGTTGGCTGGATCCAGATTTCGAAAATCCACCGAAGATGAAGCAGAAACATTATTAACTTGCCCATAATTTAAAAATTTCTTGACCGCTATATTTGCAGGCCAAAAATCTTTGCAGAGAATAGATCGAGCATGATTAGCTGGAACAGAAACTTTAAAGCTGCTGTAGTTTCCAGATTTTACTTTTAACTCAACAACATCAACTGATATCGTGGAAAACTTAGATTTAATATGATTTACTATATCAGTTTTATTAGTTCCACGTCTAAGTTTAGAAACATGTACGTAAGAAGTAGGCACATAAGCCTGCAGTTTGTCATTGGTTGGGCCACAACCAAAGATAGTTTGAGTTCTTGGCTGAGTTTTTTGATTAGTTTTTCCCTTAACAACAGAGCTTGCTAAAGAAGGAAAAACTGCAGGTTGAATCAATTGCACCGTATCATTAGTGAGCGGCGCAGTAGTGGGAGCAGTTAGTTGTTTACTGCTAGCTTCGTATTGAAGAATAGTTTTATCTTTTTCGGTGATCTTCTCTTCAAGATAAGTAATTTTATCTAAGAGTAATTTATTGCTTGACCTCAACTCATCACATAAAACTTGGTAAAGAGTAATATTTTCTTTATAAAGTTTAGGAAGTTCGGAATCATCCAATTCAAATAAATTACCGCAATTACATTTTTTGTAACGAATAGCGCAACTGTTATGGAAGATAACGCCACAATTGCTACAGGTTACACCTGATTGTGCAACAGTTTTGCATTTACAGTGCATAATAACAGATGCAGTTACAAAAACAAAAATGACTAGAGCAATAAATAAATAAAAACAGGATAAGGTTGATACAAGGACACAATTCACACCGGTGCGGTCGATCACTGGTGACTGACTAAAAACAAATACAGGTAGACCACGGTAAGGTTACACAAGAGACAGCAGGATTATATAAATTAATAATAAAGTTTTAAAATTATACGTTAAAAAATGGAAGTTACGCCACTGGTACGAATAGTTAAAATCACCGCCACGGGAAGCGCGGCAAAACAGTAAGCGGGAAACTATAATTCTAGGTTAAATACATTTACAATAATAAAAATAATTAAACCAGTGAATTTTTTTTAAATTGTAAAGATGACTGGTTGCTAATATAATTACCAGCCGAAATGACACAAACTTTAGAATTATAGGCACTAAATTCCACACAAAACTGCACAAGTTAAAAATTAATAACATTACACACACACAGTGTTTGTACACTTTACCTCTTGTGTTATATTTAATAATTACTGATAGGTTGATGATTTTCTGTTCTAGAAGTTTGTTTTGCTACAAAGTTTGGTGGTTTCGGATAGTGGTGGTTGTCTGCTGCTTTGTGTTGGGGGTATGCTGTTTTGCGTTGCCAGACCTTTTAAAATTGGCTGTTTTTGCCTTTGCAGTGTTGTCTGTGTAGGCTTAGCTTGTTGTCAACTTGGTTTGGCGTTGGAGTTGAAATGTGGTGGTTAGTAATAGATTGTTTTAAGGTGTTTGTGCGTTCTGGCTCTTAAGACATTGCAGCGTTTTCTTTACCTTTGTTTTTCGTTTTTTTACACTGTTTGGTTCTGCGTAAACTAAAACTGGAGCAAGCTTGTTTACTAATATAGAATTAAAAATTGCGAACTAGCAAGTAAGAATCTAAATATCTAACCGGGTTTGCTATCCCTAACGACGCAACGTACTCAATACTGAAAGTTTAAGCTGTTTTAAATCAAATACTTGGACCACCGCTAATAACAGCATACCTCATAGCATCCATCTAACCTTTATCCGAAAATATCCAAATCTCATAATCCAAAAACAACTGCAAAGTTTCTTAGGCGTCTGATGATACGTCAATATGTTTTTAAATTAGTGGACATTGTTGTCCAGTTCACCAACGTACAGAGGAAATATAAACCGTTCCGATAGGATAAAACATCAATAAAACATTTAATAACAATAATAAAGTTCTTGACCAACCATTACATTTCCACCATCAACTGACAAGCACAAACCACCCTTAGTGACAACAGAGTTAACATGATTTTTAACTGTTAAAAATTATCCGTTTTTGCCACAAAAAATACCCGTGGTAGCGGCCAATTAGTTCCGCCTTGTTATTGCCAGAGTTACATAAACAGAAGTCCAGGTAAACAACATTAAATCCACCACCTACTTAAAACTAGATTTTGTCACTAAAAAACATCTACCGGTTACAATGGGTCTTCAATTTTCAGACGTCTAAACTGGGTAAAAATCTCCAACAACGTTCACTAAATAATTGTAATACTCTAAAGCGTATGCACTGCACTATTTCATAGACGCAATTTCTTGAAGAAACATCTATTTCCGCAACTTTCTGCGGTATTTCTCAAAGAAAACTAACCCCAAAGCCCTGCAGAATCTCTACATTAATAACCCTACTCTCAGTCATAACCACCAGACCAAGAACCATTGTTAACCACCGTCTTTGACCAAACTTTATCGTAAAAATTGATATCTAATGTAAAGCCCCTCAACCTAACAAAGCCGTCCACTACAAGAAACTTCCGTCACCTGAGATAACTTCTTTAAAAAATCGGATAGCATCAACAAAAGCTTAACAATCCCGATCTACATCACCGGAATGACTTCCAGATGCTCATAAAAGACGTCAACAACTAAACTGTACATCTTGGTTTAAATTTGTACTATCAATCAAGTTAGAAAAAAAAAAAAACAAAACTATTAGAAAAAGCTCAATTGACATCAAAAATCCACGAGAAAAATTTATTGATTAATATCGGTCAGACTTCAACTCAGAACAAGAAAACCTTGAGAAATGCCTTACCTGGACACCTTAAACCGATAAAAGTCTAGTACGATTTATAAAAAATCCTGAGCTCTTTCTAAAAGTTTAAAGAGAAAGATTGACAATCTGCAACTTTTCACGAGTATTTGACTAACTTTGCACCCAATTGATCGGACGCGGATTCTAATATGAACGTTTTCAGCTAAGAAAATTAAAATCTGCCAGTTATTCTGAGCCTACAGTAGCTCTTTAAACAAAACCAGCAAAGACTTTGTACCAGCACCGGATCAGGTGCATATAATATAATATAAAAAAGAATTTTAAACAACTTTTTCTAAAATTTTGTAGTACCCAGGAAGGTAACCACTACTCCATCTCTAGGACGCAATTGCCTAAAGAAAAAACAGCCCTTTTCAAACGTATCTATTTTACAATAATAAGCATCACCAGCCTAACGAATATTGTTATTCACTAAAAAACTAGATCGTTATTTCTCCAACGGCAAGAGTCATTAAATTAAATCAGTAGAAAGTGACATCTAATCAACACATTACTAACGCTTAGATAGTTAAGTAAGATACACAATTTTATGCTTGGAAACAAATAGTTACCGGGTTTGTCTAGAGTTGATATGTGGCGGTTGTGTGATGCACTATTTTGTAAGGTCATTTTAAAGTTATATTCTTGGGTATCTAAACCTACTAAAGATTTGCTGTTTTAAGAAGCGCGTTTTGATTTTGTGTCGATTTTGGTAGAAAACGTTGATTAACTGGTGTTCATCATTGTGAGAATAAATCTAATTTCTGAGCAGATGGATATATACATCCCGTTAAAACTGACTAAAGTTGTGGTTTCTGCCGGGTAATTGTGACAAAGCATTAGGAAATTTGCTTTCTTTTCTTGGTATGCACTTTATATACACTGAAATTTTTGAAGAAGCAAATACTATTTGGTGAGTTTAGTCTTTCCGTTTGAAGAATATATATTTCTACTGCATTTTATTTAGGCGATTAGTTGATAACCTATTTTGGCGTTCAAACAGAAGCCGGGCTGTGAGTTCAAAAACAAAGGTATAACCAGTAACTTTTTGACAAGGCGCAATTTTTATATCACACTTAAGTGGTTTTATTAATAAGGCAATTTTGCAAATTTTTAGCCAATTGCACAGTCCTAAGAACCCGCTTAATTGTTGTTTGTTAGCTGGTTGGGGGTAATTGTGAATTAACTTCAAACTTTTGCTTTTGCAGACATTGAGCTTTTATTTTTTAAAGGAAACTGCGGCGTTTCTAAGCCTTTAAAGACCGTGAGACGACGGTCTTTGAATCTAAACACGTCTCACGCATCTATTTCATTTGCAAACACATTAGTAACTTTTTGCTACGCACACAGAGATCCTCTGTGAGTTCCTTAGCCCGTTGGTGAACATCTTTCCAAATTCTTTTACTAATCCTAGAAAGTTTGCCAAGTTTACAAAGGTTGTTAAGGTACAACCACATTGAGAGCAGTGTGTAGTTTTGCCAGTGGCAAGTCCAAAAAAACAAGTGTTTGGTTTTTTAGTTTAAAATCTATCACACGTTGCTTTAAATCTAAGGTTGCGTTGTGTTTTTTAGCTATGATTGTTTGAGGATTACATTCTCTTTGAGCTGAGGCGCCGTCAAAAACGCACTTAATGGTTTAGTCCGGTGATCTTTAGGTAATATTGGGATATGCTTGATAAACAACTTGCTTAATTGATTAAGTTTCCAGCAAATGCAGCTTGCAAAAGTTTTGATATGCTCTACTATTGATGAGAGCGCCACAGTGCACAGTAAATTGTTTTTATACCCTTATGTGTTTGGTTTTGTGGCGGATTAAGCCTTTTTTTTGGTTGCTATATCTTGCCGGAATCCTTTCAGTTTAGTTTTAATTTGTACAGTTATCCCGTCATCCGCTAGATTTGCGAGTTAACAAAGTTGAACATGATCTGCTTGTTTGTTTTTGAGATAACAAGTTGGTATAAAGCAATTATTTGCTATAAAAAAGTGGATAACCGTTTTTGTCGTTTTGGCTATTCAGAGCTATATTGTTAAGTAGATGATGATGTCGGGATTCGCAAAATGCCGCAAAGTTATTTTTTTTACGTAATTGCCGGCTAATTTTCCGTTGGCGTCTAGTTTGCTTCTCTTGGTTTTTAGTATAAGATTTTTCTGGTATCAAGAACTTTGTTCTAAATTGTCACAGTCTGCTACCCCGGGTTGGAAACAATTTTTGCTAAGTAGATTTCTTCAGTTTTGGTTTTTTCAATGGAATAGCCTCTGGGCAATGACTTTTCACTCAGATAAGATACTTTTAATTAATTTGCTTGTGGATCGACAGTTAGTTTTGCAGTCTAAAGGCAAAGATGTAATGTTTGGAAAATTGATGCGGGATTCAGAGGTTGCACAAAGAGTTTAAGTGTTAGACATAAAGAAAGAAAAGGAAAGATACTACTTTTTAGTTCCTTTTTATTAAAAATGTGATAATAATAATAATTTGCTAAAGTTGTATCAAGAAAAGTTGGGGACGGTGATCTAATCCATGGTCAATCTTTGATTGTTGCTTGTATTAGGGGTGATGACTTAAGTAATATTGTAGCACGTTGGTTGAAGTTGTGTAGTGCCAAACTTTAGTTTTGGCTTTGCCAAAGTCAGGAATTTTTGCACTCAGTGTTGGTTTCAGTAGTGGTAGTTGAATTATTACCAAGTTTAGCAAAGGTTTTTTCTGTATACTGAGGTGTATATTGATTGGGGCTGTGTTGGCGTTTTGATAGTGCCAAGAAGTTAGTTTGTATCAAAGCAAATTTTAAGTGTTTTTTATTTTTGTCAGAGTTTTACGGTGAGTGTCTTGTCTGTAGACTTAAAATGAATTAATATTTTTTTTATTTTTGCTGATATATGTTTGTTGTAAGCAGCCAGAATAGGGCTAAGCCGGTGTTTCTAACACATTCAGTTATTTTGTGATTTACGTTTGACATTTGCATGTCATCTTTTTGACTAGGTAATTTTGGTAATTTTTGTTTGTAAATTTTTAATATAAGATGTACACAAAGTTTGAGCTTAATGTTAAGATAAGTATTTAAGCTGCAAATGAAGTTACAGATATTTTGAAAGCGGGACAATAGTCAAGCTGATTGTGAGAAAAATATCAGAATCAATTGTATCATTGACGCTTTGATGAATTTTTTATAACATTCAAGAGTGAGGGCAAGAAAATTGATCATACGGAATGAGCTTTTTACGCTCTATGGACTTTTGGCACTTTTATTCTAACAGTAAACGGGCAATTATCTACAGTATGCATTGATAAATATTGAAACAAGCATTTAAAACCAGAACTGTATCAGAAGATGCGGTTGTCCAATCTGCTGGTTTAAGAACTGACGGAATGCAATTCCAATCATTTTAAGAGTCTATTCAAACATTAAATTCACTTTAATTTTTTTTTTAATTTGAATATGCTGTTTTATTAAACTAAATTAGGAACACTGAATTTGTAAAATTATATACATTTTTATACTGAGTTAACTGAATGCGTCACTACAAATTTAGTTATAAACCATTTTATAATTTAAATTTAACAAATAAAACTTTTTGTTAAATTATATAAAGCAAATTCTCTAAAAATCTCCTTGATGATGATTAAATCTTGAGTTTTATTAAAACAGGATGAATCATAAAAGCGCTGGTCGAGTTTTCTTTAAACAAAAAGAAATTCCACTTCTTTTGTGAATGATATCCTGATAATGATATATCGATTTTAGCCCGAAACAAAAAAAAAATGTTCAAGACGGCGTGAAAGGGAGAGGAACTGGTCGCGGTGACGCCGGCAAAATTACAATTAAGCAGATAAAAAAAAGGGAGGAAGAAATTTAATTTTATACAAAGCCAATTAATCTGTCCCCCAAATTAATTGCAAAAGGATATTTGGAAGAAGTTTTCTGTTCCTTATTATTCGGAGTATTAGGTGGGCGGAGATGAAGATAATGCTCGGAAAGTTTCAGATTAGTAGGAATAAATTTTGTTTTTATATTCCTCCAAGCATAAAGGCAAATTTAATAAATATACAAAGAAGATAAAATACTTTTGTTTTAAATAATAATTACATAATTCAAAATAACTTATTTGCAATTTAATATGTAAAAGTAAATGTAAATTTAATTTGCTTTTCAAGTGAGTCTAAATAGTTTGAGTAAAAGTTACCAAGAAGTAGGTCGCATCAATTTTTAAGAAGTTTCGAAATAAAATTTCTGATTCAGATTTTAGATAAAGCCTGCACACAATGGGCCCATTATTTATGCTTGGTTCTTATTGTGCGGCGTGAACTGTCATCTCAATCCGATGAAATATTCACTAGTTTCATCCTCACGTTGGAATTTATTACTATATTATGAACATTTTTCGTTGATGGATTATCTGTAATTTGTAAAGGAATGTTATATAATGCTAATGATTAATTATATTTGATATAATCATCAATACCTCATCTTACATTACATTAAACAGAAGTTAAATTATGTCGATTTTGATTAGTTTTTTTAAATCAAATCTCGCAAGATAAGTATTAGTTTTTTGGGGTAGGATTATTTGAGCATTGATATTTGTTATAATATAATACAAATTTGTTTTTTAGTATTTTATTTATAAAATACTAATAGTACTTTGTGGGTGTATCAAATTGTGTTTGTTGAATGTATAGTAACATGTATTAACCCTCCAGCACTTATATTATGAGTGTTGTGCTTTGTTATTAACAAATACAGGAAGCGTATAAAGAAACATATAAGATAACAAATAGAAAATAAAATCATTTATATTTTATTAAAAAAATAATTTGTAATGCGAGCATCCAATTCTTTCCCGTTTGCCTCTGTATATAGCATAACAATTTTTGTTTATTTTATATTATTGACGTTGCTTACTTTAGTTTTTGCTCTGATACCCGCGATCTTTTGTCTATCTCTTAAGCTGATTCCTAACATTAGCATGCTTTATTGCACGTTGGCAAACTTGTAGTTGTTGTGCGACTGTATCGAACCCGTACAATATGATTGGCAGTACGCAAGCATCACATATTTTGTGTTTCAGATTTATTGGTATTTCTGCTTGAGAATATAAGCAAGTTTTCTACATGTTCAACTTATTTTTTTTTTATCTTAGCTGTCGGGTTGCTCTTGCCTAACCTAATGTTGTGTCCAAGATAGAAGTATTCTTTTACCACTTGAAGAGTGTGGTTATTGGTTGTGACATGGTTTATTTTTTTGCTTTTTAAAGATTTATATTTAGGCCTACCTTTTGTGACGTTCTTTTTATTTTACACAACATAGTTCTAAGTTTTTCCTGGTTAGTACTTATGATTACAATGTTGTCAGCAAATTAGAGATAGTTTGAGAATTTCTCGTCTATGCTCGTTTTTGCTGCTAAGTTTTTGCAAACGTATTCTAATGCCAGAGTAAATAATTTTGGAGAAATTGAATCATTCTGTTTTATCTCTTTTTGTATTGAAACTTTTTTTGTTGTTCCGTTGTCAATCCTTGCGTTACTCATTGCTTCTAGTACCGCTCATAATTGACAAATGTAAGGTGTAAAGGAATACTGTATTTTGTACACTTCTTAAAAAGAGTATGCACTGTTTTAAATATGGTTTGTTGTACTACAATCGCATTGAAATTTGGCTTGCTCTATGAGGCGGTTGGTTATAATTTTGGTAAGAAGCTTTTACAAAACGAACAAAACACTGTTTGGTTTATAATTCCTTCAGGTATTGAGATATTTTTTTCTCTAAGCATTGCTTGTGCTTCTTCTCTCTGTGTTTTCTGTGCAACTGCACTTGGTTTTGAAGGTTTTGATCAAGTCTTTTATGCATCTTCTATTTACTTATATATATATAGAGTTTTTTCTGATTTTTAAGTTACCTTGCTACTGTTTAATATTAATTCTATCGAGTTTGTTTTTTTTTTTTACTTTAGTGGTGGTGATAGATTTGGGCATTGGTTACTTCTACTTTTTGTGAATGTGTTGCTCTTGACTTCTAGTTTGTTTTTTTTTTGCAATTAGTGTAATGTTTTTATTAGACCAGGACACACTTGTCTTTTAAATTAAATTGTAAAAATCTATTTAATTTTAAAATTTAATTATTAGGAAAAACTGAAAAAACAATCTGACCAACAACGGTTTTATATACAGGATATATAAAACATTAATAATTACAAAAAACTGCAAAAATTTGCTCTAAAATACTAAAAATTTTGCAGCAAATGATCAAATGAACAAATTTGGTTAAGATTATACAATTCTTTAAGTAAACTGTAAAACTCTAAATAATAGGTTTATAAATCTGACAAAAACGTTTAAATATTTAAGAAAATCTGCAAATCTGATAGAAAATAATAATAATCTGTTTGCAAATGGTAAAATCTAGTTAAATTTTTACAGTTTTTTTAGTAAACTGCTAAAATCTGAATAATAATTGTAAAATCTTGACAAAAATTAATTAAAACTGTTAAAATCTGTTGAAATTTTTTTTTTATTAAATGTTTTTAAATTTATCAAAAGTGTCACAAAATGTTTTTAAAACACTGTAATGTTCTAGGACTGTTATAAAATGTTTTTATACTGTCATAAAATGTTTCTAAAATAAAACAAATGTCACAAAGTGTTTTTAAGACACTATAATGTATTAGAATTGTAATAAAATGTTTTTAAACTGTCATAAAATATTTTAGAAAAATTATCAGATGTGTGAAAATGTTCTTAAGATACTATAATGTTCTAGGATTGTCATAAAAATTTTATAAACTGTTATAAAATGTTTCTAAAATATCACAATTGTCACAAATGGTTCTTAAACTGACATAAAATGTTTCTAAATTAATTACAAATGTTACAAAATGATTTTAAGACACTATAATGTTTAAAAATTGCCATAAAATGTTTTTAAACTGTCATAAAATGTTTCTAAAATATCACAAATGTTACAAAGTGTTTTTAAGGCACTATAATGTTCTAAAATTGTAATCAAATGTTCTTAAACTGACAAAAAATGTTTCTATATTTATTACAAATGTCACAAAATGTTTTTAAAACATTATAATGTTCTAAGATTATTATAAAGTGTTTTTAAACTGTCATAAAATGTTTCTAAAATATCACAAATGTTACGAAGTGTTTTTAAGGCACTAGAATGTTCTAAAATTGTAATAAAATGTTCTTAAACTGACATAAAATGTTTCTATATTTATTACAAATGTCACAAAATGTTTTTAAAACATTATAATGTTATAAGATTATTATAAAGTGCTTTTAAACTGTCATAAAGTGTTTCTAAAATATCACAAATGTCACAAAGTGTTTTTAAGGCACTATAATGTTCTAAAATTGTAATAAAATGTTCTTAAACTGTCATAAAATATTTCTAAAATATCACAAAATGTTCTTAAGATACTATAATGTTCTAGGATTGTCATAAAACTTTCATAAACTGTCATAAAATGTTCTTAAGACACCATAATAATCCAAAACTGTCATAAATATTTTGAAACCGTCATAAAATGTTTCTAAAATATCACAAATGTCACAAAATGTTCTTAAAACACTATAATGAACTAGAACTGTCATAAAATGTTTCTAAAATACCACAAGTGTTATAAAATGTACTTGAACTGTCATAAAATTATAGTAAACCAATGAAATGTTCTTAAACTATCACAAAATGTTTCGGAGTTATCCAAAAATGATTTTAAGTCGCTGTAATGTTTTAGAACTGTCATAAGATGTTTTTAAAATATTACAAGTTTTACAAAATGTTTTGGAGTTATCATAAAATATTCTTAAGATACTCTGATGTTCTAGAACCGTCAAAAAATGTTTCTATAATATCACAAATGTCTTCAAATGTTTCGGAATTATTATAAAGTGTTCTTAAGACACTACAATGTTTTAAGACTGTCATAAAATGTCTTTAAATTTACAGAAAATAATTGTAATATTCTTAAACTAGGACTGTCATAACATGTTCTAAAACTGTCATAAAATATCTCTAAAATATCACATGAAGATACTATAATGTTCTAGAACTGCCATAAAATGTTCATAAACTGTCATGAAATAATCGTAAACAAATAAAAGTGTCACAAAATGTTCCGGAGTTATCATAAAATGTTTTAGGTCTGTCATAAAATGTTCTTAAACTATCATAAATTAACCGTTGATAAATAAAATATTTTTAAATTGTTTTAAAGTGTTCCTAACATATTAGAAATGTCACAAAATATTCCGAAATTATCATAAAATATTGAGCTGGTAATAGGCTAGAAAATAGCCCAGCATCTAGAAGCTGCCACCTTCAGTACATTTGAGGGTTTTGAAAAAGTGACAAACTTTAATTTAAACACAGCAGTGTTGGCCAGTATTACCAATTTTAGTCACATTAACTGCTTTACTAAAGTCAAACTACCAACCGAGATAAACGCTTAAGGTAATATTGTAGTCATTAAGAGTTAACCGGAAAATTAAAAAAAAACAGTATTTACACAGTATACGCTTGTTTTGTTTGTATAGTGAGAAACCTTTAAATATGAAGGCACACTTACACAGAAGAACAGGTTGCTAAGCCCGGAAATATCTTTAGCTTGGTTGTCACAATTTACATTGCTACACCACATTAAAGAAACCTCCTCAAACTATCTACCGGCAAAATTTCCAACCCAATAATAGTAATTAATATAATGGACTAGAACTGCAAACGTGGATAACTTAGGAAGTTACAGTGTTTGGTTAATATACCGGGAATAATTATCACGGAGGTCGTCAAAAGCACTTTTCAGAGAATGGAACGTCTTAAGTTAGGTAAATTGGCCTAACACGGCCAGTAAATGAAATTTAACAATACTGTTCTGCTTGATGTTTTGGTGGAAGCAAAGTAAATGTGGCTTAGAATGTTGCTGTAAAACTGGCTGATGAGATGAACTGCTCCGAGATTTTGTTAATTCCGAAGTTCTTTGCGGATGACGTGTCTGCAACAAGACCCAACTGAGTATCTGTAACACACGGCCTTTTTAAAAATTGTTGTCTGACAGTTGCTTTCTAGTTTGACCGGAAGAGAAGTAAAAAACCAGAGTATTGCTTTTGACATCTTCTCCACCTGCGCAACAGTTTGTCTCTATACTGTTTAACTAGCACATTTTGCCAAGGGTAACATTTAGTACGGCTAACGTGGGTAACATTAAAATATTTTTTGTCGCACTACAAAAAAAACCATCATTAGTTTGTTTTGAGAACCAGCACTCCGGCTGAATGCGTAGGCGGTGATAACACTCTCAAATATTTCAGAACTGTTAAAATAATAAAATAAATCTTAAGTATATAATTTTCAAACTGTCAAAATAATTATCACAGAGGTTATAACATATTTTACGTGTTACCAAAGTAATTAAATCATTTTTAATTATTATAAAATGTTCCAAAATAATTGTAAAATCCGGTCAAAAACAATCAAATCTTAATAATTTTGCAAAAATCTGGTAGAAAATAATAAAAATCCGGCTGCAAGCAATAAGATCTACTTGAAATCATACAACTCTTTCAGTAAATTGTGAACATTTGGTTATATCATAAGTGTCATAAAATGTTCCGAAATTTACATAAACAGTTCTTAATGATCTAGAACAATGATAAATTATTTCTAAAATATAACAAATGTCACAAAATGTTTCAGAGTTTACATAAAATATTCTTAATACTCTATAATGTTCTAGAACTATTATGAAATGTTTTTAAAATATCAAAAGTGTCACAAAATGTTTTTAAGACCCTACATTGTTCTAGAACTGTCATAAAATATTTAATTAGTTACATTTGATTTGGAACCGGATTTAAAAATTGGTACAATATAAGATTGTTTCCACAAATTGAGAAAGATTCCTGATTTTAATGAAGACGAATAAATTTGATGAAGTGGGTAAGATAACGTTTGGCAACAGTTTTGTAGAAACAAGAAAGGCAAGTTATCTGGTTCAGGACTATTATCAACTTTCAGTTTTGCCAGCACACAGTCTAAGCTGACTGTAATATTAGTTAAGTTCACAGACTTATTGGATACAAACGTCGATTGAATGTGTGTAGGAGGTTTATACACTGATGAGAAAAAGTCTGCAATAAATTTTTTAAAGTCAGCTTCATTTGTAGCCGCATTATTGTGTAAATGTTCATAAACTGTCATGAAATAATTGTAGACAAATAAAAGTGTCACAAAATGTTCCGGAGTTATCTTAAATGTTCTATGTATGTTATAAATGTTCTTAAACTATCATAAATTAACAGTAGATAAATAAAATGTTCTAGCATCTGGAAGCTGTCACCTGCAGCACATCTGAAGGGTTTGAAAAAGTGACAAATTTTAATTTAAACACACTCGTGCTGGCCAATATTACCAGTTTTAATGACATGAACAAAAGTAAAACTACTAAACGAGATGAACGCATACGATCATTAAGAATTAAACGGAGAATTTAAAAACCGTATTTACACAGTCTCTTAAATACGAAGGCCACTTACACAGAAGAACTGGTAGCTAATCCCAGAAATGCCCTTAGCGGGATTGTCACAACTTACTTTACTATAACGCATTTAAGAAATCATCACTCTAAACTATCTACAGGCAACATCTCTAACCCAACGATAGTAATCATATACCGTATCTCAAGTGCAAACGTGGACAATTTAGGAAGTTGTTAAAGCTTTGTTTGAAACATACTGCAAGGTTTTTAGCGGAGGTTGCAGCACTTTTTAAAGAATGAAACGTTTTAAATTAAGTAAATTGGCCTAACACGGTTAGTAAATGAAAATTAGCAAATATTTTTTTGACCAGAAGAATTTAAAAACAACATACACAGAAAAGTAGACGACCAAAATATTGTTTTCGACATCTTCTCAACCTGCACAAAAGCTTATCTTTATACTGTTTAACATAGCACACTTTGCCAAGGTTAACATTTAGTACGGCTAATGTGAGTAACTTTAAAATCTTTTACGTTTTACCACAGAAAAACCATCATTAGGTTATTTTGAAAACCAGCACTCTGAGTGTATTCGATGATAACACTCTCCAGAAATGTCAAAAATAAAATCAAATGTTTCCAATCTAATAAAAATGTTCTCAAGCTGTTAAAATAATTAAAAAATTAGGCCGACAGCTATAGAGGTAGCTTGTTAATGTGTTTTTTTGCAAATTTTATTTATGTGTTAGTTTTAAAATCTTTATGGAACTGCTAGTAGAAGTACTAGTTTATACTGTTTATTTTTTGGATTGTCTGCCGGAATCTAAATTTTGGTGTGTTATTATTAACTAGTCAAGTCTGCTACGCTGATATTAGTCACAAAAGTATTGCAGTTAGTTTCTGTAACGTTAGCCGAAGAAACTATTTTTTGTTACTAGAACGTGGGTGAGGATGTTGTAACTACTTGTGAGCAGAAATAAATTATTAGTAATAGTATTTAGCATCTAACGTGCAAGTACATTTTTGAAGACTAGATTGCAGAACCTTTAAACTCCGCAAAAAGTAGTGTTATCGGGATGTTTTTTAATTTATTGTGGACTTTTCTTCTTACGCGGTAGAACTTAAAGCGGAATACTAGTTAGTTGCTCTTTTTAGAGGGTTTATTTTTTTTTAATTTCTGGATTTTACTATTTGGGTGCTATAAGATAAATAATAGTTTGAGATTTTGGCTTTAAGCACTAGCTGGGAGTTTGCTGATTGTAATTGGTTTTGTCAAGTTCATGTAGTTAACGTTTTTAGTTTTGCATTTGCAATTTGGTTGTCTTACAGTTTGGATAGCTTATTGCTTATTGCTGACTGCAGCGTAGTTTTTAAAGACTGGGTGTTATTTCACTATTGCAATCAGATTGCTGATTGTAGGCAGTTTATAGTTTTTGTCAACTCTTGGGTTATAGTCAGAAGCACAAATTGGAATGATTGTGTTATGTATCATCCTTAGGTAGTCATTTTGTCTCAGTGCTGCATGCTTTATTTGAATTTTTTAAGTAGTTTTTTGTGGATTTTGTGTTTGTTACATACTAAGTTTCAGTTTATTTACGGTCTCTAAGGGGCGTATTTTATGCTGCATACTGTAATGGTAAAACGCCAAAACGTTGTTAGTTTTTTGTAAGCTTATTTTGTGAATTTTGATAGCATGGAAATACGATTGTGTTTTAGGATATTCTTTGTTTTTAGAGCAGATATTGTTTAAGAGATTGCACTAATGAGCATTTGCACTGTCAGGGTGTCTAGACTAGCATTACGGTTGCTTACTTCATTTAGGAATGTTATGCGTCTCCTGATTGATTTGAAGATTTAAGGTCAACTGGGATGGGTAAAGCCGGTAAGCGTCTTCTAAGTTGTGGTGTAGTGTGCTTAAGTTGTTTCAGTATATTTAAATAAAATACATATATACATAACAGCTGTTATTAAATAGAGAAAAATTGTTAATTCAACATATTAATGACAAACAGTGGATGGGTGGTTGGATTACCAAGTTTATTAAATGTGAGCAAGTAGTTTTAACGGAGGTGTTTGCTCCGTTTATTGATTGTGAGAAAGTAATAAGAAGTAACTTTATTGAATGTGGGCAAATAGTAAAGGGCTTTTCAATAAGAGCGGGTAGATGTTGAAAAGGAATAAAACAAACTGTGTGTGAGGTATTAACAAAACTCTTTAAAAAGCACATGTATGTCTTTAAATGTGGAATATGACATCGTTTAAATGCCCGCCTTGGCTTCTTATGGTGGCACAGATTTGAGTGGTCCAATTTTTAATTACTTTTTCAAATAGATCCTGCTGAATTTGAGCGATGGCCTGTGTTTTGTTCATTTTTAGAGCATCGGTAGATTGTGATTTATTTACATCAACCTGCGACTGCAAGAAACCTTACAAAAAAGTTTAGCGGGGTTAAATTGCATGACTTTGTTTGCTAATTCACATCATTCCTGTAAGAGATAACCTTACCCTCAAACCGTTCATGCAGAATGTCAACTGTGGCGTCTAATATCCACACCAAACGGTAACATTTTGAGAATGCATTATTACCTAGTGAACCTCGTGTGGGTTGGTGTTGTCCTATATACAGCAATTTTGTTTGTTAACATAGCCAAAATTAGTGTCATTTTCCAAACGGTTCGAAGCTTAGTCAGCAAACAAACAACATTGTCAATAGTCATAAACTTTAAGCTCCTGGGTCAATTGGATCTTGTACGGGTATAGGCCTAAGTTTTGACGCAAAACTTGCCAAATTGAAGTCTGCAAAAGCCCGAGTTTGTGTGCATAGCAAGGAATCAACTGCTTTGGGTTTTGCTGTACACTTTCACGGACCGCGGCGATGTTCTCTGCCAATCTAGCGTTCCTTAAACGTACAGGTGTTGGCTGATTATTTACTAAACCCGTCGTCTCAAATTTGGTCAAAGAACGTTGAGGAAGTCGACTGTGAAGGGCCACCACGTTTACTGTAAAATGGGCGCAACGTTTGCACATGTACATGGTTGTAGTGGATGCATTTTTAGCATATAAAATAATTTTACTATTCATAATTTAAAAGATTTATTATTTATATGGCCATGTCTGAGTCAAGTGTACGGAACAAAAGTTTGATTTTGCTCAAATTACTGAAAATGCCTTTTTCCTGATCTTGTGAATTTTTTAAGATTTTTTCAATAAACCATTTAATTTTTATCAAAATTTGAAAAAATCGATTTTTTTGCATTTTTTTACATTTTTTGATCGTTTGTAACTTCTCAGGGTTAATTTTTTAGAAAAAAACTGTAAAAAACTTTTTTTTTTCAAAATTGTTTAAAGAATTATTATTCAAAGCCAAAAAGTTTTTCCTTATATTTTGAAAATTTTGAATATATTTAAACTAAATTAGACAAAATCGAGTAAAAGTAATTCCCCAATAGTTCGGACAAAAATCGGATGTCGATGTGAGAGTGTAAATGGTGACCATTTAAATTTTTTGGGAATATTTTGTCTCTTTTCAAGTTTTGTGTTGCAAATAAGCAAAAAATAATCAAAAATTATATTCAAAAAAATGTTATCTTATAGGACATTTTTTGTAGAACTTAATCCGGCTTTTGTTTTCCCATTTTTTTGCAAAAATTGGGAAAATACCATTTTATTGAAAATTTGATATTTTTGATTCCGCTACACCTTAAGACTTGAAATTTAAATATGATACTTCTGAAACATAGTACTTTTAATCAAAAATAAAAAAACTGGATTTGCTTGCCGTAGGGTGAAATATAACACATAATTGCTAAAAATGGGTTACATTTAAAGGAGAGAAAAAACAAATTGCATTTTATAATTTTATTTTTTTATTACATTAATTCAATATTTTTAAATTTTTTTTTGTGAAATTATGAATAAATTTTGTAAATTTTGGTGAATGCGCCGGGATACATTATTTATTAAATAAATCTTTATTATTATTTACAAAAATTGATACAATATAAGCAAAATTGCTTAAACATTTTTTATAAAAAATGTTTGTGAAGACAAACGCTTTGCGGCGCATCGATAACACCATAGCTTAAAGAAACCTGCAGAGAATTGTAATTATTTGAATGAATGGTTGTTTGGAGTGTGTATTTTACATCTACAACACCCAATACCGATAGGCATTTAGGTAAACATGCCGGCAGTTGAAGGCTTTTCCAGTTCTGCTTTGTACAATTGTGTATATGTTTACATCGGGCCGCTAATAGGATTTACATGTTCATTTTAAACAGGATACGAAAAGCAGAGTGAAAACGTTAAATATTTATCAAATTGCTACACAAATTTTGTATTTATCCAATTAAATTATTTATTAAAATACAAAATGATTGATATGCAGCTAGACAGTTTATTTTTTATAAAAGGAATGTAATTATCGGAAACTACAAGGAGCAAGTCGCGTCGACTTAACAGGATAATAATAACTTGAAATTTACAAGCGTTTGCTTGCATCTAGGTTAATTGTTAATTAATTAGAATGGATTGATAGTTGATTAATAGTTATGTTGTACTTGCATCGTCTCGCGAGGAAGTTTTCGAGGAGTAGAATGTTCCTTGAGTGTGTGTTCTAAATTTCTTGTTTCTACTGTCTCTAAAGTTAAAGATATTTTATTTATTTTTAATTTAAAACTTAATAACAATCAAATTGAACTTAATTTTTTTATTTGAAAAAAAAATGAGTTCTACAGACTGGAAAAATCAAACGTCAATTGGTACGGAATGTAATAGACGTCGTTGAGAATTAGTTTACATGTGATGTATACCAGCTGACGCCTAATGAATAGGTTTTAATTTTACTTAAAATGCTTTTAAAGCATAGAAAATGCAATTTTTATTTTATCCGTTTGATTGTACTAACACAAAGGAAAAAATATCAAAATAATTGAGTTACACAAAATCAATCTCCATCTCTCAAACATCTGTTCAACTCCGCATGCTTTCAAAGGCGCCGAACTTCGTATATGGTATTGTTCAAACTCTATTATTATGTTAGTACAAGTTTGACCCTATGCATTAATCTTCGCTCTGTTTGTTAATCTATATACACGTTATGGGATGAGGCAAGCGACGCGTGAAATGTCGGATGTATTCAGAGACGAAGATAATCTTAATACGAATAGTTGATGATAGCGGCCGTGAAATTAATTGGACAATGTTGCTAGTATTGCCGGAGGTCAAATGATTTTTTACTTGTTGTCTACTCAAAAGATTCGTCCAATTAAAAATATATAGAAGGGTGCTGCTTTTTTAAAGAAGGATAATGATGTGTGAATGTTGTTATAATTTAATGTGTGCGGCGGAGGTATATTTTATTTTTATTTCTTTCTAAATGTACTTGTGCAAACGAGGCTCTTCAAGTACGCACAAGGGAATGCTTACCTTATTATTTTTTACTCCTGGGATTTAATGATTTAGAGAAATTGTTCATAACAAATGAAATTATTTTTACAAAATTGATTGCTTATGAATCACTTATGACAGTATAAAAAGAAATTATTTTTTATATACAAATGAGACCAAATATTCTAAAGCATAAATAAAATTATTAAATTGAATTTTTGTTTGTTTGCGGTCTTACGTGTTATTGTCACGATTTTAAGGCCGTATGTAAACATTGGCACGATGCACGTTTTGTATATCTTTTTCTTAGATTATTGAGAATTGTGTAAAACATAGTATTATAAATTTTTTTTTTATATAACTATCGCAACGCACGCTAATCCTTCCAACCACTACACCGTGCTTAAACGACGTATATTAATTAACTTAACACTATTCAGCAATAATAACCGGCACTGCAGTCCTTTACAACTGCAGTGTCATTTGTGTATTTGTATAGTTCTTTCTAATTTAAGGTTCTGGCATTAAAGAATTTTTGGTCTTTCATGTCATCTATAATATTAGTTTTAAGTTTTATTAATTATATAGTTCTGGCATCGGAGTTTTTTTACAACTTCAATGTCATCTGTGATATTAGTTTTAAGTTTTATGTATTTTATTGTTCTGGCATTGGAGTATTTTACAACTTCGATGTCATCTGTGATATTAGTATTAATAATGTATATTTTGCCTTGTCTGCGTTCAAACACCAAAGTCTCTTAACAGCTTTGGTGCTTTTTTTGTTTTGAGTTAACTTATTTTAATAGCTGTCCGTCTATTACGTGTTATTTATTTCTTAATTTATTTAATTTATTTAATAGTTATCTAAAATTTTGGAGACGATAATACAGTGAAACTGCAACGGTTGCAAACGCAGCTATTGTGAGCTGAAAATGATCTTGGTAAAGTACATGCCTTTTTCCGTGTGCTTACAGGAAACGCATTTTAAGCCCCAAGAAAATTTCAATCATCGGGGCTTTACGTGCAAGAAGTGACGTTCTGCCGGGTGCCCGAGTCAAAAGTGGAATCGCTATTTTTCTAAAGGAAAATTTACCGTTTACGGAAATGACCCTCAGAACTAGACTCAAAGCAATTGCAATCCGGCTTATCATCCCAAAAAGCCACAATATGCAACCTGTATCTTCCGGAGTTTGATTGGACTCTGGAAGATATACAAAAACTTTTTTCTCCTGATGGTCAATTTTAACGCCTACAATCCACTTTGGGGTTTCCTGAGGAAAAACACCCAACGTCGTTTGATAGAGAATTTTTTTGATCAAAACGACGCTGTCCTCTTCAACTCGAGTTCTCCCACATATTTCGGAGGTAGGGGTACAAATTTTTTTGCAATCGATTTGTCTTTATCGTCTCCACGTCTAGCCACCAGTTTATCGTGGCATGTAACAGAGGACCTTCACGGCATCTATCATTTCCATACTGCAATTAAAACCATTGTCAAACGGGTCAGACAGTCCGCCCCTCGTAGATGGTGTCTTGACCGCGCAGAATAGCAAGGTTTCCAAGCCAGTCTGGTCTTACCAGAGTCAAATAGTTGTGGAACGACAATATTTGAGTAGCTGTGGAAGAGAAAAAGAAAACTTTTAATTGTTTTAAAAAAACTCCGACGCAGGAAAACATAATCGCAAAATTCTTGAAAACAAGCAACGTTCATGGGAGAGCTACGTGTCGAGGATCACGCTGACTACTTCGGTCGGCGAAGTGCGGGAAAAAGTGGGAGCCATATTTCGAAAAGAAATTTCCCTCTGTGGCTCCCATTTTAATTGTCGACGGACCCAAAGTTACCAAAACCGTCAAAATTGCAGACGCTTTGGCAACTCAATTTGCGTCTGCCAGTAGCTCTCAAAATTATAGTGAATTCCTTCGTCAGAAATAACAATTCAAAACACGGCTAAATTTTTTTTCTCCGGATTCTTTGCCCTACAACTCTTTCTTTTCCTTAAGAGTTGGAAACAGCAATTAACGGTATGGGTACCTCCTCCGCACCTGGACCAAACAACGTGCCTTATCAGGTTATCCGGCAGCTTTCCTCCCACATGACGGAGCGGTTGCTAGAAATTTACAACCTGATATGGGATAGCGGCGTCTACCCAGAATGTTGGAGAGAGGCCATAATACTACCGTTGTTAAAGCCGGGCAAAGATCCAAACAACGTCAACAGCTACAGACCGATTTCACTTACCTGCTGTCTCAGTAAACTTAAAAAAAATAGTCAACAACCGTCTGGTGTGGTTGCTGGAAAGTAACGGTCTTTTAGCTAAATACCAGGCGGGTTTCAGACGAAATCACAGTACCGTTGATCATTTAATTTGTTTAGAAAATTCCATCTAAGACGCTTTCTTAGCAAAAAACACCTAATAGCGGTGGAGAAGGCGTATGACATGACTTGGCAAAATGGAATTTTGCAAAAGCTGCACGCAAGCGGGGTTCAGGAGCCGTATGCCTCTTTTTCTTAAATCTTTTATGCGCGATCGCAAATTTAAAATAAGGGTGGAAACCACTAACTCGAAGACATTATGTCTAAGAAACGGTGTTTCCCAAGGGTCAACAATTAGCGTTACTCTTGTTGCGATTGCGGTAAACGATATTGCAGCTTCTGTAGTTACACTTGTGAAAAAATGCCTGTACGTTGACGATTTGGTGATTTACATGGCGGGAGATACCATACCCGTAGACAAAGTGGACATAGAGGCAGAGGCGAGAGGGTTTTGCTTCTCTACGACAAAAACTTTGTGTGTGCATTTTTGCCGCCTCAGGAGACCTCACCGGAACCCCGCGCTTGTCTTGTAGGGTTCCAGAATCACGTGCGTTGAAACAGTCCGTTTCTTAGAGTTTGTGCTTGATAGGACCCTTTCCTTTCGAGCACATATTGATGAATTGGTCACAAAGTGCAAAAAAGCTTTGAACGTGATCAAGTGTTTGGCCAACATCAACTGGGGTGCGCTGAGAAAGGTATTGATGCGGCTGTGCAAGGCCCTCGTTTTATCTAAAGTCGACTACAGCTGCGCGGTAAACTCAACCGCCAGAAAATGCCAGTTGAAAGCCCTAGACGCAGTCCACAACGCAGGCATTAGATACGCCACGGGAGCATTTCGGACAAATCCTACACCGAGTCGGGTGTACCTCCTCTAGCCGCTCGTCGTAATCGCTTTGTTTTCATGTACGCCGCGGCGATGCGAGCAAAGAGGGGTCACAACAACTGACTCATATTTACCGCTAACAAAACGCAGCAACGCAAATACAGGCTCAGGCCTACCGGCAGTAGGCCGCTGTGCGTTTGAACGCAGGAGCTAGAGGAGAGTCTTAATGTTAATTATTCGATGGTATTTGAGGTTGGTTCTGGTAAGTTTCCACCCTGGCTGATGCCGAGGGTTATAGCTCGTCTTAATATGACCTCCCAGAGCAAACAAGAAACTTGCCCTGACGTTTTGAGAAGCAAGTTTCTTGAAATTGTTGCTAAATACCAAGACTCTCCGCGGTTGTATACGGACGGTTCAAAAACGGATCGGAGGGTAGGAAGTGCTTTCGTTTTAGACGGTACGGCTCATTGATGTTTTCTCCCTAAAGAGGCTTCCGTATACACTGCAGAATTACATGCATTTCATAAAATCCTGCTAAACTGTGAGACGTCATCTCACAGTTTGTTTCTCTTTTGTTCTGACTTGCTGAGTGCCATCCTGAGTATACAGTCTATGTACTTGGTCGATCCGCTGGTTCAGCTCGTACAAGCTTCGATATTTCGCTTGGCTGGGTTTGGACAGAGAGCTATCTTTTTTTGGACACCGGGTAATGTGGGTATCAAGGGCAACAAACTGGCCGATAAAGCCGCCCGTCAGGCGGCTGAAGCGGATCCTACGGACAACATTCCTGTAAGACCCGATGATCTTAAAGAATATGTCATATCAAAAGTCATCGAGGATTGGCATAGAATATGGAACGGCTTTGAGAGCAAATTAAAGGAAATTAAGCTTTCCGTGACAGCATGGAAGTCGCCAGTAGATCTCAACAGAAGAGAGGAAGTTGCCCTATGTCGCTTGCGCATAAGTCATACCGACTTGACCTCTTCGTATCTCCTGACCGGCGCCAAATAACCAACATGCCAAACATGTCACGACCCTCTTACGGTGAAGCACATTTTGGAAGAATGCCGAGCCTACCTTCCCCACCGTAATCGGCTCGAGCTCCCTAACAACGTGGCGTCTATTTTATCAAATAGAGAAGAGTTCATGGAAAGGTGCGTCCAGTTTTTGAAAGACGCAGGACTCCTCAAACAGGTGTAACCAAATTTTGTGATGTCTTATAATAATTTTGGTGTTAATTTATTAATTTATTTTTATTGATCAGTTTGTGTTGTTGAGTTGTTTAATATATTGTAGTGTTTTACAATTTCAGTGCAATCTGTGATATTAGGTTTAGTTAGTTTTTAGGGTGTTGCATCGAAGCATTTTACAGCTTCGATATCATATGTGATATTAAGTTAGGTTGTGATATTAGGTTAAGTTGTGATATTAGGTTTAGTTAGTTTAGTTTTTAGGGTCTGGCATCGAAGCATTTTACAGCTTCGGTGTCATCTGTGATATTAGGTTAGGTTATTAGATAGGTACTGGCATAAAAGTGCCCCACTTCACTCCATTTGTGCCGGCTCAGTTCATTTCATCTTCAGCGCGTCATCGTAATGACCCGCAATCGTTTTTGCGCTGTTTTTCTATACATTAAAACTGCACATAATTATTGATATGTTTTGCGCACTCAACAAACATATAATTTCACTATAACATAAGACTGATAGTCATACAGCAATCTTGACAATTACATCAATCACTTAATTAATACATCTCTAAGGTATACTTTAATACCATTGTGTTTATAACTGCACCTTACTAATGTAATGTGCCCTGCATACAACTTCTAGATCCAACCGGCCTGTGTAAGTTTGATAATCTTCTGCAGTTGTTGTGTAACCCCCAGACCTCAACTGCTAGTGCACAAGCATACCCTCAACAACTGTTACGTATAAGACCTCAATGCCAAACACGGTGTTAACATACAACCCCAAAGCCTTGTGCCAGTGTATGAATAACCATATTTTACAGCCTAATACAACCCCAAATCTGGCAGCGTATTTGGTATGCTACAACTGTCAAGTACCTCAATGACTTTAATGTACTTTTTTACACACTTCCGTTTATAATCTTTTAGATTTTTCCTTATACTTCTGCATACGTCTTAGTTTTTTGTATTTTTGTATTTTTTTGTTTATGTTTAT
Organism: Tachinus rufipes; assembly: GCA_963932245.1. Classification (NCBI taxonomy): domain Eukaryota; kingdom Metazoa; phylum Arthropoda; class Insecta; order Coleoptera; family Staphylinidae; genus Tachinus; species Tachinus rufipes. The sequence continues at coordinate 23,992,753 of OZ010747.1, read as the reverse complement.
TCTTTGTTTGATTAAGTATTTGGTTTGTTTTTTATATTTTTAGAAAAAAATTCTATCCGTAATTGTTGTGTTGGATTTTGTCTATATTTGTGGTTAGAGTTTCTGTCGTTAAGTACTTTTGTTTTTTTTCTTTTGTAGTTTGAATTGATGTTTATTATTACCCGTATTACTTGATGGTTGTACTATTAAACAAATGCTTTAACAAAGAAAAAACACCCGATAAATGGTATAATGCGGAAGTATTGAACTATTCAAAAAAGACGATATTACAAAAGTAGAAAACTATTGCTTGATTAGCTTACTGTCCCAACTATATAAACTATTTACAAAAATAATAAGCAACTGCTTTACAAACAAATTTGACTCATACTAATCCATTGAGCAGGCAGGCTTTATGAAAAGATATAGCAGAACCGACTATCTTCAGACCCTACGACTATTAATATTATTACGAGGGTCTATAAATAAATTTGTACAGGACCAAAACTATGAGTTACAGTGAAGTAGAAGTACAGATGGACAACAAAACGACAGAAAATGTAAACAACTATGTATACCTTGGCTACAAATATTGAACTAAGTAGGTCTAGCATACATAAATCAGAAATATACCAATCAACTTTAAAAGAAAAATATACGAGACATGCATACTACTTGTAACTACTTATGGCTTTGAAACAGTGACACTTATAAAAAGTAGTGCCCAAAAAGTTACGCAAAAGACGATTGAAAGAGCAATGTTGAGAATTAGCTTAAAAGACAAGGTAAGAAATAAAGAGATCCAATGAAGAACAGGAATCATAAATGTTATGGAACGCGTACCACAAATAAAGTGGCAATAGGTTGGACATGTTGGAAAGCAATCCAAAAAACAATGGACACCTAAAATAACAAAATGGAGACCAAGGAAGACTAATAAAAGTATAGAGAAGTAGGCTACAAAAAAAATGGTTAGATGACATTAAGTAAATTGCAGTCAAATTTGGTCCAAAATGGTATAAAACAGAGAAACATGGAAGAATTTAAGGGAAGCTTATGCTTAAAAACGGATGAAAAAAGGTTGAATAAGAAAAAAAGAAGAAGAAGAATATTATTGAATTTTTGTAATTTTTGGCCTGCATTTTGATTACCATGTGCACTCTTTCTATGTGATGGTTACTTTCCGTATTATTTTGGTAAAACAAGTGTCTTAATTTTATGGTGGTGATTTTATCTTTTTTTAGTATTGTTGCATAGGTCTAAGATGTCACATTTGTAGTTCTTTTCTTAGTCTTTTTCTGTGTTATCTAATATCATTGTTTGAATGTTGTAGGTGGCTATTTTAAGTTATATTCTTTTACGAATTATTTTATTCTAGCTTTTGTTTCTCTTAGAATCCATGATACAAATTGTTTTAGTTTTTTAGAGTAGAGTTTTAAGAAACGACTTTTTAATTTTGATGTGACTAGTTAGTTATATAATATTTTGTGTGATTATTGATTGTCTTGACAGACGCAATGACTTTTTATTTTTTATACCGTATAATCGTACAGATTATGCGCAGCACTCTGCCTCTACAAATATTTTGCAGCATGCAAACAAAATCAACGTGGATTTTTAAAAATTGTATTTTACGTGATTTTTTTAGTATTTAGTAGTTATTTAAGTTTTATTTTTATTTTTGGTATTGTTTATATTAAATGTATAAAAAATATTTTATTACTTTTTGACCAAACTTAAAAACTAAGTATTTTTTAATTGGTTCAAAATTAAATGTCATAGCAGGTAACAAACATTTTGTTATTTATTTTATTTCTGGAAGCTTTTGAAAGTTATTTTATATTTCCAAAGTTTTGAAAAAAGTTTACAAACACTATTTTTGTGAATTTGTTTACTATATTGTAACATTTTCTTACCTTCTTTAATTTCATTGAGCGTGGGCCGTTTGAAAATTAACCTAAAAATTACAATAATTTTGTTACAAAATTAGGTCTAATTTGGTTTATTTTTTGCTTTAAATTTTACAAGTTTTTTGTAAAATATTATTTCTCAGAATTCGGTACTTTAGTCAAAAATTTTGTATTTTACAAAAATTAAAAAAATTAAATAAATTACTTTAAATAAATTTTAGTTAACAAATATATATAAAAAATTATTTGTTTACTTAATATTTTAACTATAACGCAAACTATCCTTTGACTAAGCAGTTATCATTGCCAACAAAAGCTTATTGCTAATAGAAGTGTGTTGACTCCAGTATCTTTAATGAACAATTAAAAAACTACGGATAGAGGTCAAGCCTAGTGCAAACTTTGGCTACAACTCCGTTATATTTATCTATTGGCCTTAAGGTCGGCTAATGTATGGTGTTTTTCATAACACTGGACTATTAGACATATTGAAGAGATTATTAAATTTAACGCAAACTTAAAAGTTGACTTTTAGCATCAAGAGAAAAAATATTAGAATAAAACGCAACCGTGCTGATATTATACTTGCACAAACGCTAGCAAAGAACAATTCAAATTGGTCTCAAAATTTGGTGTTGACGCATAATAGCTACTTTACGTGTAAGCAAAGCGCCTCCTTGACTATATTTCCTCAGTCAATCTTACAAGTAATTAGATTTAACTTTGCACCCAGTACAAGTGGCCTAAACTTAGTAGATTGACCATACGCCTAATACCACGGACTTGACTTTGTGTGTTAACGTGGTTCAACTCTAAACAAAATTTGTAGTTGCATTGATTTTATATTTTTTAAACTTATTTTTATTTACCTTCATTTTAAAACATTAAGCTATTGACCTGATTTTTAATAACTTTCAAAGCAACACTAGCATTGCCAAATCTCACCAAAACCTAAAAAACCACGGACACCAAGCTTCAATTGTTGGACTTCCTAAACATGCCGCCAGAGATAACCATTTCATCTCCCGGAAAAACTACTCTGCACAACAAATGGTTATAAACATACAAAACAAATTTTTGAAGCTTTCTATTATGAGTTGTTTTGTTCAAAAACTTGTATGTTTATAGACTGTGACTGTTTAGACAGTGAACTATTGTTGTGCGAGTAAAACTGCGTCATTTTGTTTAAGTCTGGGCATGTTGCAACCGCTTTTACCGCAATACTTTAAATTGGCCCTCTAAGTTACTACAATCACTCTATTACAGAATAATCAATAAAAAAATGAACAATGTTCAGTCTCTGAAATTGAACCGCAACATCCATGTAGTATAGCTACGCTCTCAGAAGCCGTCCTTCTCACTCAGACACCTAGCGACTAAAACCTCTCCTTCGCATGTTCCAATTTTCAATAGTAGCCAGCATATGATCTACTATGTTTCTTGGTGTTAACATGTCTTTAATTTTGGTTTCAGCCATGCACCGTTTTTCTAGTAGAAACATTTAAAAAACGTGTCAATAATGTGGTGACAATACGCACATTTCTTAAAACAATGATGATTTAAAACATTTGTGCCTAGTGAGCAACTAAGTAATATAAGTTCACTTTTGCATGCTTTTTACGTGCTACTTTTTAATATTCGGTGTAACGTAAGCGTTAGTTTTTTTAAATGTAAATATGGAATGGTTGGTAGGCAACGAGAGATTGAGATGTTTTTGTTGATGTTTATGTAACGACAGTTGGGGCAAACGGCTCTTGAAGTTAAGGTCTAACTCCATCGGTCCGACAAAGACAAAAGTTTTAATCGCTCATTGAAAATTATAATTAGTATATATATTGCCGCAAAGTGCGGAATAACTGTACAAATGGATGTAAACGATACTAATTTAAAATAAACCTATCTTTAAATTGAACCTGAAACCTTTTATTAAAATAATATGCAACCTACAAAGATAAGGACTCTACCCACAACCCCTGAGCAGCCGGAGCCGTCAAATTGACGTTAATTATTAAGAATAAGGTTTAAGTGCTATAACGGCATTAGCTTATTTGTCCACTGACGTAAATTTTCTATTTTTTTTATATAGTTTGTTACTTTTTCTACCTGCGTTAGGTTTGCAAGTAGCTACATAGCCTCATTTCTTTGTGTTAGTGCAGGTAAAATTGCAATGAGTTTTGCCGCTGGCAACGGTGACATTTTACATTAAGGTTGCACAACTTTTTGAGAAAGTTATTTGAGTACGTTCCTTATAACGTATTTTAGATGTTTCGCAATATGCATTTGCACTACGGTGGGGCGGAGAGATAACGTTGTAATCCTGTGGAAAAAACGATTGGGTTTTTGGGGCTTTTTTGGAAGTAGTCAGTGCCAAAACTTTTGGTGACGCGGGTAGCTGAGTTAGCAATTTGGAAATTAAGGCTTTGCTTTTCTTATTTTTTTTAAGATGTTTTGGTACATCATAAAGTAGAGTTCTATGGGATTAGTATGATTTGTTTTTTTTTATGTACGTTGATTTTCTCCAAATCACCGTCGATCAATCTTTGTTTTCTGTTTCTTAAGTAGCTTGCCGTTTTTCTAGAGCTAAGCATTTAGCTTAGCGACAATGAAGTCTAGGTTCTTTTCCTCCGCCATGCCAAAAGAAATTTTAATTAATTAATTTAGGCAAATTATTGTGTTAACAATGGATTGGGATAATTAATAATTAATCAATCATTGGTGATTACTTGCAATACTAATTGCAATTATTTAAAACGTTATAGTTGGGTGTGCCTGCGTTGTTCTCCCTCACGATGATTTGGTTGGTTGCTGACATTTGAATTGCTCGCTTGTTGGCTCACATATGCAAAATCTTAGTTGTTGCTAGAATGTCAAAAACAAAATAAATTTGTAACTAATTTTCTTTTTTATGCTTTCTTGATATGAGCATAAACTATTAGCTATTTCCAATTTTGTTCACATATAAATTCGTATGGTCTAGACGGTGTCAGAAAAAAAAGATATAAAATTTGTTTTTGGTAAGGTTTTGTGGTAACGACTTTTGAAAGTCAAGTGTTTATTTTGTGACGTGGTTGCGTTAAATTTTCAAAACATTTTTAAGCAACGGGATCGTTTAATAGTTAAGGGCAGCCTAGGTATGTGTAAGGTTATTGTTGTGTGCGAGTTTTTGGGTTATACTATTTTTTTGCAGTGGTTGTTTGTTTGTTTATAGTTTGTCTTAGTTTATACTGTTAAATTTCTTTTGGCTTAATAAATATCATGTCCGAAACTGACACTACGTCATAACGATAGCACTGCAATCAAATTGAAATGAGGTCAAAATGACGTTGCTTTAATAACACTTTATTCAACAAGAATGATCGTTAAAAATACGACAAGTTATTACAAATATTACAATACATGGGAATTTGGCATTAAAGTTTTTTACCGATCAGCAACGGCTTACACTTTTGCTGTATGTACTTGCCCAATCAAAAAAAATTGTAAGTTTGGCTATAGTGTTATTTGGCAATGATTAAAACGAGTAAATAAACCGAGTTAGCTTTGGTTTTTTGTGTATTTTACCGCGGACAAAACTAGTTCTAGCTGCAACTATGTTTTGGTTTGTGATTTATTTTTAGCCGTGTTTGAACAGGTTTTTATTTAGTTTTGAGTTTAAAAATAGGCGTTTGTTTTTCACCGAGCAGATATGTTTGTGGAGGTCTATGACCGCTTTGCACCTGTTCAAGTTAATTTTGAAGATTTTAATTTCTGCTATTGCTGATTGTGCTTTTTTGTCTGAACTAAATCTCTGTACTTGAGAAATTTAACTGATTTTATTTTGTTGTCTTAAGATTATAGTTTAGCAAGGTAATAGATTACCTTTTGCTTTAAATAGACTTTTGCTATAAAAGCTAGTTTTTTATTCAGAGTTTTTTTGAATGTGCCCCTTTTGGCTTACTTTTTGTTTTTTAGTCATTTATTTTTATTTTTGTTTTATTTTTATGTTTTTCTCTGGGTATTGTTTCCTCTGCTTACTTGGTTTCTTTGTTGTTTTTCCCGATGCCAATGTGTTCAGGTGATTCTCCAACTTTTTTTTTGTTGGGATTGAGATTGACTATTTTAGTTTTTTTTTACTCACAATATTTGTTTTACTTACAATGTTTTTATGATGTTGGACTCTTCAAAGTTTGAAATGAAATACTTTATAGTTAATTTAGAGTTGAAAAAATGGAAGTCTTTGTTTAGCTCTAGGCTGTTGTCTGAAGTTGTTGGAGCTAAATCTGATTTTATAGTGATATCTTGTTGCCCATAATTGCAGTTTGGAACGCTTGTAAGTATTCCCCAATAATATTTTTTTACAGAAATGTTTCGGATTTAGATCTAAACGTGTACTACTATATACTATGATTTTTGTCCGTTTGTCAAAAAGTTTGCACAAAACACTTAGGACACTATCCGAAACAGTTTTTGAAAGCCATAACAGACACACTTTTGCTCATTTAATGTGACTAAATTTGATTTTCAGAATTTTGAGTTACACTCAGCAATTATCCGGTTTTGCAAGTCGTCCAAATTTTCTACTGAAGTAGCGTAAACTATAGACTTTAGATAGTCCCATAAGAAACCCCTAGGGTTTAAATCTAGGAATCAAGCAAACCATGCGTGTGGCCCATCTCAACCAATCCAGCAATCTCCGTATGTTGCTGTTAAATAATTACAAACAACCAAACTAAAATGTGGTGGTGTACTATTGTGCATAAACCACATTGCAATTCTTGTTGCCAATGGTACATCATCCAGAAACTGAGATAGCAATTGAGGAATTAAAAGTAATGTTTGCAAAAGCCATTGACATAACGCAATACGTGAAGGAAAATCAGCAGGTAGTAGTGTCTGAACACGCTGAATATAGTATGGATACAACAAATTGCTATTAATTAACGCATGTTTACTCAACACCCTGTATAAAATAACTGTTTTGAGGTTGTTTTAAAGTGTATTAAATATAAAAAACTAAATTTGATTCAGTTATAAATTTAGTAGTTGATTAAAATAATTAAGTTTATGTTAATTGATTATAGAATTACCTTCCACTAAACAAATTACACATGAATTAAAATACAAATACTGTTTATCAACGCTGAAATTGTTAAATGTTACAAATTTTTAGTTTTTATTTTATCTATTATGTAGAGAAAAGTAAAGTTTACATGTTATCTCAGTTTGTACGAGTAAATTTCTTATTATAATATTAACTTTTAGCTTTTACACAAAAATATTATACAAGTTAATGCAACTTTAATAATGATGTCTAAGAAACTCAAAAGCATTTTTGATTAAATAATAGAGATGATGGATTTCTACATAAAATTAACAATATAAAATAGATATTATAATTTTACGTCTCAGTATAAACAAACTAGTTTTAAACTTGTATTATAAAACATCCAATACATTAAAGATTAAATTATAATTTAGTATTGATATCAAAACTTCATTAAATTTTTATTGGTGCTAAAATACAACACCATTTTCCAATCCATTGATCCAGATTTGCTTTATCATCTTACTACAACCAAGCAGTCAAAGAAAAAAAAGATCCTCATAACTCTTTTAATGGTCGCATAAGGTGTTTTTCTCACGGCTATAATTCGCAGGCTAAGAAGCGGTGTGCTTGATTTATGATTTGATGCAAATTATTTGCTGGCTGTTATCCATAATTGTCTTGCAAAAATTTCAATTGAATTATGAAGGTAGACGATATTTCTATCAAAGAACATGTTGCCCTAATAATATAAAGAGATCCTTTATGTTAGACCTCGTTATAAAGTTTCTATAATAGCTTTGTAAAATTGCAGCACACAAAGAAGACGCACTTTCAAATGATTAAAGGGACTACTACCCTAATTAAATAATTTTTATCCTATTACTAATTTAATTGCATACGAAGAATTTTACAATTAAAAATAGTTGAAAGAATTTCATCAATCCACAAAGGAATAAATTGAAATCTAAATCTTTCCGAAATTACAAAAGTTTGCAAGTTCGATTATACACAAATTAAATCTCTCATTTCTTTATTTATTTTTTGCAAATAAAACTTTTGTTATAATATAATAAAACATTATGGTATTAGTATAGTATTAATTAAATTTATGATTGAAACGATTCTGCTTTTATCGATTTTGACGGGAAGCGATGGCCACTTACTCCAATTGAATAACAGAAACAGAGGATCTAAATCAGGTGGTTACTGAACTGGATTGGTTACGAGCAGAATATATCATCGCTGCAATTGAAATCATCTTGGTTGCTTTCAATTTATATTAAGGTTGGATTGTCAATTTAATTAAATTTAATTGTGGTCTCATCTATTATCATAATTAAATTAATAGTAAAAATTTACTGATAATAAATGCATAAAAAAGGTGTATGAAACTGACGTCAACCTCAAACAGGACAATAACATCTGGCCATTTCATTCCCGGCCAACTCATTTAAGCCGTTGTTTTGCATTAATTGCAGTTACAAGTTACAACTGGTGCATAATATGCAGAGACTTCTTACAACTGCGGAGAGAATTATTCCGGGACGTCTATATAATGTTAAAATAACTTCGTGCGCTTGAATAAACTAATAACGGCACAACTTTCCGGGGGTTAATATAGTAAAGCCATCAGCTTTGTGCATATTAAAGCTGAGAGATATTTAAATCGATAATCATGTGATGCTTCTAGGTTTTTTTATAAAAATGAAAGGAAGTCAAATCTTTTAAAGTTACTTTAAAGATTAGTTTTATAACTTTGTATTTTATAAACTGATTTTATAATAAAATAAACGGAACAAGTTTTTTATGAAACAAATAGAATGGAATTCTACTAGAGCTATAAAGCTGTATGCGAAAGTAGCACAGAAAATCAATCATCCTGAGCATAAGTAATCACAATTAAAAATGAGCAAATGCTAGAAAATATATATCAAACTAAGTATTAGAATTTTTTTAACTTTAAATGACTTATATAGCAATAAAAAGTCTACTAAATTTGATGTTTAATCAAATATGTCTCATAAAGTTTATTTGCTTAATATTTCGACAAAAAATATACAATAGACAATTAAAAGTTTTTGATTTTTATATATTTCATTAGACTGGAAATTTCATTCTCTACACGTTGCAAAAAAGTTAAATTGCGTATGTTCTGTTAGTAGTTTTATGACACTCATTAAATCGCGTTCTTAACAAACCTATTGGAATGTTTTTAAAAGTATTGCAAAATCATAAAAATCTATTTACATTGTTAAATATTTCTAACTAGGTGCGCTGCTTGAGTTAAAACTGTATTAAACTGTACAAAATTGTTATTTATACATTGCATTTGAGGCCGGAGTTGTGGGTTAAAACTGAAGTTAGTATTAAAGATTTGTACATAACAACCGTTGAGAGCACGTTGTGCACTGGCAGTTTAAATGTTGGAATTGCAACAACTTGTGGAAGGAAAAACACTTCAGAGATGATGTAGTGGTTACACTAACTTTGGCTGATACGTGCTTGATCTGCAGCAAAAAACTTTCTTGAATTATTTTGCTTAAAATAAATGAGAACCGGGTTTTGAAACAATGTTGTTTGGTTTATCGGCATTGACTGTGAAGACATTAGAAAAGCTCCTATCAGGTCCATAGTGTAGACTTGCTGGTCAAACCATCCAGGATTTTGGAATTTCTAGTTGCCTGGTCAAACGGCGTTAAGACGACACTACGTCCGTAGTGCCGTTCTAAAATGAGTCAGCAATGTGGTGATAATGGTTAGCCGCGGTGCGTTTGTTGGTGCATTAACCAAACTACAGCAGGAGTCGTCATAATGGATTTATTTGTGCTCCTATTCCAGGTGTTTACATGGTTTGTCTTTACATTTTGTTGTTGATAGATATACTTCCGGTTACATTTGATGCATTAGTTTTACCTTTGTTGGGAATTTTGCTTGAGAAGTTGCATCAATTGCTGCTAACTTGACTGTTTGTTTTTTTTGTGTTTAAGCTTTTTTGCAGATTTTCCATCAAAGAACTTGACGTGTTGGATTTATTGCTTAAGGAAGCGCCTACTGACTAATATTACTTTATTGTTGAAATGCCTGGAAGTGTGCTACACGTGAAAGTGATTTTTTCTATCTACAGATGTGTAGTGTACCGTTAAAAATGTAGCGTAATGCGCTCTATGCTGCCAACCTTATTTTGGTATCAATTAGCAAGTTGAACTGCTACGGACCTTCGCCAACTAGTAGCAGCTATCAGTACCATCAAAAACTAGGTAAATTCTTACATTCTACTATAACATCGACAGGGCAGGCCACCCAGAATGAAATGAGACCCATACGACAAACCATCGCTTGTATCACTGGCCGGGAGTCAGAGCAGATGTAAAAGTCTACATTTGCTGCTGCCTTACATGCTTCTGCACCAAATTTGGTCTTTAACAACCAAAAGGTTTTCTCAAGTTGCACCTATCCGCCAAACCTTGAGAACAAGTGGCAATTGATTTGATCAGATTATTTGAAATCACCAAACCAGAAATATGGTAATCTTTACTATCCTAGATTTCTGAACCCCATGAGTCAAAGTCTGGCCACTGCCGTTAAGTACTAGAAAACCATCTCATCTTTAGATAGAGATATTCAAAAATACTATTGTCCAACAACAGTCCGCAGTTTTAAAACCAAAGTTTTAAGAAGTCTATGCTGAATTGAAAGATCAAGCATCATACGTCACTGACTACCGCTCATAATTGGGAATAACTATTTGTATAGTGTTTCTGTAAACCCGCCCAAGTGTTACTTATCACAAAATTAGTATGTTCCTTTTCCCTGCGCATGTTAGTGACAACTGACAATGGATCTCTTGTGTTTTTCAATAAAAGGAACCTTATTAGTGATTAAATCTCTAATAACTGGATTAGTAATACTTGGATAGGTGGATCTGTCACAGTATTCCTATAATTGGGTATGACTATTTTTATAGTGTCCCCGCTCACCCGCCCAAGTGTTAGTTATTAAGAAGCGCATATTAGTGACAACTGACATTTGATCTCTTGTGATTTTTAACAAAAAATTCTCATTGGTGAATTAATAACAAATCACTAGATTACTAATACTTGGGTGGATGGGTTTGTCACAGTATTCCTATAACTGGGTATAGCTATTTTTATTGTGTCTCCGCTCACCCGCTTAAGTGTTAGTTATTAATGACTTGGTACGTTTTCCTTTTTTGCGCATATTAGTAACAACTAACTTTTGACCTTTTGTGTTTTTTAACAAAAGGAACTTTATCAGTGGATTAATAACCAATTTCTAAAACACTTACACATGGGTGGGTGGGTGGGTGGGTCACAGTATTTTTATAATTGGGCATAATTTTGTATAGTGTCTTTGCTCACCAGCCCAAGTGTTAGTTATAAAAGAGTTGGTACGTTTCCTTTCTCTGCGCATGTAAGTGACAACTAATATTTGATCTCTTTTGTTTTTGACAAAAAGAACCTTATCGGTGGATTAATTTCCAATCACTAGATCACTAACACTTGGGTGGGTGGGTGGGTCACAGCATTTTTATAACTAGGAATGACTATTTGTAGAGTGTTTTTGCCCACCCACCCAAGTGTTAGTTATTGAGGAATTAGTACGTTCTTTTTTTCTGCGCATATTAGTGACAACTGACATTTGATTTTTTGTGTTTTTTAACAAAAAGAACTTTATTGGAGGTTCAATTTCTAATCACTGGATCACTAACACTAGGGTGGGTGGGTTTCAGTATTCTTAAAATTAGGAATGACTATCTCTATAGTGTTCTTACCCACTCACCCAAGTGTTAGTTATCAAGAAATTGATACGTTCCCCCTTCTTGCGCATATTAATAACAACTTACATTTGATCTCTTATGTTTTTCAACAAAAAGAACTTTATCAATGGTTTACTATCTGATTACTGGGTTACTATTACTTGGGTGGGTAGTTGCGTCACAGTTGGGTCATAGTGTTCTTGCTTACCCACCCAAGTGTTAGTTATTAAGGGATTGGTACGTTCTTCTTCTCTGCGCATATTATATTACTGGCTGCGTTCCGCAATGGGTTGCGGAGACGGCAGGTTCAAGTCCGGGGGCGGCTGCTCCCGGTGGTGGTTCTCCGGTGGACAAAGTGAACTTTTATTAACAAAGTTTTTGACAAACGTGTTCACCCAGAACACACATACACAAGGTATGACTCACACACGCACTCACACAGAGTGCCGTTCACACATATCACGTGTTGTTTGTATGGTACGACGTGATAGCGCATAAAGCAACTAACAGTGGCCGTCCAGAAACTCTGGCGGGGTGTGCAATCACAGAGTCAATGTTGTGGTTTTCCCCGAAATTTCTAGGGGTCAATCTGCTGATGATGAAGTTGGCATCACCTGGGTTGTCGTGGAGGAAGCTGCAGCTAGAACAGTACTGGCACTAGTCGTGGTAGCAGACGGAAAGTGCCAGTCTATGCGCTAGCCCTATTGTTAGAAAAGTTTGATATTTATAAGGAGAGAAGGAGACATGGTGTTCCGCTATTGGTGGAGCGTGGCTCCGCCCACTCTTCTGACACTATTGTTTACGGATGGGATGATTCTATTTTAATAAAAGTATCCCACATGGGTTTCACTGAGTTTGGTGGCGCGGTGTTTCAAAAAGTTTAAAGCATTTGCGGCACGGGTGGTCCTAAACCGGGCACGGTCCGGGTTTAGGCGTGGGTCTCTACGACACACTGTCTTGCGGCGGTATCCGCTTAGAAGTCTCTCTGCCCCGCGCGTGGTTGTTTCGTTTGCGGCACAGTATTGCAATCGCGCACTAGGTCAACCCGAGTAGGCAGACTTCTTTTTCCTCTTCCGCGGTTGTTCGCAAACCAATTGTGCAATGGTTAGCCATGGGTCGTTGCTGTGGTCGGCTTTCCGTTCCGGTGGTTCTCGCTTGGCATAATCTCCGTCAGCGGGAGTGACGGTGTTGACAACGCCGGGGATACTAGTGCCACTTGGGCCACTTGTATTGTGCTGAGGGCTAGGCCGGGCTCAACTGCAAGATCTGCGGTGTGGATTGTTGAGACGACTTGAGGTTCCAGTTTGAGGCAAGACGGTTCGTTTCTGGTTCAAACCTCATCTGGTGTCTCTTGTTTGCAACTTTCTCCTACAGATGTAGTGTCGCAGATGATGACGACTGCCGTTGTTTCCAAAATGAAGCATTCTGGTATGGTTACCAAAGGTTGCACTAGATCTTCCTCGACCTCGTTGACGACTACTTGGTGGAGTTTTGGTATGTCCGGTATAAATTTCAAAACCTCTTTAAATTCCACGGTAGCCTCGCAGATGGTGGCTTGGTAGAGCTGTAATTGCAACGACAGTAATCAAATCGCTTCCCACAGGCGGATGGTTGCGCTGCGAGCGATCGGTCTGACTACGTAATAGTTGCCGGAGTATATCGTGTGCAGTTGTGCTGATGCAGCATCTATTGCAAGCTGGATTTGCTCTCGGTTGAGTGTGCCAGCAAACGCCATTTCCAGGTCACGTTCTAGTGTTTCCAGGCTAGTCGTGATGTCGATTAGTCGCCTGGGGTTTGGGTCGACTGGTTTGCTTGGTGGAAACTCGATGTCATATTGCTCAAAGTCGGCTGGGTTCTCTTCGAGTAACTGTTCCTCTTCCTCTTCTTCCTTCCGCTCGCGACGTGTTTGTCGGCGAGCCTTTTTCCTGGATCTTTTCTCAGGTCGTTGTTGTTGAGACCGTGAAGGCACTATGTCATTCAATGCCCCACGTTGGGCTCCATTTGTTACCGGCAGCGTTTCGCAATGGGTTGCGGGAGCGGCAGGTTCAAGTCCGGGGGCGGCGCAGCTGCTCCCGATGGTGGTTCTCCGGTGGACAAATTGCATTTTTATTAAAGAATTATAAGTTTTAGACCAACATGTTCACCCAGACACCCATACACAAGGTATGACTCACACACGCATTCACACAGAGTGCCGTTCACACAGAACACGTGTTGTTTGTATGGTACGACGTGCCGGTCTATGCGCTAGCCCTAGTGTTGGTCTGGTCCGATGTTGGCTGTTTGGCTCTTAGGTCTCGACTGACTGCGGGCAGAAATGTTTGATATTTATAGGGGGAGAAAGAGACTACCCACTTGCGGTAACAATTAGTGACTATTTTTATAGTGTTCCCGCCCAAGTAATAGTTATTACAAAATTAGTATATTTTTCTTACCTGCACATATTAATGACAAATCACATTTGATCTTTTGTGATTTTCAATAGAAGGAACTTTATTGATAGTTTAATATCTAATCACTTGATCACTAACACTTGGGTAGGTGGTTGGGTTTTATTATTTCTATAATTAGTGACTGACGTTTGATCTCTTGTGTTTTTTAACAAAAAAAACCTCATCGGTGGTTTAATTATAATTACTGGATTACTTGGGATACACTTGGGTGGGCCGGTGGGTCACAGCACTCCTACAATTGAACGTTTTGGTACGTTTCACAGAATTAAAGAAGTCAATCCAAACACTGCTGGAAAAATTGAAGAAATTATTGCCACTTTCAGTTTACCACAATAACTGCAGGACAATGTTGCTACCGGAAAAAATACCAAAAATTATTGTTAGAATACAACTCAACCAAAAAACTACTTGAACCACGACAGTAGGTTTCCTACCTTTTTGTTTAGAGTTTAGGGTTGGGAATGAAATCTTTTAAAAACTCAACGTGCTTACGGATTAACAAACCGCCCCCCCCCTACCAGTACCTTACAGCTCATAAACCTTCTGTTAGGAGAGATTCTTTGCGATTTGGTTTGGCAAGTCTAGTCAGATTAGGATTGGAGTAAACCGCAAGGTTTCTGATGTACTTTTGTTTTTAAGTTTTGGACAAATTATGAAGCTCTAGTGATCATCCGCAAAGTGTTGCTTTGAAAAGTTTCAAAACGATTAAGGTGGCCGTTTAGCAACCGTTTTCTAAACGGGAAAAGCATACGTAATCATTGGTCTGATAGTCGAGGTGTAGAGTCGGGTTTTGTTCTGGAACAACATGCCACTATTCCAACGTAACATTGAATATAACAGAGCTTTAGTAATGTTGGCACTTAATTTTATAGAACCCTATAACACCACTATCCTGAATTTGTTCACCGCATAGATCAAAGCTGTGCCACTGTTCTAAACAACCAATAAAACCACTCTCCAAGCACTGAAAAACTATTACATTCAAAAATGAGGGGATCAAAAAATCTTCTTGTCTTGCATCAACACGCTGTTTGAAAACCAAATGTTTAAACACGCTATACAAAAGTGGAAAATCAAGCAACATACAACCGCCACTTAATATCTACAGCCAAACCCGATCAAGCGGCGTCACACTTAATTTAAAAAATCAATTCAAACACTGCTCAAAAAACATCCAAGGCAACATTGTAATAAATTATTGTTATTTGCGGTCTACCACAGTAACCGCAGAATCAAAGCGACCACCGGAAAAACACTGAGCAAATTGCGATGCGTCAACCAAAAAATTACCTAACATAGACCAAAAACTACTAGAGGCACGACAACGCCAGACTACCAACCAAAAAAAGCGCTGCCCAAAACAAGTCAACATCCGCATTTACGCCTCAGTCGACCAAATTTTTGTGCGCGGACAAGTAATATAAGAACCTATTTTTTAAGCGGAGAGTCAGATAACAACATCTATTTGCTAACGGAACTCTTGAGAAAAAAATTCTAGCAAAAGTGAAATTAGTGCAACAAGTGTAACTAAAAGATCATCCGACAATAACAATATTAAACTGCAAAAAAATATAATGACTTCTGACATATGAGCTCTGGCGGATCTACCATGACAATCTTTTGTATGGACTGGTTAATGCGACAGATACATGCACCGGAAAACGCATCGCTTCCTTATATCGAGGAAGTGGCAAACCACTCTCACTGTATGGAGCCACACGTGCTTGGGGGCATTGAATTAACCGCTCTTCTTGACGCATTTTAGAACGGTTACCTAGACGTAGTCCTGTCTCAACGCCGTTTGACAACAAACTCCAGGTTGCAACTGGGAGTCTTTAAATCTTGGGGACTCGACTGTTCTCACATTTGATGCCAAAAAACCGATCTACATTATACAAGTCTACTCCACACTTGAAAAGCTTTCCAGAAAATTATCTAAGGCCTGGTGCACATAAACACCTGGGAAAACAATATAACACAGAAAACCAAGAAAGTGCTTCTTTCTAAAACACCTATTGACTAAAGCTGGTGTAAGCTCTGCATCATATTCCTTGAACAGGTCGTTCTCTTACCAGGCGGACGGTAACACAATGAGCAGTTATATATATATTTATAACTACACTAACAAAAGTATTGTGTTAATTAAATGACTGTGGGCGGAATTTTTATAAATTCTTTAGGATATATGGTGTGTCATGTATTGGTGTTAAGATGGGATTCTGATAATTGAACTGTTTTAATTTTTATAATTATATGCAGAATCAATTAATAAAGAATTGTGTTAATGCAAAAAACGAGATGTATCAGACTGACTCAAACGGAAATTAGTCCGGCAAGTTGCAGCAGCAAGCAAAAATAAAAAAGGTAAGGTAAGTAAAAATTACCTTTGAACTAATTAATATACTACAATGCTTGGTGTGGTGGTTGAGTGGTAAAACGTTTGTTGCGTCAAATAATTCCGTTTGATTACTCAACTTCAGGTTGCAATTGGGAGACCTCAAATCCTGAGAATTCGAACAGCAGGTATACACCTTGAACATGACAACGGTTTTTCTGGATACTTTACACTCAATACTGGAAAACTAAACGACACTGCCGCAAAGTCATTTTATACTTGCACATCTGTTTGTGCAAATCAAAATAACACAAAAACTCCAAAAATAAGCTTCTGTGCTTTCAGGGCAAGCACCTATTGGCCGGAGTTGGTGTAACTACTAATTATTTCCGGAGTATTTTCTTCTCCACTAGTTGTTTACATACTGAGAAAACGGCAACACAATGAACAGTTATATATACACTAACAAAAGTATAATGTTAATAAAATGACTGTGAGCAAAGATTATATAAATCATTTGGTCGTATAGTATACCATGTATTGTTATTATAATAAATGTCTGGCAATTGAACTGTATTTAATAATGATATGCAGAATTAACTAACAAAGAGACACGTTAGAATGATGTGGTTGCTTTAAAAATCAGCTAAACCTTGAACTAATTAACATACTACGTCAATGCTCAGTGTGGTGGTTGAATGGTAGAGCGTATGTTGCGTCAAATGTTTAAAAAATTTAATTAACTAGGCAAGTGTGGGACCCTTTTTGAACCCTACACGCACGTTTGGTTTTTGGATTTGTACTATCTTTGGTTAGCCAGTTGTTAGAATGCAATGTTTGCTCAAACTTATTTAATAATAGAACGGAAACGGAGGTAAATATTTGGTGCGTGGTTAAGAAGCAGATTATTTTGTTGTGTCTGTTAACAAAAATATATTATGAAAACTATCTAACACAAAAAATAAAATAAAAAAATAGTACAAAAACCAAATTTTAACATAAATAGCCGGATTTTAAGATAAGAAGACAGTTTACAAATTAAATATTAAAATTTTAACTAAAACAAAACAAATTTTAACATTAAAAAGTTGCATTTGCACATTTAAGGCCGAATTTACACATTTAAAGCCGGTTTTTGACTAATATTTAAATTTTAACTTAAAAAAATTGATCTTTTGTTTGTGGTAATTTTGGATATCATTTTGTTGAGTTGACGTTTTTCATTTTTGGGCTCAGCTCACAATGGCCAAAATTTGTTTGAATGATTTTGGGTTTGGCACGGAAATGATTGTCTATGCAAGCTTTTTTCTTAGTATAGAATAGCTCTTACTCGGGTTTTGGTTAAAGTATCTTTAGCGGTTGATATATTTTGGTTCAAACAATTGGTTTTTTATAGTTCCATTAGTTTTTTTTTAAGTATAACCAAGTTTATATTATAGCCACTTAATAGTTTTGCAGCTATTCAAGGACTTAGGTAGCCTACATGCTTTTGTATTTTTTTAGTATACGAAGTGGTTGTCTAGTATGATGTTTTTTAATAAACCCACCAGCACCTAAGACACAAGTTTCTGGAAGGTGTTTAGTGCTATTTTGAGCCCAAAGGGCAGCACCTTAATGGTACGTTTTTTTATCGGGCGTGACAAGGCAATCCGATGCACGTCCATCTGGATAATTTTGATGTTGACGTCTTTTGTCGGGGTTTATGTAGCGTTGTTTTGCCCAGATTTTTTGTTTTTCTTTTTAGTGCTGGTTTGCAGGTGACCTTGTTTGCCAATGTTCCTGAATCGTTTGTTTGTTTGGTTTGGTTTGGTTTGGTTAGGTTAGGTTAGGTTAGGTTAGGTTAGGGCGTGACAAGGCAATTCAATGCACGTCCATCTGGATAATTTTGATGTTGACGTTTTTTGTCGGGGTTTATGTAGCGTTATTTTGCCCAGATTTTTTGTTTTTCTTTTTAGTGCTGGTTTGCAGGTAACCTTGTTTGCCAGTGTTCCTGAATTGTTTGTTTGTTTGGTTTGGTTAGGTTTTGCTTTTTTTTTTTTTTTTTGGGGGTTTGTTGTTGGACTTGATTATTTTTTGTTATTTTGATGTCTACGGTTTTTGGTATTATTATATTTTGTCAGGAGTCCATACTAGATTATTTTGTTGCAAAAGCTCTGTTTTTTGTTTTGTTTTTGTTTTGTTAATCTTTGATTGCCTTCTGAACGTGTTTTGTCAAAAAAAAAAACAAACAGCTGCTAGTGTCAGGCAACCGGAATGGTTTAGTTGTAATTAAGAAAAGAAAGAAGTTTTCTGTATTTTCTTTTTTGTTACAATCGGTTTTGTTCTTTTTTTGGTGGTACGTGTTGAGGTAGAAGTTGCAACGCTTTTTGGCTTTTTTCTCTATTGTTTTGTTGATCCTTGATTGCTTTTTCTTGGTTGTTACTGGTTGGTTGATGTTGTCCAGGTTTGACGTTTTCAGATTTGTGCTGGAGTTCAACTTTTAGGTTTGGGTTGGTATTATTGATTTTAGGTTGTCAGTTTCTTTCTTAAGGTCAAATTCTATAAAATTTACGAGATGATCATATAGCAGTTTCTGAATAGACTATAGATGGTTAAGAACTTTCTCCGTTTTTTTTACTTTTATCATAGTTTTGTTAAATTGTTGTATATTTAGTTCCAGTGTTTCTATTTTGTTAGCAATAAAATTAACGATAAGAGTTGCAAGGGTATCTTTTTATGCTTTTTGATCATAGAGTTTGCAACGTAGTTCTTTGTAGTTGCGATGAGGTCCCACATATTGGAAAAGTGTATTTTTGGTTTATTGAAATTCAAATTGCAGTGAGAAACAAAATTATTGTGTCATGAAGTTTTCTTTAATCCAAAAAAACTTGGTTTACCGCCGCTTGGTTTAGCAAAAACGCTGTAGTCGTTGTATGCATTTACAGCAGCATGCGTGAATAAAGATAAATTGACTTTGATATTTGATATAAAGTAAATTGGTCAGTAAAAGATAAAATTTCAAACAATTTTAATTATTGCTAAACTTAGTCTATTATTTTCAAAATATAGAAATAGCGTTGAAACTATTAATATTAACTGTATTATAATCCATGACATAAAGCAATTATAAATTTAATTAATCCACTGCACGTTGTATAATCCAATAACTAAAGCAAGGATCTATCTGAAATTTAGTGTAGATTTCAGTAAATACGTTTTAGAATATAATATTAATAAAATAAATAGGAAATATGGTTGCAAATTTGAAATTAATTTTATTAAATTAATAACAATATCACTTTTCAATATTTAAAGCAACCCTTGCTGGTATATTTATTACACCATACTCTCCCCATCAAAAGTGAAACAACATTCAACTTAACTTAACATGGATAAATTGGTCCCCTTTTCGCTTAAAACCTTTCCTCAAAAGCCACACATATAATTCATTTACATGATAGACGCAATTTTATTACCCCGTCTTTTGTTACCCTGATGCCTTATATATAGCGTAATAAAGTCACATTACGGGTGGTAATAAAATTGCTACTTTAATGTTAATAAATATATATTTGAACTGAAACGAGAGGAGGGAAAAATACACGATAAGTGACTGCCGATAAATGGATAACAGGATAGAGCGTCAAACGTGGCTAATTAATTTTGCATCGACGCTCGACTGGCCCGCACAAAAGGCCCCCTAATGGAAATAATTTCTTTTAAACGGAATTTAATAAATTTCGTCCGCATAAAGAGAAGAACGAAAGAAAAAACAAATTTCGACAAAGGATCAAATTTGAGCGCGTGAAAATAATATAAAAAGGTTTCTTTCTTTCAGTTAACGTCAAAGCTGATTTTAATGTGAGTTTTACGTGTGATTATAAATAATTTCGTCTCGTATTTATTTTTTGTAGTTGTTGGCTTTTATATCAGGAATTTTAAGTGGGGTGTCACCCTACAATCGACGTAATTTATCTCTGTTGTTGCTTTAAAACTAGGACGGTTCGAGCCTGTCTAATGGAGGGATTTCACGTAAATAAATAAATATTTGCGTTGGGTTTGATAAATAATAGAAGGAAGCTGTTTTATTTTTACGCTATGTTGTCTGATTTATGGAAAGGCACGCACGAATTGGAATAGGGATGTTTGCATAAATGGTATAGTAAATCTATCAAACACATAAATATTATTTGTTTTTAATTGTTTTTTCCACAACATGAGACAGTACATAAACTGCAGTTGCATGGTAATAAATAATAAAGTGTAAAAGTTCATTATTTATTTAAGGTTGCTTGTTTTGAGGATATCGCCTGATGTCAGTGCGTTAAGCATTGTTCACATATACGCGTCTCGAACGGCGCCGACCACGCAGCGTCAAGAGCATTCAGACGTCGCCTGTATATACAAATAAAAATTATAACGCAAGAAGTCTTTGTTTATACAGATTAAGTTGTTTGCTCTTAGCCGCTTAGAAGGATCAGCTCTAGACGTAGGCATTGCTTTAAGCTGGCATTGTTTAAAGATTTATTTTATAAAATTCATCATAAATTATACAAAATGTATCTAAAGCTTGACACAAAATAAAATTGTTTATTGCATAAAATAAGCACACATTCTCCCAGAAAAACACAATTGTTTTAAATATATATATATATATATATATATATATATATATATATATATGCAAAGGGTACATTTTTAATATAATTTATTATATACAGGGTGTTAAAAAAAATGTAAAATATTTAAGAGAGTGGTAGTACAAAACACAACAAACAAAAGTCTTAATAAACATGGGTTGTCATAGCAACGGTTTCGGAGTTATGCAACATTATTTATTTTTATATATTTTTACAGAGAACAGAGTTATAGAAGATGTTTGAAGTGCTCTCCTTCCATTTCCATACAGGAACAACATCTTTGTCTGAAGGACATTTGTACTCTTTCTAAGTGCCAAGAAATCCGAGCTCATGAATTTCTTGGCACTTTTCATTAATTTCTAACTGCAACTCTTCAAAGCTATTTACAAGAGTAGCATACACTAATAATTTCAAATATTTTCAAAGAAAAAACTAAGAGGGTTTAAATTAGGCAATCTTGCTGGCCATAAAACTGGTTTGCTTCTTCTTACCCACATATGTAGAAAAAATTGGTCTAAATGCTCTCTAACGGCAATCGAAAAATGAGTTGGAGCACCATCATGCTGGAACCACATTTATTTTGTTGCCTGTTGGTTAAAGGATTGTCATCCAAAAGATCTGTGTTCTGCAGAATGTTGAGGTAAGCAGCGCCTGTTAATCGGTTTGGTAAAACAACAGGACCTAGAAACTTGTCACTTACAATACCCATTTAAATGTTTAATGAAAAACGTGTCTGATGTTTACATTCAATTACAGCATAGAATTTTTTTGTCGAATCAACGATGTGCATTATGAAAATTACTAACTCCATTTTGTGTGAACCCGGCTTCATTTGTAAAATGAATTTTGGCAAGAAACTGCGGGTTTTCAGCATCCTTGCGTAGAACCCTGCGACAAAAAATCAAATGTGCCTGATGATCAGTTAAATTTAAGGTCTGTACTTGTTGTACATGTTATGGATAAAGCAGCTGCTTGTGGAGGGTTTTATAAACAAGAGTATTTATGTAAAAGGCGATGATACGAAAATCAATAGTTGCATATCCAATCTTTGCGCAAGAGCTTAATCAGCGTAAAGAATCGGGAAATAATAATCTGATAATTAAATATATAAATGGCATGCTTAAAATTGTTAATATAAAAAACTAAAAACTGCAAACACAACACTACCTATTCAATTTTATTACCAAAACGTACGCGGACTAAACACAAAAACCAAATTATTTAGTAAAACACTTGCCATTAATAGCTATGATATAATTCTTTTATCTGAAACGTGGATCAAGGATGGAGTTCTAGATGGTAAATTATTTACCGGTAACTATACAGTATTTAGGTGTGATCAAGCAGATAACAAGAGTGGCGGAGGTGCTTTGATATCCGTGAATAATAAATTAAAATATCTTAAGATTACTGTACATTTTTCATTAAATAACATCGATTGGTTGCAGTTGAAATAACCTTAGCAAAGATTATATACACGGTTATCTGCATTTATATACTACCGAAAACAACTAATGCAATTTATGATTAACTATTAGAATACATTGAACAACATTTTAATTCTGAACATCTAGTATTAGTTGGAGATTTTAATATAACTAGTTACAATATTTAGAGACATGGTGGTAGTGGATGCAATAAACTTACTTAAAATCATTTCTAAATTTTACCGCCTTAAAAAATCCTAAACAGTTTAACTACATATACAGTATTAGATTTGGTGTTAATGCCCATGACACACAACTGTGAAGTGTATAGTTCAGATGATGTTCTAGTACCGGAGGATAAGCATTACCCTGCATCAGTTTTTTCGATAGAACTAATAAATATTACAAACTTTACCCCTCACAATTCCAACTACCAATCGTACAACTATAAAGCTGGAACTATACCTGAACTATACAACAATTTAATAAACATAGATTGGTCACATGTTATTCAACTGCCGAATAGTATTAATGCTTGCTCAGAATTTTATAACTTATTGTATGAATCATTTGATAAATTCATACCCAAAAAGAAGTGCATAAGTGTAGGAAAACAATACTCAGCTTGGTATGGTAACGCAATTATAAAGTTAATAAAATCCAAAAATTGAATCCATAAACAACTAAAAATTTGAAATCAACCCAATCTTAAAAATCATAAATACAAACAACTCCGCAAAGAAATTAAAAATGAAATTGACAAAGCATATAATTCTTTTATTAAAAAAAGAGGAAAATATTTTGTCTGAGCCAAATGATTTTTAGTCGTCTACATAATTAAAAAAAAAAAAGATGACACTATAACCCGGTCTGATAAAACTTGGAGTCAAGACGCTAAATAATCTACAAGATATCATTCAAGGGTTTGCCGAAAAGTTTAGTGGTGTTTATTACAAAAACAATCCTTTGACTCAAGTAGCCAGTATTAAGTCAAATGTAATGGGAAAAGTCAGAGTTACTAAAGACAAAGTCCTGCAATGCTTAAAAAAATTAAACCTAATTTTACTATGAGCCTAAACCAAATACCTAGATTTATTGTTAAAAATTGTGTTCCTCAATTAGTGGCCCCTTTTAAACATATTTTTAATTTAATTTTGGCGGAGGGTACTTTTCCTGACTTTTGGAAGTTAACTAGAGTTTGTCCAATTTGTACGTCTGGTTACAGGTCAGATATTGGCAATTACAGACCAATAGCCTTAGTCTCAAACTTTTCAAAGATCTTTGAAGGTATTCTTTGTGACTATATACATGCTTGTGTTGACAATTTGATAACTCCTAACCAACATGGTTTTGATAAAAAACGAAACACGCAAACATACTTAATGTGTGTTACTCAATACATATCTAATCAATTTGATGTAGGTGGCCAAGTCGACGTTTTATATACCGACATCAGTCGAGCTTTTGATTGTATGCCGTTTGACAAGTTGATGACCTATTTAAAGCAATATGATTGGTACTATTTGACGTTATTGATACAGTGCAGTCATATCTCGTAAACAGGGATCTATTTGTGTATTATGGGGGTTGCAAATCCAAAACATTTTTACCAACATTAAGGATGCCCTAAGGGTCTAACTTGGGATCACTATTATTTACAATCTTTATTAACAAAGTGGTAGATGTTTTGGATTGCAATTTTCTCATGTACGCGGATGATATTAAACTGTATCAAGAAGTCAAAACAATTTCCGACTGCTAACATTTGCAGCGGAATTTGGATAGGCAATCGGCTTGGTGTATTAAAAACAGTCTTACAATCAATGTTTTAAAGTGCAGTATTGTAACTTATAGTAGATCATGTAACAGAGTACTAGATTAGTTAGTCTTAAAATCTTAATTTTTAGGTTATTTGCAGAATATATAATTGACGAATTAATTCCAGCTATGTTCAACATAGAATAAAAAATCACCATTGGCCATTTTTGTGTATTTCTGGCACAATCATAACTGACGCATAGCTTGTCAACTGTGTCAACGCTTGTCAACTCTTGGTTTTATTATAGTCAAAAATAATTGCCGGTTTTTGCAGAATTCCACTATCTATATCAATTTCATCATTATGATGTAAAGTAGACACCAAAAGTACATTTTTTCTTTTTTTGTTGGTATATATGAAACCAAAGTACAGTCATTGGAATACCGAAACATGCTGGTACGAGCTGGTCGAGGGGAAGGTTTTGAAAATTTTAAAGGCAGTTCTTTTTTATTTTTTTCTGATGGTGCCAATGACGGTGAGTTTATGTTTCTGCAGTAGTCTTTGAACCAGAGGCACTGATGTGAACCAATTGTCTATAGTGACATTTCTGTTTGAACCAGAAATATGCTCACAGAGCCTATGAACCGCATAAAATGCACTATTAGAAACATTATAAGGCCTGACCGGTTGCTTTCCAGCATATATCTCCAGTTTGCTAGTATAAAACATTTTAGCATCGCATACTGCTTGTATTTTCAAACCATATTTGTTGGGTTTGGATGGTATATATACTCTAAAGCTGCATCTTTCTCTAAATGGTGCTAACATTTCAACTTTTGTAACAAATTTCAAAATGTGGTAGCCATTCTGACAATTTAGATTGAAAATATTAAATATTTCGTGAATCGGAGCAAGTTTGTTTATTTTTTTCTTTTACTTCAAGTTTTAATGTCATCAAAATGAATACATCTTAATAAAAATCAAAAGCGACATGGTAAGATGAAATATTTCAATGCCATAGCCGTCAATTTTCCACAAATCTTCAAGATTTTGATAAATGCTTTTACAAACTGCAGCCATATACAATAATCCAAAAAGAGCACAATGTTTAATATAATTAGTTGTATATTATACATTTCTGAAGTTGGCATAATTTTTGGCAACTTTTGCAATATATTTATTTGTACAATTGGTAATTGAAGTAATTATTGAATTATTAATAAAATAATTCTATATTTTTGTAATATATTTCATCAACTTAGTTGCTTGAGAAGGACCAGGAAGATGTTTTAAGATATTTTCTTGTCTAATTTTAAATGTTCTGCTTAGTTTTTACATTTTTTCCAATAAGTTTTTAATAAGTCATTTTCATCAACATCAAAAATTTCTTGTTCAGAACCGCTTTCATGTAGCACAAGTTCCTCTTCATCGATTTCTGAATCATCAACCACATCATTTCCTGTTTTATCAACCTCATCATCCGCTAAATTTTGTCCATCATTTTTCGGAAGCGGGCCTGTTGCGCCTCATAAGACTCCACAACGTACAAAAATCTTTAATTGTAATAAAAGTGATCTTTCTTACAATTACGGTACTGTATTTTAAAACAAAATATAAAACTTGACAAAGCAAATGTCAAATTAAAAGATATAATTGTATTACAAGCATAAGTAGCTGAAAGACTGAATTTAATATATTGGTGGTGATCAGAAATTCCTAAAAAAGGTTTACCGGGAATAAAAAGATTATGAATAAACCAATAAAATAAAATATAAAAGGCAGAAAGACTTTGGTCGATAGCCTTTTTCATATTCATATCCATACTCATTTCTATCTTACTTTTATATATGTTTATTTTCTTTAAAAAAAAAAATTGTATGTGTGTATATGAAATAAATTGGTTTACTACTACTAAAACATAAAATTAAAAGCTTAATACTAATAACTAATTACTTTCAAATAACATCCGGTAGACCGTATTCTGATAATAATGTAACTAAATTTTATTAAAAGGTAAATCCATAGAAAAATACTTCTTTAGCTAAATGTAATTATTAATTAAATTAAAATTAAAAAAATTAAAAAATTAAGCACTTCGAACTTGAACGGGAGTAGTAACGGCAGTGTCTGACACCGCAATAATTTCTACTAGACGCAACGAATAAAATTTTGCAGTCAAATTTAAACTACATTTGCAAACACATTAGAAGTGCAAACTCCTAAAATATCAAAAACCATTTCATTCTAGGTAAAAAAAAAAACTCAAAAAACAATTGGCGCGGTTTCACACACCGGGCGTTTCTACTGGAAAGTTAAAATTAAGAAAAAACACAAATATTTGTATAATGTATAAACATAGCTTTCCTGAAATTTTTTATAAGACTCTCTGAAAAAAACAATAGTTTCACAAAAATTATAAAAACTAGCACAGTCAAGCGTTAAAAACAAATTTATTTCATAAAATGTATTATAACTCGCACAAAAACTTGATTATTTTAAAAGTTATTTAAAACTACCTTAAAACATAATTGTTTTTAAGATTTATAAAAAAAAAAAATATTTCAAAATATAAACACAAAAATTAATTAGTTTAATGAAATTCAATATAAATCTCCCGCAAAACTAACTCGATATATAATAAACAAAAAAATATTATTGTTCTACAAGATTTATAAACAGCTATGACATAAACATAGAAAACCAATAATTTATTTTTTGAAATTTATTGTAAATTGTTCTAAAAACTTGTTTGTTACAATTTATCTAAAATGACCTATAAAACACAATTGTTCTACACGATTAAAACAAACGGCTCTAAAAAATCCATTTATTGTATGAAATAAACAAGATGGTTTATTTTATGAAATTGATTATAAATTGCACATACATTTATTTAAGATGACCCACCAGAAGTGTATTATAAAATTTATAAAAAAAAATAAATTGAATAACCATTTATTGTACGATTCAAACACAGAAAAAAATTATCATAAGTTGCACAGAAAACTTGATTATTCCACAAAATTAATCTAAAGGAAAAGTTTTAGGTTTTAAAGATCTATTTAATAAGCTGCGATAAAAACACAAATGTTTTACAAAAAATAAAAGAAAAGTTATTTATAATAATAAATAAGCACAAAAACCAAATTATTTTTTATTTCTTGAACAAATTTCAACAAAATTATCTCAAAAAGTTTAAAAATTATTTTTGAAAAATGCACAAAAAACAATTTATCTTGCAAAATTTATCCTATTGCGTAAGAAAAGTTTAAATGCTTTACAAAATTATTAAAAAATTACACAAAAAACTATTTATTGCAATAAATACGCACAAAAACTAATTAATGTTATAAAATATATCTAAAGTTACGCAAAAACTTGTTTTCTAAAAAAATTATTCTACAGGATACTTGAGAAGTTATTTATTGCATAAAATAAACACAACAAACTAACTTATTTTATGAAATGTATATAGTCCAGTCAAAGTAGCTTTTTACCTCTAGAAAAATTCAAAAGTTTTGATACTTTTTTCACTGATTTATAGGTACTTAGTGAAAGATATACTAAAAGTCTTAACAAATATGACACGAGCTCAAGCGGCAATCACCAAAAACAAAGCACTTTTTTCGGTTTTTTGTTAATATGTATCTTGAGAACTGTAGGTTGGAGGTAAAAGTAAATTATATACATAATGAAAGCTGATAAAATTTGCAATAAAAATGATAGTATACATTGTTTTGTATTCTTAGTGGTTACAGAGTTAGAGAGCGCTAATGATTGCGTTTTTTGTTTAAAAAAAAAAGTTTGCAAAAAAATATACTTTTTAGTATCATTATTTAGATACTGCTCCTTTTGTGGGCAACATCTCAGAGAAGTCTAGTTTAGCATTCAAGACCGATTTGGTAAAAGCATTGTACTAATGCATGAGAAGTTTGTTTGTGGGGTGCATTGTACCATGCCTGAAATATTTTGTTTCCAGCTTTAACTTTATTACATCAGTAATATTTTGCAGTGTAGCTTGCTTCTTGAACAAATTGAAACAGACAAGTTTCCATTATCGATATGCAGCGGAAGTCGTATCACATCCGCTGAATGCATGCACAAGAAGTATGCAGTTTTTTATTCCCATAGTTTGCAATTGCTGACTCAAATATACCTTCTTTACTACTCTGCCGTGGCTTAGTTTAACAAATAATATCTGTTTTTCAGCTGGGGTTAAAGCCATGAGAAGGACAATAAGATCAACATCGTTGCCAACTATTGCTACTTTGTCACTAGTTAAGGATTTTATGACTCCTGTGCACATGATCAATTTTCCAGCGTTACTTGATTTTTGTTCTGTTTTATTTTTATGGTGGCGAAGAGCAGTTAAGAAGAATGAAATAAGTCTGGATTTAATGTGTTCATTAGAAAGAAAATCATCCTGTTTGACTGTGATTTGTGTTTTGTGTTCAAAGTTTATGTCAACTGACTTTTTTAGCTTGTACTTTGGTACTATTCAGCTGTCTACGTGAAGGATGGTGCCGCTGAATAGCCATCAAACACAACGGTATAGCTCTTGCCGGCATAACGCTTAAGAACATAGACGACATAACATTGGCAAATTGTTGAGATTGAGGATGTTTGGGGTAGTTTAACTTGTATAACAGTAATCCTCTATCTAAAACAATGTCAAAATCAAAAATATTGGCTTCTTCTTGTAGTACAGAAAAGTATCGTATAAAGCGGATTTGTTTGTTTTTGCATTCCAGTTTCCTCAAGTAAAGATAAAGGGTAAGAAGCAAGCTTATGCTATAAGTAGTTGTTTAAATTTTCATTACTCTGATTGTTGATAGTTACCTTTAAAAACATAGTTAAAGCGTTGATTACCACTTTTCTCCATGAACAAAAAAGGTAAAAGAGAGACCGCACTAACACTACAATTTGACGCGTATTGTGAACGCTATGTGGAAGGAAGGGCAGGTAGTTGGTGGAGAGAGGGAAAACTGTCAAAATGAACAAATGACCAAACAAAAGAGACCGGCTCCTTAGCTAGTAACAATACAAAAAACTTTTTATTTTATTCTTTACCGCCCTATAACTTTGTAATTGCTGAGAATACAAAAAAAAGTATATGACCATTTTTATTACAAATTTCATCAGCTTTTACCTCCTACCAGTTCTTGAGATATTAACAAATAACCAAAAAAAGTGCGCTGTTTTCGGGCATTACCGCTAAAGCTCGTGTCATAATTAGTGTATAAAGTTTCAACATTTTTGGATTTTTTTAGAGGTGAGATCAATATTTGAGCATATTTGACAGGACTATTAAATAAATCGCAAATAAAATTTGTTTATTACACAAAATTAATATTAAATGAACAAAAAATCATAAATATGTTACAAAATTAATAAAAAAATGCAAGAAAAAGCTGTTTATTGCATGAAATAAGCACAAAAACAACTTATTTTATTAAATATATTTTAAATTGCACATAGAACTTGTTTATTACACAAAATTTAACTGAAATATTATTTGTTGCATAAAATAAACAAAAAAATTAATTATTTCATTAATTTTTGCGTATTTTTTTTCAGAAAACGTAATTGTGTTACAAGATTAATAAAATATACATTAAAAAGCCATTTATTGCATGAAATAAGCACAAAAACTAATTTTTATCATGAAATTTGTTATAAATATTTCAGAAAGCCAAATATTATACAAAATACAACAAATTATTCTCCGTAAAAACCAATAATTGCATTCAATACGCACAGCAAACTAAAATATTTTATGAAATTCATCATAAAATGACCAAAAAACACAATTGTTTTACAAACTTTATAAAAAATTGCACAGAGAAGCTATTGACTGCATGTAGTAAGCACAGAAAATCAATTTATCTCCCCGCAGAAGAGCAAATTTGCATAACTGCAATTTGTAAGGCATGATTGAGCAATCGACTTTCGTTTTACAAACGTTATCAAAAAGTATCAATAAGGTTTTTTTGACACTGTGGTTATTAATTATTATTATATTAATATAAAATGGTAAACTAAATCAAACTCAGCAAATGTTATAGCAAAGTAGAAGTAAATACAAACTATGTCAACATATTCCGTGTAATTATCAAGTTTAGCATTATTTATTCGGTAATGTATATTTTCCATCAATAATAAATAAATAAATTTATAAAAGTTTACATATTTCAAGTAAAATAATATTGGATATAAATAGAATAACATTTTGTTTTGTATGCATGCACATTTTATCCGATATCGATGCTTTTTATACTTTTTATATTTTAACCGAGATAAGAATAAAAAACCTTTGCTTTTGCTTCGGCGACATTCACCTTCTCCGATATCAGTCAGTTGAGTAGTGAATGCTTCTGTGTGCGCGTCTATTGTGCATTAATTTATATTGCATTTGTATTGACATTATTGTAGTGCTAATGTATGCCGGAATAGTGAATAATGCAGCGCAGGATAATGAAAGGTATGGAATATAATCATATAGAAATCAATCAATGTTATTACGTCTTATTATATACATTTATAAAATATTTTGCATTCATTCGTAGTTATTATTTTAATCAGGCACAACAGTATAATTGTTTATTTATATTAAAAACATTAATTGTCTCAATTTATCAATAAGAAAAATATAAATGAGACTCGGTGGAAGTGAATCTAAATAATGCGAAACGCGGATCTATGAAACGTAGCTCATTTACAAAATTGGTACATAAATATTACAAAGTGCTACCGTTTATCATTCGAATCAATATTAAATGTAAGCAAGTTTAGCTGGATCTGAGTAGAGCAAGAAATTTATCGCCATCGAATCGTATTTATAGCCCGGAGTTGTTTCCAGATAACTTTAATAACTTCACACCGCCTCTCACATATTTATCGTACTTAAGATCGTTTATAACTCCCCAAAACTTAACGTGCCATTTGCGCGTTGTAAACATAAAATAAATTAAATTGATTTGAATTTGAATTTGTATGTGTTTGTGGGGTGATTTCATTTATTGTATCTGTGTAATGTAATATGTTGTTTTCGCAATTGTCACAGTTGATGGTAAATTATTTAGATCATTACAGCGTAAACGTGCTTGACAGTTAGTGGTTAGCTTAACAGAATGCACCGTTTATATATGATTTGTGGATGAAAGCATTGTTAGAAAACATAATTAAAAATACATTATTATATTGTTGGAAAATTTGGTCGGTACTTAGTACGAATTATTGAATCACCGGATTGGTGACGGTTTAGATTTACAAACATTAGCGCAATATTTGGTTACAAATGATATTTACGATATGATACCTTAGCACCTCCTGCAAGGAGGATTAAAATAACTAACTGCAAACGGTTCGGCATATGTTGCATACATTATTATACTTTTTGACTGGACATAGGTTTTGTATATTTTTTTCTGTATTTTGTTGGCTTGTTCATAAGGTTATCTGTGTCAACAATTTGGAGTAGTTCTCATGTTAAACGGATATGCATAATACAACGGTTGATGTGGATCTGTAAAGAAAGATTTTGTTGGGTCTTCATTGCTCTAAACAGTTTTGGCTAGTAGTTCTAGTAGTGTGTAGTGGGTTTTTTTGTGACGGGATAACGTTTTTTTTTTTTCAAAAGTTTGTGGCGCTGATATGGTCAAGTTTTGGTTTTGAAAAGATGGTTTCTATAATTACTACCTGTAATACATGTGAGTAGATTGGTTACGTTAGTTCTGGATCAACATTATATCTTAGATTTTGCAAAAAACATGCTGAGAGATGTCTGGGAACTACATTACACCGCTTATGAACCACGTTAAATTGTTTAATTTTTTTAAGCGATTTATAAACGGTTCACAGTGGTTTTAGTTTTATACCTTTATGTAAATTCTTATTGGATTTTGGACTAGAACTCTTCTAGTTCCATGTCTCAGGTGCCACTTTAATACGTTTTGCCGCTTCAGATTTTAATTTTGCAGAGAAACGCACTTTGTTTCTAAATATGATTTTTGGCTTTAAACTCAAAGATGAACAGTTTGTCTACTATGTTGATCTCTATCTCACATTGGACGCCAATTACTAAGGTTTGCTGGGGGCATAGTCTAATCTGCAGATGCCGAGTAGTGTTTTAGGTGCTTTTGGCTACTTGGTGAATTGTTATTTGGTTGCTTGTTGTTGATGTTTGGGGATTTAGAGCCTTGGCGGGGCAATTTTGTGAGTACAGAAGATTAAGTTGTCCTAGTCAGGTAATGTTTGCTTGACAAAAAAGTCCAGGCTACGCGGTTTGTCTGGGAATGCTATATTTATGTGTTTGATTAAAATAAAAAAATAAAAAATTAGCATTGGAGGTTGCTTTTGGGTTGTTGCGTGGTCGTGATCATAAAATTAGTAATGGATTAGTCTTTTTGTACTTTCTTATAAGCACAAAGTCAATTTGAAAAGATCGACCTGAAGAGGTTTTAGTCATAGAACGTTAAAGGACGCCAAATAAGTGAGCAGATTGACTGAGATTGGCGGCGTCCTAAGTTGCAGTGTTGAGATTGAGGTTTTAAATTTCCAGGTAGCTGCTTTTAGTCGTAATGTTTTTGTTGTTTGTTGAAGCAACAGTTAGCGTAAGAGACCATTCTTCTATTTTTGCTTCTAGTTGTAGCTGGCCGTTTGCACAAATTGATTTTGGTTTGTGGAGGTATAGTGGTCAGTCGTGGGTTGTTTTTATTTTTTCAAAAGCTTGGTTAGTTTTTTTATATCATGAGTTTATTATTTTCTTATAAATTGGTCAGCAGGGCTGATGTCCGGAAACTTTAGGACTTATCCATACATTCAATTGCAGAGGAAACTTTGCAGTTCCGGGTTGTGGGTTTTGGATCAAGTTCAACTGTGACAATTACCAAGTGGATGCTGAGGGGTACGTTGCTTTCAGCGGCCTAGATATTCAATCTCAAATTGCTTAAACCTTGCATTTTAAGAGTTTGCACGTAATCCATATTCCTAGAGCCGCTTAAGCTTTTTTTTTGCAGATGGATATGACGTTTTTGTAGTCACAACACTGGTTATGCCATACTTTTTCTTAACAAGTATTACCAATGCAAAGTATTTGCTTGTGCTGGATTCGATAATTCATAGCAGGAGTGTTTGAGTATAGCTTGATTCTAATAAATATTGCAGTACTTGGCGCTGGCGATTTGGCAGAAGTTTGTGCAGAGAAGGTCATTAGCTTTTAGAACTTTTGTTGTTATAGTAGTAGTAATAGTTGGTTTGGTGAGTTGTGTTCTGGTTAAATAGACTTTGGTCATAGATTTTATTACTATGTGGAGGCATTGCCGGCCGTAATCTAAAACTGCATCCATTTCTACCAGCCAGAAATTTTGCAAAATTGCTACTTCTAGGGGTTACAAGAAAGGAGGTTCTGCTTTGTTACTTTGGCGATGATGAAGATTCATAAGCCTGTACTACGGGTTTTTTGTTTGGGCGGAAGTTGGGCGAGTAAGGTCATGCTAACTCGGTTATCAGTGAGGGCGATCCCTGGTTAGCCGTTGATAGTAGCTTGAATCAGTGGCTGCTTTTGCGTAGTTCCTAGTACGTCTATCTGAGCCGCAGAGGTTAAGAAATCTATTGGTATCCAGCTCTTTAAAAGTTTTTTGATTAGTTGTTGATTTGTTTAGGTTTGTGTTGGTAGGAATTTTCTATTTCAATTTGTTTAGTAGAGCGTTTGCTATCTGGGACTCTATTTGGTAAAAATGCACTCTTTTATCTCTTTTGAGATAATTTCTAGCGGCCTGTATATAGCTTGCTCGACAGGTTGGTTGCCGTACTTGCGGATTAACTTCTTCTTGCTGTTTTTATAGTTAACAAAATGCTTTTTATAGGTCGCTAGGGAAGGCTTTTCTTAGTGTGATTTTTAGAAGTTAGTGTTGATAGACCAGCGTTGGAATTTAATTTATAAAAAATTTTGTTTTAGCTTTTTGAAGGTTTCAGGGTTCTTATGGTTATATTCTTTAAACTTTGGTAGATACTTTGTGGGCAATTCACCATTGGGTTGATGTTTTTTTTCTTCACTCTCTTCTATCGTGCCACAACTCTTAGTTCTTGATTGGGTGTTTTATTTTTTGTATTTTTAGAGTTTGTGTGATGATGAGAAAAACGTCTGTGGTAGATGGCGGGCAACAATCGGTTTGGTGGCGGCTACCGGGGTGGCGGTAATGTATTGGGCGGCGGACGTGGGTGTTTGTTTGGTCATCAACGTTTGAGTTGATTGGGTGGTCATCTTACAAAGAGTATTTTTTTATTTTTTTTTTTAATTTCAGCTTTTGGAAAAAATATTTTTTTGGTCTTTTAAACGTTTCACATTAAAAGTCAAAATTCCGGAACATTTTTGACGATTTTGTTGGATTTTTTAATGTTTCAGTATTTGGATGACTGGGCTTAACTGGCGTGAAGTCTTCTTAGGAACTGGTTGCTGAGTCGTTGCTTTCAGTTGTTGTTGGTCCAAAATTGTTGATAAAACAAAAACAGCCGCTTCCGGGTTCTGCGGGTGTAATTGTACTTTGGTTAAAGGTGCTCGAGGTTAGTTTGAAAATATTGAGCTCGGCGGTGACCTGTAAAGTTTTAATTAAGAGACGTTAATTTTGCTATAGTTTTTTTAGGGCTCCAGACGCTTTTGGCGGTTCCGACGAATTGGCTATTATTGCCGGAATGCGTGTCGACGGTGTTGAGCTTGATTCTACTTTGGAACTGGCTACTGCATTCTTGATTTCAGTTTACTTGCGCGAACTGATCACAAAACTTTGGTTAACTTTTTATTTTGTGTCCTTGGTGATGGTAGAGGCACCTATATACCCATTTGGATTTTGGAGAGACGTATTTTGGCAGTTTTTGGAGTAACCATCTCTGCGACAGCAGGTGGTGGCACAGCTTTAGGGTGGTTTTTGTTGAGCTGTGCTGATGAGCGACTGCAGATTGCCTATGTGAACCTTAGTTGAAAGTTTGTAGAGTTATCTTCAATCTAATAGCAGTCCTTCTTTGCTGCGAAAATTACTTTTCTTGGTTCAATTAATTTGGAGCAAATTTTTTGCCATTTTTGGACTTAACTTGACTTGAACATTTTTTTCAATCTGTAGGTGTGGGGGATATTTTTTGCTGCGGTATATTTTTTGCTGCGGTAGGTACTTTATTTGTATCGGATTTTATGCAGGCGTTCTTTTTGATTTTTTGGGCTGTTTTGCCTTGCGCTTTCTTTTAGTATTGTCTCAGGTGTCGTGAGGTTTGCTCCTAGCGGAGCCGCGTTAGGTTAGTGTTGTTGTTGTTGGTACTAAAACAAAGCAAGAGAAATTTATTTATTTTAGTTTTTTTTATGGTTATCTGCAATGAGGGTCCGTTCATTTTTCTTCAGTTTTTGTTTGCTGGTAAACTATGGCTGATGAACTGTGTTCTGTTGTTGGATTAGATTGAATTGGGTACCACTAGCGATGAAAGATTTTGTGTTGTAGAAGTCAGCATGTCTTTTTCCTAGTGGCGCTCAGTACTAGGAATGCTTTGGTCGACTGAGTGAACCTGTCTATCACCGTCAGCTCAGGGTCTGTTTGTCGGTTGGGGTGCAGCTGGGATTTTTTTTTGTTTTTTTTTATTGTAGCTAAATAAGACACTACTTGATCAATTTCTTTATGTTCTTGGTAATGTACTTTAGCGGCGAGCGTGTCTACTTCTACTAATTGACTTGTGCTGACTATTTCCAGTCCAGTATAACGTAGGAGTATCTCTATTTGGTCCGTTTTTTTGACGGTTTTTTGTTTGGTTGTTGGAAAAGGGCGTCGAACAAGTGGTAGGTTTTTATGGGAAGTTGAATTGTGTTAGCAGAATGGACCAGAATATCTTGTGAACTTTGACTTAGAATTGGACAATGAGTTTAGTTAAACCAGGCCTCAGAATGAATGTTTTTTTTCAGATACGATCTTAGTTCTTGATCGCCCATACGACTTCATTTTAGTTTTGTACCTTAGGTAACGTTGTTGTTGTTTGTTAAAGCAACTGCTGGCGTAAAAAACCACTTTTTTATTTTGCTTGTTTTTTTAGTAGAGGACTGTTTTTAGGACCAGGTTTGATTACAACACAAATTTTAGGTTTGGTCTTGGTCGATGTAAGTGTAGTGATTGATCAAGGGTTGGTTTCATTTCTTTAAAAACTTATTTGGCTTTTTGTCTCACCGGAATGGACTGTTTTTTTTTTCTGTAGGTTGGTCAGCGGGGCGGCAATGTGCGCAAACTGTGGGACGTATTTCTACAGTTAGGTGTAGATGCCTAAGAAACTCTGTAGTTGCTTTTATGTTGTGGGTTTTGGGTAGTCCTAGATCAAAGTTAGTTAAGTGCTGAAGAGTTTGATGCCTTCAGCGGTAATTTGATGATTTAGGTACTCAAACACACATTAATGCTTAGCCCTCGAGTTGCTTGAGTACTTGTTGCAGATGGATGAAATAGTTTTCGTGATATTTAGAAGAAAAAAAAACGAAGATATTGTTAAGGTATACTAGAACAATCCTACCTAGTAAGCCTGCTAAAACAGTAGTCATTATTTTTTTAACCGGTTTGTCGTGATATTGGGAGTAGCAAACGTAGTCAAATGTTTAAACTTTTTCTAGTATCCAACTTTTATATCTTTGAGAACACGCTTGTTTCTCCAATGTCATAAAGGGTCTTGTGAATGTTTGGTAGAGGGGCAATTTTGTCTCAAATACATTATTTACTTTTTGGTAGTCTACGCAGAACCTAGGCGTCTTTTTTATTTATGAGCTCGAGCTGGGTTTAATGATGTCATCTGCTGGAAGTTGCTCTACTTTTTTGTAAATGACATTTTTTTTACGGGGGTTACAATTACGACTTGACTAATGAAAAACACCTCTGGATATGGTACCGGTGTTTAATAAAGGCGATTTGGCAAAAGCGGCTATCAGTTCTTGAAACTTTAGCTGGTCCGGGAAGCCGTTTTTTGAAACAACTGTTTCGGTGGGAGTAGATTTGGTGGAGAGTGTCCTGATTTAGTAGACGTTGGTAACAAGTCTTTTTTGAAGTTAAAGCATTGCCGGCCGTAGTCCAGGTTTACATCTATCTGTATCAGCAAGGAATTTCTCAGGATTATTATTATTTTTTATAATTGGGGAACTACAAGGAAACAAGAGTTAGATTTGATTTTCTTTATCTGGACTTCTGCTTTGGTCATTTGAGCGTGGTTCCTAGGACGCTTAATTGAACTGTGGAAGTTGGGACTTTTTTTCTCCGTTGAGAGATTCTCGACAGGTTATTGGCATATTTCGGTTTGTGTTGGTGGCAATTCTTGATTCTTCCTTCTATTCTCATAGCCAGTGCCCTCAAGTTGTCAAAAGACGACGGTTTCTGCGAATTTTGAAATTTTAGTTGAAATGCAAGTATACTTTGTTGTATGTTTTTTATTTTGGCTCAACTGACTGGTTAGTTTGTTCATACTAGAGTAGGTTTTGACGCGCAGACCAATAACTGAACTCATAAACAGCGCTTTATTTACTACAGTAGAAACATCATCGGCCATTTTTTTTTATACGCTATAAGGAATCGAATTCGTTGTAATTGTTGTATATATAATATAATTAGATATGTTTGGAGAATATGGCTAAAATCTTGGTTTTGATCTGATTGTTTGGCGCCTTTACAAACTGCTCATCATAAGCTGCGACTTTGCGCAATGTAGTACTTAGTTCACTTGAAAAGAACCTTATATATTATTAATTTGTTGTTGAGAAACTCCACCAATGGTATAATCCGAAACGTTGCTAAAACATGGACGAAAGCTCTTCATGTTGATTTAGATAATGTTTCTCTTAAAGTTTCTCTAAATTCATCTCTTGATTGATTTTTTGTAAAAGATTACTATTTCTAAAAAAGTTTTTTATGGTATTGAGAATTTGATTATTTAGGATTAACTTGTGTGGTTGAGTTTTATTGCCGAAAATGATAATCCACAAATTTTTCTGGTGTGATTGCTCAAACGCACATGGAGGTTGATTAATGATCACTCCGTAGTTATGAAATTATTCCAACAAGATCTCCAGATGTTTTGTTAATGAAGGCAACACTACTTATATCGTGTGTTGTGTCTCTGAGCACTTTAATATATAATAAAAATATCTGTAAGCAGCAAATTGTTGTTATTTGTGAGCTACAAGGATAACTTCAATTTTTCTAAGAACTGTATTCTGCTTCTGCATTAGTACGTAATGTGGTTCCACCATTCTCATAATATACTTTGCGACGGTTGAAACTGAAGGACAGTTGCGATTTTTTTTCTATTATAGAGAAACATAGTTCTTGGTCTAGGAGCAAAAAAGCTTCTACAAAATCACAATAACTTTGTCACGTATTATGAGTTATTATTTTTATCATACTCAATTACAATATTGTGTAGTTTATATTAATTCATTTAGAATATTATTACTGCGTATGCTCTAACAAGCCTGAGACCTAGTGGTCAGATTAAAAGAATGTATAGTTTATAATATAGTTATTACATGATGTTTGCAAACTTAGTTAAAAATATATTTGTTTACTCTATTCTGTAATGTAAATATTATTATGTAGAAATTACAAAATTACATCGTTAGAAAATCTGATTGATCAGTTTGATTACAATCGGTTTAGGATGAACAAATATAATTACATTATTTATTTATAAATTTACAAATACTTTATGACGAATGTTATAGTATGTATAATAAATAAACGCGGATTCCATCCAATCGATAGTTGTTTCCAATATGAAACGCCACAAAACATATGTCCGATGTAATCTGGCGAAAAGTATATTAGACTTTTACCCCTTTTTTCGTGGCCGAATGCACGTTAACCTATTTGACCACAACATAACATCGATATCTAATATAACGTATTCTCATTTGTAACGGAAATGTACCATGCAGGAATTTATCAAATATATAACGAAACAAATGATTTATGGCTACGCTTGTCTTTTTTTAATTAAATTGTGTTTTTTTTATTGATGTTTTCTTAAACCACACACGTATTCCTATGCAAATAATAACCGGCATGCAATATTTGTTCCATTCAAATATGCAAACCGTCTGTAATATAGGAATTAATTTACTCTGAAATCGATAAATGTTCATTGCATATCTCGAATGGTTCGTTGTGCAGAAACTAAAAGTAAAAATGATTCCCATAAACAGCAAGGGGAGAGAAAATAGAGGAAATGAAGTTCATTCATACGCTCCTGAATTTTCAATAAGGTACGTTCGTTCTTGAAAACAAGTTACGTCGTGTATATTATTATATGAAACAGACATTTATGTTTGCATGTTTGGTTGAAATGTGTTTCTGGAAAGTTTTAAAATCGCAGAGTTGATAGCGTACGGCATACAGCGTGCATATATTAAATTGTGCATAGTAGTAGAAGCAGTGAAATGTATAAATACGTTTTGGATGCATTTATTATAATATTTTATTTATTATGCAAATTTTATAGTATCCACTCAACCATTTACATTTTTTATAACAAACGTAATGGAATTTTTCTAATTTCACTTACATGTTGTTAAAAATTGTTTATTTTTTTAATTAATTTTCTAACTTTACATGTTTTATTTCAGCATTAAAGTTAATTTTTAAAGTTCAAATTGTTTTTAAATCGATTGAAAATTAACAATATGGAAAAATATTTTAATTAAAATGTTGTATTATGCTGCAAGGCTTGAGGTTTATATATATATATATATATATAAATATATATTATACAAAATATGAAAATGTTCATTCATGTACATGTGAATTTTTAATTTAGTATGCATTAGGTCAAGGATAGTATTTTAAAAACAAAAACACATTTACACATTTTTTTTATGATTATAATTTTGTTTTCTTTGTAATGTAGTGCATCTGCCATTTAAAAGTGCATAGGTTAGTCATTCTTTTCTATTCAAGAGTATAGGTTGATAGTAACGGATTTCAGTCAGTTGTCTTGCTGTAGAAGTTTTGTACACGCTGAGCTGTAGTAATTTCTATTGTTTCGAAATTGTCTGTGAAGTTATAATTATAAATGTTGCTGTCTTTTGGGGTAGCCTTCTTAGCGGAAGTTAACATTTTTTTGTTCTTGGTGTATAAAGAGACTTTAGGAAATTATGCTTTCAAAAATTGCTGCTTTGGCGCCATTTGTTTGTAAGTCTTGTGTCTATGAGTGGTCCAAGAATGAAGGAACTGCTTTTGTGGTTTTTTTGGCTTTACAATTGAATCTGTAATGAATTATATGTAGTAGGTGCCTGAGTTGCTTAGTTGGCAAGAGTTTATACTTTTGTTTTATGCTGCAATTTTTACTCTCTGCAGTAATGTTGGTCATCTTTAAGGTTAGCAAATAAGTGTACGATACTGGTTTTGCGTTTGGCGTGGATTTTGTGCGTTGGCGGCCAAATATTTAGACATTATATTTTTGATACCGAGTTTGTAATTATGGAAGGTCTTCTTCCAAATAAATTTTAGAAGCTGCCGTTTAAAGTTTTTAACATATTTGGGTGATTATGTAAAGTTTTTAGGATGAGTTAGAGCAGAAGTAAGAGTTAGTTGATACTCAATACTTTGTGCTTTGTTTTTTACGTGAGTAAGAGTTGAGTTTCTAAGCAATTGGCCCAAGTTTTTTGTAGATGACAACGGTATGGTAAGGTGAGGTCAACAGTTGTTATTCCAAACTTTTTTCTAGGCCATCTTCTATGATATTTCAGTCTTGGCTCAGAATGAATGCTTGAATTAAAACGGATTTCAAACAAAACATTGATTGAGAGAACCCATTGATGGTTGAGGAGTTATAGTGCATGAATTATCTCCATATTATCTTGGACGTTTCCATAGGTTACGGTCTAGACGGTGCTTGGGTTGGTGTTGATGATAGGGTAATAATATGGATGAATGCGCGGCTTTGAGTTTAGTTTCTCCATGGGAATTGCTACTGGGAGTAAAAACGTTTGTGTTTTAAAAATGGGGTAGCTGTTTCCCTACAGGGCACCACGAGTTATGGGCAATTTTGGTACAACATGACTGATAAATGTTACTCAGTGTTGCTTTCTGGGGATACTACAAAGTTTTGGCGGTAGTTATCGGAGATATTTTTAGAACAGGTGGTTTTTGTTCATTGCGGCCTGTAGATTTTCTAAAAGGTTTGGTAAAGCAGAATTGATGTTGTGGCCTTGAAGCTGGCTGGAGAGTTCTGAAACAGCGCAATTTTGTTAAGATGAGGGGCCAAGCGCCTTACAAACCACTTGACTGCAACACGTGTTTGTTTATTTTTGGAAGGCTTTATAAAGACTGAATTTGAAATTACATATTGCATTTTGATAAAGTTGTCTATGTCTGCGTTTTAGACTGTTGGGCAATTATCTGAAAAAGTTAGCCGTTTAGTTAGCTGAAAGCTTAACAGAAGATATGATAATCTTTCTAAAATTATTGTCATTTGTTTTGGACAGGCGGATTATCAGCTGATTTTGAGTTAAAGTGTGCGCCGATCTCACCGCATATGATGCGCTGCACCAAGATGCCGTATGGCCACATTGTTGGCAACGGTATCATTGTACAATGTCTGTGGTCTTTCACTTATAGTACAGCAAAACCCGCAGATCTTAGTGAGAAAGATGATTTCTTTACTTTTAGATTCCTGAGGAAGCTGGCGTAAAGCGTTGTAAAGGTTTTCCCGTTTTTTCCAACGCGTGATATGCAAGAGAGGATCCGTGCGGCATCTGCATCAACGACGTTCACTGCGTGGTCGATAGTAATGTTAAGAAACTTGTAAGTTGCTAACAGCCCTTAAAAGATATATTTGTTTTGTATTGTGATTGGCAGAGGGCGTGGGTGCTGGAGGAGTTAAGAGGCGTGAAGGAGGACTTAGGAAAGTAGAAGTCCGACCTGAATTGGTAAACTGCGCTTTAGGGGTTGGCTGGGTTGACGATTCTTAGTGACTGATGGCTTTCTTGTTGCTGAAGGCACCTGACAGGGGTTTGCTAAAAGCCTAGTATAACAAGAATTCAAAGAGAATTTACCCGTACCGTTTCCCGTTGGGTCTTTGTTTGCTTCATTTACGCACGGCAACAACCGTTTTTGAGTTTCAACTTATCTATTTTAATATTGTCTATTACGAAATTTATCATAAAAGCCTGAAGATTTGGTTTTCTCAAAGACTATAATTCCCGTTTCAGAATTTCTTCTTTAGATTGTCTGTGGGATACTACGAGGTCTTGGCAAAGGTTGTCGGCGATACCTTCTAGGGAATGACGTCTTGGAACTGGTGGTTTTGGTCTATTGCGGCTGTTAGACTATGTACTAGATTTCGTAAATTAAAGGCGCTGTTTTATGTTTGCAACAGACATTGATTGAATTTTATGCTAAAACTAAGCTCGATCATAACTGGGCGTAGTGTTTGCAACGACGAGAGATAATTTAAAAAGAATTTTATTAATTTTTTTGCCTTTGTTACTAGCTTTTGGCTGTTTGAATTTTTTTTAGTTAGTTTGTGTTAGTCGGTAATGAATGATAATGGTAATTTACTTGGACTTGGTTTGTGGGGATTTATTTAGGAGTAGTGAAGGATGTTAGGTTACCAAACGTGGTTGGTACTATTATCCAGCGTTTACTTGGTGCTTATAGGCATATTGGTGAAGACGTTCTGCAGGGGTTGAGGACGCTTGGCAATGGTATGGAGTTGGTCTATGGCCAAGAGGTTAGTCTTCTTCTTCTTCTTCTTAGCCTGTATACGTCCACTCCTGGACATAGGCCTCTTCCATTTCTTTCCACTTCGTCCTATCCTGTGTTGTCTGCATCCAGTTTCTTCCTGCGTGGCGTCGTATGTCATCGCTCCACCTTGCTTGTGGGCGGCCAACGCTTCTCTTTGTTTGTCTGGGTCTCCACTGGAGCAGTGTTTTGGTCCATTTCACGTCATTTCTCGCAACGTGTCCCGCCCATTGCCACTTTTGTCTCGCCACGCGGTCTGCTATATCTGCGACTCCTGTCCTTCTTCTTATCTCCTCATTCCGGATTTTATCTCGGAGACTGATTTTTAGCAT
Organism: Tachinus rufipes; assembly: GCA_963932245.1. Classification (NCBI taxonomy): domain Eukaryota; kingdom Metazoa; phylum Arthropoda; class Insecta; order Coleoptera; family Staphylinidae; genus Tachinus; species Tachinus rufipes. The sequence continues at coordinate 23,949,393 of OZ010747.1, read as the reverse complement.
TGCTCTTTCTATAGCTCTTTGGCATGCTTGGAGTCTGTTTCTGCTGTTTTTAGTGAGCGTCGTAGTTTCCAGTCCGTACGTTGTTACTGGTAATATGCATGCATCATAGACTTGTCGCTTCAGGTTGATCGGGATTTCCGGTTCTCGGAGTACGTGGCTGAGTTTTCCGAAGGCTGCCCATGTTAAGCTTATCCTTCTAGTAATCTCGGCTGTCTGGTTTTCTTTACCAAGTTTAATATTATGTCCCAAATACACATAGTTTTCAACTAACTCGAGGGTGTGGTTGTCTATGGTTGCAAATATGTTTGTAGGGCTCATAATTTTTGTTTTTTGTGGATTCATTTTCAAACCTATTGCTTGGGAGGCATCTTTAAGTTCTTGTATCATCGATACAAGAACTTAAAGATGCCTTAAAGAGGTTAGTGCAGTTGGTTAAACACAAACCTGTATCCAAAAAAATACACACCCTAATAGATTGCTAAAGAAAGACTTTGGGGTTGCTATGGAAACGCCGTCACAGTCCCATAATGCATTCTTTGTGTTTAGTTTCCGGAAGTCAAGACGTGACTCACGGCGGTGCGTGAAATTTACTTAAGATTGTTGCCGGTGTTGACGTAGAGTAGTGTCCATAGTCAGTGGGCGTAGCGGTAGTCGGCATCAAAGAATTTTTTTTGGTAATTTTTAGTTGAGCTTGTTATATTGTCTAAGAGCCTATTGGCAGTACCAGAAGTAAACGCTTTACTCTAAATGGCCGGCAGGGTTGTGGACTTTTTACCTTGCTGGCTAATGGTTTTAGCAGCACTGAAGGCGCTTGACTACGCTGGTTTATGGTTAATTAATAGCAGAAATTGAAGAAGATGTTTTTTCTTTTGCTTTTTGGACTTTTTCCTATGGGCTACGACCGTAAATTTGTTATTTAGGGGCGGAATTTTTTTGTGGGCGGCGACTTTGCTGCTCGGCTGGATTTTTATAGGCTTTTTTTGTTTTTGGATGGGTTGGCTTGCCTGAGTTCTTGGCAGGCGTTTTGAGGAAGGTTTAGGTTAGAGCATAAGGAGTCTTGGTGAGCTGGGTTTTTGCTGCAGCAGCGTGGCGTATGTGGCTGTGTGATCTGCTTGGCAACAAATAACATTAATGATGCTGTGATGGAGACTTTGTTTGTTTTAATTTCTATTGTGATGTCTGTATTAAAGTCAAAAAGTCCGTTAGGTCTATTTTGCTTTGCTTCTGTTTGTTTTGTTACGTTTGGTTTTTTGAGTAAGTTTTCAAGCTCTTGGAGCTGGACGTATATTGCCTCCAAGATTTGGCACTTGTTCAGTTTAGGTTTGGAGTCCATTCTGAAAGAGATGTTGTTATAAATAAGATCATATGATTGGTAATTATACACAATCAAACTATTTGTGTGATTTGGTGCAATACAAATTGCAATTATTTGGGTTTGCTCTTAATGTAGTCTTGACGGCTGCCAGCAGTTGACAGTCTAACCTCTATCTTCTTTAGGTGAGCCGGCAATATGAAAGTTGGAGTTTTATACCCTTTTGCTGGTCTTTCATTTAACTGTTTATTATTCTTACTCAAAGCGGTATCAGTTCTTTTCGCCCCATACTTATTGGACTGCGACTTCTGGTATTGAGGTTGGTGGTTCCGTCAGTAAAGTATGTGGTAGGTTGTTAACGGACTGTCTTCTAGCAAGTAGCTGTTGCTATAATTTGCTTTAAAATTAACTATTTATTGTTTAACCTTTTAGCCCGTTTTGTACCATCACCAGTTTCTCTCCAGCTTCCTGGTTTTGCAAGGTTTTGCACTAATAGCTATTTGCTTGATGTTTGTTCTGTCGCTACGTTGGTTTATTGCAGTGGAACAACGTTAAGGTTACGAGATTTTTTTATTGTTTATTGGGTTGTTCTTCTTTTAGGGCTTGTATACTCTTTTTTTATCTTTGCGTACCTTCGTTTAACAGGTTTAGCTTGTGGGTGGTGGATTACGGTGGTGTGGTTTTTGATCTTCTATCATTGTACCGCATTCTTGAAGTGTTGACTACTGATTGGGATCTGTTATTGGACAATATAATATTTGGGTATCTATAGAACAGGTGTTGTTCCAGGAACTTGGTTGTTACTTTATACCAGCGGAGACTAGGTATTTACTTCGACATACTTTGCGCAAGGGCTTATCAATTTTACTTTTGTGTTAAGTTCATGAGACCGATGTAGTCAATTGCTGCTTGCCTGTGGATGCAGGTGCAAGGGAGCCTTTGGCTGAGCTAGACCGGCTTTAACCTTTAGGCAAGTCATGCAGCCTCGTCGGACGATGGCGTCTGTGGTTTTATCTCTACTGGGGTGTTCTTATGCTGCATCTTTAGAAAAACTACTAATTGATTGTGGCCGGCGTATGTTCTAATAAGCTTGTTATTTTTTTCAGTTTATACTTCAGGTAATTTTTTCTGGATACTTTTGGTTGACCACCATTTTTTGCCATCTTCTGATGATGGTTTTGGTCTTTTGACACGTTTTTCTGTCTTACGCAAAAAAAGATAGTTTGGTTTGGTGAGAGTTCTGGGCTTGGTCTAGGCGTTGGTATTAGCAATGGAGACTAACAGGTTTGGCTGTGGTTGGGTTTTTGGGTGGTAGTAATTTTTTTAACTTTTCTACCGAAGAAAATCTTTTTATGATTTTTGTTTGAATGTCTACTGAGGGCGTCCGGTAGCTTAATCTATGTTAGGGTATGTTCTACCGCAAATTCCTGCAGGATTAGAGACCACCTAGTGAACTTTGTCTTAGCGCGTTAGAGCTTTACAGTTAGATTATGGTTTAGTTACCTGTTCTGAGCATAAAGGCCACGTCTTTCTAGTAGGCCTTGTACTTTTTTATGGCCCAAACAGTGCCAAAACATTCTAATTTATTGGAGTGGTATCTTGTTTGGCAAGGGGTGAGTTTAGCACTGTTGTAGAAAATAATGTGCCGTTCCTGATATAAAATGGCTAGTTTTTTCAATACTAGGCAAAAGTGCACCAGAAATTATTTATTGTTTTTGGAATAGACCAGGATTGTCATCCAGATACACTAACACTAAGTTTTTTGCGTATTCAAAGTTCTTTAGTGTTTTTGTGTTTTTGCGGCTTCTTTTAGGGTGATCTTATTAAGTGCACGTTTTTTTTTTTACTTTTACAACGTGGCTAGCCTACTAGCTCGAGAATTATGGCTTTCTTTTGCGCGTTGTAAGATTATTTTGCCGATCAAATTGGAGTGTTATTGGTTAGTTTGATAGTTGGCGTAGTTGTGTCTCGGAAAATTGTTGGGAATTTTCAAACTACCCGTACATAACCTGCAAATTCTGGAAAGGAATGTTGCGGCAAGTTGATCGGGTTGTGCATGGCGATTATTATTGCCTTAGGTAGTATCTCTACTATAGAGTTTTGGGCCTTGCAGTAGTAAATAGAGTGGCGCAAGTAGTCTATGGTAGCTTGTTAGTCTAACAGTCAGAAGTTGCCAAATATCACATTTTTGCCCAGCGTTTGCGTGATTAGTAAAAAGATTTTGAGTGTTTGGTATCCGACGTCAATATGGGTGTTTACTTCTTCAGTGGTTTATAAATAAACCGTGTTGTTGTTGGCTTGTGAGATTGCCATGGTCAAAGTTTTGGTAGCTAGCCTCTGTGTCCACCAGCGTTTCTACCTTCCTTCCGTTGACGGTGATGTTTATTTTGGATAGGTAGTGTTTTTTACTGTTCTTACACTAGCTGAGAGTTGTCTGTTTATTTATTGGCTGCTTGTTGAGAGTTGAGAAGCATTACGCTTGGTTCTTGGCTGGCTCTTGGTCGGTTTTTCTTATTTTGAGCGTAACGGTTGGTTATGGAAACTTTGGATTTAATTCCGGTTCTTGTTTGTCGGTGAGCGATATTTGTGTTGCATTTTGTTACCATAGCAAAAAGTTAGTCAAACGTTTGAAAATTGACTAAACAGATCCGTTGGTAGACGTCACTTGCCGACGCAAAAACTATTCTACAGATTTGTGTGGGTGGTGGTGTTGCGTGGTCAGAGTGCCCATCAACTTTGCGACTACCGCCGGGTTGGAGTATTTTTGTAGCAATTATGATGTTGTTTGAGTTGGTGAGCTGTACCTTTCATGCTCTGCACTAGGAGATGGTGGTGAGCTGTGTGAGAGATTTAGTTTTGTTGCAGAACCGGTGTGTATTCTCGTGCGGTTTGCTTTTAAATTGAGGTAGTTTAGAGTGGTATATCTCTATCTGTATGCGGGTTTTGTCAGGTCTGATTGGGGTCGTGAAGGCGCTATGATTTTTCTATTAGCTGCTGGAAAGCGGCAAAAGGAAGTAGTATCTAATTTTGTTAACACTTGGGCGGGCTTAAACCAATTGTTTGTTATTAAGGAATTAGTTTATTCTTTTTTCTTATATTTAATGACATTTGTCAGTATTTTTGTTTGTTAGCTGCAGTACAAACACTTGGGTGGGTACACCTTTTTAAACCACCTGTCCTTCAAAAACTTGGTCTCACGCCCACCCACTTAAGTATTTGTTATCAAAGATTTGGTTTATGTTTTTTTTTTCACTTAATAACATATGTCAATTATTTTCTTATGTTTGTTAGCTGCAGAAACACGATAGGAAATAAAATAATAATATTAAATAATAAAACCCAATTTTTGGATAGACACTGGAGCGGGAGGGCAGGGAACATTATGTTGAACCACTCTTTCACTATAGCAGTTTTTTGGAGAATGGCAACATGTTGCTTCCACTGAATGCAATGTAGGCATTCAACACGTTATTCTGTATTTATTGGTATCAACTTTATATAGATTTTTTCAAAATAAACAAACGAGAGTTTTAGCGGTTTAAAATTCTTTAAAGTTATAATTTCTATTATGCCAAAAATAAAACCAAAATTGGGAAACGCATGTTTAGAATTTGCATTTTGACGACAAACTGCGCTTAATATTTAAAAATTGCTTTTGCATCTGATGACTTAATTCAACGTATCGATTTCAATCAATTTTATGAAAATATTATAAGCTCAAAGCTCAATTTTTTTGTCGCTGTCGATAGATTTAATTTTAGTATTGATCTACACAATGTAAATAAAGTCAATAAAATTTACGGTTGGAAGATTAAGTATTTTCAATATAAATGTTTGAGTTTATAATGAAATAAATAAACGGAAAATAAATTCAGGATAAACTTTATATAGCTATCAACAGAACACGAAAAAACATAAAAGAACTTTCCATTATTTCCCGAGACGGTTGCGCGGCGCACTGAAGTCCATGTTGTTTCTTTTTCGTGAAAGCAATCAAGCATTATAATCCTCATGTCTGCGTGATGTTACGAGTCCTACGAGACCAGTTCCGTGTCCTTGCAGCAGGTGCCGCGGCTTCTCCCGTATCTGAATTCTATTAAGAACAGTCTCACGTGTATTTCGTTAAATCCCTATCCGCAAACTCTAAGTACGTTTACATGACTTTGCACAAATCCCTCATACGATATATTACATGACTACTGTGTATTTCCTCGCACCCGCATGCATCCGTCGAGGTTTAGGGCTCCTTCAAGAAGCCTCCATCCAGACGATGCACACATGCTTCTCGAGAATTTCCGAACCTACTGGCTTTAAATCTTATTAACTTGTCGGATGAATTTTTAAATGAGACGACGTGGAGTAATGTATGAGTGTTTACGTACGGGGAATGTAATGAGTTTTCATATTCCCGTAATGGCGGAATGAGCGTTTTCATGTAATCATCTGGAGTTCTGAGCTGGTCATTACTTTGTCTATATAATCCAGATAAATGATGACTAAGTCTTTATCTTTTATATAGTTAATGTAATGGATTGTTATATTTTTCACATAATAATTAAAACGTTTTATATCAATCTTTTTGGTAATACGAGTATCGTTCCGAAAGGTGCATCAAACATTCTGGCAACCAATCCAACTACATTTACATTAATAGGCCGATGGTCAAGCCGGATATATATCGACGGTCTGTAAACGGAATATAAATTTTGTTTTGGGTTAATTGTGAGAGAGATCGGGGGTATCTGTATGATAATATATATATTTCATTCATAGAGAAGGGAAATGTATTGGGTCCATATCGAACGTGTCAGAATCAGGTACCACATTTGACAGTTCAATTTGATTTAGGAAATACAATCACACTAACTACTAAAGTTTAAATTTAATTTTTTTAATTATAATAATACTTAATAAATTGTTTCTCTTGGAGAGTGGACATTATTGGTCAATGGCTACATTATATATAATATTAGTTTGGGGTAAAATATAAAAATAACTGCATTGACCTAGTTACCATAAACACAAATTTATTATTATTATCATATTATATATTTTGTTATTTATTAATATAAATTCTTTATTTGTTTCAGGTGAGTGGATGCATTGTTCGGCTACATTTTGTAAGTAATTAATTTTTAATTACAAATTCATGTTTGTGCCATTATCATTTGCTATTTATTTATCCATTTTATAAATAACTGAGGGCTTTGCATTAAATTATACAATTCGATTTCGATTCGTTTGTGAAAACAGAGTGAACACATTTTATTAATTGGATGTGCGTGTTTTATTTGTAAAGGACGGTCGCGGTAATGCAATTAGATTTTATACAGGGTGTTATTAAATTAATTAAGATAACAATACTTCGTATTATTGCGTTGATTATAGAATACAGCAAATTGAACGTTGTCATATAACGAAAATGCTTGCTTATATCAAACATCAAACAATTTTATTGCTGGTATAATTAACAAATATATTAAAATTGCACTGTTATTAAATTAAATTTAGTTTATTTTAATAATATAATAAAGTTCTAGATTTGTATTACAATCGATACAATTAATTAAAACTAATTAAGGTTTGTTATTAAAATTTTAGTAATAAATACTAATTATAATTACTTGCAAAAAGTATTTTGAGTATAATAAAATTATATTAACTGTTGATAATATTATGTTTGCATGTTTATAACAAACAAGGAGTGCATTTCTACATTATTTTAAATCAAACAATAATATAGGGTCGTATTGCGTACTTCAATAGCGGCTCCTGAGTATGTGGTGAGGACATAATATGAGTTTACAATGCGAGCAAATATTAATGTTATGGCGGAATCTACTTGCTTGATTCCATTTGTTACCTGAACAGTCAGGAATAAGCTTAAACTAGTACCATAACAAATATAATAATTATAATTTATTACACCACAAAAAATAAATAGAATAAGATTAATCATTACTATAAAATTAAATTTAAATAATTAATTGTTTTTATTATGAAGTAAAATAAATTCGCCAGTAGATGACGTTTTTTTGATTTATTTGTATGAAGCGTTTCTCGGTTATTTCTTAATTTTTTTATGTACTAAGGGCAGTGATGTTTACCTTCTAATAAGTACCTAATAAACTACATATTAGCAGAATAAGCTATCTTTTAGTTCAATTCATTTTATTAGACAGCCAATTAAATATATGTTTAAACATACACATTTATAACAAATAAAGTTAAATATATGATTTCTTAGCTGCTTAACTTCAAGATTAAATGAAAATTTAATTTTAATGTAAGTTTAAGAATTAACCGCTGACTATTCTATTCAAATGACTAACTGTATAGCTTTATCTCTGTATCTAATCATTTGTGCCTTTTGAAAAAATATTTTAACACAAACTCAAACGAAACTACAAAAAAAAAGTTATTGAAGGCTACATTTGTCGTCCAAGCAACGTTGTCAAGCACTTTCCAAGAATACCAACTGGATTTTTTAAGATTGTAATATCGTAAAGGACTTTGAGGTGCGTTTTTTTATTGTAAAACTTAATTTTTAGGTGTTTTATAAAAAAATAATAACAAATTGATAGATTCGGTCTTGCAAGCCACGTCTATTTGCATTGAAGGTATGTTCAATGCAAAAATTTACTATTTTCAGAGCAAAAACAAAGAAGAAAAATGAACACAATTTAAAGATTGTACAAATAACAAAGAATAAAAAACATGACGAATAGTGGATGTAATAGCCAACATTAGAGGGCACTTTGCAATTTATCTATAAAAAATTAAAGCAAAGGTACCTCTAACTAAACTCTTCAGAATTTTAGAAAGAATTATCCATAACTTGTGAAGTTGAATTGCATTGACGCATTCTAGACAGGGGTGTGTGGGGTTTGTCCTTTATCGATTTCACTACCTACTAAACTACCATCCGCGACATAACCGGAATTGCTTTTGAGACAAATCTTCAGTCATGCAATTATTTTTTCTTTATACAGTTTATTATACCAATTTTGCGCGTCTATTTCTATTCATTTCTATCTTTTTCTTTTATTTTGTTTTTTGTTACAAATGAGTTTATGGCTTCCTATTGCTGACGAGGTTCTGACGTTATTTTGTCTTTTAATATGTTGTCTGTTTTTTTTTTTCATTGGTTCTCATTTTACACAATAATATATTTTTGGACTCTAGTTTGTATTTGTTTTCTATGGTCCAAGTGGTATTTTTTTAAGCACTTCATTTACCGCCTTTACCAGTTTTTTTTTTTCATTTTTTTGACAATTAGAATTGCTAAGTAGTACGCATGCCTAAATGTCACCCTGATTGTCTGATCAGGGTGACATTTTTCACTTTAGTTTTTATTATCTTGTCATACAAAATTGGAAGGATTGTAGTTAAAATTGCGATTTTTAAACAAAAAATGCGATTAAGTTAAAAACGACAAAAAAAGTAAAAAAAAAATGTAGAATTTTTTTAAGGGTTTTTTACCCTCATATACTGATCAAAGACTTTTAATAAGTTTATGATTAGACGCCTATTGCCATTTAGGCTAAAAGTTGAAACCTTTTTGTCGATTCTCAAACAATAAAATGGAGGATGGGAACTTTACACTGTAAAAGTGGATTATGAGGATAACATTTCAAAAGACATTTAACTGAAGTGAGCCTTGGTGAAGAAAACGGTTTTTTGTTTTCTAATGCTGTTAGTTCAAAGGTAGAGGAATGAGAGAACTTTTTTATAAAACATAATGAAAAAAGAAAAATTGTTTTTTAAGGTTTTTGAGTTATTGGATCGTTGAAGCAATTTCAGAGATTGGAAAAATTGAATAAATTTAGGTGGAAATTAACTTTGGAGTCTTTAAAAATTTGTATTAGATACTGCTTTAACTTGTTTTTTAACATTTTTAAATTTGTAATTTCTTGTATAAACTTAAGAAGTTTGTTGAAACATTGCATTGCTGCATACATCGGTGCTTTCTTACTGGCTGTTAGTATATGTATTGGGAATAGATATAAAGATGTGTTTCTTGTTTTGTACCGATGTTCATTTTGATGTTTAAGAAATTTATGTTTGTTATTAAAATTAAATACAATTAGTTCATACACATATAGGTCGTAGAAAGTTAGAATATTAGCTTTGTTAAAGTAGCTTCTGCAGGAGTCTCTCTATTGTAGATTTTTTTTACATTTAACTATCTACTCTGCCGTAGAACATAATTCTATATCTGATTATTGATTCAAAATTAGATATGTAAATCAATTTTAACGTATTGAAGTCTGTAATTGGCTTTAATGTCCTCATTGCATAACATGCAGTATTTAAACGACTCACTAGATTTTTGCAATGAATTTTCCAATTTAAACTGCTACTAATGTGTATCCCCAAGAACTTTACATGGACATTTAAGTATACGTTTGACAATTTTACCAGCTTTTCATTGTCTTGAGAAATATGTTGTTTAAATATAATTATCTTTGTTTTTTTTTTATTGTTTAATAGTAATCTGTTTTGTGCTATTTATTTCTTACTTAATTTGTGAGGTTTTGGTCTAGTAACAGTTTGTAATTTTTGTTCTTTACTAACAAATTTGTGTCGTCTGCGTAGCTTTTTACTATGTCACCATTTATTTTTATTATTTTCGGAAGATTGTAAACGTAAATTAAAAATAAAATTGGGCCCAGCACATTGCTTTGAGGTACACCTACGTTATTTGTTTGTAATGAAGATTTGGTGTCATTTATTCGTATTTTTTGTTGTCTGTTTGATAAAAAAGATTTAAATAAGTCCAGACCTGTTCCTTTAATGCCATACTTTTCAAGTTTGTTTAATAATATTGAATGGTCTACACTCACTATCAAATGTCTTATAAACTTCAAGAAAAACTCCCATAGGGATCTTTTTCTTTTCCAAAGTTTGTATTGTGCATTCTACATATTCAAAAATTGCCGTGTTTGTACTTTTTCTTTTTAAAAACCCATGTTGAGAATTATGAAATAATTTATAATAATTAAAAAAGTCAACTAATCTAATTGAAATTACTCGTTTTAAAACTTTAGAAAATACACTTAATAAGTAAACTGGTCTATAATTTTCTTTATCTGCAGGATTGCCATTTTTATATATCGGTTTGATTACTCCAATTTTCAAACAGTCCGGGAAAACGCCAGTTAAAAGACAACGGTTTATTAGGTTAGTGAAAGGCGTTAAAATATCTAACATAACTAGTTTTAAAAGTTTGTTGTTCACTTCGTCGTAACCAGAACTTGTTGTTTTAAAATAAATTTATTATATTTGATACTTCAGTGTTAGTTGTAGGATAGATAGTACAAAGATTAGCTGGAATAGTGCAGGTAAGTTGGGTAATTGGTAGTTTACGTAAAAGCTTGTCTGTAATGTTTATAAAAAAAGAGTTGATTTCATTTACAGATTTTACAGTGCAAGGGAATGATGTATTTCTGTTGTTTTCTTTGCCAAGTTGTTTGTTTAAAATTAGCCAAGTTGTTTTTATTTTATTATCAGAATTGGTTATTCTTTTGCAAATTGTTTTTTTTTTCTCTAGCATCTTACCGCATTCTATATTTTGTTTTTTAAATAATTCCTTGGCTTCGGGGTTGTCTTTTAAAGCAACGTATAAGTAGTCAAGTATATTTTTGCAAGTACTTATTTTTGGAGTAGTATAGCTAGTTATTTTACGGTGATTTCTAGAAACAAGTCCTTTTGGAAAACTAGCATTTAGATTTATTAATTTTTTTTTTCCATAAAGCTGTTCCACCTTACAGTTGTATTGATTACATAGGTGTTTTCCCAGTTTGTAATTTCTTTAATTAAATACTTGAATTTGTTGTTGTAAATTTTTGTTTAATTGTTGGTTTTATCTTTTTCTAAATTTAAGTTATTAATTACAATTTTTTAAGAGTAATGATCTGATAGATAAGTACTAAATACACTAGCCTGAAACCCGTTATTTATACTTGTTATGATATTATGAAATGAATTATTAATTTATTCAAAATCAGTCAATCGAATCACAGCGGCTAAGGGTCAAGCATAGACAATTGTTTCGGTTCTACAAACCTCGTCAGTATGCCTTGTACGACCACGGCATCGCATGATAGCGAAGACAATTTTGAATAAATATTTCTGTTCTTATGAACACAATTGATATTATAAATTAAAAAAATTGCAACTAGATGGCAAACCAGTCTTTCGTTTGATTATTTGTTATGATATTGTCAATAACAGAATTTTTTTTTTAGACTTTCTACTCTTTGATTGTTAACTTTGCACCATATGAACACAATATGTCAATATTAAAATCTCCGGAGATAAAATATATTGATTTGTCATACATCAATAGCTTAAGTAAACAATCAAGTTTTTCTAAAAATGTTTGATTATCTTTATAGAAATTTTGCCCGGGCTTGTTGATTATTTAATTTTTTTTTATTATCATAGTTTACTCTATTTTTCTTAGTTTTATTGCCGGCCGGATGATTGATAGTGGTAACTAGGTATAGAGTGGGTAGAGTATTGCCTCTTCTGTACATATGTGTAGTAGTGATTCTTAGGGTTTGAAAGCGACGTACATATACCTGGTTTGGAACAAATGATGTTTGATATGTGCACGTTTCTTGTTAACGGTGGCTTTAAACTTTGAGATGCTAAATAATGTGTTGCTATTTTTTCTAATAAAGTGTAAGCCTGTGATTGACACTCTGCTATGCCAATTGTAATTGAATTGAAATGAGTTTAATATAAGGTTGCGTTCTTATCTTAACACAACGTCATATTAACGTCATTTATCTTGATTTGATTGCAATGCAATCAGTATTATGTAGTGTCAGCTCTGGAGCGTGTTGTTTCTTTTGGGTTTGTTTGTTGTTATAAGAGTAAGGATTTAGTTGGCGTAGTTAATAGTAGTAGCAAAAGTTGTTATAAAAATTGCTTCCAAGGCAAGCCGTAGAGCCTGGTGGATCTTTCCGGTGTGATTGTTTGTGTAGTGGTCGGTAGTAGATAAGGGTCCATAAGCATAACAAAAGTTGATTAACAATAAGATTTATTCGGTGCATTGTACTCACAATGGGCCTTAAATAGTTTAGTCTCGAAACTAACCCAAAGGACATTAACGTCGACCTTGTAGTACCTTGGAGGGTAACACTGTCTTTATCTCTAGGACGATATTTATTGAACGGGCAGTCCCCAGAAGCGTCGTTCTACTGTCTGGGCCAAAGAGAAGAAAGCTCAAATAAGCTTCAATTCTACTTATTAATAACACAATTGCAAATTAATTTGCAGGTCTTGAAGGGTCATTGTAAGAACACCAAGACAGATGCTGCATATTGATTTCTTTGCTGTTTTAGTGTTTCAATGAAAAGCTAGACAACTGGATGCGTTGTTCAGTTAATTAATTGCCTAGTTAGCTAGACAAATTTTTTTGTCATAATAATTGATTTTTTTTTTAAATGGCTTTTGTTGTTTTACACACACACTCAACTACTCTCAAGTTTTTGACAAGGAAAATTTTTTTGCATTATTTTTTTTTATTGCATTTAACTAACAAATTTTATGTTTTTGTTGTAGGTATGATAAATAATTAAAAACCAAATGATTTGAGGTTGTTGTCAACTTTAATACAACACTTGACAATTTAGGGAGTAAACTTGATTCAATTACGCTATTTTGGACTAAGTAATCACTACATAGTGACTGTGGTTTTACTATGATGGAGTTTTTGTGGGTTATTTGACGACTATCAAAATGTATAATAATTGACTTTCTTTGCTAAATTAAACTAAGTTTTGTCACTCATGATAATAACAGTATTATCTGTTTCAAGTTTTTTGGTGTTTTAACAATTTTTCACATTTATGCTAGTAGGGTTGGTGTACAGAATTTTTTACTATCTTAGCATGTTTCAGATAAATTACATCTACACTGGCTTGTCAATATTGCTGCACTTTTAGACAAATTCTTTAATGGAACAGAGCTTTTCTGGGTTTTAAGTTTTTTTTTTTAAGTTTACTGCATTTTATTTCAATTAGTGTCATTGCCGAGTTTTTTGTTGCCGGTTTTAGTTTTGTAGATTTTAAATAATAATAGGCCGGTAATGCGGTGTGTTGCATTAACCCTTTTGTACATACATGTAATATTGAGTTGATGTTGGTTATTTTCTGATGAGTTTGAATATATGGTTGTGGTTAAGTTTAAGAGCAACATATAATCGTAAATGTGATTTTACGTCATGTGTTTCGATATATGCATATTCTTTGTTAGCGGTAGCGCTAAGCTTTGATGTGATACCATTTCTGCTAATATATATTGACCAATGTAATGTATGGTTTGAGAGCGAAACTACGTGCATTGTCGTCTTTTTTTTTAATTTTAAAATGTGATAATATTGGTATGACTTAATATGTCACAACAACATAAAAATACATTTGTATATTAAGTGTAAGCCCGGGAGCGTGTTGTCAACTTTGTGTTTTTTGGTTGGTGTAAAGCTTCTTTCCTCCGCAGATTAGGCCGGCTCGACTTTGAATGTGAGATTCTGAATACATATAAGCATATAACCACCCGAATGTATTTGCGAGTACAGTACCGTAGTGTATGGACCTCGTTTGAAAAGCTGCATATCTGTATAATGTAATATGTAACATGCCAAAATACGTTTGAAAGGTTGCATTTAAACGTATATATTATCTGAATCCGCGATTTTAAATCTGGGATTTTAAATCAGCGTGTGAATGAGGTCTAAGAATCAGGTTTTAGTTGGTGTGGTCAACTGTAGTAGCAAATTAATGTGTGTTATTCCCCAGAGGTTGGAAATTGTCTTGGTGTTAGGTGTGCAATACTTTAGAACAAATGCAAGCCGAAGACTGTAATGAATCATTTCGATTATCTGTATAAAAGTTGATAATTGTCAAGGTATTATGAGCATAAAGACCATATTATGCCGTGCTACCAGAATGGCGCCACAAGTGGTTACACTAGCTCGAATGCATGTAAGTATATGAAGCTAACCACACCTGGTGCCTGCTGCTTGCATAATTAAACTGCACTGGTTGTCCGGTGTGTTGAGTGCCTTAGGCTGGTGTGCCACTCTGGTTGCCCGGTGTTATATGGCTCTAAGATTTGGTACAGTGTGGCAATTGCATTGTGGCAGCTTAAATGAAACAGCGGTTTTCTGTTTATACTTTTGATAAACACTGCAATTACTTGTTGTTTTGATATACATAGGAAATCTTCCAAAAACTCAAAATGTCGGATTCACTCTCAAATGAAAAGTGCTTACAAATTAAATCACATTTTATGGACGAGTATCAAGAAGTGCGGCAATCACAATGATTTTTTTAATTTATAAGTGACGTGTTGTTAAAAGTATATTGTAAAATTTATATATGACTCACATTTGTTACAGTTTCTTCTTACGTTTTATTAAATTAGGGATTTTGAACTTGAGATGCAGCAATTTGTTTAAAAACTTTTTGACATATCTGAATTAACAAAAAATCCAAAAACAAACCGGTGCAGGTTCTGCACTTACTGACATAATGCACAACGTCAACAATGCACTTGATGTAAGAAAAGAATGTCTTACAGTATTTATAGACATGCAGAAAGCGTTTGATACTGTATGTAAACAAAAACTAATTACAAAACTAGAAAAAATGGGAATTTGAAAAAAAGAACTAAATCTAATTCAAACTTATTTAAAACAAAGAACCTTACAAACAAAAATTAAAAATACACTGAGTGCAGTAAAATATAGTGACTACGGTATACCACAAGGTGGTGTGCTTGCACCACTTCTATATATTTTATATATTAACGACATATTTGAGTTAAAGCTAAACGGAAAACTATACGTATACGCAGACAACACAACTCTAGTACATACAGAAATAAACAAAACAAAACTGCAACACAAAGTACAAGAAGACTTAAATAAAATTAATGACTGGTATAATAAAAACCTGTTAACAATTAATAAACATAAAACAAATTTTATGTTAATATCACGAAAAAAAAGAAATAACAACATCTTGCTATCTATAAATAACCAACAATTATGCGAAGTTTTACATACAAAATATCTTGGAATTACAATTACCAATAATTTAAAGTGGGACAAACACATACAAAACCTTATAAGAAAAAACACAATAGCTATAGGAGCCCTATACAAACCTAACTACACAAAAAACAAAAAACATTATCTATAATGCTATCTTTAGCTCACAAACTAATTACATGATGACAATAAAAACACACCTACAAATGAAATTCACAAAAAAACAAACCAACTTACAATAAAAAACAAAATATCACAACAATGTATTATCTTAATAAAAAAGATACAACTTGGTCTAACCAAAACAGAATTAAAACCAACAACTAGAAAAGAAATTCATACACACAACACACGAAGAAAAGGACACTTAAACATGGAAGTAAACCGAACAACATCAAAAAACCAAAGTATAACTGTCAAAGGCATTAAAGAATTCAATAATATACCAGAAGAAATTATAAATATATGCAACATAAATAATTTTAAAATGAAACTAAAAGAATATCTGATGAAAAAACAAATATAAAAGTTAAAACTACTAACAAACATCATAACACCACACGATGAGAAAAAAAAATTTCCAATACCCGGCCCCAGGATTCCTTACGGATGGATAGCGGTACTGCAGGAATGTAATATTTATATAAAAACTATTTTTTAACAAATTTGTAAATATATATATATATATATATATATATGTATGTATAAATAATTTTAATAAATGTATAATGAAATTAAAAAAAAATTTAAAAAAAAATAAAAAAATTAATGTTAAGTGGAAGAAGAACATGAATGCGGCCTTTTTTGTAACTTTAAAAATTAAAGATGATTATTATTATTACCATTTAAAATAAATACCGTATACTGAACAGAATTTTTTAGTCTTTAGGCTGTTCTAAATTTGAACTGAGTATCTAGTCCGGTGTTTCCCAACGTGGGGCACACGCCCCACAGGGGGGTAATTTGATTACTGATGTAGATAAATAATCTCTATAGTGGTTTAAGTTCTAGTAAAAAAACTTTAATTTTTTTTTATGTTGTATTCAGCATTACAAGCAAAGAAAATGTTAAAATATGCAATTCTGCTTTGGGCTATTTGAAATCATCTTCTTTCTATGATCATCTTTAAGCGGCTGTAGTCTAAAAATATAAACAGTTTATTATTGTTTTCATGGCTTATAGTTAATTCTTTCCAGTTTTTTCTAAAAGTGCTATTCTGATGCACGCGATTAAATACGCAAACATTTTGTTAGTTCGCGACAAGAAGAGAGTAGATCTTTTAATGAGCGTAATTGATTTCTTAATAGTTTTTGTTAATACTGTCGTTGTTTGTTGAAAGTTTTGCTGTATACTCTTTAACATGAGAGTAAAATGATCAAAATATTTGTTTGCTGTTTGTTCAAATCTCACAACTGAAAATTATTTATAATGTGTATATGCTGTTCCACTACTCAACCTGCTATATCAACGT